>JAPTYO010000008.1:7235000-9735000 GCA_036873135.1 Clarkia xantiana subsp. parviflora
AACATTTGTAATTTTTTATAATAATAATAAAATAATGAACTTTTTGTAATATTAAATTATATTCGTTTTTTAAATGTATCTCACATTACAAAGAGACGGATTGATTGTAATTTCATATTACATCAATATTCATATCACAAATGACGTTAATTTATATAACATAATACAAAACGTCGTGTGAAGTTAATTTAAAACACTACATCTATTCATACAATCATTTAGTCAGAGTAGAGTAGAGACTAGAGACGAAGAAAGAAAAATTGCAGTGGGCCGACGACCAATCAGCGTACTCTGTCTGAACTGGGCACCGTAATAAGGAGGAGGGTATTATGGTCATTCATTCCACAGCACGATCAGGTCACACTCAGGTGAACAGAAACAGAGGGACGAACATCTTCTGTCTCCTAAGCCTGTCCCATTCTCTGTCTCAAGAATCTCAGCCATACATCTCATTTCATCTCTTTTTAATTTTTTATTATTCTTTTTCTTTTTATTCATTAATTATTAATATCCTAATAGAGACAAGTTACAGATATAAATAAGCCTTCGGCCAAAAAAATATATAAGCCCTAAACACTAAACATTATATTATATTATATTATATTATATATATATATATATTAAAAATAAAGTAGTTTAGTCATATAAGTACATTATATATACTTATATTATGTAAATATTATATTATAATATATATATTTTTTCAAAATAACACAATTTGAACAGCCAAATACGAAAATAAATTACTGTAGCAAATAAATACAAATCAAACACTTTCCGGGAATGTAATTTTCAGGAAAAATAATAATAACTTTAAATTCAGAAACTAAAATGTCATTCCTAGCTGGAAAGGAGCATTCTCAAATCGGTCGGGTTCATTTTTTTGTTTTATTTTGTTTTAAGTTTGAATACTTTTAGATTTATATAGTTTTTTTTAAAAAAAAAAAACCTATTAGAATGGGTGAACCCTAGAGTGCTAAAATTGGACGAACAGTTATACCGGGTGAACCCTAAATGACTTATATATGGTTTAAATATTAGTACGGTTTATATAATTTAATATTTTGTTTCTTCTAAAACTCTATTAGAATAGGCTAACATTTAGGACAGGTGAACCCTTCTATGCTAAAATTGGACGAAAATTTAGGTCAGGTGAAGTCTAAACCCTATTAGAATGAGTCAACATTTAGGCAGAGTGAACTATAGATTGCTAAAACCGGACAAAGCATGAATAGTTTGGCAATGTGAACCCTAGAGGGCTAAAATTGGACTAAACAAAAGTCATTCTAATTTTAAGTCGGTCAGATGTTTTGTCCAATTTTAGCCATTTAGAGTTCACTCTGCCTAAATATAGACTCATTCTAATAGGGTTTAGACTTCACCCGAGCTAAATGTTCGTCCAATTTTAGCACTGAAGGGTTCACCTGGTCTAATTGTTCGCATATTCTAATAGAGTTATAGGAAAATAAAAACATAAAAGTATATAAACCGTACTAGTATTTAAACCATATATAAGTCATATAGGGTTCACCCGGCCTAACTGCTCGTCCAATTTTAGCACTCTAGGGTTCACTCGCCCTAGCTGTTCACCCATTCTAATAGGGTTTTAGGAAGAAAAAAACTATATAAACCCTTAAAGTATTCAAACCTAAAACAAACAAATGAACCCGAGCGATTTGAGAATGCCCCTTTCCGACTAGGAATGGCATTTTAGTTTCTGAATTTAAAGTTATTATTTTTTTTTCCTGAAAATTGCATTCCCGGAAAGTGCTTGATTTGTATTTATTTGCTACAGTAATTTATTTTTGTATTTGGTTGTTCAAATTGCGTTATTTTGAAATACATATATATAAATATTATAATATAATATTTACATAATAAGTATATATAAAGTACTTATATGACTAAAATACTTTATTTTAAATATATTATGTTTAGGGTTTATATATATTTTTTGGCCGAAGGATTATATATCTAATAATAGTAGATTACTTTTGTTTGGACTTCATGGTCTCGGCTCGGGAGTAACTTGTCTATTAGAGCACTTCCAATGGCAAAAAAATTTTGAGGGACATTTACCGCCACGTCATCGCCATGTCATCAAAGAAAGAGAATAATGGAATTTGGCCAAAGTACTCACAATGGGCAAAAGTCATTTTGGACACATTAGATAAGTCATTTTGGATTTATATGATTTTTATATGATATAAATAAATAAAATATATTTACTTATAATTTTTTTAATTAACTAATTATACTATCATACATACAAATCAATATTTTATTCAAGTAATTATCTATGAAATATTAAAAAAATACATGATTTAAATCATTAATAATATTATAAAATAGAAAATTTTATTGTATTAAATTTTATACTAAATAATAAAGTTACATAATTAATTACTCAAAGTAGACTTAAACGGATGTTGCACGAGTATTATGAAATTGGCAAATATGTTCGATCAAGTCTTTTTGTAGTTGTCGATGTGTCTGTCTATCACGAAGTTTTGATATTATTACAAATGTTACCATCATTTTTATTATTAAATTTGTAAGTTATTTTTTATTGTTATTAAAAATAAACAAAATAATTTTTTATCTTGGAAACACAAATGTCCTTAGGACAACTTAGAGGAAAGAAATTTTTTTTATGTAAGGACAATTAGTGGTAAGACATAAAATGTCATCCACTCTCTCTTCCACATAGGCAAAATGTCCTAGCACATTTGCCCATTAGAAGTGCTCTTAGGATATTAATAATTAATGAATGAAAAGAAGAATAAAAAATTAAAAAGAGAGATGAAATGGGACGTGTGGTTCAGATTCTTGAGACAGAGAAATGGGACAGACTATGGAGACAGAAGATGTTCGTCCGAAGAGGGGAGGAGAGAGAAGGAGTGTTTTGTTTTTAAGCAATTTTAAATTCGGCAAAACAATTAATTTTTAATTAATTACATCATTAATAATATAATAAAGAAAACTAAAAAGGATTAATATTATTTTCCAGAGAGGGTTGGTGGTTTTTGCCGGAGGACAACCCACCAGTTGTTGCGGCTGTTTCAATCAAGAGAGAGAGAAAGGTAAAGAAGGATAGATTCAGAGAAGAGGAAGAAGAAGAAGAAGAAAGACGAAAAGAAAGAAGCAACAACCGTTTAGCGATTGGTATGGAGATGGGATCTCAATCGTCTTCTTATTAACAACAATCACTACCACTCCTAACTTCCACTTCACCTACTGCTTCCTTCTTTTTACTTCATTCTTCGATTTTACATTACCCCCATTCCATTCCGTTCATACTCCCTGCTCTAATCCTTCAGGTACATTCTCGTGATTTCAGATCTGTATTGATTGCTTTGTTTATGCACTATTAGGATATCGATTTCTTTCCTTCTTTGTTTGTTGATGCGAAAATTTCATCAATTTCCAATCAAGGTATGTACGAGAGAACGGTGGAGTGAATTTAGCTGAATAGATGTGACCTTTTTGGTGGATCTTCCTTATTTCATGGAAATCTGGTCCGAATGACACACTCAACTTTCCATGTAGTGTCGCTGAAATCTATCTAGATGCAATGAAAAGGACTCCATTTTTGTAGATCTGCGTACTATGAATATACAATTTTCATTCATTGTCTCCATGATCTTCCTGGAAAATTCACCTCCAGAGTTTACCTAATTGCTTACCTATTTTGGTGGAGTCTCTGTACACCACTAAGTTTGAAAGACGCAGCTGCTTACATTTTGTAGGAAGGTGCTTATCATTCTGCACTGGGTTTCTTTTTATTGTTGATGAATGGATGATTCAATGCTATGCTATGCTTTGTTTTAAGTTTTTAACTTCACTTTTTTGTACTTCTTGTCCATTAAGTAATAAAGAAAACAGTTCTTCTATTTGATGAACCATTACAATAAGTAGTTAACGTTTTTAGTAGACCAGTGTGCATAATGATTCCAGTGAATTTCTTTTTCTATGGCGTTCTGTTTTCGTCGGTTGTTAATAAATAGAGTGTTGGGTGGTGCTTTGCTCTGCTAGATGGGTTTATATTACTTTATCCTTTTACATGTCATGTTGTTATATTTTGGTGTTTTGACTTAGCTTCTAACTGTGTATTATTTCCTTATTAGGTGGTGTGATCCTACAATTTGCTGCTGATACTGTTGAGTTCCTTCTCCTGGGCTCCGTTAGACACTTTGATGGGTTCCAGATTCCCATCTCATCAACTCGGCAATGGCCTATATGTCTCAGGTCGGCCTGAGCAGCCAAAAGAAAGGACTCCAACCATGAGCTCTGTTGCAATGCCTTATACTGGGGGTGATATCAAGAAATCTGGGGAGCTTGGTAAAATGTTTGAAATACCTGATAGTTCAAAATCACGAAAATCAGGGCCTATTGCTGGTGCCCCTACAAGAACTGGGTCTTTTGGAGGAGTTGCTTCACATTCTGGGCCAATCATGAATAATGCAACTGGTCGGACAGTTTATACCACATCAGGTCCTATGACCTCAGGTGGTTCTGCTTCGATGAAAAAGACGAATTCTGGACCGCTGAGTAAGCATGGAGAACCTATAAAGAAGTCATCTGGTCCTCAATCTGGTGGAGTAACACGGCAAAATTCTGGCCCTATTCCAGTTCTTCCCACGACAGGTCTTATTACGTCGGGTCCTATTTCATCAGGTCCACTGAATGCATCTGGAGCCCCACGTAAGGTCTCGGGTCCGTTGGATTCCACAGGGTCTGTGAAATTTCCTGGAGGATCCATTGCAAACAATCAAGCTGTGACTACTCTTAACCAAGAAGATGAATATTCCTTCACCCGTAATATCCCAAAGCCAATATTGTGGTCAATTATTCTCATTTTTGTGATGGGATTCATAGCTGGAGGGTTTATTTTGGGGGCAGTCCACAATGCCATTCTGCTCATTGTTGTTGTGATCCTCTTTGCCGTGGTGGCTGCATTATTCACTTGGAACACTTGTTGGGGTCGAAAAGCTATTACAGGTTACATTGCTCGATATCCTGATACTGACTTGAGAACTGCTAAGAATGGGCAGTATGTTAAAGTCTCTGGGGTATGTGGAAGTTAAAAGTATTATGTAAATACAAATTGTCTGGTTAGTTGTGATCTAATTAGTTTAATCCATTGCAGGTGATTACATGTGGCAATGTGCCCCTTGAATCATCTTTCCATAAGGTACCTAGATGTGTCTATACATCTACAAGTCTTTATGAATATCGAGGATGGGATTCAAAAGCCGCCAATCCTACTCATCGTCGGTTTACATGGGGACTTAGATCTACTGAGGTAAACGCACACTTTTTAGTTTATCTTTATTTCAAAAGTTGCCATCAATTAATAAGGCATTTTTTTTGTTAATAAAAGCACTATGTTGTGATGATAGGGGCATGTTGTGGATTTCTATATATCTGACTTCCAGTCAGGATTGAGAGCACTGGTGAAGACGGGCTATGGTGCTAGAGTTACCCCTTATGTTGATGATTCTGTTGTTGTCGATGTTAATCCAACAAACAAAGATATGTCACGTGAGTTCGTCAGATGGTTGGGTGAAAGGAATCTTTCAATCGATGAGCGTGTAATGCGACTTAAAGAAGGGTAAGATGATTTTTTCATAAATTCATGGAACTAGCTCTACCTTGTTGAATGCATGTACATGTATATAGAATAGAAGGCTGAGTTTAGTAGAGGTTCAGTCAGTTAAAATGAATTGACTGAAAAGAAAAGAGTCATTTTTATTTTGAAGGTATATCAAAGAAGGAAGCACAGTTAGTGTGATGGGGGTTGTTCAACGTAATGAGAATGTTCTGATGATAGTGCCACCCCCGGAGGCATTAACAACAGGCTGCCAGTTGGGACAGTGCATCTTTCCTGTAAGTCTGGATGGTATTGTGTTGAGATGTGAAGATACCTCGAAGATTGATGTTATACCCGTGTAGTTCCAGTGTAGTCTTCTGCAGAAGTTGTGTTTCATTTCATGGCAAAAGTGTTTTCTTCTCCATGCAATGCAATGCAATGCAATGCAATGGGTATCATATCATATCATAAAAGGTGGTGGCAGGAGCATTTAAGCAAGCAGCAGTGGAAGTGATGTGCAAAGATATGTTTCTACAATTTGTGTGGTGGTAGTTTGTTTTTTGAGTTTTCCAATCGGAATTGTGATGCTATCCTTTCCTCTTCAGTTCGTCGTTTTCTCATGATTATGATCATTGACCTGTGTATAGCTCTGAAGAGATGTTATATATATTCTTTTTTAATTTCTGCTTAGGATGAAGGATAAGTAAGCTTTTGTTAATGGATGGATGGATGGGGTTTGATGTAGTTTGAGGTTTGAGCAGTTTTTGTTTTGTTTTGGTTTGGGTTTGTTATTGTAATGTTAATGAATGATGATGTTATAAGTAAGGTACAAAACAGTGGTGGAGTAATTTGTTGATTTTGTGTTTCACTTTGAAGAAGGTATCGTAATTTGTATCCAAACCATTGTGATTCTGTTGATATATCCAGTAGTGGAGACAGATTATTGGGTTTAGCTGCACGCAGTATAGAATCATAGATGCTCTACTATATAAGATGTTGGTTTTTCAGCAAAAAAAAAAAAAATATAAGATGTTGGTTTTTCAGCAAAAAAAAAAATATAAGATGTTGGTTCTGCGTTTTGCGCAGTAAGTGGTATACTTTTTAAAAATAGAGAATAATATATATGATACATTAATAGTGTATATTATTCTTAATTATTGAAAATTATTTAATAAATGTTAACTAAATTATAAAATTAGATAATACAAAAATGTAAATCTATTAATTTAGTTAATGGATAATTAGTATGAGTTGATAATAAAAATTATGTAAACCCTTTACTAATATAATGTTAATTAATAAGTTAATTAATGTTTTGAATATTGATTGTCTCTAGTTTCAGTATTTTCTTTAGATTGTGAACATATTCATCTTTTCAACATTGGTTGATTTTCATTGACAAAATCAAGTATTCCTTTGGTAAGAAAACTTAATTTTATTTATAGGGAAAATTATAATTTTAGTATTTCAACTATTGGCCGTTAACTTTGTAGTTCCTTTATTTATTTTATTTTTCATTTTAACTCTTCGTAAGTGATTATTTAATGACGTATGACTTGATTCTCTAGTTTGGAGTTCGAATTATCTCGAGTACATGTTAGACCTGATTACCTAGTATGAGAGAACATATCTAACACGAGTCTGGATCATATCGTATCTTCTAACTCACATTGAGCGATGAAAACTTTAGATCATTCATGCAACATGCCTTAATTTGCCGAGCTATAGGGCTCACATTTTCCAAGCTCGTGCTAGACATTGTCTACCCGATTAATTGATCAGGTCTAACATATGGTCTGAACCGCGTAATACAAACACGTGATTATAATTAGAGAAATTTTTATGTTTAGGGTTTTTGTTATTGAATATTTATATTATATAATATACTAATACAAATTATGATAGAATTTGTCTTTACCATGGTAGGATACGAATCTATTTGAGAATAAATTAACAGTTTTATGACAATTGATGAGGTATATGACTGATGTGGTTAAAAATGTGAGTCAAACTAACTTTTTGTCCGATACGAGTGCTATAAACTTTACTTTTGATCTGAATAAAATATTACTTTTGCGAAAAATTTAGGTAAGAATTTAATAGTTTTTCCATTTTTTTTTTTAAATATTTCTCTTAAGTAGCAAGATTTAAAATTAAAATTTATTTTACAATAATACTTACCACTGCTTTTTCATATCTCGATGCACAATCTAAACCTATTAAATATGATTTATTCAGGCTGACTCGTTACGAGTGTGAATCAATTAATCTAGATGTTAAGCAAACATGTTACGAATGCTGTTCTCTTAAATTTTAATCGGGAATATTTCTAAGACCACCTCGTGACAAAAAAAAAAAACTAACTTGACCAATTTTATTAATAAATAGTATAAAACTATTTAAACTCATATACAATCATTAATCTTAACCCAATAAGTTTTTTAAACAAACTATAAAATTATACATTTATACTCACTGCCTCTTAATTCTTTAGTTTGGTCCAACCTAAGAGTAACTTTTTTTTTTTTTTTTTGCTGGGTACCTAAGAGTAACTTGCTATTAGTATTTTGTACATTATCTTCTGTATTTGGTTTTCTAATGAACTTTGGCCATCTCTCCGTCATCTCGCTTTTCCTGTCGGTGCCAGTGTCACCACTTCAACTCAAACTCAGATCTATGTCTTCCTCAGGCAAGCGTTCACTTGTTGACGCTTCGTCTTCGCTTACTCCTCTTCCTTTCTCCAATTAGATCGAGCTGGCTGACTCGTAAATCTCGTCGGCCTAGCGTCACATCACATCCCAATGGCACGGCCATCCGGGAAACATACATTGGCCAAGTTGGTTTTGCCACTCGTCTCTTTGCTAGGGCTTGTCCTCATTTACAGCTTCTTCTGCGCTTCTTCGCCCTACTTTGCATCAATCGCTTCCAATTGGACGCCTGATGGGTCCCCTCACAGTATAGTCCTGCCGGCTAAGGCTGAACATGAGCAGCCACCAGAGGTAATACGCCCGCCGTTTCTCTTTTGTAGCTTAGCTAATCAAAGCAATTTCGCTATTGGTTTTGCTTAGGGATTGGGGACCGTTAATTAAGTTGGATCATGATATGCACTGCTAAAAGCTCACTGGTTTATATGATGGATACCGTCTCTTTCTCAAATAATGCACCGTTTGGTGGCTAGCTTCGTTAATTGGATATTGAATATGCAGAGTGTTGATCTTAATTCCGTAATGGGTTCTTCTTGATAGTGAATTGATGTACTTGGGTTTGGGAGTTGAAACTGGACTTGGTTCATGATCATGTACTTGGTAGTAAAGTTATTTTTTATTTTTTAAATATGCAGTGATTGAGCTTACACAATCAACTGATCAAGATCAATTCTTAATGCAATGAAAAATTTGTGCTTTCTTTATGATAACTGATAAGTTGCTACTGCTCTTAATAACGTAGCCTTAGATTCACAAGGATGAATTATCCTTGTCTTTATTTGCTGTGCTGATGGCTAACTAATGATGTGAATCTGATTTAACTTACAGGAAGACACTGGCAAGAAGGGAAGTGATCCTGAGAGAGTCTTATCGGCAACTTATGCTGATTTACCTGCCCCTGATCTGAATTGGGAGAAGATGGCAACGGCACCTGTTCCTAGACTTGATGGTGCTGCACTTCAGATAAATAATCTTCTGTATGTGTTTGCTGGTTATGGCACCATTGATTATGTGAGAACCTTCGCTACATATGCCTCATGCCGCAGTGATTGATGACTTTTTTTTTTTCTTCCTTGGACATCGTTTTGGCATATTTTGAACTTATTTCACTTGTTTTGATTGCACTACTGGTGCATTCAACTTCCCATTCCTCTAATATCATCATGGTGCCACTTGATAGGTAGCCTTTGAAAAGCTGTTCCGTTCTGTATAACATGCTTCATAGGATTGCTCTCCCCAATAAATTGTTTTTACGTAATCCATGTCTAGCTGTGTGTTGCTGTCAATTCCCTTATCTTCTGTTTTATATGTTGGGCAGGTACATTCTCATGTTGATATTTTTAATTTCACGGATAATACTTGGGTAGAAAGATTTGACATGCCAAAGGAGATGGCTCATTCACACTTGGGAATGGTAACGGATGGGAGATTCATTTATGTAGTCAATGGACAGTATGGTCCCCAATGCCGCGGACCTACGGCTCACACCTTTGTGCTTGATACTGAGACTAAGAAGTGGAGGGACATGCCTCCCTTACCAGTGCCTAGGTATGCTGCTTCTTTCTAGACCTGATCTGGTTCAACAAGATATCCTCATGAAAGTTTTGAAAAATGAGGGTGAGATGCATTAAATTTTATTTTTTCCACGACTCCCAGATATGCACCAGCAACGCAGCTATGGAGAGGTCGATTGCATGTAATGGGAGGTAGTAAGGAGAATCGGCATACACCAGGAGTGGAACATTGGAGTATTGCTGTGAAGGATGGCAAAGTACTAGAGAAGGAGTGGAGAGTGGAAATACCAATTCCTCGAGGAGGACCTCATAGGTCAGGTTTCATATTTTAATCAGTCCTAGTCTCTTAAGTACTTTCTTCTTTGAACCTAGACATGAGATTGCTTTAGGGATTCTTCAGCTTAGGTTCTAACTGAAGAATCTATCTGAACAAGACTTATGAGTTATAACATAGATTACTTGAAAAAAGCTACATGTTAAATTGTTTTATTACCTTCAAACTATTGTTGGCATATTGACGATAATTTCTGTTAAGTTTTTACCCGACTTGCCAAAAAAGCACGGTGAAGTGATGATGAATTTACTGCATTTGCTTTTTACATGTTCAAATTATATGTGTGCACTTTTTATATATGAGTTAGTTAAGATCCCTACACTCCTATAACTAGGACTTGTATAGCTTGGAGCATGGCGCCATCTACTCATTTAAGCTTTATCTACTTGGTAGAGGCTTGTGAGACCTTTTTTCACCATCATCCACTATACTAAAAAAATCATATTCTCTTTAGACATGTATGTATTATTTGAGTTGGCTAAGATTTTCCTTGATGTTCACTTCATGCAGGGCCTGCGTTGTGGTTGATGACAAGCTACTGGTATTGGGTGGCCAAGAAGGTGATTTTATGGCTAAGCCAGGATCACCTATTTTCAAATGTTCTCGCAGAAAAGAGGTACTTACAAGTTATTATAGTGAATAATGGTAGACTACTGTGAGGTTGAAGTTGCAATTGAATAAAGTGATAACCATATCTGTTCAAAGATGGCAGCAGATGTTATATTCCCCTGGTTCTTACAACAAAGAGTTTCATCTTTTTTTTTTATTGCAGGTTGTATATAGTGATGTTTACATGTTGGATGATGAGATGAAGTGGAAGGTATTGCCTTCAATGCCAAAACCTAATTCTCATATCGAGTTTGCCTGGGCCATCGTCAACCATTCAATAGTTATAGCTGGAGGCACAACATCGACCCATCCCGTAACCAAAAAGATGGTGCTAAATGGAGAACTTGTCCAGTTTAATTTAGATACTCTGGTAAACCTCTCTCCTTCAAATTGCTATTCCCTTTCTAACATAACATGGATAGTTGGTAACACAAGTGCTAACTGATACAATCCGTGTTGATTATGTCGGTGTTATTGGCTTGGTTTTATAAAATGATGGATGGATATGTTCCATGTATGCAGAGATGGTCAGTGGTTGGGAAGCTGCCGTTCCGGGTGAAGACGACACTAGTTGGATTCTGGGATGGATATTTCTACTTCACATCAGGACAGCGAGACAAAGGACCCGATAATCCGTCCCCGAAAAAGGTCATTGGAGATGTGTGGAGGACCAAATTGAGTTTGTAGTACTACTACTACTATTTTTAGGTTTACACATTATGATATGTGGTATATGTTCAACCAATTCTTTCATACTAAGGCAATAGGCTGATGATATTGACAACAATTCAGTGATTCTTTCTGAATGAGATTTTTGCTATTCAATTCCTAGTGTGTATATATCTCCCTCAATTATATATCTCCCTCAACTATGAACCTTTAACCATACAAACAATACCAATTGTACAATAAAGGCCGGGTTAAGAATCTAAAAACAGTATCAGGTTTTATCCATGTTGAAATTTGGTGTCTCGGAATTAAAATGTTAACATAGACAGCCTCTGGCTTCATTTATGTTAAAATTTGGTGTCTCCGCATTTTTTTTTTCTCTCTTCAAATTTTACATCAACCCACTTATAATCCATCACTTTTTACTTTTCCAAATATTATCCAATTTTCTCCCAAATTTATCCAAAAAAAAAGTTTTTAGCAGAGTGGTGTGGAACAATTTCCAGCGACAACAGGGTGTGATTTTCTAGCGCGGATGTGGCCAGCTTCAAAGGTGATTGTAAGAAAGCGTGTATAGGAGCTCAAATTTGACAGTTATTGACTTCTCTAAACTAATCACACCAAAACACCGAAAAACAACCAAAATGAAATCTGAGACTGTCGATATTAACATTTTAATCATGAGACACCGAATTTCAACATTGATGAAATCTGAGACTGTTTTAGGTTAATAACCCAAAAAGGCTGGCATTGCAAGAAGCTTTTCCAGTCCACCAAATAAATAAAACAACAGAAGCATATACCAAATGATATCTTCTAGTTAATTCTTCATTATTTACAAACTATGTATACACAAATCAACTAGAAGAACAATATAGAGCTAACTAATGAAGCATCAACTCTGCCAGAAAAAGCTCCCCATCAAACCTGAGACCCGATGCAGCAGCCGGCTGAGGCGTGCCATCAACCATTCCGCCAAAAACATAAAGATATCTACCTGAACTATCTGCACATGCTCGGTGGAACGATCGGGACTTCGGTTTATACACCACTCCTACACCTGAGGATGTCAATCTCTTCCATGAAGTTGCTGCAAGAGGCTTATAGTGCGCAGAACAGGTGCGGCGAATCGTGTTGGTATCCAACAACCAAAAGTCGTTCTTTCTGTGCCGGTAAGAATCCTCTCCACCATATATAAGAAGCCTGCCACCCAAGACGAGGGTGGCAGAGTGTCCGACTCGTGGCAGTTGCGGAATATCCGGTAACTCATAAATGAGCTGCACCCACTTCATCACAACAACATCAAAAACCCATATATCCTTGAGAACCTCATACCCCAATCCTCTTCCCCCAAACAGTAGGGTTTTACTTCCACCTATGCAGGTCAAGGTGTGACCTGACCGAGCCGGAGGTGATGGCTGAAGGTGAGGGCCCACCAGTTGGTGCCATTCGCCGTAACACGTATCTTCAGACAACTCGAGTATCCACGTGTCTCCAAGCCTTACCCCGTACGTCCCAATTCCTCCATGCACAACCATCTTCCTCTTATCAATGTCGCAGGCTGCGTGGGCCCCACGCGCAGGGGGTACGGTAGGGCCCACATCCAGCGGTCGCCATATGAGGGTGGTGCGATGGTGGCTGAGGCTCGTCTCGTGCCGTCCTAATTGCCCAATCCAAGTGTCATTCTGCCGGTTGCCGTAGTCATCAATCCCACCAAATAGGACGAGGAATTCATTTCCAATTACGCAACAACTGTGTCCGAATCTCCCGCTAGGGAATCCAGAGTTCACCTTCTGCCAGTTTAATCGCCTTCTCAAGTCACCGGTCCCAATGTAGGCCACCCATGTATCATCGAGATGACGACCTGGATGGAGTAAATGGAGCAGTTAGTTCTAGGGTTTGAATCAAAATTACTACATTTTCATAATCCATCCATAGCTAGCTAGCCCCCCAGGAACTGAACCTCAAAGAGAGCATCCATCACTTGAACAACACAACGCAGTACACTCTTACTTTCTTTAAGCTCACCATCATCAAATTCATCTATTTCCCTATCTTTTTGAGATATGTTGTATATTAAAAACATCAAATGGGTAGTGAAGGGATTGAATCATGCTCATCATCAATTCCACAGGAAATCAATATTAAGTGAAGACCCCTCTACCTATGGAAAACTTAAACTTAGCTAAATAAGCTAATCCACAGTGTATGTCTAATGGATTCTCTAAATAAGCTAATCCACAGTGTATGTCTAATGGATTCTCTAATCTAATCAAATCAATGCTCCCATCCTATTTTGCAGTCAAAAGCAACATTCAATTAAAATCATCGTCATCATCAATTATCCAAGGCGTGGATGAAGTGGCAATAACTTTCTTTTTGGGGAAAAAACTAACCTCCCTCACAACCGCCACCAAACAAAACCAAGCAATCAGAGACAAAATTGAGAGAGTGAGATGCCCTGGGGCTTGGGAATAGCATTGGATCTTGTACTGATAGATTTAGATTATGGCACGCAACGGAATCCAAGCGAGAGACTTGCTTGTAGACCTGAATCCATGGAATTTGTAGATATCTGGAGTTTGATTTGAGTGCATCGACTGATGTGGAACCCCACTCTCTCCTGCAGATAGACTCCCAAAGCGAATCGGAGCACGCCAGAGCTCTGAATTTGTTGCAGGTCATGGAGAAAATGAGGATTGATTGGACAGGGAGGAGGAGCAAGACTGTGAAGAGATGGTCTTGAGCTAAGCTGCTGATTATCGGTGAATAATCATCACCGCCGTTGGTGTTGTTGTTGGCGATGATGACGCTGCTGCTGTAGCTTGTGCTGGTGCTCGACTCCGCCATGGCCTCTCTGATCTGGTGAAGGCTGGTTTGGTTGGGTACTTATTACTGCTCGGTCGTTATATACCGTTTCTTCTAAAGCTTATAATTCTGGATGAGTCGAGGAGATTTAACATTATATAATTACTGAATATCATTGATTTATAAATTTATTTCTTAAATTAATATATATTAAAATAACATATTTATTTTTATTATTAAATTGTTATGTAGTGCGTATAAACTAAAAATAAGTAATATTATATATTATTTAGAATTTTTTATATATATTATTGAAAAGTTCGTTTATAAATTAGAGGATCTTACAAAATGACCAGTGAATAATAATATTAAAAATAAATAATATTATAATAAATTAAATAAAAATATTTTTTAATAATTAAATGTATAAAATATTGTTTATAACGTGAAAGTTCACATGACATTATATTAGTTTTGATGCATTTTAAAATTTAAATTTATATATTTTTGCATATAACATTTTTTTTACTTAATTCGTAAAGCGTTACAGATACAAGCAGAATAGTAAATATGAGGTTAAAAGGAAAATAATGAATTGACATATATATATACCGACATTTTTTTTGGTATGTTATGGCCTATGGGATGTGGTACCCATTTGGGATTTTTGTCTACTTTGTGAAATTATGAGCTCCACTTAATAACAAATAAATAAATCACCAAACCACGACGCAACACAGACACATTTTCCTTTCTTCTCTTTTTGTGCATGGGTTGTTGTTGGACATCTCAAGTGTCGTTTTGATACTCAATTTGTCCTACATTGTTCAGATTGAAAGAATAAGAGATTTTATTCTGATATATATAAGTAAAAAAATAATATTCAAATTTAACGTGAATTCTTTTTTTAGGCCCAAATGAAGATTACGAGTCTAGAGATGTTAGGTTTAGCAAGTGAGGACCTTTAATACCCATATTTGTATACCAACATTGCTGTGAAAGTAAGGTAATGTTTTGAAAGTCAGACCGGAATTTGAACCGGCAAAGTAATTGGTCCCCAATTTGACAGATCCGAACCGGTTCAATCCAATTCAATCGGTTTAAAAGAAGCAGCCCAACTCAATTTTCCTTTTTAAACCTAAGGCCCAATTCGGTCTAGATTTTGTTGTCATTTGAACCGGTGGACTGACACCGGTTTATTCGGTCTAACCTGGTTTTCACTTGTCGAAATGGGTGTATTGTGCATTTTGATCTCTCACTAGAACCGAAACACCAGTGTGTTTGGGTCACGGTTGGACTGCAAATCCGATGCTAAGTGAGGACAACAAACTCAGTGAAAATGAGTTGAACTAGTTAGCATAGGACCTGCAAGTCCCAAATCACCTACTAGGGACAATTTTTTTTTGATCAAACTGCATATTAAGGGGACCTAATTGAGAATAACAGGTCCAATCATGCAGATCAAGTGAGGATAACAAGTTGCATTGGACTATTGAAGACATTAGACTCAGAATTAGGGATGGCAACGGGTCTCGGGGCCCCGCTGACCCGCGGGGCCCCGACCCGGTTTTGACCCGAGGACCCGCCGACCCGCGGGTCACGGGTCGGGTTCGGGGCGGGGCGGACCCGGGTCGGGTCCGGGTCTAGGGACACGGGGCCCCGTTGACCCGCCCCGAAATGCCTATATATATATTTTTTAAATTTTTTTTTAAATGTTAGTATAATATAACATTTACTAAACAATATGGTTAATATAGTACCTATATAAATAATATGAACAAAATTATAAATAGATGTATATTTAGATTATTAGGATTTGTTAATTTGGATTTGGTGTTCGGATTTGAATTTGTATTTGGTGATGAATTTGATGTGTTTGTATTTGATTGATGTTAGATTTATGGTTTGAAGTTATGTATAATGTAATATTTTGGCAAAAAAAAAATTGTATTTAATATTGAGAAGTGAAAAAAAAAAAAAAAAAAAAAAAATTGTTCACGGCGGGTCGGGTCGGGGCCCCGCGGGTCGACCCGCGGGATTTTTGACCCGCCCCGACCCGACCCGGGAGGTACACTTACCCGGGTCCGGGTCAGCCAGGCTGACCCGCGGGGCGGGTCCGGGGCTGCGAAAACCCGCCCCGTTGCCATCCCTACTCAGAATAGTGAGCTCAGTCTTGGGGCGTTAACAGTCGTTTTTCCACTTCATGCTGAAGAGAGGAGCAGTTGTCTTAGCCAGTGTTATCAGAATCGGACTGGACCGGCGGTTCAACCGGGTTTGAACTGGAATCGGTGTCTCCATCGGTCCGGTTCGATCAAAAGCGGAGGATGTAAGCGAACTCAGCACGAAAGCTTTGGAATATTATTTTCGGGCACTAGAACGAAACCCGTTCTTACCCCAAGCTTTTAATAATATGGCTGTGATCTGTCATTACGTGCGACTATCTCCACTATAGAAAGAAAAGGGGAAAGAGAAAAGAGCGAATCCACTAGCAAATAGAAGGTCGGATCGCTTCCTCTTCATCAAAGGAAAAGGAAAGGTCGGCTGAGGAGATGGGAAGGTCTTTCTTTTTCCCGGCTAGAAGCCACAGGGCTAGATCGGGCTCAAATACCAGATCGAAAGCCCGATTCGGACTCCGTAACAAAGAAAATATCAATCGAGTTGCATTTTCTGTGATTTTATTGTGTTGGAAACTCACCATATGAATCTATGTTGTATTTTCTGTGATTTTATTGAAATTTATTGAATTTACACTATAACCGGTCGGACCGGGTTCGAACCTCTAACCAAGAACAAATGGCCTGACCGATACGACCTCCGGTCCGAATAACACTGGCCCTTGCTATGGTTCTGCTTCTGCTTCTGGATAATTCAAGAATTTTCTTTAACCCACATCACTTCTCAAAGTCACTGTCTAAGATGACTTAGACAAAGAAAGAAGAGTCTGATGATGACTGCTTGTTTGTTTGCAGCTGAGCAAATCCAACCTCATTATTATTATTATTAAAATAAATTCTTAAACTACAGTATATAAGTATTTGTACAATTTGTGTGTTGTGCTGAAGACAACTAGGCAGCTTATGATTATTGTTAAGTTAAACTAGCAGATAAATAACCAAATCAGTGAGTGATGAACCCAGGTTTCCCCAATCTATTCATTCATTCTACTTGTACAAACTTCGGAGCCCGGGCTTTGTTGATCAACTTCCAAAGAGCTGCTTTTGCTTCTTCTAATGTTTCAATTGCATGACCTTCATCAAAAGATATCCTCTGTACATTGAACTGCATCAACACACAGAGAAAAGATAGTCCTAATTATTAGTCTTTTCAATTATTTTTTCTTTGTGCTTGCATCTTAATCAAGGGTTAAGAACCTATAAACTGTCCAAAGTTTGGCCATTGTGAGATTTTAGTGTCTGGAGTTTCAAATGTTGATATGAACTGTCTGAGGTTTATGTTAATACTGTTATGTTGAAATTTGGCGTCTCCGTCTGTTTTGTTGTTAAGTCAATCGAAAATTGGTCATGTGATGACCACAAAATAATATCCCAAAAATGCTCTTATTCAACAGTTACATGCTCGAATGAAAAGTCAAAAACATCCTCATAGCAAAAAAAAAGTCTCATCCAACTTGTTTGACTCCAAGGGTAATTTTGTCATTTAACATTTTCTCAAATAAGGTAGTAAATAAAAAAAAATCAAAATGGCAAAAATGTCATTTCACACAATTCTGTTAAATTTAACCTGAAAATGGATGGAAAACCAAATTTCAACAAAGTTAAAACTTCAGACACCTCATATCAACAAATGAAACTACAGACACCAAAATCTCACAAATGTCAAACATTGGACAGTTTATAGGTTCTTAACCCAATAACTTAAATAAAGTATGGTACCACCTACCTGTGCACCTTGACGGACTCGAATATCGGTTCCCCTGCTGTCTATTGATATAAACGCAGCATCATCAACAACCTCACTCTCCCTCGACAACAGCTCTTTTAGGGGCTTGCAGAATATTGCATTCAGTTCCTGTCAAAACCAATAATATTACCCACTGTATACCACAATTGATCACATTAACCTCATTTACCGGGGAAAAATAAGAACTTTTTGCTTATTACTATATATAAACAACAAAACTGATCACAACCTACCTTTAAGTACTGCTCCCCTCCATCCACTGCAATTTTATCGGGTTGTAGAGCCTCGTACTCTTTGATATCAATCCAAGCAACAGTTCCAAAGCCACCAATAAAGTATATGTCACTGAGAGCAGAGCAATGAGATATGGTTTTAATAATTATCATAGGAAACTTCATATTGATAAAATAGTCCAGCAGCAGCACCTCCAAAATGAGTCGAGTCGTACATTTCAAAGACAGTTTAAAGGTCTAATCCCAATTTTGAGTATTCCTAGAGTCTTAATATACCACAGTGGTTTTGGATTATATCGAGCATCTACTCATTCGCTTCATTCATAACAAATTCTCAGTCACATAAGTTTTAGAGAGGGTCCCTTTTGAATATTCAAGTAGAACCCTTGGATATTGGTGCTCGTACAATGCTTGAGATTTGTCAGTTGCATTAATCAGAAAATGTATATCACTCGCTCGGTTTCAGACTTCTTGAGCAATTCTAAGTATAAGAAATATTTTGACTCATCAAATAATTTTTCTCTTCATCCGTGTTTTTTGTCCAATATCATAACCAACAGAAACTTGCTGCAAATACAACCAGGCGCCTCGTATCGTTTTTGGTTATTTTGCAATTCAGTTCTCCTAGTTACAACCACAAGCATCTTATTGACCAACATACTTACCTTATATTCATCATTCTGAAGTAACGGAAGTTTCCCCACTGCTCTGAAGGACTTTGTTGATGTTTTGATATGTATAGCTTATGAGCCCATTCCTGAAAGCCAAGAAAACACCATTGTGAGTTACCAGCAGCACATGTGAATAACCAAAAATATACGTCGTAATTGCCGAAAGAGATAGATGAATATGTTGTTTGTTACCTGATCAGATTCTGGAAGTGGATAGACATCACCAAAAATTGTCACCCTTGCAGTTGACAAACTACTCCACCCAGGTATCTATCATCAATTCTAAAAATTAACAAATAAATGAAGTAAAAAACAAACATATTATATGATATACGAAGGAAAAGTTACCTGCACATTTAGGGTGCACCTCGGATTAGCAAGCAAATTCCTTGTGTGGATGGCCAATGGCGAAAAGGAAAATATAGGATCTACATTTCATAAGAAAAAAATTGTCTCATCCACGAGCATAGGCATAAATAATGAGGTACAAAAGACATAATAAGCATCTGATACACAATTTTACGAGGATAAGGAGGATGTCAGTGACGAGTTGTTAAATAGCATATTAAAAAAAAACAGTATGCTGAAACTAATACAATTAATTAAGATCAAGAAGCATATTTCTTCAAAAAGAAGTCTGAGGACAGTATAGTAAAGACTTACGACCCAAGGGATCCGGTGCAAAATCAACCAGAGACCCAAACGGATATCCTTCTCTGTGATGATGCATCCTTGACGTGACAGTGCACAGATGAGCAAACCTCACCTTCAACCACAGAAGAAACAGACGATCAATAACGTACATCATATCATACATACTTAATTTTATTTTATTTTGGCCATACATACTGAATAAGGTGAAGGATTTAAATCTTTTTTCTTTTTTACTTTAGTTTATGTGAAGTCATTGTCATTTGTTGAAACGAAAGTCGTACCTGCTCAATAAGATTTCGAACTGCCAAGGCAGGTGGGGGTAAACCATGAGCTGAAGTTGCATTCTGCACCCCACCTGAAATAGGTGTCCTGAAAAGCCCAGCTCTTGTGCCCCCAGCTGCTCTACTCCCATAAGGTACAGAAAGAGGTCTCTCCATATGTGAACTTCTAGAACGAATCTCGTTTCGTAAATTACCCTCGTTGTCTAAGCTGCCCTATAAAATGCAAACAGAGAAGACAGTACCCATTTCATACATCCATCAGAACTCACATTGCAGGCAAATAAAAGACTATAGGCTGCAAATAGCAAATTCATACCACAGCAGACTATTAGAAACTTAGAAATTGCAACCAAATAAAGAAGACAGTAGCCAATTCATACATCCATCAGAACTCACATTGCAGGCAAAGAAAACACTATAGGCAAATAGCAAATTCATACCACAGCAGACTATTAGAAACTTAGAAATTACGAACAAATGATTAAAGTTACCATTTTTAACCAATTCATATAATTAACCAATCCAAGAATACAGCTAACAATTACCTCCAAAGTTGTATGTCAATTTTTTTTTATAATAAATAATCTACCTATACCAGCCTGAGCAGTGCAAAATATGGAAAAGCCAGTCTAAAACATATACATACATATTACAATGCAACAAGAAACTATCCATCCAATCCAGTCCAGTTCAATAGTAGAATTGGAGTTACCTCGGAAAGAGAAACTGAAGAATCTTGTGCGGAAAAGAAATCAAACCCAAACCCATTCATCAGCGGCGGCCTCTCTTCATCTTCTGCAGCGCTGGATTCATCGCGCTTTAACGCTAAAGCGCGGAAACAATCCGACGTTGGGAATTTAAGAGAAACAAATTTCTTATTATATACGGTGTTGGGGGTATGAATGAGTGGACGCGTCTCTGGAAAGTTGGATCGGAAGGCGGTGCTTGATAGAGCCTCCATAGAAGGAAGTGAGTGTGATTCCTTTATTCGCCTAAACCCAAACAACACAAAGGTGAGAACGAAGGATATCGCCGTTGAGCAAAGTGAAGTCCGGTGAGGTACTTGTACTTGCCAAGAGGAAAGGAGTCTTGTAATAAAAACTATATGTATGTCCATATATATATATATATATATATATATATTTATACCATATATAGGAATTCTGTTCCCTTTAATAACTTATAAGATGCAACCAATCACTTTTTGCAACAATTCCTTCCTTTATTTGAACTTTTTTTTGTTCTTTTTGGTATAATTAAACAGACCCTAAACTACTACATCTTTGATTTTCGAATGTGCACAAACATAAAAAATAATCATGTTTGTGAAATACTATATTTTTTCTTTTTTTACTATTAGGGTGGACTTGATTATAACATAAGTAAAACTTAATTTTTTATAACTACACATAATATTTGTATCATACTATTAATAATATCAATTTAGGGTAAGAGAAAAATATATATAAAAAAAAAGTGTCACATGCATGATACTTGTAAAGCATAGTAGAGAGAACCTTTCAAATTCTATTAAGTGGGCAAAAAAAAAAAAGTTCATTAACTCATTTGATTACAAAATATGTTAGTTTCTGATTTGGTGCTAGAAAATTATTTTTATTCGCATTTTTAATTGACATGTGATTGTAGAGTTGATACATATTTTTCATATCCTCTTAGTACGGGCTCAATATGATAGAAAATCAATTTATTTGCATGGCAACTTATGTGGAGAATCAACAATATCTTATATATAGAATATTGGGTTAAAAATCAAATTGCAACATAAACTTTAACCTAATTATAAATCACTATCTTAATTTTATGAAGGGTTAATAGGTCTTTTGGTCCATGATGTTTTTTTTGTTTCGAGTTTTGGTACCATGTGTTTGCAGATTTTTTCTAGTTTTGGTCCGACCGTTACATTATGTCCATTTTTTGACATGTACAAGTCACGTGATCCACCCTAAACTTTCAATTTTGTTAAATTTAGTCCCTCTAATACTTTCCTAACCTTTTTTTTGTTCAATTTAGTCCCGAAGTTTCAAAATTTCAATAAGACCTATTGTCCAATTGTGGTCAATTTTGAAACTTCGAAACTAAATTGAACAAAAAAAATGTTAAGAAAGTATTAGAGGGACTAAATTTAAAGTTTAGAGTGGATCACGTGACTTGAACATGTCAAAGAATGGACGGAATGTAACGGTTAGATAGGGCTGGGCATAAAAACCGGTTCGGGCGAACCGAACCGGAACTGAACCAATACAAACCGGTTTTGACTGAACCGGTTCTTAAATGGTTCGGTTTTGATAAGGAATATATGGAGCGGTTTTCAACTGGTTCAAAACAGGTTCCGAACCGGTTTTGAACCAGTTTTTCATAACCACTTTTATTACATAAAGCCTAAATTGTTAAATAGTAACACACTCTTGCATCTTTTTTTTTGGTAGATTAAAGTGCTATAAACAAGCCGAGTATCCGGCAAGCTCGACTCGACTCAGTTTACTCGAGCTCGAACTCGACCGAGCCTTAATTTTTCAAGCTCGAGCTCGACTCGGGCCATACTTGACATGTTTGAGTTCGGCTCGATAAGATTAAAAATTCAATTAAATAATAAATGGTGCATCTTAGCTCGAGGTCGAACTCTTCATCGACTCAATATATACAAATATAATATTATTACGTAAAACTCGAAAAACTCAAACTCGAACTCGACACAAATAAGCAAAACAAAAAAGCTTGATTAGGCTCGCGAGCCTCTCGAGTCGAGTATAAGTGAACTCAAATTCGACTCGGTATCAAAAAAAGTTCAACTCGACTCGAAATTTAGCGAGTCGAATTTGAATATCGACAAAACCGATCTCGAGAAGCTCACGAGTAGCTTGAATCGTTTACACCCATAGGGTAGATCCTTCACTATTTGGGTTTGGTTCATATTGGATATATAGGTGGTCGTAACAGGTTTGTTTACTTATATATAGTTATTATATATTATGTTAGCTCATATTAGTTTTACAATCAATTGAGTTTAGTTTTGAACTCGAAACTTAACTCAGGAATAGTTCTATATTGGCTGTATATTTTGAATTTTAGTAAAAAAAAAAATGAAAAAATGTTCAAAACCGGTTCGAACCGGTTCAAAACCGGTTCTCCTATGGTTCGGTTCTAGGACCTAAAATCTGGTTCGGTTCTTACCTGATACAGAGAACCAACTGAACCTAAAATCTGGTTCTGGTTCGGTTCTGAACCGGTTCGGCCAAGAACCGAACCATGCCAAGCCCTACGGTTAGACCAAAACTAGAAAAAAATCTGTAAACATATGGTACCAAAACTATTTAAAAAAAACATAATTGACCAAAACCCAAAAGTTGTCAAACATCATGGACCAAAAAACAACTATTTAAAAAAAACATAATTGACCAAAACCCAAAAGTTGTCAAACATCATGGACCAAAAAACATGTTAACCCTTTTATGAATCAATCATATATTTATCCATAAAAAATATGGGTTTGATTAAAAATTTACTCAAAATTTAATTCTTTAAAAAATTAAAATTGCATAATAATACATAATTAGTTTAATAAAATAGAAATGATTATCAACCAAAATTAGTAAAGTTTTAACTTAAGTTGTAGAGACTTACCCAATAAAGGCAAGCCTTCCAAAAATAATCGTATGCTGCTTAATGCAACAAGTACACGGTATTCTTTAGTAAAAGGCGAAAGAATAGTTCGCTTTGTACTCACTGCGCAGCTGCGTGTTTTTTCAAAAGACGATAGGTTCTGATTTTATACTGTTTGTAGAGCCTTAGCAATAGTTACACTATTCGGTGTGGTAGAGTCTGGAACAATAATACTGTTTCATATTATCTTCATATTTTGGGCCTCGGCATTAGATCTTCAAATTGCAATCATGATTGGGCCGGGAGAAGTTTAATAGTGGCTTAAACTTCCATTGTTTCTCCATCTTATTTTATCATTATCATCAATTATTATATTTTAAAAAATTCTTATTATTTTAAAAAATTCTTTATTTATATTTTTGAAGTTCGATTTTCTTAGGTAAGTGGTTCATGGAGTTAATATTGAATTTGAGAAATAATTTTTTTTTAAAGATTTTATATAGATAGAATATTGAAAAGTTTATTTATTTTAACCATTAGCAATATTTATGTAGTTGACATTAGTAAGCTTTTTATATTATATATATACTTTAAATTTATGTAGGTTTATAGATTGCAATTATATATATATATAGTTGGTTGCAGTAAAATTTTATATTTTATATTATATTATGCGATGTTATTATATTTTATATTTATATATTATTTTATTAAAAATAAAAACGCATATATGACCGATTTTGGAAAACTTCACAATCAAACTCTATAGATATATCATTAAAACATAAAATTTTAATTCTTTATTTATGAATATAATATTATATAAGGTAGTTGGTCGTAGTATATATATATATATATATATATATATATATATATATATATATATATATATATATATATATAATGACGTTAGTTTTATATTTATATATTATTTTATTTAAATAGAAATTCATATGTGCCGACCTTAGAAGCTTCACAATTAAAATTTTAATTATTTATTTCTATATTTTTGTGGAGAGTTTCTATATTTTATCTAGATGCTAAAATAAGAGATAAAAAAAAATTCTAAATTTGCAATTACCTAATATTTTATAGCTAAATTTACATAGTTACGATTAAATTAAGAAACGATGACCGTAAAAAACGTACATGTGTCACACAATGTCCGTCGGTCATAGATAGATATGAAATAGTATTAGACGTTTGACATAGACTTATTAGAAGAGAATAAAAACAATAATTAAAAAAAGATAAAATGTAATTAAAAACTTATAATCCTATATGATTCATATATATATTGTTTTTTGTTTTGGCCAAATATATATATTTTTTGTTTACAAAAAATTATTATTAATATTCCTCTATTTGTAAATAGAGACGTGAGTTCGTGTCTTGAGATTGTCGTATATATTTATTTAGTATAAGTGATAGCGATAAAGCTGAAAATAAAGGTAGAAAGAGTTGGACTTTCATAAATAGTCTCTTGTTTCTTGCTTTACTGAATGAAACACAACAACAGCCATACCAGCATCTCTCTCTTAGAAACTTATAATTCTAAAATACATAAGAAAATGAAGGAAGAATGGAAAAATGAAGGATGTATGATCTATAACTTGAAAAGTTTTCCCTTCAACCAAAATGTAATCTTTGATGATTCAAAGAATCAAATTCCACAAACACCAGAAAAGCAGCAACCCAATCAATAGTCATCACCTTACACTATTACTACTACTAGTCTACCACAACCCAACCCAACTGTAAGTAATGCTTGAAATAGAGATAGATATTCAAGACAGAGTGATTGAGTAAAAAAAACACATGATCCATGTTTTGATGTGCAAACCCAACCACATACCAGTCTCCAGCAACCTTTATGACTGACTGTTGGTTGGTTGTTCGGTTCGGTTCCTCATCAGCAATAACACGAGTATGCAAAGTGATTCTTCTTCGTTACGTAAGGTGACAGATAATCTGTTGCAGATGCAGAACCAGTCTCCTCCTCTATAACTGCAGGTACCAGTATCTGTGTTTTTCCATTTGCAATTCTTCTACCAGCCACATTCGCATAGAACAGACCCGAGATGGCGGGTACAAATACATCACTCTCACTGCACACATAGAAGTCAATTACCTTCTCAAACTCCGAATCGCCCAAAAACTTCCCCTTTTTATCCACTGGCATTATGCTCTCCTGCAAAATACAAAAACATTGTTAATAAAAACTCCTCACCATTTTTTCCGGCATTCATTTGCTTCAAAAAATTTACCTTTGTGTAAATCTTAGGGAATGCGTCCTTGAGAGCATCAAGACTGCTGTCCCACTTTGACTGCGTCACGTAAATTGTCGTGTCTTTGTTAAACCCGACCTTCTGCAGAAAATCAGCAATGGCTTGTGCATCAAAGCATTTCTTGAATCCACCTTGACAGTTCTTCTTCTCCAACATCTCCAATCTCAAGTCCACTGCCAAGAACTGTCCATTTGACTTTCTACTCAATGTCCTCAGTCTCTCAACCATTGAGTCCACCACCTCACCAACCTCGGGTTGCAGCTCTAGACTTCCAAACATTGCCAAACACGCCACTGGGTCCAGTTCGCTCTTCTGGGTCTTCTTCTTCCGCATGTTTACAGAAGGAAAATAAGTGGCCAGCCTTATGTTGGTTTTGGATTTGAATACCGGCTCGATGTTTTCTGCTATGTAATCTTCATTTACTCGGCTTGGGACCTTCACCACTTCAATGTCTCCTGATGAGGGCTGTTCTTGAGATACTGTTACAACTCCATCCAAGCTCCGTGTAAACTTACCAACATCATATATATCTCCAAAACTCCTGATCCAACAAAATCATAGTTTTATTTGTTTTGAATATGCAAGTTAGTTGTTATGAGATTACTCACTCTCAGTAGAAAACTCAAATACCTCTTGTCACCAGGATTTGTTCCTCTGATGTCAGGGATCACTAGAGTTGCTCCCAAATATTTGGCTACAACAACAGCAGCTGAAATCTGCGGTTTTGATAGTTGCAGATCAGGTATCATTCATTATAGTAAGCACAAATTGGAAGAGAGCGTTTGGAAATTGATTAAGATACCTGCGAGACGTGGTATTCAGGGCCATTCACCAAAGAGAAAGTGATTGAACCCTTTGAGTCCCCTACATCTTCTGCTCACCAAATTGACGAAGGAAATTATTAATAATCATGTCAATGATATGTAATCTACAATCAAAGGAAAGGAATCTTGTTTTGGTTAAATTTGAGTACCTGACTCGGGCTTTTCCCAGCACGGTTTGAGCTCTTGGGCATCCTCCTTCCAAGGACCTGTAATACTGGTCCTAGAAATCGAAACAAGGCTCTTTTCTGAAGTGCTACTGTCCTCGAAACGAGCTTCATCAGACATTCCTGGAAGCTTTACCTTCAAGATAATATAGATGAGAATACAAATTGTAAATTTATCTACAAATCAAGAGAGTCAATGAAAAGTAGCAGTGACTATAATGATATGTTTAGACAAATTCCAATTTTCTGACTGAAAGTTAAAGGAACTCCACATAATGAATGAATCTCAATTCTGTCATTAGGAAATGGGAACATGAATTCCCTAATTTGCATAAGGAAATGGGAAAATGAATCTCAATTCTGTCAGCCCTCAAACTCTATCTGAAAATCAAACAAGCTCAATAGGACACAGTGTTTAGCAGCAACATCATATATGTGTGAGATGGATTTCTAATCTCAGACAAATTCGCGAATTTTGCAACTGATACATGTATGTCTGAGTTTGAAAGGTCGATCTCAAGTCTCAATAGTAAAATCTTTATTCAGCAAACAAACATACTAAATCTAGACCAAAAGTCCATTGGATCCAGGACTTGAACACTCCCACCGCAAAAAAGAGACTACATATAGTAGAATGTACCACCAAGACTAGATAGAAGTAGATCCAAAGTAGTCATAGATAACATACAAAAGCAATATGCTTAATTGACAACGAAACACGCATATGGAAATTGATAAAGACTCAAACTAGAGAACGGAAATGGATATTGGTGATGTCAAAAACGCGAATCTGCTGCACTTACATTGGGCGGATCGAAGTGCTCTCTCTTGATCATGTTACCGAGCATCACGAACATAGTGATGGTCAGAATTCCAGCCACCACTTGCCTCAAATCCACACCCATCTCTCTATAGCTAGATAGCTACCTCGCTCAATCAAAGATCTGGATCCAAATTCTCTTTTGCAGACTAGATAGATAGATTGGCTGGTATGCTGCTCTAACTCCACTGCACTCTCAATGCAGTGTTGACTCCAGCTAAACAAGAAGGAGAGACCAATGTATGGTTAATATAATGGAGAGAAAGCGGAAGGAGTTTGAGCCGAGCCGAGCCGAGCCGATCGAAGGTAATGACAAGAATCAGCTGCTATGCTCTGTTATTCTAATGAGAGGAGATGAGTGACGACGATTGGATTTAACATGGACATTGCTGATTGATTGCATTTATTCTGCTTCTCTTTTCTTCTCTTCTTGTCTTTCCATGAGGATTCCGATTTACTTGCAGACAGTTTCCTACCACCGACACTTTCGGCTTGACAGTGACGGCTTGCCTTAATTTCCTGCGACAATCTTTTTCTTTCTAAGCCCCTCAGTTTCTACGAATATGCAAAATCACCACAACTTTATATTTTAACGTGGATTTCAGTGTACTGTTTGTTTGTTATTATATATTTATATTAACTACCCTACAATAATGATATACGTGGTAGATGTGACCTTATGGAATATATATAATATTGATTAGGTTAATGAAATATATTAAGATCAAAAGTAAACGAGATATATATCGTGTTGTATTAATTAAGTTATTCATTTGTACATATCTATACGAGATTTTCGAGGAAAAAAATAATAATAATAACTTCATATAGAAAAAACAATGAATTATAATATATAAGTATTCCTAATTTTGTAATATATGTGATAAACTTTAAAAATTAAACCACTTATTGGAGTTTTAAAAGTTATCAAATAAGATTTTTTTTTTTCAAAAAATTACTAAATAGTTGATTTAGTAGCACAACTTTATCGTGTGTGTCGTGTTGTGATACATAAAACGACACATAAAATATATTGTACTAAATGCTAATCGTGTTCATACTATCGTATTATCGTTCAGTCGTATCCTTGCACGAACACGATTTTTTTCCGTACATATTCAATGTTTTACTATCGTGTCATATTGTAAACTGCCAACCCTATTTTTTTTAAAGGATGTAGTCTAGAAGAAGAATTAACCAGGCAACTTAAATAGTTATAGATAGGGTTAAGATTACATAGATTTTAGTGATGTATGTATTGCTTCCCTTAACATAGTTGCTTCTCATATGCTCCAAAATGTTGGTGCATTAATTTGAATCTCCAAGTATTTTCCACTCATAAAATTATTGAAAGAAGTACCGTTTCAGATATGGTTTATTATAATAATAAAATAAAAATTAGTGGTTGGACAAACCTACCTAAGTATTGTAGCTATATAAATTATAATAATAATGGAAGTGATTAAGTCATTATCAAAAGTTCATATATAATCATGTGAACAAGTAAATAAAGGAAAGGTGAGCAGCAGCTGCCTTGACTAGAGTTATGGTGGATGGGATGAGATTGTGATATGGGATGAATTAAGGAGGCATATCATAATCACAGATAAAGTTTCACCTTACAATCCGCCATAGTTTCATGACGATTTGGCAGGCCACCAAGTTTGATTCTACGATAATAAATTAATAATAGTAGAAAAAATCATCCAAATACCCATTTTTTCAAACTCAAATACAAAAATAAGGGAAAACTTGGTCTATAACTCAAAATAATCAACGGCGCAACTCTCAGATGCGCCATTTTTAGGGCGCATCTGAGAGATGCGCCATTTTCGCGCTGGTTAACGGTAAAAAATATCTCAACGGTCAAAATATGATCGTTGAGTCAAACGGCGCATCTCTCAGATGCGCCGAAAATCCCGCATTTCACAGTTGCGCCACTTTTGGCGCATCTGAGAGATGCATCTTTTTTTTTTTTTGACAAAACCTCGCATCAGTTTATATAGACAACAAAAAGATGCATTTGAGACATGCTGGATATTTGGCGCATCTCTTAGATGCGTCATTTGACTCAACGGTCAAATATTTGACAGTTGAGCCGCTATGTGTTAACAGTTAAAGTTTTGACCGCTAACCAGCGCGAAAATGACACATCTCCCAGATGCGCCCTAAAAATGGCGCATTTGAGAGTTGCTCCGTTGGTTATTTTGAGTTATGGACCAAGTTTCCCCTTGTTTTTGTGTTTGAGTTTCAAATAGTGGGTATTTGGGTGATTTTTCCTAATAAGTAGGTGTTTTCTCCGTGCGCTGCGCATAAATTTATATTAAATACTGACTTTGTTGATTTATTTTCGAATAATAAGAATAAAGTTTCTTACGTATCATAACTAGTGATATGTTTGTAGTATCATACACTACAAAAAAAAATATTTCATTTATCGGTGAAAAATTAAAAGTGGCTGGTAAAGTTTTTTTTCGGCAATTTTTTATTAGCTGCGAGATTAATATCTTCGACGTAAAAGATTATGATTACCATTTTCAACTTAAAAAAAAATGTCACCATTGATGTCAGATATCTGTCCAATTCGGGTTCGTATTTACGTTTCGGACCTCGCAAACACGTCAGAACCACAAACGGATTTTACCGCAGTCACCCCGGGTCAAAACGGTTCGGATGCGCGCAGCACCCGGACCGGGACTTCCGGATTGCCTTGAGACAATCCGGACTGGTCCGTTTTGCCCGGCAATCCGGACTGGTCCGTTTTGCCCGGCAATTCGGACCATGTCGACATCCGACATGGTCCGAACTGCCAGAAGTCAGTGCGCACATAGCCAACCTCGATGTCGGTAAGCGTTTTCCTGTAAAACGGCATTGAATCGCATAAAAACGGGTATGGTTCGCGACTTATCCAAGTTTCCTATAAGTTCGAATTCGATATACTCTTTTTTTTTATATATATTTACATTGCTTTCGCAAGTTTGAACCAAGAGCGTTAAGGTTAAATTCCTCCCCAAGGCGGCGTTTTCGGCGGATTTCAACCTCGGATCGCCCACGGGAACACAACGCGCTTTACCGGTTGGTCCAACCAACCTTGAGTAATATACTCTTATTTCTACTGTAACTCCATCTAACTATAATAAAATATTTAAAATACCAATTGATGACATGAAGTATGCACAAAGGTATTAACCCTCTGGATTATGGCTACATTTTGATTGAAGGTGGAAATGTTTGGTAGATGATAATTATCATTCATTCACTCACTAGTTGACTACATCTGTCAACAAGATAAAACATTCATTATTCATACTCTAATAACTAAGTTTAAACATTTGATTTGTTATTGCTCAGCTCAACAAGGCTCTCAATCATCTGACCCAACTTAATGTAAGAAGATCCAGTTCCCACACTCACAGCCTCCTTAGCTTTCATCCCAATCTCTATAGCTCTCTCCCTAGCCTTCTCACCTTCATCTCCTTCCATCAACTTCTTAATCCCCTCACTTATCACATCACATCCTACTATTTCTCCAACCCCCTCATTATCACCACACAACACAATCCCGGCCCCGAACCCTTTCGCCACAACCTTCGCATTCACCGTCTGGTCGTTCCCCATCGGCCACGCCAGTATCGGCACCCCAAAGCTGAGGCTCTCTAACACCGAGTTCCACCCGCAATGGCTCAGAAACCCACGAACCGACGGGTGCGATAGAATCAACCGTTGGTCCACCCATTCCCGAACCACCAACCCGTTCACTCCACTACAAAAAAATCTTATTTTTTTGTCAGAGATTTATACGTGAGGAACATATAAGCTTATTTGTAAGAAAATTGTGAAAAATCCTTATAAATACAACATTCAAAAAATTCTATAACTCCTAATAAAAAGCTTGTCTAGAAATTTCTGAGGGAAAATCTGTTATAAAATTTTGAGTTTGTAAGACATTTCTCCTGAAACATAATAAATCCCTTAAAAATTCTTATGATATATGTGTGAGGAATTGCTTCCCTTGAAAGAAAACGTCATCACAAATTACCAATTTTCTTGTAGTGCTCGTTTCTCCCATCCCTCGGGACATCGCCAAGTCGACGACCGGACCACCCATATAAACGGGTGGCCCGCCTTCTCGAGACCTCGAGCCAGCTCATCCATCTGAGCATCGCTCATGTAAGACTGTGATCCGAACGATACATATATAATATTTTTTCTTGCTTCAGCTTCAAGCCAATCCATATAGTGTGGAATTTCAAACTGACCATTTGACCAACTGTATGGAGCATGATTATCACATGACAACTTGTTTAGGGTATGCTCCCATAACAAGACTGGCCCTACACACCAAACATTATGAGTTCCATAATATGTCTCTAAGAAATCCACGTAAGCACCTTCAAGCTCTTCAAAGCTATTGGCTAACACCCCCCAGCTTCTAGATTCAGTGTCTTTTATCTCAGTTAGCATTTGGAGCACTGGATCTTCTTCTCCATGTTTTTCTAAGTTGATGAATCCCAACGCATGGAAATCAGATTTATAGACCGAAAATGGGATAGGTCTTGGTAATACTTCTGTAATGGGGTGGCCATTAGAAATGGACAAAACCCTAAAAACATCTTTATATACTGCCTTATTAATAGCCATTGTCAAAACACCCATCCCATGAAACACAATCCTAGGAATCCCAAGCGAAGCACAAACATCGACCGTCCATCCGACGAGGAAGTCGGAAATTACGCAGAGTGGCGGCTTACCGGGCATGTTGGTCAAAAAATGCTCAAAGGGTTTCTTCATGGATTTCTTGATCGATGCAACGAAGGATACGAATAAATCATCGGACGGGAGATGGGATGTGTTCTCGTATCCGTGATGAATTATGCAATTATCATCATCGGATGATGTTTTGTCAAATGGAAGAATGGTAAGTGAAATGTTTGGAAAGTTTGAAATTTTGGGTTGGATTTGGGGTGCATTTTTTGGGGTTGTGATGATGGTTACTTTTAGACCAAAAGAGGTTATGGCTTTGGACAAGTCTAGTAAAGGGAGAGTGTGGCCTTGTGCTAAGAAAGGGAATATCACTACATGATGATCATTGTTATTGTGAGAAGCTTGGATACTCTCACTTTCTGAACTCATATTTTGTTTGTTGGATGAAAGGAAAAATGAAAGAGTAATTGTGATGAAAGCTAAATGAAGTGTAGAAATTATATATAATATATGTTATGAGAGCTTTTTGAGTAACTTGATTTTATACAGGAATGGAATCCAGGAAATTTTCATTTCAATTATGTGGGATTCAGTGCCCCAATTATTATTACACCAAATGTCCAATACCATACTTGGCAAAAAAATAAAAATAATAATAACCTAGGAGAGGTCTGAAGTTTGCCCCATGTTAACGGGAGATGTCTGAAGTTTCAAATGTTGATTTGAGAGGTATGAAGTTTCAACTTTGTTGATTTGAGGTTTTCCGTCCATTTTTAGGGTTAAATTTAACAGAATTGTGTGAAATGACATTATTGCCCTTTTAATATTTTGTTTTATTTAATATCTTATTTGAGTAAATGTGAAATGACAAATTACCCCTAAAGTCAAATTACTCCGGCCACCACCACCTCAGCTCCGGCGACCACCACCGAATTCCGGCGACCACCACCGAACTCCGGTGACCACCACCGAACTCCGGCGACCACCACCGACCACCAACACGGCTCCGATCGGAGCCGATTTGTTGGTTGCCGGAGTTCGGTGGTGGTCGTTGGTGTTCGGTGGTGGTCGTCGGAGCTGAGGTGGTGGTGGCCGGAGTCGGGTGGCGGTGGCCGGAGTCGTGGTGGCTTTAAGGGCATTTTCGTCTTTTCCTTCAAGCATGTGAGGGGCACACTTTGATAGAAGGGCATTTTTGGAATTTAATTTTATTTCTGGTCACATGCCCGTGACCAATTTCCGTCACAATTAACGGTAAAAACAGACGGAGACCGTTGTTATCAACAAAGTTGAAACTTCAGACCTCTCAAATCAACATTTTGAAACTTCAGACCTCTCCCGTTAACATGGGGCAAACTTCAGACCTCTCCTAGGTTATTACCAAAAAAAAAATGTCCACAACCATGTATATGCACGTATGTGCATTTTTGGAACATTTGGAGAAACTATTCTGCTTTAAAACAGATGTCAACATCGTTCAAACATATGTTACAAAAACTCTATTTAACCCAGAATTTAATTGTCGTCTCACATGATCACGTGACACTCTTTTTTTGTTGGCAACATTACTTTACAGAATTAAAATACTATCTTTTGTTATTTACATAATATAAATATAATTCATACAGTGTTAGTATTTTATGTGCAAATAAACATTACAATAATTTGTAATTATAGACAGTTACAACATTATATCAGTAAAATTGCGTAAATAATCACAATTGCAGAACATGTAATAATTTTCAACTTTCTAACTGATATGCTCGCACACACATTGAAATTAGAGTTTTCAATAATATCCATAATTAAAAGGTGGGAGAAAAGAGTGGGAAGAAATGAGGGGAAATTTGAATTCACTTCCTCCAATTAGTTTTAATTTTGAAATTTTGTTTCTCCCATTTGTCTCCTATATTAATATACCTTAGACAGAAATATTTTGTCTGTTCCTCTCCCTTGCTACCACAGTATTCTCATCCATTCACCGTGCTTTCATGTCTTGTGGTCGACCGGCAACAATAACATTCTGGTGATACATCGAAATAAGGTTAAATGACAATCTGCTTTGTTTCCCATCCTGCTATACCGCCTAATAACACGCTGTTAAATAAGTGTACTTTTTTTTGTTTGTCTGATTTGTTCGTGTAGCCAGGTTTGAATACCTCATTTTGGGTACCTAAGGCCGGGTCTACATCTACAAGGGCAGACCTTCCTAGAGAGACTGTTCAATTTTATTGGCTTGCAAGTTGTGAACTTTGTAGTATCAATTCTTTCAGTAACCAACATCTTTCAGTTGAAGAAATAAGTGTATTATAAGGAACAGTTGTCTCTTCGTTCTGTTCTGTTTTTATAGCGAAGCACATCAACAAACAAAGTTTCACTTTTGACAATTGATATGGCAAGTATAAAACGATGTGAAGACAAGTATGTATTATACCTAAAAACTTTAGCTTTAGCGGGTAGTGACCAAGAAACTACGTAAATATGTTATGTCAACATATGCTTGAACTAAGAAGTTGTTGAGTAATTTATTGTAAAGAAAATATGTAAAATCTGTTATGAATGTATTGGATAAATTATTTGTTTACATATGATTTTGTCCATGATACGAGAACTTGCTCACAGTACCTAATGCAATCAATCTGACTTGAACCCAGCTGATTCTAAATGTGTTGTGTCGAAACAGTATTTGGCATGTCAACAAGTCGCTATTAGCAATGGAAACCTGCGGTCCTAAAACGAAGTTTCAGGATTGACCCGACAATACGGTGAAGCCAACATATAGCAGCTGATTTCTACACTCAGAAAACGTCAATTTGATCTGAACTACCAAACACCAAAAACTAACATTGGAATCACATATGGTGGTGCTAAACAGCACAATTTGAATTCACCTAACACCGACTGGCCAGACTACCTTTGGCATCAGTTGCAGGGTTGGTAAATATCGACAACACATACTCGTTAATGTCTCATGTAGTAGTATTTCGAGTCGAATTCGGAAAACCTGAAGACGACATACTGTAACGAAGTTATGCAACTCCAATGGAATCTTTCAGTATTAACGGAATTGGGGACTAAATGTGTGTAATTATCGTTTGCCTAATGGTAGTCTAAAGGCTTTCAACGGAAATGAAAAATCTACTACTGAAGACGCATATTCAGAAGCAGCAGGATGCAGCTCCCTAGGACGGCTTTAGCACCGGCCAATTGGAGTCGAGAGGGCGGCAGCGCAGCCTTCCAGGCCTCTGCTGCCATCCTAACAGCGGCAGGACTTCGGTCGAGAAATTTAACGACCGATTTAACATACCGTCCTCTTCCCGATCGATGTTTTCCCTTAGCAAATATTTCCGTCCGCTTTTTCTCGTCAGGAACGTTTCCGGCCGAGTCCGTACTATCATTTTTACGAGAGGTGATATCGGAAGGAAACCTACCGGAACAGGCCATCTCCGTTTGGATTCCGACCGATTTGGCTTAAAGGAAAACTCGATTTTTCATGTAGTATGCTGGATTATGGCTATACTTTGATTGAAGGTGGAAATGTTTGTTAGAGGATAATTATCATTCATTCACTCACTAGTTGACTAAATATGTCAACAAGATAAAATATTCATTATTCATACTCTAATAAGCAAGTTTAAACATTTGATTTGTTATTACTCAGCTCAACAAGGCTCTCAATCATCTGACCCAACTTAATGTAAGAAGATCCAGTTCCTAACCTCACAGCCTCCTTAGCTTTCCTCCCAATCTCTATAGCTCTCTCCCTAGCCTTCTCACCTTCATCTCCTTCCATCAACTTCTTAATCCCCCCACTTATCACATCACATCCTACTATTTCTCCAACCCTCTCATTATCACAACACAACACAATCCCGGCCCCGAACCCCTTCGCTACAACCTTTGCATTCACCGGCTGGTCGTTCCCCATCGGCCACGCTAGTATCGGCACCCCATAGCTCAGGCTCTCTAGCACCGAGTTCCACCCGCAATGGCTCAGAAACCCACAAACTGACGGGTGCGATAGAATCAACCGTTGGTCCACCCATTCCCGAACCACCAACCCGTTCACTCGCTTCTCCCATTCGGAACATTCCCAAGTCGACGACCGGACCACCCATATAAACGGGTGGCCCGACTTCTCGAGACCACGTGCCAGATCATCCATCTGAGCATCACTCATGTGAGATTGCGATCCGAACGATACGTATATGACATGTTTTCTTGCTTCGAGCCAATCCATATAGTGCGGAATTTTAGACTGACCATTTGACAAACTGTTCGGAGAAATTTCAGATTGACCAATTGATGGACTATTTAGAAAATTATCATATGACAACTTGTTTAGGGATTGCTCCCATAACAAGCCTGGCCCTACACACCAAACATTATGAGTTCCATAATATGTCTCTAAGGAATCCACGTAAGCACCTTCAAGCTCTTCAAAGCTATTGGCTAACACCCCATAACTTCTAGAGTCAGTGTCTTCTATCTCAGTTAGCATTTTGAGCACTGGATCATCTTCTCCATGTTTTTCTAAGTTCATGAACCCCAACACTGGGATATCAGATTTATAGACCGGAAATGTGATCAAACTTGGTAATACTTCCGTTATGGGGTGGTCATTAGAAATGGACAAAACCCTAAAAACATCCTTATGCACTGCCTTGGTTATAGCCATTGTCAAAACACCCATCCCATGAAACACAATCCTAGGAATCTTGAAAGAAGCACATACATCGACTGTCCATCCGACGAAGAAGTCGGAAATTACGCAGAGTGGCGGCTTACCGGGCATATTCGTTAAAAATTCCTCGAAGGGTTTCTTCATGGATTTCTTGATCGATGCAACGAAGGATACGAATAAATCATCGGACGGGAGATGGGATGTGTTCTCGTATCCGTGATGAATTATGCAATTATCATCATCGGATGATGTTGTATCGAATGGAAGAATGGTAAGTGAAATGTTTGGAAAGTTGGAAATTTGGGGTTGGATTTGGGGTGCATTTTTTGGGGTTGTGATGATGGTTACTTTTAGACCAAAAGAGGTTATGGCTTTGGACAAGTCTAGTAAAGGGAGGGTGTGGCCTTGTGCTAAGAAAGGGAATATCACTACATGATCATGATCATTGGTATTGTGAGAAGCACTTTCTGAACCCATATGTTATTTGTTGAATGAAAGGCAAACCAGAGAGTAATTGTAATGAAAGCTAAATGAAATGTAGAAACTATATATTATGCATATTGAGAGCTTTTTGAGTAACTTGGTTTTAGACAGGAAGGGAATCTTGGAGATTTTTGTTTCTTTTATGTGGGATTTAGTGCACCAATTATTATTATACCAAATGTCCAATACTACCATATTTGGCCAAAAAAATGTTCACTGACATACACACACGTGTGTACATTTTTGGTACATTTGGAGAAATTGTTCTGCTTTCCATGCAACTGCAAGCCTTTGCATGCATTGAACAATTACTGAATTTTGGAAAGAAAAAAAAATTACTGAATCTGAATTTTATTTATTTTGGAAAGTAATCAATTATGATTATTTTATCATGATAAGAGGAGTGAATAGTTCAATTTCTTGGATGTTAAAACAATTATTGGATGAAGAAAAAGTGGTTGCATGGGCTGTGGATATCATAATAAAATGTCATTTTTCATATAGTATCTCTACCATGATCAATTGTCCGAGTTTTTTACTAATATATGCATATATGAACAACCAAATACAAATATAGACTACTTGAATAATTAATTACAAAAATAAGTCAAATCGAGATGCGACATCTCGGTTAAGATTTTTAAATCTAAACCGATATGTCACATCTCGGTTTCGGAAAAAAAAAAAAAAAAAAAAAAAAAAAGGAAAATGTGGTTTTTTCCCTTGGCCAAAATCTGGTTTTTTTTTTTTTTTTTTTCTTTTTCCGAAACCGAGTCTTTTTCCGAAACCGAGATGTGACATCTCGGTTTGAATTTAAAAACCCTAACCGAGATGTCACATCTCGGTTTGACCTATATTTGTAATTAATTATTCAAGTAGTCTATATTTATATTTGGTTGTTCATATATGCAAATATTAGCAAAAAAAAAAAACTCCAATTGTCCTGCACCTCTTTAATCTTCATGATTAAATTACTCTATATATACTTTTTAAAATAATATTTTTTTCCTACTGGTATGAAAATTAGTTTTTGCATTTATTTTTTTAACTAAAACACACTTGAAAATTAAAATTCTATGTTTGTAATATAATTATATTGGTATAAAATTAATTTTTGCATTTATTTTTAAACTAAAAACACACATGAATTTGTAACATAATTATACTAATATTAAAAACGTCTTTTAGTCAATATAAACATTAAAAATACCACAACAATGCTGATATAGTGGTCAAGTGCGCTTACTCCCATGTGGTTTGGCTACGAGGTTCCAGGTTTGAAACCCCTCAGGGGCGACACCCCGCGGTGACCTATTTAAAAGATATTAGGTCTCGTCTGGCCCACATACTCATATGGCGAGTAGAACTGGGTACGAGCCGGCCTCTTAATTATACTAGGTTGCTGGTAGAGTTACGTTGACGAGGTTAGTGCGTCTGCTGGTTGCTCGCTAAAAACGTTAATTTTTTAAATATAATTAATGTATATTATCACACTTAATTTAAAACAAATGAAAGTTAGTGTGATAATAACCATATTTTCGAGATGTGGTTATTTACGACAAAAAAAATATGGTTATTTACGACAAAAAAAATATGGTTATTTTAAAACCATATTTTTTTTGTCGTAAATAACCACATCTCGAAAATATATAAAATCACATCAAATTACATGAATGAACCAACTGACCACATAACGTAACATAGTTAGTAAATTAACCACGACATACATCTATGGATCCAGATCTCCTGATCTGTCCCAGATCGTGCATCATCGTTGTGATTTTGACATGTATACTTGACGTAATTAGTTTTGTGATTTTTTTTAAAATATATTGGGAATGATAAACCTAAAAGAAAAATATTAAATTTAAGGATACGTGTCAACATCGGCGATGCACGATCTGAGACACAAAGTTTGACAGGTAATCTCCGAATCCAGAGCTATGATATGCATACATAGGTTTACGATATGCTTACACTATAGCTAGTCCTCAAATATATATGAGTGTTTACATGTACATTAGGATACGATTAGTCATCGATGCCTTGTTTCTTTCTGAGTTGCAGCATGAAGGCGTGGAACTTGTTTGGATCGGGTAGCGAGTTGGAGACACTGTGATTGTTGTTGATGCAGCGTTTGGCCCAGGAGATTAGGGTTGGGCAGTGAGAGTCGATGGTGAAGTTGGCAAGTGTCTCATAGGTGTAGAAGACGGTGTAGAATGGGATGAGAGCGATGTCCACATACCCTAATTTATCTCCCCCAAAGTAGGGTTTATCGCCAAGCTCTGCTTCTACCATTTTCAACCACTCTATCAACTCATTCTTCGCTGCCTCTTGATCTTCTCCTTTCGCCCACCATAATTTACTCAGAAGTTCATACATCTACACACATAAGTACAAATAATTAAGGAAAATTAATTAAATTTTTTTTTTTTTTTGGAAATTGTAATAATTTAAGTGGCAAAAGAATAATTACACTTTTTACTTTTTAGACTAAAAAATAAACACAATCAAAAGTTGAGAAAGATAGAGATTATACAACGCGATTACGTGAGCTGTAATTTTTTTTTTTTTTTTTTTCACATTCCTACTTTTTTTTGGCCAAATTTCACATTCCTACTTATTATGAGAAAAAGCTTCATATTCGAACATAATTATGATACGGTCTTTGAGCATGTACGTGTAAATAAAGTTGTATGTGTAAACACATAAACATAAATATCTAAAATTTAATATTTGCGTATAAATCTAATAATTTTGTCAATATTATACTTATATCTAATCGTTAAATGTAAATATATATCATTAAAAACTATCCATTCCTTAATTAGATGTCAGGAGTTCAACCCGCTAATGACAAAAAAATAGAAATATATTCATAACCAGTATTTTACGAACTGATCTCAATGTGAATGAAAATTAGTCTAGTTAGTCTAGTTATAGAATAAATATGCTACGTGCGCTGCACTTTTGATGAGAGCCCACTTAGATAACCCCATAGAAACTTAAAAAAAAAAAAATCCGGGTTAGCTTATTTGGAAAATCGGTGAATAAGGATGTTCTATTTTTAACACGACACGAATTTATATAATTCGAAACACCCCATTAATTAATTGGGGAATGATATAAATTCCGACTTGGAATTCCTCCAAGTGCTGAAATGTCTCTGACTTTATTGCAACTTTTGGGATAAATTTCTTACCCACACATCTCGACACTTGGAGGAATTCCAAGTCGGAATTTCTAACATTTTCCTAATTAATTAGTTAGTATATCCGTGCCTGCCTGATTATATAGATACCTTTTGGTCGATGAAGTCAGCCCAGAACCTGGCCTGAGCTCTGTCGTAAGGACGAGAAGGAAGCAGAGGAGACACATGAGGCCACACCTCGTCGATATACTGAACAATAATAAGAGACTCGCACACCGGTTTGGCGTTATGGATGAGAACCGGGATCTTCTTGTGAACCGGGTTCATCTCCAGCAGGAGAGTGCTCTTGTTGCTCAGCTCCTCCTCTCTCGACTCGTACGGGATCCCTTTCTCCGACAGCGCGATCTGAACTCTCATGCCGAAAGGGCTCGCCCAAAAATCTAGCAGTATCACTTCCTCCGCTGCCACGTCAGCCATATGTATAACTATGTATATGTTGCTGCCTATCGATAATATATGGTGATCCATCATATGTCATATATATTTATAGAAGAGGTGGACAACTTCACATCGGATTCTAGACTAGTCAACTAACTGTTAATGTATTACTATTAAATCGGTGAATGCATCTAGAAAACACCACACTTCACTACTTCTAGAGAATTCTACCACAAATCAACATTTTATAATATTTGTTATATGAATTCGCAATTTGACTGGTGGTGTCATTGTTATAATCTTTCATCATTGTTATAATCTTTCACATTACATTACATACACGTTATGTTGTTTGGTAAATTAAATAATGTAATGGACATTATAATGTGAAGTCCATCGTAATCTGAGATTACATTCAAATTACGTTCACGCGGTAACGTGAGATTACGTCAAAAAATATATGTAATGTGATGTTACATTTTTTTTTTATCATTTTATTATTTTTTAAAATAGATAAAAATATATTTTGGCCAAAAAAATATAGATAAATATTTCGTATGATCTTTATATTTTATTATGGTATTATTATTATCTTTATATTTTTATCTACTTCATGACTCATTATTATAATAAAACATTATGCATATGATGTTTGTTCAAAACGATTAAATACACTTCAAATTACAACACAACTAAATAATGTAATCTAACAATATATACATTAATTAATTCACATTACTTGTAATCTCACGTCCATCCAGATGCGTCTTAAAGGCTTTGCTCTACAAATTTTAAGCAACAATGAGATTTTTTTTATTTTTTTTTAAGATTGCATCTTAAGCTATTTCCCTTTGTTTAATAATAGAATCCATGCAATTTCTAAGATATCAATTATCTAGTCTAAAAAGAAGGAAAAGCAATCTAACCATTCATTACATGGAACTCTGAATTCATTACAACCCGTACATTTATTTCATCTTCTAAGAATGCCACACAAACATACAAACAATGAATATCATCATCTATCTAACCATAACATGCAACTCATATTCTTTCTTTACAAACAAACTCATCTCTACTGTTATGCAGCCTCTCTCTGTACCTATTACAAATTTCTAACATTTACAATCAATTTGTTATTCTTGTTGTTGTTTTAGCAAACAATGGCTCTACTACTTCTCCATAATCCTCCCTCTCTCTGTCTTCATAATCTGTCCTATATACCTGCAAACACAGCACCAAATATTTTGAGCAAAAAGAAGACATCATTAAAAAAAAAAAAAAAAACAAACAAACAAACTTGATTTACAAATATGTTACCGTCCAAGCATTAGAAGAGTCGCCTGAGGATTGGTCCCCGGCGAGATGCCGAACGTGGATCCATCAACTACACGAAGCCTGTCCAATCCCATCACCCTAAAGTTCTGGTCAACCACCCTGCCGATGACTGCACCGCCATGGTAGTGCCAAATCGTGCTCACTGTCCGGCGGCAGAAATTCTCCACCAGCCGCGTGTTACTCATGTCAGCCGGCAGCTGGGGCCCGACATACCGGAAGTCCCTCCGCCCAAACCACTCTCTGAACCTGAACCCCTCCATGGACCTGCCACGTAGGATCTCTCCGATGATCCGGGTGCCATTAACGCACCGCTCAAGGTCCACAGGGTGGCTGAAGTAGTTGAATCGAACAATCGGGTTGACCCGAACGTCGGTGGAGGCTAGCCTCAGGGATCCCGTCGATAGCGGACCGATGATTTTCTCCATTAGGGTAGCCACGGTGAGGTACAACGGCGGCGCCGGCGATCGGATGAACAGGGCCAGCACCGGCCACGTGAATGGAACCACAGTTGATGCTGCTTCGATATACGCTCCAGATTCAGTGATTCCGACGACTTGGATTAGCGAATTCCCCAACGGAGAAGGCGGGATGATGGAGATGCCGTTCCGTGGGTTGTCGAACATGTACTGTCCGACGTAAGGAAGGTGGTGGATGACCGGGATTCCCCAGTAAGAGAGGTACGGACGCGGCCCTATTCCGCTAAGGAGCAGCAGCTGCGGCGTTCCGATGGCCCCTGCACAGAGGATAACTTCTCCCCGGTCGCGGAGCCAAGCGTGGTGGTAGCGGCCCATTCTGTCGCGGTAGACCACACCGCTCGCCGCTTGCTGACATGTTTCCGCCGCCGGGGCCGACGACGAGATGATGACTCTTTCCACGGTGGCGTGGATTGCCACCCTAATGTTGGCCGGGGTTGCTAAATTGAGTAGATCGGCGGCGCTGTGCCTCCGCCCTGACGTGTCGAATATGGAACCGCCGAGCTTGGTTCCGATCTTGTGCTCGACGGTGAATCCGTTGAACGGCTGCACTCCGGCTTCTAACAACCCGTTCCTGACGGCGACCTGCCAGTTCCTGAGCTCTGGAGCGGAGACGATGGCGTTCTCCACCCACTCGTAGGACTGGTTCACCTCCCGCATGTCCCAATCGATGCCTGAGAATCTATAGAAATCTCCGTCCGCGCGGCTGTAGAACCCAGCGTTGATGGCGCTGCTACCGCCAAGAACCCTGCCGCGCGTGTTTGGCACGCCTTCCTCGGAGGTGAAAGCTTGGGCGGGAGAATCGATCATATCGGCATCCATCAGATTCATCAGGAAGCCGTCTTGCGTCATCAAGTTTGGGAACGCGGTGGGGACTCCGCCTCTCTCGAGCAGGAGGACTCGGTATGACGATGACAGTGTCGCCGCCAGGGGGCATCCCGCCGTTCCGCCTCCGACGATGATGTAATCGTAGTAGTCCTCGGCCGGGAAAACCGTCGCATTGAACACAAACTGATTATAGCTTGGCGCTGCTATGGAAGAAAACAGAACAACGACAAATTAAGCAGCAATGAAGATGAATAAATTAATCTGCAGTCGGTGAAGACGAACAGAACTGACAGGCGGAGATTCATACGTCTTTGAACAAACAGGATCAAGAAACGTAACTGGGAATTAGATCTTATGTGAATCGATCAGCCATTAATCGACTAGATGAAGGATCAATAAAGTCAGATTGATGAGTTAGGGTTTACCTGGCTGCGCTGAAGATAATGAGAATCGGACGGCGAGCGCGAAGAACACCACAAGAAAGCGCTCGGAGATCCGAAAGGCTCCGGCCATTGACGACTGCTGAGTCTTCTTGAGGTCGTCTGCTATAAACGAAGCTTTACTTGTCCGTCAATGGAGGTAATCGGAGTGCGGAGAGAGGAACTGTAACGAATCCGAGAGGGAGAGAGAATGGAGAGGGAGAAAAAACTCAAGAAGTCATTAGGAGAATGCAGAGAGAGCAACTGAATTATGAAAGTAGACAGTTGCTGACGTTTGAAGTTAGTTACGTAGTCCGCGATTTGGCGGCAGCTAATTTTTGGTGATGCGCCGGCAAAAACGGGTCAACCCGTTTAGGTACACACGACGGCCCAATCTCCAAATGGGCTTTCCTTTGGTTAAGAAAAACTCCAAAATGGTGTTTGTATGTTTTTTTTTAATCAAATGTTTTTTTTTTTCGTAGAAAATCAATTGTGTTATGAATATATTTAGTGGATGTTCAATATTACGTGTATATACCATTTTCATTATTTAGACTTTCCTAGTATTAAATTTACTTCCTCCACAAGTCTATGTAATCCTATATAAGGGCTCCTATGTGTGATAATAAGATCATCTCTAAATTCTCTCTTTCATTAGCTCTATACTTTCGTAACACGTTATCAGCACGAATTGCTCGAAAACTACCACATCCACTCAAACAAACAAGCCCTAATTTCCTGTTGCAGTAACCTCTCAAGCAGTTTTCAAGCAGTCCTGATCAATCCCATCTACTACTAAGTCCGTAAAAAAAAAAAAAGAAGATTTTTTTTAAACGATTCAGTTCATTCAAATTCTATTAACTATTTTATGTTTTGAATTTTGATCAATATTCTTTTTATGGTTGGCAATATGTTTTGAGGATTGCGAGAGGTGTTCCGTCATAGATCGGTGCAATAAGATACACAATTTATGGAAGGAAGTCCATTACTTTTATTTCAAGATCTCTCGAATTAACACTTGGCGACGTTGGTGTACATCTTCAGCATCAAGTCCATTCTATGTCGTATACTATATCTATCTACTGGCTACTCAATATAAGGGAGATTCATTCTTATATTAATTATTATTAGATGCCTCAAATTATTAATTTTCTATAGATTATATTCTAACTAATAGTGTTATTTTGTCGGATATTATGACTCAATTTGACGACTTGGACCATAATCATTTAACTGTCTACTATTCTAGGCCATCAGCCGTAAATATAAATGGAGATTACTGCTCTTAAGCTTGATTGTGTGAACTTAATTATAAAACACATGATATTATATGCATTGTTATGGCTCCACTCCCAGAAGCGAGTGTGTAGCAAATGAGTTATCACGAAAAAGAATAGTGAGCACATGGATGCTAGATGCTGACATTATATCCATATGTGAACAAAAATTATATGCATCGCCTCACTAGATATGCTTCACTCCCAGAAGTGAGTGTTGCAACTTATGATTATATGAGGATATACTACACTCCCTGAAGTGAGTGTCATAGTTCACAGTATAAAAATAATATTCTCCACTGAGTATTGCAAATTATGATTACAATTAAAAAAAAAAAAAATCACTCCCCGAAGTGAGTGCGATAGTTTATGGTTATAATGACTTTACGAATTTGCTATAATCATAATGATTATGGACAAGGTTGATTTTGTTTTAAAACAGATTAAATATGTAGCATCATCATGATATTTTGATAAAAAAAAATGATGCATCTCACAAATAAAGAATGCATGAAAAGAACGCAAAATTTCAATTAATTTGGAAGAATGATACTTTTGAAGCGTGGAGACGCTAGCAGAAAAGTAATGATATTATGAAGCGCAAAATTTGATCATATGAAGCGCGATGACACTATGCAAAGTGTCTATGTGAAAAGTAAATTTCGTTGCATATATTATGATTTAAATATGAGATATTATGACTATGAAAAATGCATTCTTTATGAATAACAGATCCTGAATATATGATGTTACGATCCTGAAGATCAAGATTTATGAATATTTCTATTTATTTTACTTTAAATTTTGCATTTACAATTATCTTTTATATTTATTGCACTAACATTGTTTTGAAAACCAGACCGGATCTTGAACTGGTAAGATGAACAGTTCCGGTTTAAACCGGTTCAACCCGGTTAAATCCGGTTCGAAACGGTTTAATAGTTTTTTAGTAGAAACCCATTGAAATTGACATCTCCCCAGTCCTCTATTTCCCAGCGCGCCCCCATTTTACCCATTTCCTCCTCTCTCTCCATTGTCTCTCTCCTCTCCATTATTGTCTCTCTCTCCATAGATTTTTTGAATCGAAATGTTGAATTGATTTTTGTCCCTGTTCCGATTGATGAAGATAATAGCATCAATTTGCGGTGCTGTGGCTATAATGAATCGTCTGAGCCTCTCCGAGGTCTCTATCTTAAGCTAATGTCGGAGAAACCTCTGCTAGACACTCGAAATGTAGTAGCCATAGCTAATGCTGGTGCCGGACCCTTCAACTGCCACCACAGGGGCTTTAGAACTCCAGTTTCACAGTTTATGTTCCAAACAACGAAAGGAGTGAAGAACAAAAGGCCAAAGTTAACAATTCTTTGTGCATCGTGAAGAACGAACTAACGAAGGAGATAAGGCAAGGAAGGAGAGCGAGTCGAGGAGGCGTGAAGCATTCACGGTGAAGACATATTAGGTTTACACTCTGTTGCGGCGGGAGATGAAGACCTTCACCCTCTCTTCTTACGTTCTTAGTTTAGGTTTTACTTTACCCTTCTTTATTGTTTTCTTTTTTAGTTGTCCCGGTTGGACCGGTGCCGGTTCTTCCGGTCCAACCCGATTAGACCGGGTTTTCTTTAAATGAACCCGGTTTGATCTACATTCCGATCTTTTACTGGAACCGGACCGGCTCTGTATCCGGTTCGCGGGTCGACCCGGTCCGACCGCCGGTCCGGTTTTCAAAACACTGCATTTACAATTATACTTTATATTTATTGCACTATACTTACATTTGCAATTTATCTTTAATAATTCTTGCATAAATTATGTGTATTGCACTTTATTATAATATGATCCACAAGATCAAGATCTATTACATATTAATATTTCACAAGCTCGAGAATTAGTAATTTTAGAATCCAGAAGATTCTAAATGTATGAGAAAGGATTCAGAGAATTCCTTCTATGTATTAAAGGTCTTCATATATAAGAACAAATCATGTATATCATGAATTATTATAAATAATAGATCCTGAAGATCCTAAAAGATCTAGAATTAAAAGTAAAGAATCCCGAAGATCCTAACGATCTTAAATTATGAACAGAATCCTGAAGATATTGAAATATTTCGAATGAATGATCTGAAAAGATGAATATAGGCTCCGAACATCCTAAGATATTTTGAGATATGAAAAGAAAAGCTCCTTAAATATATCGAGCTACAAATAAGAATCATGAAGATCCTAAAATATTTTGAGCTATAAATGATCCTGAATTACGAGCATTTATATGAAGTTATTGAATTATTATTGTTAACGCTTATTTTACATCCCAGAGGGGCCATAATTGGAGATACCATTGTTTCTGGTACAGAAGTTCCTATAAAAATGGGAAATGCCCTACCCGCTGATCTCCGCTACTCAACTGTTTTGGTGTCCGGCTGAACAGTCATTCCACTTTCGTGTGGGTGCCATGGTTCCGACGATGATGGATGTCGTGGGAGTTCAAATAGTGTCTCGTCTTAACCTAACCAAGACCCGAATCACGCTCTGTAGGATTTGAACCTACACAAAGCGCGAAGGGTGATTGATCAGATTCGTGGGCGGTCCTATATGCATTACTTTTATTAATATTATTTATATGCTTTCATATACTTTATTTATTTATTTATTATTATTTCAAATAATGTGATTACTCCGCAATCATCATTGAGATGAAGAAAAAAAATGCGGATTGTGTTATCAGGATTATGAAAAAAAAAAAAATCAGGTAAACCAGAAGTTTACCGCCAATATTGGCATGATTGATTATATATTCGGTAAACCAGAAGTTTGCTTATTCGTATAGAGGTAAACCCGAAATTTTACCCATATAATATGATATTTGGCGTGACCGGATACAGACCATCCCGGATCACTTACGATGCGCAAGAAATTATTTGGAAGAACCTGAAGATTCTCCATAATCATTACAATGCTTGCTCTCAAGAAAAATTAATTATGTGATCATCATCAACCGATGTCGGGATAAAATCATGTTATTTATGGAAATTATAAAAGGTGAATATGGGCCCGTTCACCTGCCATGTGGACCGACATATTATTTTGAAAGATGCATCTACAATATGGTCACATGTACGTTGATTATGAATTTGCAAATTTCCAGATTATGTAATAAAGAATGATGATGATATTGAAAGTTGATAGTTACTACAAGATTCAGACAATTACATGTCTAGATTTGCAGTTTAGCATGAAAGTTACAAAGATCCTCCAATTAAATAGCTAAACTGCTACCAATTAGAGCAAATTGAGTACAAATGCATACTATTATAAAAGCAGCAATATAATTGCGCATCAAGTCAGTGATAAATCACAGTTCTCCCTATTACAACCATTTTTTTTGTGAAGAGACAAATTTTCATATATTAATATTATGGTGTGCGATATATGTTTGAATTACTCCACCGCAACGCACAAACATGTGTCTGAAATGTTGGGAATAATATTTTGTCTATAATTCAATTATATGAGAACAATGACTAATATATATATATATATATATATATAAAGCAAGAGTGTTGATTGTCATTGTTGAACAACTTTTCCCAACATTAGGGGGAGAAAAGAAGCAGCTGGCAGAAAAGATATTGACTGGAAAAAAAAATCGTTATTATCTCATTTAGATCCTCGCACAATGAGAGTATGAACCTGAAGTTCAAAGAGGAAAACATTTTTCAAATACTGCCAATAAGTGACTTTATGAGACCCAGAAAGTCATAAGTCAAGTAACAGTTGTAAATGCTCCAATTTTGAAATGTCCTGATTGGACATGTTATAATGAAAAATAACTCTTGTTTGAAGCGTGCGATAGTGGTTCCAAAGAATTTATTTTTAATAAAAGAATGGAGCAAGATAAATATGGTCTTATTATGGAGGTGATTTCCCAAAATAAGTAAAGACATAGCTAAATATGAAACCCCAGAAGTGGTTCAAGTACCTGAAATTGATTATAATAAAGAGATCTCAATGAGTTATGTCATTAACGGGAAGTGATGGAACCGTAAAATATAAAGTTGTTGACAACAATTTTGAATATTATTCATGAATGAAATCATAAAACAAGACGAGGATCTTGAGCTCAATATGTCAAAGAATCATTATGATTGGCCAAAACTTGAAAAGACGCAAGTAAGAGCATGAAAAATGTCAGAAGGTGAAAGGCAGTGGATATAAATAATTTTATGCGCACATAATTTGCTTCGTAAGATAGACACAACCCATGGTACAAAGACTTTTCCGCAGAAAGATAACAATTATTATATGGATCATTTAGTGGAGCAATCACCTTCAATTATATTATTACGTTGGCAGTACATAAAAAATTTTAAATGCGTCTCACATATGAATTATTTATAGCATTTTTGTGTGGCTAATTTGATAGCAAAATTAAAGTGAAAATACAAGAATGATTGAAAATGCTAGCATGAATTTTTTTCCAATAATGTTGGATAATAAATATATTGTACCATTTAAAATAATACATGCATATTATGTTATATTCTCCACAATGTATAGCTCATTTGAGCTAAGATATATTAGATGATATTATGCGAATCAAGAAAACCGATATTTTGATAAGTTGAATTGATCACGCTATAGCCGAAAGTGGCATCGCGTGAGGGGGAGAATTTAAAGATATTGAAACCCGTGAAGAGTTTGTAAATACAATCAATTTATTGATGATGTTAAATTCAGACAAAATATATTGAAAGGACAAAGGTTTGGCTCGGCCTGAAGATCGAGTACTTAAGAGACTGAAAATAATCTTGTCTTATAAAAAAATGTCTTGAGGCTATTTTGCATAGATAAACACATCTATTGAGTACCTTAATGATTGTAAGAATGCAATGAGTATAATATCATGACGAATCAAGACCTAAATTAATTTGCTACACAAATGTAAGTTATAACATGGAAGTGCACAATTTTCAAATGTAGCATTATATTGTATATATATATATATATATATATATATATATATATATATATATATATATATATATATATGAAGATAATGCAGGTTATATAGCTCGAGTTGAAGATTGTTATATCAAAGGAGACATATAAAACACATTCGCCTCAAGTTATTCTTCATCCAACGAATTTGTTCATTTGACTATCTAGCGGATCTTTTCAATGAGGCTTTATCGACTGCGACATCTGGAATATTGGCGAACATGATTGGATTGCGTCGACTTAATGATATTACGCGATGTCAACATCAGGGGTAGAATCTACACTGCTGCACTCTTTTTCCCTTAACCAAGGTTTTGTCCCATCGGGTTTTCCTGGTAAGGTTTTTAACGAGGCAGTTTACAAAAGGGATACACAATTGTGTACTCTTTTTCCTTCACTAGATTTTATCCCAATGAGTTTTTTCTAGTAAGGTTTTAACGAGGCACAGTTCACTTATGAACATCAAAGGGGGAGTGTTATGAATATATTTAGTGGATGTTCAATATTACGTGTATATACCATCTTCCTTATTTAAACTTTCCTAGTATTAAATTTACTTCCTCCACAAGTCTATGTAATCCCTATATAAGGGCTCATATGTGTGATAATAAGATCATCTCTAAATTCTCTCTTTCATTAGCTCTATACTTTGGTAACAAAATGGTTGTTTGTTTATTACCTTATTATTATTCTTTTATTTTAGGGATCACAGCCAAATTACAATATGAACTTTAACTGATTTAATTACAAATTGTTATCTGAAATTTGGAATTTTAAAATTGGTTGTCTTAATTTTCAGTTATATATCAAATTATTATCTCACTTATAATTTTTAAACAGAATGATTGGCCACATCAGGTATTTTCATGTATATTAAAGATAATTTTGCTAATAAATTGAAAGGATTGTAGCAAAATTTATTTCAAAAACCATTTTTTTAATCTCAAGTGTGTCGATTTTATTGAAGTAAAAAGACTATTACAATCTACTAATGAGACTGTAACTGCTCCGGAGGTATTGGTTGATGTCCAATACCCGAACAAGTAGAACAGATGCGGCCCAAACAAAAAAAGACAAAAATAACAAAGCAAGAAATAGAAATACAACTAATGATAAACAAACTAAAACAGCAAGTCGGCTTATTGATGGATATGACCACAGACAAAGGATAAAAGCTTGGATAGGAGGGACCGTCTGAAACAGCAGAGTACGCAATCCTTCAGAGGGTAGGAGAACATCCCTTAAGACTGACATAGCCAACAGATGACCTGCACACCAAGCGATACCAGACCGGACCTATAGTATATCCGACACGCAGACAGCTTTGTACATAAATGACGTTTACCTTATGACTGGTGTAGAGTATTTCTGTAAGGCGCCCAGCCATAGGAACATACGCGAAGGACTAGCGCAATGGGGGGGGGGGGGGGGGGGTACCAAATAAATACTATGATTCTCCGCGAGGAGGGGAGGGAAATGAGATACGATCGCAGTTATATCGTGGATACCTGAAGGGTAAAAGTCATGCAGTGGGACGTTCGATGTACAGAGTGTTGGTTCTGACGAACTATGGGTTCGACTGGAAGGGGTTAGAGGGGCGGAAGTAGTGGGATGTACTGCCAAGATGTAGTCACGTTTGAGCTTAAAACGGTAAACAACATCCACGACATCGCGCGGAGGGGTGTAGGCGACCGGCGCACGACATTGAGGCAGCAGAGGTGGGCCGTGGTGGCGGGTGGACGCGCGTGCGGCCGCGCGTTGGCGCGCAAGGCGGCGCGTGGATGGCACGCGCTGCTGCAGTGAGCACGTGAGTGACTGGTGGATGACGCGTGTAGAGGCGCGTGTGTCGTCGCGTGACGGCGCGTGTACGCGTGTGGTGGCGCATGGGACCCCTTGGAGGTGGTTGTGGTGGTGGTGGGGGTCCTTGTGCGGTCTCGGGGGTGGTGGTGGTGATGGTGTACGGGAGGACATGAGGGGTGAGCTGGTGAGACGGACTCCGCGATTTGGCGAGGCGGTGGTGAAGCGTGGGATGAAAGCGAGGTTAAACAAGGCCATCCGCTGTGGTGGGGCTTCGGCTTTGACTTAGGCTTAAGCTTAGGCTTATGCTGGAGGAAGAGTTGCTCCATGCTCATGGCTGACGAGAGAGTTTGCGAGAGCAGTGACTTCCCGTCGGTATTTGGATCGAGAGAGGGAGTCATCTACTCCGACCGAGGCAAAGCTATTCAGAAGTTAGAGAGTTTCTGAATAACGCCTTGAGAGGGGAGCATATGAGAAATTTAGCATTTGGAGGAGACTAATTTCTCGACATTTCTGTCCAATGGCTGTTTGTTTATTACCTTATTATTATTCTTTTATTTTAGGGATAATAGCCAAATTGCAATATGAATTTTAACTGATTTAATTACTAATTGTTAATCTGAAATTTGGAATTTTAAAATCGATTGTCTTAATTTTCAGTTATATATCAAATTACTATCTCACTTACAATTTTCATCAAATTAAACAAAATGATTGGCCACATCAGATATTTACATGTATATTAAAGATAATTTTGCTAATAAATTGAAATGATTACAGTAAAATTTATTTCAATTGGACACAGTCACTGTTGGAATTATGTGAATATCCAATTGAAAGTATTTCACAGCATTCTATTCAATTTCTTAATAAATTCATCTTAGTTACATATAAAAAGAAAATCTTACATGGACCGCCCGTGCTTCTTTTTTGTCCAATTTAACGCTCTACCACTGAGCTAATAGCCCGTCGTGCGGGCCTCCAAAGAAAATATAAAGATATATTGCAATTCGTTCAAAAATTAAAAATTTATATAACTTGTACAGTTTGAAGTAAAATGTACTAGATTCTCTAACAAATTGAAAGTTCGTGTATAGTTAATTAAAAAAATGTAAATTCAAATAACGTAACTTTATTTAGTCAAAACGAGGATATAACAACACATTGGCCATAAATACAAAATATAGCACAGTACTGTAGCAAAATAAGTTCTTTTATGGTTGAACATTAAATAATCTGTACATAAATTAAATATAATATTTACACATACATGAATAAAAATTCAATAAAATATATAAACTAGTTAGACTAAAAAAATAAAACTAAAGATTATCGAAATAAATATAATTATAATTGATTACATTTAGAAATAAGTGGTTTTGACATTTAAAATATAATTTTAATTAAATATATACTTGATATTTTTTTTGGGCAAGTACTCATAGATTTTAAAATAACTAAATGTTAGTAAATAAATATAATTATGCTTGATTAAAATAGATAATATCACTTGATTACATCGTTGATTATGATGTTTAAAATAATTTCTAAAATTTTAAGTCTAATTTTTTGATATTTTGCTACGTAACATAATCTGACTTTTGATATTTAAAACGCACTTGGAAATTGTAAGTCATTTGATAATTTTTTTTATTTTTTTATATTTTATATATATATATATTTGTTTTCTTTAAATATAATATCATTTTATACTTTAGGTATTGAAATTTAATAGATGTAAATTTTTCCAAGGTACTCTAATATACTAAATGATCATTGTTTTATGTAAAAGTATATGTAAGAAGCTTCTTAAATATATATTTAATATATGCACATTAATATAAAAAATTAATTAAGAGTAAAACACATATTTTTTATTAATTTAAAATAAGTACTCATACTAAACATAAATGAATAAATATTATATTATATGTTCTCATTTACCTAAGGTTGTCAATTCGTGTAAGGCGCTGACACTAACATGTCATATAATTTTAGAGATTTAGGTCAATTATTTAATTATTTTTGCAACATGCCAAAATCGTATTAAAAAAATTTGTGTCGTAACTATTTATAACAACTCATAAAATTTTATAGTTAGTGGTTAGGAATAAGACAGATTTTTCTCATAAACTTTGTAGTTAGTAAGTAGTTAGGAGGAATTAAACAGGCCCTAACTACTAACTACAAATTAAGTTTAAGACCTAATCGGTAGCAATACTTGAAAAACATTTGGGTAAATTAAGCAACTTTGAGAAAATTTTAGGGGTAGAATGGCTGCTCGATGTAAATGTTGGGTTCACCCACCTGAGGTTTCGTTTTTGGAAAGAAAGACCCAAAATTTAAGGTAGATGTCGTATTCCGCCTACCGGAGAAGGAAAAACCGAGGGAAGATCAAAGAAGAAGGGAGATTGACCGAGAAATTACTGAATTAAAGGTGCATTACTTACTTTCGACTTTATATATATAGTTGTAAATTGTAATCCTGCGCTAAAATCTGTGAAATTTCGATCAACTGTACGATTACCGTTTTCGAAATCCCCATATTAATGGAAATCGAAAGCTACCGAATTGCTCTGTTCATATCCATCATCGTCTTCTTCTACAAAATCTCTCTCGTTTAAAAATTCAATTAAGACTTTGGGTAGTGCACTGAGGTTGACTGCTACAGAGGGAGACAGAGAAAGAGATCCCCCTTCGAGGAAGCTTCGTCAACCCCGCCATCCCCTCCGTCAACTGAAATATCTAACATTTCTGACGGTTCCAGCTTAATACTATTGCATCCATACTTATAATTGGCAACCCACGCTTATGTGGGGTAAATAGTGTCGGCCCCCACGATCTCCACAAGTTGAAGATTAGTCAGAGACGATAAATTTGTCAGTCGTTAAATTCAATCGGCTTTTTTCTACAGGTACTTGTTTTCTCTCTCTCTCTCTCTCTCTCTCTCTCTCTCTCTCTCTCTCCATTGCTCTATCTTTCTTGATTCAAATCTTGTTAAGAGTACAATAGATCGACTTGGTGTGGCTTGTACGGATCTGTTGTTGGTAGTTTTCTTTCTGATAAAGGAACACCTGAGTTGGTTCAGTTCTACTTCCAAATTGTTGAAGAATACTGTTCCACAGAAGAAAAAATTTAACTGGAAGTTATATAGTGAATGACCCTTTTAATGAACTTGTAAGGAGATTTAAAGGAAGGACTTTTGAGCTGGTTTGTGTAAGAAGAACCCTGTTTCTTAGTTCCTTCAATGAATATTCATTGATGGGATTAGGATGTTTTCGATCTATGGTTTCAAAAAATAGTGTAGGGTATTGCTTTTTTAGCATGTCAAGATGTTGCTCCCCTTTTCTTTAGTCGTGCTGTATATTGATCTCGGGAGTGTTTAAGCCCATGACCATATGATTTCATTATTGTGCTCTCACCAATGAAGGTGGATTTAGGTGATAAACACAGATCTATACATTCTGGATGGATAGGCATTGTTTATCTACATTTAGTCCATTTGAGTCAAGAGTGTATAGAGCGAAGGTGCTCCTAGTAGAACCATGGAATTGAGTACTTGGATCTCACTTTCCAATGACTAAACAACTGTGTTAGGAATTTGTGTATTTCAGTTCAGCCGAATAGGATTGTATAGTCTGATAATGCAGACTTACGTATTTCGATTGCCTTAAGCTTTATTCATGTTACTTACTTTTTTTTACCGGTAACATGGGTATACAGATGGGGCCCCTAGAAAAAATCGATGATCTTGATTCGGATGAGGAGATTCCTTTCAGCTCATCGCCAGCTCCTAGGAAGTCATCATTTGATTTTGAGGCAAGTCGTTTCGGGACTCATACAGGTAATCTGAATGGGTGGATACGCAAGAAGATGAAGTTTAGACCTCTGAGGAGCATCTACATTGTGCTACTTACAGCAAAGATAAACGTTTTATTGCCTTTTGGCCCTGCAGCAATAATGTTGCATTATCTTACCGGAAGGCATGTAAGTGTAGCATATGCATATTCAGCATTTCAATCCACTACTTCATGGTTCACTTTAAGAAAAGAATGTAGTTATACTTGCAAAGTAATATTTCTAAGACATAGAGGCCATTAGATATTATTTACTACTCACATATATGTTCATGCCTTCAACTGCCAAAAGTTATGGATTTAAGTGAGTAATTTTCACATAATGTAGGGTTTAGTGTTCTTCTTCAGCATGCTCGGCATCACCCCTCTAGCAGAACGCTTGGGTTATGCAACTGAGTAAGAAACTGATCTCACTTTCAAATGTCAACTATTTCCTGGTTTATCTTGATTTCTTCTAATAATTTTGGCCATTATGCTGCAGGCAACTTGCATTCTTCACAGGGCCAACTGGTAATTTTATATGACTTAATTAATTAGGAAGTCTTCTAACTCTTAAACTCAGTTCCATAGGTTATGTGTAGCTATCAAAACTTTAATGTACTTAATATGTTGGGAGAGTTAGCCTTGTCCCTGTCCATTGGTATATTTCGAGCTTATGCAAGTGATGTTTGTGCAGTTGGTGGCCTTTTAAATGCAACATTCGGTAATGCGACGGAAATGATTATATCCATATATGCATTGAAGAACGGAATGATAAGGATTGTTCAACAATCTTTGCTCGGTTCTATCTTATCGAATATGCTCTTGGTTCTTGGATGTGCATTCTTCACCGGTGGGATAATTCACCACGAGAAGGTTCAGAAATTCAATAAGGTAACAGGATCATCACTACACTAATTAATGAAATCTCTTTTTCATTAGAGATGATTCTAATCCATTTTGCAACAGTCAGCAGCTTTGGTAAACTCTGGGTTATTGTTGATGGCTGTAATGGGGTTAATGTTCCCAGCAGTTCTCCACTTCACACATTCAGAGGTGCATTTTGGGAAATCAGAGCTTGCTCTCTCGAGGTTCAGCAGCTGTATAATGCTTATTGCATATGCTAGCTATCTCTTCTTTCAACTAAAGAGCCAACCTGGTCTTATAGCTCATGCCGATGAGGTTAGTTGGTTGGATCTTAACTTTTTGTACATAGACAAGAACAATGCTATTTTTAGAATCCGACATCTTGATTCTTTTACATGGGGTTTCTGCATATATATGCAATTGCTTAAGAATTTGCATTTTTTTCTTCTAGGATGGAAGCAGTACTGGAGAGCCTGAGGATGAAGAGGCTCCTGAAATAACTCAGTGGGAAGCAATTGGATGGTTAGCAATTTTGACTGTATGGGTTTCTATACTATCAGGATACCTTGTGGATGCTATTGAGGTACTTGTGCTTCACATATACATGAAAAAAAAAATTATTCTTATTTTGGAATGATCTTTATTGTGTTGTTAGTGAGATTATTTATCCAGAATGCAGATGGTAGGGTTTAGGGAGGTATTTACTCTTTCAGTGGTTTATTCATAATAATATATTTATTTGTTTGTGTCATTAGGGAGCATCAGACTCATTGCACATACCTGTGGCCTTCATCAGTGTCATACTGCTTCCTATTGTAGGAAACGCAGCAGAGCATGCAGCTGCAATTATGTTTGCCATGAAAGATAAGCTTGTGAGTTTCGGATAGGATCCATTTCCATAGCTTTTATTTATTTATACTGATATATTGCAATATTGTTTAATTCGATTGAGGAAACTTCTTTTCCAGGACATCACATTGGGAGTTGCTATTGGATCATCAACCCAAATATCCATGTTCTTGGTAGGATTCAAGATTTCCTTTTTCTTTTGTTTGGAATTATTTTTTGTGTTAAAAGTTAAAACTCAAGGTGTTCTTTGGTTACCGGGACTGAAACCATCTACGTTGTGAGATGATTGGCCAGTTTGATTATTTAAAAAAACACAGTTTTTTGCTGCTTTTCTTTTCTCCCTGGTTTGGTAAAGCTATAAAAAAAATACTAACTTCATCTTTTTACCTTATGGAAACTGCAGATCCCATTTTGTGTCGTAATTGGATGGTTAATGGGGAAGCCAATGGACTTGAACTTTCAACTTTTCGAGACTGCAACCCTTTTCATTGCGGTGCTTGTGGTGGCATTCATGTTGCAGGTTGGCCAAGATTAATTTTTTTTTTTTTTCAGTTTTTTTACTTGAAAGCAAGATAGCATATGGTCTTTGATTGTGACATTGGTTTCTCTATCTTTCTTTCTCTTATGAAAAAGATTTTACTTATGGATTACTCTGCAGGATGGAACATCAAATTATTTCAAAGGCTTGATGCTCATTTTCTGCTATCTCATAGTAGCAGCAAGCTTTTTCGTCCATGTTGATCCAAACGGTAAAAAAGTTCAAATTTTTTGAAACCTTTCCAACATATTAGCACAGCTACTTTTCGAAATCTTATTGCTTGAAAGATTTAACCTTTTCTTTTGCCCACTGACCTGTTGAATAATGCAGAGGAAGGGAGTTCGTCACCATGAAGAAACAAGCCAGTCTTGCACAAATTGGAAAATTCAGTTGGATTATCAGTCACTGACTCGGGTTTGCAGTATTCTCTTCGGACGGATATCCATGTTCATGCTTTTCCAGCATCCACGAGCTGGAGAAATTTTTGAGGGGGCATTGTACAAAACATCTGATTTTTTATGGTTGAGTAATAGACTTCTATGTTGATGATCTTCGTTTTGCTTTTGTGATATACACGTAATTCCCCTCCTGTTTCGAAGTAGTCGAGGTTACACTGTACAAGGAAGCATAGAAACTTATTTCAATTCTCCACAATGTGGAAATGATTCGGTTACTTTGTTAAAGGAGGGGAGGTGGAATCCACTTTGTTACCAGAATGAATTCTATTCCCACTTTCAATCTTAAACCATTTGGTTTCTCTCTTTATCTCTGTTGTTCATTCTTGGCCAAAAAAAATATTTGTTGTTTCATTTGATGTCTACTGACTACTGTCTACTATGAGGAATTGAGGGAGGTGGATAAGGAATATGTCTTTAGAATTCCAATGTATTCGAATATTTTAAAGGGTTAAGAACTTATAGAACTGTTTGAAGTTTGCTCTATGTAAAATTTTGGTGTTTGAAGTTTAAAATGTTAAAATGTACAGTCTCAGGTTTCATTTTTGTTGAAATTTGATATCTCGGTGTGATCACTTTAGAGAAGTCAATTCCGACGAAACCGGCTGTCAAATAGGAGCTCTCATGCACGCTCCCTTCTCGTCACCTTGCTGGGACCGTCACCTAAGAAGGTGGCCACATCCGCACAAGTAAATATCGCTCTATTGTTGCTGAAAATCACTCCACACCACTTTCCTGAAAACTTATTCTTTCAAATGTTCAAGTTTTGGAAGAATTTTAGCGATTTTATATAAAGTAAAGAGTGATGGATTATAAGTGGGTGAAATGGTCGATGAAAATGTTTGAAGGGAGAGGAAAAGACGAGCGAAGACACCAAATTTCAATTAAAATTAAACCTCGGACTGTCTATTTCAACATTTTAAACTTCAGACACAAAAATCTTACACGAAGCAAACTTTGGACAATTTATAGTTTCTTAACCCTCTTTTAAATTATATACGTTTTAAAGAAATAGAAAATTCCCATCTACAAGAATGCAGGTAGAAAATATCCATCTTCTTCGAATGAGGAGATGAATCTGTTATTCTTTCAAGATAATGATAAATATATTCCCTTTCACCAAAAAATAAATAATTCGGAAAGTAAGTAATAATTGATATTTTTTCGCTCACTAAAAAGGAATAAATGTTCACTAAAAACACAAATGGAATAAATGACAAAGTTGTTCTTTGGTTTATTTGTCATTTTGTTGGTAAAAAATAAGACATGGTGGCTTCTATGATAGTGGAATACTACTGGCAAGTTGAAATTTTCTTTTTAACAAAAAGAAAATAAAAGTTAATTTTTTGTTTTGATATTTCGAGAATGGGGACGAAGAGAGATGGGCGTAGTGTCGTGTTCACTCTATCTATCTTCCTTCATTATCCATCTCATCATTTCATGGCGGACATTGCAAGAACTCTCAATTTACTCTCTAATCCTACCTACGGATCATATCCACATTTCTTGGAAATCCGGAACTCGCTTCTTCTTCTTCCCTCAGTCTCTTTTCTTTAGCTCTCTTCCAAGTCAGTTATTGGTCCTAACCTTTCTCGGTGTGGTACTTGATTGAAGAGTAGTCATCATGGCCGTACCTATGGCATCTGCTAGTTTTGCGGTAAACCTTGCCAGTAGCAATGGTAAAGCATTTGAAGGTAGCAAACTCATTGAGATTCCCAAATCAAGCTCAGCTTTTGCTGCTGCCTTTAGCTCTTCCAGACGCTCTTGCTCTTTTGATAAGACTAGGTATGCTTCTTTTATTATTCGGGTTATTGACAATTTGCTTGAAATTGAATCTCCTGAATTGAAGCTTTTCTCACTCCTTTTGAGCTAATTGCTGCAGATCTTGAAATTATATTTTGCTTTCCTTTTTTATTTTGCTTAGGTGGGCGGGAGGAAAAGTGGGGTGGAAGTAAAAGAATGATTTTGCAGATTGATAGAGCTCTTTATTTTGTTCCAGAAATTGAAGCTGTTACTTTTTTTTATTGTTGGGAAGAGAGAAATAAGTAGCTTTATGCTAAAGTTCTTTTGGTTATCATCCACTTCAACGATTATTAACTTCTTACCTATTCAACATGAATAGATATATCAGTTCCGATGATTATATGAACAGTACAATTTAAGCAGTGATTCTGTTAGAAGATGAACAATAGAGTTGACTATGTTTCTCTTAAATAACTGAACACTTGAATCATACTGATTTAAAACAAACTTTTCAATTGTTGCTACATATTTATATTATATGGGACCTGTCCAGCTGAAAAGCTTAAGCTTTTGTGTCAGAAATTTTTTCTAGTTCAAAACTAATGCATTCATGGAGTGGATCTAATTTGGGTTTGATGCTTGATGCGTAAAAGAGTGGTTAATTACTAACTGTTTTTTGCTTATCTAACATTCTGACATTTTATCTTACAATCAAGTAGTCATAGTGTGTAGTTGCTTTAATTGTATCTGGTTTTGTTAGATTGACACCTTCACGAACAACTCTTGTTATACGAGCATCTGCTACGGCTGTGGAGGTATTATTGACCACGATGAGTGGCATTTGTATCATCGTATTCCATATATACTTAATAAGCAGTAGCTGCTAATCTCTGACCTGAAAATATAATTCAGGATGGAAATAACAGTGAGACTGATACAATCCCGACACCTATAGTAATAATAGACCAAGACTCCGATTTGGATGCGACAGTTTTGGAGATTACCTTTGGCGATCGCCTTGGAGCTCTCCTAGACACCGTAAAACAAAAAAACCTTATTTCTTAGTATAAGATTTTTCTATATGTTTGATTTGATTTATCCTTTTTGCTCCACATAATCAATTATGCGCAGATGAGTGCATTGAAGAACCTAGGATTGAATGTTGTTAAGGCAAATGTTTTCTTGGATTCTTCAGGAAAGCACAACAGGTTTTTTATTACTAAAGCGTAAGTGTTGCTGTCTGACCCTCGTCTAATCTGAGGTCATTTTCATTTACAACTATTTATAACTCGAGGGTTTTATTTGTTGGATTGGACTAGACAGTTTTTACATACCGTAACTTCATCGTGGAGGTTGGTTTTTATTTGTTTGTTGCATGCAGTGATACGGGTAGAAAAATTGAAGATCCCGAGCTGCTTGAAGCAATTCGTTTGACAGTGATAAGTAATCTGCTTCAGTATCATCCGGTACTTCACTTCTGCTTACTCCTTGCACTTCTTCATTGAGAGCATTAGAAGGAAATCAACCTAATAAAGCTCTATATTTATGTGATTTTATTGTTGGTTTAGGAATCAGGTTCCCAGTTAGCAATGGGTGCAGCCTTTGGAGCTGTACCACCACTAAAACCGGTAAGCACCAACAGCAGCTAATTTGTTGTCTGCTTAGTTTGGTTTAAGTTTGTTTGTTGTTGGTGCAGAATCAGTTATTCATTACCATCAAATATATGCATCATGCTCAGTAGTGTCCTGTGGTTTGTCTTGTCTAGGTTGATGTAGATATAGCTACACGCATAAAGGTTAAAGATGACAGCCCCGACCGAAGGTAAATGCTTTCTTTGCTCCATGCTATCATATTCATTCAGAGATTAGTGCAAACTAATCGTATCTTTATTCTTTCGTTTGTGGAAGGTGTTTAACTAAGGTGAAATTTGACGATTTTGTGAAAAGTAAAGAGTGATGGATAATGAGTGGATGGGTGGGTTGATGAAAATGATTGAATGGAGATGAAAAAACGCGCAGAGACACCAAATTTCAACAAAAATGAAACTTTAGATAGTCCATTTTAACATTTCAAACTTCAGACATCTAATTTTAACATAGGGTAAACCTTGGACAGTTTTTTAGTTATTAACCCTTATTTTTATATTACTGCAGCCTTCTGTATGTGGAGGCAGCTGATCGCCCTGGATTACTGGTAGATCTCGTGAAGATCATAACTGACATTAACATTACTGTCGATTCAGGAGAGTTTGACACAGAGGTTGTTTTTCTTGCTGGCAACAAGTAAATGTGAAACAAATCTTAGAGCATTTAGTCTAAATGTTGTTTTGCTGTAGGGGTTGTTGGCTAAGGCTAAGTTTCATGTCAGCTACAGAGGCAAGCCTCTCATCAAGCCTCTTCAACAGGTACATACATTCTCCTATTTTACAGCTTAGAATGTAAAATCCAAGTTAAGTTTAATAATAGGGAAAAAAAAAACTTATTTAGTGTCTCAGGTTACAACATGTATCAGTTTAGTGTCTCAAGATTAAAATGTTATTTTCGACTGTCCCAGGTTTCAATTATGTTGCCATTTGGTATCTCCGTGAAATTTTGCGATTAAATTTGACAGAACTCGCCCACATGCTGGTCACATGACCGAGTACAATTTAAAATGCTCAAATTATCCCATGCGGCCGGAATTGGGTCAAAAGATCTTCACAATCCGGCTGCCATAGAGCACTACTATCATATGTCAGTTTGGTGTCTCAGGATAAAAAAAGTGAAGCAATCTTACCTTATATATATGACAACATATCATTTTCATGTTTCTACCTATATCAGGTTCTTGCAAACAGTCTACGTTACTTTCTGAGGCGACCATCGACAGAAGATGCAAGTTTTTGAGCCAAATTTGTGCTGTATCTTGCTGTAATGAAGACACCTTCGGAGAAAACTGTAGCAGTTGATTGATTTCTACCCTTAGCTAGGAAGGAGGGCTGTGGACATGAACTCATCACCTTCATCATCATGTAATAATAAAGCAAAGAAATATTTACCCATCATGTATCATTCAAAAAGTTCAAATCTTGTTTTGGTTTTGATCATATACTGCAGCAGCAGCTCTGTTCTGAAAATTAGGATCTTTCTCTATACATATGATGATATATGATCAATGAATGATTCATTTATCTTGGTATCTCCTCTGCAAGGCGAAATGTAAAATTAAAATTACCGAGTCTTCTTCTTCTTCATCTTCATAAATTCGACCTTGATATCTCTCTGCGCAATTTAGACTGTATAAACTGGGAGCTTAATGATGGATGTGATTGATTTGCGAATAGCTGAGTTCATCTGCCCTACTTTCTCAAGCTTATCACTTTCGACCTTCGTTAAAATAAAAAAAAATAAAAAAAACCAATGGAATAACTAGTGGCGCGAAATCGTTCCGAAAGACGGTAACGATAAAACCCGAAGGACAGAACATAGCATCTCTCTCTCTCTCTCAACAGCACAATGGCTTCTTGTTTCTGCAACTTTACCAGTCCGACACTCCTGAGGAACACTCGCTTCAATCGACAATCACTGGTTCTCAGTAGAACTTCCTCACTCTGTCCAACCTCCATTTCTTGCTCAAAGTCAAATTCCAGCATCGATCAGGGGGATGAAGAAGTGAAAGCCCCAGAAAAGAAGAGACTTTCGGAGCAGTCGTCGTGGGAAGCCAAGGATGCGGAGGGCAAAGATTACTTGTTCAGGCTAGGGCATGAGGCTGATAACATCAACATTACCGTCGGAGCCAGGGCTGGTATCATCGACGACCTCTTCACCGGCGATTTTCTTGGCAAAGACTGTAAGGCCCTTACCCACCACTTGGCTCGCTCGCCGGACGTTCTTTACTGATAAAAATTGCTGCTTTCGAGAGATTCCCCCAATATTTGTTGATCAACTCACTGGGTTTGTGTCTGCTGCAGCCGACATTGTCTTTGATTACAGACAGAAAGTGACAAAGTCATTTGAATATCTTCAAGGGGATTACTATATTGCTCCTGTCTTCATGGTAAGTCAAGTGGTTCCTTATGTGGCTGATACTGCTGATACCCATATCTGTATTGTTTCTCACATTTGTTGGAGAATAAGTTCTTTAATTACAGGCATAGAATGATCACCAACTTTACTCATTGTCTTGTCTTAGATTATAAAAACTTGTTCGAACTTGCTTTAGAATTGGATTTGTTTGTTTGAAACGATGGTTTTTGGCTAATTATTAGTAGCTCTTTCAACATTGTAATGAATGTCTTCAAATAATATAACTCATCATAATTTAAATGGGTTAGGAAGTTCTTTGAATTGTATATGTATGTAGTTTACTGATCACTGAATTTACTTGAGTTAAGAATCTAATCACAGTCTCAAGTTTGCACCGTGTTGCTTTTAGGTGTCCCATGTTTAAATTGTTGTTGATAGATGTCCATGTTTCGTTTTTATCGCTCTTTTATTTTCCGTCTGTTTTTTCTGTTAAATTTGGCGGATTTGGGTATGAATTTTATTCAATTTATGTATATTTATGCAAATTAAGTTAAATTAAACCCAATTTTGCATAATTTCTTCAATTTCACAGTATGTACACACTAATTGACATAAGTTAAAGGGAAGCATAAGTGTCATTTGTTCTTTTATACTCTCGTTGTTGAATTTTATGGAGCCATTAGACCAAAATCCGTCAAATTTAACAGAAAAAACGGACGTGAACAAAAAACAACGAAAACGAAACCTGTAACACCTATTAGCAACAATTTAAACCTAATACACCTAAAAGCAATATAGTGCAAACTTGAGACTAAGATTAGGTTCTTAACCCTTATTACTTCGAACTTCCATTTTTAATTGTTCAGTTTGGACTGATCTCAAGCATTTGCTAAAAATTAGTCTCTCGTTTTCTCTGTGTCCACAGGATAAAGTAGGTAAGTCCTGTAAAACTGGAGCAAGGTTTGTACTCTGTTGATTCAAATATAATCAGACCGTGTATGAAGGAACCTACTTCCTTCTCATCCTTTACCTTCTGCAGTACTTAGTGGTTTATACTTACGAAGTGCCTAATCGAGCATTACATATGCACCTGATATTTCTTGCAGTATGCCACGTTGTCAAGAATTTCTTAACTGACGTCCTCAATACCAAAGTTCCTTTAATTTTGGGTACTTAATAGTTTTTTGAAAATGCGATGATTATATGTTTTTATCTTAGGATTATTTTCTTCCATTAGAAAAGGATATATATGTTGCCTTAAGCCAATGAGATGAGAGACTGTTATAAATTTACAGGTATCTGGGGAGGGAAAGGGCAGGGAAAATCATTTCAGACTGAACTTATCTTCCAAGCATTGGGACTTGAGCCCATTATTATGTCAGCTGGAGAACTCGAATCTGACAGAGCCGGTAAGTGACCAAGTAGTGGTGCATCGCATATACGTAAATTTCTCATTGATGTTTTTACTTCCAATGACAGGGGAGCCGGGAAAGTTGATAAGGGAACGGTATAGAGCAGCTTCTCAAGTGGTTCAGAATCAAGTTAGGAGTTACTCTACTTTCCCTCTTCGTATATGTATGTCTGATGTTGAAATATGTGTCTTTCCAAGATTCATGGGATATTTTTATGTGGTGTAGTTCACTTTTTGCTGACATTTTCTTGTGGACAAAAAGTAGGTTTAGTTTCAGACTAAAGTTTATCCACTAATATTGTTTAAGTACCTTTGCTGATGCAGGGGAAGCTAAGCTGTTTAATGATAAATGACATTGATGCTGGGCTTGGTAGATTTGGTATGCTCTATTACTCTGTGGATTGCTAGAGTAAAATGAACTTTACGCCATGGCCAAAAAAAATGAACTTTACGCTATAATGCAACGTATAGTGCTGTAATGCAGTGGAAGTAGATTTGATGCTCACTTTAACTACATATAAAAAAATTTAATACAGGAAACACACAAATGACAGTAAACAATCAAATTGTGGTGGGTACACTGATGAATTTGTCAGATAATCCTACAAGAGTAAGTGTTGGGCAAGACTGGAGGACATCTGATATCACCAAGAGAGTTCCTATTATCGTTACAGGCAATGATTTTTCGACTATCTATGCTCCCCTGATACGTGATGGAAGGATGGACAAGTTTTACTGGTAAAAACAATTTTACTGGCACCCAATGCCATCTTCATATAAGATCAATTATTACTTATAAAAGTGTTTGTCATGTATGTATAGGCAACCCACACAGGAGGATATTGTAAACATTGTTCAGAGAATGTATGAAAAGGATGGTATATCAAGGAAAGAAGTTGTCAATGTTGTCAAGACCTTCCCTAACCAAGGTGTCAATTTGTTTACTTTCACTTTCAACTATTAGTTTGCATGTCCATAAATTATTTGGGGAAGTCGGTTTCATGAAACCACTTTATTGCTTGCTCTTCAATCTTGAATCTATTCTTTTCTTCACTTTATGCAGCTCTGGACTTTTATGGAGCCCTCAGGTCCCGAACTTACGACAAGTCAATTTTAAAGGTACACATCGTTTACCAATGGAATCTTTTGATAGTATAGTATGTACAAGTTATCCATCTTTTTGTAATGTGGAGTCAGTCTTCTAGTATTTTTTTTGTTCAATGGAGTTTCTCATCATAGTAGAAAGGTCTGTTTCAACTTCAAGAAATAAGAAAAGATACACTTGTGCACTATAGTCATTAATTAATAACAGGCCAACATATATTGCAAACTGTGACCATATTTCTATAACAGTGGGTTGATGATATTGGAGGCATCGACAACCTTGGACCGACACTCCTCAAAAAAAGAAAAAATGAAAAGCTGCCTGTATTCACACCCCCCGAGGTAATGTCGTAGCCTCATTCTATTTGTTGAACGCCTCTAATTTACGGTAATTACATTTGAAGAATGTGCACGCTATCTAAAGATCAGTTGAAAGAGACTTTGTTACGGCCTTGATAACCCGAAGAACTAATCTAACTAAGAACTAGATAATTGAAATAACTTTTTTGCTTGCCTTCTTATTCATTAACTGCGCCCATTATATAGGACAGACCAGTACAATCTAAATAGATATGATATTATAATAGACAACAATATGAAATATAAAATCTAATCTTATCACTAATAATAGATCTAACATTATCACTAATAATAATATATTCCAATATATTATGGATAATTATATACCTAACAGACTTGTTTTTTGTGAGGACGTTTTAGTATGCTGTAAAAGTTAGTAAAAGCCGATAGGTTTAGGTTCCATGTCACTGATTTTGGGTCTCTTCATGGATTTTGAGCAGCAAACAGTGGAGGCATTACTTGAATCAGGGTATTCTCTAATGAATGAGCAGCAACTGATAATGGGCAGTAAGCTATCAAAGGAGTACATGAAGAACATGGAGGATTAAAGAGAGTAATTTGCTCCGGTATAGTCTTGCGTTTTTTTAGCAATGAGTTATTATGTGTAGTTTTTCACTTTCATTTGCAGAAATGATCCACCGAACCTCTACATATTGGTTCTGTATACACCTTGGAAATCATTACTTACTATTTAATCAATTTATTGATTCCTAATTACGGTCTATTAATTACTTATATCTGCAGTCAAAGTTTCAACAGATATTGAGTGATGTTTTACCATTCTACTTTACCTAACAATACATTACAGTAACAATAGCCAAACATGGTCTAGAAACACTGACATGTACACTTGAAAAGTGATATCTTCTGCATAATGAGGGTTAATAACCAAAAAACTGTACAATGTTTAACCTATGTTAAAATTAGGTTTCTGAAGTTTCAAATGTTAAACTGTAGAGTCCAAGGTTTCAAATTTGTTAAAATGTGGCGTCTTTGTGTGATTACTTTAGAGAAGTCAATTCCGACGAAACTGTCTGTCAAATTCGAGCTCTCATACACACTCCCTTCTCGTCATCTTGCCGGGACCGTCACCCAAGAAGTTGGCCACATCCGTACAAGTAAATATCGCTCTGTTGTCCTTGAAAAATGGCTCCACAACACTCTTCTAGAAACTTTTTTTTTAATATTCAATTTTTGGGTGAAATTTGACGATTTTGTAAAAAATAAAGAGTGATGGATTATGAGTGGGTGGGTGGGTTGATGAAAATGATTGAATGAAGATGAAAAGACGCGTAGAGACACCAAATTTCAACAAAAATAAAACTTTGGACAGTTCATTTTAACATTTCAAACTTCAGACACTTAATTTTAACATAGGACAGTTTTTTAGTTATTAACTCGCATAATAATGAATTGTTGGGTTGGCTGTGAAATGATCATTATCCATTTTGATGGAATTAATCCTTTGCTTCACTTTGAACGGCCTGAAAACTTTGACCTTTGCTACTCTTGATTCTTTAGAGTTAGTAGAAGAATATATATATATATGTAAAGTAAATGAAGTGGAAGTTGATCTTTTTTTCAGTCAGCCACCACCGAATAACATACAGTAGCTCATGTCTGCAGTTTCTTCTCCTCCGCAGTTAGTGCTTCAGTAAACGATATGTATGTATGCATATATTATGGTACATATACATTATATTATATATGTACATATACATGGGGTGAATGGAGATGCTAAAATAGGCAGTCTCTGTAGATAAAGCACTAACGAAGGTGGTAGTGATTCTCTAGTGTTCTATATTGGTGATGTTGGACAAAAGATAAAGAAAAAAGATGCCTTTTGCTGATTGTGCTATGATAGAGATAAATAAAGTTCTGTTGTCATTTGATCTCTTGTAATTGCAATATAGCTAGTATTAGTAAAAGATTAGACAGAGGGGAAATTGACATGTCTGTCCTGCCCATCTTACTTGATGGGCCAATCAATATAGGAAAATGGTCTGGTTTTTCAGGGGCGTTATCGGGTTTTCGTCGTGCAAAAGGAAGGATCTGGATAAGAATTATCCACCTCATTCTTATAAGTCTATGAAAATGAATCTAAATGGGTGGGTGGTGACATATACTTGTACCAGAACTTTCATTTATGATAACCGCACCATACCATTTACCTTGTATAAAAGATTATATGTGCCACTTATAAGAAATGACTATTATTAGCTAGCCATGATAATATTCTAACAATTAGCAGCACCATGAAACTAACTTGAAAAGGAAGTTAGGTTTGGACAAAGTGGTAGTAGCTTGCTAGGCCCCAACTAACAGAATGTTGAGGATTCACACTCTGAAAAAACTTATTTTTATTTTCTATATAAAAAATTAATAAGCTTTAGTGCAGAAACAGAGTAAGCTTTTTTTTGGACAAAGATTGGATGACCTATCTATCTAAATAAAATAAATAATCTTTAGTGCAGTGACCTTTTAATATTAATATGTCTTTTAGTTCATGATGTTTGACCACCTTTGTGTTTTGGTTCATAATGTTCTTTTTTTTCTAGTTTTGGTACCATATTTTTCTAATTTTGGTCTGACCATTACATTCCGTCCATTTTTTTCCGTTAAGTGACATGTGCAAGTCATGTGATCCACCTAAACTTTCAATTTTGTTCAAATTTGGGGGAATTGACACTTTAAACCTAGTTTAATTTGGGCGAATTGAACTAGGTTTAATGTGTCAAATTTGAGGGAATTGACACCTAAACCTAGTTCAATGGGTCAATTCCCTCAAATTTGAACAAAATTGAAAGTTTAGAGTGGATCACGTGACTTGCACATGTCACTTAACGGAAAAAAATAGACGGAATGTATAGGTCAGACTAAAACTAGAAAAATTTGCAAACATATGGTACTAAAACTAGGCAAAAAAAAAGCATTATGAACCAAAATTTAAAAGTGGTCAAACATCATGGATCAAAAACCTTAACAATTTCTATTATCTTTCATGCAGAAGACCATGCGGAACAACCTCGGTGGATTCATTTTGTATAATTAATTAATGTTATTCTTGTATGATGATTTGATATATAATAAAATGATTATTATCCAAAGAGAATCAAAGAGTAATTTTTTTAAAGATTAAATTTTGACAAATAAAGAGGGAAGTTAGCTAGCGTGAAAGGTCAGAACTCTCACTTCTTTATGGAGAGCTTTTATTTGTTTCTAAAAGTCAACATGCATGAATGTAAATGTGGGTTTCATTTACTGTCACTGTACTATAAATATAAGGTAGCATTGGTTGCATTTCTGGTCATTCCGTATCGTTTCTTTCTCTTCTTTATTTACTTGTAGAGAGAGGTGTAGCTGCTGTGGAGTTGGTAAGGAGTAGAGGATCATCAAGAAAGTTAATGGTGGCGCTGAAGAGAAGATCAAGAAGAAGAATCAAGAACAACAAAGGTGCTGCAGATTATAAGAAGGCATCCAAATTATTCATGGCCAAGTGGTGGAAACGCCTCCTTGTCTTCCCTGTTAAAAGAATTTGGCTTTCTCTTTATTCTCGCCTCAAATCTCGCAAGAACAAGAGTATGTATACATTTATACTCTCTCTCTCTTATATACATATTGTGTTTGTTGCATGCATTTTCTTTGAGATCAATGGATTTGCATATGAAGAGCATGGCTGGATGAATAAAACGTTTTTGTGTGTAGATTGCATGCTGCTGCAGTTTAAAACAGCATGGCAGAGAAGATTTTGCTAATAATTCCTTAAAGGAAAAGAAATTAAGGCGCATTAAGAAACTAATATGTATAATTTAAAAGAAGATAGAGTTTTAAGAGCTTAATTTTTTTTCTTCTAAACTTTTTTTTTCTTCCTTATTGAATAAGACAACAAGAAAAAAGACATCTTTTTTGGTAGTGAGTATAGAATGAGATCCCACTACTAGCTAGCTATCCTTTAGTGTGTCGGTGGTGGTGATGCTGAAACCCATGGATGGATGCTTTTGTTCACTTGCGCCGAAAGGAACTACATCATTCCATAACTTAGTGCCACTTTTTATCAGAATAACAATATATTATTGATCTGCTCTTGAAAAAAACTTGTTCCCAGGTGTAAAAGATAACTTGTGGTTCGGCTAAAATAAACTCGAGTTTATTTCAACTTGATTTCTCAACTATTAGATCATGCATATGTAGGAAACACTTTTTATCTTTCCTGAATTCTGATTAATTTTCTCTCATGATCTAACGGCTGAGAAATCAAGTTTAAATAAACTAGAGTGCATTTTAGCCGGCCCCTATATTTTGTGGTTACTCTCTGATATTGTGAAAAATTCAGGTGGTGGGATTCTGAAGCTGAGAGATGATGTACAGACATGTGAGTACGAGGATGTGCAGGTGATGTGGGAGATGTTACGGAGATCGGAATCCGAGTTGATGGATTCCAACCACCACAAAAACACACCTTTCTGGAGTGTCTTTGTTTGGTCAAACTCTCAACATAATACTTCTTCTTCCTCACCACCCACATCTCAATCTGCAGATACTAACCATGATTAGTTTTAGTAGTGGGATCACAGAAAGAAATAATAGTGCCCTTGCTTGGATTCTAGATCCTGCTTGTGGTAAGTTATGATTTTGTGTCCAACTATATGGTATGCTGGACAAGATAATTTGGTACTGTTCTGCAAACAAGGCTGTTCTTGTACAGACATATAAAAGCAGCTTGCTGATTGGCAGACATGTATTTATATGATTTACTTCATTTCCCAACTGTTTTTCCAGAACTGTTTAGTTTCAGCTACAGCAACACTTGAGAGATTTTGATCACAGAAGATAAAAAGAACAGAAAAACTAGAGCAGTAACAATTGCAGACAACATTCATAGTATAGCAGAGACAAGACACAGAAGGGTTAAGGACCTATAAACTGTCCAAAGTTTAGCCATTGTGAGATTTTGGTGTCTGGAGTTTCAAATGTTGATATGAGCTGTCTGAGGTTTCAGTTTTGTTGAAATTTGGTGTCTCCGTCTGTTTTTGCTGTTAAGTCAAACAGAAATTGGTCATGTGATGACCACGTGACTTGAACAAAAAAATATCCAACAAATGCCCTTGTTCAACAGTCACATGCTCGAATGAAAAGTCAAAAATACCCCTCATGGTTAAAAAAAAATCAATCTCATCCTCATTATTTGACTCAAGGGGTATTTTAGTCATTTCATATTTGCTCAAATAAGGTAGTAAATTAAAAAAATATTAAAAGGGCAAAATTGTCATTTCACACAAATTTGTTAAATTTAACCTGAAAAATAGATGGAAAACCAAATCTCAACAAAGTTGAAACTTCAGATACCTCATATCAACAAGTGAAACTCCGGACACCAAAATCAATCTCACAATGATCAAACCTTGGACAGTTTATAGGTTCTTAACCCGACACAGAATGATGGCACAATTTGCACTTCTTCCTTGAAGAAAACTTGAACTTGCTAGGAAAGACAATGAAACATATATTCAGGCAGCCACCAACTAATGAACTAAACATCAACAACCTTAGAGCAGACATCATTTAATCGAGTAAATAAGTCTACAGTGTCAAAATTTATCTTCCAAACAATACAAGCACATTTGAATTTTGACACCATATTTGAACTCCTAAAATGAGCTAAGAAACAAATCATTTGCAAAGAGGTTTCCTATCCACCGTGGCTTCTTGAGGTCGGTCAAGTGTGGCACTCATCTTACTACTTCAATCCCATCACTATTTTATGTAAAACTGGTGAATGTAGATTTCTCACCATGGTTAGCAGGGTCTGACAAAACAACAACCCAGCAAGTACTATCACCTTGTTTCAGAAGGCTGTATTTTCTCCAACAACAGTGGCCAGTTTTCTCCGAGCTGTTGTGGCCTCAGCTCCATTGCTGCCCGGAAATCCAACATACTGATCCCATTAAAAGGCTTCTTTTGAAATTGGTTATCTTTACTTCCCACCTTACTACTACTACTACTTCTTCCGCTCCTTGCCTGTTTCAGTTCAACGCAGGACCGAATCAGTGACTTCAGGTGAGCATTCAATCCGTGGTTGAGTACGTTTGTGCACTCCACTGAAACATCTTCAATCCCACAAACCTCTGCTGCTATTTTCCCCATTTGCTCCCTCAAAGTATCAGTGTCTGGTAGCAATCCACCACCTTGACACGTTTCCGAGCACCAAGCGCGTCTTTTTTGACCTCTATGAGAAGAGCTTGACCATCTAGCAATCCCTGACTGTGTGGATCCTCCTGACAAGGACCTGTCTTTTGGTGGGGGCTCTGTCCCGTTAACAGCATTTTGCAGGATCGAGCGAATGAGTTCATTATGGAGCGATACGTTCTCCTTCCCAAGAAGTTTCAGACAGAGCCTCTCAAATTCCACCTTGCTTAATCTCAAGCTCAACAGCTTATTCAAGAAATGGAAGTACTGTTCCGACCGATCAGGCCCCACTTTCTTTACAATCTGAGCTTTCAGCTCAGCTAGGTTTACTCTCCGTTGCTTCATCGTTGCCTCAACACAAATATACACTTATATCCACCAAAGTACACAGAAAAAAGATACAATTTTTGGTGATGAATCCCAATGATTTTCAAAGGGGATCTGTGTCACCAAAGTACAATTTCCCTCCAAACTGAGATTACATGGGATTTTAACAAATGTAACCAAAACTGAGCTCTTTCCACTGACAAATACCCTTACCCAACAAACTGTTCTACTCAAACTCCTTCAAACAAAATTAACCCTTGTCCAGGAAAGCCAAATCTTTTTCAGCTGATAGTAGTAAGCTGCAGTTTGAATACTACTAGAGATCAAGGCTGCTCACCAGAAGCCTCGTCAGTGAGCACAAATCTCACTAAGGAAGTAAACGGAGAATTCATAGAAAGTAAACAAATCCATAAGCAGAAGTTCATCGAATGTAAACGAATCCATTCAACTTCATACAACACCACAGGGAGCAAGAAAGTAGATTACACTGTAAGAGCCGATCTGACCTGCAACTCATCGGGCTTTTCCTCTCCGCGAAGCATTGCGCTTCAGCTTTCTCCTCTTTCTTCGACTGCTTCTACTTGTACTTCCAGTTTCTTGAAATTCAGCAAACCCAATTCAAGAATCGACCAAATTTGGCACTTTGACTAGCTGGACAGTTCTTTCGCTCTTCAATTCGGTGGCTTTCTGGATTCTAAATCGGACGTCATACGCACCGATGAATGACGAGCCCCCCTCACTCACTGGAAGTCTGGAACTCTAATTTAATTTTGCAATTTAATAATTTCTTGTGTATGGAAATTGGAATCTCAAAATCCCAATCTATAATATATTAATTCAATTTGCCGAATAGCATTTTCTATAAATTTATATATGAAATATTGATTAATAATAAATTAAAAATATTTTTATATTATATTTTAGTCTTTACTAAAAAATAAAGAAATAAATATTTAAAAATTTCTATTTATAAAATAATATATTTATACAGTTGGACTACAGAATTTTCTAAGGATAAACATATACATTCTATCTTTAATTATATTTTGTTAAATAAAACTTTATCATAATTAACAAGTTAAATATGTTTTAAGAGAATATTGAATGAAACTTTATATATTTACTTAATATTAATTATTATAATAATACAATTAATTATATACTATATATGTGTATATTTAGAGAAATGTAAAACTCTATAATTTGGTACGGTATTATAATAATTGAATACATATTATACACATCTCCTTACTAGATTGTATAACAATCCAGTTTGAACTCCTATTGACGCATCAACTTATGACCTTTCACAACAAATTTTGGACTTTACTTGCTACATAGCGAATTGAGCATAGGATGCTGTCAAGTCTTCAATCTGGGTCATTTTGTTGTGCCACGAATTTGGTTCACGACTTACTCAATATCAGTTTCTGCAACATTTGACCATTGATTAATAACTGTAATTCAAGACATTATAGTATCACCTTAGCCTCGACCATAGCGGTAACGGCCTGGCTGCCCCTTGAGCATCTTCCATAGACTAAGTACCCTTAGTAATCTCGAGCGACGACTTCTATTCTACTTCGATCCGTTGCCACGTCCTACGAATCATCACATTACAACGAGATACTACCAACTGGGTGGCTGCCATGAAGCAATTGGTTGTGGTCTTTGTCTATGCCGCACTAGATTAGTGGAGGGATCCCTGCTCATATCCCAAGCTTCTTTGGTAAAATGCTTCAATTGGTCCACCAAATATCTTGGTCGTGGTCGATTTCGTTGTTATGTTGTTTTACATCTCTCTTTCCAAAGTTCTTACCCCACAATCTCCACCTTCAAGAAAAGGAACTTTGTAGCTTCGTCGCCATGCTTAGCACCTGTAGCATTTTTTTTCGAGCCAATCCTCCCATAAAGGGATCTCTTCATAGTTCCACCTAACACCAAAACAACTAAACCAAACCGGAATAGTCTACGCACAGTTCAGCAACGCATGATCCATGGATTACGTGCAAACACTTGGTTTGATATCGATTCCCAGCTGGTTAAGCTCATGGAACACTGATAAAGCACGAGCACAACTCTTCCATAGAAATTGTTTTGCCTTAGGTGGAGCCTTCCATTTCCAAATTCTCTTCCAAATCCTAACAGAAATATTCCGAGACGTTGTAGGATTTGTTATGAGAGCCACTTCCTCTCTCGCAAAGGCGACGATAAACAAATCTCAGGGACATAACACCAGTTTTAGAGTTTGGCCAAACTAACTTGTTCGGAACAACAACTTGATCTCTTCTAATATGGATAAACGAGATTTCTCAGGCTTCTTCCTCCGTAATTCCCGGCATGATAGGGTCTAGATTCCACCACGAGTCAGGCGGTCGAACAAGATTGGACACCCTTAACTCAGGGTTCAACGCAGGCAGGCCAAGTCGATGTCGGGGATGGTAGGAACCCAAGCATCGTGGAAAGCTCGAACCGATTTCCCATCCCCAGTACACCATACCCCTTCTTGAGCAAGAATATCACGACTCTCGAGAATGCTCGACCAAGCATAAGAGATAAGACGTCCTTCCTCCTTTCGTTGCACTCCGAAAATCCATCTGGGGAAATAAATCCCTTTAAGAAGCTTGACCCAGAATGCGTCGGGGTGTTATTGGACTCGGCTTGCAATTTTAGATTACTAGTTATTAACGCGTGTGTTGCACGCGCATCAATCGTCTAAGTTTCAAAATACATAATTTATCTTAAATATTCTAATATGATAACATTTAATTAATACATGGGCAAGTTGACAGGTTGCGAGAAATGAATCTGTGTGATAGAGAAGAACAACACAATGTATAAATATTTACGGCTAGAACTAATAATGAGTTAGATCGCGCATGACGTGGGTTATTAACGATAAAGCTAATTCTAACTCAACAACTTGAGAAGTGGAGAATGTAAAGCGTGCTTAAACATTTAGAGTCATCGGTGGAGCATACAAACGTAATTATACACTTCCACGCAGTTCTATATGATAACACCAACAAAAATTGATTTAAGGGTAAAGGGAAATTCAATTCATTAAAATCTAAAGTTTATACTTGACTTTACGTCAATTACTTTTTTAACTGCTAATTAGGTTGTACATAATTTGATTAAATTGATAGACGTGATAACTAAATTAATAGTCGAGACCCTTAATGTTGGACATTGAGTAACATGTTATCCGTAAAATGCCAATATTAAAGAACCGTGGTTGACCCATATTTTGACACTTTATATGTATTTAGATGTGACTGATCTATGTGATACAAAAAATCTCAACAGATACTCGAATTTTGCACGAGTTGAGTACATATCATACTTTGGGGGTGACTCAAATTTATATGTATATTGCATTAAGAAGTTAATGATAACTAATCTAATGTGTAAGTTAATCGACCTTAGTAAAAAAATAATGCAATTTAACTAATAATTTTTTTAGTAATACTCAAATATAGTATGGACTAAAGCATCAATTTTTTAATTACTAATATCTGAAGTTTATACATAAATCCTTCTTAACTATTTATTCAGCTACTAATTAGAATATACCTAATATGATTGGATTTACAAATACAAGAACTAAATCAATAGTTCGAGTGAATAAGTATTGAACATTAAGAAACATGGTATATGTAAAGTCAAACATAAAGAAGCACATTTGATTCATATTTTGATATGTTATATGAGTTGACACGAGGCTGATTTATGTGATAAAAAATGTCAACAGACGGAATATTCCCAAATCTGTGGTATGGTGAATTGAAAAATGCATGCACTCAACATTTGCACATATCGAATGCATATCATGTATTAATGCTGACTCTAATAGATAAGTACATTGGATTGAGAAGTTAATAATAAATACAGTGAATTGCCAACTAAGCGATCTTTAAAATTAAAAATAACAAAATTGAACTAAATGATATTTTTAGTAATATTAAAGATAATTAGATGGGTTTCAAAGATAATAGGACTAAATCATAAATTTTAGAAAACTATGGGAAATAAATATTATATGTAATAACAATAATAATAATTAAAAAAAATTAAAATGTTCAAAATGTGTCTATTGGGGGTGAGGACAACTTTCACTTTTTATATTGGTATAAAGATAATAACTTATACTATAATTGATTAACTGATACTTCTGTCGATAATACGTCTAACATTAATGTTAACTATTTTTTAAATTTATAAATTAATCAAATACTTTTTAATTATTATCACAATTAAGTCATAATAACTTGTAGTCATGTTACAATTAAATTTCGATAAGATCGATCAGGTCTCAATTGGAACCCAATCATGAGGTCCTTGCTCTGGTCTCCCCCACTCTCTCTCATATACATAGATATATTGTCTGTTTATTTATCTGATTTTACTTCCATTTCCCAACGGTTTTCCAGAAATATTTAGTTTCAGTTACAGCAACACTTGATCCCCAAGATAAAAAAGAACACAAAAACTAGACTAGAGCAGTAACAGTTGCAGATGGCATTCACAGTAGAAAAGCCTTGGGAATATAAAAATCGTCGTGGCAAAAACTGTACTCCTTATAGGCTGACCTGACCCTGTACGAGTGAGATTATTCTAGAGGCTGACACCTAGAACAACCAGTGACAAAAAAAAAAAAAAACATTCATAGTAGAACCAACACATCTAGCAGCACAGCATATAGTTGCAGCAGAGACAAGACAGTACACCAGAAGCATGATAGCACAATTTGCACATCTTCCTTAAAGAAAACATGAACTTGCTAGGGAAGACAATGAAACATCATATATTCAGAAAGCAACCAACTAATGAACTAAACATCAACAACCTTAGAGTAGACATCATTTAAACAATAATAATCACGTAACTACGTCTAAAGTGTCAAAATTTATCTTCCAAACAATACAAGTATTGAACCTGAACGCGCACATCTAAAATTTTGACACCGTAATTTAACTCCTCAATGACTAAGAAAAAAATCATTTGCAAAGAGGTTTCCTCTCCACCGTGGCTTCTTGAGGTCGGTCAAGTGTAAGACTCGTCTTTACTACTCAAATCCCCATCACTCTTTTATGTTAAACTGGTGAATGTAGATTTATCACCAAGGTTAGCAGGGTCTGATAAAACAACCCAACAAGTATCATGTTGTTTCAGAATGCTGTATTTTCTCCAACAACAGTGGCCAGTTTTCCCCGAGCTGTTGTGGCCTAAGCTCCATTGCTGCCCGGAAATCCAACATACTGATCCCATTAGCAGTCTTCTTTTGAAACTGCTGATCTTTAGTTCCCACCTGTTTCAGTTCAGTGCAGGACCGAATCAGTGACTTCAGGTGAGCATTCAATCCGTGGTTGAGTACGTTTGTGCACTCCACTGAAACACCTTCAATCCCACAAACCTCTGCTGCTATTTTCCCCATTTGATCCCTCAAAGTATCAGTGTCTGGTAGCAATCCACCACCTTGACATGTTTCCGAGCACCAAGCACGTCTTTTTTGACTTCCATGAGAAGAGCTTGACCATCTAGCAATCCCTGACTGTGTGGATCCTCCTGACAAGGACGTGTCTTTTGGTGGGGGCTCTGTCCCGTTAACAGCATTTTGCAGTATCGAGCGAATGAGTTCATTATGGAGCGATACGTTCTCCTTCCCAAGAAGTTTCAGACAGAGCCTCTCGAATTCCACCTTGCTTAATCTCAAGCTCAGCAACTTATTCAAGAAATGGAAGTACTGTTCCGACCGATCAGGCCCCACTTTCTTTACAATCTGAGCTTTCAGCTCAGCTAGGTTTATTCTCCTATGCTTCATCATTGCCTCAATAACAAATATACACTTCTATCCACCAAAGTACACAGAAAAAAGATACAATTTTTGGTGATATATATCCCAATGATCTTCAAAGGGATCTGTATCACCAAAGTACAATTTCCATCCAAACTGGGATTTTAACAAATTTAAACAAAACTGAGCTCTTGCAACTGACAAATACCCTGACCCAACAAACTGTTCTATTCAAACTCCTTTGCCAAGACAGAATTAACCCTTCTCCAGGCAAGCCAAATCTTTTTCAGCTGATAGTTGTACGCTGCAGTTTGAATACTACAATAGATCAAGGCTGCTCACCAGAAGCCTCGTCAGTGAGCTCAAATCTCACTAAGGAAGTAAACTGAGAAGTTCATCGAAAGTAAATGAATCCATACAACTTCCTACCCACCAAGGAGAGCAAAAAGTAGATTACACTGTAAGAGCCGATCTGACCTGCAACTCCATCGAGCTTTTCCTCGGCGCAAAGCATTGAGCTTCAGCTTTCTCCGTTCTCTTCGACTGCTTCTACTTCTCCTAGTTTCTTGAAATTCAGGAAAACCCAATCCAAGAATCGACCAAATTTGGCACTTTGACTAACTGGACAGTTCTCTCGCTACTCAATTCGGTGGCTTTCTGGATTCTCAATCGGCGTCATATGCACCGACGAGCCCCTTCTATCTCACTGGAATTTAATTTTACCATAAATAATTTCTTGTGTATGAATTGTAAATTCCCAATTACATGTGGAGAATTTTCGATTTAGAAACTTCTAATTCCTGGTCGATGATTTGACACACCACGCGCAGCCACGGAGCGTGGTAGTAACTTTTCAATTTTATTGGCTTTCAGCCAGGGTCCTCATTTCTTGACCACCAGTTGACTGGTAAATCCGATAGACATACCGGCCGGAGGTTGGACAAAGCGGAGGCGCGTGAATCATATTTTCCCTGCATATAATTACGGTTGAAAAGGTCTGCGGAAGTACACAATTAAGCATGTGACATGTAAATATCGGTCATCATTTTATCTTTCATGGGTTAATTCGTTGAAAATAATTAAATGATAATTTTAATTATAAAACAAGTATATTATGAAAACATCCATATTAAAAAGCTCCTTAAGAAACCTTGTGAGAAACAAAAAATCATTTATGCATTGTTTTCATTTGTCTTGATACTTTAATGATCTTCGGAAAAAAAAAAAAAAATTTAATGTTCTACTATATATATTTAGACATGCATAGACAGAGCGGTCGGTTGGTTTACCCACGTGACCTAATATTAAGAATGTCTGCGCTAATTTCGGTCTATTCTTTTGTTAAATGTTAGGTGACATTTAAGTGACGCTAATGTTGATCTATTTAACTAGCTTATCTCAGCATATAATTACGGTTGGGGAAATGTCTGCGGAAGTACACAATTAACTAAATCCTCTATAAATTATTTTTATTCGGCTTAATAGGCAAAAATATATATTTTTAATGGTCTACTACATTCAGATATTTGGTAGGTTGGTTAACTCATATTACCTATTGTTATCTTATGTTTTAAGATTGTGGCCGTTATTTGGTCTACTACACTATTTTAGGTCTATTTTTCTGTTAAATGTTATGCACACTCAAACCACATTTAACATTTATATAATGTGGTGCTGATTTGGTCAATGTTACTAGCTTCTAAAGGTAACGTTGATTTGACATATTATGTATTGATCACATGAATAGTATAATGGAGCTCCAAATTCATTTTTGTAAAGCATAATAGACCATCCTAGCACACGAAAATATTTAGAACACCAACCGGCATGTGTTAAACATAGTGGATTATTGAACTCATTAACCCTTTTCTTTTCTAAGGAAAGGAGTAATGGAATTCTTGTCTTTCAATCATTAAAAAAAAATCATTTATGTTTATGTTTTCATACTCACAGAGATAGAAAAAAAAAAAAAAAAAACCTCAAAAGTACAACTTAATTTGGGGCCGGCCACCACCCCAATTGGTGGTGACCGGGCCCAATTGGTGGTTGCCAGCCCCGATTGGGCCGACAACCACCAATTGGGGTGGTTTCCGGCCCCAAGTGGTGGTGGCCAGCCTTTTTCGTGCTGGTCGGCGGCGGCTTTGGGAGGTGGGGTGGTGGTCGGCGGCCTTGGACGGGGACTTGAGCAAACAACATGGACTAAATTATAAATATTAAATTTTAGAAATATAAATTGATGACTAAATTGAACAAAATAAAAGTATTAAACCGTCAAACTAATTGTTGACTAACGGAATAACAAAAAACACACAACCTCTCAAACATATGGCACAAAAAACATACAAAACTAAACATATGGCACCAAAAGGTTACCTTTAAACTTTTATTTTATTTGTATAACTATTATGTCATTTTATTCACATTTATAAAAACTAATTTGGTTAAGTGTAGCAGGTCTCTATCTGTTGCTAGTGTATATATAATAACTTAATTGTTCCCTAAAACATTAGTTTTGGTACTTGGTAGCTAGAGTGAAACAATTAGAGGTTGGCGAACAAATTACTTATAATAATTTCAACTATTTAGATTTGTGAGTAATATATGGTAAATCATATCATATGTTTCATTAATATCCGAATGAAAAGAAAAAGCAATCGTTGAAACATGAAAGTCGAGCCAATCAATTTGGCTGAGATTATATCCTTGATTAGACAATTATGAAATCATGCATCGATCATTCGTCACATACTCACCAGCAAACACGCATGCATGGTAATTATAGTGGAACAAGATCGATGATTTTAATTAACTTTTATGTTCTTCTCATCTTCTGATCACGTTGTCGTGTCCATCAAGGATCTACTTTTATGCCGTTGTCGTCATCTCATCATTTTCGATTTTCTAAACCACGACCACCACAGTCCACGTCATCGCCGCCCAGATGGCAAGTCCAACGGAGACAGCAAACCCGACATCGGCGCTGCTTGACGGTGATTTCTTGCCGGTCGGAGCTGGAGCTGGAGCAGGAGCGTCATCCGGTGAGTCTGGGTAGTCGTAATCCTCGTCAGGCTCCGGAGGAGAAGCAGCATCGTCGGAATCCGGCGACGGCGCGTGGGCTTTCTTAGGCGAAGGTGCCTTTTTCGGCGGTGCAGTGGTGGAGTTGCTACTGCTATCGCCATCCCAAGAGCTCATGTCCGGCGGAACGATCACGTTGCTCACTTGCAACACCGACACGTTGTACGGCTGAGAAGCGACGGAGCCCACCAAGTTGGCGGTGGAGGAGGCGTCGGGAACGGCTGATTTAAAAACGATGCCGTTTTCGGTTTTGGAGACGTTTAAGAAGCCTTGCTTGCCGTTGGCCTTGCCGGTGGTCTGGTAAAGGGTGGTGAGGATCCTCCACTTCCTCCTCATCTTGGAGAATTTCTCGTTGTCGTAGTAGTCGAGGATGACGTGGACGCTCAGCACCGCCCTTTTTTCGTCCAACGACATATCTATTGAAATATAAAGATTAAATAATTATTCACTTACAGTGATTTATTTAAAAAAATATGTATAGGTTAATATTGTGTCATATATATGTAGAGGTGTGTAGAACTAGACGGTTCAGCCTCTTAATTTCTTCGTGTTGTGTTCTATGGGTCAGCCCAAACCCAGCCTAACCCAGCCAAACATGAAAAATCAGTATGAAAAATCTAAAATAAATTGAATAAAAAATTAAATATAAAAAATTTTAAACTAAAATTTTAAAATTATTGTGTTATCGTGTCGTGCCGTGTCATCAATATCAAACACAAACCCGTAATTTTCGTGTCGGCCCATCGTGCCGGGCCCAAATTGTCAGCCCTAGCTGGATGTTCACTAAGTCTAGTAAGAGAGAACCCCAAACCACGAGCAAGGAAAATCCGAACATTACGTAGCGTAATGAGCATAATGTTATCACTACTAACACTCTTTTTTGTGGAAAAAAACTCTTCACCTAAAATAATTGGTTAAGTGTGGGTTGTCCGAAAAAAATTCATGGTATATCAGAGTGTGAATGTTATAATCATTATTAAAAAAAAGTTTTATGTAATGAGTCTTTAAAATAATCTATTATAGTTCACGCATGAGGTAGAATGTTGAAATATACTGATTGCGTGATTCGTCTGAAAACTTTCACAATACCTGAGAGGCCGGAGATGGCGCCGTTATCCACCGCGAGGACGGTGATTGTGCGGCGGGAGTTGATGTTGCTGACGAGCTTGGTTTGGTTGAGGAGGTCGTTGAAGGAGCTGAAGTCCGGGTACTCAGACAAGATCTTGCTGATGTTGAACGCGTTGCTCGTGGAAGAAGATATAGAGATGAAGAGGAAGATGGAGATTGCTGCTACTGAAAGAGACATCCTCGTACTGTGCTTAACTGATGAAAACAAAATATTGTAGATGAGTTATTGAGTGTGGATGAGTGTGAAGATCATATGGTTACTCTGAGTTTATATACAAGACTTGAGGGAAGTTAGTAGGTTTTGTTGCGAAAATTAAGTGAGACATTTAAGGTAAATCATAGTGCATAAAGGGAATAAGTCTTTATTTACCGTTTCCTAGCTAGCCATCTAACGACGCGTAATTAAATTTAACTAGAAGAAAAGTTAGGGACCAAAATAGTTTTTAATATCAATATATTTTAAAATATATCATTGTATATTTTTTAAGTATGCTGCGTGTCGTAATTGATAATTTTAAATTTTTATGTAATGTATCAGAAGATTTCATGTTATAAATTAGTTTTGTAAAATACTGTATAATTCAATAGTCATAAGTTTTTTTTTATAATATTCTAATTCACATATATGGTTTTTGTTATGTGAAGAGTTTATCCATAACTTATGATATTATATACTTTTAACTTCGCATTAATAAAAAAATAAAATACATATTCGCATTAATAGCAAGCTAATTAAGAATAGAATACATAATATATGTATTAGCTTAAGAACAAATTATCATACATAATGTGAATACATAATATTATTGTAAGATAAATTTTGTTGATGAATGAGAGAGTGACTTAGTTAAAAGATAATTCACCAGATATCCTTAATTTTATAACTAGAAATCATTCAAACGTATCTAAATACTATGTTTGGGGTTTAGAGTTTACATATACATCCCGATGTCCTTACATTTCATTTAGGATTATAAACATGTTTAATCGAACCCGCTAATAAAATATGTATCCTTATTTTGCACTCTATTCCACTATTTTAATTTCTATTGAATTAATATTTAAATAAAATTTCATATAGCGCTCGCGGTCAATAAACAGTAATAATACATATTTATAAAGTTGCAGAATTGCATGTAATTCAATTCTAGATGGGGCAGGCTACCCGAAAAAAAAGTAATAATCAATTTTTTTTGGCCAAAATAAGTAATAATCAATTGGGATACGCGAGACCGAGAGAGCTCAATCACGTGCAACAAGTGTGAGTCCCTCTGACAGTCCCCCTCGCCTGCCTCTTCTCCAAGAAACCAATACACAATCAAGCAAACGTTTCTAGGGTTTCTTTTTTGCAGACCCAATTTCAATCCAATCTCTTCCCTCCGCTCTTCCGTCCTCCCGCGATGAAGCTCACCGTGAAGACGCTCAAAGGTAGCCACTTTGAGATTAAGGTTCAACCCACCGATACTGTGAGTACTCCAAATCAATGCATTTCTTATTAATGCTGCAGCAGCAGCACCAACTTTGTATATCCAACACCGATAGATCAAATAAATTTCCACAACATTATTTCGTAGCTCTAGTTTACTCAGAAATCATTGTTGTTTATAGTTCTGGATTTATATCTGAGTATTTCTATTGAACCACTTACTCAGCTGCTGAAAGAAAGTAGTAATGCAAAATACAGAATAGTTACTTTGACGCTTGCAAAGTACAATCTCATCCCTATGGAGGATTTCAAAGAGTTTCTTTGAGTGCTTCTGAGGATACTAAGAGATAGTGGTTCATAGATGGAAATTGTGTTGGTGAATGAAAGTGTTTTTGTTGCCCAAGGTTATGGCTGTCAAGAAGAATATTGAAGATGTGCAGGGGAAGGATAACTATCCATGTGGGCAGCAACTATTGATTCACAACGGCAAGGTTTTAAAAGACGAAACCACTCTAGCAGATAACAAGGTTTCTGAAGATGGTTTTCTTGTGGTCATGCTTAGCAAGGTTGATTCTCTTTCTTGTTTGGAATGCCAATGTTAAAACTCAACCAATTGTCTATTCAATGTTCTTCATGTAATCCCTCTGCTTTTCATTCTATTTGATTGGAATTATAATCAGTTCCTTTTTAAATAAGGTTTGTATTCTGATTAATAATTTTGCTTGGTTGGCCTGTCTAATTTTTGCATGTGTTGCTTTTCAATTTCTGCAGAGCAAAACATCTGGTTCAGTTGGAACTTCATCATCTCAAGTACTCTCCTACACCTAATATCTGTGGGTATCATTTAAGTGTTCGTTGCTTTTAACATAAAAGCTAATGTTATAAACAGCCTGCTTCTACAGCCCCAGCCCCAGCTCCAGCACCAGTCCCTGTGCCAGCTCCCGTTTCTGTTCCAGCAGCAGCTTCTAATCTTCCAACTCAAGCTCCTGCTCCAGCTACTGTGGCAACAACTAAGTAGGCAACTGTTTCTTATAATGTAATATAATTTCTCAATGATGTTTTGATCAGCTCTAAAATCTGCCGCCTACATCTAAAATGGAATGATTGAAGTATAAAGTTACTCCACGAACTATTTTGTCTGTCTCCTCTCTCTCACACTCTTGCACACGGCTAATTATTGAGAGACAGACTCTGGCATTGTAGAAATACAATAGTTAGTTGTTATAGCATCGTTTATAATAGGTTGATTTTAGCATAGTAGGGCTTGCTGGTCAGTTGATACTTTGCCTTGATGCATGAAGGAAAAGGAAAATAAAATAGTTAGGTTGATCAAACATGTTTAATACATTCCCTGATTCTGTGATACCTCCATTGCAGCACAACTGGGGATGTCTACAGTCAAGCTGCTTCAAATTTAGTTGCTGGAAATATTCTCGAGGAAAGCATCCAACAGATCATGGATATAGGTGGTGGTGTTTGGGACAGAGATACAGTTACTAGAGCACTTCGAGCTGCTTACAACAATCCAGAGCGAGCCATTGATTACTTGTATTCTGTACGTATGAATGCTTGATGATGGGAATGGACATTGACTTAGTATAGCTGTACTCATTCAGTTAGTAATAGAGTCTAGAATTCATTCTGATTTGATATTGATCTTAACTACTGGTACTTGTGTTATTCCAAATACAAGGGAATTCCAGAGGCTGCTGAGATTCCTGTTCAAGTTCCTGCTGGTCAGCCAATCGAAGGTGGTGCAGCCCCAATTGCACCATCATCTGGGGTGCCTAACAGCGCCCCCTTAAATTTATTTCCCCAGGTTTGAAATCAATTTCGTGTATCCATTCTCTTAACAAACTTGGTATCAAACATCTTGTACTCTTTCAAAACACATAGCACTTTGGCAGGAGGCACTTGCAGGTGCAGGTGCTGGTGGACTTGGATCGCTTGATTTCCTCAGAAACAATCAGCAGGTAACGTTCCTGTTTTCATTTATAAATTCTTTCTACACACTAGTGTTGGTTGCATTCATTAGATTTTTGCCTAAGGAACATTGCAGGGAATATTTTTGCATCTCTGGTCAACTGTACATTTAATTTGTTGGTTTTCAAAGTTTGTTTATGGAAAACTACACTAAAATGGATTTATCTTGTTGAGATATTATTTATGTACAATAATTTTTCTTTATGGCTGTATCAGTTTCAAGCATTGCGCGCTATGGTGCAATCAAACCCACAAATTTTACAGGTATGGAGTAACTAACTAACTTTATTTCTTAATTTTTTTAAAACAAAAACTTCAAATGAAGTTGGAACATAATCATGTCCTCGTCCTTTGACAGCCCATGCTCCAGGAGCTAGGGAAACAAAACCCTCAACTACTACGATTAATCCAGGAGCACCAAGCTGAGTTTCTTCAATTGATAAATGAACCTCTTGAAGGCTCAGAAGGGTGAGTACCTCTTAATAATACCTCATTTAGTTGTCCCACTAAGCACTTATATTAACAATATGGTAGTGAGTGAGCATGATATAAGATGAATGCCGTATACCATTAAGTTACTTCTGCCACTCTACTTTCTATATAGTAGGGGAAAGGCCCATTTGCACATAACTTTGATGTTTGATGAGTTATTGGTAATTTGCGCACAAAATATGTCATATCCGACCCCAATGGTTGCTACATGTATTCTCCGTTATTGCAGTGACATGTTTGATCAGGCGGAGCAAGATATGCCCCATGCAATTAATGTAACCCCAGCTGAACAAGAAGCCATTGAACGGGTAGATATTGATTTACTTATGCTCTCTGTCATAAATAATAACACTCAACTAGAAGAATACTGGTCTGACTGTGTTTTTACACAGCTGGAGGGAATGGGATTCGACAGAGCTCTAGTGATCGAGGCATTTTTAGCATGCGACAGGAACGAGGAGTTGGCAGCCAACTATCTGTTGGAGCATGCTGGAGATTTTGAGGATTAAGCATGCTGAGCTGTGTTTGACAATCATTCATAGTTTTACTTGCTTTCAAAACTAATCCAATGTTATTTAAGTGGGAGATGTTTCATGTTCTGTTCTAGATTGTTGGGGTGTGTGTTGGAAGTAGTGTTGCTGGTTCCCTATGGTTTTTATTCCGGGAAATGTTCGAGATCCTTTATATTCAAATTTTTATCGTGTCATACTCGAAAAGGATAGATTTTTAAATGAATGTTGAAAAAGACATATCTCTGTCTATTTCTTTGCATTTATCCCTTGTTATAGTACTTTACTATAGTATGGTGTATTAAATGGAAATTGTATCATTTCTTACATATATACTTGGGAAAGTAGTTGGTCTCGGATTTAGAGTTGTGAATGAAAAGAAATATTCATCGCTTAACATTTGACCCAATTATTTTAGTTAGGGGAATAGAATTTTAAAACTGTATCAATTTTGACCCATGTGTCAGTTTGGTGTCTGAGGTTGAAATTCAATGTTCCAATTTTCATGTGTTGCTATTTGGTGTTTTCGTTAAATTTTAGGTTAAGTTGAACGGGATCTGGTCACGTGAGTGGTCAATTTTTCAAAATTCCAATAATACCCCCTGACCAGAATTAGGATTCCGGGCGATTTTGGCCTATTGCGGCCAAACCCACCCCTATTCCAAACGATTACGGTCAAACCCACCCCGATTCTGGCCTATTGAGGCCAAACCCAACCGATTTCGGCCGATTACGGCTAAACCCACCCCGATTCCGGCCGATTACGGTCAAACCCATCCCGATTCCCGACCGATTTAGGGTTAAGCAGCTCCGATTTAGATTCCGGCCAATTCCGACTGATTTCGACCGATGGAGGTGGGTGGCTGGAGGTGGGTGTCCGGAAACCGGGTGGGTGGCCGGAATCGAAGGCTTTCAAAAAGAAAAAGGGGAAAATAGTATTTTCAACTCGATCTGTTAAACTTAACCCCAAAATCTAACAGAAAACCAAATAGCAACAATACTGAAAATTGGAGCACCAAATATCAACAATTTAAAACTGAGACACCAAACTAACAATCAGGTCAAAATTTGGACAGTTTGGTTCTATTCCCTTATTTTAGATGTGGGGCAATGTTGTTATCAATGATGCCTAAACTCATGTACTTGAATATGGTTCTCACTAGTTTGGTGAAAAACCATCGTGTACCGGAAGTGCAAAAACGACAGCAGATGTTTGTTGGTTTTGGGTTTGGATAGGTTTACTTTTGTTGGTGGAGAGTTTGCCGTTGCTTTTTTGAATTGATAAAAAGTGAACACTGCAAAGTCCACTTGCACTTCTGGGACAAATTCAAGAAAGCCAAACACAGTAAGCATGTCCCCACCTTCCAATAACACAGCACTGCTATCTATGCATTTTCAAAATTTAAACAAAAAAAATGAACCCCAACACTTTGGGTTTCTTTGCATGGATACATTAGTCATTATTTTCATTAAAGACGTGGGTCTTAATCATGTATGTTTCCATCTCTTATCATTAAAGTAATAATAATACATAACTAATTAGGATGAATCATTTCAAAATCTGCAACTTTTTTAAGAGTTAAGTTAAACTGCAGTCATATTCATTTCAAAATCTATAATTCTTTAAAGGGTTTGGTTAAATTGCAGTCAAATTTATAGCTGTTAAATTATACATACCAATATCAACGCACCGACTGAATTTTGACTTATTTATTCTCTCTTCTGAACTAACGATTTCAAATTTACACACATTTTAACCGAACTTTTTTTGACGGCTGTGATACTATTATTATTATGATTATGATGAACATATATATGTAGAACAGGTGAAGACGAAGGTCCCAGCCACAGCAAGAGCTCATTTCCGAGACAAGCTGCAATAAATATCTGCCACTATTTTCCACAAACCGACCCAACACTCTGGTCTCAGCAACCAGACACCTCCTCATAGATCCCAAACAAACCGCTCCGCTCGTTTACAAAAATCTCTGTCATTGTCCTGCTGAATTAACATGACCGCCATCCCCACCATTACTGTTGCTAGCAGTAATAAATCCTCCTCCATTAATCGCCACGTTTCTTATGATTCGCTCTACATCAACCCCCTGAACGATCCAAAACTCGACAACAAGGAGAATGTGACTCCTGCTGTAAACAGCAGGAAAAATGGCGGAGGCAAAGAAAATGCAGCAGCCTGCACCACAAATACTGGGTCGTTGAAGCACTGCAAGTCATTTTCTTCCGACAAGGTGAGCTTTCTTCGGAAAAGGAAGCATTTTTATGGAGTTTTCGTGATTTATACTAACAATGTTCATTTTTTTGTTTGATCGAAGGTGCTTAAACCTTCCTCTCTCCATAACTGCATGCAAATGAACGAGCCTGATTCAGCGTTTTGGTCGAAATTCCGGGATCCGATTGGATCAGAGAATTCAAATTCATCCAATAATAATAACAATAGTAATGTATGGGACTATTATTCAGATTCAGAAGCTGCTCCAGCTTCTTCTTGGTCTACTTTGCCCAACAGGTAGCAAAATTGCATTTTTAGTTTTTTAGAGAACGATGATGATTCTGGGGAAACCTTTAATAAAGTAAAGAACAGAGCTTTTGTTGTTTCTGTCAAAATTTGAATGAAAGTTTTGAATTTTATTAGAGATGTGAAGTGGGAAACTTTTGCATGCAGGACCTTGCTGTGCAGGCCACTGCCTATGGACATAGGGAGGTGTAGTTGCATTATTGTGAAGGAGGAAACCTGCCCTGATGGACTCAGTTTGGGTGCTGGCACTCTCTATTCTCTCTACACCAATGTGAGATTTTGTTTCTTCTGTTCTTTCTTGTGTTTGTGAGCAGTAAAAAACAGTTTTAACTATAGATCATCCTGCTAATCGCTGTTACAGATTTGAAATGTTGATATTCGATGTCACAACTATCAGATTGGTTGCTTTCCACTTTTTCAACCGGTTTTGACTTAAAAAAAAAGCATTTTAAGCAATAAAAACATGTTATTTTTCACTTTTCAGAAGTATTAGATTTGTTGCTCATGGTTTAGGTTGATTTGATGCATAAAAAATATGTTCTTGTTCGGTCAAATAATGGAAATTAACAAATCTGATAATTGGGACTCCAAATATTAGTGTTTTAAATTTGGGTATCGATTAGCAACATGACCTATAGTTGGTATTGTTTTAGGTTCTTAACTCAATTAATTATGGGTGTTGATTCATTTATAGGAAGGTAAGGGAAGGCAGGACCGGAAACTAGCCGTTGCTCTATGCAAGCGGCGCAACGGAAAATCCATATTTACAATTGCTCAATCCATCAGAGGAGTATTGTCAAATGCTGATGATAGTTACATTGGTGCTGTCACAGCGAATCTAATGGGATCAAAGTACCATATTTGGGATCAGGTATTATAAGTACTTCATTTTTCTTGAGCTCAAAATTCCAGTTACTACTCACATTTGATGACTTTGTGTTTTACAATACATTTCGAATGCAGGGGTTGTGTCCTAATTCAGTAGCTAAGCAGTCTAAAACCCTTTTATCTGTTGTAACGTGAGTTCAAACATCTCACCGCGTTTCTTTGTGACATTAACAAGGTTTATATCGGTGTTAATTATGAGAATGTGTTCATATATTCAGGTTTGACCCGACCATAACTACATGGACCGGGAATTACAGAACCATGAAGGCTTACATTCCGAAGCATAAATCTATGCAGCTCAAGAACACAGCTCAGGTGAGTCAATTATCACTACTACATTACTGCCTTTCTTGTCTGAAATATGTATTTACGTGTCAAGAATAAAACGACCAATCATGTTTGCAAATTGCTATCCTAGATTTAAAATGTTGATATTCAGTTTATCAATTTCAGATTTGTTGCTTTCCATTTATTCGACTGATTTTGGTGTTAAAATAGACGTTTTAAGCAACAAAAATATGTTTTCCACTTTTCAAAAGTATTAGATTTGTTACTCATGGTTTAAGCTTATCTAATGCTTAAAAAACTTGCTTTTATTTCGTCATTTAAGAGAAAAAAGTAAAAATCAACCAAACTAATAGTTGAGACGCTGACTATCAACATTTTAAATCTGATACATCAATTAGCAAGCATAACATATAGTTGCGACTGTTTCTACGCTCTTAAACCTGTCAAGAATAAGAAGTGCACTTTAACCAACTATTCTCTAAACTAGAACTTATTGTATAGGTGCAGCACATTAATGGACTCCCAAAGAAATGGGAGGAACGAGTGGATAAAGTCCATCAGCTCTTCTCTAAGGCTCCACAGTACAATAAAGCTACTAAGCAGTATGAGTTGGATTTCAGAGATATGGGAAGAACAACAGGAGGACTTAAAATTAAAAAGTCTGTAAAGAATTTCCAGCTGAAGCTTGAGGTAAGTAAGGAGGAAACAACATCATTCAACAGTGTATAATAAGGTTTAAAAACATAGATACGATATTGTTCTTTTTCTGGAATGCAGGAGAATGGAATGCAAACGATATTGCAGCTCGGAAGATTGGACAAATCAAAGTTTGTAATGGACTACAGGTAATTGGGTGTCTCTTTGTCCATTCAAAGTGCTGCTGATGATCGTGTCGGTTTGATCGAGTTCGTTAACTAATGATCGCGTCGGTTTTTGGTTGTGATGAATGTTGCAGGTATCCATTGACAGGATATCAAGCATTCTGCATGTGTTTGGCCTCTATAGATTCAAAGCTCTGCTGCTCCATATAATATTAACATTATTATGATTGATTTTTAAGTTAGGGTTTGGAGTTAGTTGTTCTATCTCTGAACACAACACCAAACACCAAACAATGTTTACTTATCATCTTTGACTGCTCTTTACTCAAGGAGACAAACAGAATACAAATATGCACTGAGGAAGGAAAAGTCTTTATTTTCATTCTGATTAATGATAGTAAATGTTGTTCTAGGAATTATTGCTGTCCTGGAATTTAGAAAATAGGGTCAAGAATTTTGCTGTCCTGGGTTTAGAAAATAGAGTTAAGAGTATAAATGTTGTTCAAGGAATTATTGCTGTCCTGGATTTAAGAAATTAGGGTTAAGAATTTTGCTGTCCTGGGTTTTAGAAAATAGGGTTAAGAATCTAAAATCAGTCTCAACTATATGTCCTATATGTCGTCGTGTGGCTAACTATTGTGCCAATCCTAAATTTAAAATGTTGAACCCTATATTTCGGTGTTTAAACTATTAAATTAATTTTTTTTTCTTTTAAAATTGACGAATTAAAAATATTTTTTAAGAATTAAACCTAAACTATAAGCAACAAATTTAATACTTTGAAATGGAAAATATCATATTTTATTGCTTAAAACACTAATTTTAACGCCAAAATCAATCTAAAATAGTGGAAATCAACCAATCTGATATTTGTGAGTCTTGTCACACCGAGTATCAACATTTTAAATATGAGACAGTAATTAACATGTTATATAAAATGGAAAATAACATATTTTTGTTACTTAAAACATTAACTTTAAGGGTTAAGAACCCATGAAAGGTCTGAACTATGACCCATGTTAACGGGAGAGGTCTGAAATTTAAAAAGTTAATAACGGAGGTCTGAAATTTGTATTTTGTTGATTTTAGTCTTTCCGTCCATTTTTAGGGTTAAATTTAACAGAATTGTGTGAAATGACATTTTTGCCCCTTTAATATTTTGTTTTATTTAATATCTTATTTAAGGAAATGTGAAATAACAATTTTACCTCTAAAGTCAAATTAAAACCACCCAGCTCCGTCCACCGCCACCCGACTCTGGCCACCACCACCCGACTCCGGCGACCACCACCCGACTTCGGCGACCACCACCTCGACTCCGACGACCACCACCCCGGCTCCGGCCACCACCTCAGCAAAAAAGCTCCGATCTGGAGCTCTGTGGCTCCGACCAGAGCCACTGAGCTCCGATCGGAGCCCAATCGGGGTCGGTGGCTCCGATTTGGGCCCAATCGAAGCCTTAGTAGTGGTCGCCGGAGCTGGGTTGGTGGTCACCGGAGTCGGGTGGTGGTCGCCGGAGCCGTGGTGGCTTCAAGGGCATTTTAGTCTTTTCACTTCAAACATGTGAGGGGCACACTTGATAGAAGAGCATTTTTGGAAATTTATTTTATTTCCGGTCTCATGCCAAGCATCTGACCAACTTTCGTTAGTTTTAACGGAAAAAACTAACGGAGACCGCTGTTATCAACAAAACTGAAATTTCAGACCTCCATTATTAACTTTTTAAATTTTAGACCTCTCCCGGTAACATGGGTGATAGTTCAGACCTTTCATAGGTCTTACTGAATCTTACGATAAACATAATAATAATTAAGAGACAAGTTTACACACAACTTAAACACATAACATAATAATTAATGAAACAAATATGTTGTTTCCATTTCACGGCAAGTACAACAGCAAGACCTCACTTTACTACTACTACTACTAAAGGCAACTAACATCACTTACCATAGGCAACTAAAATGACTCCAATGGCTTTGAATTGACACTTTCTTTCTTGATAGAGATTTTTCCTTTTTCTGTGACTCTAAATAAAAGAATACAATTTTTTTTTTTTACAAAGTATAATTTTGAAGTACCTTAGTGCTTGCTACGGCAGCAAACAGACATTCAATGATCTTGATCTAGATCATCTTCATCCCCAGCTGCTGCTGCTGGATCATTTTCATCCAACATGTTCATCAACATCGATATTTGGTCCTGCAACATCGCATTGTCCCTCTCCACCTCAGCTCGCTTGCTCTTTTCCTGCACCAGCTGTATTTGCAGATGCTCCAAGCACCGACCATCCTCCTCTAACTGCTCATTCAACCCATCGATCTCACGATCCTATAATACGTATCAGTAATGCTCAATATGCAATCATTTTAACAGACTTACGCGATTATATTACACCATATTTGCGCATTTTAGGAAATAATTAAGGGCAAAGGTTTTACCTTTCGGTTAAGTTCTTGAACAGCGATTCTACGCATGCTTTCAACCACATCCACATTCACAAGCTTGCGCTTCTTACCGATCAACCAGCCCTTTGGATACACGGTGGTGTCGAAATCAGGTGGTGGGAACAGAGATTCATTGGATCCTCTTCGACCGTTGATAGGTTCAAGTGGTTGAAACAGAGCCTTGCGTTTTTCCGACAGCACAGACACAGGGGTTGTCTCTGGTGGCGGTGTCTTTTCTTCTTCCATCGGAGTATCTTCTACTCCTTCCACTTTTGTCGGTGTCTTATCGGCTTCTACATCATTGGGATCCCGCCCAATAGCTGTTGCAATTTGTAAAACTCATAAATATCTAATCTTTTTTACTTTTTGAATGAGTAAAATGCATTGCCTACATAAACTGCTAACAAGGATCAAAATGATAGCTAATGTTTGAGCAGCTAGCTGAAGTTTGGATTTCCATCTATTTGAATGATAGCTCTAAGAGGATTTCCATCTATTTGATTTCCATCTAATTTGGATGGAATTGGTTGTGTTTCGAGCACATGATGAACAAAAACACAACAAATTGCTAGCTGATGTTTGGGCAGTCAAACAAATTGATAGCTCATGTTTGTCAATCAAACAAATTGCTACCTATTCTTTTCTTGACCCATTCCGTCCAAATTAGATGGAAACTTTAAAGAACCTACTGATAATACTGATTTGTATACATGTGAAACTTGAGCTTACAAAAGTTTTAGAAAAGAATCTGTTAGCAATTTGTTTGACTGCTGAAACATCATCTAGCAATTTGATAATTAACCCAACCTAGGAAACTAGAGATGATTGATTATTCTGTTTTAGTATATTGCTATATTCCGGCTGGCAACACTATAAATCAAGGAATTTCAATTCTTGCTCCAAATCTGTTCCTATTCCTACTGCATGCTTGCTCTGTAACATCGGAGCATCACAAGACAGTTTTTACTTCAAAAAAGAGGATTTTTTTTTTCTTTTTGCAATTAATCACTACATCAAGAGCAGATACATATTCCTTACAAAACCCAGAATCCGAAATGAACACCAAATTGAAGAGAGAGAGAGAGGGAGAGAGTAGATGGTAGTACCTGATCTCTTTCTAGACTTCCAATAAATTCGTGTGCTATTATTGGCCGGAGAGAATCCCTTGAGCGGCGTCTCCTCCACTTTGACTCCGACGACCTTTTTCTCCATTTCTGTGCGCTCTAGAGAAAAGAGAATAAGGGAGGAGGTTGAGTTTGGTGATGTGGTTGCTTCCTCTTTCTTTCAGACTTAGTTAAACAAGAAGAAGAAACTTATAATAAAAAGAGAGGAGATTTTTTATTTGGTTGTCAACAGAAACAGATGAGATATTGAGTAAGCAACAAGACGAAGAAGACTGTCGTGACGGGACCACCAACGTTGTTAGCGTTTGTTTGATGGATGGATAGCATTTGGCGCCGTTCGGTGGGAGTTGCAAGCTTGTGTTAGATCCTCCATAACGTCGTCGTCTCCTCTCCTCTCCACGTGACTTTCCTCGCCTGTCGTGTTTTTTTTTTTTTTTTTTGGTAAAGGCGCCTGTCGTGTTTATTTATTATTATTATTATTTATTTAAAGTATTATTATTTATTATTATATGTCGTCAATTTCTTGGGAGTGTGAAATGTGAATTGTCCTATCCTTTGTTTAATCTAAAAAGATTATCTTTCTCAATGAAGCATTTTCTATCCAAGAAATTAATAACACCAGCTTCAGAGCCCAGCCCATAATGAATTATTAGCCCGACCCCTTGAATAATTTGTCATAAAATTTGTATGGGAATATTTTCTACCAAGAAATTAGAGCACTCGCAATCGCAATGTGTAAAAATATTTTGACTTCCATTTGCAGCAATATAATTGGCACCAAAGCGTAATTAAAAAAAGAGAAATGTAATTTGAACAAAATAATCCTAATAGGTAAAGCTATTTTAAACACAATAGGTAAATCTCTTTTGAATTCACATAATTATTATACAAAATATAAATAAATAAAATATATATCTACTGATATTTATTTTTAAATTAAATAATATATCATTTGTAAAAAATCAATATTTTATTTAAGTAATTTTCTATGAAGCCATTATTAACTCATTGTATACATACAGTCAGAGCGTTGTATGAGTTGACAAAAGAGATCTTAATGGGAAGTAAATGAATTTACTTTGAGTTGAGCCTCATCTTTGCTTACCTTCAAGTTATTTGCTACATATTATTTGTGTAACTATTGTTTTTTATATATAGCTACTGTATAATATGGACTATTGTTGTTCATGTGTACGTAAACCGATAAAATGAAAGCTCTCAGAACAAGAGAAACTCAATAATAAAGTTGCAACAAGTTGAATAATCGCATAAAATAAGTGTTTTAATATGGAAATTAAGTTAATTATAATTACATTCCTTCAGATTTGAGAGCATCTCTTTCGCCGCCACGTCACAAACAGAAGAATGCTAGCTAGCTTCCCAGAATGTTTATAGATACACATCAATAACTACATAATTAACACAACCACAAGAACTGCAATGTAATAATCATATTTAACTTGATCTACTGATCATATCAAGATACATTAAAGTTATACGCTACATTGCGGATCGGAATGGAACTCTACCTTCTATTATCACAAAACATAGTACGTAGGAAACAAAAGTAGAATCTGGCTAGCTAGGGTTTATTATTGTTTAGGGTTCTTAGTTTTGGTCGGAAAGCGACAATATTAATTATGAATCGATCATATGGAATCTACCATTGATACGGGACTAGTTACACAATTAGCATATTGGATGCTACCGCGGCAAGGCGAGGGGCCGTAAGGAGAATACGGAGGTGGCGGTGGCGATTTTGCACTACTACCATCGTTATAATTCTCGACTTCAACACGTTTCAGATCAATTTCCAGTGTTTGATGGTTCGTTGATGAGCTCGCCGTGGTGGTGGTGGTGGTGCCGTCGTCTTTGGTAATCAAAGACGACTTAAAAGGCGCTGGGCCGTACGGACTGGATGGAGATGGAACTAACAACGTTGCTTCTTGAGAGTACTCCTCATTCGAAGATGCTCTTTCAACTGCAAATTAAGTGTATATATTAGAACATTAATTAAGAGTTGATTATATATATATATATATATATATAATACCCCATAAGTTTGTACCACATCGGTTAGAATAAGAAGATTTGAAGTCTTAATAAGCAAGAGGGGTACTACTCAAGTCTAACAAGAATTCCTCATTTTCTAGGCCCAAGTGAGGACAACGGGTTTAGTTAGGCTGAGTTGGGAAAAATATGTAAAACATGCAACATGTTTGAAAATGATGGTTTTATGGACAAATACGTATTAAAATGTACAACAAACTTACAAAAGATGTTAAAATGACATACCCTCCACTTGTTATCCATAGTTTCATTAAGTGGACACGTGCGGAACATATTTTTAGAAAAATAATAATTAAAGTAAGAAATTAATTTATACATAGGAATGATTATTAATGGGTGGATGTAGATACTAATAATCAATAATAATTATTATTTTTTAAAAACGTGATCCGCACGTGTCTGCTTAATGAGACTAGTGACAACAAGTGAAATAAGTGGACAATACGTCATTTTACCATCTTTTGTAAGATTGTTGTACATTTTAAAACATTTTGGTCCATAAAACCATCTTTTTCAAACATGTTGTACGTTTTAAAACATATTGGTCCATAAAACCATCTTTTTCAAACATGTTGCATGTTTTACGTACTTTTTCCGGCTGAGTTGGGCTAAGTGGTGACAGTCACTCGGGCTTGGGGCCGTGACAGAATGCTATCAGAGCCGACTCGGGACCGTGATCGGGCTCGCGGACCAAGGGCTATTGACCCCCGGAGTTCCGATCACCTACCGGGGCTAACGATTCTGGTCTGGGCGACCAGGACGTCGCACGCATTAAGGGGGTAGATTGTAATACCCAATAGGAAAAGTGAGGTACTACACAAGTCAAAATAAGTGCACCGGATTTAGTCATATTGGTTGAGCTAGTAGGAACAGTAGCTCGGATTTGATGGGTGACATATATATATATATATACATTAATAATTATGCAAAAAAGAAGTGCATGCATTGATAGCTATAGCTATGCTAAATTGTGTATTATGGGTATATGTGATGGAAATATATTAGCTAGTGAAGAACCTGATCCTGGGAGCAGTGCTCTTGCTTGTGCTTCATCAATGGAGATGAATCCAATGAAAGCAACTGTTTGCAGCAATACTAGCATGGGGAGATTCATTGCCATTATATTGATCTTGAGCTCTATATATATCTAGATACCTATATATGTATGTAAGTGGTTTTAGTTGATTTTATTGTGTTGCCTTTGGTTTGTGTGTTATGTATATATAGAAGTTGGCTAGCTAGCTACAACCATTCATTCCCCTTGTATATTATTGTTATTATTATATTGCCCATGTGTATTTGTATTGGTATATGAATAATATATGATGCCCCCAAAACTATTTGGAGTAGGTACTATGTATACATACCATACAGAATATATATTTGACACTGACAGTTACGTTGACCAACACAAAACTGAAAAAAAAAAAAAAAAAAAAAATTGGATCTATAATATAACGCACGAGTGAATTCCTAAAATAGGTTTGTTTGTCAAACATATTCTCAAACTAGGCTTCTTCAGAAACTAATTCTCAAATTAGATTTTTCTATTTTTTTAATTAGATATATTTTTTACTTTACATCCAAAAGTTTATATTTTGTTACAATTGACCCCAAACCGAAATAATACAAGAAATATATTAGAAAAGTTGAAAAAATAAGGTAACTATGTGTAAAAGTTAAAAACTAAAAAATAATAAATTATTAATTGTGAAACAAATTATAAAAATAAATTATGCTAAAGATATAAATTATAAAAAAAAAGTTGTGATATAAAATGTAAAGAAACTAAATACTCGTGATTTTTTTAAGTATGAAAATATAAAAATGAAAGGGTACATAAACACTAAGTAAAATGTGTTAAATTTATAAAATTAGTAACCGAAAAAAAAACATATAAACTAATTTAAATTTGAAAAATCAGTAGAATGAATTTCAGTTTGTATATTTTTTTTCATACTCTTGATGAATAGTTTTTATATCATCATATGTTTTTTTTTTTGCCAATATAAAGTTGTGTAAAAACTTATTTATTTTTATATATTTAATCTTTTTAATTTTCAATTTTTTTATTGTATAATATTCCGATTGAGGATTTATTTGTACATAATGTAAATTTTATGATACAAAGTAAATAATATATATTATCTAAAATATGAAGAGACATATTATTAGAATTAGTTTCTGAACAAGTCTAATTTAAAAATTAATTTTAAAAAATCACATAATTTGGTCAATAACTCAGCAATAGAGCTTATAGAAATTTGGATCATTTAATTTATTGAAGTGTGTTCCATGCAGTGCGCATTTAAACTGATTCAGACTTACCTACAATATAGGAGGAGATCGAGCTGGCTGGCTGGCTGGCTGTTCTTGTTTGAATCAATATTTATTCGTGTCGGAGAAATATGAAACAAAGTCTTCCATTTCATCATTATACTAAAAGATTCGGTCAATTATAACACGTTATTCAATACTAGTTTCTATTGCCCCCAAAAAAAATTAAACTAGTTTCTCGATTTTTACGGGAACACCTTTTTATGGTACATGCATGCCTTTTTCAATTTTCAATGCGTTTAAATATATTATGGACTAATGTTGTTAGCATCTAAATCCTAACTAGGATTGATAGAGAGTATGATTGGATCGTTTATAGAATCGGATCGAGAATTGTACAATCCTATAAAATTTTAGTAATTATTTTACAATAAAATTAATTACTATTCTTTAAACGAAAAAAATAACTCGATGTAGTATTAAATTATCAAAATAATATTCAAATATTTTTTAGATATTACAATTAAGTTGTAGAGTTCTAAATAAACATTGAAGTTAAACTTAGTATCAAGATCCGAAAATCAATTAAAAGTACAAACTTATAACGAATAATAATTATATGTAGCAACATCATCAAGTCTATTCAATGATTCATCAACTCCATAATCATATATGTGAAATCCAAAATATTATTCAAGTTCAAGTCCAAACCACCTTGATCATTTGAGTTAATAGTCGTACTTATATTTTGCAAATAATTTGATAAAAGGAGAAATTATATCTTAAAGAAGTTTAGCTAATGAAACTTAATAAATAACTATCAAGTTAATCATAAAAAATATACATGTTTTAATGTACTCTAAGTAGAATAAAGTTACACGAGTCAGACAAAACTGGAGAGGAAGAAGAAACACAATATACAGTTTTATTTTTTTTAACATTTCGTTTACTAATTATTTTTTTATTATAAATTATAATTAAAAGCATAAATTAAATAAGTATAATGAGCCTCCAAATTATAATTAGTGCAATAAATAATTAAAAACCTCCATATTTGTAGAATCTCCTAGGATCACGATCCTAAACGATTTTGAACGATCCTACGATCTAGCTCCCGATCCTAGGCGATCCTAACTGATAAAGATGCTAGGAGCGATCCGAGTCGTTTTGCTCTCCTAGGATCGACGTCGATCCTATGATCCGGATCACGATCCTGACAACCTTGTTATGGACATGTCCTATATAATTTCATTTTCTTTGTTTATAGGAATATACATCACGATACACAAATTAGGAACTTACATGTTTATGTATATATAAAAAAAAAAAAAAAAAAAAAAAAAAACAAAAACAAACGTGCACCTCTCGCCTCTCGGTCCTAATTAGTCCTATCCTGCATGCAATAATCTCTCGCATGTGTAAGTTTTATTTTTAATATATGACAGCATGTGTAGATATATTTTTTATTTTTAATTTAATATATAACTGGATGTGTGTTGATATATTAATATATAAAACTGTAGATTCAGGTCAACTCTTTCGTTCTCTCTATATCTCTCTCGAATCTCATACACGTACGTATACTTACACAGATTATATAATAGGCAGCATTGAGGTGGTGGTGGCATTCTCAATTATAATTATCATCATATATATAGAAAAAAAAATATGAAATTAAAGCGACGCTGCTTGGAGTTTCTTACGTACCGAGTATATATAACTCACTTATGTTTTTTTTTTTTTTTTTTAAGAGCACTGTTTTCACCAATTCAATTAAAAGTAATTGTGTATATTCTTGATCTGATTTTATGTACTTTGCTACAATTCAACTTTAGTTTTTTAGAAAGATTTAAAAAAAAAAAAAAAACTTACAAAATATTATTTAACAATTAGCATATAATTCTGTTGCAAGTTCATACAAGAATTAATGAACTTTTATAAGTAGTCCGAATTCCAATTAGTCGTGGCATGGTAACCGCGTGCCTACTAGCTAGCAGGAATATTAATAATGTATGAGCTACGTTTTAGCAATTTGTCATGAAGCGTGACTTAATTATAATAGTGGTCATTCTTAATTATTGTCGCGAGTGCTAAATTAGGTGAATTTTATTTTAAATAAAATGTTTGTTTGACTCCATTGTTGTTAATTCGATCGAGCTGAACTAGTGTTACCGGAAAGTCTTACCTGTTTTTCAATACTTCCACTATCTAATTAAAAATATCTCTGTAACTTTTCATGACTAGCTATGTCAAGTATACTTCAAATAAAGGAATTGTTAAAGAATGACTTGTTATATATCAACTCGATCTGTCCTAGATCAAAGTCCCTTCATATTGAAATTGATAATTTGATTGTTCAACAACTTTTTCTGAGATTGTTGATTTAAATTTGAAATTCATCCATGTTATCTTGGATTCTAGGAACTTGTTGTTCCAATTTAGTAGATACAAGTTCAGACATATTTATCGTAAAGTCAACGCCGTTGCGGACGTTATGATTAGGATTAAAATTTTGCAGCATTCCAGTTTTTTAACACACGATTCCCACCTAGGGAAGCTCGGTTGTGTATGTTTAACAATATTGTTAGGGTCTATGAGCCTCGTATGATTATGAATATGCCTTAGTACTTTGGTGGGATTGTCTCTTCGATGATCTGCCAATATTAGAGGGTTTAAATTGATCATTTTCGGAGAATTTGATGGTCTTCCTAAACAAGCCTTTTATTTGGTCGGTACCATTAACGAAGCTACCGCGAAGGCTGCCAATAGTTCTTGTTACTCCTTTATTTAAAAAAAAAAAAAAAAAAATTGTCCTATAGTAGCAAAAATGAGTCATTTTATATCAACTTTCAGAGGGAGTAATAATTAGAGATTTTGCAATGCAACAAACTGCGTGATGCCATTTTTCGCTATCTAGCGGTAGGGAAATTTAGTTTCTTTCATATATAGTAGAACTCGTCTTATTTGTTGTTCGCTATAATAAGATGCATCAATTTTTTTTCCTTCCATCTTCAACTAAAAAATAAGAGAGAAAAATGATATAATTTTTTAAAATATCAACAGAGAAAAGATTGTGATCGAGTGTCAGAATTGTATAGAAAATAAGCTTACAATTAAAGTATTCATGGCCAAAAAAAAAACATAATTCCAATATAAGTCAGTACTGGATTAGTTAAAACTTACATATATATTACATGGTTGTAACATGAAATGGAAATAGTATACAACAATATTACCTTCTTCTTCTTTTTTTTTTTTTTACCAAACAACAATATTACCTTTTCCCCAATTACACGTATATACTCTAAAATTTAGCATATGATTAATAGATTCAGTGGTCATTTAAATTTCGCTGCGAGATCATAATTTGTTTTAATAAAAAATAAAATAAATTGTTTTGATAATGTTATTCTTTTGTTCTCCATTAGTTTTCAATCTATTTTTAGTTACAGTTATTATTATATTATGTGACAGTGACACTAGTTGGCGGATGAAAAGTGAAAATAAATTAAAATATATAGAAAGGTAGAACGAAACAAAATTCAAATTTTTTTTTAAAGTTACAATTAGAAAAAAGCATAAATATTAAACATAAATTCTAAAATGTCTTTAAAAGAATAATTTGAATTTAATTTTTTAATAAAAAAAATAGAAAATATATATCTGGAAACAAATACTTCAAGATTACTGAACTTGTAGTAAAGAGCTGAAATATTAAACATAAATCCTAAAAAAAAGTTTAGAAAAATAACTTAGAATGTTTATATAAAAAAAAAGAAGAGTGCTAGCTAGATATAAGAAAGAGTCTTGCCTCTTGGGACCCTGGCTCAATTCCCCAATAATTTTAATTTTTAACATAAAATTTTATTAATTTTTTTATAAAATAAACTTTAATTAAATTAAATATTATATTATATTATTTATCCACTTGATGTGCTATTACTTCAGCACATTATGTTCCAATCACGTGATCAGTGTTGGATCCTTGAAATACCGGGTTAGTTTCCGCGTGTCTCCGACTCCTTAATCTTTGAATTCCGGGCACGGCACCTGCAAAAGGGGACAGGGCGAACCCCGGCGATCCCTCTCCGACGGTCAAATTAGTAACCGTTCATAAAGAGAAATATCACTAAGAACCTATGAAAGGCCTGAACTATCACTCATGTTAACGGGAGAGGTCTGAAATTTAAAAAGTTAATAACGGAGGTCTGAAATTTCAATTTTGTTGATTTGAGGTTTTCCGTCCATTTTTAGGGTTAAATTTAACAGAATTGTGAGAAATGACATTTTTGCCCCTTTAAGATTTTGTTTTATTTAATATTTCATTTAAGGAAATGTGAAATGACAATTTTACCCCTAAAGTCAAATTAAAACTACCCAACTCCGACCACCGCCACCCGACTCCGGCCACCACCACCCGACTCCAGCCACCACCACCCGACTCCGGCGACCACCACCTCGGCTCCGGCGATTCTACTCCGGCCACCACCTCAGCAAAAAAACTCCGATCGGAGCCCAATCGAGGCCGGTGGCTCCGATCGGAGCCCAATCTGGCCCGGTGGCTCCGATTTGGGCCCAATCAGAGCCTTGGTGGTGGTCGCCGGAGTACGGTGGTGGTCGCCGGAGTACGGTTGGTGGTCGCCGGAGTACGGTTGGTGGTCGCCGGAGTACGGTTGGTGGAGTCGCGGTGGCTTCAAGGGCATTTTGGTCTTTTCACTTCAAGCATGTGAGGGGCACACTTGATAGAAGTGTATTTTTGGAAATTTATTTTATTTCCGGTCACATGCCAAGCATGTGACCAACTTCCGTTAGTTTTAACGGAAAAAACTAATGGAGACCGCTGTTATCAACAAAACTGAAATTTCAGACCTCTGTTATTAACATGGGTGATAGTTCAGACCTTTCATAGGTTCTTAACCCTTTATATATATATATATATTAATTAGAAATATAATCTAATAACTATATATTGTAATATGAATGATTGTGTAATTGATGCAGGCTCATTTAACTCAGTGTCTAATGCAGGCAAAGCCTCCATCAGCATCGGGTGCAAATGATTGATATTGATATAAACATATTGATTTGATACCATAAAAGGTATTAACTATAAATAGTCTGATGACTTAACGGTCAATCAACTATTAATATTCAACTACCATATCAGTAATTGCCTAAATATTCTATTACCATAACAGTCATCGTCAATAAATGATCATATATCATAATAGTTATCATATTCTTTTATATAAACTGTTTTCTTATGAATATGATAAAATATATAACAAATATAATACAAAATAGTGATCTCTCTCTTTACATGAACGGTTACTAATTTGACCGTCGGAGAGGGATCGCCGAGTTCGCCCTGGCATTGTCCCTTGCGTGCCTGGTATTCGAAAACTAAGTAGCTCGGAAACACCGCGAAAATATCTCGGTAAATCCAGGATCCAACAACCAGCTAGTAAAAAAAATTGACCGAAAAATAAGAGATGATAATAAAAGCATAACATTTGTATATTGCAAAACATAATAAATCATTGGGTGACACAAAATTTATTACGGTAGAAGATCAATTAATGTTAGTTATGTTAGAATTTACATTGGGCCGAGCCAAACTCAATGGGCCAGGAGAGAGAGCAGCCATATATGCAAGTGAGGTTCCATCCTAAAACCAATTGGTTTTAGGATGAAACCTCATTTGCATATATGGCTGCTCCCTCTCCTGGCCCATTGAGTTTGGCTCGGCCCAATGTGAATTCTAACATAGTATCAGAGTCCGGATCGGGCCTAAGCATGTGAGAGGGTCTGTTGAAATTAGAGAGCCCGCACGTTGAGAGGGAATGTTGAAATAAACACTTCACCGTGTGTCTGTAGTACCACACTGGTTGATATATGTACAATCGAGTAGTATATAAGCAAGTGAGTCATCTCCTCCTATCACCAATTGGTTTTAGGATGTAACCCCACTTGCATATATGGCTGCTCTCTGTTGGCCCGTTGGACTTGGCTCGACCCAATATGAAATCTAACAAACCTCAATTGCATATATGGCTGCTCTCTGATGGCTCATTGGTTTGCCTCGGTTAATGTGAACTCTAACAAGTTACAACACCAACCGCTAATGCATGTCATGCTTCTCTTTTTATCTATATCGGTCTAGTGAGACGAACTTGTAAATTAGTAATCAATAGTTAACCATGGAATTGGTACAAAAAGGGCACGTACAGCTAGCTAGCCTTTAATACTCTGATTATTAATTAATAATATAAATGGTCAATAATTTGGGAGATGTCTGAAGTTTGGTCCTTGTGAATTTGAGAGGTCTGAAGATTGAAATTGTGATAACAGATGTCTGAAGTTTCGACTTGTAGATAATAAAGGTCTCAGTTAGTTTTTTCCGTTAAAACTGACGGAAGTTGGTCATGTGCATTGCATGTGACCAGAAATAAAATAAAATTCCAAAAATACCCTTCTTGCATCTCACATGTTTGAATGAAAAGACGAAAATGCCCTTAAGGCCACCACCCAACTCCGGCGACCACCACTCACAGCTCCGGCGACCGCCACCCAACTCCGGCGACCACAACCGTTGTCCCGATTGGGCCCAAATCGGAGCCACCGAGCTCCGATCAAAGCTTTGTGGCTCCGATTTGGGCCCAATTGGGGCCGTGGTGACGGTCGTCGGAGTTAGGTGACGGTCGTCGGAGTTGTGAGTGGTGATTGCCGGAGTTTGGTGGTGGCCGGCCGTAGTGGTGGCCGGAGTTGGGTTAGGTTTAAATTATGGGCAGGGGTATTTTTGTCATTTCATCTTTATATTAATTAAACTTTTTATGAATTCAAATATTACAAAAGGGTATTTTTGATAATTCACGCGGTTCTGTTAAATTTGACAGAAAATTTGGACGGAAAACCTAAAAATCACAAAGTCCAAATTTCAGACATCAGTTATCACCATTTCAATCTTCAGACCTCTCAAATTCACAATGACCAATCTTCAGACCTCTCCCATGTTATTGACTCTAATATAAATTAAGATGAACTGCTATAGGTTGAAGCCTAGCTAGCTAGCTAGGTAGCTACCAAGCTTGGTAGTAGCTTCCTTCCTCCCCAGGCCATCATGCACTAACAAATTAATGAATTAATTACTGGACATCTGATGAGGGGCGGCTGGGAAGAGTATGTGGAGGCGGAGGTGGTGGTGGCGGCATAATAATAGAATTGTGGGGATCGACTTCTCGACCGAACCACGGAGTTTGATGCTTTGGTGGTGCCGATTGTGGAGCCGGTGGTGGTGAACGTGACGGTCTTTCATACCCAACACCATTGATGACGTCAACAACAAATGATGACGTGGCGGAGGAGGAGGAACTCATCATCTGCATCCACTTCCAAGGTGTTGTTGATGAAGACGCACTTATTTCATTCGCTGCAATCCAAACATAAATAATTAGTTACTTCCTTGATCATGGATTATTAAATTATAATTACAGTACATTATGTGAATTTGTTGTCTTAATTTTAAACTATCGATATTTGGTGTCTCAATGATCTGATTGTTAGTTTGGTGTTTCAATTTTAAATTATTGATATTTGGTGTCCCAATTTTCAGTATTGTTGCTATTTGGTTTTCTAATAAAGAATCGGCAAATGGAATTGAAGTCTTAATTGAACCGGAATGCCGGTTGCTTAATTACCTTTTTTAGGTTTAGTTTAACAGATTGAGTTGAAAAGACTATTTTGCCTTTTTTTTTAAAGCCTTCGATTCCGGCTACCCCCGACTCCGGCCACCCACCTCCAATCGGTCGGAATCGGTTGGAGTTGGTCGGAACCTTAAATCCTAAATCGGCCGGAATAGGACGTAATCAGCCGGAATTGGCCGTAATCGAGATGAGTTTGGCCGTAATTGGCCGGAATCGAGTGGGTTTGGTTGTAATCGGCCGGAATCAGGTGAGTTTGTCCGCAATAGGCTGGAATCGGGGCGGGTTTGGCTGTAATCGGCCGGAATACGGGTGAGTTTGGCCGCAATAGGCCGGAATCGGGTGGGTTTGGTCGGAATCAGCCAGAACCCTAATTCTGGTGATGGGATATTTTTGGAAATTTGAACATTGACCACTCACGTGACCAGATTACGTTCAACTTAACACCAGAATTTAACGGAGACACCAAATAGCAACACATATGAAAATTGGGTCATTGAATTTCAACCTCAGACACCAAACTGACACATATGTCAAAATTGGGACTGTTTTTAGTTTCTATTCCCTTAATAAAATGTAGTTAATGAGTAATGAGTACCTGCTGGGACTGGGAGTGGGAGTAGAGGTCTTGATTCTGCAATACAAGGGATCACTAGTAGTACAAAACAAAGTAAATTAGCTGCAGAGATCAGATAATTAGCCATTCTTGATTTCTTGATTGATGAGGAGCTAGCCCTACTATACTATATACATATATAGTTTGGTTAATTTATTCTCATCACTTTCTTCTTGTGTATGAATGATCCATATTCATGTATATATATATGGGTACTGCACTACTGCTAATGGTAATGGATATGCATGTGTTTCATGGCAAGTGGATGATATTTGCCCATAAAAAAACTTGGAGCAGGTAAATGTTGACAAATTAAGGCAGTTGACGAGCCCAGAAAGGAGACCAAACTTATAATAAAAATATTATACAAACGGGCCCATATATACACCCACTTTCTGCTAATCAAGCCGAATGCTATTATTTAAATTATTTTCCTTAAAATGTCACGTATGATTTTATGTGTGATTTTAATAAAAACATAAATTTATGTAATGTTTAAATAATAGTAGGTTCATAATGGTTTTAATTAACTATTTTATTTAAACATTTTTTATTATTAAATTTTAACTACCAATTTAAAAAATAGTTAATAATTTCAAGCTTAATAATTGTGCCGTTTAAATTATCTACATATATATACAACGTTGCTTAATATGTTGACCATAATAAATATACTTGATTATATGAATTTGTTCACAAACGTCATTGACCTCTCAGTTGCTCCACTCCTCGCCGACTAAACGTTGAACTAAGTATATTTTCAAAAATTGGTAGAATAGACCTAAGTATATATACAATAGAATCATTGAATTAAGTATATTTTTAAAAATTGTGCTACATATGTTTAATCATTGAATATTCGACTAAGTATATATACGTTCAAAAAAATTATACATATTGAACTAAGTATATATATATATAATAATAATTATAGCATTCGTTTATATATATATACCGCTTTATATATATAACTAAGATATCTAATATATATTTATTATTATTATTATTATATATATATATATATATATATATATATATAAGATATCTGCAAATGTAAGATTATATATATATATTTCTCGGCGACTGAAAAAAAAAAGAACGATCGGAAGTAAAATGGGTTTGAAAAAAAATGGAATAATTAATTTATGTAATGACGTGTCAACATAAAGCATTCCTTAAATTTAAGTAATAATTTATGTAAAAACATAAATTTACGTGTGAGACCCATTTTTAAGGACTACTATGTAAAACCACTGTAAAGAGTTTTTTTCACTTTACGTAAATAAACATGTAGGACCCACGTTTACGTAATTCTTACGTAACACCACTGTGGATGCTCTTATATATATATATGATCCCAACTCTTGATAACATATTTTATTTATTTATAAGTTCGGTTAAAATAATCTCAAATTTATTTTAATTCAATTTCTCAGTCATCAGATTATGTTTGTATAAGAAACACTTTCTATATCTTCTGAATTAATTTTCTCTCATAATTTAACGGCTAATTAATCAAATTGAAATAAAGTCGCGTGCATTTTAATCAACCCCTTATTTATATATATGAGACATTATTAATTCGACCTTATATCATCAGAGACTCTCCTTTGACGATAAACAAAATGTAAGGTCTGATTGTTAATTACATGAAATAGAGTATCACTGGACCAAAACCACTACTTATGTTAAATCATTTTTTTTCCTGTGGGTAAGCACTGAATAATAATAAAACTGAAATCTTAATACGTGTACACATTTATAATAAAATGTTCACAAGATATAATATATAGTATTCAGAGAAAAACAGATTAAACGACCAGATGCATGCATGAAGGAGCCATACCATACCATAGCTGTTTTTGTTTGAATCATCAATTGCATACTCTTTAATCTTATTGTGCGCATTAACCACGGTTACATAAGTTCGAACTTTTAGGTAAAGACATTGACAATATTACTTTATCAACATCCATCTGGCCATTTCGGACTTTTGACTTTATTCGGATCGAGTTTTTCAGTCTGGTCACCTCGGCATTTTGACCTCATTCGGTCGAGATTTTTTTCAGTCTGGTCACCTCGGCCGACCTCAATTAGGTCTTAACACAACTGACTTCAAACTCTATTTAATAGGAGGTTAACATTTTTTTTTTTTTTTTACTTTTAAAACTGCATCAGCATTATCGATCATGTGCACTCTGATACCATGTTAATAATAATATGTGTTGTTAATAATAAGATGTGCGTATTAACCAACTGTATAATAAGTTCAAACTTTTGGATGAAAGCATTGACACAACCTTATACTAATAGATAATTAATTTCATGCACCTTTTTTAAACTTTTTTTTTTTTTTTTCTGGCTGCTTTCAAGTTCCAACGGGCCGAGGTTGATCTCTTCAACGTCCAAGACTATATATAAATATTCCGTCCGGTCAAGTCATCATACTATCTCTTCAAGTCTTGAATTGATTCGACTTCATCTATAATATACAACTGAGTAAGTAAAGATTCCGTCCGGTCAACTCATCATTTAAGTCTGGATTCGACTTTCTCTACTATACAAATTTCGAAACATGCAAACATTGTCTAAGTAGTATTACTATTATCTGTAATTTTTATAATATTTTTAAAATATTTATATAACATTTCAGACGGTACATTTCAGATATTTAAAGTCGGACTCTTAATACTTTTCATACGTTCATGTGTTTTAGGACTTCTATAATAAGAAACAGGGGCGTAGCTATGTACAGCTGTGGGTTGCAACCGCTACCTCTCGACTTTATAAAAATAAGTGTATGTATTAATGGATATATAAATGTTGTTACCCCTCAATTTATGAAAAAAATTGAACGTTGCACCCCGTATTTAAATAGGAAAGTGGTGCAACATTAAATATGAATGTTATATATATACTATTTAACTCATTATATTTAATATATATATATATATATAGTTTGTATGTATAAGTGCATATCTAAAATCATATCTGACTGTCTAAGTGACAATGTAAATTTATTTAAATAAATATATACAAAAGTATTACAAAAAAAAAATCAGCAAAAGTCTTTTTGTCCATAATGTAGTTCAATGAGCTGTAATTTGACGAACGATTTTTTGATGAATTTCATTGAAAAATATATTTTTGAATCTGTTGATAATGAGTATGTAATGTTTTATTTTCAAAGTATGAAAAATCGTCATAGTCATTGTAATTATTATTTTTTAACTTTTAAATTATTAGACTATATTTTTATAGTTTTTTCATATGATTTTTTTTTTCACAAGTATTTTTCATTTTTTAAAATAATTATTCGTACACAATATATTGAACTATTTACCCATATAACAACCTAAGAAATTCCAAATACTAAAATGTGCCGCAAATTTAGCCAAATACTAAAATAACCACACCGTTGCTATCTAAACAACGGCTTCGCCACAAATTTTTTTGGGCTCCGATGTTCTAAACAACGACACCTAATTCCACCCCCCCCCCCCTATTTTGGCTTTTTGTTTGTTAAATTTTCATATTTTAATGTAAATGATTTATATAATTTTATGATTTTTTTCTAAAACTCTATTGAGTTAGGTGTAAAGTTTGGTCGGGTTAACTTTAAAATGTAATACTTTTAAATATTTTTATCCTCTAGTGTTAATCCTGTCAAACTATACACACAATTCAATAAAGTTTTAGAATTTAAGATTTATATAATTTTAAGATTATTTAAGAATTTATTTAATTCTTTTGAATTTTTTCTTCTAAAACCGTAATTTGATTTTCATTTTGATATTTGGATTTTTTTAAGGTTTGTACATGAGTAAAAATAAACTAATCACTCTTGCAACCCTGACCCCGGTCCTTGCCTAAGCCACTGATAACTGATAAGAGCAACACCCTTAATCATACAGACAATATTAAAAAAAAAAAAGTTTATTAAACTTGAATCCAAAAAGGCAAAAAACAGCGTTGGTCAAAAAAATCCAAAACTGCGTTAAGCGAATATCTCATTTTACCAAAAAGAGAAGGAAAGAGTTGACTGGATATTATTATAGTCACTTTTGAGTCTTACTAATTAGGTACAATGTGAATACGAATTAGTCATTGCAAATTCTATAAACTGAATAACGACGTGTGGACTAATTAATTAAATAAATAAACTAAATAAAAGTGATAGAAGGCAATTGTAATTATAAAACATAATCAATAGACTCAACACAGTAGACGTGTTAGGTGTATATGATGATATTTAACTATGTATGATAGTGATGTATAGATATATTCTCAATACATTCCAAAAGCTTAACTTAATATTAGAATTCCAATAATTTATTTTTTCGAATATTACCATTAGGTGAATTTCTTCCAATCTCTTTACACTTCTGCCAAAAAAAAACATTATCTCTTTTCATTTGCCAACGAATATCCTTTACTCATAATAACAAGTTAATGTACATATATATATATGCAGCAATATATTATAAAATGAGCACTGGGCCCAACCATATACAAGAGAGTCTGAAAATTCAAACCCAATTCCTTTGCCACAACCCAACCATGTATGAAACGCATGGAACTAGTCTGGGCCGGACCGATTACGGCCTGGATAGGAACCGGTTAAATAGTTTATGTCCGGTCCGAATTTTTTATTAGCTCAAGTTTAGACTAGTATATTTGATCTGGTTTTGAGCCGGTTCTAGATTGTTTTGTTAAAAACATTCCGGTCTGGACTAGAATCGGCGGCCATACGCATTTTTCTATGAACATTTTTTTTGCCAAATATTTATATTAGGGAATAGAACTTAAAAATTGTCTCAATTTTGATCAATGTGTCAGTTTGGTGTCTGATGTTTAGAATGATTGTCTGAATTTTCATATATGTTGTTAGTTGGTGTCTCTGTCTATTTTTTAGGTTAAATTGGACGGAATCTAATCACATGAGTGACCAATTTCAAAATTCCAAAAGTACCCCCGACCAGCCAATTCCGACCCATTTATGTTTTAGGGTTCCAGCCGATTTCCGGCCAATTCCCGGTCGATTACAGCCGATTTAGGGCTATTCCGACCGATTACGGCCGATTCCCGGTCGATTTAGGGCTATACCGGCCGATTTATGACTATTCCGACCGATTATGGCCGATTCCCAGTCGAATTAGGGCTATTCCGGCCGATTTATTACTATTCCGACCGATTACGATTTTGGATCATTATTTCGTGACTCATCCTTCGTTATAAAATAATGCACACAATTACCACGATATGAAAACTCTATATATATATACCCAACGACACGTCATTTATAATTAACAATGGCGGATAATGGCATCTTCTTCTTCTTCCTGGCCTTCATCGCCATGGCCACCACTTTGTCACAACTCCAAGCAGCTCAACATTCATTAACACGCGAAATCCACTCCTTGCGGCCCCACATCGGCAGCTCCGGCGATGGTAACGTCAGCGGCCTCTCCTGCGCCAGCTGGAAGCTCGCTGTGGAGACCAACAACCTTATCGGGTGGAAGACAGTACCGTACGAATGCGCGATGTATATCGGCCACTACATGCTCGAGCATCAATATCGGTCGGACTCGAGGATCGTGGTGGAAGCAGCCATTGATTATGAGAAGAGAACGTAACCCTAAAAAGCGATGGAAAGGATATTTGGGTGTTTGATATTGATGAAACCGTGTTATCTAACCTTCCTTTTTACGCAGCAAATGGTTTCGGGTAATATATACATGGCCTACATATATATATTGCTATCGTCAGTTATTTCATTTTTAAAAATAAAAAAGTTAAAAAGATTTTGGTATAACATGTTTAACCAAAAATTATTTTTGGTATAATTTTTTTTGAGACTTCTGGTACAATACGTTTGCATTTTGTAAAATTTTTGTGCATTCGAATGTTAAGTGTCAAATGTTTTGCAAGTGACCCTCTAATTTTCATATTGTTTAGTTTAGTCCCCCAATTTTTATTTATAGTTTACAACTTAATCCCTAAATAATTTTAGTCGGACTCTAGGTCAAATTGACATAGCCATGGCCCGACCCATTGTTAGGTCAAACATTGGCTGTGTCAATTTTGACATAGCCAATGTACGACCCATGGTTTGGTCAGACCTGGTTGGGTCAATTTTAACATAGGGTTTGATTGAAATTATTTAAAGACTAATTTGTAAATTGTGAAAAAAAATTGAAAGACTAAAACTGAACAATATGAAAATTAGAGGCTAGTCACATGCAAGACACATAACACTTAACAACCGTACAAATTTCGTCTTATTTGGTCAAATATATACATATAACCTAAATTTAATAGGTAAAAGTTAGTGAATCTCTATTCTTTACCTTTTTACTTATAAATGTTATATAGTTTTTGAACTTTTAATAATTAATTAATAGTTCTGATATTTACTTTATTTATTCGATATCTGAGGCAGTGAACTCTCATTATTTAGTTACTGGCTCCACCAGTGTTTAATATAGGTCTGGCAATTTGGACTCGGCATGATGAGCCGACACGAACACGATACGGAAAATTACGGGTTTGGATCAATCATTTTCGTGTCGTGCCAAAATCGGGCCGTGCCAAATTGTGTCAAAAAAATCGTGTCGTGTTCGTGTTTGATATGAATGACACGGCCCGACACGATAACACGATAGTTATATGTATATATACGATAATTTCTACTAATATAAACTTATTTAAAGTTAGCATAACCTCTTTTTACAATGATAATTCATGAAGTTTGGATTAAACTCTCTCTATATTGTGTAACTTTAAAATTTTAGTTTAAAAATTGTTATGTGTGAATTTTTTATTCAATTTATGATAGATTTTTTGTGCCGATTTTCGTGTCGGGCCGTGTCGTGTTTTTCTCGTGTCGTGTTCGTGCTGAACAAAATTGGCACGCCTTAGTATTGGCCGTGTTTGGGCTGACCCCCAAAACACGACACGAACCTAGCACGACACGAACCCGCACGAAAAGTTACAAACTACATACAAGGGAGATACGGGATTTGTGGAGTCGAGTTTCGTCAAAACCAGAAATTTCAACGAACTGCAAATCGATCCTTTGAATACTTAACTGTCATGCAAGATATATTTTTCACTTTAGTGTTATATATCTTGCATGACAAGTAATCTATAGTATTGACATCCCAAGTGTTATGTGTATCTTTCCTTGTTCTTGTTATTATTTTCATTTCTTGCATCTCAAGTAATTAATCTATTCATCACTTTCGTAGATACCCACAAGATGTCTATGACCGAATTTGGAAGAGTCGAGTTTTCAATGCAACAACAGTAACAAACACGACAAACACTGACGGGTTGAAGATCAACAACGATCTGTATAAAGTTCCGATCGGAGTTCTGACGACTGCACAACAAGCGAGGAATCCGAATATCTCACGTCTCCTGACGATATCCTGGGAAACCAACTCCACTTACAAGTGGATTGTATACTTTCACTTTGCCGAAATTCAGGTGTTGCAACTAGGCCAATTGAGACAGTTCTCAGTTTACGTAAATATCGATAACTTTGTAACGACAGTGACGCCCGAATACTTGAAACCGGTAATCCCGAAAATCACCTCCTTGTAAGTCCTTTCAGTTATTTTGGTAAGTGATATCTTGTAAATCATAATCAAATGAAGTATCATTGATTAAACATGAATAGGAACTTGAGCTCAAGCGGATTACACGGTGGGATAGTCGACGCACTAACGAATCTCACTGCACAAGTCACATTGTAAGTCCTATAATTTTCGACCGGTGATTAATACAACTTAATTTGAATAATCTACTTAATGCAGGGGTTTATCATCTAATGGACTAACCGGAGCGGTTCCTGAGTTTTTAGCCGAACTACCGGATTTGAAACTCCTGCAAGTTCCATATCTGATATAAAAGCACACAAAAATCAAGCCTTTTTCATTGTTCAAGAACTTAAACTTATCAACTTCATTGATGATTACCAGAAACTTAAGCAAAAACAACCTCAGTGGAAAACAAGAAAAACATGCACAGTCCATTTGGTGCTGCTCTTGCTTCAGCAGTTGTGTTCCTCACAATTCTCTTAGTGTAACCATGATTATGAACATTGTAAATTTCCTGACAGCAGAAGCTTGTATAATTGATCTATGAATAATACATATATGTATATGTTAATTACAAACAACACTCTGCTAAATGTAAATCCAGATCCTCATTTTACAATACAAATGAAAGATGGTCGAAAAAGAATATGCATCGCAGCATTTGAGATATACTCCAATCCCCTTATTTCGTTATTCTTTACCGGCATACGATTTTTTTGATCGGCTGGCTATTCTTGAATCATAATCGAATCAGTCAGATCAGCATGGTCTAAAGTTTCGATGAAACTGCTATCCAAACAAGCAGTACCAAACAGAGGTAGTCAGTTAAGTTCTTATTGCTTGCAGTCCAAGCAAGTTTTTCTTGTTTCGATAAAAAGCATCCACAAATTCATGAGTGGCAAACCTTAACCCAAGATTGCTTCAAGTTGTTTTTGTGTAAGCTTCATCTCAATTTCATAACATGAATCGCATTCTCAGTTACCATATATATTTTTCTTTTAAACATATAGGACATTTACCGACTGTTGAATTGAATTAGATCTATTAAACACCACCGTGTGGTCCTTTTTTCTGAAAGTTCTTTTTTTATTAAGGGAAGTTCTACTATTTAAACTTTATTTGTTTTTTATTCTTTAAAAAAAAACTTTTTTTAAACTGGAAAGTAAATTTTATAGATTAATAACGGAAATTATTTTTTTTATAAAATAAAACTTCAAAAAATAGGTTTTTCTTTTAACAAAAACATACATTTTCAGTATATTTTTCAGTCATTTTAAATTTTATGCATAAAATTATTGGAAATGTTTCTTATGCTTTTTTTTTAATAAAATATGAATTTTTTTTATTATTTAAAAATAAAATAAGCAATATAAGTTACGAAAAAAGTTGAATTAATCATAAATTGTAATTTGCATAAAAAAATTGATGGTCCACAAATAAAACTTCCATTTTATTAATTATCAAACCAAACATGAGGTCATCTAGTTCCACCAACTTATCTCTAAGAGTTGAATTAATTATCAGCAGAAATGCATATAAATACTAAATAAAACGAGCTATTTCCTCCGATTACCAATTAATTTTATGATGAACTAATGCAGGCGGAACTGACTAGTTTTGAAGATTTTTGGCCTTGAATAGTGTTTTTCTGCCGAACGTTCGGATTTTGGCGCGTGAATAGTGTTTTTTGAGCGGAAACAGCGTTCCGGTCCAAACTCACCGCTCTACTATGAACTGCGCTGTTTTTTAGCCAAATTCCATCATCTGAGGGGTCAAAATCGCGTTTTTATATTATTTCGAGTATTTTTTTTATAGATTTCAATTTATTCGGGACTTGTTCGTTATATTCGGTTATTTCATAGATTAGGGTTTTCTATTTAAAACATTGTTGGCCGAATTTTACATTCAGCTATTGATAAATTAGAAAATTGAGGTTTTTTCCTCAATCCTGCATTTGATTTTCGGTATTCATAAAATTAACGAATTTCTACGCTCCTAACCCACCATCACGCTGCATCATGAACCCTTATTAGTATATATAGATGATTATTCTAAGTTAGCCTGTTGTACTTGCGTCGTAATTTAACACCTACTACATAATAGAGGTAGGCGACGTTCTTATATGTTGTAGGTAGAAAACCTTAGAGTTTTATCACCACGCTGCATGATCTCTGCCACATGTGGACAGACTAGACTAGTTTGAACAATGCACAAAAATATGCATTTCTTACTATCAACTTGCTTGTCCAAGCCTTGACTTTGGAATTTAACAACTGATTATACTGCAAAAGTCTCTCGTTGACAGATTTAATAAAATAAATCTGCAGAAACATGAACAGCTCTTGCATTTCTCAATGGCCACTTGAATATCTTCAATCCTCCATTCATTTATATAAGAGGGTCTATTGTTTCTCCAGAATTGACATACACAATTTTGTACCTAAAGAAGCTTGGGTTGTAAGAAAACCCGAAAACATGAAGATTACATTAGCATTTTCTGTTTGTATTGCTCTTCTTCATCTCGCCCGAGCACAAGATAATCCCGGTAACTTTCTCTATCTCGATTTCGATACCATATAACATGTTCAATTAGTGATAGCATTTTTCATGAAATTTAAGGTTTCATAAACATCGACTGTGGAACATCAATCAGTTCCCACGATGACAACCTCGGTCTGACGTACACGGCAGATACGGGATTTGTGGAGTCGGGAGAGACGAGTTTTGTCAACCGAAAATATTTTAACGAACTACAGAATCGACCCTACTTGACGACTCTAAGAACTTTCCCAGATGGAATTAGGAACTGTTATACACTAAGACCCTCACAAGGAAAGAACAACAAATACCTCATTCGAGCGTCGTTTATGTACGGAAACTACGACAATAAGTTTCAAGCCCCCACATTCGATCTCCATATCGATGTTAATTACTGGACCACTGTGACTGATATTTCCAACTATACTTATAAAGAGATTATCTATACATCCACAAGAGATTTTATTCAAGTTTGCCTCATCAATGTGGGATCGGGAAGTCCTGTCATTTCTGCGCTTGAATTACGACTTCTGAACGATACCTTGTATGATACGGCACCCGGAGCATTCTTACTCAATGCTCGAGAAAATGTTGGGTCGACACAAGCAGTCAGGTAACTCTAGTGAGATTTGAGTCTTGTGCATTTCCTTGTTTTTGACTGTTATGTTTCTTGCATGACAAGTTTTCTATTTTTTTACCTCCATAGAATTTTCTGGCTTTCATTGTGCTTGACTAATGTGTTTCTTGCATTATAAGTTTTCTATTTTTCACCTCCATAGAGTTTTCTGTCTTTCCTTGTGCTTGACTAATGTGTTTCTTGCATGACAAGTAATCTAATATCTTCACTTCAAATATGGCATATACTTGTAGGCGCATTTTCCTCTCTTGTGTTATATATCTTACATGTCAAGTAATCTATTGATGACTTCCCTAGTGTTATATGTCTCATTCTTTGTTCTTGTTATTTACATTTCTTGATTTGCAAGTACTTTCTTCCTCATTTTCTTAGATACCCACAAGATGTCTATGACCGAATTTGGGAGTCTCGAGTTTTCAATACAACAATAGTAACAAACACGACAAACGCAGACGGTCTGAAAGCCAACAACGACCAGTATGCAGTTCCGATTGAAGTTTTGATGACTGCGCAACAAATGAGGAACACCTCACGTCCCATGACGATATTCTGGGAACCCAGTAACTCGACTGAAAATTGGTTTGTATACTTACACTTTGCCGAAATTCAGGTGTTGCAACCAGGACAATTGAGGCAGTTCTCAGTTTACGTAAATGTCGATACCTTGGTAACGACAGTGACACCTAAATACTTGAAACCTGTGACCGTCATTTCACCGCCCTTCAGTGGAGAAGTCGTGAATGTCTCAATGAAAGCTACATCGAATTCCACTCTACCGCCGTATCTGAATGCTATCGAGTACTTCCGCTTCGTAGATCTTCCAAATTCTCCAACAGAACTAGTTGATGGTAAGGATCTCTTGTAACTTATTTACTTACCTTGACATGCAAGGCAACTCATCTGTTATATGAATGTGAGATCTCCTTTGATTGAAAAACCCTAGTGAATGCCATCATCGACATCAAGAACACATACGAGGTGGTGAAAGAATCGTGGCAGGGCGACCCGTGTGTTCCAAGAGATTTTATCTGGACAGGACTGGGTTGTAGTGAGGATAGTATCCCAAGGATTACCTCATTGTAAGTTCTTTCAGTTATTTTGGTAAGTGATTATCTTGTCAATGATAATCAAATGAAGTGTTATTGATTAACCATGAATAGGAACTTGAGCTCAAGCGATTTGCACGGTGGTATAGTCGATGCACTGGCGAATCTCACTGCACTAGTCACATTGTAAGTCCGATTATGATTTTGGACCGACGATTAATACAGATTAAAGTGAAAAACTCACAGGGGTCGAATAATCGACTTAATGCAGGGATTTATCATCTAACGGTCTAACTGGAGTGGTTCCTGCGTTTTTAGCCGAACTACCGAATTTGAAACTCCTGTAAGTTCCATATCTGATACCAAAGCACAAAAAAATCAAGCTTTTTGCATTGTTCAAGTAAACTCATCAACTTCATTGTTGATTACCAGAAACTTAAGCAACAACAACCTCAATGGTTCGGTTCCTGAAGGCCTCAAGACGAAGGTGGCGGCTGGAGAGCTTCAACTCAGGTTTGTTATTCCTTCATTTGTTTCATCAGTTTACTGCTTTTGCTGTTACAAGTGGTATCAGAGCTAGGTTATTCTGCAACAGTACTATTGTTAAATATGACCATCTCTGTCTTGCTTATGAACAGCTTGGATGGAAACCCGAACATCTGTATGTCCTGTGTATCGAGCCCGGACTTGAACCAGGCTTCACCTCCTTCTTCAGGAGAAAACAAGAAAACCATACACAGTCTACTTGTTGCTGTTCTTGCTTCAGCAGTTGTGTTCCTCACAATTCTCTCAGTGTAACAAATATCAAGAACATTGTAAATCTCCAAACTTTTGGCAAGAAAAGCTTGTATTGATCCATGAATAATAATACATATATGTATATGTTTACATAAGGTACAAACAACATTTTACTAAATGTAAATCCAGATCCAAATTTTACATTACAAATGAAAGATGGTCGAAAAGAATATGCACCGCAGCAATTGAGATAGATTGCAGCTCCCCTTATTACGATTTCTTCTCTAACCAAAGAATTCCGGCCTACGAATCTTTTGATTGGCTGGCTATTCGCGATAAGCGAATCATTATCAAATCAGTATGGTAATAATCATTAGCAGTTATCAGGTCGGCATGGCTTTGTTTTCCAAGAACGATCTGAAAAGAATGAACGCTTGTCGAGGCCGATGGAGTGGCACCTCGTGTCCTGCTCCCGTCACTGTCACGAATGTCAGTCCTTTATATACTTGGCTCCATCCTCCCACCTAAAAAAAACAACAAAATCAATCAATCTTTGTCAAGGATTAGTAATTTAGTTGTTTCTTTAAAAAATAAGATAATAACAATGAAACCGACTCACCTTGCCATTATCGTACCAAGGAAACCAGTCAATGAGGGTTGGGAGCTTCAGAGCATCAATGGAGTATCGACTTGCAGTGACAGGAACCACGGCATCGGTGTCTCCACTGTATTTAATTAACCATTCACAGTCATTATTTCTTTACTAGATCATAATTAATGTTGGTGTCTAAGTGAAAGAAGAAGATAGTTACCTGAAAACCCATATTCTAATTCCAGCAGCAATGAGTTGTTTGTAAATTGGAAGCATGGAAAGCGGTGAATCCGCCCAATAGTTCCCGACTATGTCACTGCAGATGAATATTTTTGTTCTTTTGTCAATTTTGCTTATCAAAGATTTAAGTACTAACTAACTAACATAGCTTTAGTAACACATGCCTGCAAGTCTTCCATTCGTACGGGATCCGAGTTATGTTTGCATGAAGAGCCCTCTGGACATCGGGTCGGTTGAAATACACCTGAGAATACCTCTCTGTACAGGGGTCGTATGCTCTTGACATCCATGGCTAATATTAAAAAAAAATTAAAATTAAAATCAGTCATAAACAAAGCCTTTCTGAGTCTGTTGTCCTCAGTGGGGCCAGAAAGATTTAAATTAACATAATCTTATTCTTAGTTGGACATGAGCTATACAACTTATGGGAACAATGAGTGCAGATCAAGTATAAAGCCAACATTCAAAGTCCATATCATAGATGATACAGAAGCAATACAATAATGTCCTTGATACAGTTGTATTTGTCATAAAAAGCAAGATGGAGTTTTTCCTAATCAAGATTATTATTATATATATGCCTCATAAAATTATTGACTTTTTTAAAAAAATGGACTCACATAATGACCACGGAGATTATGCTTCAGAGCATCGGTGTTGTTGCACGGCTTTGTAAAAATGCTGTATGGATCGATGTTTCCTTGCTCGGCCTCAGCAGTGGTTAAAGCCTTCATGCACTCGATTGATGGGTGTTGAGAGGAAACCGAATCACAAGCTGATTGGAGAGACTTGTAAGTAGAATCGGAAATCAGGGCATGACTCCACCAGTACTCGAAAGTACCCACAAAATCATTGTGGTCATCAGTAACGGCATTTCCGACCTACAATGACACTGAAAATCAGATCTTTATCATATACACACACAGAAGTGATATGTTTAGCTGCTTACCATGAAACCTTTGAAATTGATTGTCGGGTTCTTAATTCCCTTATTTTTTTCGGAAACAATCTTAGACAACTGAGGAACATAATGACCTGACACAAAGCACAGAACAATCAAGAATTGGCCACAACCGAAAGGTTCAGACTTTGATGGAATGTTGAATTTTCAGAAACCTGCATAACTTTCTCCTGCAATGTAGAATTCGCGGTGCTTGTATTGAGGAAACCTTTCAAACCAATTCAGAAGAAACTCGTATGCATCTTCAGCTACAACATTCATTATTCAGAAATGAAACAAAATTTCAGCAATAAAAACGAATCAAGAACTAATATGAGCTAAGGAAATTGACACTAACCAGTTCTCTGATCGCCCACAGTGTACAAATCCGATGATGTGTTCGAGTACGAGAAACCGACACCAGCAGGAGATTCCAAAAACAGGATATTGGCCACTGTTCATAAAATCATGGAAATCAATTTTCAAATGAGGAATTTGAACAAACAGTTGATCTGCATAAAATGCATAATGAAACTACTCACAATTGTTCCAAGAATACAGATTGAGGTAGAGTGACTTTCCATCGGATCGAATGCGAAAAGGGCCGACTTCTTCAGCTGCTCCATAAGCAACGGAGGAGCAACCGGGGCCGCCGTTGAGCCACAGAACCAGCGGCCGCGTCTTCGGTCTCCTTTCGGCCGGCGACTCAACTAGCCAGTAAAACAGCGCCCTCCCTGCTTTCTGATTCACCGTGACATAGCCTGAGTACTGCGCAAAGCTTACACCTTCTGGCTGCCCCGGAAGCTCCTTGATTTTGTCGGCCCTCTGATCTTGCTCAGTAAAGGAGAAGAAGACAGCTGAAAGAACGGCGAAGAGGAGGAGGCGAGTTGCAGATAAATGAGCCATGAATGATCGAATCGGGACAAACCCAGTACGGAAAACGAAGGATTTCTGGGTCGTGTTTATTAGCATTTGCCAATCATGAACTGAGAGAGGATCAAAAGATCTAAGCTTTGAACAGAAGTGGAGTCTGTCTTACTTACTGTCACTGTGGAGAAAAAAATTTGAGTTTAGCGGGAAAAGAGAGAATTGCGGAGAAAGGAATGGAGAAACCCAGATCCCAATTTGTGGAAACACGCAAATCTTATGTTCATCACATGTCCAGTAGGAGCTACATTGAATGCTGCTGCTAAAGGAAAAGTCAATTAGCCAACTCATATTCATACAGGTTACCAAGAAAGATTTGTACATTAGCTGCAGAAATATTCATATTCTAGATAGTAGATAGTGTCTTACTCTTATAATGTTAACAAATATTTTTAAAATTAATATTATTTTTTTAGATTTACCAATCACAGCAGGATTTTAGAACAAATTTATAAAATTAATTACACAAAATACATGTGTCAAAATTACCAACGGCATTGTAAGATATTAAACATAAAGAGTGGACAAATGATCTACATTACATACACTCTTGTATGTTAAAAATACGCACTTGATTCATTCAGAGTTAAAACTCGTTGATTCAGATAAAACATAGGCGATCAATGTATTAATTAATCATAGAATTTAATAGTTAAGGAAGAATTAGTTCATAAACTCAATAATTTGTATGTAAAGTTTGATACTTATTTGCTATTATTATAGAAAACATTGATCCATTTGAAAACAACTTATGTTCATGACCCTTGTAACTTGTTTGAATAAGTATTTAATAAATGAGGTATAATAATATATTAAAATAGCTTGTTTTCAAAGTACAATTGATTTCTGGCTATAAGTTTCTTCTGCAATTGAGTACTAAGTTGCTTGGGGGCCCAATTAGATAGCATGTGAAATGGGATTTTAATAGGCTGGACAGATGAGCGCACATGGGCTTTAGTTGTTTCTTACTTCATAATAATGTGAGTGCAGATAATAATATAACAACATATATGTTGTTTTTGTAACTTACTACACAGTATAATTATTTTAATAAAAAAAAAAACCTCCAATTCATTTGCTTTTCACTTAATTACTTTACTAGGCACTGAGAGTTCGGAAATGAGGTATCTAGAGTGCTTGGTGGGGGTCTTGTCCCAGGTAGTAGTTCCTCCTTGTAACACCAATTCTTCTGTTCCATCAAATTAATATTTTAAAATGGAATTCTGATAATTCAAGTGAAAATCTTGGATTTTCATTCAGGGTGCTTGGTTTTGATTGGAGGCGATCCAGGAGTTGGCAAGAGCACTTTGTTGCTACAGGTAGCAAAACTAATTCAATGTCTTAATGCAGCAATTATGTGTATATATGTGTTTGTTCATGCTGCTAATATATATATTGCAAAAGATTGGTGCAATGATTGCTGATAGACATGACCATGGAAACCCCGCTCCAGTTGTTTATGTATCGGGTGAAGAGGTTAGTGAGTGTGACTTCTACAATTCATATAGCTCTATAGCCTATAATGATTTCTTGTTGTTAACTGAAATAAAATTTGTTAACTCTGTTTATGGTAGAATGTGGAGCAAATATGTAGCAGAGGTAGCCGTATAGGCATTGAAACCAAACAACTATACCTATACTCAGTACAGGCATTAAGGTTCATTTATAGACTCTTATCCTTACTTTATATACAAAGTAGGGCTTTTGGTGGATTGTATGGATTCAAGTTTAATTTATCTTATATTTTTCAGGACATTATAGATAAAACACAGAGTCTTTCTCCTCGAGCGCTTATTGTTGATTCAATTCAAACAATGCATACAAATGAAGTTACAGGCAGTGCTGGAGGCATCCAACAGGTAATTACGATACATAGCAAATGTAATTGTGTGAGATTCGTCAGTAATCGAGTCTTTGCAGGTGAAGGAGTGCACATCAGCTTTGCTCCTGTTTGCAAAGAAAACAAAAATCCCTGTCATACTGGTAAAAAAACACTAAATCTTGCTGGTTCATCTATTTAATCCAATTTTGTATTTCACATTTCTTGTATTTTACATCTACAGATTGGACATGTTACTAAAGACGGAGAGATAGCAGGACCGAAATTGTTAGAACATATCGTCGATGTTGTTCTGTACTTGGAAGTTGGTACCTCTTTCATATATGTTCCATTGCTAGATTTTTCAGAGACCCGTTTAATGCTTTTAAAATATTTGAAGGGGGAGAAAAGCTCATCCCATCGTCCGCTTCGATCAGTGAAAAACCGCTTTGGATCGACTGATGAGGTGCACAATCTTATACATGACGCATAATCCAGTTTTTTTAACATTTAAAAATTTAAAATAACACTTTTTTACAGATTGGAGTATTTGAAATGTTGCAAACTGGCCTGCAACCCGTCTCAAACCCGAGTGAGATCTTTTTAAGGGATCAACAACCCAATTCTGAGGTTTTGGCAGGAAACGCCATTACAGTACTACTGGATGGATCACGAAGCTTTCTTGTCAAAGTCCAGGTTACAGAATTCTCTATAATTTTTGCATTTTGTAAAGTCTCACCTGAATAAAAATGAAAATTTTACTTGAAAAACTTTGTTGTTGTTGTAGGCATTGTGTTTATCGAGCCGCTCGACTCCCCGGCAAGTCATCAACATCTTACTATTACTGGCAGAGTCGGCAAAATCACAACAGTGAGTTATTTCTCTACAAATTTTTCTAGATTAAAAAAAAAAAACTGATTTAACAACTTAATGGTAGGTTTTGGTTAAGCAAGCTGGAATGAAGCTTCAGGATAGTGTAAGTTCAATTTTTTTTTTCTTTTTTGTTTAAATCATTGCTTGGTCTTGACAATTTCCTATACAAAGCAATTGAGATAATGCATTCATTCTCAATAAACACAAAAACAAGTTGATTATAGCTTGAAGATCTCTAAAGAACCCTATATTTTCCAACTAAAAGAGACAGCCAGTGATCTTGCAGTAGCAGCTGCCATCTGTAGCAGGTAATTCATAATTTACATACAACACTGTTAGATCATGAGTGTGAGGTTGAAATTTGATCTTCTCAGCCACTTGGAGATCCCAATTCCATGCGGTTTTGCCTTCATCGGAGAAATCGATCTGAGCTTATAATGGTAAGATACACACTTTCAGTGTTCATATTAGCAAATCAAGGTATCATCCTTTCCTTTCATGCCTTAATAATAATCCTTTAAAACAAATTTTAGGTGCCAGCAATGGAGAAGAGGGTGAACACTTTGGCGAAACTCGGTGCGGGTACCGTACCTGCATTGTCCCCAAGTCGGCTGAGAAGGTTCTAGAAGCTTCTGTTATTGGGAACATGACGGTCATCGGGTGTCAGAACTTAAAGGAAGTTATCAATACGGTGTTTGAACTAGAGTAGATGAAACATTAGGGAGGGAGTAGGTGTGTAAACGAGTCAAGCTACTCGAGATTGGCTCGGTCGATATTCGAATTCGACTCGCTTGAGTCGAGCTCGAGTCGAGCTTTTTCTGAAGCCGAGTCGAGTTCGAGTTCTCTGGTACTCGACTCGAGAGGCTCACGAGTCTAATGCTTTTTACTTTTGTCTATTCGAGTCGAGTTCGACTCCGAGCTCGAGTTTTTCGAGCTTTAAATAATAATATTATATATGTATATATTGAGTTCAAGTCGAGTTCGAGCTCGAACCAAAAGTTTAATCGAGTCGAGTTCGAATCCGAGCTCGAGTTTTTCGAGTTTTAAAATAATAATATTATATATGTATATATTGAGTTTAAGTCGAGTTCGAGCTCGAGCTAAGGTGCGTCGTTTACGATTTAATTGAACAAATATAACTTTATCGAGCCAAGTCGAGCATAGCTCGAACTCGTCGAGTATGGAACCGAGTCGAGTTCGAGCTCGGAAAATTAAGGCTCGGCCAAGTTAGAGTTCGAGTAAAATGAGTCGAGAAGAGCTTGCCAGATACTCGGCTCGACTCGACTCGGCTCGTTTATAGTCCTAGGAGGGAGGGACCATGTTGTTAATAATTGAGAATATGAGGTCCGCATATTTTAGTAGGTGTGGTCTTAAGGTTTCTAGTTGGACATTTTGAAAAATATATTTTCTACCATGCTTGTGGAGCACCATACTTTGCTTTTTTTACTTCTAATGTGGATTTAATTATAACGTATGCAAAACTTTAAAAGTATGAGAAAACTATTAAATTTTTTAACTACACTTAATATTTGTATCATACTATTAATAATATCAATTTATCGATATGGCTTATATTTAGAACAGTAAAAAAATGTAAAAAAAATTACCACAATCATGGTGTTTATGGAATATATCTAGTAGAAAACCCTTTGAAAAGATCGAAAATGTGTTTAGGTGAGAGAGTAGTATTTATAACATAAATGATATAACCTCTGAAAGTGGCGTCACGAGGGAATCCGACTGTGTCTTAGTATAAATAGGTCAAAAAGTTCATAATAATTATCTTGACTGTCATTGTGCCTTATTCAGAGGTTTTTATGATCCCACTTTCGAAGGTTGTATGACAGCTCGTATTTATAAATAGGAAATGATTGAAAGTCTGACATATTATATAAATTAAACTCCGACTAGTCTCATAACAAATATCCCCTAAAAGTTGTTATTTACGAAACTTGCAATTGTGTCAGGAATCGGAACTCCTGCCTACCGACTTTCGGAACTTGTATCAAAACCCTTATAAATAAATCATATTTTCGGCATGTTACAATTTTTACCTCTTTACTTGATTTACTTGATTTTGACACGCGTATGTGCATTTTTATTGAGAATTAACTTATATAAAAAGGATCGTTTGTTATGTAATTAAAAAAGTTGAGAGTTTTTTTTTTTTTTTTTTTTTTTTTCCTTCTGTTTGGTGACTTAAACGATGAAAGTTTAAAATGCAGTATAATTTTTTTATTACATAAAATATATATTTTTTATAATTATATATTTATAGATATATTTTTTTATTTATTATTAAAATATATAAAACTCTTATTTACATATTATTAATACGAAAACAGATATCCAGAGTTTTTTTTTTTTGGCCAAAGATATCCAGAGATTTACATATAATATCATATATTTTAATTTAATCAAGACAAAAACACACGTGTTCTTTTAATTAGGTGTATTTAAAATTGACTTTGTGCTTGTTAATAACACTATATTATAACGTTAGATCCATGCAACGTAACACGCTGCCGCTGATGATGACTAGAGCTAGATATATATATGTTAGCAAGTAATTAAGAAAAGTTATCATTTTTTATTACAACATTCAAACTAAACCAAAACAACATATTCAGAGGCGAAACCTTCGTGGCCAAACTAAAATCCACCTACCCAAATTTATCTCTATATCTAGATAAATATATAAACACTGTTTAAAATATTATAAACCCCCTCAATAAACCCTATTTAAGAACAACGTCCACGACTTATTTCTTCCACCACTAAACTCAACCTTTCACTGAATCTTCAACCTCCGACAATGGCCGCTTCGCCGGAAACAGCCCTTTTCCTGGCCCTCTTGGCCGTGGCAGCCGCCACCTTGTCCAAAGCATCTATCGAACACCTCCGCCACGAAATCCACCCCCTCCGACCACGCATAGGCAGCTCCGGCCAGCACGTGCATGGCCTCACGTGCGCCAGCTGGCAACTCGCGGTCGAGACCCACAACATCGTAAAGTGGGAGACGGTCCCGGTCCAATGCAAGACCTACGTGGGCCACTATATGCTCGGTGAGCAGTACCGCTTGGACACGAAGTTCGTGGTTGACGTGGCAATTGACTACGCTCAGAACTTCTCGATCGCGTCCGACGGGAAAGACGTGTGGGTCTTTGATGTCGACGAGACCTCGCTTTCGAACCTTCCTTACTACGCCACAATCGGGTTCGGGTAAGGGTAAAATCGTAATTTTACTAAACGTATCGTCACTGTAGATCAGTGGCGGATTCAGAAATTTTAAAAATATGGATCGTAGAAATGTATAATTTTGGTGCGTAAAATTTATCGAATTTGCAGATCGGAACCGTACAACGCGACAACATTCGGTGAATGGGAGAATAGAGCGATTTGCCCTCCGATGCCGGAAACTCTAAGGTTGTACACGAAGCTGCTGACTCTAGGGTTTCGGATCGTCTTTCTAACAGAGAAAACCGAGGATAAGAAGAGGACCGTTGCGCTGAACCTAATCAGGGCGGGCTATATAACGTGGGAGAAACTCGTACTCAAGTAAGTCTTAAATTTTTTGGCACTACTGGAAATTCTTGAATTACCGACGAATTTTCTTTTCGTCAGTTAGATTTCGTCGTTAGAAGTGTTTTTTATGACAAAATATAAATATTATCGGTAAATAATTTTTTAGCTGACAAAAAAGAATTTGATCGGAATACTTACCTTTTATACGATTAAACAAAATTATTTCATCATAAAATATAGACATGAAATTTGTGTCACTAATATGTTATTCAAATGATCGTCTCATATGTTCCAAATACTAAAATGTAAACTAATTAAGAGAAATTACTAAAATGTCCATCAGGGCTCTTTGAAAAAGCGGCGGTAAAGGTCTACTGTTCTTTCAAAGAGCGGCAGATAAATAGTGTCGTCACATCCGACACTGTTTTGTTTTTAATTGTCGTTATTTATCCGCCGCTCTTTGAAAGAGCGGCAGACCTTCATTGCGCTTATTTAAAGAGCCACGACGAGACATTTTGGTAATTTTTTTTAATTAGTTTACATTTTAGTATTTGAGTTATATGAAATCTTCATTTGAGTAAAGGACTCAAGTGGCAATTCTGAGAATATATCAAACATTTTTTTTTAAATTTTATATGTACTTATTGTATTCCAATATATGGTCATACAATTTTGGACCTTTCTACAATGCTCTTGGAGTACCATGTTTTTGCCACTAATTTTTTTATTTTTCTATTGCCCTAAAGGTGAACCTCATAAGGAAATTGATATTATTAATAGCAGTGTTATCAGGACCGGACCGGGGGTCGAATCGGACAGGCCACCGGTTTCCGGTTTGACCGGTCCGACCCGGTTCGAACCCGGTCCGACCGGATTCCTTACTTTACAGCCAACGTAGGTAACTATTCTATTTCCTTAGTGTCTTGACAAAAAGAAAACTATTTCCTTAGTAAAATAAGTCAAACCCAACACTAGAAATTTTTAGCCCAGCCCATCATCTTTAAGCCTAACCTTTAGTTTCCTACTCCCTCTCGCATCTTCTCCCTCGTGGTCGAAAATTTTTCTTCTTTTTTTTTTTGCATTTTATCGGTGACCAAACAACATCCAACTCCAGAATCAAGAACTGATTAGGAATGGAGGAAGGAACATACATACCAGATGAAGAAAATCCAGGAAGATGAAAACCCATTGGCTACAGTTCGGCATCGAATTGGAATTAAAATTGGAAGATGACGATGATGATGATTCTCCAGTTGTGATCTGCTGCCACTCAGCAAGGGCAACTATTGCACAAGCAAGTCATCCTGAAGGAGATGCAGCAAAACAAGATACAACAGTTGGCGTATTATGCTCCACATCTTCCCCCTCTCCATATATCTCACCTTTCTCTCCCCTCCATTATTTCCCATCTTCCCTCATTCCAATCCACCACCCAAACGTGAGTCAATTTGACCGAATCGACAACTCCCCTCCACAATCACCACCATTCTTCAACAAACAACAACGGCAAGGCTTAAATCATTCTTGGATGTCTTCTTCGGCACTTTAGCGGCGGCGGCTTAGGGTTTCTATCTTGAAGTTGAACCATTTAGGTTGATTTAAGGTTTTTTTTTTTTTTTTTTTTCTGTTATGTGCTCCGAACCGGTGGACCGGAGAACCGTCCGGTCCGCTCAGAACCGGGCGGTTCACCAGAAAACCGGATATCGAACCGGGTTCGCTTACATCCTCCGGATTTCGTCGAACCGGACCGTTGGGGGCACCAGTTCCAGTTTGAACCCGGTCGGACCGCCGGTCCGGTCCGGTTCTGATAACACTGATTAATAGTATGATACACATCTTAGGTGTAGTTAAAAAAATTCATACTATTTCATACTTTTAAAGTTTTAGTTATGTTACAATTAAGTCCGACATAGTATTAAAAAACCCAAAAGCATGGTGCTCCCAAAGCATAGTAGGAAAATCCTACAATTTGACTTGCATGCATTGAACTTTTTATCCTCCAACGTAAAAAAAATTTTGTTTTACTTCTGCAAGGTAACTAGGTTTTTTTATTATGATTTTGGCCCCTAAACTCCATAAAATATCAATTGTAGGCCGGTTTCATCGTCGGGAAGAACATCATTTTCTTATAAAATGAACGAAAGGAGACAACTCGAAACGGATGGGTACAGAATTGTTGGCAACATTGGCGATCAATGGAGCGATCTGATCGGGACACACACGGGTCTCCGAACCTTCAAGCTGCCCGACCCGATGTATTACGTTAGCTAGCTGATTAATTATTAAACCATAATGTGTGAGGGTTAATTTAGTCAGGTGTGCTCTGTTTAGTTTGTTATAATCACAAGTACTTGAATTTGCTCCTTTGGAGATGGAGATAGTGTGGCTACTTGATTCATCAATAAAACTCTTTGTTTCCTTCATAATAAATTTATAAATTGTCCACTGAATCAGATTATGCTTCTAATTTATTCGAAATCGGTATCATAAGTGAATTAAAGTGTATGTTAAAATTAAAGGATATTTAGATAAGGGTAGTAAATTTAAAATAAGAGGGCTGTAATGTTCAAATCTGAAAGTTAAGTGGCCACTTGAATAAACTCTCTCTTTAAATTTATCGGCGTCATTATTTAAGAAGACACACTCGCCACGTGTCGTCCGATGCGTCCTGCTCTCTCCCTCTATAACCCAAAAGAAACGCAGATCGCACGGCTGAGAATGAATACCTCACCGGTATATAAACATTCTCATTTTGAACCAGAAACCAGAGGCATCGGAAGAACTTGAAAGCAGAGATTAAGAACAGAAGGAAGAAGAAGAAGGAATTCATCGGCGGAATTGAACAATGTCGTGGCAGACTTACGTCGATGAGCACCTAATGTGCGATATCGAGGGCAACCACCTCACCTCCGCCGCTATTATCGGCCAGGACGGCAGCGTGTGGGCTCAGAGCTCCAACTTCCCCCAGGTTAGATCTATCGCCGTTTTGCTGCTCTGAATCAACGCCATTATCCTCGGATATCGATTCTAACAGTTGATTGTCTTTGCAATTGATCGGATTTCGTGTTTGATTGGGATCCGGTATCTTTTGAGAGAAATGTTGAATATCATACTAGATCATGAATCAGAAAGATATTTTCTGATGATTTGAGGCAAAATATATCGTTAAGATTCGTGCTCGATGCGCTTGAATTGATTGGATTTGATTTCGTGTCTCAAAAGATGATTTGGATGAATTCATTCGAATTACAGGACCAGATTACTCCATTACTGATAGAAGAGACCAATCGGTGATGCTGCTTTGAGAATTTTGTGGCCCCTAATTTTTGTAATGAACCCTAGATTGAATGCTAATGCTCCATAGTTGCTCCGCAATCAAAATATCGATTATCTAAGCTAGATCATATAGCAGAAACAGATTTTGTGATGATACGTGTCGAACATGATCATTAAGATGCATATTGTGGCTGTTCTGCAGTTTAAACCAGCAGAAATTACTGCAATCATGAAAGATTTCGACGAACCAGGCTCGCTAGCCCCGACCGGGTTACACCTCGCCGGTGCAAAGTACATGGTTATTCAGGGAGAACCTGGAGCCGTTATTCGTGGAAAGAAGGTCATTCCCTTTTGCACTTATGCTCTTACCAATGAACCATAATGCTTATACATAGGACCTGTATATGAGATTTCATAAAGCCAATGTGGTTAATTCTTTACAACATTAGTATACAGTAATGTTCATTTGAGCTGCTTGAGCTATTATTAGCTGTAAGTTTATGTGATTTATGAATCTGTGTTTCTGGGCATGATTGCCAATGAATCATAATGCTTATACATAGGACCTGTATATGAGATTTCATAAAGCCAATGTGGTTAATTCTTTACAACATTAGTATACAGTAATGTTCATTTGAGCTGTTTGAGCTATTATTAGCTGTAAGTTTATGTGATTTATGAATCTGTGATTCTGGGCATGATTGCAGGGAGCTGGAGGAATTACAGTGAAGAAGACGACTCAAGCACTGATCTTCGGCCTCTACGACGAGCCACTGACGCCAGGACAGTGCAACATGGTCGTCGAGAGGTTGGGGGATTACCTTATCGACCAGGGTCTATAAAAGCTTTAGCATTGCTCACAATCTCAGCATCCCTTCCATAACAATGGGAATGGAGTTTGGCTGCAAAATAACAGATCAAATCACCTTTACCCCATGACTTTTTAAAAAATTTGTCTAGTTTTTAAATTGTTTTAATTTAATTTGATGGTACCAAAGCTGATACCATGCGTGACTTATAAAAAAAATGATGTATCCAATATTAGATTACGGCACAAGCATTATTCAATATTAATAGAAATTTTGTTGTCACATTGTTCATGTTGTTTAAGATAATTGAACTTTCACAAAGTTTTTCTTTTGTTATTCTTATTTCTTCATCATCTGTGCGTTTTACCAATTTTCACTACTATTATTATTTGTTGATTAAAAATGGATAATGAAAACACACTGCACAAAATGTGTATTGAAACTGGTGAAAATGCATGGGGCATCGTAAATTACCCAATTTAATTGCACCATTACCGAAATTCCCCTGAATTTATTATTACATTTACCACTTTGCAGTAATTACCATCTTGCTTTGTTGTTCTGTTACTTGTCTTTCAAACAAGAATCAGTATTCATTTTTTGGGATCCTAGAGCAGAGCAGAATGTCGTTGGCAAAAAAAAAAAACTAAAGCAGAATATCTTACTATCTCATAAAATGTAGTAGCAGAGCATATAATATAGATAGATGAAGTATATATGACTTGTCTTTTCGCAGTACTAAATTGAAGCTTCAGTAAATGATAATCTCTTTGTTATTATTGTTTTGACCCTATGTACAAAGCAGTTTGGCAAAAAGACATGGCACCCACTAACTTCTGTTCATCATAATTATGTAATATGATTTAACATTTTATTACTTCCTCTCTTAATCAAATGATTCAAAATATTCATATAAAAAAATTATTAAGATACTAACATTAAAAGATATTTCATTTAGTGTATTTACTACACATATAGAATAATGACATTCTCATCGAAATTAGCTAGTAATTAGTAAGAGAAAAAGTTTTTCCATGAATATTTTTATTATCTCATATCTCTTGCAGATTCTGAATTTGAAATCTCTAATTAAGGATGAAACTCTGAAGTAGCCACAATAGTACGAGCAATTGCTCCCTTAATTTTTAGTAATGTGCAATTTTTACTATACTTTGTAATAATTGTCAATTTGATTCATTAAAATTTTACACTTTTCCTTCTAAAATTTTATATTAAATATTGTTCTTAGCTCAATTCTTGTCCACCCTGAATATAATTGATGGTTTCATCGCTGGTTAACCATGTAATATAATATAGTGGATTAGTGCTTCATTTCATATTATAGTGATTATACTTTCCCTTTTAAAATCTTGTACTAAATATTTGCTCATAATTCAATTCTTGCTCACCCTGAACATAATTGCTTGTTTCGTTGTTGGTTAATCATGTAATATAATATATAACGGTTTAGTACTTCATTTCTTAACAAAAGATTCTTAGATTCGAGTCATATGAATAGAAAAATATTAATGACATCAATTTACCTCTTACAATCTCATTAGAGATTATTTTAGGTAGGAAGCAAAATTTGTTTTAAGCGTTGTTATTCTAATAATGCTCCGTTAAAATGTCCGCGGGAAACAAAAGAAACTCTTCATTTCGTCTCTAATGCTTTCTTTTTAACAATATATATGCTTGACTAACAATATTCCGAACTTTAATCAAACATTTTATTCGTAATTTTAAATTTCTGTTCCTTGCAAACAATCTGTTATAAATATTTAGGTTTTTTTTTTGCTGAAATTTATAAATATTTAGGTTGATAACGGAAATTATTCATTTTTTTGTTTCTCGCTTTTCAATAACTTTTAGATGATATATGATTGTAACTATTTAACTATTTTCTTCAAAATTCAAACTTTTTTTTTCGACTATTCAAAATTTAAACCTAGAAATTAACAATATATAAGGAATTCAATGCATTGTTCAAACTTCAAAGTTTAAGTTTAAGAGTAAAGACCTACCAAATCTAAGAGCTCCAATTTAATGTCCTTTCCTACCATGAATTAAATTCCACTCTCATAAATTGAATTTTAAAATTATTTGAACTCATATATATTCGTATATATATTATATTAATCACGTATTATAATTAATAAAAATATGTTGATAGCATGCACTGTCATTGTCGAATTATTTATCGTATTTAATTCCAGTAAATTGCATGTGGTGTAATTCGATTCCCCGAGAACAAAGAGACACTTTGTAGATGACCACACTGCCAAAAAAAAAAAAAAAAGAGAAAATCCAAACCAATATTTAAACATTTAAAAAAACATCCACGTCAACAAATCTTATTTATTCATTAATCATTACTATAAAGATGGTAGTTGACTAAAATAAGGCGATATTTTATGATATTTTAATAGATATGGCTAAAATTAAGTAGATTAGAATAAATTAGATTAGAAGAAAAAATAAATTAGATTTTAGTATTGCAAAAATTAGTTAAATCACAGTCGTTACAGATCTCTCGATGTGCATGATTCAATTGCTGAAAAACCATCTTAAATTAAAGTCGACTTATTGGCAAAAAAATATTTGAAGTCGACTTAATTTTCATCATATTATTATTTTAATATCTGATTTTTTTCCAATTAATATCGGATTTTTCAACGAGTAATATATCGATGCCGATTACCGTTTTATTTTAGGCTTGCCCTAGTATTATTACGTGACAAAGGGACCCCGATCGGGACTATAAAAATTCGATTATATCATACAACTCGGTCTTTGAATTACGTATACCCGATACGGATTCGACTCATTTATCGCGGGAAATAATAAAAATAATAACAATAATAATAAAAACATTTTGAAGCATATGGGCTAATGAATATGCTAGAGATGAAGCCCATTCAAGTTGGTAAAACTGCTTTAATGGCATTCACGTGAGAGACGATATCCACTTACAAGCTTCGGTCTTATATAAGCTCTAGAATAACGTAGAGAGAAATAGAGTGGAGAGACGCAAGGTGGTGCATTTTTTCCTTTCTTCTTCGATCAAACCTCAGGTCTGTAATTCTTTCATGGCAATTCTTGCATGGTGAAAACCCGAGCTTCAACTAATATATATTTTCAATCGCTCTTATTTTTCTTCTGAAAACTTCGCATTCACTTATCAGCTCGAGTTTTTAAAATTGTTCAAATGTTCTCACATTTTACAAAATTTTAACTCGTGCATGTTTTTTATGAATTCATTTATCAAGTCGAGTTTTTAGGTTTTGCATACTAGTTTTAAAAATTAGGAAAAAATATAGTTTTTGATCAATGGATAATTTTGTACTTGAAAGTTGATGTACATGTTTTTTTTTTTTTGGGTAAAAATTTTGTTTTTTAATTTGAAAATGATGTTTTTGAGGGTGGCGTTGCAGAGCTCGAAGGCATAGAGAAATGGGGAGAGCTTCGAGATGGTTGAAAGGCTTCCTCGGGATGAAGAAAGACAGTGAAACTGCCGCCGGCGCGAGTTTGGCCTCTAGCGGCAGCTTGAAGAGAGAGAAGAAACGGTGGAGTTTCAGCGGCATCAAGCTATCCAGAGAATTCGACACCGCCGCCGCAAAAGCTCCGGCCAGGGTCTCAGCCTCCGACGCTTTCTGGGGGGGCTTGGACGCCGATGAAGAGAAGCAGCAAAGCAACCATGCTATGGCGGTGGTGGCTGCCACCGCTGCCGCAGCGGATGCTGCTGCGGCCGCCGCTCAGGCGGCGGTCGCTGCGGTGAAGCGGACTGGCAAGAGGAAAAGCGCCGGCGGCAAGGAGGCCCGAGCCGCCGTGAAAATCCAAAGCGTCTTTCGCGGCTTTCTGGTAAATCAAATCAAAACAACTCATATTTAATTATTTATTATTATTATTTGGCCGATTAATTAATTATTATTATTTAAAATAACTATTTGAAAAGATTCTGACGTGTAACAGAATTTACAGTTTGTTAATTTAAAAATATTTTTTAAAAACGTATACCGTTATGCTTCCTTTTAATGGGGTTATATAAACATCCATTACGCTTCCAGTATATTAATATAGGATCATATATTTTAATATTAACCAGCAGTAACTTTAATTTACTGAACCTTGCGAATTATAAATAATTAATAAAATAAAGTTTACTACTAGGCGATTAATTATTTTCTTCTAATATAATGTCTAATTTAATTTTCCTCTATGTAGGCTAGAAAGGCATTGAGAGCTTTGAAAGCACTAGTGAAAATACAAGCACTAGTCCGAGGTTACTTGGTCCGCAAGCAAGCCGCCACGGTTCTACACCGAATACAAACCTTGATTCGAGCCCAAGAAACAATCCGGTTCGAGAGGGCGCGTCGTTCCTTGGATAAGGAGAACTCGAATTCATTTGAAAACCAAGTTGAAAAATCTCTGGTACGGAAAATACATTATCATCTTTCCTTTTTTATTTTTTTTTTAAATCACAAAATATCTAATATTTTGAAGGTATAAATGATCTTTTAATATAACATGTTTGACCAAAGTTGACTGTTGCTCAACATTTTTTTTAATTTTTTTCGTGCAGTAAATACGCTTGCAGTTAGTTATTGTGCATTCGTTAGCTAACCATTAAATATCACATTTCTTGAACGTGACTTGCTTTTATTTATATATATATATATATATTGCAATTTAGTCCCTGTAATACTTCCTAATCTTTTTATTATTATATTTGTTATATAGCATGAAAGTTTTGATGAAGTAAGTGACCATCATAGTAAGAGGATGCCTTCAATAGTTAGTAGTGATGGACTCGAAGACTGCCCAAAGTCAGTAGAAGTCAAACGTCGGTCAAGAAGTCAAACCTCGGTCAAGACTCTTTCCTCTCCACGTTCGTGCCCTGCCATGGCTAGGGCATCCACCCCTAAGTCAGGGTCACGCCCTGACTGGTGTTTCTCTAGTTACGATGAATTTCGATTCAAAACAGATGAAAACACCCCTGAATTTCCGAAAACGAGCAAAAAGGTCCTCAGAAGTTCCGGAGATGGAAATTTCCACCCCTACTGCAATGTCCCGAGTTATATGGCGAGCACGAAGTCGTTTAAGGCAAAACTGAAGAGTGAAAGTGCGTCGAAGAAACGGGTTCCTCTGAGTGAGATGTTTGCGTCTAGGAAGAATGGATTTGGTGTTAGGATGGAAAAATCATGCTCTAACCTTGATGATGTTTTTGATTAGTTTTGGGTTTTGTTTTTGCTATGTTGGAGTTTTTTTTATTAGTTTTGGGTTTTGTGTGTGATATCATGTTATTTCTGTTAGTATGAGGTATATATATTGTGTCTATTAAATTTGAGCGTAATAAGTAGAAGTTAATAATAATGAGTTAAATGTGTCACATTTCTCTTTGCTTTTGAAAGTTGAAAGTTGAAACCATCGCATCTTGGTTCAATCTCCGCTAGTGACCATGAGAATGAAAAATTCTTTATGACCATCACTTTATCCCTTACGGGTTGTCCCGGTGCGAGTGAGATTAGTCTAGTTATGGAGCAATCATGCTACGGGTGCTGCCCTCCTGATGAAGGTCTCTAAGACCACCCGCGAGAAAAAAAAAAACTTTTATTTACTACACTGCATAATACAAAAAAATATCATCTGCTCAGCGCGTAGAGCTACCACCTAATAATAACAAGTTTTTTGGTCCATAATGTTTGACAACTTTTGGGTTTTGGTCAATGATGTTTTTTTTACCTAGTTTTAGTACCATATGTTTGCAGTTTTTTTTTCTAATTTTGGTCTAACCGTTATATTCCGTCCATTTTTTGACATGTTCAAGTCACGTGATCCACACTAAACTTTCAATTTTGTTCAATTTAGTCCCTCTAATACTTTCCTAACATTTTTTTTGTTCAATTTAGTCCCGAAGTTTCAAAAATTCAATTGGACCTATTGATGGACCTATTGTCCAATTGTGGTCAATTTTGAAACTTCGAGATTAAATTGAACAAAAAAAAAGTTTAGGAAAGTATTAGAGGGACTAAATTGAACAAAATTGAAAGTTTAGTGTGGATCACGTGACTTATACATGTCAAAAAATGGACGGAATGTAACGGTTAGACCAAAACTAGAAAAAATATGCAAACATATGGTACTTAAACTAGGTAAAAAAAAACATCATTGACTAAAACCCAAAAGTTATCAAACATCATGGACCAAAAGACCTGTTAACCCTTTTATTAATTATATATAGGTATACGGTATATAGAGGTATACGGTTATTACAAATCACCGTATGCGTGGCCCGGACTGAACCGTAGTAGTAGCAAATGGTTAATTACCGCATTGCTAGCTGAACTTTCGGTAAAAGTGTAATTTGCTTGCAGAACTTATTTTTGTAGCTGAACTTTTGTTAATGTGCAATTTGCTAGCCCCGTCAATTTTTCCGTTAATTATGGACGAAATATACTTTCTAAAATTACTAAAAGTACTCTAAAGTTCTACTATTATTGTAAAATAACCTCAAATTTTATATAAAAGCAAATATAAATCTCGAATAAAATTTATAATTATATATATTATACAAAATATATATTTAAGTTAAATATATAATCCCAAAGTTCAAAAGAATTAAAATTTAATATTTTTAAAATTGTATGCTTTTATAGAATTTTTTTTAAAATTTAATAAATTATTTTTTTTGCATTTTTAAGGTGCGTTTTTTTAATATATTTTTTTAACATTTATTATTTATTATTTTGATTTTATATAAACATCATGTCTTTATATTATTATACTAAAACTTTAGGGTGTTTTAGCAATATTTGAAAGTATTTTCCATCCAAAACTAACAGAAAAATTGACGGAGCTAGCTTTTTGCACGATATAGAAAGTCCAGCTAGCAATTTGCTACGAAAAAGAGTCTAGCTAGCAAATTACATATTCATGCAAAGTTTTGGCTAGTAATTTGCTAATTAACCCAGTAGTAAATATAGTAATAAAAGGTATACAGTTTAAAAAAAAAATACTTGAACATTTCTGCTGGGCCAAACTTTAGGCCGATGAGTGTCAGAAATGGAGAATCATTAATCTAAGGGTTAAGAACCTATAAAAGGTCTGAACTATCACCCATGTTAACGGGAGAGGTCTGAAATTTAAAAAGTTAATAACAGAGGTCTGAAATTTCAATTTTGTTGATTTGAGGTTTTCCGTCCATTTTTAGGGTTAAATTTAACAGAATTGTGTGAAATGACATTTTTGCCCCTTTAATATTTTGTTTTATTTAATATCTTATTTAAGGAAATGTGAAATGACAATTTTACCCCTAAAGTCAAACTAAAGCCACCCAACTCCGGCCACCGCCACCTGACTCCGACCACCACCACCCGACTCCGGCCACCACCACCCGACTCCGGCGACCACCACCTCGACTCCGACGACCACCACCTCGGCTCCGGCGACCCGACTCCGGCCACCACCTCAGCAAAAAAAGCTCCGATCGGAGCAAAAAAAGCTCCGATCGGAGCCACAGAGCTCCGATCGGGGCCAAAGAGCTCCAGATCGGAGCTCTGTGGCCCCAGCCGGAGCCACAGAGCTCCGATCTGGAACTCTGTGGCTCCGACCAGAGCCACAAAGCTCCGATCGGAGCTTTTTTGGCTCCGATCGGAGTCCAATCGGTGCCGGTGGCTCCGATCGGAGCTCAATCGGGGTCGGTGGCTCCGATCGGAGCCTAATTGGGGCCGGTGGCTCCGATTTTGGCCCAATCGGAGCCTTGGTGGTGGTCGCCGGAGTACGGTGGTGGTCGCCGGAGTACGATTGGTGGTCGCCGGAGTACCGTGGTGGCTTCAAGGGCATTTTGGTTTTTTCACTCCAAGCATGTGAGGGGCAGACTTGATAGAAGGGCATTTTTGGAAATTTATTTTATTTCCGGTCACATGCCAAGTATGTGACCAACTTCCGTTAGTTTTAACGGAAAAAACTAACGGAGACCGCTGTTATCAACAAAACAGAAATTTCAGACCTATGTTATTAACTTTTTAAATTTAAAACCTCTCCCGTTAACATGGGTGATAGTTCAGACATTTCATAGGTTCTTAACCCTTAATCTAAATAAACAATCTATCTACACTAGTTAGTTGGCTATGGGCCTTATTTAAGAATGACAATGATGATAAATAAAAGGGAAAGTATTGTTTTCTTTATTTATTTATTTATTATTAATTAACGGAAGAGACAGTTATTTATAATATAAAAATTTATGAATTGAATATAATTAATAGCCGCGAAAAATAAAATTAAAGAGGAGATATGTAGGTACTGATATGATAGTCAGAAATTTCTGTTCATGTGGGGGGAGTCTTTGCTTCTTCGTCAAGCTACGAATTACTTTCATTTTCCTTATTATTATTATTATTATTATTATTATTATTATTATTATTATTATTATTATTATTTGTCAAGCTCCACTACATTTTACTAAAAAAAAAGTTCCAATATAAAATAGGTGTCCCAAAAATATAATCAAATGTTCCCTATATTAGATATATATACATCTAATAGAAATTTTAGTAGCTTAATTATTTTTAATTTTTGTCACAAAAAATATTGTTTTAGATATGTATTGTCCTTAAAAAACTATTTATACATGTGCTAACATAGTCTTTTATTATTATTATTATTATTATAATATATATCAGATAATAATAGTTACAAAAATCAGAAAAAATCAAACTACAATATAGTATATATAGTATATACTACTAATTTATGTGCACTATGCATTGGCATTTGACTAGACAAAAAGGACAAAGACTATAGCATTGACTAGACAATGGATAGAATGAGAATTGTATTATTGATCTTATTTAGGGTTGAGCACATGTACCTATATATATAGATACAAGACCATATTTATAGCAATATAATAAGAAACATAATTTGATAATATACTAAGAATATATCTGTTTATAATCTAGATATATTTATCTAAATATAATAAGATATATTTATTTATAATATATCTTATTCCTTATATGTATGTGAATGTGAAGTTACACCATATATATATATATATATAGAGAATTTGACTAAATTACGACCGTGTAGTTAAATTTGTAACCCTAAAATTATAAGAGAATAAATTAGATTTTAAAAATAATTTTTTTATTCAAATCTCAGTCTTTGTATACTTGTATTGTATATATTTTATTATGTCTCATCTAATGCGGCAAGTTCGATTATATTTACGGTGCATTTTATTAGCTCATATATATTGACGGGTTTATTATTCGATTCTAAATTTCGAATAATTCTTGGCAAAAAAAAAAAAATTCTAATAATTGTCCATGGAAATTAGAAAAATTAAACTCTTCAATTTATTTATTTTTTAGGGAAAGGAGAAACTAGATATATTTTTTTAACTACATATATTGGCTAAAGAGGAAACTGAAAAAATCACCGACCCACCGCTATATTCTCTCTCCCAATTATTTATTTATTTATTTTAATTAAATATCTCGTTTCCGTTTTTGTTTTCTTTCTAAAATTCAGACTCCGGAGTTGGATTCGGGACCATCTCCCCTCCCTCCGACGGCGAGCTCACCTACTGATCTCTCCTCTCCGGCGTCAATTACGGCGACGTCACTCCACCTCTCCGCTGCCCCCTGCGTTTTGGTTTCTTTCCTGATCGCCGTTTCTTTTGTTTTCTGGTCATCCTAGGGTTCCCGTTCTTGATCTGCGTTCGCGCGTTAATTCAGAGAACAACATTTACTCTGAATCAAAATTCCGGGTCTGATTTGGGATTTTCCCAGGATTTTCCTGGATCGATCCGGTGGTAGTCGAATTGCGGTTATCGAGTCATTGGTTGGCACGGGAAGGAAGTGGTCGCTTTTCGTTAGGGTTGGGAATAGGAAAGTTTTGGGCTTGTTGATTGTTTCCTAAGCTTCCTCCATGATGGTGACCGCGGAGGGATTGAGTGTGTCGCTTTCGAATGGCAAGCAGCTTGGCGTCACCAAGCCGATTTCTTTGGCGGGACCAACTGAAACTGATATACAGAGAAGTTTAGAATTGGAGAAGGTTAGTTTTTTTATTAAGGTTGTTTTTTTGGATTCTTGTATGTATCAGATTAGAGGTCTGAAGTTGTTTGTGAATTGCACAGTATTTGGTGAATGCGGGGCTCTATGAGAGTAAAAAGGAGGCTGAGAAGAGAGAGGTTGTTCTTCAGCGAATCGGCCTGGTAAAATTACTGCTTGTGATCTTATTGTTCGATCCAACTTCAGTAGAATGTACTTATACATATATAGCAGCTAATAGTGTAACATAAGACATGAGGTTGATAGTTGAAAAGGTAGCACGTGAGAATTGCCCTCACATTAGCTTCTATGTTATTGTTGCTTGTTATAGTTTACCAGCTAGTGAGTGCTCATTGGCTATAACAGTGGTAACTGAGTAGTAATCTACTAGCATGTAAAAAAGTCACTTTCTTTCAATCATCATCTATTGAGGAAGGCTAAGCTGCAATGAGCATCTATTGCTAAATATGATATTAATGTATTCATCTATGGGAAATAATCTTGTTTGTAAGGGAAAGGTTTTGGAATGCATATAAGTCCACATGAAACAATTATTTCATTGCTACTGAAAGAGTATATTTGAAATTAGTTAAGCTACTGACACTAAAGGTTGCTCATTGTGGTTTTCTTTTGTTATGTGATAGATTGTAAAAGAATGGGTAAAGCATATTACCCGTATGAGAGGATACTCCGATCAAATGGTAGAGGATTCCAACGCATTGATATTCACTTTTGGTTCCTACAGATTGGGGGTACGTTTCTCTTGCCCAGATGCTATATTAAATTACAGGATAATAGTGAGCTTATCTATAGCATAGTTGGTAGAGCTAGGGAGTCCCCCCGGCCCCAACCCATGATTGAAAGAGATTTTTTCATGCAGGTACACGGACCTGGGGCTGACATCGACACATTATGTGTGGGACCGTCCTATGTAACTCGGGAGGTATTTTCTATACAGAAATCTATAACTACAGAGTTATGTTAATGTGACTGTTTCTCTAACTAATGTATTTCCTGCCTGCAGGATTTCTTCTTCACCTTGCATGAGATGCTTGTACAGATGGAAGAAGTCAGTGAAATTATGGCAGTTCCTGATGCTCATGTTCCTGTAATGAAATTCAAGTTTGATGGGATATCTATTGACCTTCTTTATGCAGCTATTGATAAGCTTGTTGTGCCAGAAGTAAGTAAATCCTCGTAGATTTTTTTTTTTTTTAACTCAAGACATACTTATCTGTCATTCATGACAACTAATAGCTTTCATCGTTTGGGAAATCAGATTGTTTCATTATTTCAGTAATTTTATTAACTAATTATTTCCATGTTCATTTTATTTGATTGAAGTCAAAATATCCTTGTTTTCCTATTATATATTGCTGTCTGGAAAAATTTCTATGAGGTCTACACCACATATTCTCAACATTAGTATTAAATACTTACAGGATTTGGATATCTCCAATGACTCTGTGCTGCACGGCATTGACGAACCTACTGCTCGTAGTCTCAATGGCTGCCGGGTTGCAGATCAAATACTCAAACTTGTTCCCAACGTTGAGGTGAATTTTTTTTTAATGGTTACATAATCTATCATCTCTCCACTTCTCTCTGATAAGTTCCGACACTATTAATTTTCTTTTATTTGTAGCATTTCCGCATGACTCTTCGATGCCTTAAATTTTGGGCAAAGAGACGTGGTGTTTATTCAAATGTAAGTGGATCATCATTCTCTGTTGCTTGATTTCGGTCGGAATATAATTATGGTTTATATTCTCAGTGAACAGTTATGATCAATGGTTTCTTTCTTATTCTGCATACTAGGTGACTGGGTTTCTTGGTGGTGTCAATTGGGCACTACTCGTGGCTCGTGTCTGCCAACTTTACCCCAATGCTGTTCCGAGTATGTTAGTTTCACGTTTTTTCCGGGTTTATACCCAATGGAGGTGGCCAAATCCTGTGATGTTGTGCCCAATCGAGGAAGTTGAGCTTGGATTTTGTGTCTGGGACCCACGTAAAAATCCCCGTGATAGAACCCATCACATGCCCATTATAACCCCTGCCTACCCATGCATGAATTCTAGCTACAATGTCTCAGCTAGTACTCTACGAGTAATGATAGAGCAATTCCAATTCGGTAACAAGTTGTGTGAGGTACGGAAATCGAATCTTGATTCAAGTTTACATCCAAATTGCCTTCTATTCACATTCTTCTTTCACCTTTTTGCTATGATCCAGGAAATAGAGCTGAGTAAGGCCCAGTGGAATGCTCTATTCGAGCCATATATGTTCTTCGAGTGCTATAAAAATTATCTCCAGGTTGATATGATTGCTGCTGATTTTGATGACTTGCGTTCTTGGAAGGGATGGGTAGAATCAAAACTCAGGCAGTTGACTCTGATGGTAAGTGATGATATAGGACAATCATTTGCTACCAAAAAGGGAGGAGGAAACTTATATATATACTACAAAGTGTGAAACTTACACTGAGTAAAAAATCTCCCTTTGACAGTACCGGCAGAACGATTCACTCATATGTAGTTTATTATTGCCTGTTAATTATTTTGCAGATTGAGCGTGATACTCGTGGAAAGTTGCAGTGCCATCCTTACCCTCATGAGTACATGGACACTTCAAAGCCATTTGCACATACTTCATTCTTTATGGGTCTGCAGAGGAAACAAGGGGAGAGGATTGAAGAAGGTCAGCAGTTTGACATACGAGGAACTGTCGATGAATTCCGGGGTAACATAAACATGTACATGTGCTGGAAGCCCGGAATGGAGATCTACGTTTCTCATGTCCGTAGAAGGCAAATTCCTTCTTATGTCTTTCCGGAAGGGTATAGACGTGTTCTATCAAGACCACCTAACCCACAACAAGGCGAATCAACTCGACCTGAGGATAGCAGCTCTGGTGAGAGAAATCTCAAAAGGAAGAAAGATCCTTTGGAAGTGACTAAGAATGAAGCGAAACGGAAGACTCCAAGTCCACAAAGACGAGATTCAGTGTCTCCTGATATAATTAGTGCTAACCCTAATGAAGGTTCTCCCACATCAAATGAAATAGGTCATGTGGATTCGAAAGCAATGGAAGTTGATGAACAGTTCAACTCAAAACCAGATAATGTTGCAACTTCCGACAGCAGTTCGTCTGAATCTACAGCAGGTAGTAGCGAGAACAATCAAAGCCCTGACGATAGTGTTGTGAGGAACATCCGTGCCGTGTCATTGATGGGTTATTCATGTGGTGCGTATTGTGGGCTATCATTGGATAGATTGAAGCACGAAATGGAGGTTTTGGATTCATTCCCTTCTCTCTTATCTGCATAAGATTGCTTCCTTCTTGGTGGGGTTTGAGTAAAATTTAGTGAGAAAGTTGAATCTTTTACCATTTCAAGAACTGTAGAAGGGAATTTTTTTTAAACCTTATATCCAAGTTTCTCACTATGTAGAACTTTCTGATCCTAATGACTTATATTTTTCTGACTGAAGTTCATTCTTGATCTTATTTATTCCATACCCTGCTCTATTTTGTGAAGCCAAGCGTAGCAGCACGAGGGTTGACACTTAAAGCACGGGTTGTTGGAATTGAGCCGGAGGTGCAAAAACCAGTGATAAGGTCCGAATTTTTTCTTGCCCTGCTCAATTTCAGTTATTACTGTTATTTTTCTTTTCACCTGTGTTGTCTGGTTTCTAGCTTGAGAGCGGGATGAGGTGCGAATCGCACGGGACATTAATAACGAGAAAAAAAAAGATGGAAGGTTTTGCTTGAAGCAGAAAGAAAAAGGAGATAGAAAGCTAAGCTGCTGCTGTTAAAAGAGGTGGTAAGTATAATAAATATCAAACTGGTGGCTTTCTTTTTATTCATTTTCAGGCATTTCTTCCTCTGGATTTTGCCTTGGTGGTCAAGAAACCATAAAAAGCGGGAAAAAAACAGAAAGATTGAATGTGAGAGACACGGGGACTTGAGATTTAAGCAGCTCTATATCAGTAGTTGGGGGGAGAGGATGTTGTGTTGTTCTGTACAGTAGTTTTAAGGGTTAATTAGCCAACTACACCCACATGTTTTAGTCATATTGCCAAATGCACTCATATGTTTTTTTCATGTTGCTCAATGCATTAATATATATTGCTTTGTTGCTCAATACGCCTTTAGTTTAAGTTCCGTTTATTGTTTTCGTTAGTTATTCATGTGCTATTCACATGTAAACATTTCTTAATTAAAAAATAAATGATTTTGTAAATGACAGATATACCCTCCATCTTCTACGGTTGTGATCAAATTATTACCCTAAACTTCTGCAGACACGCTTCTTTGTATTACTTCTTGCTTTTACTGCGTTGTCGTGTATCTTCGTGGTTAGTCGTCTGCTACTCGCCTATCGCGGTGATTAGTTGTCGTCGCGGTGGTTGGTTGTCGTCGGTGCATTCGGGTGCATGTGTGGCTCATATGTATTTAACTAACGGTGTAGCTCCATGTGCATTCACCAATATAGCAAAACGAATGGGGGTGCATGCATTCGCTTACATGTGTGGTGCATTCAGCAACATACAAAAACGTATGAGTGCATTCAACTAATTAACGCTAGTTTTAATTTTGTTGTTTTTTTAAGGGGAATGGAAGTATGCTCTTTTAGACAGTTGGTGATAAATCCTCTTCCTAGTGTTGAATTATTGGTTTACTTCCTCAAAAACTGCAATGCTTTGTTGTACTTTGAAGTGTTAATTTGGGTCCAAGTTTTTAAGTCTCAACTATCCTTCATTGACTTTTTAGTACTTTTACATAATAAATATGAATAATAATAATATATTAATCAGCATTTCTTAATATATCAGCAGCTCTTAATATCAGCAGCACTCTACTGTTATATATAGACATGGTTAAACTGTCAAAATAGCTTAGACTTCTACTTCTTCCACCACTCCAACCACAAAATTCTTCTTCACTTTCAATTGAAGCATCCAATTTGGACCCCCGAATCGTCATCTCTCCACTTTGGTGTAAAGAGATCTGCACTTTTCAGAACGAGCAGTCGTTTCACACTTGTTAAAAACATCCTGCAAGATTCAATCGGAAATAAGATCAGTTCAAGAAAAAGTAGAATAAAATTCATGCCAACCATTTCAAAATATGATGTAAGTAAAGGTTAAAGTCACCATTTTTATCATGAGAATTGTTTCTAGTTCAAGAACTTCACTATGAAATCTTAAAAACTCAAGAACTGGGTTCAGTAAAAATGGTAGCTTTTTACATTTAAAATGACAAATCCAGATTAAAGTCGCCATTTTTACCTTAAGAATGGTTGGAATTACAGAAGCAGCTTCAAATGTTATAAAAATCGTAAGTTTTTAAGTTTAAAATGAAAAACCGGAGTTAAAGTCAACATTTTTACCTTAAACATGGTTACAACTTCACTATGAAACCTTACCAGCTCAAGAATTGGGGCTAAGTTACAGAAGTAGCTTCAAATGTAGTAAAATCGTATCTGTTAAGTTTAAAACGACAAATCTGGGTTAATGTCACCATTTTTACCTTCAGCATGGTTACAATTTCACTATGAAACCTTACCAACTCAAGATATGGGGTTTAAACTTGGAAGCATCTTTGAATATAGTCAAAATCAGATATTAAGTCAAAATAGGAACAAGTTGCTTACTGCCATGGCACATCAGCCACAAGAACTTTGTCTCCTTCATTGTCCTCATACACAAGAGTATATTCCCCTGTTCCATCAAGCACATCTGAGATTGGTTTTTCTTCATGTTCCATGTTCATGATTCCACCACCAGAAGAATCTTTTCTGGCTAAAAGGACAAGACACAAACAAGAATCAGAGAATGTTTCTTTATGGTTATTGTTATTCTATTGCAGCTGCTCACTTATTTTTATGCTGAATTAGAGTATTTTGATAACAAAAGGTTTCCCTTTTTTCGCCGAAAATTTCGGGTTTAGATTCATGATCACCTGCAAGAAGGTATCTGAAGAGTTCATCGACAGCAGCACCGAGTTTCTCATAGTTGTTGTACAGATGAAGATTGACTTTCCTTCCAATGGGGACACCTTCCATGTTGATCTTCACAAATAAGCCTCTGTCATTGCCTTTTACTGGTTTTTCGCTGAAATTTTCGGTTTTGACCGCCTCTTGAGGCTGAGAAACGGGTTTAGCCGAAGTGAGATTCTTCCGAAATGAACGAACTGGAGGCCAGCCAACCACTGGTGAAGGAGCAACTCTGCATTTGCAGTTCATAAATGAAACATCTTAAAATCCCCTCTGTTGGAGCAATTTAACCCCTCCAATAAGAATACATAGTTATTAGACACCAATTAATTCATGGAAGACCGCAAAACAAAGTCTTTATTCAAAAATTTGCTAAAAGAGAGACCTTTAATTTCAAACTATGCTAACCTTACCTTAAAAAACATAGCAACATTTTAGCACTTTAATTTCTGTTCAAGGCTCAGCAATAATTCACTAACAAACATGGTTTTGAATGATTTTGGTCACAGAATTACCTTTTCTGAGAGCTTTTGGGGACAACTTGATGTGCAGCAGAAGAAACTGAAATTTTTTTACCACCATTTTGTTCTTCACCAGGTGGACCAAGCCTGAGCTCAAGATTCTTCTCCTCTGAAGAGCTGATGTGATTTCTTGATACTCCGCCACCTTTCTCACACCAATCTCCGTGGTTAGGCATCAGTTTCAGCAACCTCGGACAAGGTTTCGCATTTCCAGAGTACTCCATATTTGTGCAATTCAATCAAACAGTTGCAAGCTGCAAAGATGAAAAAGTTTGGGTTTTAAGTCTTTCTTCTTGCAGAAAAGGAAAACAAAAAAGATTTTGACATATAACAGCAAGAAAAAATAAAGACTTTGGAAAGTGGGTATCTTAGAAATGTAAGTAATATGCATTTGTCTCACACCAGGATGAAGATAGAGACAGAAAATAAGAAGAACAGATGCAGAAAACATGGAAAAATCGAAACTTTTCAAAGGTCAAATACCCACCTGAAGGACTTGACCTCAAATTCAAAAGAAGAAGGCTTTAAGCCTTAAACCATAACAAGGAAAAGAGACCAAAAACTTACAGGGGAAAGATGAAGTGAAGCGAATAAAGGTGAGAGATGGGTTTTAAAGCTGAAGCAACTAGCACGCCTAGTAGTGCTTCTTCAATGCTATATAATCATAAAAGGAATAATTTTTAGAGGCGGCAATGAAATGAAAACAGAGAGACTCTTCCTTTTTCCACAGAATGGAGAGCGGATATGGATATTTGCAGGGTTTGGTTGTTTAGTTGAGGAAGCAAAGGTTTGCTGTTGCTGTGGAGAGCAGAGACTTTCCTCAAACACAATAAACAAAGACTGTTTCTTTTTCTCGGTACCATACATCCAGAGTGTGTAGAGTCAGTCTACCACTAGAAGGCTACCACACGCCACCTTTTATATTTGTAAAATCAAAAAAATAAAAAATAAAAACTTCCACAATCCCCAAAACACAAACATCCTCTTTTCTTTTCTCCCTTTTATTAATTTTTGCAAAAAAAAAAAAAAGGAAATCCAATTTTAATTTCCTTCTCTTACAAAACTTTAATTTCTTTTTTTTTTTTAACTTTTCATACTGATAGACTTTCTGTATTGGTATTACGTAAAGATTACGTAAACGCGGGTCATATATGTTTATTTAAGTAAAACAAAAAAACTTTATATAATGGTTTTACATAGCATTCCTTGAAGATGAGACCCACACGTAAATTTATGTTTTAACGTAAAGCATTCCTTAAATATAAAGAATGCATTATGTATTACGTAAACATAATTATAAATTAATTCATTTTATAATTAAAGCTAATATTTTATTGGTGGTTGTTGAAAAAATTAATAATAAAATATATTTAAGGAATATGTTTAAGTAATACAATTGCAGAGCAAATATTTTTTACGTGTGTCTTAACTTTACGTATTACTTAAAGTGTACATAAATGTCTACGTGACAATTTTAAAGAATACGAATTATGTACAACCATTGTTGATGCTATTATAACTCTGATGAAAGTGATATATATAATATGATAAGGTTGAAGCAGAGTTAATGGTTTTTCTTTGCATAGCTACATATTTGTACTGCAAATAGTGTAAACTAATAAAATTCTGTTATATAATTGCTAAGAAAATTCATTAAATAGGCCATTATCATCTGGAAAAATAATCTACAATAGTAGAATTTTTGTAACTACTATTTAATAGAGTTTTAGATATGAAATGTAAAAATTAAATCACATTTCGCCTATCACTTGAAATTTGTGTATAGTTCTGTACTTTACTAGCATGCTTGTTTACTTCTAAAATAATATTTGTTAGCATTGTGTCACTCCATAAAATAATGATTAATAGTTAGACTCGGCGGATTCTGAATTAATTGATTAATTGTGGATATATATATATAATATAATAATAAAAATAAAAAGTTAATTTGGGACACCAAGAGAAATGACAAATCCAAAAGGAAGAATAATTACAAGAACATTTCATTTCAGCAAAGCAGCATGAGAAGTGGCTGTCTTGTCAGACGGTCATTTCTGTCGACCAATAGTAATTGGTTTTAGTGGGCAAAAATAAATAGGAGTAATTTAATTCCCGTAAGATTAATTACAAAATTATTCTTAAATTATATTTCTCTGATTTTTTGTTTTTAATCATCTCTGTATTTTAAATTACATTCCATCATTTACAATTTGTTACAATTGAATATAAATTAAAATAAAATTCAAGAAAAATATTAAAAAAATATAATAATTTTTTTAAAGAAATTAATCGCTCTTAGAGCATCCACAATGGTTTTACATAAATTGTATTCTTTAAAGTTGTCACGTAGACATTTATGTACACTTTAAGTAATACATAAATTTAAGACACACGTAAAAAATATTTTCTCTGCAATCGTATTACTTAAACATATTCCTTAAATATATTTTATTATTAAATTTTCCAACAACCACCAATAAGATATTAACATTAATTATAAAATGAATTAATTTATAATAAAAAATTGGTTACGTAATACATAGTGCATTACTTAAATTTAAGGAATGTTTTATGTAAAAACATAAATTTACGTGTGGGTCCCATCTTTAAGGAATGCTATGTAAAACCACTGTAGACAGTTTTTGTTGTTTTACTTAAATAAACATGTAGGACCCACGTTTACGTAATCTTTACGTAATACCACTGTGGATGCTCTTAATCACTAGACAAACGTGATAAAAAAAACTTTAAACTATACATGCAAAATATAAAACTAAGAAAAACAAACTAAAATTAAACAATAGTTTATAAATTAAATTCAATTATATTAATCATTATTCGTTAATATATATATACAATACTTTTATATAATTGAGGATATCTGGTTAGCTTTTCCTACTTCTGCTATCCTCCTCGTCTTCGCAGGTCTGTTTCTCGGTGACTAGGTTTCCCAATTGGCACACGTTTGCATGACTGGTATACTTCTTATTGATATGGTCAAGTTGGCTCCGTTGGATTCACAAGCGATCAATCGAAGTGATGCCGCTCCTCTACGGTCTCTACCTTTACCGGGCTCCCATTGGTCATCTTCGCGATCATTCATTTCTTAGTTTGTTGTTGGTATTTCCTTACTGTTGTACTGTTATTTCCAGATTTGGTTTGTGCTCTTAGGCATCTGTCAACTTTGTGTCGTGAATTTGGTTTTATCCATCTATCTCGGCTGATATGTATGCTGGCCCTAACTATTTCTCTTTGTTGTGTGTTGCATTAATAAGATCGCATCATTTCAACAAAAAAAAAAAATATATATATATATTTCATCTAAAACTAACCATTGAATACGAAATTATTAGTTATTGGCCAAAAAGAAATAGAAATAAATTATTAGTTCTTGACATTGTACCCGGTCATGACCTTAACTCTATCGACCAAACAATCACATACATTCCCACAATAAAGATATTTCATCTTCTTGTAAAATCAACAATCACTAATTCCATAAGTACCTCAAAAACAAAGAGAAGAAGATTAATTCAAGTAACTTATATCAAATGGATTTTAATCAAATTGGTACCTGATATAACATGTTAATACAAAACAGTATCCGAAATAATTTTTGTGACAAATTGGTACTTGAGAAGATCTAAGTGTTTTAGACACTGCAACTAGGGGTGAGCAAATTACCCAGTTGGAACCGGAACCGGACCGGAACCGGTCATTTGGTAGGTTCCGGGTAGATGTAAATGGTTCTGGTACGGTTCTGGGATTAAATTTCAAGAACCGGTATTTTCGGTTCGGTTCCGGGATAAGTTTTCGGGTACCCAAATACCCGGAACCGGAACCGTTATATATATATAAATTAAAAAAACACTAAACATTTAACAAATTTAAAATTGGTTTGTGGAAAATGTTATAATTATTTTTATGATTCACTTGGTATAACATAAATTTCAGTTTCATTTGGCTACCGAGAACCCAGTTCCAACTGGGTATCCAGTACCCGGTTCCAACTAGTACCTAAAATTATATTATTTAGTTTGAAAATTTGTAACCGGTTCCTTAACGGGTACCCGGAACCGATTGGCTCTTAACGGTTCTGGTACGGTTCCGGTTCCTAAATGTTCTGGTACGGTTCTGGGTAATAAAGTTAGGAACCGTTTAGTATTGGTCTGGTTCTGGGATACACTAAAAGTACTGGGTACCCGGAACCGCTCACCCCTAACTGCAACACCTGAATCATCTCAGATTCCAATTTGTCAAAAAAATCGTCCCAGATACTAATTCATATTAACGTGTTATCTCAGTTACCAATTTGATTATAATCCTTAAACCAAACCGATACAGAAATCGTTAAAAGACACTTTTAAATAATGCTTGAACACAAATCATTATCTCCACCCAATTCGATTCGGATGCGAGATAGATAGTTTTGTCTTATTCGAACGATGGCTCGGCCCTCAAATTACTTACAGAGCGAGGCCAAGACACGGCGAGGTCCGGTGGAAGGTTGTCGCGCGTGAAGAACAGCTAAGTTATCAATCAACAAGACGTCGCCTTTTTTCCAGGGAATCGCCACGGATTGGTCGTGTTGGATTCTTTGACAATCGTTGATGATGTCTGAGTGGCAGGATTCACCGTTTCCCAGCGTGAAAGCACCCAGCATGCTGTTGAACCAAATCTTACGATGCCTTGATTCGTCGTATTTGATTGCTGCTTTGGGACCGATTATTGATTTCACTCCTGCTGCACTCCATTCCAGCTTCATTCCTAGTTCACCAGCTCTGTACACGTAGAAATTATCACTCCTTAGTTAAACAGTTTGTTTACGGACTTCATTTAAAAACCACGTTATTAGCTTAAATCATGGTAAATGATTGAATTTTTTTTATTTATGTGCAATTTGGCTGTCGATTTTTTTGGTTAAACTTACACATAGATTATATACGTGGCGTAGACGACGCATCTGTGAGTTTTATGTTCGAGATTTAATCAAATGATGTAAAGAAGTAATACATGTATTAATTAGTTGGGTTATGAATTTAAAAAAACAGTCTTTAACTAGTGACCATGCGAATGAAAAAATATTCATGACCAGCACTTTACTTATTACAAGCTGACTCGATGCGAGTGAAAATTAGTCTAGGTGTAGGTAAGTATGCTACAGGTGCGGGTAAGTATGCTACAGGTGCTACCCTCCTGATGAAGACCTATTTAGGAAAACTCGTGGGAAACAAAAAAAAAACTATGACATGTTTATAATCGTTATTTCAGATTTAAAATGTTAATATTCAGTATACCATCTATCAGATTTGTTGCTTTCAACTTTTTTTTTTACTGATCTTGACATTAAAGGTGTTTTAGGCAACAAATTTAAAAAGTTGGAATATCAAAAGTTAATATTTTAAATATGAAACAACGATTAGTAAAATAACCGAGTTGAAAGTGTTCTTTTTAAAGTTATTAACATAATTAGTTAGCTACTAATGGCTAAACAAAATGGAGCTTGCAACAAGCACACTAGCTAGAAGTTCAGCCAGTTTGCTATACTTGAAACATTAATCAATATTCATAACAATTAACAAGATTGACGACAACCTTTTTTCAGCAACGGTCTTGTCTTCTGTCCCGAACGTCGATTTCCAACCGCGGCCAGTCGCGGAAAGTAGATCATCTTCTTCTCCGAAGACCCGACTGTAAGTGAATCCATGATCTTCTAATTTCTGAACAAATCCCGGGTGCTTTTCTTTCATCTTGTCGTACACGATGTGGCTAAGGACTATCGGGGTCTCTCCTCCACTGCCAGGTTCTTCTTCGCAGAAGAAGAATAGCTTCGTCGGAAACTCCGGTAACTGCAAATTTTGAATTTTTATGAATTTCTGGGCTTAATTAATCACAGACAGTAATTTACTGATGAAAGAATTCAAAGTAAGTGAGCTACTGACCCGGGCCATCTCGTGGTGGAACTGGATTTCTTGATCGGGAGGCGATTCATTGGCGGTGAAGACCCGACCGACGATTCGGGTTCTGATGGCGGCGCCGCCGATGTACGGAAGCTCATCGAAGCCGAAAGCCTCCACGAAGTCGTTGAAATCCGAAGCAGAGTTGATCGGACATCCTCGAAAGAGGAGGGCCCCACTTTCGTGGAGAAGGGATTTGAGGAACGGAAGCTGGCTTTGACGGATTGGCTTAGGTCGTGGAGGGTGGTTGGATTCGCCGGAGACAGCACCGCCGGGAAAGGGATGGAGGAGAAGGATTTCTGCTGAGGGAGTTGGATTTGGGTGAAGGATTCCGCCATGGAGATCTGCAGAAATGAGAAACCTTAGATTTCGATGCAAGAAGGAGGTAAAGAAAGATGAGTATTGTCGTATTGGATTCAATTAAATAAATGAATGCACATCGTACGAAATGTTTTCACGTTCATGCAAAATGACAAATTACATGCATAGAGCAAATTTATACTCTACTAAGCTAAATAACTAAAGACCTGGCTAATTTTCATTCAAAAATATAACTAGCTAGTTAATTTAATATATCTTTTAAAAAAAACAAATAGCTAACTAGACTTATACAAATGAGTAATTAGATATCTCCTTTTAATTTGGTGAAATTTATCATATATTCATCACGCGATCGACTGAGAGTTCGCTCGTGGGCATTACTGCTTGAGCCTTCAAGTCGCCATCGCCGGCGCCTTATCATCCGTTTTCTTGTTGCCTTTCCGGACTTCAATTCTTCAGTTTTCCCTTTCTCCAACCTTGTTGCCTTCAGTTTTAAAAAGTTACAAATCTGCCATGATACTATTTGAGGTGATTGTGGTGAGTCTAGAAAGTCTGTCATAAAGTATTGCATTAAGCTAAAAGAGTCTTCTAGTAAGAAAATTTAGGGTTAAGAATCTATAAACTGTTTGCTCATTGTGAGATTTTGGTGTCTGAAATTTAAAATGTTAAAATGAACAGTCTTAGGTTTCATTTTTGTTGAAATTTGGTATCTCGGTGTGATTAATTTAGAGAAGCTAATGCTAATCCTGACGAAACCGGCTGTCAAATAGGAGCTCTCCATGTACGCTCCATTCTCGTCACCTTGCCGGGACCGTCACCTAAGAAGGTGGCCACATCCTTACAAGTAAATATCGCTCTATTGTCGCTGAAAATCACTCCACACCACTCTGTTGGAAACATTTTCTTTCGGATATTCAAGTTTTGGAAGAAATTTGACGATTTTATAAAAAGTTAAGAGTTGTGGATTATGAGTGGGTGAAATGGTCGATAAAAATGTTTGAATGGAGAGGAAAAGACGCGCGAATACACCAAATTTCAACAAAAATAAAACCTAGGACTGTCCATTTCAACATTTTAAACTTCAGACACTAAAATCTCACATGGAGCAAAGTTTAGACAGTTTATAAGTACTTAACCCAAACAAATGGCAAAAAAAAAAAAGGTAAAAGTAATTTACTAGTGTTAAAAAATTGGAAACCGTCTCTCATTCTTCTGGTTGCAGGGCTTTTGGATGAATTGCGTTTTTCTCATAATGACCTTGTTGTTTTGCATAGAGTGCTTCTAATCCAATTTTTCTATAACATCAAAACTGAGCTTCAACTGGCATGGTCTAGCAAACTAAATGGCAAACATTTTTGGAAATAAGAGGGAGCATTCTTCAAATTCTAAAGAGGGTGAACATCCTTCAAATCTTTAGCAGCGCATCAGAATGGGGTATTGAAGTGTGTGTAATCTGGACTGCTGATTGTTTATTAGTCTGGACCTACTCGTGAAGCCCAATTGTGATGTGAGCTTGTTTGTCAACATTTGTTTTGTTTAGGAATTGTTCATTCACTTTTGTTAACCTAAGCACAAGTCTAAGTTCCCCTTAAAGTCAAAGTAACGAAACTTAAATAAACTTATCTCGACCAATCAGTACACATTTTGTTATAAATGAGACATAACAATTTAATATACTTAAACACAACTCATTATCTCCGATAGATGTAAATAGTATTTCAATGATTCAACTCTCAAATTACTTTGGTATTTCGATGATTCGACTCTTACAAAGTGAGGTCAAGATGCGGCGAGGTCCAGTCGAAGATCTTCGAGCGTGAAGAACAGCTAAGTTATCGACGAACAACACATCGCCTTTCTTCCACGGAATCGCCACAGATTCCTCCTCATGGACTCTTTGGAGATCATTGATCACATCATCAATGACCGACGGGAAGGATTCACCGTTTCCAAACGTCAATGCACCCACCATGTTGTTGAACCAAATCTTCCGCTGCCTCGATTCATCGTATTTGATTGTTGCGACGGGACCGGTTATTGTTTTAACTCCATCAGCTGTCCATTCTAGCTTCATTCCAAGTCCAGCAGCTCTGTAAAATAACAAAAGAAAATTGAGTTATTAATCAATCAATGCAAGGAAAAAATTCAAGAAAAATTTAGGGTTAACAGATCTTTTGTCACGATGTTTGACCACTTTTGGTTTTAGTCTATAATGCTTTTTTACCTAATTTTAGTACCATATGTTTGCGGTCTAGTTCGACCGTTACATTCCGTAGTCACATAATCCACCATAAACTTTCGATTTTGTTCAATTTTGGGGAATTGATACCTTAAATCTAGTTCAAAATGTCAATTCCCCAAATTTGAACTAAACTTTTATTCCAAAACTAAAAGTTTAGGGTGGATTACAGGAATGTAATGGTCACCTATAATATACCAAAACTAGGTAAAAAAAATATCATGGAGCAAAACCCAAAAGTGGTTAAACATCATGGACCAAAAGACTGTTATCCCAAAAATTTATATAGCTTATGTTTATAGTATGAAGCGATTAAATATAAACTATGCACCAAGATTATGGGAGGTTTGAAATTAGACATATGAGATCAAGACTAGCTATGACGATAACTCTAGATGTTGTTTATGGAAGACAGCGCAAAACGACATACCCAAAATCATGGTAAATGTATTGCTTGTAAGGTAAACGTTTTTGTCACATGCGATTTGCCAGTTTCGTCCATTTCTCAAACAAAATTGGACTAGAAGTGCCTGTGGCAACCTAATTAGGTCCATTTCTCGATGTGTCCATTTCTCTAACAACATTTTGGACTAGAAGTGCATGTGGCAACCTAATTAGGTCCATTTCGCTATGTGTCCATTTCTCTAACAACATTGGACAAAAATGCACGTGGCAACCTTTTTTTTATTGAACACGTGGCAACCTGATTAGACGATACTTTTGTGAATTTTATGTACAAGTTCAGAAAGGTGAAAAAAATGCAATAATATACTAGTTTTAGGCTTCTAGCTAAGCACATCAGTGAGAAAAAGTTAAGGCAGCAACAATTTGAGTTTACTATTTAAACCATTGGCTAATTACCTTATTGCTAGAAGTTCAGTTGCTCAACTTCTTTCAGCTAATTCAGCTACCAAAGTGAGCATACTTCAATTAGCAAAGTGAACACTAAATCGTACTTCAACTAGCAAAAGTGAAGACTAAATGTAAAAATCAACGGAGCCGGGACAAGTTGAGTTAACAATTTGCTAAAAAAAAACTGACCAGGTAAACTTCAACTACCAAGTTGATAATTAACTCTTAAACCATTAATCCATATTCATAACAAGATCAACAACTACCTTTTCTCAGCTACTGTCTTGTCTTCTGTCCCGAACATCGATTTCCAACCGCGGCCGACCGGGGACAGCGGATCATCTTCTTCCCTGATAAACCCACCGTAAGTTAATCCATGAACTTCTAATTTCTGAACAAAATCCGGGTACTTTTCTTTCATCTTGTCGTACACAATGTGGCTGAGCACTATTGGGGTCTCTCCTCCACTGCCAGGTTCTTCTTCACAGAAGAAGAATACCTTGGTCGGAAACTCCGGTAACTGTAACCACACAAAGTTTGAATATCTTCAGAAATTTAATCCTAGACAATAATAACAAGGGAAAAGAATTTGGCATCTTAGATTAAATTGTTAATAGTTGATGTCCAAGATTTCAATTTCAATTATGCTGGTGTCTCTGGTATCTCCGTCAAATTTTAGATTTAAGTTTTAAAAAACGAGTTGAAAAGAAAATTTTGCCCCTAATATTTTTTTCAAAGCCACCCGTCTAATTCCCCGTCTAATTCCGGTAGCGGAAGCTGCAGAGGCTCTAATTCCCCGTCTAATTCCAGTAGCGGAAGCTGCAGAGGCTAATTTGAGCGAGTTCTGTTAAATTTTTGACACTCCAAAATTTAACGGTGACACCAAATAACAATATAATTGAAGCTTGTGACACCAAATACATCAAATTGACACATGAATAACCGAGTTCTATCAAATTTAACTCCTAGGCCTAAATTTGACGACGACACCAAATAACAACATAATTAAAACATGGAACACCAAATACATCAATTGACACATGAGATAAACATGAAGCACTAAATATTTGACACGTGAGATAAACCCAAAACACTAAAGATGTTATTTTTAAATTTATAGAAAGATGCAAGAACCCGGGACATCTCGTGGTGGAACGGGATTTTCTCGTCGAGAGGCGATTCATTGGCGGTGAAGACCCGACCGACGACTCGGCTTCTAAGGGCGGGCCCACCGGTGTACGCCAGCTCATCGAATCCGAAGGCTTCCACGAAATCGTTGAAGTCCGATGCAGAGTTGATCGGACATCCCCGGAAAAGGAGGGCCCCACTTTCATGAAGAAGGGATTTGAGGTACGGAATCTGGGCTTTGACGGATTGGGTTAGGCCTTCGAGGGTGGTTGGATTCGCCGGAGACAGCACCGCCGGGAAAGGAGCGGAGGAGAAGTATTTCTGCTGAGGGAGTTGCACTTGGGTGAAGGATTCCGCCATGGAGATCTGCAGAGAAACCTTCGATTCAATAAGCAGTACTACTGTCTTTGCCTCTTTGGATTTGTTGTCGGTTACATATTTATATGTTTCAATAAAAAAAAATGGATGCATGCATCCGAAATGCTTACACGTATCGCTCATGCAAATGACAGATTACACACATGCATAGAGTCAAGTTTTAAATTTAAACTCTATAATAATAATATAATATCACCTCACTGTTAATTATTGTTATTATTATTATTAGTTAAGACATATACATGTGTATGAAGGTCCTCAAAAGTTTATTAATCATACAAGTTAGTCCTAAAGTCAAGTTTAGTTGGTTTTCTAAATAGATGCGAATACTTTTTTTTTTTGGTGAAAAAGATGCGAATACTTTATCTGTAATAAAGTTCAATATATATAAAGCTAATCTAAAGAAATATTTGGCCAAAAAAAAATCTCAAGAAATATGGATTAAGTCATATTTATAATAATTGAAGTAGGTAAAGTCGGCAAATTTCTTTTGAGACTTTTGGACATAAATTTATAGACTTAACTTGATAATTAAATTAAATAATTTACCTAATTATAAATCGCTACCTAGAGTTTATTTTTTCAAAGGGTTAAAGGTACTTTTCATACCACATGTTTGGCCGATGTGGCTTTTAGTACCGGATGTTTGGTTTTGTATACTTTTGGTACCAAACGTTTGAAAAAATATGGTTTTTGGTACATCTGTTAGTTGGCCGTTAGTTTTTTCCGTTAAATGACATGTGCAAGTCGCGTGACCGACCCTAAACTTTTGATTTTATTCAATTTAGTCCCTCAAATATATTCATAACTTTTAATTTGTTTAATTTAGTCCCAAAACTTCAAAATCGATTCCAATTTAACCATTGAACCCAATTGAGCTAACCGGACCTAGTCTAGGGCTAGGTCCGACACTAGTTTGGGGTCACTGGACCCAGCCAACCCTGACTCAAGGTCAGAGCTAGCCCTAGGCTGGTCCGGCTAGGTCAATTGGAACCTAGCCCAATTTGGGTCGAATTTGGGCTAGGTCCCAATGGACCTAGCCTAGGGCTAGGTCCGACTCTGGGTCAGGGTCGGCTGGGTCCGGCAACCCCAACCCAGGTTCGGACCTAGCCCTAGCCTAGGTCCGGCTAGGTCAATTGGGTTCGATGATTCAATTGGAATTGATTTTGAAGTTTCGTGACTAAATTAAACAAATTAAAAGTTATGAATATATTTGAGGGACTAAATTGAACAAAATCGAAAGTTTAGGGTCGGTCACGTGACTTGCACATGTCACTTAACAGAAAAAACTAACGGCCAACTAACGGATATATCAAAAGCAACATTCTTTTCAAACCTTTGGTACCAAAAGTATACAAAACTAAACATCCGGTACTAAAAATCACATTCGGCTAAACATGTGGTATGGAAAGTACATTTAACCCTTTTTTTAAATCATAATGTGAGCTTTCAATTCCAGACCCAAACTATTACATGTTTTTATAATGTTAATTAAATTGGAAAAAAAAATGAGTATGCATGTCAATGATACATTTTGATGTATACCAAAATTTTAAGTATAGTTGTGAAACACATATAATTGAAGATATCTCGATGCGATCCTTTTAAATTATTAACGCACGTAATAGGAATACATCAAAACACATAATGTAGTCGACATATACTTATTTACTGTCCAATTTGATGGGATTATAATAGAGGCACTAAATCGTTTATAAATTGAAAATTTTTAGGAAAAAAAAAAATATTTCACAACTCGAGTATAAATATATGATTAGTTCAAAATTCATGTTAGCAAATTAGTTATTAATCCTATATAAATAAATACTATGGAAAATGTTAAATTGTCTCCTATATTTACACCAGAATCACCATTAACCCATTTAATTTTTTTATTATATGGATGGCAATTCATATATTGTAAGAAAACCCATTTAATTATTTTAATATATGGATGGCAATTCATATATTATACTTTTCTATATTATCTTTTGGGTTCCGTCCAAGGTTTGCTCAATGTTGAAATTTGGTGTCTGAAATTTAAAATGTTAAAATGGAGAGTTTCAAGTTTTATTTTTGTTGAAATTTGGTGTCTCGGTGTGATTACTTTAGAGAAGTCAATCCCGACAAAACCGCCAGTCAAATTTAGTGATTTTGTAAAAAAGTAAAGAGTGTTGGATTATGAGTGGGTTAGTGACTTGATGAAAATATTGAAGAGAGATGAAAAAACGTGCGAAGACACCAAATTTCAACAAAAATGAAATCTGAAAATGTCCATTTTAACATTTTAAACTTCAGACACCAAATTTTAACATTGGGCAAACCTCATTTATTAACCCTATTCTTTAAAACAAGTTCATACTTTTGCTCTTGTTTAGGTTGGCAACTAGTTACCAATTAAATGTATTCTTTAGAGTAATTAAGTAGAACATCAGCGATTCCTCCCAGGTTACTTGCATATAGACATATAGTTACTTGCATAGGGAGGCCAAAATACGACGTGGTTCAGTGAAAGTTCTTCGTGCATGAAGAACAGCCAAGTTATCAATCAACAACACGTCTCCTTTCCTCCACGGAACGGCCACGCATTCCTCATCAAAGATCCTTTGACAGTCGTGGACAATTTCCGCGGGCAAGGCTTCTCCGTTACCAAACGTGACTGCTTTTGCCGGATCGTTGCGTGAATCTTTCCAGCCGGTAAATGCAGCCACCATGCTGTTGAACCAGATCTTCCGTTGCCTTGTTTCATCGTACTTGATTGCTGCAATCGGACCCATTATTGACTTCACTCCGTTCGCTGTCCATTCTAGCTTCATTCCTAGTCCAGCAGCTCTGTCAAATGTTCAAGAACAGTATGAACTAGTTTAGCACTTGATCATCATTTCACCAGAAAATAATTATCAATCAATACTGAGAAGAAAAGAAATGTAAAGTATCTTCATGTTTATATACTTTATTTATAGTGTGTTTAATTATCAAATTGTTAGATAATGTTTAGGCAGTCGAACGATTGTTAACTGGAGTTTTTTATTGAATATTTTGTTAGCTCAAATGTGTACAAATTGCTATATCCGTAAGAATTTCCGTCTAATTTGAGCGAAATAATTCGCGTACTGGTACGTGATGAACAAAACAAGGCAAATAGCTACTTGTTTGAATAGCCCAACAAATTGCTAACTGATGTTTGAGAAATCAGACAAATGAGTAACTATTTTCTTTATTACTTGCCGAATAGTGAGTCATTCTATCTAAATTAGATGGAAATAGTAACGAGACCTATCAATTTATACACATGAAACTTAAGTTAAAAAAAATTAGATAGCAACTTCTAAAACACTGCACAAAAAACAGCTAGCAATTTGATAGTGTGATACCATACATTTCAGCAGTAAATTTAGAAGCTGCAAATCAAGTATTGCAATACCAGAAGTTGAAAAAAACAACCTTTTCTCTGCTATGTTCTTGTCATCTGTCAAGAAAGTTGATTTCCAACCGCGGCCAATTGGGGAAGAGGGATCATCTTCTTCCCCCAATATTCGAGTATAAATCAAGCCATGATCTTCCAATTTCTGAACAAAATCTGGGTACTTATCTTTCATCCTCTCATACACTACGTGGCTGAGAACTATTGGGGTTTCTCCTTCACTCCCGGGTTCTACTTCGCAGAAGAAGAATATCTTGGTCGGAAACTCTGGAACCTGCAAAGCTTGAATCTTAGGATGCTGTCGTATTTAATCTGAGGTAACTGAAAGATGCAAGAATCAAGATCAAGAATCCGACCTGGGCCATTTCGTGGTGGAAGTGGATTTCCTGGTCGGGAGGCGATTCATTGGCGGTGAACACCCGACCGATCACGTTGGTTCTGGGGGCGGCGCCGCCGATGTACGGCAGCTCATCGAACCCGAAAGCCTCCACGAAATCGTTAAATTCCGATGCTGAATTGATCGGAAATCCTCGAAAGAGGACCGCGCCGTTCCGATGAAGAAGTGATTTGAGGTGAGAAATTTGTGCCTTTACGGATTGGGTTAGGCGATCGAGAGTGGTCGGAGTTGCTGGAGACAGCACCGTCGGTAGGAGGATGGAGGAGAAGGATTTCTGCTGAGGGAGTTGTATTTCAGTGAAGGATTCCGCCATGGAGATCGCTAAGGTTTGCAGAAAGGGGAAACTTTTACTTCGATTCAAGAATGTGAGAGTAGAAGAAGAAGAAAGAAACAAATGTGATTAGGTTTCGTCGTGTTCGATGTTCCAAAAAGCAAAAGCAACTGAATCCTACATGCTTCTGCGTCCAGATTCAACAATAAGCGAGTGTTAAAAAGTAAATGTCAAAATAAAAGGGATGGCTAATTTTTATATTTATTTAAAAAACAGATATTAATAGAAACCAAATTGAATAATTATAATGCAAAAGAAAAAAAAAGGCACGACAGAGTTTGAATGAATTTAAGTTCTTGTTCAAATAGTGTAGCTGGTAGGGAACTGAAAAAATCAAAATAACCAAGTATGAGACAACTATAGTAACGGTAAGAACTAAAACAAATACCATAATCGATTTAAGATTGTCAAAACCCAAAATAAAAGAAAGCAACTAAATTAGTAAATCACATCAATTTAAAAAACAGTCAAATCTGTTTAGTGGAACTGAGGTTCTCTCCAAGAAGACCCAGTTAGCAGCAGTTATACGCGACAAGCAATACATGAAAGAACATCAGCTACGATAAAATTATAGACAATTCAATCAGCAAATGAGAAGAACAACGTGAAGAAATTGAAAATTACTTGAGGTAAATAAGACTAGAGATCAACCTACAAACATTAAAATACCATCACTTTAACTAGTTAAGGTTGCCGAAAAAAAAAAACTCTGCTGCTCTCTTATACCATAAGCATCAGAAGTTTACAAGGACTGGCGAAATAAGCCATGCATAATAGAGATTGTCTGAGATCATATGGCATGATAATCTGATGTTTCCTGTGTTGGATTTAAACTGTTCAAAGACAATATACGTGATTGAGTGAGGTAGCCAAAAATTTCCTAAAATCGTAATGATTCAAATTTTATACAAAATTCGACTCCAAGTTTCCGTTTTTTTTCTTCTCATTTTTCACTTTGACTAATCATCCTTTAACTTGTATCGTATCCGTGCAGAATAGAAATATTGGAGATGAACTTTTCATACAATCTTTAAAGTTTATACTAGATATCAGTATGTGTTACGCAGCGCGTGCTGATGGCTGATATCTAGTAATAATAGTTGAAGTACTTATTAAATAGATAGATAAAACTATATAAAAATTACAAATTAATAGTTTTCCCTCAATGAAACATCCACATGAATGAAACATGCTGCAGAGTCTACCAAGAAAGGAAAGTATTCATTGAGTACGTCTTGTCTATATAAAGAGAGGTACAACATCCATTTTTCGGGTCCTACAATACAACAGTTCTTTGACGGTTCCTGATTATAGTTAAAAAAGAATAAATAATAATTTCCCAAAAAAAAAAAAACAGATTAACTATGACAACTACTACAACAAGGACCAGAAAATTTCATAGAGCATTACCCTTACTCTAAGAAACCAAATCAAACTGCCTGAATTGGACTCGTTTTTCCAGCACCGAGCTCTGATCCGCTTCTAGAAGCTGCTGCTGCTTCAGAACTTCCTTAAAAAACAAAGACCCCCAAAAAACAAAGGGTAATTAGCACATACTTAACAAATATTACTATCACAAAATAATGACTTTTATGATTCTTTTGTTCTGCATACTACACTTCTGATGAAACTTACTCAAAAAGTGCAGAACATATTACGCGGAAAAAATGAAAGGAAGCGATATTATATTGCAATAAAAAGTAAATTTGTGTAGCATTATTTACAACTGGAAGCTGAATTTATAGCCCTTTTCGAAGCAGCAAAGGAAGCCGTATGACTGAAGCAACTCTACGAAATGTTGCTAAATACAAGGGACCAAGCTCGACCGGTACTAGTGTGTACCGATAGTCAATCGGTAGTAGCGTCGACGAAAGAGCATAAGTAATATCGATGGATTCGCCGTATATTTGAAAAATACAATTTTGTGAGAAAGATGTTCAAGGACAAGGACAGATTTAGAGTCCATATATGGATAGACGATATGATCGCAAATCCCATGACTAAAGCTCTCTACATGCTAAGTTGTTTTCAAAGCATGTACGGTCGATGAGATTGCGACGGCATATTTAGAAGTATACATAGTTCTATATAGGGGTGAGCAAATATCCCGAGAGGCTTAAAATCCCGCCCTTCCCGCCCTGGCCCGTCCCAGAAAGCCCGTCCCCAAAATGGCCCAAGCCCTAATAGGCGGGACTTTTCTTCTCAACTAGGGCTAGGGCTTTTTTACGAAGTCCCAAAGGACCCGTCCCGTCCCTTTTTGCTAACTAATCAGCTATAAACTATAGTTAGTTAAGTTAACTTTAGTGATAGCTCGGGTTGAAGTTCCATTTGATCTGGGATTTGCATTTATAACTTGTTATGTCAGAATTGTTAGTGACTTTGTGTTAGAGTCCTGGTGAAACTTAGTTTTGGAGTCTTTGGTGAACTATTTTGGAGAACCAAGTTATGTGTTGAACTTGGTGTTCTTACAAGTGACAAAATGTTTGAGTGATTTTGGTGTTTTATGGTGAACTTTGTGGTATCTGTTGAACTTTGTTGTTGTTCTGTGTTTGGTTATGGTTTAAGTAAATTGAGTATTGTTTTTTTTTTTTTTTTTAACTTGGATGGGAATTTGGGTTTGTCCCATTTGTCCCTAGTCCCTGTAGTCCCGTGACGGGCGGGCCTTTTCCTACTAGCTAGGGCTCGGGACAACCATTAAGTGGCCCTAGTTTTAGGGCTTGGGCCATTTTATAGAAAAAGTCCGTCCATCCGTTCCATGCTCAGCCCTAGTTCTATATATAATATTAGAATAACTTGATAAGATGTTATTAATCAAAAGTGCCTTTTGAGATGAATAAAAGTAACGAAGATTTACTAAATATTTATATATTAATTTTATCACGATCTATAGTATTTGTTGAGAGTTGTAATAAATTCACTCTACCCTTAAATCTATAACAAACTCAAAAAAATCTATTGAAATTAATTATATAGTATATATAGATGTGCGCAATCGTGTTAACTGTTAGGTAACACCGCTCGGATCACATTAGGCACCACCTAATGATTTTATAATCATGTTTAAATTACTCTTTTTTTATTGGCCGAACGTTTAAATGACTCTTAATTAATCGGTTTGATCACATTCAATGGGCGACGTGTATCCACATTAACTGTTTGATCCTGAATGTGCGGGTTAAAGTCGACTCTCCAGCAGTGAGTCAACGTCCAGTTCATCAATATTTAGAGATAAGAATAATATTCCAATACCTTTCCTCAATCCGAAGGTGGTGGAACGACTGAGAAATAGTACCGAAATAAGGGACCTTTCTACAAAGCTATTGGAGTACTATGTTTTGCTACTAATTTTTTTATTTTTCTATTGCCCTAAAGGTGAACCTCATAGGAAAATTGATATTATTAATAGTATGATACACATATTAGGTGTAGTTAAAAAAATTCATATTTTTTTCATACTTTTAAAATTTTACTTACATTACAATTAAGTCCACCATAATATTAAAAAAACTAAAAGTATAGTGCAAAAATCCAAAAAGCTTGTCGAGAACCCAAAAGGACTTTTGTATAGATAATCTGTAACCTGGTCTTCTGTTGACTATATATGTTAATTTGTAAGGTGTATATATATGTATTGATGGCAAAAGAGTTGACTATATATAAATATAATCACGTCCACTATCCAATTATTAATTATAATAATATATAGTCACACAGACATTGTCAATGTGATTCCTACCTCAGCATTGTGTTTGGTCCCATTATTTCTTCTTTTGTCATTCTATAACTGCTGCTGCTTTCTATTCATTTCTCTTGTATTGAGTCGCATCATCAACAAAATCATAATATACTCTAGAGCTCTCCCTTTCTAAGAACACCAAATAGATATAGTGTTCTACCTAAGATCTACTAGCAAATCAAAAGCTCAATATGTCGTGGTCATCAGTGGTGGAAGAATTTTCTCGTCCATCTCCGAAAGATGGATACTACGATGTATTCATAAGTTTTAGAGGCGCCGATACACGTTCCGGTTTCACCGATACACTCTATCGTTCATTACTTGAAAACGAATTATACACTTTTATCGATGCAGATCTCGCAGGAAATGTGATCGAAACTCTATTCAAGATAATTAGAAGATCAAGGATGGCGGTGGTGGTTTACTCAGAAAGTTTCGCTTCTTCGCATTGGTGCTTAAGAGAGTTAGAGGCCATTATACAACGCTGGGAGGAGAAAAAGATGTTGATGATCCCAATATTCTATAAGGTAGATGCTCATGAACTAAAACACCCGAGTGAAAAGATCACAAAGTATTTTGATGAGCATATAACAAAATACGGCAAGACTATTGTGGAGAATTGGAAGGCTTCTGTTACCAAAATGGGCTATGTTAGCGGATTCCCTTACAAAGATGTCTACACCAGGTTCGTAATCTCTCACCTATTCACTGCCTCGAATTATTTTGCAAGTGTGTATATTTTAATTAACTTCCTCCAATTTTTATTAGAATGATTTGATATTAATGTTTGCAACTGTATATATTTTAATTAACTTCATTTAATTTGTAGGTCTGAACGTGATTTTATTACCACGCAAGTCATCACTACAATAAAAAAAAAGCTAAGAGAATGGGGAAAAACCGGCTTAGAAAGCAGTACTAGTAATCCTTATAATAGTGGTCCTGCAGCAACAGAGAATCATCATGACGTCTTTGTAAGTTTTTTAGGGAAAGACACACGCTACGATCTTGTTAGTCATCTTTACAAAGCTCTGATGAATTACCGGAAAGATATTAAGATCTTCATGGAAGATCGAGATCACTTGAAAGATGACAAAATATTTGAGGTAATTCAGCGGTCCAAGATGTCAGTAATTGTCTTCTCTAAAAATTATGCTTCCTCAAAATGGTGTTTGAGGGAATTAGTGAGGATACTCCAATATAGTAACACAATGGGGCATGATCTTCTACCCATCTTTTACGAGGTACGCACCGATATATACACATATTACTATATTATTATTAATTAGACAATGAACGAATGTCAAAATGACTTGCACTAGTGATCTTCAAATTATATATTATGTCATGTGTATACTAAAACAAACTTATGCATATATATAATTCTATTTGATTAAACATTTGTTGCTTTCCTTTATAAATTATTATTATGACTCCGCAAGTATAAATAACCCAACCGGATTTGATAAAGCAAGCGGACAATGAAAGAATAGCTTACTATTTAGAAAAGCATGAGCGTGATGAGGAATTGGAGACGGTACAGAATTGGAGGGATGCAATTACAGAGTTAGACTATACGGTTGGTTGGCGCTACTCTACTACTAAAAGGTACTTACTAACCTATCAAACTGTCATGGTTTTATGGCGTACAGCCTGCAGCCACGTAATTAATCTATATAAAATATAATTTGGTTAGGGTGTCTAAACCAGTGTTATCAGAACCGGACCGGACCGGCGGTACCGGACCCTTCCACGGTCCGGTTTGCTTATTTCCGGAGGATGTAAGCGAACCCGGTTCTGAAGTCTGGTTTTCACCGAACCGTCCGGTTTTGGGCGAACCGGGCGGTTCGCCGGTTCGGGCTCCTTTCATTAAAAAAAAAAATTAGGGTTAACTTACAGAGAGGCAGGCCCCCGATCCGGACTAAAACCTAAAGAAGGGTTAACTTACAGAGAGGCTCTGCAAATCTGCATGTTTTTTACTAAAACCGGTCGGACCCTGGTCCGGTTCTGATAACACTGGGTGTCTAAACTTAAGACTAGTAAAAAAAATGGAGAAATGACGTTTCGGTATTTGGCCTCCTTACAAATCAACTCGGAACAAGTGATAATTAGTCTAACGTATAAAGTAAACATGTTACATATGTTACACTCCGAATGAGTTTTCTAGGACAGCCCTAAAAAAACTTTAATGTGTTAGAATTGTTACAAAAGTTCTTATTATTTCCAGAAATATTTTTAAGTTTCCAATTTAAATTATTTCATCTAGTATAATACATTTTTGTTGGCAAAAAAATAGTAGAATGTATCACATGCAACAATCGACTGGACACATGGATATGTATAACAATTATAGTTATAAGACATTAAGCATCATGTTAAACATCAATACATGTCATCATGACCGCAAAAGTAAGAGTCAGTAAATAACAAAAGAGATGTGCCAATTCCAACATAATTAATGTCATCAATATACATTTATAATTTTTTTTTAAAAAAATTGTAACATTATATTTATTCTTAACGGTACTTATGGTTGGTTGGACCAACTGGTAAAGCGGGTTGTGTTCTCCGTGGGCGACCTGAGGTCGAAATCCGCTGGAGACGCCCCCTTAGGGAGGACTTTAACCTTAACGCTCCCGGTCCGAACTTGCGAAAACAATGTAAATATATATAAAAAAAAATTATCCTTAACACGGTCTTTGTTTCTACGTGTAACTTAATTGTAGTAAGACTGGAGAACTAGAAAACCTCATCCAAAGTGTTGTTGAAGAGATATCAACCATATTAAACAGGTACTTAATTATAAACCATTTATGTCTTGAGTAAATCTAGAACTACATCTATATTATGCAAGAAGATCATGCAACCAATTTTTTTTTTACTGCAAGGTTTTTTTATTATATATATATATATACGGTGTTTTTATAGTTTGCCTGAATATTTCTCTGTGTCTGGTTATTTGTTTAGGGTTGATGAAAAGAAGGAATCAACTATGAATCAACAAGCAAAAATGTCAGCCAAAGAAGAAAACACACAAGTACTTGCAGTAGAAACATATGTAGGTGTTGGGACAATAAATACACGGTGCGATGAAAAACTCGAAAAACCGAGATTTTTCACACTATTTTTTATGTTGTTAACTATAAAAATATAGTGTGGTGCGGATATGATATGAATTTTTTATTGGGTCCATAACCAACCGTCATTATCGTGCGTTTATGGTATTTGCCAAACCCGGTAAAACATCTTTCTAATTAATCCTGGTTACTATTTTTTGTTTCATAGCTGAGAGATATGGCTGAGCGGCTTCCAGCAGCAGGAACAGCTGGTAGTGGTACCGAGTCCGGTGGGGGCCCCCCTAGAGATATCTACGGTTCAGATCGCATAGCATCCAACGGTGATGACGAAACCAGCCTTCCCCTTCAGGTGTGCACCAGTAACGGGCACCACCAACAAGATGGAGAAAACGGTATTGGTACTGGTACTGACCAGGGCCGGCTGAAGGGCGAAGCAGCCCAAGCAAGGGCTTTAGGCCACAAAATACGTAGAGACGGCCATGGTAATGCTCAAGTTGATACCGAATGGATGGAGAAGTACGCGGACGGTGTTTATGTAACCCTCGTGGCCTTACCCGACGGGACTAGGGATATAAAGCGAGTTCGTTTCAGGTATTCATTCAATATTTAAAGGGTTGATGTTTGATCAAAGTTGGCTTTTGGGTGCAATAAGTGCAACGTTAAATTGGAGAACTACACTAAACAAAATAAAAATATTTAATAGTATTGCACTAAAAGTTTAGAAATTGCAAAAGTATTGCACCAACTGTCTAAAAAAAAAGATGTTGCAGCAAAAGATAAATTCGGTCAAACATTTGATACCAAAAGATCATTTAACCCAAATTTAGATCTTTTTCTCGATTACTTGATGAGCAAGTAATAACTAATTAATGGTGCAGTCGAAGGAGGTTTGTGGAGCACCAAGCCGACACATGGTGGTCGGAGAATCGGAGGAGGGTTTACGAGAAATACAACGTTCCTGAGTCCGACTAGTCATCCGTCTCGGGTCAAACGTCGGCACGTAGATCAGACGGTGCCATGTCACCGGCACCGTCTTCACCTTGACTACTTCCTTCAACTCCATACGTCCGTTCCAATTCTTTTGGTCATCTACTAACTATTTTTATGTTATATAAATATTTGTTGTTATCACGCGGCTGTCTGTTTAATACCGTTCGCGTGTGATGGATATTGATATAAACATATTGATTTGATACCATAATATGTATTAACTATAAATAGTATGATGCCATAACGGTCAATCAGCTATTAATATTCAACTACCATAACAGTAATTGTCTAAATATTCCGTTACCATAACGGTCATCGTCAATAAATGACTATATACCATAATTGTTATTATGTTATTTTATATAAAGAATCCTCTTATTAACATTTGAGATATGTTAAATTATATACGATAGAATGCTATATAGTGATCTCTCTTTATATGAACGGCAACTAATTTGACCGTCGGAGAGGGATCGCCGGGTTCGCCCTGGCATTGTCCCTTTTTTGCAGGTGCGTGCCCGGAATTTGAAGACTAAGGAGCTCGGAGGCACCGTGGAAACCAACCGGTAAATCCAAGATCCAACATTTGGCGCCGTCTGTGGGAATTGAACAATTAGCCGTGTTCGATTTCGCAAGTAACTTGACCTTTCGTAAAGGATTTGAAGTTACGGTCGGTACTAGATCACCGTTCCTCACTTCACATAGGAGAACCAGATCAGATGTATCCGTACATGAAGATGATACCAAATGAGGTCATTCCACCTCAGTCGAAGAAAATGGAGTCTGACCAAAATTCATGTACAGCGCTTACATGGTTTCTCCACCCTCTCTAGAGCAGTCAACAGAACCAAACTTGTCGGGGATCGGGACGTCATTGGCACTTTTGAGGAGAAATGCAGTGGCCTGGTTCCTCGAGGTTCATACCCGCAACGACTTCACCGCCTTGACGACGGTTCTAGCTTGTAATCACTAAGGCCAACAGGCCAACATGTTCCTTCACTGACATCACCGTTGAAGGTCATCTTGTCCACCCACCGCATCTTCTCTTTCCAGAAGTCCTTCTGCGGCCTCGACCCTTTTCCGTCGTCACGGATCTGATCCACGTCGCCGGCAGGAACGAGCTTGGTAATGTCGTCTAGCCACGAAATATTCTGGCTATTGCGGTGGTTTCTGTGAGGCATACATGAAAAAGCTCCAGCACCATGAGAGAGCTCTGCTTTTGACATGAAGAAGTTCGCCTCCGATATGTATCACCAGCGGACATGGATAAGCTCCGCCACCATCGAGTTCCTCCTTTCACGAGTGTAGAAGGAAGGAGGGGTCACAAAATTGACCTACTGGGCCACACCTATTAGTGGGCTGTTCAAGTAGCCCATTTAGAAAACTCACATTCGTCCACCTACGAAGCTCCATACATTACTGAGTGGTTTCCTTCATTTATTATTAATTATTATTATTATTATTATATATTATGATAATCGTTATTTTCTACAATCTCCATGAGCAGTAATAAATTGTCAGGACAACAAAGAATAAATTAGACGAATACGAAGCCCCCCAAAGCCTTCCAAAGCGTGGGGCTGATTCTCGGTGATAGCCTCGCCAAGATCCTACCAGGCGACCGATGGAAAGTTTAGGGCATCGCTCGACACCTCCAATCTGATATTCACGCGCACAACCATGTGGATTACATCCGGTGTGACATCATCGATTCAGAACAAACCAAATCAAACCTCCTCATTCTGACGGACGTCAAGCCTGCAACTTGGAGTTCGCTGGATTGATTCCCCACGCTTTCCTGCTACGCTCCACAGACCCATGGCTTTTGAGACTGTGGGTCGTGGCAGAACTCTCCAGCCGATGGCGGAGCTAATGGACGGACCTTCTCCCGTAGATGAGGCCTCCGACGAGGGCGAGGTCTCGTGCCCTGACATGTGGAAGAATACCAACAACAGCCTGTTGTGGTTCTCTACCTCAAGATTGAAGAAGGAAAATCGGGTTAGCGGTTTTGACAAAAACCGGGAACCGATTCAGTTATTTATGTCGTTATTATTAGGTTATTCATTATAAATTTATAACTATTTATTGTCATGGATATTGCAAGCACTGATTACTGGTCGAGTGGTTATCAGGACTCACTTTCTTGATGAGTCGACGAGCAACTGAAAGCTAGGTGGGCCAGCGGTCAAATACACGAACCCTCTGTGACTTTATCAAATTAAGCACAGATAAGAGGTGGGGTTTCTGTAGGAAGAAGACCAGAAACCAACCAGACCGTATCGTGTAGATCAGACCATACCGGACCAGAACATTGCAAAGGCAAACGGTCAACAACAATCAAAACGGCCAACATCGGTTCAACCAATGGTTCAACCAGTCAACATTGGTCAAACCGCTCAACAAGGTGTCAAACCACAAAATTAAAAGGCCGAACCAGACGTCAAAATCTTACTTTATCAGTTTCATTGCGAGCCATTGGAGTTGAATTCGTTAAATGCAAGATAAGTCTCCATTACACTTACATTTCATTGCTTTATTTGATATAAGCATCCATGTTTGACACCTCGATATATGGTAATCTTTATTCCTTCGTGTGAATGGAATTTTAGCAAATTAATGCGATTAAACTAACACCTACGGGAGTTTGATTATGTTAAGCATCCAAGCTCGTCTAACACTCCCCGCATAGCCCGATCTCGCATCCAAAGCTCACGCAACCGTCGTTACGGTGTATTCATTATGTTTTAACGCTCAAAGCTTGTCTAAAGCTCAACGCACCACAGCTCAAAGCTCACCTTCAAGAAGCTTACTAGTTAAGCTAACGAGATAAGTGTCCTATTTATTTACACGAATTAGTTATCTTTTTGATGTCATTGCTAAGACAAGCGCATATAGGAAATATTTGCTGAGATACTTATTTATTGCCAAGACAAGATAAGTCTCCTATTTGTCGTTGCCTGCATGCAATCACTGCTACTTTAACATGCATGTATCAATCGATACATACATGATCATGAATATGCATAGTTAACTAGGTTAACATGTCGGTTAAAACCTAGCATTATCAATTTATCATAAGGACCAAGTCGTGTTACTAGCAGCTTATAAGTGGGGGCATAAATGTCTAATATACCCTATAGGGATTAGTAATTAAAGATGCATCGTGATCATTTCTAATACGTCACGCATGTTTCATCAACGGTTGCGTAAAACGTTACTTGCTAATTCATATGAAAATAGTCACAAGGGATCTATGATACTTTATCAGTGTCCGATCGTCACATCATAATGCTACATGTTTAGCGCTTTCGTAAACTAGAATCGTAACGGGGGCATCTATATATGCATACATGTACGAATGATTATATCATCATTTTATCTAATATCTTAAATCCACATCATGTGTTGTCTTAAGACATGTTATATAAATCAAGAAGAGGCGATACCTCTCTTTGGCTTGGGGGCATGATATATATACAGGTGCATTTCCATACATGCAATATTATTGTAGTATTAATGCTTTCATTCATGCTCACATGATCCATGTGCATACATATTTAGAAAATGTAAGCAATCTACTAGACCAACGGCGTAAGCTATAGAGAGGTGACCCTCCTAGGATGGAGTTTACATTCACATACGTAGAACATCCCTACGTTTTTAACTGACTTCACTTTGTTGCGTACACTCATAACATGATCTACGCTATCGACATTTGAAAGCGATAAGTATTACTGTCCTCGTGACAAAATGCATGCTACTACTACATCACACGCGTCAACATGGAAAACTCCATAAGACGCGGCTATTATTACAAATGCATAATTTTATGAAAACTCATAACTAATGACTGTCGAATCTGACATTTTATGGACAGGATAAGAAAACAAAGGAGCTAGCCTCCAAAGTGTATTTCCAATTATACAACGACCAGATCAAGGGGACACGATTGTACAACACATGCACGCTTCTACGTCTCTCAATACTCAACTATACCCACAAAGTGGAGAAACAAAACCCACAATGATGGGAGGATGTACAGTACAACGTGGACGACCGCTATATAGCAGGAAAGTTCCCACCTAAACTTTTACATTATGCGTCTTTTTAAGAGCAATTATATTATGCACATTGCTTTTATTTTTAGAGCATTTAGTCTTGCCTGAAAAGTTCTTTCCGCTCAAGCCTAGGGGGCAGGGGAGTACTAGGCAGCACCATATCTACTTTACTGCACAAATAATAACGCCCTAGCGGCTATATATACGCCCTAGTTGCCGAACACTAACAATTAGACTCACTTAGAATCTCCAAATTCTGAGTCAAAATTGTGGTGGTTAACACCCAACTTACATACTAAAACACGGTGGCTAACACCCGACATAAACTAGAGCGGACCTGTCGCTACGCCCCTCTTATAACTCAAACTCGGATTTATATCTAGTTATAACTCAAACTCGGATCTATATCCAGTTATAACTCAAACTCGGATCTATATCTGATTACAATGATACGCGTAAAGGTTCCCTCTCCTTTACAACTCAAACGAGCACATCGTTCAGGGTCTAACGACCACAACTAACGTGTTACGTTCTAGCACCAATGATGCATCTTTATACCCAATCTGGGATTTATTTTCTGGCAAACATGTCATTCAAAAGGACAAGCGCCCCATATTACATCTCACAGACGTGATCATTCGATCAAGTGCGTAGTTTACTTACAACATGCGGCCATGATCTTTAGATCTGTCGCACAAACGTATAAAACGACAGAAGACCTACCAGGAGTTGCAACAAGAAGACCTAACCATTTATAGGGAACCATCACCCCTTATAAAAATTACAAGTAGCTTCTGGGCACCACCAATGTGTTATGCCCAAAGCTCAAACTCTATCAAGTGCGCGGGTATATCAGTCTTGCTGCTACTGTAACTACAACAACTCTCAGGCGTGTAGGTATATCACTCCTGCCGCCTTGACTATTCCTATTACGACATCAGGTGCGCATGTATATCACTCATACCATCATGATCCGGTGATCAGGCATATTGCCATATTATATTACAGTCACGTGGTCAGGTGCGTAGGTATATCACTCCTACAGCCATGATCCAGTGATCAAGCATATTTCCATATTATATTACATTTCCGTGATCAGATGCGTAGGTATATCACTCCTACCACCATGATTCGGTGATCAGGCTTATCGCCATATTATCTCCATATTACATTATGATTCTCATCAGGTGTGTAGGTATATCACTCCTACAATCGTGATCAATCAAGACGCGAAGTTATATTATATTTACAACTGCGAACCTCAAAAATGGTGGTCAAGTCCACACATCGCAACATGGCTATCATGTCCAAGAACTTTAAGGTGGCTATCATGTCCACGGACATCAAGGTGGCTATCATGACCACGAAGATCAAGGTGGCTATCATGTCCACATGTATTCAAGTGGCTATCAGGTCCACAGATTTCAAGACAGGCTACCACCAGAAGAGGGTAGTGACAATATTTTACGTGAAAGGAGAGGCGAGAGATCTGCCATTCATGCAAAGGTGTTCGTATAAAGAGACGATCATCCCTAAACTACTCCAAGAGAGTAATATTTTACATGAACGGGTTGGTGGACAAACCACCCTTCATAGGCGTCCGTCCAAAGAGGCGGTCATCCCTAAACTACTCCAAGAGAGTAATATTTCTCATGAACGGGTTGGTGGACAAACCACCCTTCATAGATGTTCGACCCGATAAAGGCGATCATCCCACAATTACTCCACGGGAGTATTATGTAAAGGGAAGACAAACCACCCTTCATACAAAGATGTTCGACCCGATAAAGGCGATCATCCCGCAATTACTCCACGGGAGTATTACGTAAAGGGTAGACAAACCACCCTTCATACAAAGATGTTCGACCCGATAAAGGCGATCATCCCGCGATTACTCCACGGGAGTATTACGTAAAGGGTAGACAAACCACCCTTCATACAAAGATGTCGACCCGATAAAGGCGATCATCCCGCGATTACTCCACGGGAGTCTTACGTAAAGGGTAGACAAACCACCCTTCATACAAAGATGTTCGACCCGATAAAAGCGATCATCCCACAATTACTCCACGGGAGTCTTACGTAAAGGGTAGACAAACCACCCTTCATACAAAGATGTTCGACCCAATAAAGGCGATCATCCCACAATTACTCCACGGGAGTATTATGTAAAGGGTAGACAAACCACCCTTCATTCAAAGGTGTTCGACCTGATAAAGGCAATCATCCCACAACTACTCCCCGGGAGTCTTACGAAAAAGGGGAGGTAGATAAACCACCCGTCATATGAATGTGTTCGACCGAATGAATAAATCATTCCGTAACTATAACCCGATGGTCTTACGATGGAACAAATCAGTAATACCTTAAGTTGACGAAAGGGTAAGGATGAGCTCTAACGACAACGAAAGGACGAATTGATGAACAAGTTGGCATAAGAGTAAGCTGACGAATCATGAAGGTGACGGAAGAGTAAATCGACATATTCGTAAGCAAGGTAGCAGGATAAAGCCTAATGCAGGTAAAACCTACATCAGCCTCGGGGGCAAATGATGGATATTGATATAAACATATTGATTTGATACCATAATAGGTATTAACTATAAATAGTATGATGCCATAACGGTCAATCAGCTATTAATATTCAACTACCATAACAGTAATTGTCTAAATATTCCGTTACCATAACGGTCATCGTCAATAAATGACTATATACCATAATTGTTATTATGTTATTTTATATAAAGAATCCTCTTATTAACATTTGAGATATGTTAAATTATATACGATAGAATGCTATATAGTGATCTCTCTTTATATGAACGGCAACTAATTTGACCGTCGGAGAGGGATCGCCGGGTTCGCCCTGGCATTGTCCCTTTTTTGCAGGTGCGTGCCCGGAATTTGAAGACTAAGGAGCTCGGAGGCACCGTGGAAACCAACCGGTAAATCCAAGATCCAACAGCGTGTATCTTTGTAGACTAGGCGTGTAAATAGAGGAATTTGTTTTGTGATCGACTTTGTGTTCAAATGTTAAGCTAAATGAGAAGTTGTTACTAATACTATAAACTGAATGCTATTTGCATCCCCTAGAAGTTGTTTACTTGTTGCACAGGCTATTTTTATCTTTCTCAATAAAAATCGTTATTACTGGACAAACATGTGGTACAAAACGACATATAAACCCTATTTATTATGTTGCGACAAAACTTAGCAAATGTAAAAAAAAAAAACAGAGAACTTTGACAAATTTTGCATATACTAAGACTAAGATTTATAAGTAGGGCGTTATTGCAAACTTAATTATCGTTGCTGCAGTTTATTATTTTAATTAATTAATTAATACTTAGAGGTTAGATAAAAAGGTCACATGAATGTTATTGCGAGGGGCGTCTGAGTTGGTAAATAACAAAAGACACGTGCGAATTCCAACATAATTAGTTCCATCAATATACATTTATAATTAAAAAAAAAGAATACAACATTATATTTATCCTTAACGGTCTTTGTTTCCATTGTTCAACTTATCAATTGTAGTAAGACAGACTTCATCCAACGTCTTGTTGAAGAGATATCAACCATATTAAACAGGTACTTAATTATAACCATTTATGTCTTAATTAAATCTAAAACTCCATCTATGTTATGCAAGAAGATCATGCAATCAATTTTTCTTATTATATATATATACGGTGTTTATATAGTTTGCCTGAATATTCGGATGTGTCTGGTTGTTTATTTAGACTTGATGAAAAGAAGGAATTGTCACATGCTGCGGAAGTAGATACAGAGCTGATTGAAGAAGAAGAAGAGGAAATTCGAGAAGAATTAGTTGCTGTGGAGAAGTTGGAGCTCGAGGAGGAGGAGCTGATTGAAAAAGAAGAAGAGGAAATTCGAGGAGAATTAGTTGCTGTGGAGAAGTTGGAGCTCGAGGAGGAAGAGCTGAGCTGCAATGATGAGCAACAGCAAGCAGATGAGGTAATTAATCATCTGATCAGTTTGGAATTACATTAAGTGCAAGTAAATATGATTTAAGTGGTTTCTTTAAGGGATATTTCAAAGGATCGGACGAGTGAATTCCATCCATTTCGGATTCAACAATATTTAATTACCATCTCAATATTTAATTACCATCTCAATTTTTCTTATTATATATATATACGGTGTTTATATAGTTTGCCTGAATATTTGGATGTGTCTGGTTGTTTATTTAGGCTTGATGAAAAGAAGGAATCAGAGCATGCTAAAAAAGTAGATACAGAGCTGATTGAAGAAGAAGAGGAAATTCGAAGAGAATTAGTTGCTGTGGAGAAGTTGGAGCTCGAGGAGGAGGAGGAGCTAAGCTGCAATTGATGAGCAAAAGCAAGCAGATGAGGTAATTAACCATCCTATTAATTTGGAATTGATGCAGCGTGATGGGATAGGAAGCGCAAAAATTCGTTAATTCCGCAGAATACTGAAAATCTGACTCAGGGTAGAGAAAAACCTCAAATTTTTTTCATTAATCAATCAACTGACTCTCAACGACTGCTAAACGCATCTTAAATAATGAAAACAAAAACCCTAATCCTAGTACAAAATCCGAAATTTGCAACAAACCTTAATAAAACCGATAAATTATAAAAAAAAAAAGACCTGAAGAACATAAAACTGCAATTTTGACCACCTAAACGAAGGAATTTGGCCAAAAAACGTCAAACCCGATAGTTTATTATGGGTCTTGCTCAAATCGCTGTTTCCGTATGAAATATTGTACTTGCACGCCAAAATCCGACACTTCAAGATCTCCCACATCAGGGATTACATTAAGTGGAAGTGCAAGTAAATATGATTTTTTGGCCAAGCTATCACGATTCTAATTAAGTTGATGTCCTTTCTGATAGGGTTATTCTTGGTTGTATGGCATGGTCGTGATCAAGATTGTAGATGCTGGAACGCTATCCAATTAGGCTTGGAATTATCGTCCTATTTATTTATCAATTTGTCTACCTATCTATTCGTGATAGGACTGTGTGCTTTGAAGCTTTGTTAATTCAGGTGAAGCTACTATGGTGTGAATACATTCAATGCAATGGAAAAGAAATAAAGTCAATAATTTTGCAGCTCATCTAAAGAAAAATTGTCTATGTCCTTAATATATGTGATTGAATAAACCACAAAGACTCATTTGAATGTAAGGGACTAACTACATGACTTTTTTACAATTTACTTATCAGATAAGGACTATTCATTCACCCTTATCTTATTACATACCTTCGTATCCTCAAGTAATACACCAATACTTTTTCTCCTCCTCACATCTGCAAGAGTTTTAAAATCTTTTCTCAGGGTTTGTAGTTGAGCTTTTTGAACACGAGCAGAATAGTCACTTTCTTATGCATAGATAGCCATATGTCTCTTGAGGTTTATTTTATGACTTGAAAGAGCAGACTTTTGGCTCATTAAATTTGTTAGACTTTTGCTAATAATTTCTGATGCAGCGTGATAGAGATAGATGAGACAAAAATCCGTTGATTCGAAAGGGAATGCCGAGAATTTGTTGGATAGAGACGCAATAATTCGTTGATTCCGCAAAATACCGAAGAATTGACGCAGGGTAGAGGAAAACCTCAGTTTTTTTCATATATCAATAATCTGAATGTAAATGACGGCTAACATAGTTTAAATAGAGAAATCTAAAACCCTAAACCTAATACAAAATCCGAAATTAATAATAAAGTACCAAACAAAACCGACAAATTATAAAAAAGATCGAAAAAAACATAAAATTGTAAATTTGACCATCTAGACAAATGAATTTGGCCTAAAATCGCACCTCATAGTTTAATATGGATTTTGCTCAGATCACCGTTTTCACTTGAAAACCTATATTTCGCACAACAAAATCCGACACTTCAAGATCTCCCACATCATTCCTTAGTAAAACATGCTGCAGAATCTACCAAGGAAAGTAATTCATTGAGTCCGTCTTGTCTATACAAAGAGAGATACAACATCCATTTTTCTGGTCCTACAACAGTTCTTTGACACTGTTCCTGATTATATTATAGTTAAAAAAGAATAAATAATAATTTCCCAAAAAAAAAAAAGATTAATTATAACAACTTCTACAACAAGGACCAGAAAATTTCATAGAGCATTACCCTTTCTCTAAGAAACCAACCAAATCAAACTGCCTGAATTGGACTGGTTTTTCCAGAACCGAGCTCTGATCCACTTACAGAAGCTTTGACATGGAAAGCCGACTGTTTCGAGGGCTCACCGAACAGTTTCAGCGAGAGTGGTGAAGGCTCCCGAGTCCGAGCCACGGTTTCTACTAAACTGAGACGAGACATTCCAACTCAGGCATCTACGTTTACAGGTTCTTTATGAAGCAGAGGAATTGGCTTCAGAACTTGGTGAGGAAAGAATAAGAAGCTGCTGCTGCTTCAGACCTTCCTAAAAAACAAAGACCCCCACAAAACAAAGGGTAATTAGCACATACTTAACAATTATTACTATCACAAAATAAAGACTTTTATGATTAGTCTTTAGTTCTGCAGAATAAACTTCTGATGAAACTTACTGAAAAAGTGCAGAACATGTTACTGTTTTATGCGAAAAAAATGAAAAGGAAGCGATATCCTAGTGTAATAAAAAGACTTATCTGTAGTATTATCTATTATTGGAAGCTAAATTTGTTGCCTTTTTCGAAGCATCAAACGAAGTAGTATAGCTGAAGCGACACTTCCAAACGTTCCTAAATACTAGGGACCAGGCTCGGTCAGTCCTAGTGTATACCGATAGTCAGTCGGCATTAGCACCGACGAAAGAGTATAAGTACCATCAATGGATTCGCTACGTAGATGAAAAGTACAATTTTGTGAGAAAGATGTTAAAAAACGAACTGATAGATTTGGAGTATATATGCACAGACGATATGATCGCAAATCCATGACTAAGGCTCTACATGTTAAGTTGTTTTTGAAGTATGTACGGTCGAGGGATTGCGACGACATGTTTAGAAGTGTAATTAATTTTTATTGTATAATATTATAACGATTTGATAAGATCTTAATCAAAACTGCCTCTTGTGATGAATGAAAGTTACGATTTCATTTACGAAAGAGTTATTTAATGAATTTATCACGATCTATAGTATTTGTTGAGAGTTGCAATAGACCCTACCCTTAAAAATGTCGAACGTTGAAACACGCCTATTCGATCATTAGAGCTTGATTCACTCGCTATAGATGATCTCCAAGACCATATATTATCACCAATGTTAAACAATTCGAGAATGTGACTTGGGGAGCCTAGTTTCTGTTTTGTATCGCCCCGGTGGCTCAAGCTGCCGTGAAATATCACATTATTGGCTAGGATTTCGATATACATTGATCATACATACTTAGCCCTGTAACTAGAGTTATATCAATAATGATGCATAATTTATACCGCATGTGCCATTTCGACCATGAAGTTAAATGCTCGGTTGTGTTAGACGGATTAATAAAATTCATAGAAACGCACTATTTACTCTACACATCATGCAAATAGCGGACTAGTTCTTTAGTTAAAAAATTATCCAAATGCTAGACAGATGTTTTTTTGTACCAAATTGGTACCAACAGTTTCAATTTTGTACCGTTTTCATACCTCCGTTAGTGTTCCGTAAAAAATGGTCGTTAAATGACATGTGTCATGCACGCGAGTAGCCTAAAACTTTCAATTTTTTTCAATTTAGTCCCTCTAATACATCCCTAACTTTTAATTTATTTAATTTAATCCTAAAATTTTAAAATCGAACCCTTCACCCAAATTGACCTAGCCCCAATTGAGTTAAATTGGGGCTAGGTCCCAATTGAGTTAAATTGGGGCTAGGTCCCAATTGACCCAACCGGACCTAGCCTAGGGCAAGGTCTGAACCTGGGTCGGGGTCTCCTAGGTCTAGTGACCCACTACAAGAAAAATGAATTGTTGCGACGTTAGAATTAACTTGTCGTGACACTAAATTGTGTCGCTATGTAGATAACGACGCTTGTAGCGACGCAAATTGATATGTCGTGTCTGATCACCGTCGTAATAATCTCTGCGACGCTTTAGAGCAGCGTCGTTAAACTCTTATAAAGGTGACACTTGTTTGCGTCATTAGTAAATTTAACTGGCGACACTACGAAGTGTCGTTATAATGGGTTTTATTGCCACATTGTAAAGCGTCGCCAGATTATGTTAATTGTTACGCTCTGAAGCGTCGCCACATGATATTGACTACAACGCTTAGAAGCGTCGACACATGATACAAAATACAACACTCAGAAGCGTCGCCATATGATGCAAACCACAACGCACAATAGGGTCGCTATGTGATGCAAATTGCTACGGTTAGAAGCGTCGCGACATGATGCACATTGTGATGCTTGAAAGCGTCGTGATTTATTTTAAAACGACTAAAAAAAACGTCGCAATGATATTTAATATCAACATATGAAGCGTCATTAAGAAATGGAGAATAATACACATTTTGCATTTACTAATAAAAAACTAGAATATTCAAAGCACTCAATAATAATAATAATAATAATACATAAGATAATCATATATGTTTAATTTTTTAGCATAAAAGTATATTATATATTCCTTAAACACTGAGTAGCACCACATACAAGATAAAGTACTTAAAGATATAGTAATTGTAATGCTTACACTCACATGATAGAGTACTTAACATAGAACCATGCATTACATCATATATAGTAACTTGTTACTCTTTGATCGTAAAAAATATCACCATCCATTTCCCCCTTCAATTATTCAATCTGTAAGGTGTAAAAGAGCAAATGTATTAACAATTGTGTTAAATAAAAGAGCATGCATTTTACACTAAATAAAACCAAGAATATGATTGTGTTTTTTACACAATGAATAAGATGCTTCAGAATAAGCTTTGACAAAGTTTTAATTCAAAGAGAGAGACGTACCCATTTGTTAACCCTCCTAAGACATGATTCACCACCATAAGTGAAGGCTCTATAACACTACTTCTGATGAGTTCTGCACCAAAGAAACCAACTCAGCGAAAATTGTACACAAAAATTGCAGCTCTAAACAAAGCCATGACTAATCAATTCAGAGAAAAATTGCAGCTCAACTAGTGGTAAAATGTATCAATATGAGATAAATTAAGCAGCCATAATCATCTCAAAATAAATAATAACGATAGGAAAAGCACTTCGACATACGACAACCAAGAAAACAATGTTTATGCGCCTAAAGTACATCCATCGATATTGTACGGGACCACCCAACTTTGCTTCTTGTGGTAAATGGATCAAAAGATGAACCATTATGGTGAAGAAACCAGGTGGAAATACTTTCTCCATCTTGCATAAAATAACTGCAATATCTGATTGTAGCTGATCTAATTCAACAGGATCAAGTACTTTGGCGCACAATTTCTTGAAAAACATTGAAAGCTCTGAGATAAGAGAAAGCACAGTCTTGGTTGCAACGCCTCTTAATGCAATTGGAAGTATGTCTTGCATTAGAACATGACCATCATGACTCTTAAGATTTGATAACTTCAGCTCCTTCAAGTTAACACATCTTGATATATTCGACGCATACCCATCTGGTACCTTCAAACCTTTTAAAACAGACAAAAACATATCTTTTTCCTTTAATGTTAAAGTGTAGCAAGCTGGGGGGTAATGATCTGGATCATCCTCAAAAGGATGAAGTTCATGTCTTATACCCATATCTTTGAGATCCCGACGCGCTTGTAAGTTATCCTTACTTTTTTTCTCTAGATTCAACAAAGTCCCGATCACATTATCGAATACATTTTTCTCTATGTGCATTACATCTAAGTTATGACGAAGAAGATTATACTGCCAATAAGGCAAATCAAAGAAAATACTCCTTTTCTTCCATAATTGTGGCTGAGAGGTGCCAGAGACTTCATTATCATAATCTTCAAAGTCATTAAGGTCTTCATCAACAGTTTGCTGAGTCATTGATGTACTTGCACCATTCCTATCTCGCTTTTTGTTTGATTTTACCTTTTTCCCATAAGTGAATCTGGTTCCTTCAACTTGATTCAACACATCTGTACCAGATGGTGGGATGGGAGGCACCCCAAGCTCAATAGTGTTATCAAACTCTTCATTTTGTCTTCGAAAAGGATGGTCTAATTCAAGCCACCTACGATGACCCAAGAAAGTCATTTTTTTCCCATGGGCTAGCCAACGAGAATTAGTTAGTGTGGTACAAATTGGACAAGCTGTGTAACCTGTTGTACTCCACCCTGATAGGTTTCCATAAGCCGGAAAGTCATTAATAGTCCACAGCAAACATGCTCGTAATGTGAAGTTTTCACTAGTAACAACATCATATGCTTGAATTCCATGCCACAATTGTTGCAGTTCAGTAATCAACGGTTGCAAATACACATCAATGTCATTGCCAGGTCCTCTCTCACCAGGAATAATCATTGATAGTATAAGGGATGATTGCTTCATGCATGTCCATGGCTCCATATTGTATGGGACTAGAACAACTGGCCATGTGCTATGTGATGTACTCATATTTCTAAATGGATTAAACCCATCACTAGCTAGTCCTAATCGAAGATTTCGAGAATCTGCTGCAAAGTCTGGATAACGAACATCGAACGCTTTCCATGCCTCTGCATCAGCCGGATGGCGCAACTTTCCGTCTTTTGTGCGGCCAACGTCATGCCAGCGCATAGAGGATGCAGTTTTACTTGATAGGAACAAGCGTTTTAACCGAGGAATCAAACGAAAGTACCGCAACACTTTAGCTGGTTTTTTCCGTCTTTGAGTACATGTCTCATCATGGAATGGATCTTCACTATTTACCTCTTCACTTAGTGTCCATCTTGAAGCCCCACATGTTTTGCAAGTATCACATTGACTATATTCACCCGTATATAACATACAATCATTTGGACATGCGTGAATCTTTTCATAACCGAGATCAAGTTTCCTGACTCTCTTCTTAACCTCATAGTAAGATGAAGGAAGAGAAGTACATTGAGGAAATGCTTCTTTAAGTAACTCAAGCATCAAACTAAGTAATTTAGATGATGAGCCACCGGCTAAAGCTTTGACGTGGTAGATTCGCAACAAAAATGACATGGTAGTGAAGTTTGTACAACCCGGAAAGAGTGGATCATCGGAATCACCTAACAACTCAGTGAAAACATCTACATGCTCATTCACAAAATCTCCACAATTATCGTGAGGGGTTTCCTGTTCATCCATTCCAACTGTAAATTCCTCATAAGACGAGTTATTGAACTCTACAGGTGATGTGTTTGCTTCAATTGTAGCACTTTCTCCCATTGCACCACTAGTATTGGTTCCTTGGTAAGCTGCATCTACCACTAAGTTGTGGTTTTCAGATTCTGTATTATATCTCTCCCCGTGACAAGACCATACTTGTGAAGCATAACCTGGCATGAACCCTTCACAAACAAGATGTTCCTCCACCACTACTTTATTTGCTAGGTATCTATTGCAACAACTCTTACAAGGGCAATAGATTTTTTCATTATTTGGTTGTTTCTCTAAACTGAATCTAATGAACTCCTTGACACCATTTGCATAAGGTAAACTGGACCTTGACTCGGAAACCCAACTTTTATCCATCGCTGTCCAAATTGAAAAAAAAATATCATAAAATATCCTACTTTGCATTTAGTGTTTTCTAATACTGATTTGTTTAGTCTTTATTTAACTACTAATACAGAAGATATATATATATATATAATAAAAAAAAACTAGAAAACTAATGATAGCCCATCTTTTGCTAGGGTCTAATCTGATCCTAGACCCTCACCTATCAAACTGAGCTTTAATATCTTCGTCTCAGACTCATGAACCCTCTAAAAATTGAAACAACTGATATAATTTATTGTGATGAAAGGAACGTTTACTCACAGTGAGTGACAATCAGCCGAGCTGCACAAGCAGAATTGAACCACCAAAGATCTACAACACAAACGATTAGAACAACAATTATGGAATTGATTTAAATTTATATGAAGCTTGAATGGATCAAATAAGACTAAACTGTCCAGGTATATCTGCACACAGGTATGAACAAAACATCTTCGCAAAGAAAATAGAGATCTCAACAGCATATTAGAAAAGATAAAACACCACTCAACTAAAATAGTTTGACATTTTTCAAGAAAGGAACAACAAATTAATCATTAACTTTCCCTGAAGATGACTGAATGCTAAAGTGGAGAGAAACATACCTTTACTTTATAAAGGTCAAGCAACAACTAGTTCATAAACACAAATCACAGATTACTGAAACATCAGTGGACTTATCTACTTGAAATGAAACAATAGTGTTTGAAAAATTGAGTTTGTGCTAAAAGAAGACTAAGAAAGTCTAATTTTGTTGCATAGAATCAGCTAAGGGAGCAAGATTAAACAAATAAGGAATTTTGTAAGAGAAAACAACATAAAACAATATAGAGAATAAAACCTGTTTTACAACATAATCAGTTGCTTTGACATCCAAAATATATCGGTATAAAAAAAAGGATTTCTCATCAACAAAAGCAGGCAGAGATTGCATCTAAAAGAAGTTTATTCATGATTTGTAAGAAAACGAGTGGTTATTATCTATGATTTTGTATGAGATCTGGTTTTTTTATATGATGCAGAAGAGTTTTCATTCTAAACCATTCCAGAATACCAAAACTAAATATATATGAACTAAGGGAAAGGGGAAAAAATGCTTTTAGAGAAGATCTGATGCATCAATCCCTCAGTTCATGATTTCCTTTTGTAATTCATCTATCATTATCTCTATCACTGTTTAATGACACAAGAAAGCTTGCCTTTAATATATTTTATAAAGCATGAATGGATCATCTGAAACCTTGGATTTCACAAGGTCATTTGGACAATTAAACAAACAACTTGTGTGCATTCTCAAATGTATAAATGTAGATACAAAAGAGAGAACCATTCTATGACCTTGTTGATGACTTTGTATATAACAAGTTAATATTGCATGCTCGTAATCTCTTCGTCTAATAAGCAAACACTGGATATGCAGCAAAATACACCTTCGTACTTACATGGAGTGATCCGGTTGGAGGACGATCCCGCAGAAAGATGGCGTTACAAGATATGCAGAGGGGACGAAGATGGGAGCGCCGATTTGCGAGGGAGCATCGATCAGCCAGGGAGCGCTTGATAGGGACTGAACTTGTTTAGATTGCCTGATGGTAAATTGTGAAAGTGGCGTTTGGAAGGGGCTGAATGTGTTTGGCCGAGAAGGTACTAACCGAGTGGTGATAGATATATATTGACTATACTATTTTTTTTCATAAAAAAAAATACTATTTAGACTTATCACATAATCCAAAAATTGGGAATTTTTTACAAATAAAACAAATTTCATTTCTTCTATATTGATAGCTATAGTTAAAGATTTATGTAGGATCGACACTTGTAAGCGTCAATATAAAAAGAGTGTTTAGATTATTACGACGCTTCAGTACGTCAACTAAATTAGAATGTACCGACGCTTTGAAAAGCGTCACAACACTACAAAATCACTCGACGCTAGGTCGAAGTGTCACAAAAAAAAAGTAACACTAATTTAGTCGACTTTTTAAAGCGTCACCTATATCAAAACATAACGACGCTTCAAAAAACGTCAACATAATATAAAAACAAACAACGCTAGGTCGAAGCGTCACCAAATAAAGATTTATTCGACGCCCGAAAGTGTCGCCTATATCAAAACATAACGACGCTTAAAAAAGCGTCAACATAATAAAAAGACAAACGACGCTACTACGAAGCGTCGTCGAATTTCAATACAACTAAAATATTTACGACGCTTGAGCAAGCGTCGTCTTTGAAGTGTCACCTAAATCATATTTTCTTGTAGTGACCCCGACCCAGGGTCGGACCTAGCCCATGGCTAGGTCTGACTAGGTCAATTTGGGTGAATGATTCGATTTTGAAATTGTAGGACTAAATTGAACAAAATAAAAGTAAGGGATGTTTTAGAGGGACTAAATTGAACAAAATTGAAAGTTTTGGGCTACTCATGTGCTTGGCACATGCCATTTAACGACCATTTTTTACGGAACACTAACAGAGATATGAAAACGGTACAAAATGGAAACTGTTGGTACCAATTTGGTACAAAAAAAAACATCTGGTATGAACAGTTGTATGAAAAGTACCCTTAAGAATTAAATATAATACATATTATAAAAATAAATAAAAGTTTATTTACAACATGAAATACAAAAATACATATATAGTTTGAAAAAAAAAACAATACGAAAAAATGTTTGATTATGTTGTATCAAGTCGGTCTAAGTACAACTCAGGCATGGTGGACAAGGTTTGCGTACCCAGACCTAGGGGTAACCAATTGGTCTTTATTAAAAACAACATATAAAACCTGGAAAATCAAAGTAATATCGACGATTTAATAACCTATTAATGTGTATCTTTTTTATGTTTTTCATCATACTGGTATTATATTTTCGTCATGCTGATTATGTTTTTTCGTCATACTATTTAGAGAAAATATTATGTTGAATAATTATAAACAGTTGGACCACACACACATGACATGTTAATGACTCAAGTATTTTACATCAGTTTCTGATATTTCTCTGAGTGTGTGAGCTTTCTTTGCATCATGGTTTTACATGTTTCTGAGTCTAATGCATTTATTTGTATCAAGGTTTGGATTTACAACCCAATGTTGTTTTCTTAGGTTTTTTTTAACTTGTTTTTCATTGTTATTTTTAACAGAAAATGACGCAGCAGACTTGGGACAACATCGACTTCAAAGCGAATAATCTGGGAAGATACTTCGCCCAAGCCAGAAGGGTGAATGAAAACAAGATGCGGATCACTTTCCAGCACGCCTTACCCCTGGAAGAAATCGTGTTCAACCTTAACACTACCCGGGCTGAGGTGAGTGTTGTAAGGGCGAAGATTCGAGCTCGGTCTGCAATCAAGCAGGCTCATGATTGTCGTCACCTCGAGGCAAACGACATGGTTTGTGCTCTTGTGAAACACCCAGATGATGAGGCAATTGTTGCCTATTACTCCGGAGTCATCAACCAAGTAGGTAGTATAATTAGAGCTGACATTTTATTAAATATATAACTTAGTTGATTAACTCTCCATTGAATGACTTTATTTTTTTTCTTTCTACAGATTGATCGCTCGACTCATACTGTTGTGGGCGGAGTTGAGACGTGTGACTGTGTTTACATGATTATCTTCTCGGAAGTTCCATTCGTTGGAGAACGGAAGAGCAAGTGAATCAGTGACTTGTACGGGATCAGCGATAACACGTCGCCTTGCGCAATTTCTCGATGCCGCGGAGAGCACTTCATTGATTTGATCTCTTTGTGAGAGGAGAGACTTGGACTCTTTTTATTATTATTATTGTTATGTTAGTGTGTGTTGGACTCTGTTTGATGCTCTAGCTTGGGACTCTGTTTGATGCTCTGTTTGAGACTCTGTTTGATGCTTTTCCTGGGACATGTGTTTCTTTTATGATATGCTTGTTTAACTCTGATCTTATTTGTTTGTTTGGGAGTTTGATGATTGGTTTTATATGATGATGCTTGATAGATTTGGTTTGTTTTTTCTTGCATGTTTGGTTTTTTTTTGTTTTTCTTGCAGGTTTGGTTTGGTTTGGAATACACAACAATATTTTTCCCCTACAAGACTGAAGATGATGAGAAAAAAATAACGTCACTGATGAAGAAGTATTGAACATATAGGCGGGAGATATGTCTCCCGGATGTCTCCCGATAGGGGCACAATTGAAGAACCTAACAGAAAGAATGAATAGATTAAAAAGTGTAATATAATAATCAGTTGACGCTATCATTAATAAAATTGTGTATTTCCTTTGAAAAACAAATTAACTTTTGTACCATTGAAATATAAAAAGTTGGGCAATTATTCATACAACTTATTATTGGCTATAATAATCAAGTAATTGGCATACCAAAAAAAATTAACTTGGTTAGATAACGTATGTTGTCGTTGGTATGCAATATGTGGAACGTGCAAAAAAAAAATAACTTTTGTGTCATATGTTGATTAAATCTTTAACAATAAAATTTTTTACTAACAAAATATCTTTTTTTACTGACACAAAATTGAGTGATGAAACCTAATTGGAAAAAAGAGATCCATGGGCTCGAGACTGGCTTGATTTGATGGTTTGGTTCAGTTATGGGCTTGAATTATTTTTAAGGGTTTTAAAATTAGTGCAAGTGATATAATATTGAGTAATTGTCATATCTCTCTTTCTTTTTCAATTCTAATACAATACAATTGGCCAAAAGAATAAAAAATACAATACAATTGCGTTAAAAGTTGCACATATTGCTTTAAGAAAATTTAAACTAAGCTAAGTGAGCCTCTACAAATTTTTTGTAAAAACTCACAATGTTTATTTTACTTGATCTACTACGGTTATTCTGATTAAATTTAATCTGCCGAATATTATATTGTATCATTGTATGGAATATGTTTATTATCATTTCACTCTTGTGCCATATGTTGCTTAAATCTTTAACAATAATTTTTTTTACTAACAAAATCTCCTACTTTTTACTGACAAAAAATTGAGTAATGCAACCTAATTGGAAAAAAGAAACTCATGGGCTCGAGACCGTATTTACAGTTTATGTGGCTTGATTTGATGGGTTTGGTCCAATTATGGGGTAGGGTTCTATTTTAAGAGTTTTAAAATTGGTACAAATGTTCGGTCGGATTTTTGCTTGGGTCAGTAAATTCTAAATATTATATATAAACCCTAAACCCTAAATCCTAATATATGAATAGAAACTTGTCAGCAATTGTGTTTAGCGTGAAAATATGAAAATTACCAAAAACCACCAGCAGGAGGGAAGCGACTTGACAAATAAATTCTAAACAAATCAAAGTATTTCTTTTACTACACTGTAGCATAACATTGAACCCAGACCATAGATTAATTTGAAGAACACAGACCATAGATTACTTTTGGCAATATCCGCAGCAGACAAACGACTGACACAATCTGATGTATCTGATTACATTTGATCTCTAATAAATAATATAAAGCCCAGAAATAACGCAGTACCTTATCGGCAGGAATCGACCTACCTGGATGATTAGTTCGAATGATGTGAACGATCCTCCGCACTCTAGCACTGGAGTTACCGTTCCATAGGAAATCCTATCACGGGAGTTTCGTGTAGAAGTTGCCCATCGCCACCACCACTGTCGTTCGTACGGCCGCTACAGAAAGGGGGATAAAGTTGGAAAGGTAAGCGGTTATGCCCGTAATAATTGGATTCAAAGGGGTAGTGATCAAAGGGTGCGGTGATTTGAATGGAATGGTAGATTTTCAGGAGAAAGAGTTTTAAACTAGCGTGGGGTTGAAACAATATGTCGTTTGAGGGTGAGGACAGACCAGATTTTTAGTATAAATTCGAGGAAATGCTAACATGACCGACAAACCGACTTAAAATACAACATTATGCACAACTGGTGATCAATTAACTGTAGCAACTCTTCTTTTTCAAATTTGAAAATTTTGAAACTTTTTATCAGAAGAACAACATGATAAACCCCAGAAACAACATAATCTATGTAACCAAACAATTCATCAAAAACATTAAACTGTTGTTCAACATGTTTCAACCAAAATGTAGAATTGAAAATAAAATTACTCAGATGCAGATCAACTAAATCTGTTCTTTTCGGAAATCAGGGGATGAAAAACTGAGCCTAACAAAAACTAAGGAACTGAACTTGTCTATTGAATTCTCTAGTTTTGTGGTAAAAACAGATCATTTAAATAATGTAAACTAAGCTTAACTGAATTACTGAAAAGTAATTGCTCAATTTGTTACCTAACATTTTGCAAGAGTAAAAGCAATAGAAGCAATGAAATTTGACTGGGTAGAGAAACCATAATTTTCCCACATAATTTACGTTTAGTAAATTTACACTGCATAGAAAATTCATATAAGAGATTATAATGCATAGTACTCATATTTCACGAAAATAAATCTTATTCAAAACTATAATTCAACTCTGGTCCATGTTCCTCATGGTCAGTGACTTGGATACATGTTTTATAATTAGATGACAAGAATTAATGAGTTTTATGCAGTTTAAAAAAAGAACTATGTACAATAGATATACAAAACAAAGATGAGGAAGATAGTGAAAATGATGGTGATGGCAAAATAAAAAATGGTAATTCTAGAGAGAGACAGACATACCCCATCTGAGGAATGATACTCAATCGATTATTGACTTTCAAAATTTCATACTTGGAAGTGTGTAAAATCAGATTAAAGGATATGATGAAGCTGGGTGTTTGATCGATTGTCAACAATAAATTAAACATACTACTCTTGTTGTACAGTCAATAATAAGAATTGCTGAAATGCAGAGACGCCAACATCCACTTATTTCGCCATCAACCCTTTAAAGAGAAGGCAGACTTAGAAATTAACTTTGGCAATTGAGGCAATTCATTGCAAGTAAATAGGTGAATGAGCAGCAAATTGTATGAACTATGAAGGAAAGCGATACTTACCGGGATGATGCACATAAGGCCTCGGAATTTGGAGATGGTGACATCTACATTTGAGACCGATGGTTAACATGATCGGCAATCTGAATGCGTGATTAAGCAGTCAGATTGTGTGGATTAGAGTCAGGTAGAATATGAAGGAACAACTGCGATAAGCAACGCCCTAAGGAGGGTCGTAGGGGAAAAGAGGCTTTTCGTTATCAGTGATGATCAATTAAGCGCGTTTTAACTTTTGGTGCCGGATGGCGACCCGGCTGGCACAGCTGTTGGTGGCGACTTTTGGTGCTGGATGGCGAACAGGTACGGCTATTGGTGTTGAGGCCTCGAAGAACTTATATAATAGTAGTAGATAGATTTAGAAAAAGAATATTATAAAATTTGGTGGTGGTGATAAATAAAATATAGCAAAAATAAATAAATTTCAACTTAATATTGTATTATTAGATTAATATTAAATTATATATATGTACTAATATTACCCAAAATAAATTTTAATATCGTAATTTTAATATTGAAATAAAAGTATTAAAACAGTTAGCAAAAGTATAACTTTTTATTGCTAAAAACATTAAAAAAATTTAGCATTTATTTATAGTTGATTTTCACTAATAATTAGTATTATTTGACAAAAAAAAAAAAAAAGCTTCCAACATGGAATTTGGATACTAAATATAAATATTTACATGATATAGTCTACATGGAATCGTTGCGCCATTAGATACATATGTAAGTTAGTATGTACCAATAAATTTACTTTAATTTAATATATATATCCAACTTATTTTATTCCTTGGTCAACAATTTAAAAATCTATTAGAAATTAATTATTATATATTATATATAGATGTGCAATCATGTTAGGTTAACACCGCTCGGATCACGTTAGGTACCACCTTATGATTTCATAATCATGCTTAAATTACTCTGATTTAATCGGTTTGATCACATTCAATGGGCGACGTGTATCCACATTAACTGTTTGATCCTGAATGTGCGGGTCAAAGTCGACTCTCCACCAGTGAGTCAACGTCCAGTTCATCAACAGGCAAATACTATTATTATAATATAATATATAGATGACGAAGCAACAATGAAGTGGAGAGAAATAACTCACTATAGAAATTAGTTAATAGTTTTCACAATGTATTGCCTTAAGGAAGAGTAGTACATAATATATAGATATATAGAGGTATTATAATCGCATCTATATTTAGAGATAAGAATAATATTCTAATACCTTTCCTCAATCCGAAAGTGGCGGTGGAACGACTAAGAGATAGCACCGAAAAGCATTTTATAAAGATAATAGTAACTTGGTCTTCTGTTGACTATATATATGTTAAAAAAAATTTGGACAATTATACATATGTCAATTTGTAAGGTGTATATATATGTATTGATGGCAAAAGAGTTGACTATGTATAAATATAATCACGTCCACTATCCAATTATTAATTATAATAATATATAGTCACACTCAGAGACAATGTCCATGTAATTCCTACCCTCGGCATTGTGTTGTTCCCACTTTGATTTTTATAATTGTTCTTCTCGAGTTAGATTGAACTTGAAGACATTGTCCAAGATGAATCTGAGCCATGTTCTGCATCTAACTAATGATAAATGATTGTATGAACCGACTTTACCACGTGGTGCTGACGTGTTACAACAATGTATTCATACCATGTATTATTTTACATTATCTTACTTCATACGTGGTACGAATTTATTGGTCGGAGTTCTAGCTAGAGCTCTCCCTTTCTAAGAACACCAAATAGAGATAGTGTGCTAGCTAAGATCTACCTAGCAAATCAAAAGCTCAATATGTCGTGGTCATCGGTGGTGGAAGAATTTTCTCGACCATCTCCGAAAGATGGATACTACGATGTATTCATAAGTTTTAGAGGCGCCGACACACGCTCCGGTTTCACCGACACCCTCTACCGTTCATTATTAGAAAACGAGGTATACACTTTTATCGATGCAGATCTCGCCGGAAATGTCATCGAGACTCTATTCAAGATAATTGGAACATCAAGGATGGCGGTGGTGGTTTATTCGGAAAGCTTCGCCTCTTCGCATTGGTGCTTAAGAGAGTTAGAAACCATTATGCAGCGCTGGGAGGAGAATAAGATGTTGATGATCCCAATATTCTATAAGATAGATGCTCAAGAATTGAAACACCCGACTGAAAAGACGACAAAGTATTTTGATGAGCATATACAAAAATACGGCGAGCCTCATGTGAGGAAATGGAAAGATGCTGTTACCAAAATTGGTAATGTCAGCGGATTCCCTTACAAAGATGTCTACACCAGGTTGGTACTAGGGCACTCTCACCCATTCAGTGCCTCAAATTATTATAAGAGCGATTTAATATTAATGTTTGCAAGTATATATTTTAATTAACTCCATTTGATTTGTAGGACTGAACGTGATTTTATTATCACGCATGTCATCGCTACAATTAAGAAAAAATTAAAAGAATGGGGAGAAACTAGCTTAGAAAGTAGTACTAGTAATCCTTATAATATTGGTCCTGCAGCAACAGAGAATCATCATGATATTTTTATAAGTTTTTTAGGGAAAGACACACGCTACGATCTTGTTAATCATCTTTATGAAACTCTAAAGATTTTCCGGAAAGATATTAAGATCTTCATGGAAGATCGAGATTACTTGAAAGAAGACAGCATATTTGAGGTAATTCAGCGGTCCAAGATGTCGGTAGTTATCTTCTCTAAGAACTATGCTTCCTCAAAATGGTATTTGAGGGAATTAGTGAAAATACTCCAATGTAGTAACACGACTGGGCAAGAGCTTCTACCCATTTATTTCTGCATGTGCAAAGCACATGCATGTTTCTAAGATTATTATTTATATAAGTTGTTAATGTATAAATATGATAATTATATTAAATATAAGGGTTAATAACTAATAAACTGTATGAGGTTTGACCGTGTTGAAATTTGGTGTCTGGATTTTAAAGTGTTAAAATGGTCTATCTGAGGTATGGACTTTGTTAAAATTTGGTTTTCCGTCCAAAATTGCTTTTAATTTTGACAGAATGTTGCGAAAATTCAGAATTGCCCTTTCTACCAAATATAGGTGACGAAATTACCCCTAGATTCAAAACAACCACCACCAAACTCCGGCCACCACCAACTCCGGCCGGCCACCACTCAACTCCGGCGGCCACCGCCCAACTCTGGCCCGCCACCACCCAACTCCTGCCGGCCACCATCCTACTCCCGCCGACCACCACCCATAAACCCTATAGTTGTTTATTTAGTTAGGAGGGGTAATTTCATTAATTTGCTAGGAAATGAAAGGTCGGATTTTTATATGGAGGGGCATTTTTGGAATATCCATTTTATCGAGCTCTCATGACGGTCACATGATACACTTATGTTCAACTTAATCCAAAAATAGAAGGAGACACCAAATTTCAACAAACACCAAACCTGGGTCAGTCAGTTTCAACGACGGCCACCAGATTTCAAATGGGTCAAATCTCAGACAGTTTATTAGTTATTAACCCTAAATATAATACGTTTATTTCTTTATAGAAACATGTGTAGAATTTGGTGATCATTATGGGGAAAATCGAGATTTTTGCATGATTGTCCTTTAATAGTTGGGACATCAGATGTAATGGAACATAAAACGGGCAGCTTTGTAGAGTGTGTTGTTCAAATTCTGAACCATATACATAAAAATAAACGTGTGACCGTAAATACGTTGAATCGTTGATACCTCACATATCATATATTAAATAAGAGTTGAGATAACAAAAAATTTACGGATTTCTTCGGCTTATTGGTGTTTATAATAGTGCCAATTTGGTTATATATTCTAAGTCCCAGCCTTTTTCTTCATAGATTGTGTCGATTTGGTAAGATTCGGTCAAATCCGGTTTTATATTAATTCAAACCCGCCAAAATAGTCTGGTTTAAACTTTAGAAGGTTTTGATATTAAAAAAAAAAAACTTTAGAAGGTATGTGACTTTTTTAGAAGGCATATATGGAACCTTTTGGAAGGTAGTTGTCTTTTGGGGGTGAGGACCCAACACAAATTATATATTGGTATATAGATATGCATTATGACAATGAATGAATGACAAGATGTCTTGCACTAATTGTGATCGTCAAATTATAAGTATAGTTTATATATATAGGGTTAACAGGTATTTTGGTCCATGAAGTTTGACGAGTTTTGAGTTTTAATCCATGATTTTTATTTTTGTCTAGTTTTAGTCTCATATGTTTGCTTGTTTTTCTAGTTTTGGTCTTTCCGTTACATTCCGTCCATATTTTTCGTTAAGTAACATATGCAAGTCACGTGATCCATCTTAAACTTTTAATTTTGTTCAATTTAGTCCCTCTAATACTTCCCAAACTTTTTTTTTGTTCAATTTATTCCCAAAATTTTAAAATTGACCCCAAAATTGAACAACTAGGTCTAATTGACACAGCCCTGGGCTAGCCCAGGGCTGGGTCTGACCAGTCGGGGTCGGACCCAGCCCTTTACTAGCCTGCGCTAGCCCAGGGCTGGGTTCGACCACGGTCGGGGTCGCCTGGGTCCGGCGACCCCGACTGTTTTCCCACCAAACTGGACTAGGTCCAATTGACTTATCTCTGGGCTAGCCCATGGCTGTGTCCGAACCCAGTCGGGGTCGCCTGGGTCCGGCGACCCCAGTTGGGGTCGCCTGGGTCCGGCGACCCTGACCGTGGTCGGACCCAGCCCTGGGCTAGCCCAGGGCTAGGTCAATTGGACTTAGTTGTCCAATTTTGGGTCAATGTTAAAACTTTGGGACTAAATTGAACAAAATTAAAAGTTTAGGGTGGATCACGTGACTTGCACATGTTACTTAACGGAATATATGGACGGAATGTAACGGAAAGACCAAAACTAGATAAAAACAAACATATGTAACAATGGTGTGGTGGTTCAACGCCTCATCCCTTAACAGAGGTCAGAGGTTCAATCCCTGCTACGCTATAGTGACCATGAGAATGAAAAATTGTTCATGACCAGCACTTTACCCCTTACGGGCTGACCCGGTCCGAGTGGGGATTAGTCTAGGTGTGGATCAAGCATGCTACGGGTGCTACCCAAAACTCGTCAAACATCATGGACCAAAAACATGTTAACCCTTATATATATTATGTATATACTAAAACAAAATTATAAATATAATTCATTTAAAAATATAATTCTACTCGATTAAATTAAATACATGTTACATTTATCGATGTGGGCAAAGTTGGTAAAACGTCGGAATTTGGCGTGCGAGTACATTATTTCATGCGGAAACGGTGATATAAGAAAGAACTGTAGACTACACTAACTTACTTAGCCTTAGCTTCTTAGTTCTTAGTTAGTTAACTAACTAACTAACTAACTAGTTACTTGCTTGCTAAGCAAGCTATCAAGTTGTATCTTAGAACTGAAGCTATATATAGCTCTCACTCTGTAATATCAAGTGTGTAAGAAATGAATGATTCAGTTTCAAATCTGTTAGCATAATATGGTATCAGAGCCATCTCCGTCAAAACACTCTCCGTCAAGAATTCTCATTCTTCGATCGATTTCTTGATCAAATTAGTAATTGATCGATTCCAAGCAGTTCTTGATAAAGATTCGTTGATTCTTTCTTCAATTCATCCTTTTGTTACTTTGATTTCTTGATCCACTTCGTCGATTTCATTGATCCGTGTCAACAATCAGCTGTTTCGATCAAGATTTGATGGCTGAAATACCGATGGCTACTGGTGATGATCCTTTGTATCTTCATCCTGCTGATACTACTGGTACAGTTTTGATTCCTTTTCAGTTGACTGGTTCTTTGAATTATTATGTCTGGAGCACATCGATGAAGGAAGGTTTGTTAGTAAAAAACAAGCTTGGATTTATTGATGGAACGTGTACAAGAGATTCTGTTCTTCCTGCGCAGCGTGTTCGTTGGGATCGTGCAAATGCTATTGTTAAAGCATGGATACGGAATTCAGTGGCCAAAGATTTAGTCAGTGGATTGATCTATAATCCTACAGCTCAGTCTATTTGGACAGATCTCAAGGATATGTTCGACAAAGTTGATGGAACTCAAGTCTTTCAGCTGACAAGAGAGATCTATCGTTCTTCTCAAGGTACATTGTCTATAACTGAATACTTTGCTCGTATGAAGCAGTTGTGGGATGCACTTGCTGCTATAGACGATGTGGTTCTTCAATGCGCAGCTGATAATGCTTTGGTTACTGCTAGCAAAGAAAAACAGAAGCTCATTTCATTTCTGCTTGGTCTTAATGATACATATGCGCATGTTAGAAGTTCTCTTTTGATGAGGCAACCTTTGCCAACTGTGAGTGTAGCATTCTCAGTCTTATTGCAAGAAGAAAGTCAGAGATCGATTTCAAATTTTGCTGCTGATAGCTTGATTGAGCCAACCACTACTTTATATGCATCTAGGCCTGCTAGAAACTTTAAGAGATTTTCTAGTAATAATTCAGGAAATAGTTCCGTGGGAGGTTTTGGTCGTGGAAGAGTTGATAAAACAAACTGGCTTTGTTCATTTTGTGGCAAGAAAGGTCATAAAATAGACACTTGCTGGGTTAAGAATGGGGTACCTGAGCATATACGTAGGCAATGGGCTGCTGCTAATGGTGCTTTTGATGAAAACATGGAAGAAGTTGATCAATCTGCTGCTGCAGTTGTGCCTGCGGAAAATTTAACACATATTGCTGCTTCTAGTGCTGGGCCTCAGCATATAACTTCTTCTTCTCGGATATCTCATGTTGCTGCTAAATCAATGATGATGTCTGATCTGTTACATTTTGATGGTGACCAATCTTACCTTGCTGATGGTGCTTATGCAAACATGGCAGGTATTGCAACGCCTTATTCTCTTTCCATAACTTGGATTATTGATTCGGGGGCAACCAATCATATAACTCATAGGAAAGATTGGTTAGTGGATTTGAAACTTAATCAGAGTCCATTTCAGTTTGTTCATCTTCCAAATGGACAAAGATGCAAGGTAACTCATATTGGAAACTGTTTCATTTCTCCCAATCAATGCTTGAAAGATGTTCTGTTGGTGCCTGACTTCAAGTTTAATTTGATTGATGTATCAAAGTTGCCTTCTAAACTGAACTATAGAGTCGTCTTTACCTCTAGTTCTGTATTACTTCAGGGCCTTACAGATGGGAAGATTATGAAGATTGGGCAACAGAATAGAGGGCTCTATGTTCTACAAGTGACATCTTTTCAACCAGTGGCAGCTGTGGTGAGGAATAAAGGAGAGGATTCACTTCTTTGGCACAGAAGACTTGGTCATTCCTCTACCAAGTTATTAGCATATTTTGGAAACACTGATGTTAAGCCTTTAGCTCAGTGCAATAAGAATTGTTTAGTTTGTCCAATGGCTAAGCAAACTCGATTATTGTTCCCTGATAGTTTGAATAAAGCTGATAAACCTTTTGATTTGGTTCATCTTGACATATGGGGTCCTTACAGAGTTTCTACAATGTGTGGATGTCATTATTTCTTAACCATTTTGGATGACTCAACTCGTTGTACTTGGATCTACTTATTAAAGTGCAAGAGTGATACCTATCAGTTTTTGAGGACTTTTATAACCATGATCCAAAATCAGTCTGGGACAACAATTAAGAAATTCAGAAGTGATAATGGTGGTGAGTTTCTGAATTCACTTTGCAAGAAGCTGTTTGAGGATCTTGGGATACTTCATCAATCAAGTTGTGCCTTCACACCACAACAAAATGGAAAAGTAGAAAGGAAACATCGTCACTTGCTTGAAGTTGCTCGTGCATTAAGAATCCAAGCTGCTATTCCTATTCACTTTTAGGGATATTGTATCTTAACTGCATGTTATATCATCAACATGTTGCCAACTGCAGTCCTTAACAACATTTCCCCATTTGAGGTACTATATAAAAGAAAACCTTCTATTCAGCATCTCAGGGTGATGGGCTGTCTCTGTTTTGCTACTTGTCTCAACAACACAGATAAGCTATCACCTCGTGCAGATCCTTCAGTTTTCATGGGCTACTCTCTTTCTCAGAAAGGATATGTAGTTATGAATCTCATGACATCAAGATTTCATGTAAGCAGGGATGTGGTCTTTAAAGAGGATGTGTTCCCTTTTGGTTTGGAAAAGGCACAATTGATGGAGCTGTTACCTAATTTAAAGCCATATTCTCAGCTTTCTCAGGAACATTTACTGCATGATGTGGTTATTGATCCTTTTATTCCTGCACCTGTGGAGGATGTTGCAGAGCATATTGCTGAGCATGATACAGGGCATATTGCTGATAATGCTCCTGCTAATGCCAATGATGTGAACATGATTGATCAAGCACCTGCACCTGTTCTTGTTGCACAGAGAAGTAATACACAGATGAGGCTTCCTTCTCATTTGGATGACTTTATTGTCTCCCAAGCTTCCTCTAATGAAGTCTATGGAATTCAAAACTACATTAGCTATGATGCCTTGTCTGAGCAGTATAGGTGTTCTTTGGTTTCCTCTGATAAAATCATAGAACCAAAAACTTATAAACAGGCTATAACTGATACTAATTGGGTACAAGCAATGGAGGCTGAAATTCGAGCTTTAGAAGAAAATCACACCTGGAAAATTGTTGAGTTGCCAAGAGACAAAAATGCAATAGGCTGCAAATGGGTTTTCAAAGCCAAATATCATTCTGATGGTTCCTTAGAGAGGTACAAGGCTCGATTAGTGGCAAAAGGGTTTACTCAACAGGAGGGCACTGATTTTGAAGAAACTTTCTCTCCAGTTGCTAAGATGGAAACTGTGAGGGCAATCTTGGCCATTGCAGCTGCAAAGAATTGGGAGCTCTATCATATGGATGTAAATAATGCTTTCTTGCAAGGGGACTTAGTTGAGGAAGTTTACATGGATATACCTCAGGGTTTTGCTCAGAAATATACTGCACATACTTCTTTTGATGATTCTAAGATGGTTTGCAGGCTGTTAAAGTCACTATATGGACTCAAACAAGCATCGAGGCAATGGAATATAAAACTCACTCAAACCTTATTGAAGTGTGGATACTGCCAAAGCAAATCTGATTACACTTTATTCAGCAAAAGTTTTGGGAATTCACAGGTTTATCTACTGATATATGTAGATGATCTGTTAATTACAGGTTCATGTCCCATGTTGATAAAACAATTGAAAGCCACTCTTCAAAACCATTTCAAGATTAAAGACCTTGGACGCCTAAGGTATTTCTTAGGACTTGAGATGGCTAGATCTAAGACAGGGATTGTTATCACTCAACGAAAGTATGCTTTGGAATTAATTAGTGATGCTGGCCTTGGTACTGCTCAACCTGTTGCTACACCAATGGAATTGAATGTTAAGCTCACCACTGCTGAATATGATAAGGGTTCTAACCTTAATTCAGCAGATCACCTAATTGAAGATGTTGCTCTTTATAGAAGGTTGGTTGGAAGACTCCTCTATCTAACCATGACAAGGCCAGATATTGCCTTTGCAGTTCAACGACTCAGTCAGTTCATTCATAATCCCAAGAAGTCCCATTTGGATGCTGCACTTAGGGTAGTGAGATACATTAAAGGATCTTCTGGTCAAGGTCTTTTCTTTCCAGCCTCAAACACATTGGATCTTGCTATCTATTGTGATTCAGATTGGGGTTCATGCTTATTCAGCAGAAAGTCTTTGACAGCTTACTGTGTGAAGATAGGGGCTGCTATGATTGCTTGGAAAGTTAAAAGACAAGATACAGTGTCTCTATCATCAGCAGAGGCAGAATATAGGAGCTTGAGGGAAGCCACTGCTGAAGCAATCTGGATCAAAAGGCTGTTATCTGAACTAGGGTTGAATCTAAATTCATCAATTCCCATTTTCTCTGATAGCAAATGAGCAATACAGATGGCCAAAAACCCAATTTTTCATGAAAGAACCAAACATATAGAACTTGATTGCCATTTCACACGTGATTGTATTCGAAATGGAATAATCAGTGTGTCTTATGTAGCTTCGAATCATCAATTGGCAGATCTTTTAACTAAGGCTTTGGGGCGTATGCAGCATGAGGCTCTTCTTCGTCACTATGGAATTATTGATATATACAAAGAAAAGCAGGAACAAGGTGGGGGAATGTAGACTACACTAACTTACTTAGCCTTAGCTTCTTAGTTCTTAGTTCTTAGTTAGTTAACTAACTAACTAGTTACTTGCTTGCTAAGCAAGCTATCAAGTTGTATCTTAGAACTGAAGCTATATATAGCTCTCACTCTGTAATATCAAGTGTGTAAGAAATGAATGATTCAGTTTCAAATCTGTTAGCATAATAAGAACCATAGTAACTATGAAGCAGTCAAAATTCCAGATTTATATTTGATGATTTTTGGCCAAATTCCATCGTTTAGGCAGTCAAAATCACAGATTTATATTTTTTTCGGGTCTTTTTTGTAATTATCGGTTTTTGTTAGGGTATGTTAGCAAGTTTCGATTTTTGACCTAGGATTAGGTTTTTCTTTTCAGTATTTAAGCTATGTTAGCCGTCATTTACATTTTAAGTTTATTGATATAAAAAAAAAAAAAAAACTGAGGTTTTCCTCTACCCTGCATCAATTCTTCGGTATTCTGCGGAATCAACGAGTTCTTGCGCCCTCTATCCGTCAAATTCTCGGCACTCCCCTAAAATTAACAAGTTTTTGTCTCATCTATCCCATCACGCTGCATCATTTATGGTTTGCCTTTATAAAGTATTATTAACTCCGCTAATATAAATAACCCAACCGGATTTGATAAAGCAAGCGGACAATGGAAGAATAGCTTACTATTTAAAAAGGCATGAGCGTGATGAGGAATTGGAGACAGTACAGAGTTGGAGGGATGCAATTACTGAATTAGACTTTACGGTTGGTTGGCGCTACTCGACTACTAAAAGGTACTTACTAACTTATCAAACAGTCAAGGTTTTATATGATGTACATCCACATAATTAATCTATATAAAATATAAATATTAATTAATTTGGTTAGGGTGTCTAAACTTAAGAGTTAAGACTAGTAAAAAATGGAGAAATGACGTACGTTCCGGTATGTGGAAACAATATACCTCCCTACAAATCTAACTTAGAACGAGTAATATGATTAGTTTATATATAAAATAAACATGTTACAGATGTTTTCTAAGAATACCACACGAAAAAAACTCTAATGTGTTAGAATTGTTACAAAAGTTCTTATTATTTCTACAAATATTTTTAAGTTTCCGATTTAAATTATTTTATATATGCAACAATGGATATATTTAGGGTTAAAAACCTATGAAAGGTCTAAACTATCACCCATGTTAACGGGAGATGTCTGAAATTTAAAGTTAATAATAATGGAGGTCTGAAATTTCAGTTTTGTTGATAACAGCGGTCTCCGTTAGTTTTTTCCGTTAAAACTAACGGAAGTTGGTCACATGCTTGGCATGTGACCGGAAATAAAATAAATTTCCAAAAATGCCCTTCTATCAAGTGTGCCCCTCACATGCTTGAAGTGAAAAGACCAAAATGCCCTTGAAGCCACCACGACTCCACCAACCCAGCTCCGGCGACCACCAACCGTACTCCGGCGACCACCACTGTGCCCAAATCGGAGCCACCGGCCTCGATTGGGCCCAAATCGGAGCCACCGACCCCAATCGGAGCCCAATCGGGGGCCTGTGTAACAATTATAGTTATAAAACGTTAAGCACATCATGTTAAACATTTTCAGCATTATATCAACACATGTCGTTATGACAAAAGCAAGAGTCGGTAAATAACAAAAGACACGTGTGAATTTCAACATATTTAATGTCATCAAATATACATTTATAATTTTTTTTAAAAGAAGAATACAACATTATATTTATCATTTACGGTCTTTGTTTCCATTGTTCAACTTATTAATTGTAGTAAGACAGACTTCATCCAACGTCTTGTTGAAGAGATATCAACCATATTAAACATGTACTTAATTAAAACCATTTATGTCTTAATTAAATCTAAAACTCCATCTATGTTATGCAAGAAGATCATGCAATCAATTTTTATTTCTTACTGCAACATTTTTCTTATTATATATATATATACGGTGTTTATATAGTTTGCCTGAATATTCGGATGTGTCTGGTTGTTTATTTAGACTTGATGAAAAGAAGGAATTGTCACATGCTACGGAAGTAGATACAGAGCTGATTGAAGAAGAAGAGGAAATTCGAGAAGAATTAGTTGCGGTGGAGAAGTTGGAGCTCGAGGAGGAGGAGCTGATTGAAAAAGAAGAAGAGGAAATTCGAGGAGAATTAGTTGCTGTGGAGAAGTTGGAGCTCCAGGAGGAGGATCTGAGCTGCAATGATGAGCAACAACAAGCAGATGAGGTAATTAATCATCATATCTAGTTATCAATTTGGACCACTAACTGGTAAAACGAGTTGCGTTTATAGGGGCGGTCTATGTTCGAACGAGTTACCAGTGGTATTTAGGTTATTTTGATTTGATGAAAGCGACGTCAAACTTAACATAAGCCAGGAGGGTCTAAGGCATTAAATTCTATATGCCATGTTTGTAACGTTTATGGTCTTTTACGCAGTCATTTGTACATACTACAACCGGAGAAGGAGTCTATCGCGTTATCACTTCCGCCTACTTTCAGAAATCATTTTATGAGATGAAGGGAAAGGTGCTCAATATTAAGCCTATGTATACTCTGTGTTTCCGCGGTGAGTTCTCCTCTTATTTACATATTTTCTTAATGAATTATTCTCCAACATATATAATAGGGTTAATAACTAAAAAATGTCCAAGGTTTATCCTAGGTTAAAATTAGGTGTCTAAAGTTTCAAATGTGAAAATGTAGTGTCAAGGTTTCAATTTTGTTAAGATGTGGTGTCTATGTGTGATTACTTTAGAGAAGTCAATTCCGACCAACTCGACTGTCAAATTCGAGCTCCCACATACACTCCACTCTTGTCATCTTGCCAGGACCGTCACCTAAGAAGCTGACCACATTTGCGCAAGTAAATCTCGCTCCGTTGGCGTTGGAAAATCACACGCCACTCTTCTAGAAACTTTTTTTTTAAAGTTCAATTTTTAGGTGAAATTTGACGATTTTGTAGAAAATAATGAGTGATGGATTGTGAGTGGGTGGGTGAGTTGATGAAAATAATTGAAGGGAGATGAAAAGACGTGTAGAAACACAAATTTTAAAAAAAAATGAAACTTGAGACAGTCCATTTTAACATTTCAATCTTTAGACACCTAATTTTAACATAGGGTAAACATTTTACAGATTTTTAGTTATTAACCTATATAATATTGTTTGACTTGACATTTTTTTTAATCATTTGTCATGTGTTTTTGGTTAGTTGAGCCGAATAAAGAAAGTTCTAGTTGTCTTATATTGACCAACACCACAGACAACTATGTGGCTTTCAAGGTAATCATGTAACTTTTCTTCGGTGGTGAAGAGGTCTAATCAAGCCTAAATGGGGTATCTATGCAATTAATATTGAATCAATACAAGATTGTGGATAGGGCCGGTGATATGAGGTTTGACTAGGCTATCATTAATATCATGATTATACCATATTTTTTCCACTCATAATATCATGGTTATACCATATTTTCCCACTCATGCTATAATTATTACTGTTATGGTTCTTCGTACTATAACCACAACCATAACCTTGATTTTTTATCACGATTAAACCATTTAACTATAGTCATTCAAACTAATAAAATACTTTGGTTTCATACAAGAAATGCAAATGAAGTGATCTGAGACTTTGAGTTTTACAATATTAGATTTTTTTAAATTGGAATAGAATGAATGAACCATATTTTTATTATGAAAAATTAATGGTCAAGATTGAATTGTAGATTTATACCAATTAAAAATAGTGGGAACTAAGAACAATAATTATAAAATTGGATTAATACTTATAAATGTATATATATATATAAATATAAATATAAATATTAGTAATGTATATATTAATATATAGGTTATGGTTATATTCCGTGGTTATTGACTTACCATAGCCACAATTATAATCATTATGGGTACAATACTCATGACCGAACCATACTACAATGGTGCGGTCATCGCTTAAATGGTACCAAAAACCAAGGTTATTTAATTTTAACCGTAGCCGTCCCTAATTGTGGATGATATTTGCATCCTCTAGGTGTTAAAATCTAAAAGTATTATAGTATTTTTATTTATTTTTTGGATAAGACTGAGAGTTTTAACTTTTAAGTAGGTTATTACAAACTTAATCATCGCTGCTGCAGTTTATTGTTTTAATTAATTACTTAATTTGGTTCCACCTAAAATTTGCATGGTAAAATATTATTTCAGATCCAGTTTAAAACTGATGATCAGGCGTTAAAGTATCGTGTTTGTCCGAATGAAGGACTCGTGTTGCCTTGTTCAACATTCCAAGTTATAGGTACTCATCACGATAGTCAGTCCATCATTTAAATTTCTTTTATATCTTGATTGGTTTGCCAACATAAATGTGTATGTATCATTATTATCTCATTTGTTGTTAGTTACAATGGAAGCACAAAGCATTCTTCCTCCAAATATGAAATGCAGTGACAAATTTATCGTACAGAGTGTGATAACTAAGAAAGATTTGTATTCCATGGATGATTTCTCTGACATGGTAATATTATTTTGACTCCGACGTACATTATAATAAATAAATAAATTACAGTGTTTTATTGAAACTATGCTTGTGGTTTTTTTTTTTCTCTTATCAGTTCAAAGAAGGGTCTGGAACTCTTATTCACAAACATGAGATGAGGGTGTCTTATATTCCTTCACGACGACAAGATTCTTATATTACTAGCTATTAGTAATATGGACCAAAAAAATACATAAAAGGATTATGGCCCATATTACAAAAGCCTAAGCAGCCAGCAAAACCTAGCTAGGCCTAACTTATTAGGAGAATCCTAGCTAGCTAACCAAGCAAACACAGCCGCGCGTGAGGGAACAGAGAGATATGGAGAGATGGTTTTTCCGCGTCACAGATCGAGGGTTTTTGCTACAGTGGCTCCAATGGATGCTCAATTTTACAGAGTGGGTTTTCGCAAGAGCAGATTGAAGCGAATCGTGAGTCAAGACCGCTTTCAACTTTGCATGAAAGCTAACTAAATCTTCCTGTTTCCGTGTAATCTGGTCGAGGTTGACGCTCCTGTACGATTCTGCGGTTAGTTCTCTTTCTCTCTTTGTATGTGAGATTAGATTATTTGAATCTTCATGCTTCGATTTTCGTTATATCATCGTTAGCTATCCGGAGAAGACAACATCGCTTATTTCTATTCCGGTTTCTGCAATTTGAGAGTTCTGTTCTTCTCTTTTTCTCCAAGAATGACAAACCAGTTCATATTTCACCAAATTGGTCATGCAGAGAAATTGACTTTTGAATTTTCCTATCACTGCAGAGGGCAGCAACTTAAATGAAGAATATCAGCATTCGTGAATGGTGACGATGGAAGAAGACTACCTTGTTATATGAATAATCACACATTGAAGAAGACATGTCATCTCACCTTTAGATAAAGTGAATCGGGACCTTTGGAAATAACCAAGATCTAATTCTAAGCTAGTGTCTTCGAAATTGTCACTTTGTAAACTACAATTCATTGTTAGTTGCTTATTGATATATTGATGAAATTGCAGTTTAATCAACTCTTAAAACATATTTCAATGTATTGATATTTGAATCTGAAATTTTCAATTACTCACCTCCATATTAATCATCATAGTCTCTTTCTCTCAGAATTATATAGATAGATTAGTGTTATTTGACAAAAAAAAAGACAAAGATAAAACAACTTCCAACATCTAATGTGGATGCTCTTACATTAGTCTATAGAGAATCACCAAATTATTATATAGAGTTAACAAATACCAATAGAATTATCAGTTCTCAACATTTTAAAAATTTATTGAAATTAATTATATTATATATAGATGTGTCATGTTAGGTAACACCGCTGGGATCACATGAGGTACCATCTAACGATTTCATAATCATGTTTAAATTATTACTCTTAATTAATTGCGGTTTGATCACATTCAATGGACGACGTGTATCCACATTAACTGCGTGATCCTGAACGGGTCAAAGTCGTCTCTCCACCAGTGAGTCAAAGTCCAGTTCATCAACAGTCAAATACTATATTAATATATATGTCAATTTGTAAGTTGTATAATATATGTATTGATGGCAAAATAGTTGATTATATATATATATAATAAATAATATATAGTCACAGACGATGTCCATCAGTCCACCGAAGGCAACGAGTGGATCTCACGTAATGGCTGTCAAGCCAATTAGAGTCAGACACTTGTTACAAAATGACTTACATATAGACAGATGTCAGCTTTTGGTTGGCTAAAGATCCACACATAAGATCTACGGGGCGTTTGGATGGACGTAATGTGAAATTACTTAAAATGTGAGATTACAAGTAATGTGAGACGTAATGCGAGATTACTTGTAATGTTAGATTACAGTGTTTGGTTGTGCTGTAATGTTGAGTGTAATGTTAGATTACAGTGTTTGGTTGTGCTGTAATCTTTAGTGTAATGTTAGATTACAGTGTTTGGTATATGTTGTAATATGCATTGTAATGTGAATTTGTTATTATTATATTAATTTATGTGAGAGTATGTTATATCTTAATGTGATAATATTTAAACGAACATATATTTTGACAATTAACTTCTTAAGGATTATGTGTGTGGTTAATACTATAGTCATTTATGAAATCTAAAAATTAAATATTTAAAATCAGTACGTTCAACTACTAAATTCTATTAACTAAAACATTATATATAATTTTATAACATAATTTTCATATAAAAAAATACAACGAAAAAGACTTACTCATTTTATATAAACATCATGTGCATTACTATTTAGTATAATAATGAATTATGAAGTATCTAAAAATAAAAAGCTAATAATAATAAAAATATTACTTATCATAATAAACTATATAAAGATAATACAAAATAATTTATCTATTTAGTAAATAATAATAACATAATAACACTCCGTAATGTTTGATGTACGTAATCTCACATTATATCCGTTTTTTAATGTAATCTCACATTACGTTGATTGGACTATGGATGTAATCTCATATTACAATGCACATTACGTCGTTTGACAAACCAAACAATGTAATGTTGATGTAATGTGCGACGTAATGTGAGATTACATCCCACAATATTACATCCATCCAAACACCCCCTACGTGTCATTTTGGAGGTAATTAAAGAATAAATTCTCGTGATTCTTACCTTCTGCATGTTTGGTATTGGTCCCACTTCGATTTTATAATCGTTCTTCTCGAATTTGGATTCAAGACATTGACCTTAACATTGAATCTGGGCCATCTTCTGCATCTTACTAATAGATAGATGAGCTCCCATTCTTTATTTTTTTTTTCATTGTATAACTTGGTCAATATTATATAGAGTCTTCATCAACAAAATCGTAGTATCCTCTAGAGCTCTCCCTTTCTAAGAACACCAAAGAGAGATAGTGTGTAGCTAAGATCTTCCTAGCAAATCAAAAGCTCAAAATCATGTCGCGTCATCGGTGGTTGAAGAATTTTCTCGTCCATCTCCGAAAGATGGATACTACGATGTATTCATAAGTTTTAGAGGCGCCGACACACGCTCCGGTTTCACCGACACCCTATATCGTACATTATTGGAAAACGAGGTATACACTTTTATTGATGCAGATCTCGCGGGAAATGTCATCGAGACTCTATTCAAGATAATTGGAAGGTCAAGGATGGCGGTGGTGGTCTACTCGGAAAGCTTCGCTTCTTCGCATTGGTGTTTAAGAGAGTTAGAGACCATTATGCAACGCTGGGAGAAGAAGAAAATGTTGATGATCCCAATATTTTATAAGGTAGATGCTCATGAACTGAAACACCCGACTGAAAAGATCACTAAATATTTTGATGAGCCTATTGTGGGGAAATGGAAGGATGCTGTTACTAAAATTGGTAATGTCAGCGGATTCCCTTACAAAGATGTCTACACCAGGTTCAGTATATTATTATATAAGAGCGATTTGATATTGATGTTTGCCAGTATATGTATTTTAATTAACTTCATTTGATTTGTAGGTCTGAACGTGATTTTATTATCACGCAAGTCATAGTTATAATTAAGAAAAAGTTAAGAGAATGGGAAACCAGCTTAGAAAGCTGTACTAGTAATCCTTATATTAGTGGTCATGCAGTAACAAAGAATCATCATGACGTCTTTATAAGTTTTTTAGGGAAAGACACGCGCTACGATCTTGTTAGCCATCTTTATAAAGCTCTGATGAATTACCGGAAAGATATTAAGATCTTCATGGAAGATCGAGATCTCTTAAAAGATGACAGCATACTTGAAGTAATCCAGCAGTCCAAGATGTCAGTAGTTGTCTTCTCTAAAAACTATGCTTCCTCAAAATGGTGTTTAAGGGAATTAGTGAAGATACTCCAATGTAGTAACACAACAGGGCAGGAGCTTCTGCCCATTTTTTATGAGGTACATATCTATATATATATATATGCATGTTGCTATATTCTTGCAGTAATTGTGATCGTTAGATTATATAAGTATAATTTATACATATAATGTGTATTAAATACAATCTATTTTAAAATACTAGTGCTCGACGCGTTCGTTGCACGCGCGACAGTAGAGGATTCCAATTAATACTCATCTAATATTTACTAATGAGTTTCATTTGACTAACAAATTTTTTGAACGATAGCAAGATTTTACTGATTTGACTTGATGAGCAGTGTGAGATCCCTGATCAGCAACAACAAAGAAAATTGCAATACATGCACTCTAAAAATTTTGACAATCAAATGTGCAATCTCTTCGCATGATACATTGTGCAGTATAAACTTATCACTTGATTGAACGACAAAAAAAAAAAAAAAAAAAAAAAAAAAACATAACAAATCTGAGAAGTTTTACCTAAAAAACTTGAACCTGTCAACACAAAATCCTTTTATGTAACTCATTCATCTATCTGTAAAATATTATCTCTAAAACAAGAACACTCCAGTTAGCTCTCTAAGAAACCCATTGTTGGTGGACATCCGAAATGAAAATGGCAAAGTTTTTTTCACCGATAACAATGTTCCTACGAAGAAATACCTGAAATAAAGCGGAAACTACAAGCTTGTGTCATATATTCACAATGAGAGGGAAAAAAATTCATATTTTGATGCAGAGCTTAGATGCTTACAACAATAAAAATGAATATTTATCCATAAACAAGTAGAAAATTTGTTCATCTAGACCAAGTAATGGTAACTTAAGAAACTATTTTTTGTGGTAAAAATAATAAATAAATAAATAAAATAACTCCCCCATATTGAATATGTAAAGGCTATGGTTTTTCATTTTGTCAATTTCTAAAGATGATTGTGCCTACCACTATATTTAGTATAGTGTTTATGGTATTGTTCTACTTCTATCTAAGCCAATCAGTTCAAATCCATGTAATATAATATTAGATGTGTATTTCAATGGAAATTTCCTTTTAATAAAAAGACTCGGGATTAAGTAATTACCTCTACTTAACTATCTTATTGACATTGTAATCACCAACATAGCTAGGAGAAGATCAGCCGAAACATCAAAACCTGCAGCACCGATCCCAAAATTAAAAGATCATGATCCCCTCTCTCGAGATTCTGTGATTTCCAAGCCGGATCTCTATAACCCGATCAACCTACATAAAATCAGCAAAAGCTCCGTCAAAGGAATAAGCCAATGTTGCACCACTATTTTCAGAAATTCTAGTGAACACGATATATTCCATATTATATGTATTATTCCCACCACCATACATGAAATTATCATTACCATTTCCCCCACCTGGGACCTATAATCTGAGATGATCCCCAATTTATTCAACCACCGCCAGTAAAATTGCTTTCTTTGATGTTCCTGTTTCCAGTTCAACTATAGTTGGTGGAACTGAGACCTCCATTTCCCAATAAATCTCGAGTCACATAGCTGCAGAAAAATGAACTTCCTCTATTTCCACCTTCATACCCCATTAACATTATTTAAGATAATTCCTTGGATTGTACTATGAAGTCAACACTCTCAAATTTAGCTCAAGTTAAATCTCTGAATGAATAAGTTTATAAATAAATCTGTAAATAAGTAACAAAAATCATGATTGCTTCACATTGCTTGCATACCTCGTCTTTTCTTAAATGAAGCAACCCAAATCAGGAGCATGTGAATATCCTCAAATCAAGAAGAGGCGAACCAGATTAATGTGTTCCCACAATTGTTTCAAAAGTTCAATGCATTACCAAAGTTATGTTGTTTAAAGTAAAACCCAAATCAATGATTAAAATTGCAGAAGATCGCCATTACATTTGGAAAATAGGTTCAAGGGAAAAAATATATGCACTGCTTACCAAAAACAGAAATCATCATGTTGTTATCAGACCTTAGAACTTTCAAGCTTTTCAGCTCGCCAAGTTCATATAGCAATACTGAAAGTTGTTAGATGTCTATATGCACAAAGGGAATGGAAGTCCCAATAACTTTTGCTTGACCAACATCATAGTGCAATCAAACATTGAATTTAAGATATTTAAAACTAATCAAGAAAATTAAATAAAGGACAAACGCCAGGGAGTAAATATCTATTAGTTACAAGATGTATTAATAAAGATAGACCAAAAGGCATTACCTTGATCTGCAGATACTCTCCTCTTGAAGTGCAACATTAAGCTCTATTTTAGTCACAACATGTAAATACAACCATACAGCCAAAATCAACTACATCATGTAAATACGCCATGTAGTTAAAATATGATTTCCAATTAAAGGTTAATTCAGATTATGAATTCCCAATAAAATAAGTTAAATGCAACAGGAACCACACAAAATCTAAATCTAGTAATCAACTAAAATACATGGAAGAAGATTTAGATGCAATAGTATACTTATCATCAACTCACACACCAATCATATATCCATAATTCCAATATATATATAAAAAAAAGGTAAAATAAAAACTATGAAATGCCAGACCCAAAGTTCACAATGCAGCACCTTATATATAGCTGCAAACTGAACCCACATGGAAGGATTCTCCCATAATTAAATAACTAAATTGTAGCTCAGGTGGATCAAGATCATGCACCCAAGCAGAAACAAAAGTACGAGTTAGAATGTAAAAAGTGTACAGATTTAGTCTATCATAATAACGAAGAAATGACTTAAATGGTTTAAACAGACTAAAGACCTTGCATGCTTTGGAATTTTGAAAATTTTCTTCCTTAGAAATGTAATCATGTTTTTACTCACTAAACTTCCTTTACTTTTTATGCGCACTGTAGAAGCAGTCGAGCAGAATAAATGTACCAATAATATTATAATAAGTTAGTTTTCTGCTCGAAATATATCACTTTAAAGGAAATGAATAAGCATTTCATAATCAAGAGTATTTTGCATCTCCTAAATTTTTAGCAAATGAGTACTCAAAAATCATTAAAAGTAGCTAAAATTGATCATTGAAGAAGAAACAATCTGAAGATAGAGATGTTTGATGTCCTAGCTAGGCTGGATATTTTTCTTGAAAAAATAGCATTTTAACTACTTGAAAATGAAAACTATAGTAACACTAAAAGAAATGAGTTATGGAATCAAGTTTTGCCAATAATCTATTCTAAAATGCAGATTGAGAAAATAAAATATACTACCTGCATGTTAGGACTGACTAAACAAATTTCCACCGATGCGATAGATATATACTTATTAGGTTTATAATATTGAAGGCGTAGTTTAATTTTTATATTTCAAAATAATGTCATCATGATTTTGCATCTACACGGAAAGAGCAGTTGAATTTCAAAATTAATGTAAACAAAAAGCATGTTAAACAACCCTAAATAAATCAATAATGATGATATAGATCGAAGGAGAAAGTAATAAATAATGATGATAACCAATTTGCACCGAGTACCTGAACACGGGACACAATAACTTTATATTTACGACCAAAATGACCAAATGAAGATCCTCAAAGCTTTTCCAAAAATGGTCAAAAGAATTCCAGTACTTTCAAACGTTTTGTTACTTTGATGATAATGCACAAAAAATTATAAATACTTATGATGAAAACACAACATATGAACAACAAGACACTGGTATACTTACATAATTTGAATAGTCATTTCGTCAAACATGGGTGCGACTAATTTTACATTACAAACCACATAATTCTAGGTCGTGGGAGAAACTTTTACTGAAGCCAGTTTGAGGGTACTCCACAGGGTCTTTGCGAAGATATAAGGAGTTGAGATATCATGAGAAATACGCAAGGTAAACAAATAAAAAATGGGCAGTAAGTTGAAGTTTTGTAGCACTACCGTTTTGTAATTTGACGGGTAAAGAAACCTTCATCAATATAATAAGCATGGTTGGTTCCGACTAACGCAGATCGAGCAGCCGTTGCGAGGCAGAATTGCAGATTCAAGATTTAGAGTTGGTCCGCTGGAGATTGGAGACATAAACAAAGAAACCTTCGTCAATAAATATAATAATCATGGTTGGTTCTGATTAACGCATGTCGAGAAGCCGTTTGCGAGGCAGAATGAAGATTAACGCAGGTCGAGAAGCCGATCGCGAGGCAGAATTGCAGAATGAAGATTTCGTGTTGATCCGCTAGATATTTCAGACATCAATAAAGTTGGAGGCAACGAATGACGTCGGGGTCGTAGAAGAGAGAAGGTTCGAAGATGAGTTTTTTCTTTACAGAGAATATAGAAAGCGTGTACCAGTAGGGAATACTGGTGACTTTACGGTGTTAGAGTAGTACCTTTTCTCGAAAAGTGGTGACTTTTCGGTGTGAGGACACCTGAGACTTTTATTATAGGAGTAGATAATTCTGCTTGATTTAATTAAATACATGTTACATTTATTGCTTCCCTTTATAAATTATTATTATGACTCCACAAGTATTACTAACCCAACCTGATTTGATAAAGCAAGCGGATAATGAAAAATTAGCTTACTATTTAGAAAAGAATGAGCGTGATGAGAAATTAGAGACGGTACAGAGTTGGAGGAATGCAATTACTGATTTGGACTATAAAGTTGGTTGGCGCTACTCAACTGCTAATAGGTACGTACTTACTAATCCTATCAAACTATATCCATGTTTTATGACGTACGTACCCACATATTCTATATATATACTAATTAGTTTGGTTAGGGTGTCTAAACTTAAGACTAGTAAAAAATGGAGAAATGAAGTTTCTAGTACTATATATCCTAAGAAAAAACTCTAATGTAATTAGAATTGTTACAACAGTTCTTTTTATTTCTAGAAATATGTTTAAGTGTTCGATTAAAATTATTTCATCTAATACAATACATTATTTGTGGCAAAAAAAAAAAGAATATATCATATGCAACAATGGATTTGACACATGGATACGTAACAATTATAGTTAGAAAATGTTAAGGTATCATGTTAAATATTTTCAGCATTTTAATATAATGCATGTCATCATGACAAAAGCAAGAGTCGGTATATAACAAAAGATATGTGTGAATTCCAACATAATTAATGTCATCAATTTAATTTATAATTTTTAAAAAAGAATACAACATTATATATATACTAGGGTGCTTTCCCCGCGCGGCGCGCGGGGTTAGTTGTTAAATCGTAAGTCCTAACTTTTATTTGTAAAAATGAAAGTAAAAAAAAAAAATAGTAAAATAATTGAAAATATTTTTTGAATTTGATAAAAATAATATACTTCTTTAAGTTTAAATTTTTGAAGAAGTATTCGTTTTTGTGTAGATAGTCAATTCATAGACTGGTGGTGATGCAAAAGACTATTTACGGATGAAGTTTTTATAAATTTGTTTGAATTGAACGAAATAATCATTTGTGTTTCACTTTCACTTTGTTTTTTTTTAATTCAAAATTTTCTAAAGAGGTAACATATTTGAAAAAATGTCAAATAGTATTATGCAAACAAATAATTAAATTTAAAACATACACGTATTAAATAAAATTATATACACTTAATAATTATACTATTCAGCCCAAACATATTAAGCCCAAGCATATTTAGCCCAGCCCAACCCTAAATCCAACATCTTGCTGACGTGGCGAGCTCTGATTATCCCTTTAGTCTGACGTGGCGAGCTCTAATTAGAGCTCTATCTCTCCTCCTCCCTTATCCTTATTGGCTTCTGATTAACGGGCCGGTGGAATTGGGCTGACTGAAAGTGGCTGCTGAGGTGGCACACTGCAGAAGCTTGGCATTGCTGATGTGTCAGCTCCACACTGAAGTTGTCTCTTTCCAGCTGCCTTATATATTATATAGATATAGATCAGCCCAAACATATTAAGCCCAAGCATATTTAGCCCAGCCCAACCCTAAATCCAACATCTTGCTGACGTGGCGAGCTCTGATTATCCCTTTAGTCTGACGTGGCGAGCTCTAATTAGAGCTCTATCTCTCCTCCTCCCTTATTATATACTAGCCACTAACCCCGCGCACCGCGCGGGAGATAAAATCCAAATAAAGTTAAGATTGCAAAAATTAAGTTATCTCTTAATTTATTGAATATGTAATGTTATTTAAATTTTTTAATATAAAAATAATTAAGATTAATACATTAATTTAATTAAACTATTTAATACTAATTATTGTTTAAAATATTCATAGTAGTTAAATAATTAACATTATATATCATTTTTTATAAGAAGTATAACTAATATAATATAAAACTTAAAATTTAATCATTTTTATTTTTTGATATTTGTTTAGTAATTTTAATTTTTTGTCTCAAATTGTTTAGTATGCACCTATTAATTATTTAACCAAGAATATAAGATTAAATAATATGGTTTGAATTTTTTTTTGGCCAAGTAATAATATGTTTGGAATTATTCACCTCAATCCCAATATGAATGGTAATCTTTTGGTCTTTTTATGACTTCGTTCTCCACGTCCTCGATCGCGATATTAAGGGTGTATGGCTTAAAACCGTAGTACATAACTTAAACTACATAAAATCAGTTCAAATAACTACTATGTAGAACAATAAAAACATGTAACTTTGAATGAACTATATATTTTTTACTACTTGATGAACTATTTGAAAGAATCAAATCATCTAGTATATTAACTAAGATCAGTAAAGACTCTCACTCTCACCTCACGAAAATTGGCTTTGCCGACTGCGGAGGGGATATGACTTCGTCCTCTTAAATATATATTTTATCATAATTCATAAACTATAATAATATATATTGTGCACAATATTGTTCATAATTTACAAAATATTGTAGGTTGTCAGGTTCATCAATACATAACTATTTGAATGCATAATATATATATATGGACATAACTATGTGCATTATTGTTAATCACGACCGTTCATCACCAACGTGGGAGATTATCTTAATTTATGTATAAAGTTTTTTTTTTTTTTTTAATAGAGACTAAAATAAGATTAAAAAAATATTTTATAAAATTTAGTTACTTAATATTTTATATCTAAATCATAATGGTGAATGTCAACTCAACTACTTTGAACATTTGGCCAAAAAAAAACCACTTTGGAAAGAAATACAATTGTACGTAATAAAAAAATTATAAATAATATGAGAGTAGTAAAGAAAGCAACTATACAAACCTAATTATTTGAAAATTCTTGAACTTGCCAGAACTAATACCTACACCAGTTAATATAGACGTTAATTAGATAGTGAAATAGAGAAAGCATAAGAATTAAGCTCTAATCTTTTATCTCTTCCACATATCATGTGCTGCCACTATTATATTGGTCTCCCATGCATGCACTCACATGTATAAATATCAACTCGGCTCTGCTTCTTATAGATAATAATAGTATACCTTTCGTAAAATCTAGGTAGTCATGCTACAACTTGTGCATCTCTTTTGATGTCGTTGTCTCCTGCTAGAAGGCCAACAGTTACACTGAAATCATAGTTAACGTGAGAAAATTAGTATATACAAAACTGAATTTGACTCCATCATTAATTCAGTTTTGTATACAAAGAAGATCAAAACATTTCGGGTCTAGAACTCACTGAAATTAAAATATCAATCGAAGCTAGCTTATGATTTGATTAGAAAACACCTTGCATTGAGCAGAGGGTGTCGCATAGAATAATCGTCTTCCTCTTGACTGAATAACCTCCAAATGCAGGCCTAGCTTGAGATTTGTTAAAAAAGTTCACTGACCTTCTACTTTCACCTTCTTTTGGTGCACAGTTATGTAGTACACCGTGTAAATCATATGTATAATTTGTATCAAATTAACTTCGAAAGAAGATGACGTAATTTAGAAGATCTAATGTTATATTTACCGTCTCTTAAGGCAATCATTGTAGAAGCACTTTGGAGCAGCCGTCGTTCTAATGTTAACGATCAAATCGTAGGCTTGTTGTTGGGGACTGGAATTTTACCTATCTTCACAAATCAAAAATCCGAGGTTAGAATTGCTAGTGTCATTTTTGCGGTGAAGCTCAATCCGGATAATAATTTTCCGGCGATGGCCCTCTCTTTGCGGCAGAGATATATGTGGAGTAGTGCAAAATTACTGATGATGAGATAAGACACCGGTAACACATACCTTCTTCAATCTCTCCGCAAATTAAAAAAAAAAAAAAAGGGAAACTTCTAGACGAAGAGTTTGTCGAGTAACATCTTGAAGTTGGAATGCCTGATTTCATTAGTATTGTGCAAATTAGTAAACTGCAAATATAAGTTGATTTAAGATTATTCAAGCATGGAAAAAAGAACATGCATAAGAAAACACAATTAACTCCGTACCTTTTCTCACTTTAGTTCTTATCGTTACTTCTAGGGTTAGGAATTCTTGGAACGGTTGGTTTTTCTTATTCTTTATATATATAAGAGTATTTATGGGTGGTAAAAAATAAATAAATAAATTGTGTTGACTTTTTTTGCCAATAAATTAAGTTTATTTTTAGGAAAAAAAATCTTGAATTATAGAAATGAATATATCTTAAATTAAGATTCAAGATATGAAAATATATTGTTATTATATATATATACATATCATAGACTCACGTCAACCCTATATATTGATTTAATATAATAACCCACGGCAACCCTATATATTGCTTTAATATAATAGATAAAATATATTGATTTATTTAAAACTCTTTGCTTACGTGGCGACCTATGGTGTTCCGAAACTCAACTGTATAGATAATGAGGTTAAAAGGAAACTTTCATTTAATTTGTTTCTTTAAATTGCGTAGAGACCAAAATATGATATAAAAATACTTCTTAATTTTGAATCGATCAATATTATGTATCTAAATTTAGAGAACCCCTATTAAATTCCGATTAAATTAGGCAACGCTGACTGGACAAACTGTCCACGTGTCAGCCAGAGGGTTTCCGATGCCGAATTAATATAATACTAGATACTAACCCCGCGCACCGCGCGGGAAAAATAATAAAATGAAATCAGTTTTATATTGCAATAAAAAAATTTTACTATATGTATTCTACATTAAAATGTTTAAATTTTAAACAAATTTAATAAAGAATTAATCGTAATAATATTATTGTATATATTTTGTACAACGTGTATTTAAACTTAGCTCATGACTTTATCTTTATAGACACGGTCGCAAGCTCTACATTTATTTTTTTATTTTTTTTTCATGATCTATTTTATTTAATGGTATTAGCATAAGAGTTAGTTACCCTGGAACAAAAAAAAATTAAAACAAATATTTAAAGAGCATAAGGTAGTAAATTTTACCCTCTGATTAGATTACATAACTTAACAAAGCATGTAATATTTAGATAAAGATCTGAAAAGTGTAGTGAAGATATTACCTACAAAATAATTTATTAACTAATTTGATTGAATAAGATCTCTGTTTTACACGTTTTTAATTTATAAGCATCACTTACAATAAATTCAACAGTATCAAATGACAAAGGAATTGTATCATAGCTGTTTTATTCTCATTAATTGAACACTTAATAATTCGACAAAAATACATGATCATAACACTGAAAAAATAAATTAAAAAAAACTATATAATCTCTATATTCTGCCGATAAGGTTTTGACTTTCACGTTGTAGTAATTGAGCAAATTATTCCTCTTTTTAAGCCTCTGTATATAGGGTTTTGATTCATTAATACATATTATAATGTAGTTCAAGTAGAGATATCAACAAATATACGCACTTGGAATCTTCGGAAGCTCTAAAAACCTACACACAAAAAGAGAACCACAAGTCAAGGAAATATTAATGCTATAAACAGACTGATGCATTCCAACAAAGTTAAAACGCATAGTCGCTTTTGCATTAAGGTGTGTAAGATGAATCATTAAGGTCTCTTCAAGTTTGTTAGTGGGGTTGATATCATGAAGTTATTTCTTTGCAACATTATAAAAGTGATTTATCGACTTACATGGAATTTTTGATGGTTTTAATTTTCGAGTTCAGATCTCGAGCGCAAGAACATTCACTGCGCATTAATAAACTAACAAATTATTAAACTCATATAAAAGAAATTTACTATTATATAGTTTAATATAAAAAAACATATTCAGACAAAACTTTGATACGGAGTAAAATATACTAATCTCTTTTTATAACTTAATTATAAATGAAGTTAATACATTGCCTTCTTTCATCTTCTAGTATTAGCTTCATAAGCAAATCTGCCCTACTCTCTTCATCTCTGCAAACCAACCAAATCTTGTGTAAGTAGAGAAAAAAAAAACCAGTTCAATTGAATAGTTTATTCACTATGAGCTTTAAAATTGAAAAGAGGTAGACGATGGCTATCGTTAGGTAGTATGACGTTCGAATCACGAAGTACATCAAAGAAGTGGTGAATCGGTGCCTCCACTTAAAAATATATCAACGCAATTATTATGGTGCTATTATATAAAAAATATACAATAGATTAGTATAGTACGTATATTCTATGTGTAGAAAAAAAATTATTGCAAATCTTCTTCTTGCGAATCTAGTATTTACTGTTTTGAACATAACAACATCGAATCAGATTCATAATATCACCAAAAAAGAACAAAGAGATTAAGTTGATAAGAAACCAAATAGATCTAATTAAATTATGTACCGTTGTTAAAATACCAAACTGTCTTTCCTCAATCCCTCGAGTACCAATCCCTCTTCACCTCTGCAAATTCAATGAATCAAGTTAACGTTTGGTACACTTAGATCAATTGTTACACAATTGATTGACTGATATTACATTACGGATCCAGTATGTACCGTTTTGAACATAACAATATCATATCAGATTCATGATATCACCAAAAAGAATAAATAGATTACGTCATAATAAACGAAATTGAACTAATTAAATTATGTATCGTTGCTATAATACCGCACCGCCTTTCCTCAAGCACTATCTAACACCTCGACAGTGATTAACCATCTGAAACATTCCCCACACGGAACACGCGTCACCAGCTTGTTGCACTATGTGGGCCCTCTGTATCGTGCCGTGTCGTGGACCCCACTCATATCAATTAACGGGACTGATGGTTCTATGCGCTGGTCGCATGTTAGCTTCTTTAGGGACTCGGTGGCTCGTGGAAGAACCTCGGGAGCTCGGTGATGCCCGAGTCGAGGAGGGACTTCACGTCGGATTTAATGTCGTCAAAGGTGTTGAAGATCCTTCTTTGCTCCGTCTTAGAGGCCCATGAAAAAGCTAGCAAAAGAATGAATGCTATATGTTATATATAGTTATGATATATATGCAATATATGGTTTATTAATATTAATGTGAAAGTGAAACTTAATATATCGACATATATAGAGAATAATTTTATTGTTTATAATATATATTGTTGAGGTTATTCGATAGTTTTTATTTCTAAACTAATGGATGTTTCTTAATTAAATGAAACGGTTATGTGACGGCCTGTGATCTTCCGGAGCCAAACTGTATAGATAATTAATTTAAAAGGAAACTTTTAATTAATTTTAAATTGCATAGAGACCAAAATAGGAGATAAAAATACTTCTTAATTTTCAATCAATCAATATTATATATCTAAATTTAGAGAATCCCTATTAATTTCCGATTAAATTAGGCAACGCTGACTGGGCGGACTGTCCACGTGTCAGCCAGAGAGCTTCCGGTGCCGAATTAATATAATATAGTAGATAATAGATATAGATAGATCCTAAACTGTCGTTGTTTCCATGTGCAACTTAATTGTAGCAAGACAGGAGAACTAGCATACCTCATAAAAAGTGTTGTTGAAGAGATATCAACCATATTAAACAGGTACTTAATTATAATCTGTTATGTCTTAATTAAATCTAGAACTCTATCCATATTATGCAAGAAGATCACGCAGTCAATTTTTATTTCTTACTGCAACGTTTTACTTTGGGTTAAAATACTTTTCACACCACATATTTGACCGAATGTGACTTTTAGTACTGAATGTTTAGGTTTTGTATACTTTTGGTGCTAAACTTTGAAAAAATGTGGTTTTTGGTATATCCGTTAGTTGGCCGTTAGTTTTGGCCTAAACTTTTGATTTTGTTCAATTTAGTCCCTCAAATATATTCCTAACTTTTATTTTGTTTAATTTATTCTAAAACTTCAAAATCAAACCCGGTTAAACCAATCGAACTCAATTGACCTAGCCAGACCTAGTCTAGGGCTAGATCCGACCAAGCCGACCCTGACCCATGGTCGGACCTAGCCCTAGGCTAGGTGCAGCTAGGACCAATTAAACTATCTGGACCTAGCTTAGGACTATAGGTCCGACCCTGGGTCAGGGGCGGCTGGGTTCGGCTACCCCGACCGAGGGTCGAACCTAGCCTAGACTAAGTCCGGCTAGGTCAATTGGGTTCACTTGGTTCAATTGAGTTTGATTTTAAAGTTTTAGGTCAAAATTAAATAAAATAAAAGTTATGAATATATTTGAGGGACTAAATTGAACAAATCAAGAGTTTAGTGTCGATTACGTGACTTCTCATGTGTTATTTAACGGCCAAAACTAACAAATGTACCAAAAAACACATTTTTTTCAAACGTTTGGTACCAAAAATTAACAAAACTAAACATCCAGTACTAAAACCAGTTTAGGTCAAACATATGTGGTGTGAAAAGTGCATTTAACCTTTTACTTATTATATATATATATATACGGTATTTATATAGTTTGCCTGAATATTTAGATGTATCTGGTTGTTTATTTAGGGTTGATGAAAAGAAGGAATCAACTATAAATCAACAAGAAAAAATGTCAGCCAAAGAAGAAAACACACAAGCAGTATTTGCAGTACAAACATATGTAGGTGTTGGGAACTCCAGCTCTAGGTCGGAGGTAGTTACAGAGATTGAAGAAGAGGAAATTGGAGGAGAAGTTGCGCTGAAGATGGTGGAGCAGTTTGAGCTCGAGGAGGAGGAGGAGCTGAGCTCCGATGATGAGCAGCAGCAAGCATATGATCAGGTAATTAATCATCCTATCTATCAATTTGGAATTACATTAAGTACAAGTAAATATGATAATCACACCGCTTTTACTCTTAGCTAGGGGTGAACAAAATCTACGTTTGAATTCGTAAAATATACTCGGAACTGGCTCACAAGGTAGCTAGGGTTCGAATACGAGGATTTAAGTGGTCTTTAAGGGAACATATATATATATAAGAGATATTTCAAAGGATCGGACGACATCGATCAATTTCGGATTCAACAAATATATTTGATGCAAGTGACGTCAAACTTTAACATAAGCCAGGGTCTAAAGCATTAACTTTTTGTGCCATGTTTGTAAATTTTATGTACTTTTAATTACGCAGTTATTCACACATACTAATACTACTACAAACGGAGAGGAAAAAGTTTACCTCAATATCAACCCTCCGAATAGTCTGAGAATCTACGGTGAGTTCTCTTCTCTTCTATACATATTTTCTTAATGTTATTTGACTTGACTTTGTGATATGTTTTTGGTCAGTTCCGCTGATTTGTAAAGATAGTTCTAGTTGTCTTGGATTGACGAACACCACACACAACAATGTGGCTTTTAAGGTAATCATGTAACTTTTTCTTCGTTGGTGAAGAGGTCTAATCAAGCCTAAATAGGTGGCTATGCAATTAATACTGAATCAATACAAGATTAGATTGTGAATGGTGATGGGCCCCGGCTGAGGCCGTTAGGCCCCTTAACGATTGGCAAACGGCGACTAGGCCCGTTGGGCTAGGAGCTGGGCTGCTGGAAGGCTAAGGGCTCCGACGGAAGGAGGCCCCGACATTGAATGGCCCCGAGTAAGCATGGCCCCGATAGGGGAGAGCCCCGAAGATATCGGACCTGGACGTAGTCAGTCCCGATATGGGAGTTGACACCACTCCCCGACACCGAATCCTCAACGATGCAACTTGGGAGTCTCCGATAATGATCGAGACTCACCAGTAAGAGCACAATCCCGGAAATCTCGCCATGATTACAGTAGTGGTATAATGGGCGAGATATGTGGGATACATATAACTGTACAGATACGCGGCAAGATATACGGCGAGATATTTGGGATAGTGGATCACAATCCAACCGCCTAATCAGGTAACTGAGATAGCCTTCCCCCTATAAAAGGAGGGAAGTTATCACAGGTTAGGGTTACGTTTTTACACATACACATATTGCTTGCTTGATCACCGTACTTACGTTAAGCATCGGAGAGGGATTCTGGGCCACCGCCCTCTATTCCCCTTCTGCAGGATTGCGAGGAGCTAAGGAATCCGTCACCGTAACCGGAGTTCCTACCGTGATCCAACAGGGATTCTGGGCCACCGCCCTCTATTCCCCTTCTGCAGGATTGCGAGGAGCTAAGGAATCCGTCACCGTAACCGGAGTTCCTACCGTGATCCAACATTGGCGCCGTCTGTGGGAATCGCAACAAAAAGCCAAAGTAAGTTTGCTTCCCTTTGATTCCATACCATGGCTGGCAACAGGCCGCAGCGATCAGGCAAGCAGGTGCCGGCCACCAGCAATCCCCCTGAGGATGCTACACAGCATCAGGATTTGAGAGACGATGGTGACAGCACTCGCCGAGACGACACCGCGCGAAGGAACAACCCCCCTGGTGGATCCAGGAACGAGGCACCTTCCCAGAATCCAGAACTGGCCAGGGTAGTGGCAGAGGCCATGCCCCTATTCATGGAGGCCATGGAGGCCCTCCTAGACCGAAGAGAGGCTGCCAGAAGGCAGGCTGTAGATTTACCACCGCTACCTCCGCGGCGAGATGCTCCCAGAAGGCAGGTGGACGACAACCTGCCACCACCCCCTCCGTTGAGGGAACAACCCATTCCGCCCAATCCAGCACCGGCGGAGAATTTCGTGGTCGATGGACCAGGGCCAGTGCAACAAAGGACCATTCCCCTGAATGGTCCCCTCACTGCCGACCAGGTAGTGAAGATTGTGGGTATTTGCATGGGAGATCAAAAGCCCATGATGTCGGAATTGGGGAGTCAAGAGACCCATCCCTTCGTTCCCAGACTGATCCATACCCTGGCCCCTCCAGGCTTGGGTATCCCGAAGATAGACGAGTACGACGGGGTCGCGGACCCGGTTCGCCACGTGCAGAAGCACCTGACAGCGTGCATGGGCAGGACCCCAGATGAGGATGTTATCTGCGCGTTGTTCCCGAGTACCTTGGGAGAAAAGGCGATGACATGGTTCTACAGTCTGCCCACTGGATGTATAACCTGCTGGAAGGACATGCACCAACGATTCATTGCCCAGTACCAAGGGCGTCGACGGCTGCTGAAGAGTGTTCGGACCCTGCATGAGGTGGTCCAGAGGCCCGACGAATCGCTGACCCAATACTACCAGCGTTACACGGCTGGTATGACCGAGCTGGATGAGGAGATATCGGAGGGCGAGGCCATCCGTACCTTCCTGAAAAACCTCAATCCCCCCTATGGCTCCGACTTACTTCACAGCGTCGCGGCCAAAAAAGTCTGGAACATGGAGGCACTTCAGGCGAGGGTAAAACAGCAAATCGACGTCCAAGAGTCGAAGATCGCTGCCGGAGAATTGGCTCCTCCCAAGGGGCGTGAAGGAAAGCAGTTGTTCAAACCATTGGACAACCGACACAAGAAGGATAGCTCCGAGGGTAGTCGGAGTCGTGGACGCTCCGATCGGAGGGAGGATAGGCGTCCGACCAAGAGGGACAGTCAGAGGGAGGAGTTTACCCCCCTCAACAGGCCTTTGAAAGAGGTCTTGGCGGTAATGGAGAAGCAAGGTCTCGCTCGTTTCCCCAAGAAGAAGGAAGGAGAAAAGTTGGGCTCCCGCACCGACCGTTACTGCCGATTCCATCGGGCCTCTGGTCACGACACTGACCAGTGTCAGGAGCTGAAGAGGGAAATAGAGAAGCTTATCCAGAGGGGTAAGCTGAAGGAGTTCGTGGGAGATTCGCGCTGCAAGCCCCGTTCCCGATCTCGATCAAGATCCAAATCCCGATCGAGGTCCCCAAGGAAGAGAAGGTCCGACGCAGAGCCTTCGGAGGGCCCATCAGGGTCCCGACAGAAGAGGATCATTAATGTGATCCATGGAGGGTTCGCTGCGGGAGGAGACACATCGTCTTCTCGGGAGCGTTATGCCAACCAAGTGCCCGTAGCAGTGGTTTTGGGAAAGAGGTCTCGGTCATGGACCCCGAAGGAGGAGATGGAGATCACCTTCTCGGCGAAGGATCTGGAGGGAGTAGAGACCCCCCACGAGGATGCCCTAGTAGTGACATTGGATGTAGGGGGATTCGAAATGAAGAGGATCCTCATTGATGGAGGAAGCTCCTCCGACATCCTCTTCTCCGACGCCCTGGAGCAGATGGGGAAGAAGAAGAAAGACTTACGGGAGGTTAACTTCCCGATGGTAGGATTTTGCGGCACAACCTCTTATCCATTGGGGGTTATTACGTTGCCTGTGTGGTTCGGCAGTGGCTGGAAGATGGAGAAGAGAGATGTGGAGTTCGTGGTGGTCGAATCCACGGGGACGTACAATGCGATCATTGGAAGAACCACTATCAACCCGCTGATGGCGGTAGCCTCGACTGTCCATCAGAAACTGAAGTTCCCGACTGAGAATGGGGTCGGTGAAGTGAAAGGCGACCAGGTGGCGTCGAGACGATGCTATGTCAACGCCACAAGGAGATCGAGGAAGGAGGCTATGTCGGTTCTCCAGACAGACACTGATCCTCGAGAGGAGTTTGGGCGTCCCGCCCCCATGGAGGACCTAAAAGAAGTCGAGATAGATGGACCCGAGAGGAGGGTAAAGATCGGATCCGCCCTATCCGAGGAAAAAGCTCAGGAGTTGATCGCCCTATTGAAAGAATTCAAGGAGTTATTTGCCTGGTCCCCGAGCGATATGCCGGGAATCAGTCGGGACGTGATCGAGCATGAATTGAATATCGACCCCACAATCAAGCCGATCGCGCAGAAAAGACGTCCGATGGGAACAGACAAAAGGATTGCAATCCAGCAGGAGGTTGGCAGGTTGCTCGACGCTGGATTCATTAGGGAGATCCGATTCCAAACTTGGGTAGCCAACCCAGTACTGGTGAGGAAGAGCAACGGGAAGTGGCGGATGTGTGTGGACTTCCGCGACTTGAACAAGGCTTGCCCGAAGGACTGTTATCCGCTCCCTCGGATCGACCAATTGGTGGATGCTACATCGGGGCATGAGCTGCTAAGCTTTATGGATGCTTATTCTGGTTATAACCAGATAAAGATGGCAAAAAAGGATGCCCCACACACCGCCTTTGTTCTTTCCAATTAGCGTTGTCATGCCCCTTATCGTGGATGATGGCTCGTTCCTTGCAAATCTTCCAAGACACCTTCTTATCCCAGCCCATCTCCTTATACTGCTCGTCGGTCCCCTCGGGTTGGCGGGGGGTAAAAGAGCAGATCCCATCCTTGTTACAGGTCATCTTGTAGAGGACCCGCCAAAGCTCCAGAGTATAGCTCCAGTCCTCTTTGTTGATATCACACCACACCTGGAAGGCAATCCATGTACGGATTGCGTGTGGAGAGAAGGTCGTGGGATAAATTTTGTAATGGTTGCATAACTCCACCCAACTTGGACAAAAAGGGAGTCGGATTCCCGCACGAATTTGCCCTGGGGAGATGAATACCTCGTCTCCTTTGGGGAGTGTAACCCGGGTGTCGCGAGGGTTGAATTGGAACTGCTCGTAGGGATAGCGAGCCCCGAAGGAGGATTCGAAGATACCACATTCTACGCAGGCCCTATCGAAGTTAATGGGCGCAAGCGAGTTCTTGAGATACTTGAAGACGAAAGGTGGTCCAACAGGAGAAGACCCGCTGTTGGTGGCAAATCCCTCGGCTGAAAATCGTCGAGGGAAGGAAGGAGGGGAAATAGCCACTCCCCGACACCGAATCCTCAACACCTAGAGAGGATGCAAATAGCCAAATGTCGGGGAGTGGTGTCAACTCCCATATCGGGACCGACTACGTCCAGGTCCGATATCTTCGGGGCTCTCCCCTATCGGGGCCATGCTTACTCGGGGCCATTCAATGTCGGGGCCTCCTTCCGTCGAAGCCCTTAGCCTTCCAGCAGCCCAGCTCCTAGCCCAACGGGCCTAGTCGCCGTTTGCCAATCGTTAAGGGGCCTAACGGCCTCAGCCGGGGCCCATCATTTGCCCCCAAGACGTGGGGGACTTATAGTGCATCGCGTCTTTCAATATCGGACCCTTCAACATCCCAGTCGGGGGTCTTTATTTAAAACGTTGGAGGCCATTGCCCTACTTTTGTCGGAGGCCTTTGCCTCGGATCTCTTCAAGATCCTTTGGGATCCTGCCTGGATTCGAGGGGATTTCTTGATCAGAGCAGCATTAAATGCTGATAGAAGGTGAAGGAACGTCTCGGGTTCTGCACGCCTGTTTTTTTGAAAAAGCACTTTTCAACCGCCCCGGTACGTCATCATTCCTGTCTTATCTGTCCCATGCGCCCTGACGGTTCAGATTGAAACCGTTTCGCCTTCTTCGAATTAGCACGTTTCCCTTTGGACGATTCTGATTGAATCGTTTTGAATTCTATGGCTCAGATTGCCCACCCCTTCAGTTCTCTTTTCCTTCTCTTATAAAACCCTAAACCCAGACATTGTTTCACTTTCCCTTTACTTCTTCTTCTCTGCGATCCCAAGAGCCCTAATTCTTCTCACTTCAAGGTTTCGCCGGCGCTTCCAGCACCCAGATTTTTCCGATCAACGCTTCAGTCACTATGTCTGGTAAGATTCTTCACCTTATTACTCTTTTTTCTTTCATCTTTGATCTTCTTAGGTTTCAATTTCCCCTCCTTCCTTCCCTCGACGATTTTCAGCCGAGGGATTTGCCACCAACAGCGGGTCTTCTCCTGTTGGACCACCTTTCGTCTTCAAGTATCTCAAGAACTCGCTTGCGCCCATTAACTTCGATAGGGCCTGCGTAGAATGTGGTATCTTCGAATCCTCCTTCGGGGCTCGCTATCCCTACGAGCAGTTCCAATTCAACCCTCGCGACACCCGGGTTACACTCCCCAAAGGAGACGAGGTATTCATCTCCCCAGGGCAAATTCGTGCGGGAATCCGACTCCCTTTTTGTCCAAGTTGGGTGGAGTTATGCAACCATTACAAAACTTATCCCACGACCTTCTCTCCACACGCAATCCGTACATGGATTGCCTTCCAGGTGTGGTGTGATATCAACAAAGAGGACTGGAGCTATACTCTGGAGCTTTGGCGGGTCCTCTACAAGATGACCTGTAACAAGGATGGGATCTGCTCTTTTACCCCCCGCCAACCCGAGGGGACCGACGAGCAGTATAAGGAGATGGGCTGGGATAAGAAGGTGTCTTGGAAGATTTGCAAGGAACGAGCCATCATCCACGATAAGGGGCATGACAACGCTAATTGGAAAGAACAATACTTTTTCATCAAACCTGGTCCCATCGAATGGCCGAAGACTGTCGTGGAAGCTGATCCTCCTGTGCCCTTCCGTACATGGTCGGAACAGACCAAGAGGGCCTTGATGCTCATCCAGGCCCGTCGCTGGGAGGAGGGTTATCAGCCCTTCGAGGCCACTTCTGTCACTGACCGACAGCGGATAAAAATTTCCATTATGCTGATTGATCCCGAAGCTGGGGGAAAGATTCGTGATGGCCCTTCCAATGTAATTTTCTGGGTAATCTTCTAATTATTTTTTGTTTCCACTGCTTACAGCCCATCGATCATCGCTGACCGTCCATCTGTTTCAGGAGGATACCGATGCCTCCAATTCGCTGAAGCGTAAGAAGAAGTCCTCCTCCAGGAGAAAGTCTTCCGCTGCGTCGGAGCCGTCTCGGAAGAAGACAAAGACCTCCGAGGCACCAAGGTCTGCCCCCACACCCGAGGGGCAGACTAATGCGGACGTGGTTAGGGCCGCCTTCGGCGTCCGTTCCGAAAAGGAAGGTAAGGAAGTTTTTCGTGCTATAAAAAGATATAGAGAGTTAGTTCCTCAAGACCTTCAGGCCTCCGACATGGAAGGGCGGATCAGGGATGTCAAGAATGTCCTCCGAGGTGAAACTCCACACGTTCTCGAAGCGGGTTGCTATGACTTTTTTGGCTGCGAGAGATATGTGGAGCGTTGTCTGATTTGGTATACCGATGTCAATTTACTTCCTCACCTTGTTCGCCCCGCTGCAGGTCACACGGACGTCGCCCCTGCTGCACCTGCCTCAGACTCCGTGCCTGCAGCGGAGCCGGGGGTGGAAGATGCCCCGACGGAAGTCCGTGGCGAATTCGGTCGGGTGATTAGCTTGGAGGACTCCCCCTCCGAGGACCAAGCTGAGGAGGAAGGCCTAATCCTCCGAGGAAAATCGAGGTCGACTCCTGCTAAGTCACCTGGTAAGGAGACGTCCCCGCTCCCCTTCGCGCCACCATCGTCACCAGTTAGGGGCGCGACTCCCGAAGCCCGGATAAGTGAAGATGGGGGGGTTCGTCTGGTAGTACCTCCATTCCCCTTAGATGGAGACTACTACCAGGCCTTCTCTTCGGCCCAGAGTGCCGAGCCTTGGAGACCGGTGGAGTCTCTACAGGGGATTCCTCTACGTCGGGGGTGCCAGGAGGAGAACCTGGCCCTGCACTTGGTGTCGGGCTCGATCCCGCCCTCACTGAGGCGCCCCCTTTCTCTGGAAGGGGAGGACATCAAGGCGGACATCCGTCAAATGGCCGTTCGTCGGATAGAGGTAGGTTGCACTTTGCTTTTATTCATCTGAAAGTATTCCGACTTTTAAATACTAAGCTGTGTTTGTCCTCAGGAAATGGCGGACCAGGATCGTTGCTTCGGCTACATCCTGTCCCTGCAGGAGGCTTTGGAGCAAGAACGGGCCAACTCCAACCTCGAGAGCTTGACCAAGCTCCAGGAGGACCTAGCTGCCTCCGAGGCGTCAAGGCTCCGAGCGGAGGAGGGCAGAAAGCAGGCCGAAGAAGGTTGGCAGCGGGCCGAGGAGGTTAGGCAGCAGGCCGAGGAAGGTAGGCAGCAGGCTGAGGAGGGTAGGGCCAAGCTTGCTCAAGAGGCCCAATCCCAGCAAAGGCAGATTCTAAGCCTTGAGAGCTCGCTTAGGCGGGAGCAGCAAACGGCCTTGGCTGATCGGAGCCAGGCTGCCTTCGATAAAGCAGAATTGAAAGAAACTGCTGAGCGGCTGAAGCTTGAGAAGCAGAGGGTCATCGCGGAGCTGGAGGAGGCAAAGGCGGAGCATTCCGCCCAAATAGCAAACGCGAAGGTCCAGGGCCGCGAAGAATATCGGAGCTCGGAGGACTTCAAAGCAGATGCGGCGAAGCATTGTCAGGAAGATTTGCAGAATGCCTTCCTTGACATTGTCGAAGAGCTTAACGAAACCTACGGGGACTCCATCGACTTGAGGAAGTCCGAGATTCTCGGCCGAGCCGCAGAAAGGTACTTTAGCCTCCCGTCGGAGAGCTCCTCTGAAGACGCCGACGACCCCCCTACAGATCCCTCTGAGCCTGCCCCTCCGAAGCCCTCTGAAGATCCAGCATCCGAGGACCGAGCTTAATCTGTTACAACTTAAGTCCTTGTAGTCTTTTATCGTTATCTTTCTCGTATGGAACTCCTTAGGCCTTCGAGCCTTTTATTAATATCATTTCCGGCTACATTATATTCTTCATAACGCTTTTAATCGGACCTTAAAAACTTAAGGATTTTTCGGACGTCCAATGACGCTTTTAATCGGACCTTAAAAACTTAAGGATTTTTTCGGACGTCCTCTGACGGTTTTAATCGGACCTTAAAAACTTAAGGATTTTTCGGACGTCCTCTGACGCTTTTCAATCGAACCTTAAAAACTTAAGGATTTTTCGGACGTCCAGTGACGCTTTTAATCGGACCTTAAAAACTTAAGGATTTTTCGGACGTCCAATGACGCTTTTAATCGGACCTTAAAAACTTAAGGATTTTTCGGACGTCCACTGACGCATGAAAAATCCTTAAAAACTTAAGGATTTTTCGGACGTCCAGTGACGCTTTTAATCGGACCTTAAAAACTTAAGGATTTTTCGGACGTCCAATGACGCTTTTAATCGGACCTTAAAAACTTAAGGATTTTTCGGACGTCCAATGACGCTTTTTAATGTATCGGGAACAACTTAGGAATACTTTGATCAGAAGTAACCTCTTTATTGGTTGATGTCTTTAACATAGAATGCACCACTCAGGGCGACTTAATTACATCTTCGCGCCTCTACGGACGACTTATTTGTCAAACATGACATTTCTTCAGATGTTCACCACTAAAGGTGTTTCTTAATACCTTGCCATCGAGAACTTCTAACTTGTAAGCATTCGGGGCCGGCATGCCTACGATCTTGTAAGGCCCTTCCCACTTCGGGGACATCTTGTTGATCCGATCTTGTAGGGCGAACTCATTCCGACGTAGGACCAGTTCTCCCGCGTAGAACTGTCGCGACTTGACCTTCCGATTGTAGTACCTGGCCGTCGCCAAACGCATCCGAGCTTGCGCTATGTCGGCCTCCAGCCGTTTTTCCTCTAGCAAGGATAACTCCAGGCGCCTTGTTTCGTCATTCGTCAAAGGTCCTATCCTGGCTCTTTCTGGATTTGTCGAGGGCTCATAGCTTCTGGTTCGATGGGACGCCACAGCGATTTCCACGGGAGCGACCGCCTCCGTCCCGTAAACAAGTGCAAACGGGGTTTCACCTGTTGACCGCTTGGGTGTCGTTCGGACCGCCCACAATACGTTCTCCAGTTCGTCCAGCCATTTTCCGTCCAAAGCATAAACCCTCTTCTTCAAGCCCTCCATCACGATTTTGTTGGCAGCCTCCACCTGCCCGTTGGTCTGAGCGTGATGGACGGATGCTGTCCGATGCTCGATACCAAACTCGTCTAGGAACCTCTCCAACTGGGCCCCATTAAATGGAGGACCATTGTCGCTGATGATCACCTTCGGCACCCCATATCTCGACAAAATTCGGGTCTGAAGGAACTTGATAATATGTCCCGCTGTTGTCTTGGCTAACGGCTTAGCCTCGATCCACTTCGAGAAGTAGTCAATCGCGACAAGCAAATGTGTGCACTGGCTCTTCGCTTTCGGAAGGGGTCCCACCAGGTCAATGCCCCACTGTGCGAAGGGCCAAGCACTCCCAATGGGCATCAAATCGGCAGCGGGGGCTGTGATATTCGAAGCATATCTCTGACACGCGTCACAGGATCGAACAAGCGCCGTTGCTTCCTTATTCATCGTAGGCCAATAATATCCCAAGTTCAGCGCCTTCCTCAGAATAGATCGAGCGCCTTCGTGACAGGCTGCGACTCCTTCGTGCAATTCTCTCAGAATCCGAGTCGCATCGGGTTCGGCCACGCATTTTAGGAAAGGCGTCGAAAGCAGACCCTTCTTATACAACTGGTTATCCACCATCGCGTAATTAATTGACATTCGTCGCAGTCGCTCCGCTGCCACTTTTTCTTCAGGAAGTGCCCCCGTAGTCAGGTACACAATTATCGGGGTCATCCAAGTGGATTCCTCCTCTGACCCTGTTCCGATAGCGCACACCTCTGACGGATCGGTGGTCGATAGAATCACCTTCTCCAAGAAGTGTACCTTCCGACTCTCTTCCAAAGGTGCCCCCAAGGCATATTTGCTCAAGGCATCAGCCTCCACATTCTCTCCCCTCGGAATTGCCTCGATATCAAAGCTTTTGAAGCTCTCCTTTAAGGTCCGAGCCTCTTGAAGGTACTTCTTCATGATCGGGTTCTTTGCTCCATATTGCCCCCGGACCTGATTTACAATCAGACTTGCATCACACTTCACCCTCAAATGTTCGACTCCAGTGCCTTTTGCGATTTTTAGCCCCGTTATGAGAGCTTCATACTCCGCCTCGTTATTGGTGGCTCTAAATGTTAGGGCCAATGCATATCGAAGTGGCTCTGCCCCACCTGGCGGAATCAATACGAACCCCGCACCTGATCCATCCGAGCTTGAGGAGCCATCCGTGTATAACTCCCAGGTGTTCTCCTTATTTGGCTGTTCCGACTGCTCCGCCGTCGGGACCTCTTCAGTATTCCCGGTTGCCCCCTCTACTGTTTCCGTTGCTTCAGGATCGGGAATAGTAGATTCGACTATAAAGTCGGCCAATGCCTGCCCTTTGATAGCTGTTCTCGGAGCGAAATGAATTCGAAACTCGCTAAGTTCCACGGCCCACTTTACCAATCTCCCCGACGCATCAGGCCGGTTCAAGAAGTGTTTTAATGGCTGATCAGTCAACACCGTAATTTCATGCGCATAGAAGTAGGGCCGTAACTTTCTAGCAGTAATAATCAACGCAAAGAGGTACTTCTCAATCGGAGGGTAGTTCATTTCACTCTTGGCAAACGCCTTGCTTACATAATAGACGGGAATCTGATTGCCCTCGACAGCTTTAACTAAAACAGAGCTTATTGCAAACGAAGAAATAGCCAAATAAAGATAGAGCGGCTCGCCTGGAGCTGGCTTCGCAAGTGGCGGGAGGGTGCGGAGATGTTGTTTGAGCGCTTGGAACGCCGTCTCACATTCAGCAGTCCATTCGAACTGTCGGTTGGCTCTTAGTACACTGAAAAATGGCATCGACCGGTCGCTTGCCTTGGATAAGAAGCGATTCATCGAAGCCAGCCGACCGTTCAGCACTTGCACCTCCCTATGGTTTGTCGGGGACTGCATCTCCTCTATCGCCCTTAGTTTCTCGGGATTCACCTCGATCCCCCTCTGGCTCACCATGAAACCTAAGAACTTCCCCGAATGTACTCCGAAAGCACATTTGGCTGGATTCAGGCGGACCTGGTGGAGCTTCATCCTCTCGAAGGCCATTGCCAAGTTGCCAACGTGGTCTGATGCTCGTCGGGACTTCACCAGCATGTCATCTACATAGGCTTCCATGGTACTCCCAATCATATCCCCGAACAGTTTGTTCACCATCCTCTGATACGTCGCCCCTGCATTCACCAGGCCGAAAGGCATGACGTCGTACTGGAAGACTTCACTTTCAGCGTAAAAGGCGGTGTGTGGGGCATCCTTTTTCGCCATCTTTATCTGGTTATAACCAGAATAAGCATCCATAAAGCTTAGCAGCTCATGCCCCGATGTAGCATCCACCAATTGGTCGATCCGAGGGAGCGGATAACAGTCCTTCGGGCAAGCCTTGTTCAAGTCGCGGAAGTCCACACACATCCGCCACTTCCCGTTGCTCTTCCTCACCAGTACTGGGTTGGCTACCCAAGTTTGGAATCGGATCTCCCTAATGAATCCAGCGTCGAGCAACCTGCCAACCTCTTGCTGGATTGCAATCCTTTTGTCTGTTCCCATCGGACGTCTTTTCTGCGCGATCGGCTTGATTGTGGGGTCGATATTCAATTCATGCTCGATCACGTCCCGACTGATTCCCGGCATATCGCTCGGGGACCAGGCAAATAACTCCTTGAATTCTTTCAATAGGGCGATCAACCCCTGAGCTTTTTCCTCGGATAGGGCGGATCCGATCTTTACCCTCCTCTCGGGTCCATCTATCTCGACTTCTTTTAGGTCCTCCATGGGGGCGGGACGCCCAAACTCCTCTCGAGGATCAGTGTCTGTCTGGAGAACCGACATAGCCTCCTTCCTCGATCTCCTTGTGGCGTTGACATAGCATCGTCTCGACGCCACCTGGTCGCCTTTCACTTCACCGACCCCATTCTCAGTCGGGAACTTCAGTTTCTGATGGACAGTCGAGGCTACCGCCATCAGCGGGTTGATAGTGGTTCTTCCAATGATCGCATTGTACGTCCCCGTGGATTCGACCACCACGAACTCCACATCTCTCTTCTCCATCTTCCAGCCACTGCCGAACCACACAGGCAACGTAATAACCCTCAATGGATAAGAGGTTGTGCCGCAAAATCCTACCATCGGGAAGTTAACCTCCCGTAAGTCTTTCTTCTTCTTCCCCATCTGCTCCAGGGCGTCGGAGAAGAGGATGTCGGAGGAGCTTCCTCCATCAATGAGGATCCTCTTCATTTCGAATCCCCCTACATCCAATGTCACTACTAGGGCATCCTCGTGGGGGGTCTCTACTCCCTCCAGATCCTTCGCCGAGAAGGTGATCTCCATCTCCTCCTTCGGGGTCCATGACCGAGACCTCTTTCCCAAAACCACTGCTACGGGCACTTGGTTGGCATAACGCTCCCGAGAAGACGATGTGTCTCCTCCCGCAGCGAACCCTCCATGGATCACATTAATGATCCTCTTCTGTCGGGACCCTGATGGGCCCTCCGAAGGCTCTGCGTCGGACCTTCTCTTCCTTGGGGACCTCGATCGGGATTTGGATCTTGATCGAGATCGGGAACGGGGCTTGCAGCGCGAATCTCCCACGAACTCCTTCAGCTTACCCCTCTGGATAAGCTTCTCTATTTCCCTCTTCAGCTCCCGACACTGGTCAGTGTCGTGACCAGAGGCCCGATGGAATCGGCAGTAACGGTCGGTGCGGGAGCCCAACTTTTCTCCTTCCTTCTTCTTGGGGAAACGAGCGAGACCTTGCTTCTCCATTACCGCCAAGACCTCTTTCAAAGGCCTGTTGAGGGGGGTAAACTCCTCCCTCTGACTGTCCCTCTTGGTCGGACGCCTATCCTCCCTCCGATCGGAGCGTCCACGACTCCGACTACCCTCGGAGCTATCCTTCTTGTGTCGGTTGTCCAATGGTTTGAACAACTGCTTTCCTTCACGCCCCTTGGGAGGAGCCAATTCTCCGGCAGCGATCTTCGACTCTTGGACGTCGATTTGCTGTTTTACCCTCGCCTGAAGTGCCTCCATGTTCCAGACTTTTTTGGCCGCGACGCTGTGAAGTAAGTCGGAGCCATAGGGGGGATTGAGGTTTTTCAGGAAGGTACGGATGGCCTCGCCCTCCGATATCTCCTCATCCAGCTCGGTCATACCAGCCGTGTAACGCTGGTAGTATTGGGCCAGCGATTCGTCGGGCCTCTGGACCACCTCATGCAGGGTCCGAACACTCTTCAGCAGCCGTCGACGCCCTTGGTACTGGGCAATGAATCGTTGGTGCATGTCCTTCCAGCAGGTTATACATCCAGTGGGCAGACTGTAGAACCATGTCATCGCCTTTTCTCCCAAGGTACTCGGGAACAACGCGCAGATAACATCCTCATCTGGGGTCCTGCCCATGCACGCTGTCAGGTGCTTCTGCACGTGGCGAACCGGGTCCGCGACCCCGTCGTACTCGTCTATCTTCGGGATACCCAAGCCTGGAGGGGCCAGGGTATGGATCAGTCTGGGAACGAAGGGATGGGTCTCTTGACTCCCCAATTCCGACATCATGGGCTTTTGATCTCCCATGCAAATACCCACAATCTTCACTACCTGGTCGGCAGTGAGGGGACCATTCAGGGGAATGGTCCTTTGTTGCACTGGCCCTGGTCCATCGACCACGAAATTCTCCGCCGGTGCTGGATTGGGCGGAATGGGTTGTTCCCTCAACGGAGGGGGTGGCGGCAGGTTGTCGTCCACCTGCCTTCTGGGAGCATCTCGCCGCGGAGGTAGCGGTGGTAAATCTACAGCCTGCCTTCTGGCAGCCTCTCTTCGGTCTAGGAGGGCCTCCATGGCCTCCATGAATAGGGGCATGGCCTCTGCCACTACCCTGGCCAGTTCTGGATTCTGGGAAGGTGCCTCGTTCCTGGATCCACCAGGGGGGTTGTTCCTTCGCGCGGTGTCGTCTCGGCGAGTGCTGTCACCATCGTCTCTCAAATCCTGATGCTGTGTAGCATCCTCAGGGGGATTGCTGGTGGCCGGCACCTGCTTGCCTGATCGCTGCGGCCTGTTGCCAGCCATGGTATGGAATCAAAGGGAAGCAAACTTACTTTGGCTTTTTGTTGCGATTCCCACAGACGGCGCCAATGTTGGATCACGGTAGGAACTCCGGTTACGGTGACGGATTCCTTAGCTCCTCGCAATCCTGCAGAAGGGGAATAGAGGGCGGTTGCCCAGAATCCCTCTCCGATGCTTAACGTAAGTACGGTGATCAAGCAAGCAATATGTGTATGTGTAAAAACGTAACCCTAACCTGTGATAACTTCCCTCCTTTTATAGGGGGAAGGCTATCTCAGTTACCTGATTAGGTGGTTGGATTGTGATCCACTATCCCAAATATCTCGCCGTATATCTTGCCGCGTATCTGTACAGTTATATGTATCCCACATATCTCGCCCATTATACCACTACTGTAATCATGGCGAGATTTCCGGGATTGTGCTCTTACTGGTGAGTCTCGATCATTATCGGAGACTCCCAAGTTGCATCGTTGAGGATTCGGTGTCGGGGAGTGGTGTCAACTCCCATATCGGGACCGACTACGTCCAGGTCCGATATCTTCGGGGCTCTCCCCTATCGGGGCCATGCTTACTCGGGGCCATTCAATGTCGGGGCCTCCTTCCGTCGAAGCCCTTAGCCTTCCAGCAGCCCAGCTCCTAGCCCAACGGGCCTAGTCGCCGTTTGCCAATCGTTAAGGGGCCTAACGGCCTCAGCCGGGGCCCATCATTATAGGTACATCATTTAAATTTCTTTTGTATCTTGATTGATATGCCAACATAAATGTGTATGTATCATTATTATCTCATTTTCTTGTTAGTTACAATGGAAGCACAAAGCATTCGTCCTAGAGATATGAAATGCACAGACAAATTTTTCGTACAGAGCGTGATAACTGAGAAAGATTCGTATTCCATGGGTGATTTCTCTGACATGGTAATATTATTCTAATTCCAGTGTACACTCTAAATAAATAACAGTGTTTTATTAAAATTATGCATGTTATTTTTCTTTTAACAGTTCACGGAAGAGTCGGAAACCGCTATTCAGGAACATGAGATGTCGGTAGTTTATTTTACTTCACTACAAGGAGCTTCTTCTTTTCATCAGGTCAAAAATGTGCAGCCGTCAAGCTGCTTGAAGACTACTTTAGTTTGTTTGATTAGTTTAGTGACTGTTTTGTTATATGAGTTTGGACGTATTTATTTCATTGGGACTATTTTGTTGTTCATTCTTTTATATGTTGCTCTAGATAGATGAACTCCTTCTAAAAGTCATCTGAGGATTTTATCACGGTATTAGAGCAGTAATGACTCTCTGATCGCCTTGCTTCTCAATCCCATCGCTCCGCTGCTTTTTGACGCTTCGTCTTTATAACGTTTCAAATTCGCTTATGGCGAAATCGCGATCTTTTGTCTTCTTGGATCATCATCTTCTCCGATTCAGTTGAGTCTTACTCACGATGGCCGGAAACGATGGCGAAACCACGAAGAAAATGAATCAAACCCTAACTCGTCCGTAACTTCGTCTGGTAAAATGGTAATCAACCTTTCTGGTTACCTTGATGTACATGCACACCACCCTCTCTACATGCATCCTTCTGATATTGCTAGCCTGAGCTTTGTTACTTGAAACTTGCCAATTCTGATGATTATCCAATGTGGAGCCACGCAGTGTTCATTGCTTTGCATGGAAATAACAAATTAGTTTGTTAATGGGAATTTCACTCGTGATAAATTTGATGCTTCTCTGCATAATCTCTTTGATAAATGTGATATGGTTGTGTTTGATTGGACTTCGAGTCCGTTTCGCGTGATGTTGCAAATAGTATTATGCATCAAACTAGTGCTAATCTTGCCTAGACTAATCTTAAAACCAGATTTGACAAGAAAAACGGATCCAAATCTTATCAAATTCACAAAGATATTGTTCTTTGTAGACAAGGTCTCGATGATATCACAAATTTTTTTACTAAGTTGAAATTTCTCTGGACTGAATATGATTATGTTTGTGCTCTCCCTTTCATTTATGGTGACCTTTCTCAAAAACACATGAATCACAAGGAAAACTAGCGCATTTTTCAACTACTCGTGGGGTTAAATGATAGTTTCTCTGCTATTAGAAGTCAATTTCTTTTGCTTACTCCCCTTCCTTTTGTTCGAAGAGTGTGGTGGAAGACAAGCTGATCACAATTGAATACATGCCTTCAGATAATATGGTTGCGGACCCATTAACAAAACTACACATGGATGTTTTCGAAAAGCACGTCAAAATGCATAGACTGCGTAGGGTTTGGAAGGCTTGTAATGTGTCCGTAACATTTTTGAAATTTGAAGTAATTATATTTGAATAAAATAATTGCTATTTGAATTTATGATCTTACAACGTCATAATGACTAAATTACATCAGATGAATGGTCTTATAAACTAGTCGTTGGTGCGTAAAACCTCTTAGCGAAATATGTCGAATGTGGACCTTGCCTCACCACATAGGCACGATCGTCTTGATGGAAGAGAATCCCCAACCATATCAAGGCAGCCAAGAACCATAGTATTTCGAAAGATAAACCTGGTTAAGCAAAACGATCATTTGGCTTCGGGGTTACACGAGATGATCAAAGTTTTGTGGATCGTCGTGATGAACTCAGTTCGTCAAATTCCACATTCTGGGCTAGATAAAAATCTACAGTGGCATATGAATTATCTCACTCCTTATATAAGTTCAGGTTATGTTATCGAGACGCACTTCATACTGTGCGTGCCACGTTCAACCACAATGTCATGTTCGGTTGTGCTAGGTGCAATCTTTCGAAATTCTGATGGGTGCAATCTTCTTCACCTTGAGCGTGTGATTGACCCCGGGTGCTTAATGAAGGAGCACCTGAAATATCCTTACCACTCAGAAATCATATCCAATGTTGGACTCAATGTTCGCCTCTAGGAGTACGAGCGTAGTGCTGAACAAAAAAAAAACAAGTGACCACGTTTTGGAAACCGGTTGAGCTTGACTGGGGATATGAGCAATGGGGATGGTCATGTAAACCTGTAATTCTCCGACTCTTGTATTCACTAGGTGGCCAGCAACCAGATATTAGTTCAAGGTTGTGAATACTTGTACGGATGCCTTGGAAAAGTGTTCCTATGGGGAAATTAGGCAATTCGATAATAACAGTTGACTAGGGATACAACACGACACAGAGAAGAAACATGTTGGGAATCAACGTTCCGCGGACGCTACAATACTCTTAACGGATGAGTAGCACGATGTTCGTTGTTTCTGCCGATTGCTCGGCAAACTTCATATAAACAAGACGAGAACTGGACTGGATCGAAGAATAAATGTTTATGTGTTGGACAAGAACATATTAACAGACATCATTCCATTCTGGCGAGTGAGAACTGTTGACATTTGGTGAATGGATCGCCGTAATAGGAGCCATTTAACATAAGGTCAACATCTAAAGCATAATTATGTAATGTCACATTAGGAAATTTAGGCGAGGCCAAAATCCCAATGGACATCAGAAACCCAAAATTGGGTTTCCCCTTTATGCTATGGCCGGTTGAATTATAGGGTGTTAACCCAAGATGGATTTTAACCCACCACCGCTTATAAATAGAGAGTGTTAGTGATTTCTTTATGATTAATCACTTTCTCCCTTTTTTTGTTGAGACAAAAGAAATCCATCTCCCTTATACAAGAGGTTCGGCCGAACCACATATTGACCAAGGAGGTGTCGAATTGCTTTGAGCAATTACCCGGAGACCCATCACAGCGACCAGATTGAAAAGATGCTTTGCTGTGGAGACTATTACCTGTAGATTGCTCCTTCACAAGAGTTTTACAGGACCCGTCAGGCAGATCGTGAACTCCTCGTAACGCTCCTGGGCTACATAAAGGAATATTAGTGTCTTCTTTTCATTGCGTAATTAATTACCTTACTGTGGTTTTTGTTTCCGTAATTGTATCCCCTAAATCTAACACATTCTTCTGACCGATCATGGCATGATTATACCTTTACTAAAAATCAATTTGAAGATTTTGTTCAAAACATTGGGCATGGTAACACTCCACCTGAAATTTGCCACCTTTACCACGACTTCTACCTTTTCAAACTGGCCTTTTCCTATTTGCCCGGAGTTGCTGCTCTTTTTTCATAATCTTATGAGGTTTATTGTTGAATTGGTACCTTCCGAGCTTCCTCTTTATTTACCTCGGAAATTGCCTCTCTTAGTGACCACCGTCCCTTGCCTGCAAAGCCTGCTCCTCACTGTCTGAAATTCGATTCAAAACTTACTCATGAAGAATTAAGGAGCTTGCAGCTCATCTAAGGACATATTGTCTATGTCCTTAATCTATGTAATTGAATAAACCACAAAGACTCATTTGTATGTAAGAGACTAACTACATGACCTTTTTAACAATTTACTTATCAAATAAGGACTATTCATTCACCCTTATCTTATTACATACCTTCATGATCCTCAAGTAATATACCAATACTTTTTCTCCTCCTCGCATCTGCAAGAGTTTCAAAATCTTTTCTCAGGATTTGTAGTTGGGCTTTTTGAACACGAGTCGTACAGTCTCTTTCTTCTGCATAGATGGCCACATATATATATATATCCCGTGAGGTTTCTTTGCTAAGAATGGTTGACAAGGTTGCTCTGTCGACTTGAAAGAGCAGACTATTGGCTCTCATATCTATAAGTTTGTTAGACTTTTGCCAATAATTTCCCTCAATGAAACATGCAGATGAATGAACATGATGCAGAATCTACCAAGCCAGGAAACTATTCATTGAGTATGTCTTGTCTATACAAAGAGAGGTACAACATCCATTTTTCTGGTCCTACAACAGTTCTTTGACACTGTTCCTGATTATAGTTAAAAAAGAATAAATAATAATTTCCAAAAAAAAACAGAATTAATTATGACAACTTCTACAACAAGGACCAGAAAATTTCATAGAGCATTACCCTTTCTCTAAGAAACCAAATCAAACTGCCTGAATTGGACTGGTTTTTCCAGCACCGAGCTCTGATCCACTTCCAGAAGCTTTGACATGGAAAGCCGACTGTCTCGAGGGCTCACTGAGCAGTTTCAGTGAGAGTGGTGAAGGCTCCCGAGCCTCGGTTTCTACTAAACTAAGATGAGACATTCCAACTAAGGCATCTACGTTTACGGGTTCTTTAGGAAGCAAAGGAATTGGCTTCAGAACTTGGTGAGGATAAGAGGCTGCTGCTGCTGGTTCATCAATGGCAGGCCAGACCGGAAATGGAATCGGTAATGGGGCGGAGAAGTAGCCTTCTGGAAGGAAAGTGGGGAAGGCTTCTTGAGGCATGGCGGTTTCTTCGGTTTCTTGAGTTTTTGGTTGAGGCGAGGTTTCCATGGAGTTGAATTCTGAGTTCAGACAGAGATTCAGAGATGGCAACGAACTTGAATTGTCGGGTTCTTTTAGGTGATGAGGAGTAGGAGGCAGTGCAGACTCTTCTGCCATCAGTGGTGTATCAACTTCCTAAAAAAAACAAGACAAAACAAAGGGTAATTAGCACATACTTAACAATTACCATCACAAAATAATGATTTTTATTAGTCTTTAGTTCTGCATACTAAACTTCTGATGAAACTTACTGAAAAAGTGCAGAACATTTTACTGTTTTATGCGAAAATATATGAAAAAAAGAAAACTTTTTATATGAAAAGTAATTGAATAAGCTATGAGGTAGTCAATAGCTTTCTAAGATGGCCAAAACTTCATTTTCTAAGTGTTATACCACACATTTTGAGTGAATCCATAACCATGATCATGTATTGGTCCTACACTATCATTTATTGGTCCTGCGATGTACTAGGCTAATTAAAGTTTAGACTTTTATGTTGCAGAAGTAGCTAAAATGTGGAGCAAGATGGGAGAAAAGAAAGAAACAAACAAACCACATCTGCAGACATGTCGAAGAGGCTGGACCGTCTCTTCCGTCGACTAACATTGCTCTGTCTGATGAAATACTTTTGTGCGTGGCTCGCCACTTGGGTAGGAGTTCTCGATGTAACGTAATTTCGAGCTATTCCACGCCAATCTCCTTTTCCTAGTTTCTGAAGGCCGATTAGAAAAAGTCGGTGCTCCTCTTCGCTCCATGGAACTCCTTAATTTTTTTCAAAAAAATTAATTCAAGAGAACCTCATTTCAGCTAAGATGTATAATTGGGCTACCAAAAAGATGAGGGTTTCAAAGGAATCAAGCTCATGCTGTCACAATCTTATTGAATAAAGCAGATGTCCTTTTCCTATGGTGCAAGTTGCTTCACCATTAATAGCCAACCAATAAAACTGAGATTTTTTCTTTTTGTAAAGGTGCAGCTTGAAAGCCTCAAAATTGAACCATATTTTTTGTAAACTGAATCTAAGCAACAGAAGATGCCCATCTCCAACCACACAACACAAAGTAGTTGGTGGAAATATCTCTTGTTTGGAGGACTCTAAATGACCTCAACATCAACTGGGCAATAAATGTATTCAGACATGGAGAGGTATATTTCATTTCCATTTTTATCTATACATCAATATGCTGCACCTATAATGGCCAAGTGAGATTTTTGTTCCCCACCAATTAAAAACCGAAAAACAAAAACTCAATGGCAACTTGCAACTAAGAAAAAAAACAGCTCAACTTTTTTGTGCATACTAGTAAAGAGTAACAACAATGGACTATTACAAATTTCTGATAATCCGTTTCTATGATAGTGATTATTGATTACCATTCTATTGAATTACAATTCTAATACCATGGCACCAACTATTCTATGAAAAGTAGGATATGTGTAAGCTCAACAAGCATAGAACAAGAACATACTTCTCAATGAAACTCAAATGAGAAAATTCATCAAGTAGTTGCCTGAATTCCACGAAATTGATTTATCAAGATTAGCAGATTTAAGGATGCTACTAAGAAATCATGAATGGCCCAGAAAGGAGAAAAACTAATCAATCAATGGTAAAAAAAAATGCAATATACAAACTGATATGGAACATACAAATTTGATCGGTGGTCACAGAGCCATATCATCTCATCCATACAAATATGAGCGAAAATGGGGACAAAAATTAAAATTTTAAATCTTGATACAAATTTATCAGAGATTGTTCTTGGATATATGGAGAAACTTACAGCATAGATTTTAAAATATATGAACTTGATGACAGACAGAAATTGATAAGATGGTATAAGAAACGGTTACCTTTCTTCCTCTCCGCGCGGCGATTGGACGAACCGTGCGCCAGATCGTCGGACAGGTACCCATCAGCCACCGCGACAGGATCCGACGACGGGGACCCTGGATTCAGGGTCGGCGACGACGACGGCGAGTGGAAGTGCGCGGAAAGGCTGCTCATACTGGCACTCTTCTTCATCATCGTACCGTCGATCAACCTGACGCCGAACAGCTTCACCCCAGCGCTGCTCCCGCCGGAGCCTGCGGCTCCGGCGCGGGTGGGGCAGGTCCGGGAGTTGTGTCCGTTGTTGCTGCAGTGGGAGCACCTCCGCGTCATAGCAGCTCCGTCCTGACCTTGCCGAGCCTGAGACTCAGGAAGGCAACGCCTCAGACGCAGAGGAGAGAAAGAGGGAGAGAATGAGAAACGGAGGTCTGAGCTGAGCTATAATAGAGAGAGAATTAGTGGAACAGATAAACGCGGGCGAGCTCGTTGGTGGGGATGGATGAGAAGCATTATAGTGAGGGTAACGTCCTGCTCGTTATTTATGCATCACTTGCGCTTTCATTATATCTCATGTTCATAACTAGCTAGTGTTAATTCGATCCAATTGTTTATCCAATTTAATAATAAAAAAAATATAACTGACACTCGTAGTCTAGTGGTTAAAAACGTGATTTAACTTTGAGGTTTCAAAACTCGTGTCATTTCGCGGTAATCTGTTTTAGAAAAATAAGGCAACGCCTGATCCACAGCCACACACGAGGTCATGCGTGCGCAAGAGAGCTCGAACATTACGTAACATGATGGATCTAGTGTTATAACCCAATACTTTTCTTGGCAATTTTTTTTAAATAAATTTAAATTTACCTAATAAAATCAAACTGTTTTAAAACTAGATAGTTTTTTAGAAAGAAAAAAAAAATTGTTCTAGACACATGATAGGTTAAATGAACTGATTAATCATGTGCGTTATGAAAGAAAATTACGCATACGATTTGACTGGTGAATAAAAAAGGAATCATTTTATTTTCTAAAACTTATTAGGTTAGTGAACGGATTGATCGATATAATTACAGATAATAAACTATTAAAAAAAATTACTCTTAAAATTTTACTATGTCAACCCGTTAATCCAATTCAATAAATTTTTATTGGTAAAAAAAATTAAAACCCCCTTAAAATCAATCAATATATAAAAGTAAAAATATATTAAAAAAAATATGTATATGATTCGCCTACATGTGACTTTTTTTTCTTTCTAATTATGTTAATTATCTATAGAAAAAGACGAACATTATCATTGTTATGATGTTTGAAATTGTTTACCAATTTATAATCGGAAATGTTGAAACTAAAACTAAATATTAATTTATCCACGAAGACTTTTAGATAGTTTGCAGTGTAATTTACACTAATGGAGGTCTCCCAAAGGAATCACTTAATTGTTCGTTCGGTTTGGGAGTTAAATCAATTAGGAAGGGCATGCCTAAATAATTAAATGCACGTGTTTAATATTATATGCTTCAACACTTATAAAATGATAAAATGATGATGATATCGGCTCCTCAAGCATTCATTACACCTAATGGTTGGCTTCCATATCAAACCTTCAAACCCTTTCTAATTCTAAGTCTATGACTAATAAAAGATGAAACGATCTAACGCTAAACTATATTATATATTTTAATAAAAAAAAAATATAGTATGTATTATATTATTATTATTCTGTAAATATGGGAAATGTTATTGTATACCTTACACGTGTCCAGGGCATCCGGCCCACTCATTAAGTCAAGACAAGATAATGTTTCTAATCCACACTCAAGAGGAAAATAATAATTAGTAGCGATAAAGTCTCGCCAATCTTTTAAAGATGTTCTATTTATGTGTTCGTTTAAATTATGCCAACCATAGATTTTCAGCACTTCACACCAACTCGAATGCTTAAAATGGATAATTTAGTTTTGGATAATAAATATACATATAATAATATTACTTTAGTTTTCAAATTATTATTAGTTTCAACCCTACTAAGCTAATTAACTCATCGTGCTTGAGTTTAGTGGTTGCATAATATATGATAATGTATTTTACCAAAAGGGAAAAGAAGTCGTGGATGACGAGAAGAACATAAATGGAATCTAATTTTATTCCTTCAATAAAAAAGAAGAAGAGAAAATCAAATAAACAACCTTATCTTTGGTCCAAAAAAGAAAACCATTGCTTACGGTTGAAGTTCAACTTGGAAAGCATTTTCCACATGCATGAGTATGACCCATTAAATAATTCTATCCTTTGATTACTTCTTATTATCCACCTACTTTATTATTAATTATTATATATAACATAGTCAAAGTTGCAGATTCGGTCTTTACAAAGTTTTTTTTTTTTTCTTTCGATGTACGTATCCACATTAGGAGAGCAGTTCCGTATGTGTGTTTTTTGCCACGTCAGAGACACACTGTAATACAGAGGTATTTTGGGAATTCAGTTTGAATCGGATCATGTGACAAGTTTGTGATTAACTTCGGTCAAAATTAATAGTAACATCTTATGGCGACGCAGAAAACAATTAAATAAAACCTAACACATCATATATTAACGTGACATACTAAATTGACACATAGTCAAACTTGGAACAGTTTTTAGTTTATTGAACCATTTAACAAAAATAGCTATTGTCAACAAGAGAGTGTTATTGAATTGAATGGAAAATCAATCTTATTCAATTCTGCAATTAATAATTTTAAACAAACATAACAATCTTTATGACCAAAATCAACAAACATATCTAATGCCAATTCCTATAGATTCTTCCCCCACCAATCACCATATCTATATTTCTTTCATTTAAAAAAAACTGCAAATTATAAAATTGTGAAAGTGAAACCAGACAGACTCATAAAAAAAACCCAACAATACTATTAAGGTTCGAAATGTGGTTCCTATGTTTCATCTGTAATTTCTGTATGCAGGACTGTACATGCAGCTCTCAGCATACTTCACCAGATCATCAGGCTGAGGGAGCCGAGTCGCCACTCCTAAAATACACACACCACAAAATTGGATTACCAATTCACATTTCACATGTTTTTACTGAAGAACACAAAAATTTGCAAATGAACAATTATTTTTTGTAAAAGTTACCGAGCTCGTAAGCCTTGGCGGCCACATTAGCAGCAATTCGAGCAGAGATCTTCCGTATGTTAGTGAACGGCGGATAAATGAGACCCTTGTCGAAGTTCTCTTGGGTTACTTGCGATGCAAGTGTTTCGGCTGTTCCAAGACACAACAAATTGTCAATACTATCTATATATAGCGGACTTGGTTAGATCAGATCATTGCGGTTTTCTTAGATTGTTGAGAACTTACCTGCAGCCAAGAGCATATCGTCGTGAACACGGATTGCACCCGACATGATCAACCCAAGACCAAACCCAGGGAAGATATATGCATTATTTGCCTAAATATGAACAAATAATGGAGAATTCATTAATCTAGACTAAAACGGAGACTTATAATCCAGAAATATGAAGATTTTGTATGTTCAAACCTGTCCAGACATGAAAACCTTCCCATCAAGCTCTACCGGTTTAAACGGGCTCCCGCTAGCATAGATCGCACGGCCCTGTATTTCATATATGATCATATATCTATAGAAATATAATTCTGATTGATTAAGTCAGACGATAACAAGTGACAAAATCGACAATTCTGAAGTTTTTTTTAAAAAAATATTAGAGGTTATAGGCCAAATTTCTAATGTTCCACCACATGGCACAAGTACAATAGGCAATTCTAAGATCTAAAATGAACCCGAAAATACATTTGTTAACTATTTTATAAGATAATTATATTTGCAAACTATTTTTTTTAACCTGTGATTTTCTTCATTACCTGAGTCCATGTATAGGCTTCTTCTGCAGTACATTCGGACTGTGAAGTCGGGTTTGAAAGGGCAAGAATAATCGGCCTCTGCATCAACTCAAAACAGAAGACCGAGGCTCAGCTACATCCGAAATGAATCTGTTATAATAGAGACAAGTACAAAGAAATGCAATAGAACCTCGTTCAATGCTGCCATAGCCTCAACTACATCTTTGGTAAATGTTCTTCCAACTCCAGATGTCCCGATCAATATGGTTGGTTTTATCGCCTGATGAACCCAACAACAGTATAAACTTAATCAAGAACATGTCACATTTATGTGTATATGTGTACAGAGAGAGAGACAGGAGACTGTACATTCACAGCATCCACTAGTTCGGTTATAGGCTCGTGTTCGTGTGCCCACGGCTTCTTGAAATGTTGGAGAGACTCCTTTCGCGAACTAACTATCAATCCCTAATAAATGAAGGCATAGAATTTGTTAGAGTATACCACAACCATCAAAATCCATTTTAATAAACATTATGCTTTATGCATACAGTTGATGTAATAAGAACACTCATGGCCAGGAAACAAGTACCTTAGAGTCGACGAGCCATATGTTCTTTCGGGCCTGTTCCAATGGAATATCGGTCTGCAAAGTAGTAGAAACCATGTATGAATATCTCAGCATTGTTGTTCTTCATATATATAAGAACTTGAGCTTGTTGGTAAAAAAAAAAATTACCTTTCTCGAAATCTCAAGGGCTATGAGTTCAGCAATTCCGGTTCCAGCCTATAAGAATGAACCATTATGCAATGTTTGAGTGTCGTGGTTGAATACGATCATATCAGACGTACTGAACAATCGATATTTTATAGTATAGAGCAAATTACCTCTCCAGCTCCGAGGAACAAAAATCTATGATCAGCTAATGTACCCTCGACCATCTTTTGAGCAGCTACTAGACCCGCAAGAACAACCGATGCAGTTCCCTGAAGACAACCAATGCTAAGCATTAAGCTTCTGTTTTTAACATCTACACTGTGTTTTATCCAACAAGTAGAGTGAGTACCTGAATGTCGTCATTGAAGACAAGGTGGGTCGATCCGTACTTTGCAAGTAAATCAAATGCATTGTGGTTTGCAAAGTCCTCAAACTGAACAAGCACTTTTTCTCCATAAATCTGCTTCACTGCTGTCATGAATTCATGCAGAAGCTCGGCGTATTCCTAGTAAATGAGTAATCATAACGAAAAATTCAGCATCATAAAATTTATTGATTTTCGATAGTTGGATAGAAGAGTTGAAAATAACTTCTCCAGTGGCTCTCTTCTGCTTAAGCCCTATATAGAATTCATCATTCAATAGCTTCTCATTGTTCGTTCCCACATCGATGGTCACCGGCAAGCACTGAAAACAAAAGGACAAATTTTTTAGAATTGCACGAAGCTAAATGTTCAGTTTGTTTTTTGTAAAAAATAAAAGTAACCCTTAATAACAAAAAACTTGAACTGAAAAACTGTATACTTACTGCTGAAGGACGAACTCCACCAAGAGCAGTGTAAAGAGAAAGCTTCCCAACTGGGATTCCCATGCCCTGAATATTAATCAGCCTCTCATCAATCACTAATCTTATCTTCATTAAACATTGTCAAAAGTTTTTGTTTTTCCAAACTTAAAAAGAACAAGAACAAATCCATGTTTTTGCTTTTGAAAAATGGTTATTTTGAACATTAGTAAGCAGAGTGTACCTGACAACCCAAATCACCGAGGCCTAAGATACGCTCTCCATCAGTCACAACAATCACTTGAATGTTCCTTTCTGGCCAATTCTTCAACACCTCAAGAATCTTCCCTCTATAAAAAATGATATATAAATCATCATTCAATAAAAATGTAAAAACTTGGTAAATTGGAAAGTAGAAAATTTTACTTCTCATTTAAGCTGATGAAGAGACCCTGAGGACGCCTGAAAATGCTACCGTATTTCTGGCATGCTTCACCAACTGTAGGAGTGTAGACAACTGGAAGCAGTTCCTCTACATTCTCAATAAGAAGGCTATAGAACAGCCTTTCATTCATCTCCTGTAATTTTAATTAACCATGATCAAATCAAAATATATTTTTTTAAATAAAATAAAAATGGAGCCGAATTAATGATCTTCAGAAAACCCACTTGAAGATCCATCATGGCCATGTACTTCTGCAGAGGAACTTCATATTGGCGGATATTATGCATCAATTTCTTGACCTATAAGTAAAGTTATTCAAAATGTTACAAAAGTAAACATTTTTTATCTTTTTTTCCGAAAGACTAATGTATGAAGTTTGTTAATATATATATGAAGGCTTAAGAACCTGAAGATCCTGAGAAACAACGATTGGGGGAAGGAGACCGCGAAGGTAGTGAGAGTCTCTTTCTTTTCCAGAGAAAGCAAGTCCTTTGTTGTGGTGCGGATCTCTTAACAAAGTATACCCACTGATAAACACAAAAAACACGAATCAAACATATTTAGTCAGAAATAATGTAAAATTCAAACAGTTTCCTTAAGACTAAGCAATGGAATTGTCAAATTCAAGAGATCCTTAGACATATTTATTACCTAGCTACCGATACGGTCCAAGGTGTCACGAGTTGATCCCCAGTGGCACTATCGCCACACGCGACACATTCCGGGTCGTATCGGATTTCACAAGATGATGAGTTCATGTCTTGGTGAGATTTCTCTGTCAAAGTAGTGGAGGAGCCGTTGTTTGATTTCAAAGCAATGTTTCGTAGATAAACTGCAGAGGGTCTCTTATGTGTCTGAGTTGAGGTCTTGCACAGCCCACAAATTCCTGAATTGTTCTGTGCCAAGAGTTGGAGACTAAATAAGAGCAGAAATCACAAAATTCTTCAAAATGACGATTGATGATTCAATTGACAAAAATAGCAGATCTTTAGAACGAAATTATTGAATTTACCTAATGAAACCATGGCCAAAAAAATCAATTAATTAACCAAGAGTCCATAAATTGAGTCTATTCAAATCATAATTATTTACAAAAAAGGAAATTGTTGCACCAATACAACTAGGCCAGATTTCCACATGTTAATCTTCTCTGTAATGTCCAATTTTATCCGATATCACAAAGGTACCCATTAGAACAAATTCCACGAATAAAAACTTGGTATCATGCTAAAAATCCAATCTTTGTGAATCATCACCAATAAAGAAAAACAAATTTCCTGAACATTAACGAAATGCAGCAGAAAAATCTCATTTTCCCCCTCATCTGCATAAATTTGTATCTTTCTGGGATTTTCAGGACAAAGATGGTTCTTTTTCATGGCAGACATGAACAGTAAAGAAAAGGGACTCATACCCAATAGATAACTAAAGCGACCAAATAGAGAGTTGAATTGGAGATGCAGATTTTGGAATGAGAAAGAGAGGGGAAGAGTTATTATACATTACCAGGAAGCTGGTGTTGTTCAAGGAGAGCATGTTGGGTGGCGGAAGAAAATGTCCGAGGAGAGAGAGATTGTTAAGAGAGACAGTTTCGGTGGATGTTTGAATTGAATGTCTAGAATCGATTGGTAGAGAGGATTAAGAAAGAAGAGCTCCGCTCACCTCTCCTTGCTTCTCACCTCTCTCTTTCACTAGGAATCAGCCAAGTGCTGCTTCAGCGCAGCGTCGTGAGAGTGAGGACTCGGATAGAAAAAATGAACCAGTAATATTATGGTTTCCTTTGGCATTTTTAGTTTTTACATATTATATAAATAATAATAAATATTTTTTCTATAAAAATTTGTCCAATTAATTTATTCATCTCATATGATTTTTTTTTTGCCAGTCATATAGATGATTTAATAAAAAAACAGTAAATAAAATCTGGAAAATGAAAAGGATAATACATTGAGTTGTTATTAATTAACAGCAACTGCTAATTTTTTTTTTTTTTTGCCAAGAAGTTATTTAACGTTAATCTTGGTTAATGGCAACTTCCATTAAGTGCGTTGACTGTATCAGCCATTTATATAATTAATAATAACTAGCCAATATATCTTGGTGGAGGGAGTTGTAAGGTATAAGCTTTGAAAACCGATATTTTGGTGATAATAATATTTGAATGTTGAATCGCGCGCATATAAAACCAAAATAAATATAAACTCATTTTTTGGTAACTATGAAATCAAAGTATAGAATATGATTATTTTCTCAAAGATAACAACTTTTTAATTCCTCCTCTCTTTTTTTTAGTCCATATTTTCCATCGGCAAAAAAAGTCAATATTTTCTCATCGATTAATTAAATAAAAAAACTCCGTAAATAATAACAAATTTCCTTAAAAGGCAAGTGAAAGCCAAGTGCAGCCGCGTTCTCTGCATCTCCAAAATGAAAACGAAACCCTTTCGTCGCCGCCATTCCAATAGTAGTAGGATCTTCAATTGACACGTGTGCTTTCCTTAAAGAACGAGACACGACAGGACACGCTTTTCCACGAATCAATCTATCCCATGATGTTGACTGGGCATGGTCTATTGTGTTTTTAGTACACGTGTCAGACTATCATTTGTTATTTCTCGATAGTAGTAGATACCACTCTCACACGCACGAGTGTTATCCATAAATAAATTACGTATGTAGTCACGAGACTCAAAACCGTAATTAAGAGCACTCACAATGACAAAAAGACATAGAAGAGAGATAAAAAAATATAATTTATCTAAAGTACTCGTAGTTGGCAAAAATTATTTTGGACATATTAGCCAAGTCATTTTAAATATATATGATTCTTATATAATATAAATAAGTAAAAATATGTCTCGTAAGTTTTTCTATTTTTATTACAAATAAACAAGTTAATTAAATATCTTAAAAACACAAATATCCATAGAACAATTTGGAGGAAAAAAGAAAAATTATGGAGGGACAATTAGTGGGGAATACAAAATTTGTCACATCTCACTTCCACATAAACAAATATTTGTCATTGAAAGTGCTCTAACATGACATAATATTAACCCTATTTTTTATATGTGGCCAAAAAAAGTTTCTCACTTTATTTAAATGATAAAAATACTATGATAAATTTACCTTGACTTTGTAACCTTTATTTATATAATAATAAATAATATATGATCTACACAAATCGACTAATCAAAATGCCATCCCGTTCCACATATTCGTGGTAATAATATTTACAAAATAATTCTAAGATTAAGACATTATAAAAGCAAATATTTTCAACTTTCAAGGGCTCCTTCGTCTTAGAGTCGAAATTTTTTTGATATGGACACAGTCTATCTCATTTGGAAATTGAGAGTTTTAATGCAATAACCGAACATGAATGCGAAAAAAACTGCGAACGAAACCAAAACTGTCGCCACGGGACCCATGAAATCTGGGTCGTACCCGAATTGCTCCTTTATGTAGTCTTTGATCATAGGACCGGGTTCTCCCCCGGGTCCTTGGATTCTATCTGTAACATCTCCATATTGTGACACAACCAAACCGTACACGGTCCACGCCACGGGGCAAACCCAATAATACCATACCCACCATTTCGGAATTCTCTGTAATTATAAGGATATAGTATTGTTAGCAAAATAATTTGATTAATTTAGGGTTAATTAGGGCTAGGGTTTGGAAATGGCTTACGGGTCTCGGGATGAAGAAGCCAGAGAAGAGGTTGAAGAGCGCGTAGAATGCGGCAGCGAAGATGGCGGCGACTTGTTGGTTCGGGGTGATCGACACGGTCATCATTCCATAGTAAGTGAAGTAGAGGAAGGAGAAGAAGCTGACGAAGAAGAACCAAAAGAACTTCATGAAGGTCCATTCGAAGGCTACCATCGCGTATACGATCAACGTATAATATGTTGTCTGAACGAACACATACGGTAGTTCGCAGATGACCTATACAAGGTTGTTGGATCCGATGTTAGTTTCATCGTGTTTCTCAATTTTTCTAGAAACAAAAAATGTCGTAATTTACCTGCGCGAGCGCGTAAGGCAACGCGGAGTACATCCCAGCGGCTCTTTCGCGATAGAAGACCGTCCTCTCGACCGCCACCACCGGTTGCACTGTTGAGCAGTTGTTGATCCCGACGAACAAAACTGCGGCGTACATGGACCCGATCACCATTGTCAGATCTCCTGCGTTGTCCCTGAATCAAAATTATTTGATTAGTTTGGGTTTTCCATGAGATAACTAAGCATATAATATGTTCTAAATTCAAGAAAACATTGTTTAAGACAATGTATGCAATGTTCCAATCTCGAACAACTGTTTTCGTAGTCTAATTCAGTCCGATTGAGTCTGATGTCCTTATTTTCACCCAGAAAATTGATGAATTTCTGTTAGACTTGAGTAATACTCATCTTGCTCCTTATTTTCACCCAGAAGATTGATGAATTTCTATTAGACTTGAGTAATACTCATCTTGCTTCTATAAGATTTAAATCATTTGTACAAATCAGGGTATCGCGATGTATAACCTTCGTGTTCCGACCCTCCAGAAGATCGAGCCAACCATTAAAGCCGTGGCCAACGTGAAGAAGTTGCGTACGAGGTTATAGTCCGGACTCCTCCAATAAGTTATCCATTGCTTCCACAGGCAAGACTTGAATTGGCCCCACGACGACTGTGAATACTGCGACGGGAAATATAGGTCTTTTGCACCGGGAGGCGGCGCGCTGAGCTCCTTTATTAATGTCTTGTTTCTCCTAGATATGTACCAAAAAGCCAATGTCATTGCAGTTATATAAGTGCAGATAGTGTTGATTAATGTAATGTTAGTGTAGTGTAGTTCTTACTGGTTTAAGGATGAGGACTTGTAGTGTTCAGCGAAATCAATCCTGAGACGCGTCTCAGATGCGATCGAGCTCACTTCTAGCATCCACGTTGCCGGATTGTACTTCTCTTTGATCTTTGGAACCCCGGGAATCGCCTCGAAGTAATTGACGATCATCTTCGAGTTCGCTCCTAATGGTCCTGAGTAAATAACTTGCCCTCCTCTCTTCATCAGTAGCAACTGAAGCAAGTGGTAATGTACTCTTAACTTCAGCAACATGAAAAAAATGTACAACTTGCAACCAACACATTGTTTACTGTTAGATTCCACATTGGTCCGAGCAAGCCCAACGGTCAGCAGAGAGAAACCATGTATGCAAGTGGGGTAATTGGTTTTAGAATGGAACCCCACTTGCATACAAGGTTGCTCTCTGCTGACTCGTTGTGCTTGGCTCGGACCAATGTGGAATCTAACATTCAAGTTCGGCAAGCAATTTAGCATTTTATTTAATCGTAGATAGGCAATTCAAAGCATTATTACCTCATCGAATGCTTCGAAGATGTCGATACTCGGTTGGTGGATTGTACAGACCACGGTACGACCGGTATCGACTGTGTTTCTGACCGCCCTCATGACAATAGCAGCGGCTCGAGCATCCAGGCCTGATGTTGGTTCATCCATGAATATGATTGAGGGATTCGCGACGAGCTCCACTGCGATCGTTAACCTTTTCCTTTGTTCGGTTGAGAGACCGGTGATTCCTGGCAGCCCAACGATGGCGTCCTTTAGGTTGTCCAATTCGACTAGTTCCATCACTTCCTCCACAAAGATCTAACAAAATATAGCTCAAGGTTTTAAGACAGTTGATCAAATGATTAGTCTGAACTTTCACAGATACAACATGCTCTAATTTTAGTAATTCTTACCATCTTCTGTTCTTTACTAACTTCCTTCTGCAGTCGAAGAAATGCCGAGTAAATCAGTGATTCCATAACGGTAACCTGCGGCGAGTGTATGTCGTTTTGTTCGCAGTAGCCGGAGATCCGAGCGAAAGTTTCTTGAACCTTCGGGAACCCCGAGATTTGGATATCACCTTCGGTGTAACCTCCGGTCTTTCTTCCGGCTAAAACGTCCATAAGGGTCGTCTTTCCAGCTCCACTAACACCCATCAACGCGGTTAGAACACCCGGTCGGAATGAGCCGGTGACCTCTCGAAGAAGTTGAAGCCGCTCATTCCCTATTCCTTGTTCTTTCATCTCCTGTTTATCGGAAAACCCGGTTAAGGATTAATTCCGTGTTAAATAATTTCGAAATTAACACAATCTCTATCTATAATCTTAAGGTTTATAGGACAGTTGGTTTAATGATTAGTCTAAAACTTTATGACCGTTAAATTCTTACAGGGGGCATGTCGACGTAGTAATTTATGCTGTCGAACGACATCGCTAACGGATTAAACGGCAAAACCATTCCTCTCTTCGGACCGACTCCTCTCGCATCATCGAGATTCGTTGAATAAGCATTTCCTCGTCCACTGTTTAGGTGTGCTTGACTGCTCATTCTTAGCATTTCCGTTGCTCCTAAAACATATCATCAACAAACAAGAACACTCTAAATAATCTAAGCTAACTAGGTTTTGAATAGGAGTTTAACCGTTAATTATCTCCGTCGCTAAAGGCGACTTACTCGTGTTGTTTCCATCTCGGGCAGTTAAACCGTCGCTAGAGGCGAACTTGGTGAATTGATCATCGGAGTATCCGCCTCTCTCAGCCTCCATATCCCTAGCTTTTTCTTCAGAAATTATTGCTTGAGGTTGCCCAAGCGCTATCACATTGATCACGATAATTAATCAGTCGATACCCATAATAAACACGAAGAAAACGAAGTTTGTTATATCGAGTGGACTCTTACGGTTTAAGTACATAAGTGCCAAGGTGAATACAACATTGAGGAAGATTACGATTCCGAACAGCGCTCCGGCTCCTTTCCAGTACCAACTCTCGTCCGGAAAAACATTGAAAATCTGTAGCACTCGCAAGCCGAGCTTCGTTTGACTGTCACTAGCCTGTAGTACGAAATCACGAACTGTAACTATTTGTTTCTATCGGAAACTGACGAGCGGTTTAAATGTTGTTACGTCGGAAGATTTTGATTACCAATTGATTCATCCATCGAGGTGCGAACATCTCGTTCACGGCTAATGCGTTGAATCCGTACGATAGAGGTGATATCCAGTATCCCCATTTCCACCACCTTGGGATCGAATCTGCAACAAGATAATATTGATCATCTGTAACGAACCGAATCTGGTCGAGGATGTTAGGTTTACAAGTGAGTAACAGTAATGAGTTGTAACACTATATAAGTTTAATAGTGGTACGTATGTGCTCGCTTTCCAGATTTAATCTCCTAACAGAGGATGTGAGTTTTTTCATTGAATGTGAGATCAATAAGTTACCCTTAGGGAGAATGAAGCCTCCAAGCAGGAAGACTAGGAGAAGCGTGAGAGCGCCAAAAGTGGTGGCGATTGTCACTGTGCGACCAACTCCGGCAATTACTCTGAAGATCGCGGCCGCCATTTGTTGGATCAGAAATATTAGTAGCAGCTGTTTGAAGAACCTGTAAGAGACAGATTTAAGGTTGTAATAAACATGCAATTTTTTTTCCGGATAGACTCGGTTAATATTCGAATTCAATTCGGAAAATTCCAAACAAAGTCATGCGTATTGAACAAGCGAATTGAACTCAACTTGATGATACTAATGCTCGACTCAAGTTATTTGCGACCAACTGACATAAAGTCACTGTGGTATTAAAGTTTGGTTAAACTCTTTTAAACTACCTGATGTTGTACTTTATTTTTAATCGAAATCTGATATGGTTCTATTCAGTCAGATATATATTTAACAAAATCAACTGTCCTAAAGTCATGTTTGAGTCGAACCATACATACCTGCTTGCTTCGGGTGCAAATCCCATCGTGTAATACGAAATGACCATCCAAACAATAGATTCCAAGATGGAAATCGGAACCCTAAGCACAAAGTTCGGGACGGTGAACGTCCACGGTGGGTGGAACATTAGACCGCGCTGCTTATAGAACACTGGAAGCCTCGCTATCGTCATTGGCAGCTCCGCGAACCCATTAAACATGTTTATGACCATCGCGAAAAGCAATGCACCCACATAAAGAATACCGTCTTGCTCGGTTCGTGTATGCATCCGGCTCCTTATGAACACGGTCGATGCAATTACGGCCACGATGATGATTTGAACCGTCTTGAAAATGTACACAAACGCGTTCTTCTTGATCAATAGCCATTCCTTGTCGAAGCACGCCTTCAGGAGCTCGAGCATAGGGACCGAGTTTCTCGAGAAGACTAGAGCCGCCGGGTGGTTGCGGGTGCGTTGGAATGGGATCGAGAGCTCGTTGTCGAGCCTCATTCCGGCATGAAACTGCTTGAACCGGTTGCTGAATTCTGTGACTGACGTGTACTTGTACGGTCTCGTTCGATCCGACCAGTACTGCTCTTGGTCCTTTCTTGAAGTAACCTACACAATCAAGGTGCATCTTGTTTAAATCGTAACAATCCTTTTCTTTTTAGGTAAAGAGAATGGAAATTTTCAAAGGGATAGTAATCAAATTGCATACCAAACTTTAGATTAAATTGCAAAATGCACTGATTTTTTTTGGTTAAAAGGGTTTTGGTGTCATATATTTGACAAAAGTTGGCTTTTAGTGTTATAACTTTTTTTTAGACTTGGTGTCATACGTTTGTGTATTGTAAATTTTTTATGTATCCGTTAGTTGATCGTTAAGTACCCATGTGCAAATCATGTGACTATTCCCTAAGTTTCATTTTTGTTCAATTTATTCCCTACTATTTTCTCTAGCCAGCCAAACTTTTTTCGGCCACCGACCAAGTCTTCTGGCCACCGCACAAGTCCGCCGGGCACTATTTAAACCCACCGGTGACCACTAGTTGGGGCCGGACGGCTCCGATTGGGTCATTGAGAGCCCATATCAAAGTTCTATGACTCCGATCTGAGCCACGGTGCCCAATCGGGGATGTCCGGTACCAATTGGTGGTCACTGATAGGTTTAGATGGTGGCCGGCGGACTTGTGTGGTGGCCGGAAGAAGATTGGCTTGCTGGAGAAAATAGTATGGGCTAAATTTAAGAAAAAAAAATGAAACTTATGAATAAATCACGTGATTTGCACATAAGTTCTTAAAAGTCAACTAATAGATGCACAAAAAATCTATTAAACGCAGACGGATGACATCAAAAGTCTACAAATAAAAATATCACACCAACTGACAAATTTATCAAACATATGTAACCAAAATATGCTTTAATTTTTTTTTTTTTTAAGGAAAGCTGCTACAGTTCTGGCATTTTTATCTTACCAAATTTTCTTTTTGTAATTCATCCAAATTTCGATACGCAATTTGATAACTAATCTAATTTCCAAATGCTTGAATGAAATTGCTACTAACCAAACAATGTAACTCATTTTATTTACCTCTTGTAAAAAATCAGCAGTCCCTTTCCTCTCAGGACACACAAACCCACATCGCTCGAAGAACTCGAGCACGAGCTCGCGGGGGCCCTGGTACACGATCTGGCCTTCCGACAAAAGTAGAATATCGTCGAACAAATCAAATGTCTCGGGAGCAGGTTGTAGTAAAGACATCAGGATCGTAGCGTCCGATAAGTGCGCTACTTGCTGTAGGCACTTCACTATCTGGAACGTCGTGGAGCTGTCTAGTCCGGTCGATATCTCGTCCATGAATAACGTTTTTGTCGGCCCGACAATCATTTCCCCTATGATATGAACGTACCATAAACAATGTCATACTTAGGAACATAATTAACCTCGTCATATGTTTTGTGTCTATTTAGAGATGTATGTGTATGGACCTGTTGTAACTCTCTTCTTTTGTCCACCGGAAATCCCACGCTGCATTTCATCTCCGACGATAGTATCTCCGCAAATATCAAGCCCTAATATCTATTTATAGCAACATACATAGATAAAGTTTAACCCCTAACCACTTGAAAAGTTTAGGCCTCAAAATGCTCCTATCTAAAAGTTAAAGGTGCACCAATGTAAATCAGATAATTAGTCGTTTTTCTTCAAAGTTTGACTTTATCTTTGATTTACCAACCAGAAAGTTGGTAGAACAAGTCAGGACAAGTTAAATTAATGAAGCGTATTTTTTCTCTAATTTAATTTTGTATAATAATTTAATTTAAAATAATATAATATATGTGACAAACTCCTGCCAAATTTGGAAACTTTCCTAATGGTCATAACTAATTTGTAGGTCTATCATCAATCATCCCCTGGCTTCCTATCCTCCATATTCCATTGAATATTGATAGTCATTTAAAGGATAATTACATTCCCTAATACTAAAATGTTTTTTAAATTCAACAAAAACAGGTTTTTTTTTATTATTTATTTATTATTTGGAGAATAATTGATTTCGGCTTACCTTCAAGGTGTAATCAGTGATAAGATTACTCTCTACACCTTTTATTGCAGTTGCCTGAACAATAGTACGATAGATAAATATTAGTCTAACAAAGAAAATATGTGTAATTGCAAGTTGTGTTTTATATATTATTTATTTCCCAAAATTATGTAACATAAATTTACCTTCATGAACAAATCAACTTCTGGCTCTGGGAAAATACCGGCATCCTTTTCTCTAAGTGCAAGCTCTTGAAGAAGTTCTGTATCAAATATATATATCCATACAAAGATTCAATACTAATGAAAATGAACCAATTTCCTTCTTTTTTTTAAGCAAATATTTTTACCGTATCGAGTCCCGACGCCTTGGCACCGAGCCGAGAAATCAAGGGTCTCCTTCACCGTCATTTCTCCGACGTGAACATCGTTCTGACTAATGTATGCAGACGTTTTCTGCGGCACGAACTCGTTGAGCTTGTGTCCATTGTAGGTCACCTCTCCTCGAACCTGTTAATTAAACCAATCGTTTAGCAATATACAAAGCCATCTTTGATATAATAACAATAATTAGATGAACATTTTCATAAAAAGATTTAATTAGTTCACATAATTAAGTGAACTAAATTATAAAACTAAATAAAAATTACATCTGTTGTGTATATATGAGATCACCTTCAAGCTGGAGTCTAACTTTCCCGATAGGGCCAACAAGAGGCTAGTCTTCCCCGAGGATGGTGGTCCTAGTAGAAGAGTCATTCTGCAACAACATTATAAACATCAACGACAATAATGCTACATACAAATATACCACCCGTTGAAGTATAAGAGTGGGTTAAATTAAATGTCTTCACCATAAGTTCGGACTTATGAGACAATTAGTTATAGCCTACTTTTTATTTTAAATATGTTATTAGAGTTCACGGGATCGATTCCTGGCGATGCGACTTTATATGAAAATTTGTTACCTCCTTACAGGCCGGGCTGATACACATAGTGTTGTGAGGGTGTTGAAGTATAAGAGTGTGCTAAATGATTTTAGTCACAAGTTCAGACTTATAAGACAGTTGGTTTAAGACACACTTTTTATTTTCAATACCACTCAACTCGTACTAAAATTTAAACAATAAAATTAAAGGACATTTCAACTATATGTCATGTTGTTAATCGTTGTCCTATATTTAAAATTTTAATATTCTTTATCTTAAAATTAGATTTAAAATCAGACCCTGATTAATTAGGTTAATTGTGACCTATGGTCCAATTGGGAACTCTTAGTGAATAAATTGTAAAAATCAAAATTAGAGGTATAAATTGGATGATTAAACTGAACAAAATAAAAGTATTAACGACAACTAACGGATGCACTAAAAGTCTACAAATTGCAAACTTATTGCACTAAAAGTCTAATTAAATGTTATATTAAAAGCCAATTTTTATCAAATATGTTGTACAAAAAGACTATTTAACCCGTTAATTAATTACCTTGACGGTCTGATTAGGCCGGAGACGTCTTTGAGTATGGTGAGCTTGGTTTTCTTGGCCCATCGAATCCCGACCGAACCGAGAGCCGATTCAACCAGGTTCTGTGCGGCGTTGGTGAGGGTCGGAAGAGCTCGGCTTCCGATGAAGCAGTCGGCTTCTATCGTCAGATGCTCAAACCGGACTTCAACCGTTGGTAGTTCGATACCTACCCTGCAATCATTAATTAATTAATTAATTTTTTTGGCCAAGAAATTATTTTAATTAATGATTTTAAAATGGGACAAAAACAAACATTATTTTACTTGCACAATTAGTCAAATTATTTGTATTACACGTTTTTATAATCGTTCATCGCTAATATATCCTAGCAACTAGCCGTTCGTTGTTGGCAACGAATATCCCATGTACCGATGTATGTATGACTCAATCAGCATCTAATTTAAAATATGCGAGGAAAAGTGTCATGGGTGATAATGCATATGCATCTCAAACTCACTTTCTATGAGAAATATCAATGATTAATTAAAAGAAAATAAAGCAAGAAAAAAGACTTGATATATTAGAAAAGAAAAAGGCTAAACTAATGCATTCGCTTATTACTCTACGGTAATAGGACAGATAACAAATAGTTAGTCTAAACTTTCGTATAATATCAGTGACGTATATTTGAATCTAAATTTTAATTTCTATTTAATTAAAATTTCATATATTTGACCTTCAAAATATTTTATCTCATACATGAAGGGAATATTGAAGTATAAATGCTAAACTATGCCATTATACTTCAACATGTGATTTAGTCTTTATACTTCAACAATATATTTCATTTGTTATGACAATCTTAAACTCTTAATTTACTATGACAAATATCATGTTTATATGTATGCATGAATCATAAAGAAAGACGCGGTATAAAATCACTTGGCTTGTCAATTCCAAATATCAATTTACTTTGTAAAAGATAGTTACCTACCCGATAATATATATATAGAGAAAAAAATGAATGTGGAATTCTTTTGATTTGTGAACTTGATTAAGGCTTAATTAACGTGTAAATGTGAAGTCTAATGTCATCAATGTAAATATTTACATTAAATTAAATTAGTTGATGAAACAATAAAAGTTAGCGCGCTCAAATTACTTCCATGTGGTAATCTATAAGTTCAGAAATAATCTTGGATTTTACTCTTTGGGTTTTCCTATAAGAAATCCCAGTCGTTTGTGAGATATTTATTTGTGAAAAACATATAACTTTATTTATAAAAGAAATGTGAAAATTTCTTACAAATACAACATTCAAATATTTTTTAAGGAATGAAGAACATTTGAACAAATCAAGTAACAATATATGCGTATTAGATAAAGGATAAACATGCATTTTGACACACCCAACAGTCGGATTGTTTCGGAACAAATGTATACATGTCGAAACGTATATCATTTCCCGCACGGGAAAAGATATAGATTCCGACCTCATGTTCTGTTTTAATCCGTTTTGTGAGACAAACAATTAATGCCATCAATGTTGCTGTTATTTACAGCATGCCACTCAAAGACAAATTCGGAATATCGGAATCCAATAGTCGGATTCTGTATCACGGCTCTTTCCCGCACTTATAGCAGCTATATCATTTCGACACAGCCAACAGTCGGATTGTTTCGGAACAACAGTTAAGATGTTTCGGAAAAAATCATCTTTGTAAAAAATTAACGAAGTGCTGATTTGCACTTGCCCAAGACCGTATCTAGTAGCTAATGAAGAACTCTTATATATAACTCTCTTATTCTAAATATGATAGGAGACTCTTACAACTTGTGATGGTGAATCCAGTTGTGGTGGTGTCTTCTTTCACTACAAATGACTCCACTCCTATTTATAAGAGACTAAAGAAATCTCTAGACTTGGAAATATCTAGACTAAGAACTCCCTAGAAACTCTCTAGAATTTCCTACACTTATTTAGTTCCTAGAATTATCTAGACACATAACCTAAAATACTATCTAGATCCATCTTCATCATGGACCAACTCTTTTAGCCCAAATCTTCAAGCATTGGCCCATGATGGTAAATAAGTCGTCTCATAATGGTAAATTAGTATTAGCTCATGATGGTAAGTCTTAGCCCATAAAGGTAAGTTTATATTGATTCTTAACAATCTTAACTTCAGACAGATAAGCCTGGTAATTAATAAGAAAAATATATCCTAAATCAACACATAACAAATAGTAGACCACCTATAAAGCAATCGATGGTATGTAATTGTATAAAACAATTCATACTCTACTAATAAAACTTCTGAGACGCACTTTTCCTTTCGGGTTTTGATAGAAATTTCGACAATTAGATTCCGTCTAATTCCAGGCGGTCTCGCAATGGCCGTCTAAGTAATTTTGCTAACTTTTTAGGATAAATATCTATTCCCTCACAATCGAAACTTGACGGAACACTTTCGTCGGATCTTCTATCATTTTCCTTTTTTTTTTTTTATGTTTAGGCAAATAAAACTACTGTAAGTTTGTAAAATGTTAAAGAGAAGGAGATTAAGAGAGACATACTTGTCAATCCTGTTCCTGAACTTCCTCAAGAACCTCTCATTGTCTTCCTCGGCAACCTTAAAGATCCGATCAATAAACTCCTGTCTTTCACTCACATCCAACTTCCGAACATCCACCTCCTTGTTTTGCCTCTCGTCCAACACGAATGACTGCAGAATACTCGTCCGCAACCGATCGTAAGTCGGTAGCTTCTCTATCGCCGCCCACTTTAACGCTTCCTCATCCTCGTTGTATCGGGTCGTTTGTCGACCCGAGAAAGCCCCCTCCACCCCCCAACCACCACGACTCATGCTCCGGCTGAAACTCCGGCTCATGCTCCGGCTAGCCAACCGCCATGATCGGGTTCGCTCGGTCCCCTCCATTTCTATAAAGAGGAGCTAGCTAGTACTAATTTTTTTCTGGTGGTTTGATATGATCTGTTCTAGCTAGTTGAAGCTATGAAGAGGAAGGTTGTTGAAGGAATCAAATGAAATAAGGTCAAGTTACATTGTTTATACTTTATAATAATATGCTTGCTTTAGGAAGATGTCAATTGTTTATTTTATATGTATATAGTAAGGGTTTGGGGTGCGCGAACATGCTGTTAATTATTTATCAATATTGGTTTTTTAATTTTTTTTATATATACAATAGTTAATTTTTTTGGCCAAAAGTTTTTTTTAATATTAATAATTGTATTTTTAATAAGGTGTTCGGATTGAGAAGGTGACAAGAATTCACATCACCAACCTCCATGATTGACTCTGTCTTGTATTCCCATTTGCACAAAGACTGAAGTCTGAAAGACATAATGTCAACTGAATTATTCACCACCCTTTTAATTATTTCCCAATGAAGGGTTTAGTATCTAAATATACTTGTCAGTATAAATCATGTTAAAATTCAGTGCCCTTTTTTTTCGAAGTATTATTTTGTTACTTTCCACTTTTTCCGTCCGATTTTAGACGTTAAAATTTATATTTTTAAACAATAAAAATATGTTACTCTCTCCAAATCTTTTTTTTTAAAATATCATATTTCTTAGTCAAGGTTTAAACTTCTTTGATACATAAAAAGACATTTTAATTATGTTAATTTTAATAGAAAAAGAAAGGTGAAAATTAATAAATTTAACAGTTTAGACATCGAATATAAAAAAATAAAAAATAAATAAAAATTTGAGTCATCAATCAAATCACAATATTGTCAATATTTAGAACATACTAAATCAAAAAAGAAATCACTTTATTGACAATTTTTTTTGTTTTAACTCTTAACCCTCTAATCCTTTTTTTTCTTCTGGTTCCCTACGATATGAAACTAACCATATGAAACATTCAACTGCTTTTGTTCCCTCTCTTTTTCAGTCGAGCTATATTTTGTCGCCTGTGGCGTTCGAAAGGACATTAACTAGACCTAGCTAGGTTTAGGTTGATGAAGCAACGATGGAACTTTAGTAACAATAGGACTTGATTTAATGAGCTTAAGAGTATGGGGACCATAATTTGCAACACATATAGTGCCAAGTAATTGTATTTTTTGGTTGCAATTAGGTAATATGAAACACGTTGCCTAATAACTTGATTAGTCAATGAATACACATATGAACTGTATATTTCACCAACCAAATGCTGCAACTGGCATTCTAGTATCGATCGGAAGCTTCGGGCACTAAATGGAGCAAAACTTTACATTAATAATTGAGCAAAAAGTAAATTACTGTACAAAAATTTCCGCGAGAAGTGAAGCCCTTGAATTTACAAAAAAACTTTCCATTTGATCAATTACCAACCACTCATGAATCCCTTCAAAGTGGAAAATAGACTATACATTTTATCAACCAAATCTGCAGATTTCTTATAAGCTTCCACTCCCCAAGGAAAAACAAACCTTCGACTAAACCCTTCCTCGAGCCTTCTGCCATCGTTGTCTGAGGTGGATCCTCAAGAGACGGTTCGTCCGTAACATATTGTTGCGATGTAAAGATTCTTCGACCACTTGTCCTGCATAATTGGCACAAAAATGAAACTTAACAAGAAAAAATCGATTCTTTTGCTGTCTCAAGAAACTGTTGATTCTCTAACACAATCAATTTTCGGAAAAAGTAAGATTTTGCCACTTCCCTACAAAAATTCTCATTCTCAGAGACCATGTTCATAAAAAAAACAAGAACTTGAGCCTGCCTTCAACATTTAGAATTACCTTGATGTGTGTGTTTGGAAACGCTGTAGTTCTTAGAGTCTCTTGAGTCTCATCGGTTGGGTTCTTCCTAGGCATGCTGAGAATAAATGCAGATTGTTCCTCGGTTGCAGCACTCGATGTTATTCGGTACCCATTGTCCCATCTCCTGTGAATGCCTTCACTCGGGTAAAGAAAATCGAGTTCAACAACCTGAATAAGAATCACATAAAAGCCTTTTTAGTAAACGGCTCGATTCTTATTGTTTCTTGATCACCAAACAACTAAAAGACTATATTTTTATAGTTTTCCTGCCCTTCAAACAACTAAAAGACTAGACTTTTATCGAATCTTGATCTCCAAACAACCAAAAGACTCATTTTTATCGAACCTGATCGGTGTAATCAGTGCCACGAGACATAACCACTGCCCATTTGTTCCCGGCAGTACCCATCGTGGTTACATGATATCCCTCCTTCCATTTTTTGTTGATCCACTTGAACGGAAATGTATCGCTGACTTTATACGACTGTTGTTGATATTGTGTTCCTGGGAATTTAAATTCAATGGTTTAAGGTTCCAAAGTTTCACAATTTTCAAGTTTTAACATAAGAATGTGAAAATTTACAAACCTTTCGACATCACTACTACTGTGGTTCCTTCAGCTGTTCCTGCTAGTGCACTAATGTAATAGTCTTTCCCCCATTGCTCCACTATCCAATCCTTCAATCACACAGTTCTAGTTAGCAAAAACACAGTAAATATTATTTAGTTATAGAGAGATTTTTACGGAAAGTAGAACTTTTACCTTATTAAGGAAATGAGGAGAAAGATTGTAAACTTGAGAAGTGAATCCAGTGCCTGTATCCATAATGAGGGCCCAAAGGTTTTGACTAGAAGCAATGCAACTAACAAATAAACCATCTCTATTTCCCGTCTCAATGTGCTGCCCGAGTCTTGCATCAGCCACATTATAGTGATATCTGTAGATATAATGACAGTAAAACCGTAGAATTTTCAGAGTCCGTGAAAATTACAGAGTTTAATTTTAAAAAAAAATAAATAAATTTAACTTTTGGGTTAAAAGTAAGTAATTACCTCTGTTTCATAGGCCGTCGAGCATTATAAACACTAACCCACTGTGAAGCAGGCGCCCCCACACGAACCTTTTTGTTCGGTTGGCCATCGGGACCCAAGCCCTCCATTGATAACCGTCCTCTCTTGTGGCCAATTTGATAGACAAGCTATATATGATATGATAATTTCATAAAATCAGATAAAATGTTGATTGATACAAGATGAAGAGGAATTTACTAAAAACTGAATGAAATTAAGTACCTTTATAGCACCATCAGTGTTGATTGGTCTAGTGTCGGGATTCAGACCAATGATTACATCAAAAAGTGAAATATATTTGGCATATCTCGGTTCCTCGTCAAACTTCAAGTTCACCACATGTTCAAGAAATTGTTTGAAGGGTTCTGGACATAAGTAGCATAGATCCTCTGGAGAAATGTCCATTTTTTTCTTGCAGACGAGGAATCCTTTATTCTCTCCCTATAAAAACAGATAAATAATTAGACTTTTTCTTCATCAACAAGAAAAGGCAAAACTTGCTTGGAAGAAAAGCAACCTGGTAGCCTTGCCATGGTAAGCGACCTCGGAGGAGGAAGATAAGAGTGTAGGCAAGAGACTCGAGATCGTCTCTTCTGCTGCTAGTTCTCCCTAAATGTGCATGGACACTGGCGTAACGTACTGTCCCTCTGAACACATCTGGCCTTTGATCGTACTCCATGTGGAGACCAGTCAAATGATCCCGCCATCTAGCAGCTGGGAAATTTCAAAGTTAATAAAACATTATTTCTAAATGAGCTAAAAGAGAGAATTTCAAAGTAAAATAATTTCGCACTTCTGATCAAATTTTGAAATACAGAGAGTTTTCATCCATTGCTCTCAGAAGATACAATAATAGAAAAAATCTTTTGTTGGGCCTACAAAAAAAGATGATTTCGTGCTTTTGATCAATCAGAATTTGGAATTCAGATAGGGCCAATATCCTATCCAGTAGGGATGGGAACTAGAATCGGGGCTTACATATTTAAAGGGTTGTAACAGAGGTCCTTTACCTAATCCAAGATCGACAAGGAATAACTTCTTCGCATCGGGAGTCCCAGGAGCTCCAAGGAGAAAATTCTCTGGCTTCACATCACCATGAATGTACCTGCCATCAGTTATATTAATTTATAATCTCTAATTTGATGCAGATGCAATTTTGGAAGTGTTTGCAAGAACAGATCCTCACCCTTTACTGTGTATCTTCTCCAGTATGGATATTGCTTCTATGGCAATACAAGCGACCATTTCAGGGGTCATTCTGCAATAAACAGAACCACAGTTACAACATCAAAATGAATTGAACGAAAATAAATTTGAACTTGTTTTCTTAAAAAAAGAAATATAATAAAACTCACGAATTGGAAATATTATTCCAAATATCCCACAAGCTCGGCCCCAGCTTGTCCATTACCATGATATAGTATTCATGGTATCGGCCCTTGTAATATACTCGTGGCACACCATGGCTGCCGCCTAGAGTTCTTCATTTATGTAAACAATAGGTAAAAAATTAGTGTGAATTTACCAGAAAGAATAATAAAACGCAGCAGACTACTACTACTACTTACTCGTATATTTGCCATTCATGAGGAGGCCCATGAGTACACCCTCTGCTAGTTATATGCTCAAGTTTTAATGCAACCTACAACACAGAAATTGAATATGATGAGCAAAAGTGCTGAGAAGATGATCTAAGTAATCAGAAAAATACCTCCACAGCTCCTGGGCCTGTAGTTACATCGTTCGAGCCTCCTGCAGAAACACGCCGACCAACATAAACTTGTCCAAAGCCACCTTTGCCTAATTTTTTGTCTATTTTATACAAAGGTGAACCACCCACTTGCACCTAACAGAAACGAAATCAAAAGGCTTAATAAGTAACATCCTTGAGAAGAAAGAATACCTGAAATACATATGGTCAGAACTTATTTTATTTTTAAAAAACGCATCATAGTTTCAGAAACCTTCCGGAAAAGAGCTAAATTTCACATATTTTTGGAGAACCAAAATTAAATGCAAAGTGCACCCTCCACTCGACCCGAAAAGCGGAATGCCTAACATCCATTAGACCATTACTATAGTACAATTGGATGTTCAACTGAATAAATCAATACCAACATCAGCTAACCACCCTTTATCATCTAATAGGCCACTTTACCATTCATCAGCAACTGCAGCATCTAAAGGCAAGACCTTTCACCATCAACGTTTAATTCCATGCAAGATCTTCCCAAATCAAGTAAAATCAAGCAAATTGATTGATTGTAACTCGAATAAGCAATGTAAGACTCCTACATTGTCAGAGAAAGAATAATGTGAAAAACTTACAGTCTCCGGGAGCTGATCAGCGCCTCCATCGTCTTCCCTGGCAGGTCCTTTATCTGCATTATTACCCGCCCCACTATCAAGATCATTCATTGGCGCCGCCGCAGCCTCCTTCTGCAGCTCCGGCTCACCACCAGCAGCTCTCAAACCCTCCGGCGAACGATTATGATTCTCCTCGGCCTGTTGGGCGGCTGCATTAGCTTCTCGTCCCTCAACCTTCTTGCTCTTGTTGTTGCCGTTGTTTACCTGATTAGCCACAGCTGCAGCTGCAGCTGCGCACCTCCTCCTCGTCCGATTAGCAATCGCATCACTAGCATCGATCGGAGTCGGCAACTTCTTCGCTGCTGCTGCACGGCCCCTGCGCGGGGCATCATTCATCATCGGCATCGTTCATTCTCCAGCGATCGCAGCAATTCAACACCGCATGCGCCAGACCCAGATGCAATTTCCGATAATCGAGAATGGGAAGGCGATGGGGAGGCAAAGTCGGCCAGGAATACGCCAGAAAAACCGAACTTTGCCCCCACGGAAAGAAGAGCCGAACGTTGAGCAGCTCCTTTCAGTGGGGGGCTTCGTTCGTAGGATCGATAAATGCGCGAAGCTAGTGGGAGAGGAGAGGAGAATTTCCTGGTGCGATGGACAGAAATAAAAATCGAAATTTTACGAGCGGCTGATACTACGGGGAAGGGAGCTCGCGCCATTGTTCACAGAGAAGAAGGGAAACCGTCCGTAACCGTTCGAGAAAATCCTACCCCAATATTAGATTGTGCCCAAGTAGTCCTCAAACTCGTAATATCTTCCATTTACATACTCAATTTTTTTTTGGGTAAAGTACATACTCAATTTGAATAGACGGTTAGTAAAATAATGGCATCCCTGTTATTATTGTTACATACTGGAGAAATTATTCATTACCTCGGTTGTTATATCTGGAGGCTGGAGTTGAGGTTGTAGCCCTTCCTTCAATAAAGTTGTGTCATGTGTTGCAATAGTACCTGAAAACTGATAAAGTGCCACGTGTTACACATTTATTGGATGACGGGCTACCACCACAGTGCCGGTTGGAGTTATGAAATATCTCTACATACCTACTCACGCTACGTATGCATATTGTCGCCAAAAAATTGTTATAAAAACATGATCAAAACGATAATTGATTTGAATTCAAGTATAATACAAAAAAAGTATATTATGATGAAACAAATTAAATTATGTAATATAATATTATATTATATAAAAAATTATTATTTTTAATTATAAAATAAAATATTCGTAGTAGAATCGGAAGTTTAAAATTATAAATTAGGGATATCTTTATTATTATTAGATTAAGAAAATGTTGATTTGAGTCGCAGTGGTACTGGATGAACTGATAAACACACAGCCTTCTTCTATATATTAAGATTTATAAGAGGAAGACAAAATGAGCTATTAAAATTTTATAATTTTATCCACACAATTAATCTTTTTCCTTTTACCGATTGTTTTGTTTGAGGGAATTCTTAAAATAGAGCGACCTCCGAAGTCCAAACTAATTTCTAAAATATGATTCTTCCAAAATTATTTCTTCCATCAATTGCTTGCAATTTTACCTCTATTTTATAATTTTTTTTAATAAGCAAATTTATGAAAATGAGATAACAATTCTTAATAATCTCATTTATCTTTAATAATAAAGTTTTAAATACAACACATTCAATATTAAAGAAATAGAGAATAAGGGTACCCTATCACTTAATAGTAATTTTAGCTTGAATTTTTTCAAAGTACCCTAACGATAAGAGAGATAAGTCCAATCAAAATTAAAATAAGGAAAAAGATAGAAAAAGAATAACATTGACTTACCTTCATATTAAGAACAACTTACTATTATGGGCCAAGAAGAACTCACTATTATGGACTAGAATCAACTTACCATTATTGGGCCAAGATTTGAAAATTTGGGCTAACGGGGAATTGGGCTGAGTTGAACAAACATCTAGATAATTTGTCTAGGTTAGAGTATCTAGATAAGTTTAGGATCTAAGTAATTTCTAGAGAGTTTATAGGATATTATTAGTCTAGAGTTTTCCTTAGACCTAGAGAATTCTATAGCACCCTATAAATAGGAGTAGTCTCATTTTTGTATGTGTGAAAGCATAACCACAACAACTAGATCCACCACCACAAATTGTAAGAGTCTCCTATCATATTTAGAGTAAGAGAGTTATATATATAAGATCTATTCATTAGCTACTAGATACGGTCTTGGGCAAGTGCAAATCGGCACTTCGTTATTTTTACATGGTATCAGAACCACAATCGCGGTAACGCGGAACGATTCAAGATCGAGATTGAAGAACTCAGGAACTCTAAATATGGATGTTGTCGGTCGCGTAGTTGGACAAGGAATGGAGCTACTAAACTCGTCCAATTATCGGATGTGGAAGTCCTGCATTGAGTCGTATCTAGTGAGCGAAGATTTGTGGGATGTCGTTGGAGGCAGTGATACAACCGCCCCGGAGGAGACCGCTACTAATGGTGAAGCGATCAAGCGCTGGAAGCGGAGGAATGACAAGGCAGAGTTTGTCTTGAAGAGGTCGATATCGTCAGAGGTGTTTGAGAATATCTTACGATGCACCTCTGCCAGTTCGATCTGGGAGACGCTAGACCAGTTATACAACAAGAAGAACGACGCGCAGTTACAAATGTTGGAAAAGATCTGGCGAATGCGAAACAGGGTGAGTCGTCGATTTCACAGTTCTTTCTTAAGATGAAGAATTTGTGCTCATAAATTAATTTACTCAACCCGGAGGAGCCAATTTCAGAGGCGCGGATAAAACGGTATATTATTCGGGGATTGCGTCCTGAATATATTCCGTTTGTTACGTCGATTCAAGGATGGGTTCAACAACCGTCCTTGGAAGAGTTTGAGAACCTTCTAGCTTCACAGGAGTCACTGGCTAAGCAAATGGCCGGGATAAAGCTGGAAGAAGATCAGAGCGCGCTCGTGGCTCTGGTAAATGAGAATGACGCCAGGAAAAAAAATTGGTGGGAGCGCGGAGTCGTCTCGTAAGAAAGATTTCAAGTGTTATCGATGTGGGAAGCCTGGACATCTGAAGAGAAATTTGCGAACCAGACTGAAGGAGAGTAACATGGTGGATTCAAAGACCTCAACTGAAGTTAAGGAATTGACTAAATGTTTTCTAGCCAAGACCACTCACAAATGTGCGTTCGTAGTTCGAAACTCGGGAAATGAGTGGATTGTCGATTCCGGTTGTGCTCATCATCTTACTGGAGATGTAAAGCAATTTTCGAATCTTCATGAGCATGAAGGAGAAGAAGTCATACTCACGACAGATGACACTATTCACCATGTTGAGAAGGAAGGCACTGTTGTGATCAACGGTAGCGGTGGGACATCGATCAAGCTTGATAACGTTTATCATGTTCCCTGCATGAAGAGAAATCTCATTTCAGTGGCGAATGCAGTCGATTCAGGTATGTGCGTTTTATTTGGTCCGAATGATGTGGAGTTTCTCAGGAATGCTGAGATGATCAAAGCGGACGTAGTTCACATCAGAGAGCGTTTAGACGACATGTTCGTGATACCGGCTTCAAGTAAGAATACTTCTTCAAAGAAGGTTCATGGAAAAAGAGGGAGTTCTTATCCTCGTGGAGATTTCCATGGAGAAGCCGATGACAAACAAGTGGTGAAGCAAGGCTCGGGAAGGTCGATCACTAAGCCAGTTCGTGATCGGGATAAAAATCGTATATTCACTTATTCTTGCTTCCTTGCAAGTCCGGTAGTTGAGAATCGGTCTTTGCCTCAAGATGAAGAAAAAGAAGTGTCGGACTTGGAGATGTCTACGGGAGTCAAAGTGATGTCGTCGTCACCAGGAGTTGAGCGTCGACACGGTATTTCGTCGTTGTCTAATAATTTAGTCTTCGGTAAAGGAGGAATATACAAGGCATCAAGGGAAGTGAAAAAACAGTTTCAAAGCCACGAGTCGATCGAGAAAGAAAAGTGTGATTGAAGAATCGAGAGCAGCACAGACCGAAGTGCAACATTGACAAGCAACAAGAATGAAAGTCAATGTTGAGGGGGAGTGTTAAGATCAACATTGACATCATCATGGGCCAAGAAGAACTCACCATCATGGGCTAGGACCAACTTACCATCATTGGGCCAAGACTTGAAAATTTGGGCTAACAGGGAGTTGGGCTAAGTTGAACAAACATCTAGATAATTTGTCTAAGTTAGAGTATCTAGATAAGTCTAGGATCTAAGTAATTTCTAGAGAGTTTCTAGGATATTCTTAGTCTAGAGTTTTCCTTAGGCCTAGAGAGTTCTATAGCACCCTATAAATAGGAGTAGTCTCATTTGTGTAGGTGAAAGAACACCACCACAATACCAACCACCATAACAAGTTGTAAGAGTATCCAAGATATCATAATTAGAGTAAGAGAGTTATATATATAAGAGTTCTTCATTAGCTACTAGATACGGTCTTGGTCAAGTGCAAATCGGCACTTCGTTATTTTTACACCTCCCAGTTTAACCAGTTAATTGGAATTCTGTAACAGAAGCAAACCAAGCTCTAGCTGCAAAATGTTATATTCACATAAGATGATACCAAGTCTCGAAAAAAAGGGACAAAGAGGGTCAATAGATAAAATAGTTCGTTGGAGATTTATTCCAAGAGCTAAACCACCACTGCAATATCTTTACGAATATCTTAATAGACCTCCAAAATACAAAAAATTAGGACTATTAGTCATAAAGGTGCCGAGGTGAATCCATAAATTGAGAAAATATATAGTGATATGAAAAATGATAATCAGACTTCACTGTATAGGAATTATTTTTATCAGTCTATCTTGTATTGGAAAAACAGAAAGTGGGATAGCTTTGATTGAAACCACCATTGTTGGGTTGATTGCATTTTCTAGAGTTGCTATGTTTCAAAAATGTGTAAGTGGAGATAATCTTATATCTTGTCAGTGTAACACAAACTAATGGGCTTTCATTGTGATAGTATTTAAGGTTGAAACACACCTTCGATAAAAGAAAGACAAGTTTAATCCAGTTCTCTCAGCCGTGACCTCATTGGAAGAAGCTCTTAATAGCTCTAAGTTGTTTGACGAAATAGTTGACCCAGGTGGCTGTGAAAAAGAGAATGGAAAAACATCAGGCCTTGACTTTGTTATGAGGGGAGTAATCTAATGACCTCTAAAATTTGTACGTTAACTACATTGTTTCCTAAAGGAAATGATAAATCTTTAAAGTGTGAAATTTTTTGTGAAAAATTCATAGAAAGTTGTCATGTAACACATGTCAAGTGATGATTGTTCATAAAATGGAAAGAGAATGTTTTTATGCATTGCCATGTGGACCTAAAAGTGCTTTCTATGAATTTTTCACAGTTTTTTTCACAGGCTCTAGCATCACCCTAAAGGAAACCTTGTGGTTTCGAGCCCCAATGTGGGCGTTTAATTGTTTTTACATCTTTTACATTTAATTGTTTATTATGCCATTCAATTTTCCATCCATATTTTTGTTTTGCCCGCATATTAATTAACATGAAAAAAATATATATATAGCTATATCTTGTGATCAGGATATGTAAATCAACCCATTAATTAAAATTTAATCTAGGTTAGTGTATATCCTAACATCCCTAGGTTTGACTCAACACTCCATGCATCCGGAATCTCGCACTTTAATTAATTAGTTTATATATTCTAGAAACGTAATATACTTTGCCTCTGACTTTTCTTTAGTAAAACCTATCCAGCGCTAGCTATAGCTCTTCCGATTATATACAAAGTACATATATACATACAAGGAAGCTGCAGCTTCAGTTCATCTTCACAACAAGCCCAGGTAATTAACATCTATCTAATTAGTTCCCGTTACTGTAATCATGCAATTTAATTATGGTTTGTACGTTTCCTTATATAATTCCATCGACATCCTTAATTTATAATTTACTCGTTATTAGTTTGATTAGCAGATCGAATACATAATTAATGTCGTCGTCGAATCAATCATGGATGAGAATGTTGCACTTCATCTTGATAATGGCGATTGGGTGTTGTTTCCTATTTTACCACATCAATAAGCATGTCGTCGTCGTGGAGATGAAGGACTCGAGCAGTGATAGTGATGACGATGTAGGGTTTCTCATGATAAGGAAGCTTGGGAAGAACATGATGATGATCAAGTCTATTGATGATGATGAACAAGACACTCAAGAACAACATGGTATGTTTCACGCTGGAGATAACAATGTTGTGTTCAGTGATGAAAATGGATACCCACCCGAAGAAGAAATGTTTTCGTATGATCCAATCCACGAAATAATAGTTTCGGATGATGATCGAGTTCATGTATTGATCTAATTTTAATAGATTTTAGGGGATATTATTTATGTTTTTCCAGACTTTGTTCATCCATGTCCTCCTTATATATTTGATAATATATATTATTTAGACTTTAGGAATTTTGTTACCAAATGAAAGTACATAATGGGCCTAAATAGAAGGACTTTCAATAAGATGGTCTTTGTTTCGGCCCAAAAGTTATTGGGCTTTGTACATCTGTTTCCTTATTGGCTAAAACTAACTTTCAATAACGTAGACCATGAACTATCCCCAATTCAGTTATTTATTTATATTTATTTGTGGTTTGATTCGTCAAATAAGAATACAGATGGAATAAAAATATAACGAAAAATAATAAATGAGATTGGGATTAATAAAAGTATGAAATGTTTGGATATAAATAAATAACAAGAAATATATGAAAAGGGAGGATTAAAAAAATGAAGATACTCTTAAAATATATTATTTTAATTTCAATAGACAACTATATCATCTAAAATCCCCTTGAATAATAGGATGCATGAATGTATGGATATAAATAATATGGGACCATCCATATCTGTATATATGCATGGATTGAATCTAAATTTAGGCCCTCAACCACACGGCCCAAATTGGTGTTATGACTTATGACTAATTGACTATGTGGAAAAGTCGTACATTCAAAGTCACATGCCTCACCGCAACACATGCACCGCACGACGCACGTGCGTGAGGAACCCATCACCGACTGAAATCAAGTATCAACACTTCTAATCTTAAGTTTAAATCTTTTCGAAAAAATATTTATAATTAGCATTTTACTTTTTATTAATCGGTAAGATGCGAAACTTTCAAATTGATACATATAACAAATTGTGAGAAATAAAAATGTTTTAACCTACGAGGCTTATCATTTTAACCATTGATTCATTAATGAAGTGTCTCAAATTCGAGTTTCATAAATTGGAAAATATATATATAATCACCAATACTTTTACTCTTTATATACGAAAATTATTATAATTAAAGTGTGGAGTGTGGACCAACATGTTATATTACGATCTATATAATGAACGTCTTGTGACACCTAAGTACGTACGGTTGAAAAACAACTAAAATAATTGTATTTCCCACTTTAAAAGCTTCGAATTCGACCCGTAAATAGTAATTACAACTTAGAGAGGAATACTAGCTAGATTTTATTATTAAAGCTTTGTTAGAAGAGAAAATAGTTACTTTCTGCATAAGAAAAAAGGTACATGTTTAATTTTAAACCCTAATTTATAAAAATTTTGAAATATTTTCAAACTAAACTATCACATGGTAGCTGACACCGCCCCTAACCCAACTTTGTCACGTGCTGAATGGACCCCGCATGTCGTCATAAAATCATACACGTTAATTATTTTTATTCAATTCATTGGCAAAAAAAAAAAATCAATGCCAACAAAAAAAAAAGCTATTGTTTACTCAAATCAAAGAAAATTAAAAATATTTCCGTGACCAACGCCACTCTTTACATTATTAAACCGGACTCATTGTTCCCCCTTCCTTACATTGCTGCCACGTTCTTTTAATCTCAGTAAGAAATGATGACATTATGTTAAATCTTGGAATTAAGTAAATTTAAGAATACCAAAAATATGTTTGCATTCATATACTATATACTAATTCAAAAGATTTTCCATTTTTATCGATATATATATACATGATCCATCTCCATCAATATTTTCTCCTCTTCTATATATACTTTGCAAATATATGGATATTATTTATACACAATTAAACAAACGCCTTATCCATTTACTATTTTTCTGGCCAAATCCATTTACTATTTGGAAATAAATTTTCACCTAGGGCTACGTCCTACTTGCTATATATATGTTTTCTTTCTATTATTTCTCCTATTTATTTATCATTAAAATTAAACCAACAACATACCGCACGTATTCAAATCAAAACATATCTTTACTTTCTTATGTTTGCAAGGAAAACTGTTTAATTTCAAATCATTATTTTTAATATTTTTTTGCCACTATTCTTTTAATACCTAAATAGTATAAAACATTGTAAGATCACATGTTGAAGTCGCTAGAAAATGATGGCACGACCCCATGAAATGGTTGGCTAATGACTTACATTTCTATATTATAAAATTCTCTAGATATTTACTAGAAATATATTTATATAGAAAACTTATATAAAGCATTGAGTTTTGGTTTTATGAATAAAAAGTGAGCCGTAATTCTAGCTGCTTTTCGAACGGGACTCATCCCTCAAAGCTACCCAACGTATACAACACATTAGGTGAACGAAAGTGAAAAATCTCGACCCACTATGCCACGTGGACGTGATCTAGCCGTTGGTTTTCGACAGGATTGAGCTGTAAGTCTCATGCTTAAACGTGGGCGGGGAATATAATAACAGCAATGATTGGGGCCAAAGGTAGTCAGAAAAAGAAAAACGATAAATAAAGTAATTTGATATAATATTTAATTATTAATAGGGGACTATTTTAAAATGCAAACAAATCTCGAGTCCCAAGATGAACTATTTTTGGAATGCAGAAAAATACGGCTGTGAATTTGGACAACAATTGAGGATCGACAAAATCTGCGGGATATAGTGCCTAAAGTTCGGACAGTGAATATTCTTCAATTTTATTTAACTTATATTATTAATGGTTAAAATACTTGTAACAATGGGAATTTGTTTGCAATCTCTAATTATTAATATGGCCTAAATTATTTAAAAAAAAAAAAAACTCTTTTCTACTAATAATTATAAATCTATAAATACTTTGTAATGAAAAATCACTTATGTTACCAATATATTTTGACTAACAACTACATAACATAGCACCTTATGCAATATTTTATCTAGTTAAATAGTTAGATATGCATTTAAAATATAATTTTCATTATGATTTTAGATATATATATATAGAAACATTTAATTTAAATCTTTCTCAATTCGTAAATAAGCTAATTATAAAATTGATTTTAGTAATGGATTATATGTAAAAAATCTCTAATTAATCAAACATAACTATATTTCTTTAAATTACACCTAATTTGTAATTTCCATGAAAGAATAGATAAGGAATTCAAAATAGTTCCTTAAATGAATTTAAAAATTTGCAAAAATTAAAAGGAAAGATATAATTATTTATATTAAAGAAAATGGAACCATAACTTGCATATATATCAACTTTGCCCCTCCTTTACTCCTCTTAACCGAACCCTTCGCCTCCGCTCTCACTCTCTCTCTACTCAGAGCTTGCCTTCTTGATCTTCTTCTTCGCCCTCTCCATTGCTTTCTCTCTCTGTATCTTAGACGTTCAAGAAAGAAACAGGCAATCTATCTTGGTCTGAAACTCAGTCTCCCTTTCTCTCTCTAGGACTAGGAAAGCATTAACCCTTTGTAGGTTACAGTTTTGATACAGAGATGGCAATGGAGGTGCCGCAGTGCTTCGGATACTACGGCAATGGAGAATTCTCGCCGGAGAAGAAGCTTGGTGAGCATTTCGCCGTCGACGACCTCCTTGACTTCTCAAACGAGGACGCGGTAATGACCGATGGGTTTTTTGACTGTATTGGCGCGAACTCGACGGACTCTACGACGGTCACCGTCGTTGACAGCTGCAACTCCTCCATTTCCGGCGGCGAAAACCATTTATCCGGCAGCTTTGGCTCCCGCAGCTACGGCGACTCCAGATTCTCCGGCGAGCTCTGCGTTCCGGTAATAATTACTTTAAATTCCGCGACTTTTTGGAAATTTAACGCGAAAATTCTGATTTTTGGTTCGTCGGAGATTATTGATTTTGGTTTGCCGGAAAATTGCAGTGCGATGACTTGGCCGACTTGGAATGGCTATCGAACTTCGTGGAGGATTCTTTCTCCACCAAGCACAACCTTCAGCAGCACTCTGTTGACGTTCTTTGCGGATTAAAGCCTCCGACGCCGGAATCGTACTGCTCCGACAGTAACATCAGACCAGTCCCCGACATCAAACCCACCGCCGGATACCACCCCATCTTCCTGTCGGAGACGCCGCCTCCGTCAAAATCCCGCAGCAAACGCTCACGTGCCGCTCCTTGCGACTGGACTACCCGTCTCCTCCACCTCTCCCCAAAGCCGCACAAGACAGCACAGCCGGCGAAGAAGCGGGAGATCGCGGCGGCGGATACGGCGGAGCTTGTAACTCGGAGATGCCTCCACTGCGCTTCTGAGAAGACCCCGCAGTGGCGAACTGGTCCGATGGGTCCCAAGACTCTCTGCAATGCTTGCGGCGTAAGGTACAAGTCCGGCCGCCTAGTGCCGGAATATCGGCCGGCGGCGAGTCCGACGTTCGAGTCGGCGAAGCACTCAAACTCTCACCGGAAAGTGGTAGAGCTGCGGCGGCAGAAGGAGGAGGTTTTGCAATCACCGCACCGACAGCATCAGCAGTTCCTGAGTCAAACTTCGTTTTACACCGGATCCAACGGCGTAGATGATTACTTGATTAATCACAGCAGTGGGGCCAGTTTTAGGCATATGATCTAGTGGGTCCTACCTTTGAAATCTAGGATAAAATAAAGTAATAATAATTGCTAATTAGTACTTAGAAATATATTATCAAAGGAACACTCTCTATTTCCTAGTTTTTAAACTGACTTTGGTTAATTCCTTTATTAATTTTATTTATTTCTTTTACGTGCCAACTCTCATATACTAATATCGAATAATCTAAACTCTAAAGTGAGAGTTTAACTTGTTGGCTATAAAATCTTAATTCGTTATCAGTTGATCCAATTAATTTTTATAATGTGTGTATGTTTCTTTTAAATAATTGTTTTTTTTTTTTCTTTTTTACTTCCATCTTCATTAATTTATGCAAAATCACGGTAAAACTCATTAATTAATTTAAAAGTTTGGATCCTTTCAATTAAGGGGAGGGTATGAATGAATTCGTTGCATAATTGGTAATTGATATAGGCTGTAGATACACGTTCGTACGTATACATATATGAAGAGTATATTTTTTGTTTGTAATATATATAAAGAATTTTAAGGTTCAGAAATTGCATGGATTTCAGCAGACATGATATTTAAATCATCATATATATATAAATATCTGCCTTTTCTTCTGCTCTACGTTACTCCCACTCATCATTTCGGTTGAATTCAGCTTTACAACGAGTGTTTTGATGAAATCAATGTGGGGAGCAAATCGAGAAGACTGACAAAATCCATGAATATTAATTAATTATTAAAAGATAAAGTGTATTCTTCTTTAAAATAATACTAAAATATAATTGATTGTAATTGTAAATGCTTATGCAACTGAATTTCTAATTATTATACATAATATATAAATTGGATTTCAAAAGAAGTTTAATTTACTGTTAATATAAATTTTGATGTGTCTGATCTTAATAGTTACGGTATATTGCATTTTAATCAAACTATTTAAATTATACTTACTTAGCAAAAGTAACTACTTACAAACAGAAAGCAAATTCAAGTTGACTGTCGTTTGAGACACCACAAAAAGATTTTAACATTTCGTTTTTTAAAATTGTGTGAGTTACAATATGGACCTAAAGTAACTTATAAATTTTGTAAGTGGGTTAACAATATTATATATAGTGCTTCGATAGACAATATAAATAATCTGTATACCGAATTTAAGCGCTTAGCTTGTAAAATGCACAAGACCATATACGTGCCATGCATTAAGAATCAAGAAGTACCTAATTAATTAGTATAAAATAATTTAGTTTGGGGTTCTCCTTTTTTATCTATATACATTCATTTTAGGGACCCTATATATATTATGATTTGATCAAAATATTGATTATAATTAAGGAGTGCACACGGGCATGATCTTTGAGTCAAACTCTAGTGGAATCAAAATCAAACCGTAGCATGATAATTGTTGATCTATAATATATAGAGAGGTTTAATTAGTCTCAACTTTGTCCTCTATTTCACTCTATAAAATTTTGAATTTTACACTTTTACCAACGTAACTGATCAATGGAATATATATATTCTAGGGAAGTATTAACATTTATAGGCGTAAGCCGCGCGCGTAACTATACTAAGTTAATGGGAGCCGTGGAGAACTCATAAAATTGTAATTATTTTTAATTTAATCCTTTTAAAATCTTTTAATTTACCCCAATGATTTTTTTTTTAAAACTGTATTTATTTATCAAAAAGTTATTTTTACCTTTAAAGACAAATCATGTGTTCGTCCTTAAATATATTAGGTGGTGGTGGTTAAGTTCATATATGGGAAAGACAACGTACACCTAAAGGTACAAATATGAAGAGTCATAAATAAACAATAGATTGTGTATTTGTGGGTCTAAAAAACTTATAATGTGGGAAAGAAATGGGAGTCATGTGTAAGTGATCAGTAAGTGCATGTGATGAAGGAGGAACCTACAAGACAACACACATGCATGTGAGCTACGATTCATGCACTACCCGACATGCATGATGTCTTTTCTTTTATTTTTATTTTTATTATTATTAATTATTATTACTATTACTATTTTATTTTGGATATTTTGGAAGTGCACGTAAATAAACCAAATTAAAATAAGATAAGAAATTTATATATAAATATGTATAATCATAGTAACTCATCAATATTCTAAATGTAAGTGTCATGAGAAGTATAAGTTTCCTTCATGCCATGTCTTTTCAATAGTTATTATTAAGTACTCTGAGTTGGCTTTTGGTAGGAATCAAAGACCTTCTTTTAGACATTATCTTGACTCTTGGAGAATAGAATCTATGGAATTGATAAACTAGATTCACACTAGCTAGCTTGATATGCATGTCCATGGCTCTTTATATATCTTCCTTTTTCTCTCTTTAGCTAGCTAGGGTTCTTGATGAACATCTATCTCTTTTTAAGTCATGTAATTAGTAATTTATCGTGTGAATCGTATTAGTGTGCGTTTGATAATGTATAGTATAAAAAATGGATGTATAATAACTTACCCTATTCCGTTTATCATCACAACAACCTGAATATGAACGAATTTTAACCGGTCTGTCTGAATAAGATATTATGATATTTTTTTTAAGAAGTAACTCAAGAGTTAATGTAAAAGTGGACGATACTTGTCACTTTCACTATACAGTTTGTATTTGTACTACTATTATTATATTGAAAAAAAAAGCTTTTAATTATATGGATTTGTTTATCTTTTTACATAATTTCGATAAAGAAAATTTGGAGGAATTAATCTTGGAATTGGGTTTTAGTGAAAATGAATAACCTATTGCTTGGCCTTGCAGCAAAGTTTGATGCCAATTTGGCACCATCCTCTCCTTTTTACCACATGTTCAGAAATAGTAGAAAAAGTGGACTAAATTAAAACATACATATTAATTTCCATGTAAGAAAGCTTAATTATTGGGATTTACAGTAGAGATTATGGAGTTGTTATTTGAATTTTCAATTTTGAGTAAATTGTTATATGTATTACAATTTTCGTCATATTGAATAGAAACTGAGCATGTTTCAGCCACGTAGAGTAGATGTATATCTAAGATGACCTTGAATTGAATGTTCAATTGGAACTTTACACAATTCTAACATTGTCTTTTAATTGAGTGTCAAATTGAAGGTATATTGATGTAATCCTTTCAATTTGTTGGAAATCTATCTTAGGTTTACATTAAAAGACTCCATATAGCTAACAATTGCTTCTATCATATCAAGTTTAACGGAAAATGGAAGTAGCAAACACTACAAGAAAATACATGAGCACACACACACAAGTGTGTGTGCAAGTGGTGTGTATACATGAATAAACTCTGATTCCACACCAGAAAATGTCGTGTGCTTTCTAGAGGTGGTAATCCTTATGTAGATTGCACACCAACTTTTTCGTGTGTAAAGTCATTGCACACCGTATATATAGTGTGTATATTGTGTGGACATATTCGGTGTGTAATGTCCACACGGCTTCCCTTGTGTGTACTATGTAAGCAAGTACACTCCAACTACACACCGATCCGTATGGAATATGTATGGATCCATAGACATGGTAAGTGTTGTGTTCACACCCTTTAGGGTTGTTGTGGCCGTTGCTAATGGTCTCTTATTGGATCAACTTCTCCATTACTAATGCTCTCTTATGGAATTGTTCATATTTTATACAATTTATCCCTTTTAAATACAAAACTTTTGATTCAAATGTAAGTTTTTAGTATTACATTTGTAGTTCCAAATACGAGTCATTTAGTATTAACAATTAAATTCTATTTAAAACATTTAGTATTGCATTTTTAGTTTCAAAAAGAGACATTTAGTAACTAATATTTTTAACTCTATTTATAACATCTAGTATTGCATTTCTTGTTAAAAAAAAACAGATTTAAAAACTACCATGTAAGATCTATGTTGCACATTTAGTGTTGTATATTTTCATTCGTAAACTTTCATTTAGACTTTTAATATTATTTGAACTAATTCAGATACAATGTTTTAGATATTCATTCAATATAAGAAAATCAATCATAAAAAGTATATATTAATAAACTTGTTCAACTTCAATTCACAATGTTAAGGTCAATATTTACAAATACATATCAAGACTTGAACAACTATATTAATTCTATGGAAAAGTAATAAATTAGTTATGCTTCGTGATGGAGCGCGTCACCTCCACGATCGGAGTTTCTTGAAATGCATCGGTTCCAATTAGGGCTGAGCATGGGACAGATGGGCGGGCTTTTTCTAAAAAATGGCCCAAGCCCTAAAACTAGGGCCACTTAATGGCTGTCCCGAGCCCTATCCCAAGCCCTAGCTAGTAGGAAAAGGCCCGTCCGTCACGGGCCTACAGGGACTAGGGACAAATGGGACAAACCCAAACTCCCATCCAAGTTCAAAAAAAAAATCATACTCAATTTAATTAAACCATAACCAAACATAGAACAACAACAAAGTTCAGCACATACCACAAAGTTCACCATAAAACACCAAAATCACTCAGAACACCAAGTTCAACACATAACTTGGTTCTCCAAAATAGTTCGCCAATGACTCCAAAACTAAGTTTTACCAAGACTCTAACACAAAGTCACCAACAATTCTGACATAACAAGTTATAAATACAAATCCCAGATCAAATGGAACTTCAACCCGAGCCATCACTAAAGTTAACTTAACTAACTATAGTTTACAGCTGATTAGTTAGCAAAAAGGGACGGGACGGGTCTTTTGGGACTTCGTAAAAAATCCCTAGCCCTAGCCCTATCCCTAGTTGAGAAGAAAAGTCCCGCCCATTAGGGCTTGGGTACATTTTTGGGACGGGCTTTTTGGGACGGGCTAGGGCGGGACGGGCGGGATTTTGAGCCTCTCGGGATATTTGCTCACCCCTAGTTCCAATCATTCTTCTTGGTACCTGAGGTACCTGTATAGCATTTATTGAATTCAAGATTACAATTTGGCTCAAAGACTGCAGCAATTTGAGTAGTAAAAATGGTGCTCAATTGAGAGGATTGATTGGTTAGGTGAACACAGATGCTTGAAACCTGAAGTAGGGCTTGAATTTGATTGAGATCTGAAGTAGGGCTTGAAACCTTGAGCAATATACATAAACCTATTTAACAGATCAAGTGACAGTTGAACTTGAATATTAATTTTATCCCAAAAAGAAGCTAGCCATTAAATAATTAAGTGGCTATCGAAAAGGATAGCAAACTATTTGAAGCACATAAAATATCATCATGGGTTAAACCTTTGAAACTATGAATTGCAATTTTAAGACGCATATACATTTGAAAATTGATTCCCTTATAGTGCTAAGAAATTTCAGGAGAGTTAATTAAATATACTTGTATGGCCATACTTGTGAACCATAATAAATGCAAATACATAGTAAGAACTAACATTGACAAACAAAAAATTGAAAGAAGTAACGTACTGGAGGTAGCATACATTTCATCAAATATGTTGGGTGCATAAATAAGAACATATAAAAAATAAGAAGCAACATATTTGAGAGGCATGCATTTCATCAAACAAGTTGGGTGCACAGATAAGAACATATGAAGGGAATTTTGAACCAAATACCAACACTGCAGTATTTCTCTTACTATGGAAAATATTAAAAAAAAAAAAAAAAAACAGCTTTTATCTTTATTTCATACGACATGCAATTCATAGTGAGAAAAAATGCTAATTTAGGAAAAACAGACCCCATAAGTATTGGATCATATACAAATAAAGAAAACAACAACGCATACATGGATCATATAGTAACACAATCATGGTACTGTAAAAGCATTAGACAAATCTGACTTCAAATGAACAGATAAAAGCCAAAGTAAAAAAATTTCAGTAAAGAATTTGTAGGTGGTTTGGAAGAATTAATTAAATTTTAGAAATATATGGAAAGATCTCATCTTAGAATGCAAAAATCAACTTACGGAAGTACCTAATTCGAAACCATAGCGACGAACCGAATCTGCAGCGCGACGGAGGCGGACGATCGGCATGTGAACGATTCAGCAGTCCAGCGAGCGGCGACGTGTGAGCGGGCGAACGATGGCGAGTGGCGGAGGAAACGAGTGACTGGGCGAACTACGGCGGTAACGGGCGGTAGCGACATAGGAATCGACCGTAACGAGAGAAGATTTTGGAGATTATGGCTTTGAAACTAATCGTGGGCTCATGGCATCTTAATTAATGCATCAACAGATGGTCTGAAGGTATGAGTTAGAGCAGAAGTTGCTACTGGACTGACATTGGATAGGAAAAAAAATCGAAAATGCAAAATAAATTATGAAAGCCAAGATCAAAAGGAGTGGAAGATGGATGGTGAAGCGTCCCGCCCAATTATAGTGTAAGTGAAACGACGCGGCCATTTGAATTAAGACAAAAGTTTCTTTAATTTGAATTTCCCCCCTAAAATGTCCCACCAATTTTTACCACTCATTCCATCTAAATAACTCATTCCTAGTGTGTATATTGTGAGACATATTTGGTGTGTAGTAGTGTACACATCGAAATTGTTATGTTACTCCAAAATCCGTTACTAATGCTCTCTTTTGGAATTTTTAATATTTCATACAATTTATCTCATTTAGATATAATTTTTTTAATTCAAATGTTGATCTTTAGTATTACATTAGTAGTTCCAAATATTAGACATTTAGTAACTAACAATTTAAACTATATTTAGAACATTTAGTATTGCATTTTTTGTTTTAAAAATAAACAATTAGTAACTAACATTTTAACTGTATTTATATCATTTAGTATTGTATAAGTATTTATTGTTCCAAAAAAATCGGATTTAGTCGGATTTAAAAAGTAGTTGGATTAAGCAATATCCTAAGTACAAAAAATAAAGCGATAAATGAATGAATAATTTACAATTAGAACGACGCCGCTGAAATCCACACATGTCGCCAAAACGATTAACTCCTAGAAGGGGAATGTTTGTGGAGATGTTATCGAGTCATCGTTCTCAGGCAACTTAAGTTGAATGTGGTAATAGATATAGTAAGTATGTAGAGGCCATTGATAGTGAGTTTCGAAACCGCCATTTTTTTCTTTTATTTTTTAATTTACCTCATTATTTTAAAACATTTAGTATTGCATTTTTAATTTTAAAAAAGAGAATTAATAACTAACATTTTAACTCTATTTATAACATTTAATATTGCATTAGTTGTTCCGAAAAAGTCGGATTGAGTAACTACCATTTAAAATATATTTTCCAATTTTAGTATCACATTCAATAGATTGTAAAATATATTGTATACTCATAATGTATATATAATGTTGAACACCAATATCAGCACCACACCTACCTTATGTAAATATCCAATTAGCGCGCGCGCACACACACACACACACACACACACATATATATATATATATAAATGCATAAGGAGTTGGACTGTGTAATATCCTAAATATAAAAAAAAAAATATAGCGATAAATGAATAAATAATCAACAATTTGTTATTAAGGACGTGTATATAGTTTATATGTAACACATGTACGAGGGGTGCAAGTATATGTTCATATGTACAAGTTTTTGCAATAGTATAACAATATGTGTTATGTTATAGTACATGTGTTAGCACAAATTAAAAAATCTGCAAACTGCACTCCAACTCCACACGGTTTATTGATTTGAACTAAGTCCACACCGACACAAAACACACCAAAATATATGGGGTATTCAATATGTGTGTACATGAGGAATTATCAATACCATTTCCACACCGTATTAGTGTCGGTATGTACTTTGAATGGAATCTGAATGCATACAACTTTTCAAAATTTTCAACAACTTGGTACGTATCTAGTGTGCAATTCTAGTGGATTTACATACATCCACACCCGTGTGGACTAAATCCGTGTGTACTCATGTATTTCCTTGTAGTGAAATTTGTTTAGAAATTATAAGTTTAAATAGTTAATTTAAAAAAAATCAAAGTTCGAATATCAATTTGTAACTAGAGTAAAGTTTATATGAAGATTTGGTTATTAACTTATTATTATTGTCAAATTACAATAATTAAATCTGGCTTGATCTCGCAGAGATGCATAGTAATGGTATAATTGTTGAAGAGCAATCACAATGGCATCATGAAGAGGATAAAATTGAAATCGTCAGAAATGAACATTGGATATGGTAATATGATATTCAAATTTCAAATACATGCAATTAATTAGAAAATAAAATAAATGGGAATGGGCAAGTAGTTACCAAACCTATATATATTAATATTATTATATTGGAAGGGCACCAAACAACTAGTAAATATACTCATCAATCTTTTACCAGATACATATGCACACTTCATATAATATATAAGAAAATGGTAATTAAGGAATACAACTATATAGTGTTATAGGAACCTTTAAAAAAACTAGTATTTTGTAACAAATTTATTTGTGAGAAACATAAAATTTAATTTATAAGAGAATAAAGAAAATCTCTTATAAATACAACATTTAAAATTTTTTCTAAGGGAATGACTCCTAACAGAAAACTTGGCTAACCATTAAATTTTTTTCCTAAGGGAATGACTCCTAACAGAAAACTTGGCTAGAAACTTCTGTAGAAATTCTCTTATAAAATTTTGAATTTTGTAAAAAAAATTCACTCAAAATATAATAAATCTCTTATTGTTTTTTTTAATAATTTATGAGAAATTGCCTCATTTAAAAAAAAATGTCGTCATAAATTACCAATTTTCTTATAATGAACTGCTTATATGTAGACTCATTTTTAATTAGTTATTTCCTAGTTGCCAATTGATGTATATATATACACAATTAAAAGAGAGAAAGAGAGTAGTTAATAGTTAATACATGGAGAAGAGAGAGCAAGTCCCATTATTATTTATTAAGCAGAAGATTAGCATAGTAGTTAGAGAGGCACATGCCTACTTATTATGTAGATAGCTATATATATATATAGAGATCACACCTAACAGCTCTTATATATCTTTGCTCCTTTGGTTACATAAGATGAATGAGTTTGCCACAGAAGAATGAGGTATTAATTTGCCAAAATAATTATGGGTATCTAAACTTGAAGAAGAATAATTTCGCTTGATGAAGTTATATTATAAATAATATCAAGCTAAAAAAATAAATAATATTAAGGTAATTGTCAATAGTTCTCCATGTTTAAAACTAATTCCAAAATTTATGACACTATATGGTGCTTAAATTCTTATCAATTCACCGCGTAATTAACTAATAACTAGGTGCTGACCCCGCGCTACGCGCGGGGCGACATTTTAAATTATAAATGTTATTATGTATGAAAAAAACTGAAACTATATCCTGACTAATTTAATTTAATTTTTAAACATGTGATATAGTAAATGTGTTGCAATCTATTCTATGATACACAAATATGAACTTTCACAACACGTAGTGTTAAGCCTATTTTCAAGCTAAAAAGATACCGAAAACAATATGAACTTCTTCAAATAAATCCTAAACTCTAAACAATATATTTAAATATGAAGTAAAATTAACGCCATCATTAAAATTTTCTTTTACAGATTTTGATTATATTTTATTTACAATATTCAACAATTTCCTTTCTTTAAAAATTCAAATTCAAACGAATGTATTAATGTTAACTTACTATAAACTAATTGATTAAAAAAAGAACATTGCATTAATTATCTAACCATTAATATTTATATCCATTATAAATCAGCTTACTAAAAGAAACTTGGGCTGTACACCTAGTATATGTCCAATAAATCTCATGCATAACCTAGCATTATCATCCCTTAGCATCACTTTAATCGTCGCAGCCTGTCTTAGAGTTTCTAATTTCTTTCTTTCCTCTCCACCCAGCACCCACTGCATCTCCTTCATGTCATGCTTCTCCATCCAACCCCGTGTCTCCTTCAAGCCTCGATTCTCCGTCCAACTTATGTATGCCCATCGCCAGTATTGCCTGCTACCTTCGGCCACCGGCTTCGCCCATCAACTGTATGTCGTCAACATGGGTAGATTTGGGTTCGAACCCTGTGGTCTTAGGTTTGAACCCCACAGATGTGGGTTCGAACCGCGCGAATCTGGGTTCAAACTCCGCGAGCACAGGCAGTCGCATCATACCACACCAGCCTCTGCATGCACTGCCACCAGCACTCCCACCGCCCTTTCATCTCCTCCAGTCGTTCTGCTGCTCTAGTTGATCTCGACCATCCATGCTTCTGAACTTCCTCCATGGTGAGAAGCCGAAGCCGAGCTGAGATGGTCAATTACATAATGGGTATATACAGATATAATTGTTGAAGAAGTTCAATGGATTTTAGGTTTTTAATTTTGTGATATTAATTGAGTTTGTTAATTATAGTGTATTCACTATTGAAACGGATGCTCAATTGATTTCATTATATTGAAATTGTAACAGTATATTTTTAAGGATTTGAAACCGAAATAGAATTAAGGATCTGGTTTCAATTACGCATGAGGTGTTTTTTTTTTCTCAATTTAGAAAAGAACACATGTTGCTGATGTGGCGAAAGCAGAATCCCTCTCTTGTGCTGACGTGGCGAAACCACACCCCTCCCTACCTCACTCCTCTTGCCTTATTATATATATAGATTTCAATTACTCTAAGATACATAGGAATAATCAACGTTACTAAATAATAATATTTTTACTACTTTTATATATTACATTTTATTTTACTATAGTATTATACTATTTTAGCACATACATATATGTTTTTCATATTATTATCTACTACAACATTTTATTTCCTTCTTTATAATTGGGATTTCTAGTAGTAATGCTTTGATTTACAAATATATAGTTTTTCGTGTGAATATATATATATATATATATATATATAAAGAGCTTCTTAATGATGATGCCTATTTTATTTATATATTTGTAATAAATTAATTCAGAATAAAATATTTAAATTATTATAGAATATAAATTATGTTAGATTCTCCTCAAAGTTACAAAATAAAATATCATTTCTTTTAAAAAAAAAAAGAGAGAGTTACAAATTTAAACTTAGTGTATGAGAATCAATGATGATGCCACATCATTTAATAATATTTTATAATTTTAATTTCTATAAAAATATATTTATTTCCTTTAATTTAGCATAATATTATTCAATATTAAATATCGTAATTAAAGAGATATAACTATTTCTACGATACTTTAATTTACGAACAAATTTTTTATGTCAAAATAGAAATGAAAACCTTCAGAATGACATGTGATATCATATATTTATTATTTACGTACACCACTATAACAACTTAATCAACAATAATACAAATAATTTTTTTTAATATATTTACTTTAAAAACGAATTTGTACAACTCAATAATCTTATAACCTAATTTTTCATTAAGTAAAATTCCGTGTAGTATGTGAATCATCAACGACTAGTTGTATATATTTACTCAATAAAACAATCTCAAAATTTATAATTTTCTATGCTTTTTAGCATGTTTTTAAAACTAATCTATCTTCCCCTTAAAATGGACTCTCTCCATCTCCAAAAAGGGTCCAAAACATTATATATGGACTGGACTAATTAAACTCTCGTTATTGGGCTTAAAAGCCACCCCTTTAACCAAACTTGACTATATATATATATACTAGTTGTTGCGTGCGTACGTTGTACGCGCATATTTTTAAATTTTGTATTTAAATTCATCAACCCCAAGTTTGAAACTGAAAGTTTAAAGTATGTATGTGTTACACTGATTCAATACTCTCCTTACTTATAAATGGTTAAAAATAAGAGAAATTTTTTTAGGACTCTAGTTCAGGGAGGTAACAAATGTATTTGTTGTCTCTATACATTGCAGCAACAACAGTAATAAACTATTATGGTCTCTATATCTCCAGGCTAATAGCTCCAATCCATCCTTCTTCATTCATTCATCCCCTCCATCCTCTAATCTCCCTCACTTACTGTCTATCTGATATGCGCGGAATCAATGAACAACTTCATGTACAAGACCGGATGGCAGCTTCATGTTACTCGAATTTACTTGTTTGTGCTGTTAATTTTATCAAATTCTACCGCTAAGCTAAAATGAAGATACAAATAATGAGAAATAATAATATACAATCCACTACTGTACTGGTCTTGATTACCTGCAGATGCGCAACCCAGACATATGAGCTTATTTATATTTAGGAAACCCTCCTGCAACCAAACTCTAATTAGTATGACTTTAATAAATATAATGAACATGGCATATGTCTCAATGGCAATAAAGTTAGTACCTTCTTCAGGGCCTTCCTTATCATCAGCAAGCTTGTCTCTTCGGCTTTTTGTTTTCTCTGATTCCGACTGTCATTCTTGCTCAATCTCGGATTTTTGGTGATACTCTTCAAAGGAACAACCAAATTTCATTGGCTCTCTTTGATATATGATCAAATTCAAGTCTATTTGAATCATCACCCATTCATGTCCTGTTTGAGCTTATTCTTGGCCTCATCAGTGTATCTCAACAAGAACTCAGACATCTCCGTGGAGCCTGCTGCAATCTCAGCAGCTTCAGAAAAGCTGGAGCACAGTGCATCAAAACGCATACATCACTTGCTAGCATCCCGATCTTCATAACAACTTGTCACATAATAATGTTGATGTTTGATGCCTTTACGCCACCAAGTCAGAATATACCGAGGTGGAATCTCCTTTACATCCTTATCAATTAAGATATTTGGCACATGACGACAAAAAATACCTTTGGACTCCGAATAGGTGACATGAGCAGTGAATATCACATTCAGCCTCAATTTATTGCCTAAATTTTAACTCACCTCACGAGCTATTCTTTTCAAGTTCTCCACAAACTCTCACGATTAGCTCTCTAATCTTTCTAATTCATCAAGCCCTTCAAGTTTTTGGAGCTTTCTAGAGTAAAAGAAATTCAAGATCGTTAAATATTTAAGTTGTATGAAACTTTAAAAGCATTTTTCTCTGGTAAACCAGTAGTTTGTTGCTAAATTTAACTCACCTCACGGGGTATTTGCTTGGCAGATTCTTTTAGGAGCATAACAAAATCTACATTGCATCTAACGGGCACCTCCTGCAAGAAGTCATCATCATCTTCTGCATTAGGACGGAGCTCTAGAAGAAGCAGATAGAACATCAAGAATGATCTTAGAGATATTTGTCCACTACTCTAAACTCAAAAGCTGAAATCAGAGGTTTCAACTCAGTTCGGTATTCCTTTGCGTTGTCATACTTCAGGGCATTATAATATGAAGAAAACAATATTACAGTCTGATAAATAGCATAGTATCATATGATAAATAGTGTAAGCATTAATCAATAATTTGATGAACTTAAATTTGGATAAAACTGCATCAGTTTCACCAATGCTCCATTGATTACACAGAGTAACAAATGATTACAGTTTGATTCTTTCAACCTTTTGGGATTAATACATCATATAATTAAGAAATTAACTATATACAAAAGATAATGCAACACAGAAACATTGCAGGCAGAAACATCAATTTTAAAAAAATGAACAGGATCATAAACACATAAACTATAACTGATTGCAGGCAACATGAAGAGAAATCGAACCGAAGCAATCCTGAAAGAGACGGCGCAACACACAATCCAGATGGCTGGAATGTTCTTCTTCGCCACACCTGTAGAAATCAACTAAGAAGCTGTTTAATATTAAGAAAGATTAAACCCTAGAAATCGACTAATCTCCTGATTGAGTGACACTTCGCCTTTTGAGTGTGGAGAAATTGACGCTTCCAGATTAGCAAGTCGAAACGGGAATGAGAAATTAATTAAATTGAATTAACAGAATCAGCGAATTGAAACAAAAACACTCTATTGAAACGGGGATACCAGCGACGGGCGAGCGGATACCAGCGGATGGCGAGCGGATACCGGTGGCAGGCGAGTGAGACTCTAGCTAAGTGTGGTAGCAGACCGGCGGGTGGAAGCATATCGGCGGGCCATCGGCGGTCAGCCGAAATCAGCCGTGCAGCGGCGGTCGGCCTAAATCAGTCGTGCAGCGGCGGTCGGCCTAAATCAGCCGTGCAGCGGTCGTCCTTGCTGCTTCAATTTTCTTGCTGTTTTTGGAGTTTACTCTCTCAACCAAGGGGAAAAATTAAACGCTCGTCATTTACGGGTTGCTTTACCGGTCGGGTTGATTTTACATATACATTTAGCCGGCCGGTTTAGTTTATAAGTGGCACCTTTATTTTTATTATTATTTTTTTTTTTGGCAAATGCACCCTTTAGATATGAAAGACATCCATTGGGGTTGAGGACACTTCACATTTTATATATTGGTAATAGATGGTTGCCGCATAGGGATGGTAACGAAAAGGTTCACAAACTTGGCTAAGTGCCAACCTACCTTATCTACCAATTAATTGATGATGAACAAGCAATCGAAATCTTGGCCAAAAAAAAAAAACCAATCGAAATCAAGCTATGTACAAGCAAATGTCGCTTTCGATTGGCTGTCCACCAATTAATTAGCGTCTCTTCGGAGCTTGATAGGTAAACTCGTTGCCGTAACCAATCAAGTGAAATCGACACTTCAACTACCAAAAAACGGGTACACATCAATCTATGTCGTGTTGTATCGTCGATATCATATTTGATCGGGATGAATAATGCATTTTCGGTATTTAATTACCGTACATAATTCGCAATTCTAGAAATGCTCAATTTATTTCTTTGTATATGCATGAAAAGAACTAAAAAAGAAGAAGCATGCACGAGATATATGTTAGTACAGTTCATCATTCATTTTAGGCCTCAACTTTTTGTGATCACAAAGTCAAGATCCACTCGTGACAGCAACCCTAGAAAGGTCCCATTGTGCTACTATATATATGTGTCGAGATGTTAATGCATAAATAGTATAATTTATCGAAAACTGCCTCGCTCAAGTTAAGGTTGCTTGTTCGGTTTTGTTATTTGACGACCATGGCTAGCCTATGTTGTCCAATTGAGACGGAGCCGCGGACCTTGAGCCTAGGACAGCTCAACCATGCTAGAGAAGCCGCTGCGTGTGTGGTTCAGACGACCGAGCCAGGCGAAGCTTCAACTATCTTCGTCGAGGTAAAATTAACGCATTATATTTGCATCACCAATTTCACGCCCCTAAGTCCGAGCGACTGTCCCCACTAGGCCAACCTAACTAAGCCCGTTGTCCTCACTTGGGCCTAGAAAATGAGGAATTCCTATTGTACTTGAGTAGTACCCCTCTGACTTATTAATGCATGTAGTACACAAATATGGAGTATTACAAGACTTTATTAAAAATAAAATAAGTATTTTTAACAGTTAAATGGTTAAAATACCAAATTTTATCATGAATGTGTTGCAAATGAGCTACTTGTTAGGTATAGATTAATTAAAGGTGCATGGTTTGGTTATGCAGGGACTTAAACCAGTTTTTTCGATCAAGGAAATGAATGCGCAGCAGGAAACTGGTCTGAATAACAATCGGGACGACACCACGGTTGGGAATGTGGTTCATATACCAGAAGACACGACGAAGCAGATATTAGAGAAGCCGTGCCAATGCTCGTGCACGAACAATGTGCTCATCGACTCCCCGGACTATCCACTTGAAGTTCTTATTAGCGAACCGGTTTCAGCACCCTTCTAAGGAAAATTCGAGAGGGTTGTAAAAATCGGATATAACTAATTAATTATATGATTCCATTCGATAATATGTAAGGAGGAAGTTTTGGGATTGAAGACCTTGCAGCCTAAGCAAGTTTACTTGCTTAACAAGTAGTAGTAGTTTTAGTATGGTGTGTTGATAAGTACTATGACAGTTATATTTGTAGTTATCTCCTAGTTTGTAGGAGCAGTTGTGGGTGTCTTTAACTGTTATGTTTGTTGAATTTCGTCAGTTACTTGGGTCTTAAGTCTTTAAATTCTGCAGTGACTTATTTTGTAAGTAATCTGGTTTATGAATATCATGGTTGCTCTTTTCAAGTTCTATCTTCTTTAGTTCGATCTTTTTGGGTGTTTGTGATTAAGTTAGATTGATTCTTGATTAGCAAATCAAGATCAAACATTTACACAATAACCTTTGTATTTTGTACTATGCATTTAATTTCTTAATGATGCCAAAACTCATGTATGTTTGAGTAATAAATTATACAGATTAAACTTATCTCAATGCAAAACTCTGAATGAGGAGATATGAAAAAAAATTAAGAAATCAACGAAAACTCAAAGTTCGCACTGAAAGAACTCGAAGATATCCATCCCAATTTTTCTGTCGGAGAACTACCTTGCGGCCGGACCTAAATTGAGATTTACGGATGTCATCTCGAAAGAACTGCTCTTTGTGTAGCCATTTTCAGCATCTCTTGAATAGTTGGTCTCAACCGTTAGACTTTCCTTTAGATCAGTCAAGACTTGATTAGTCTCTGGCCGTTCAGAGGCAACTGGTTGCACACACAACATCGCGGTTTCTATTACTTTCCACACGGAGTTTCCGTCAAATTGGCCATTAAACCTCGGATCAACGATACTTTGAAGATCTCCTCTCTGAATCAATGGACTCACCCACTGAACAATGTGGGTGCAGCCTTTTGAGTTTCTTATAACCGCTGGGTGACCCGTTATAAGTTCGAATAGAATTATCCCGAAGCTGTAGATATCGCTTTTCCTATTCAAGTTTCCAGTTGTTTGAAACCTGATAAAAACAACAACATCCATCACAACATAAGAAGTACAAGTAACAGAACAATGGAGGATGTGTATATAATTATGTGTTGTATATCTTACATTGGGTCGAGGTAACCAGGAGTTCCGGCAGGTCGGGTGGAGACATAAGATTCGTGATCATCGGGTATAAATATCCTCGATAGACCGAAATCTGCTATCTTTGCTTGCATTTTTTCATCGAGTAGGATATTCGAAGTCTTCAAATCTCTGTGGATAATCGGCGGCCTGCAACCGTCATGCAAATACTCCAATCCTGCATTGATATATAAGCAGTGGGTTAGAAATGAAAAAAAATTGTTAAGGCTATGGTTTAGTGTTTTCGACCAAATAACATCTTATATATTATCCATATGATTTTGGACCTTGAGCGGCGTCTACTGCAATTTGTAGCCGTTGGATCCACCCCAAGACGTTCACGCTCTTCTCTACAAGATGGAATTAAGTTTACACTGAGTTATCATCAATAATTGAAGTTAATTATGTTGAACTACATAAGATAACAAGTTGATACAAAGTCTCTGTACCTGATAAATGTTCCTGCAAGTTTCCTTGCGGCATTAACTCATAAATCAGCGCCATGCTTCCAGGCTCCTCACAATACCCAATTAGTGAAACTAGATTTTTGTGATGAACAATCATTAACAGTTGCGCCTGCAATTCAAACTCATTTCGTTAATAACTAGTGACATTAATTACATATGTTGAAGATATAATATTTGATTGAACAAGTTACAGGCCCAAACTTTTGAAGCAGTTCATTAATCAAGTGGTCATTGATATTTTAGTACATAGTAATTTAACTATTGAACTTTTGACTGACCTCTGCTTGAAATTCCTTGTAACCTTGCGCAGATCGCGGAGAGAGTGCCTTTACAGCGACTCTTGTACCATCGGTTAGAATCCCACTGTATACTTTTCCGAATCCACCTCCCCCGATCGTAACTTTGAAGTTCTCAGTGATGTTTAAAACCTCAGAAGGCGTATATGCCCGTGTTGCATTTCCGATCACATGGCTTCCTTCTTTGGATCCAACACTATGGCTCGCTTTAGACGTCTCATATTCGGATTGACTAGTCTCGGTATTCCAAGTTGGCCAACCACCATTAATTAGAGCAGCTGCAACACTTTCAAAGCTTTATAATTTGGCATTCTTGATCTCAACATAGTGGTTTACTTACACAACAAATAATAATCTCTTTACCGACGGTCATTTAGAGACCGTTGGAAAATGTGTACATTTTTTAGAGGCAATAACAATTGTCGCTAAAAGTTCATCAACTCACCTTCTTGCTTTTCATTAACGCTCACCACCTCACCTCCGTGAGTTCCATTATTTCCCTTTTTGTAAAACACGAATGCTATGATTAGTAACACCAGAACAGCAACTGAAACAACAACCCCAATAACTATCGGAACACTGCTCGTCTTCTGTGACTCCACAATGCCTTCCCCTGAACTTGGAGTACAAGACTCCGTCTGACATAGGGGATTTCCGTCTAAACTGTCAGAATGAGAACGTTCTTCGCATTAATAACATGATCATCTTCAAGATGAAAAAATCAAGCCACTGTAGTAGTTGAATTACGTTATTTTCAGAGATCCATCTGACATTTTCTTCTTTAGGACGGTAGGGATCGGTCCACTGAGGCTGTTTCCTGATAGATTTCTGCAGAAGGAAGTAGGTATAATTGCAGCTCCTAAAAGATAACAAGAATATATGCATTCCTTTATTTATAACCTTATCAGCTATTGCAACATGTATAGAGACTTACAACATTTTCAATTTCGACATCTGTGCTAAGAACTCGGGTATCTGTCCCGTCAGCTGATTGAATGATAAGTCCCTGTTGAAGGACATTGTGGAAACTGTTCTCAGAAACATTCACAAATCTGTCTTGTATGCTTGCCATTATATGTAATCTCGAATTGTTTTCGTTTTTCTACTTTTAATATGTAACTTAATGTGATCAGCTGATCACGGGAAATATATAAAACTTAGGGTTAATAACCTAGAAGAGGTCTGAAGTTTGCTCCATGTTAACGGGAGAGGTATGAAGTTTCAAATGTTAATTCTAGAGGTCTGAAGTTTCAACTTTGTTGATAACAACGGTCTCCGTCTGTTTTTACCGTTAATTGTGACGGAAATTGGTCACGTGCTTAGCATGTAACCAGAAATAAAATTAAATTCCAAAAATGCCCTTCTATCAAAGTGGGCCCCTCACATGCTTGAAGGAAAAGACGAAAATGCCCTTAAAGCCACTACGGCTCCGGCCACCGCCACCCGACTCCGGTCACCACCACCTCGGCTCCGACGACCACCACCGAACTCCGGCGACCACCACCTACCACCAACACGGCTCCGATCGGAGCCGAAAAGCTCCAGATCGGGGCCACAGAGCTCCGATCGGAGCTTTTAGGCTCCGATCGGAGCCGTGTTGGTGGTCGGTGGTGGTCGGTGGTGGTCGCCGGAGTTCGGTGGTGGTCGCCGAAGCTGAGGTGGTGGTGGCCGGAGTTCGGTGGTGGTCGCCGGAGCTGAGGTGATGGTGGCCGGAGTAATTTGACTTTAGGGGTAATTTTGTCATTTCATATTTACTCAAATAAGATATTAAATAAAAAAAATATTAAAAGGGCAAGAATGTCATTTCACACAATTCTATTAAATTTAACCCTAAAAATGGACGGAAAACCTCGAATCAACAAAGTTGAAACTTCAGACCTCTCAAATAAACATTTGAAACTTCAGACCTCTCCCGTTAACATGGGGCAAACTTCAGACCTCTCCTAGGTTATTAACCCTAAAACTTATGTTATCTTTGAGGTTGGTTTGTATGAGTAAATTAAAATAATGATGAACATGCCTATATCTTTCATTGACTTAATGTATATGTATAATCACACTGGATTGGCATGCACAAATAAACAACAGAGACACCAACGCGAACGCGAGCTCTAGCATGGATTACATGGTACCAACTACCAACTAGTTATTATCCATAATACCATAAATTTGAGTTGTACTTACAAAGACACCAACGCGGTGAGGTTGACGAATGAGGTAGTTATATTCCCAGACATTCCACTAGAGCTCAAATTCCTGGCCAATATGGAAAGAAAGATGTTCTAGTATACATTATTATGGACCGATAATGATACAGGCGGAACCGAGTAATTTCGAAGTTTTTTTTACCGTGAATAGTGTTTTTCTGGTGAATGTTCATATTTTGGCGCGTGAATAGTTTTTTTTTTTTTTTTTCGGGCGGAAACAGTGTTTCGGTCCAAAGTCGCGGCTATGCCATGGTCTGCGCTGCTTTTTGGCCAAATTCCATCATTGAGGGTTCAAAATCGCGTTTTTATGTTATTTCGGGTCTTTTTTATAGTTTTCAATTTATTTGGGACTTGTTCGTCATTTTCAGTTATTTCATAGATTAGGGTTTTCTATTTAAGACATTGTTGGCCGAATTTTATATTCAACTATTGATAAATCAGAAAATCGAAGTTTTTTCTTCAATCTTGCGTTTAATTTCGGGTATTCATAGAATCAACGAATTTCTACGCTCCTATCCCACCATCACGCTGCATCAAATAATTTTAATTCACGTACTTACAAAGATGTTATCCTGGGAGAGCTATCTTGGCTGCAGTTCAATCCACTCCAAATGAACTCTTTCGGGGAGCAGGGATCGCCTTGCCAACTGCCTTTAGTAATTCCATATGCATTCTTGGCGGCATTGATGGCGTCGACTAAGTTTTTTTATTTTTATTTTTTACCGATCCATGATCGAGCATAAGGTTAATACGTGTCCAAATTGATATGCATAAACACAATAATATCTTTTCTTTCTAACAGAAATTAAAACATACCATCATCTAAGTCGGTTAAGGGATTTGGAAGATCAATGGCGATGTACACCTCTCGAGCATTAACGAATGGAGCAAATGTATTTTTCGAAGCAACGTAGTGTCTAATCGTGCTTCCAGTAAAAGGCGATACAGTAGGCACCGTCATGGTCCGTAGGTACTCGGGTGTAATGGCCGCCACGGTATTGTCTTGCACGACAACTGCCAAATCCCTCACTTGGCCTGACGGCAACACCTGAATCTCAGCGAAGTGAAAGTATATATACCATTTACTAGTCGCGTTCAACGGCGACAATGTCCAGGAGATAACATACGAGCTATTTGACGCCTGGTAGGCAGTGCTCAGAACTTCGGTCGGAACTTGATAGTTACTTTTGCTATTGAAGTTAACTGCTGTCGTGTTAGTCGTCTGGATCAAAGAATCACTGGAGGGTACTATTCCTAGCCAGATTCGATCATAGACATCGTGCGGGTACCTATATATATACAGATTGACAATTAATGTTAGTGTTAAAGTACTTTTCACACCACATGTTTGACCGAATGTGGCTTTTAGTACTGTATGTTTAGTTTTGTATACTTTGGTACCAAACGTTTGAAAAAATGTGGTTTTTGTTACATCTGACCGTTAGTTTAGTCGTTAATTGACATGTGCAAGTCACGTGACGGACCCTAAACTTTTGATTTTGTTCAATTTAGTCCCCCAAATATATTCCTAACTTTTATTTTGTTTAATTTAGTCGTAAAACGTCAAAATCGACATCCCATTTGACCTAGCCCAAATTGGGTTAATTGGACCTAATTGTGTCTAAGTAAATTGGGTTTGATTGGTTCAATTGGGTTCGATTTTGAAGTTTTAGGATTAAACAAAATAAAAGTTAGCAATATATTTGAGGGATTAAATTGAACAAAATTAAAAGTTTACGGTCGGTTACGTGACTTGCACATGTCATTTAACGGCCAACTAACAGATGTACCAAAAACCACATTTTTTGAAACATTTAGTTCAAAAAATATACAAAATCAAACATTCAGTACTAAAAGTCATATTCGGACAAACATGTGGTGTGAAAAGTACATTTAACTCTTAATGTTATTTACTAATTATTCCCTGGTTGAGTTTTTACCCACTATAAATAAATGCGTGGTTTATCCTTTATAATTCAACGCAGTATAACTCACCTATATGAATCCGGAGACCCTAAGTTATTTCGGTAGGTGATTCGCAAGGCGCCAGAAAAAGTAGGGTAAGTGGAGTTGTCGAGAAGTCGCAGTTCTAACGCGGAAATGAAAGGATCTCCCATGCCACGATTCACAAGACACACTTGTATATAGTCTCGAGATGGAGTATATATTATCTCCGTGAATATATGGTCCGACGCGCTCACCGTCTGCCATAAATTGGTGTCGATATACAAGTCAAAGGACCCAGCTTGATTTTTGCCGTTGAAGTTTCCGTAGTAAAACGTTGCCCTGATCAGATACTTGTTGTTCTTGCCTTGATTGGGTCGTAGCGTGTAGCAGTTCCGTGTTCCGTTTGGAAAAGCTCGTACATTCGTCAGCTGTTGGTACGAAACTTGGTCGATGTACTTGGACGATATCTGCATGTTCTGTCCGGAGTCGATGAATCCGGCATCGGACGAATACTGTATGGTGAGGTTTTCGTCGCGGTAGCCATTTAACGCTCCACAGTCGATGCTTATGAACCCTAAACACATTCATCGATCGATATATGAAGAGAATTCATCAGTAACAAATATAATTCATTCATTATTTAATTATACAAGAAAAAGACCTGCTATTTACAAGGGAAATAAATCCATCTGTGAAGAAAATATTAAGAATTGCAAAACTCGCGTGTTTCAAAAATATTTACAAAGAGTTAATAATTTCTAACAAAAAAGACTCTGGTTTCAGAAGAAGAAAAAGACTATATAAATACTCGAAATTCCTAATTGATTTCTACATTCTAAGAGAAAAGCGTTTTCTTAAAAAAAGATTCATTCACGAATTGCTGGTTTTCTCATAATAATTTATTACGAGAATGGATAAGGTAATTCCGTACCGGGGTTATCTTGGGCTTGAGCAAGAACTGCAACGGCTAAACAAATCAGACACATAAACCAAACATTCATGATGATGTTTCCTCCCGAACGAACGGCGATGATCATCGTCGTCTTAATTATTCTTTATTATTTTGGTATCTGGATCTGTATATATATGTTAATAATGTATTATGTATATGATGAATTCCTTAAACACTTGCACAAGGAGTTGGTAAGCACGTTCATTATTCTTCCTCTAATTTCCAGATTAAGATAGTTTTTTAGTCTTCGTCAACTTTTGTGCTTAGTGATAATTGATTTGTTTATAAATTGAGAAAATACATTAAATGATGAAACAACTAATGACTAGCTTGAAAATGTTCTTGCATATTTATCCTAATAAAGAGAGGCCAACAAGACAGTTAAAATTGTTTTGTACAACTCATGTGTATTCACGATCTTTTGGTAGGTATGTATCGACCGAATTAACATTTAAAAAAAAAAAAAGTTGTACTATAAAAACGGACTAAAATTCAAAGGGGTAAAAACGACTAGGGGTAATATTTTTCTTGGCAAAAAGGGTGAAATTAGAGTAATGTTAAACAGTTATAATAATAACACTTTTTTTTTACTAGTTTATGATTTAATTTTTTTTTATGTGAAAGTAGATATAAATAACTTTTCATAAACATATTAGAATAGTTCTAGTATCATATACACGTGTCCACGGACACGGCAAGTATACCATTAACGACACGATAAGAATTGCCAACCCTAATAACGCTTTACTCTGATTCGTTAGCTTACACTAATACACATATACAATGTGGTCATTATACAGACGAATTACCGTTAAATTAAAGAGCCTAGAGAATTGCGGATGCGTACGAAATCCAATCAGTGCAATCATCAGTGAAAACGGCGATGAGTGAGCTATTATTGGGTTCGCGTAGCGTAATATATTCAATGAAGAAAAGCTCTGTCTCTGTGTCTGTGTAGCCTCCATATTCATTCATCGTCATCGAGACACAATTTCAATAGAATTTAGCTCTACACTTCCATAATAATAACTATAGTAATTGTTGAAATAGACACTCCACCGTGAGTCTGGAGTACCACACCGGTTGGTACATCTGTAATCGAGTAGTATATAAGCAAGTGGGCCACCTCCTCCTATCACCAATTGGTTTTAGGATGAAACCCCACTTGCATATATGACATATATGCTCTCTGCAGGCCCATTGGGCTTGGCTCGGCCAAATGTGGAATCTAACAGTAATGATCGTCTCCACCACATTTTCACATTAATAATCCCTATTGAAGGGAACAATGTCAACTGTTAAGTACGGTGGTCTCAACGGAATGAGAGAACACGCTAATATTATTAGATGAAATTATGTAAATATTTTATTTCATAAAAGTTTTAAAAAAATAATATTCTAGAAAAAGTTGACAAAATCTTAATTTTATTTTATTACATGCATTGAGTTATATCCTGGCCGTGAATGAATTATAAGGTAAATTTGCAATGATTATAGAGAAGAAGATGGTATAGTGAGCATCAATCGAGCCTTTGTAGTCTTTCCTTGTGTCTCAAGCTAAGTTCGGACGACAGCAACACATGCATACCTTAATGACAAAGCTATACTTTTCATGCTCATATATAAGGCCCTCCTCGGATTTGACAAAAACACAACTTAAACAAAAAGTCATCTCACATTGGCTCCTTAGTCTATTACATTCGAGAAAAAAACAGACAGATTCGAAATTTAGCAGTCTCTAGAAAAGACAATCGCGAAAATGCAACTGGGTTTTGCAGTTTTGATGCTTCTTTTTCTTGGGTTATCTGCTTATGCATCAGATGACAATGGAACAGTAATATTGAACGATTTGAAGCTGACGAATCGGGTCAGATCGTCACTCGTGTTTCAGCTCAATGGCGATGTCTATCCTTCTGGGTAAGCTCAAAGCTCAACATTTCCATCTTTCTATATTCAATAACATGAACATGAAGAGAACATCAATTCTTGCATTGGCAGAGCATACAGTGTAACGTTCCTGATCGGGCAACCGCCGAGGCCGTACTCTCTCAATCCCGACACCAGCAGCGATCTCACGTGGCTCCAATGCGATGCCCCTTGTCAAAATTGCACTCATGTAATATTAAATCTCAAACTTTCATTATATTTACTGATAATGTTAAACGTCTAGGTTCATATTCAGTTAGTACTGACTGTAATGATCGATATTGTTTGAACTGTAGACTCCGCACCCGCTTTATAGGCCTAATGATGACCACGTCGTATGCTGGGACCCGATGTGCGCATCGCTGCACGGTCCCGGTCAACACATGTGCGAAAATCCGAAGCGATGTGATTACGAGGTTGATTATGCAGATGGTGGGTCTTCCACCGGCATGCTTCTTAATGATATCTTTTCGCTCCAGTTAACTACCGGAATTCCTCTCAGTCCTAGCCTTTCTCTCGGGTTAGTTATCAACCAATCCTTAAATAAATTGTTATCTTCAACAAAGAAATGCAAAACCGACAAATATACGGATTACTTGTTGCAGATGTGGATATAATCAGATCCCTGGTCGGACCCAACCCATCTTAGATGGAGTGCTCGGTCTTGGGAGAGGGCGCACCAGCCTTCTGACCCAACTCCACACTCAGGGATTGATCCGAAACGTGATCGGGCACTGCTTTAGCTCGAGGGGCGGAGGATATCTTTTCATTGGCGACGAGCTTTACGACACTCAGAGCTTAGTGTGGGCTCATATGCCACGAGACACGTAACGCTTTATCCCGATCAAATCCAACCGCAGTTTTCTTGATCGTGTATTGATTCGGTTCACATTACATTATTGCAGAAACCATTACTCACCGGGACCGGCCGAGCTCACTTACGGAGGCCGATCGACTGGATTCAAGAATCTACCTGTATACTTCGATAGCGGCAGCTCCTACACTTACTTCAGCGCTCCAGTCTTTCAAGCTCTATCGTATCTGGTAAAACTAAACACTCACTTCAACAGTCAGTTTTGATGTTCTTACTTTGATTACTGGAATTTACTTACATTGATTATTACAGATGAAGAACTCAATGCTCGGAAAACCGTTGTATGAAGCATACGATGACATCACACTTCCTCTCTGTTGGAAAGGAAAGAGGCCCTTCAGGAACGTTCGCGATGCAGCGAGGTTCTTCAAGCCAATATATATGCGTTTCCGGACCATTGATGGATCTCATGTCAAGTTCGATATCCTCCCCGCGTCATATCTAATCATTTCAGTAAGTATAACTAATCTACATAACCTACCTAACTGTTTTTTGAATCGCGAGGAATAATTGGTGCGTTTTTGTAGCCACTCGGAAATGTTTGTTTGGGAATTTTAGACGGAACCGAAGCAGGGTTTGAGCATGACAATGTCATTGGAGGTAACAACAGTTCTATTCCTTGTACTTTTCTGACATGTCTATGGCATGTCAAATAAGTCGTCGAGCTGTTTCTATCATTTTCAGATATATCGATGCAAGACAGATTAATGATCTATGATAACGAGAAGGATAGGATGGGCTGGATGCCGGATACCTGCCTTCGCATGCCAAAGGGGGCTATCGCGGTTAACTGATTCTCGGAAGAAGGGCTTGCGTATATTGTGTTCAGAATAAATGTTCGTTTTTAGTAATTTCATTCGAATGTATGGAGAAGAATGAGATTGTAAAACAAACGGGATTGTGTAGCCCCTCAATGCCAAATCAATCCAATATGTTTTCGTTGCAAATGCAAATGGAAGATATTGAAAAGCTAAGAAATACACTTCACACTGCGCTTACCAGAAAAAAACTTCGCACTTGTCGGGGAAACTATCTTGCAGCCGGACGTAAATTGAGATTGACGGATGTCATCTCGAAAGAACTGCTCTGTGTGTAGCTTTTCTCTGCATCTCTTGAATAGTTGGTCTCACTTGTTAGACTTTCCTTTAAATCAGTCAAGACTTGATTAGTCTCTGGCCGTTGAGATGCAACTGGTTGCACACACATCATCGCTGTTTCTATTACTTTCCAAACGGAGTTTGTGTCGAATTGGCCCTGAAACCTCGGATCAACGATACTTTGAAGATCGCCTCTTTGGATTAGTGGACTCACCCACTGAACAATATGTGTGCAGCCTTTAGGTTCTCTTATAATCGCTGGGTGACCCGTTATAAGTTCGAACAGAATTATCCCGAAGCTGTAGATATCGCTTTTCTTATTCAAGTTTCCAGTTGTTTGAAACCTGATAAAAAAAAAAAAAACATCCATCTCAACTTAAGAAGTACAAGTAACAGAAAAATGGATCAGGATGTGTATATATATATGTTTATCTTACATTGGGTCGAGGTAACCTGGAGTTCCAGCAGCACAAGTTGAGACATAAGATTCATGATCATTTGGTCTAAAAAACCTGGATAGACCGAAATCTGCTATCTTCCCTTGCATATTTTCATCAAGTAGGATATTCGAAGTTTTCAAATCTCTGTGGATAATCGGCGGCCTACAACCATCATGCAAATACTCCAACCCTGCATTGATATATAAATTATAATTAGCAGTTGTTAGAATGAAAAAAATGGGTTATGTTTTAATGTTTTCGACTATGTTATCCATATATGTATATGATTTCGGACCTTGAGCGGCGTCTACTGCAATTTGTAGCCGTTGGATCCACCCCAAGACGTTCACGCTCTTCTCTACAAGAAGGAAGTTTACATTCAGTTCTCAACAACAATTGAACTTCTATTGAACTTGTTTCTAGATCAGGTAAAATCGCCACAAATAGTCACTGTACCTGTTAAATGTTCCTGCAAGTTTCCTTGCGGCATTAACTCATAAATCAGCGCCATACTTCCGGACTCTTCACAATACCCAAGTAGTGAAACTAGATTTTTGTGATGAACAATCATTAACAGTTGCGCCTGAAATTCAAACTCAATCATTATTAACTATAGTGACATTAATTGTATATGTTGAAGATATAATATTTCATTGAACAACTTACAAGCTTAAACTTTTAAAGCAGTTCATCAAGTGGTCAGTACTATTATACAACACAAAATTTAACTATTGAACTTGACTAACCTCTGCTTGAAATTCCTTGTAACCTTGACTGGAGCGTGGAGAGAGCGCCTTGACAGCGACTCTTGTACCATCGGTTAGAGTCCCACTGTATACTTTTCCAAACCCACCTCCCCCAATTGTAACTTTGAAGTTCCCAGTCATGTTCAAAACCTCCGAAGATGTGTATGCCCGCGTCGCGTTTCCAATTAGATGGGTTCCTTCTCTGGATCCAACACTCTGGCTCGCTTTAGACGTCTCATATTCGGATTGACTAGTCTCAGTATTCCAAGTTGGCCAACCACCATTATTAATTAGAGCAGCTGTAACATAATTAAACCTTTACAATTAGGCATTATGGATCATCTCAGCATTATGGCTGGCTGGCTTACACTGCAAATAATAAATATTTTTACCGACAGTAGAGACGGTTGAGAAATAAGTTCTTTTAGTGAATAAATCATTTGTCGTTAAAAGTTCATCAACTCACCTTCTGGCTTTCCACTAATGTTCATCACCTCATCACCTCCGTGCGTTCCATTCTTTCCCTTATTGTAAAACACGAATGCTATGATTAGTAACACCAAAACAACTGAAACAACGATCCCGATAACTATTGGAACAGCACTGCTCTTCTTTGACTCCTTAGTAGTGCCTTCCCCTGAACTTGGATTACAAGAATCTGTCTGACATAGAGGATTTCCATCTAAACTGTCCGAATATGAGAACGTTGTTCGCATTAATATAACATGAAAAAATCCACGATAAAAAAATTAAGTCACTGTAGTAATTGATTTACGCTATTTTCAGTGATCCATCTGACATTTTCTTCTTTAGGACGGTCGGGATCTGACCATGGAGGCTGTTTCCTGATAGATTTCTGCAGAAGGAAGTACATATAATTGCAGTTCCTAAAATATAATATATATATATATATATTTATATATATATGTTGCTTTATTAACCATACATCAACTATTGCATCATGTCTCGAGACTTACAGCATTTTCAAGTTCGGCATCTGCGCTAAGAATTCGGGTAACTGTCCTGTCAGCTGATTGAATGATAAGTCCCTGTTGAAGGAAATTGCGAAAATTATTCTCAGAAAAGTTCACATAAAATTGACAAATCTGTTAATATGTTGTACTTACAAAGACATCAACGCGGTGAGGTTGACGAATGAAGTGGATATCTTTCCATTCAATCCACTAGAGCTCAAATTCCTGGCCATGGAAGAACACAGTGATAAAATTAACGACAAAATAAAAATTTAATAGTATATATTATGGACCGATGATATATATGTTCACGAACTTACAAAGATGTTATCCTGGGAGAGCTATCTTGGCTGCAATTCAATCCACTCCAAATAAACTCTTTAGGGGAGCAGGGATCGCCTTGCCAACTGCCTTTAGTAATTCCATACGCGGTCTTGATGGCATTGATGGCGTCGACTAGGGTTTAATACGGTTAGTTAATATCTTGCCAAATTGATCGCATATATGAACATATATAATAAGATGTTTTCTTGCGTTTGAAGTTACTAGCTAGCGGAAAACATACCATCATCTAAGTCGGTTAATGGATTCGGAAGATCAATGGGATTAAACATCTCTCGAGCATTAAGGAACGAATTGAGAGTTGCATCGGCCGTACGTGAAATTCTGTATGTCATCGTGCTTGCACTAAGAGGTGATAAAGTAGCAGCGGTGACGGGCTTTAGGTACTCGGGCGTAACAGTCTTGATGGTATTGCCTTGCACTTCCACTGTGAACTCCCTCAACTGGCCTGGCAGCAACACCTGAAGCTCAGCAAAGTGAAAGTATATATACCATTTAATAGTCGCGTTCGACGGCCACGACGCGAAGAGATCATACGAGCTATTTGACGGCTGGTAGGCAGTGCTCAGAACTTCAGCCGGAACTTCATAGTCATCTTTTTCTCGATTGAAGTTAACTGTTGTCGTGTTAGTTGTCATCAGGACTAAACTATCGGTAGTCACTCCTTGCCAAATACGATCATAGATATCGTGCGGGTACCTATTGACAATTACTGTTATTTTGTATGATCATATTTGATGGTTATTACAAATATTCTCTCTTATTTTCAACTTGACATTCTTTAGCAGAATAAATGGGTCAATTAATTACAAAATTTCTAACCGAATTTTGATTGTTTTTTTTTTCACTGCATAAACTTTTGATTTTAGACCAAACAAATTTCTGTTTGTCCATCAAAATGCCATTTGTAACAAGGTAGTTTTTTTTGTGAAAATCGAAAGTTGAGTTCGCCTAAATTTAAAAGACTAAATTTCAAGTAATCTATTTATTTACCAATATATAATTTGTGTTGGGTCCTCACCCCAAAAGTCACCTATCTTCCAAAAGGTTTCACACTTACCTTCTAAAATTCACATACTTTCTAAAGTTTAAACCAGCCTATTTCAGCCGGTTTGGATTAAATTTTGTTATCAAACCGTATTAGACCGAAATCTTTCCGAACCGGCACAATCTATGAAAAAAAGTAGGTCATTTGGATATAGAACCAAACTTGTACAATTATAAACGCTGATAAGCCGAAAAAATATTTAACTGTTGTAGCTCTAAACTATGATCGATTTAATATATGATATGTGACGCATTAATGATACAACGTATTTAGGGTCGCAATTTTTTTTTTTTTTTTTATAGAACCTAAAAACTGTCTCAATTTTGACCCATGTGTCAGTTTTGTGTCTCAAATTTAAAATGTTGATATTTAGTGTCCAAATTTTCAGTATTGTTGCTATTTGGTTTTCCGTTAGATTTTCTGGGTTAATTTTAACAGACTGATTTGAAAAGACTATTTTGCCATTTTTTTTAAAGCCTCCAATTCCAGCCACCCACCTCCGATTTCGGCCACCCACCTCAGATTCCGTCCACCCACCTCCGATTCTGAGTCACCCACCTCTGATTCCTTGCCACGAGAGGAAGAGAGAACCCTAAATCGGCCGGAATCGGCCGTAATCTGGGTGGGTTTGGCAGGAATTGGCCGTAATCTGGGTGGGTTTGGCCATAATCAGCCGGAATCGGGGTGGGTTTGGCCGTAATCGGCTGGAATCGGGATGGGTTTGGCCGTAATCGGGGTGGGTTTGGCCCTAATCGGCCGGAATCTGGATGGGTTTGGCCGCAATAGGCCGGAATTGGCCGTAATCGGGGTGGGTTTAGCCGTAATCGGCCAAAGCCCTAATTCTGGTCATGGGATATTTTTGGAATTTTGAAAATTGTTCACCCACGTGACCATCATGTGACCAGATTATGTTCAACTTAACCCCAAAATTTAACGGAGGCATCAAATAGCAACACATATGAAAATTGGGACATTGAATTTCAACTTCAGACACCAAACTGACACATGTGTCAAAATTGAGACAGTAAATAGGTCTTATTCCCTTTAATTTTATGTATGCGGTTCAGAATTTTAAAAACACACTATATATGATGTCGCAACTATTAAGGGACAATCATGCAAAAACCCCGATTTTTTCCAAAATGATATTACCAAATTCTACATATGTTACTAGATATAAATAGTCTTATTATATTAAATATAATTCTCATAGTTATAGTTTAATTTATATAAATAACAAATTAACAATCTTAGAAACATGCATGCAGAAATAACTAGTAGTCTGTAAAACAGCAAAGTTCACGTAGCGAATCTGTTTCTATTCTATCAAGAGCAGTTTAGTCAACTGATACAAAAAAAGTCACATGTGAGCGGCGCAAACGTTTGTTAATTTTCGGTTTAATTTTGAACGATAAAAAACTGACCTTGCTTTTTGGTATAAAAATAAAAATAGCAAAAAAAAAAAAGAAAAAAACTGAAATATTCAGGTAACAATTGATATAACGTTCAAAGTTCTTGTAGCGATTTGGTTATCGACTAAGAAGATAATAATATATATACAAACTTTACCAAAACTAGACAAAAGAACTCAGATAGCGTAAGTACGCACCTGTATGATGATATCGTAGATCCTACGTTTGACCGGTCCATTAGTACCAAGGCGGCAGAGGCAGTAGGGTAAGTGGAGTTCTTGAGAAGTCGCAATTCTAGCGCGGAAATGAAAGGATCTCCCATGCCATGATTCACTAGACACACTTGTACATAGTCTCGAGATGGAGTATATATAATCTCCGTGAATGTATATAAGCTCGACGGGCTCACTGTGATCCAGAAATTGGCATCGATATGCAAATCAAACGACCCAGCTTGTGACTTGCCGTCGAAGTTTCCGTAGTAAAACGATGCCCTAATCAGATACTTGTTATTCTTGCCTTGATCGGGTCGGATTGTGTAGCAGTTCCTTGTTCCGTTTGGAAAAACTCGTAGATTCATCAGCTGTTGGTACGGTACTTGATCGATTAAGTTGGACGATATCTGCATGTTCTGTCCGGAATTGACAAATCCCGCATCAGATGAATATTGTATGGTGAGGTTTTCGTCGAGGTAGCCCATTGACGCTCCACAGTCGATGCTTATGAACCCTAAAACACATTTATCCATGAATTAGAGAGTCGATTAAATATAATTAATTCAAAGGGTACTCTTTCTTAATAAGTAAAAATCAATCTGAAACAATGTATAGCAACAAAATCGAAACAAGAGGAGATAGGGGTATAGTGAAAACCAATTTAAATGACACATTTCATTTTTAGATTGAATTGCAATCCAGTTGGCGCATCTATTCGCGCTGCGTCGGATAAAACTCCAACGAATCTCCGGTATTAATCTTGTGCTGGTAATATTCTCAAGCCTCCAATCAATTTCTGGTCTCCTCCTTGATAATATTTCCATTACAAGAATCTGCTTGTTGTGTGTGAGTGATGTATAAATGAACTTATTGCAGGGAAACTATTAAAAATAGCAAAAACCGCGTTCAATAATTTTCCGATGGACTCACTTCTAACAAAAAATGTTAGACTCTATGAAAGCGTTCAATTTTTTTTGATAATTTTTCAAAATGATATTTACCATCGACTTCTATTAAAACTCAATAAAACCCTTTCAAATGGTTGTAAACTCTAAGCAACTGCTTCCTTAGGATATTGCTGATTTAAAAATAAATAAAATAATTCTCTGTTATGAAAATAGATAAGGTAATTCCGTACCGGGGTTATCTTGAGCTTGCGCAAGAAATGCAAGGGCTAAACAAGCCAGACACAGAAACCAAACATTCATGATCATGTCTCCTCCCGTACGAACGGCGATTATCATCGTCTTAATTCTTCTTATGTGTTAATTAATTAAGTCTACTCATACATGTATATGATGAATTCCTAAAACACCAGGAGACTTGACTTTTGGATAAGGAGTTGGTATAAGCACGTTCATTAATATTCCACTCTCCAGATTTGTTTAAAATAATAATAATTATGAGAATACATGAAACGATGAGGCCACTCATGATAGCTTGCAAGTTCTTGTTCTTACATAATAAAAGAAGGCCAACAAGACTGTTAAATATGTTTTGTACAACTCATTAGATAGTAGGAACAAGGATCGATATATTAACGATCCTTGGATCTCCGAATGCCTAAATGGCTAAAATAATTCTGTATCCACCGAACTAACATTTTTAGCATAGGGTTAAAAACCTATAAACTGTCAGATTGTACTCAACAACAAAAAATTATGTAATAATAATGGACTAAAACTCTAAGAGAGTAAAAAGTTTTATGCGGTCTGGAATGTAATAATATATACATGGTGAAACAGTGAATTCTGAAGTTTGAAATTAATTCTTAAGCTTCTGATTCAACTTTATATTAATTTGGTATGTCGTATAATTAATAACGACTACGAATTTAAAATTTACTAGAAAAAATTCAAGTTAGTCAATACTATTATGTTATTTTAATACGTATATATACATAATTTTTTTACTACAATATATTCATGTGAAGATTTGAAACTTTTTTCATTAACGTATGATATTATACATTTATAATGTACATTAAGCCATACTTATTTCTACAAAGCAATACATATTGCATTGTAAGACTTCACAGATAATTCTCAAGATCAGTAAAAATACAAGTAGTCATACGAGTAAAAGGATTATCACTTGCATGCAAATGAGTCTACCAGAACCATCGCCTCACAATAAGCCTGATTGGTGGCACTTATCCCCGCCGCCTTATTACCAGGTCCATCATTCTCAGAATCAATTAATCACAACCAAGGGGGAGACAAAACGTCTCAAACAACGAAGGAACAACTGCTCGAATCAAGATATGGATTATGTGCAAGGAGAAGCACTAATGATCACAATTCACAATCGCATTGGAGAAGTCTTAAAATCGATGAGTAAAGTAAATGGCGTGAATCGCCACAATTGCTCTGATACAATCTTAAAAGTTCTAACCCTATAAACTGTCAGAGAAGAAAAAATGACAAGTGTGAAGAAATATGGGGAAAAAAAAAAAAGACAAGTGTTAAGCAGAAACTAAAGAGTTGCGGAATATTAAGGATATTTTTTTTTCCCCCAAAATATTAAGGATAGTTTATCAGTTTGGTTTCCTTCACCTTATATAATTAAGTTCATCCTGAGCAGAGCTATAAGGGTCCCCATGTTATAGAAACTTTTACATAAGTCCCTAAACACACTACATACAAGCCAATAGACCCAAAACAATAAATGGACCAAACAGAAAAGAACTGGAGGACCTAAAGTGGCCCACAAAAAAAAAAAACCAATAAACCAATACCAAACATAAATGTAAGCCCAAGATCTGCAATTCAGCTTGTCTGTCGTAGAACTACCTTGCGGTCGGACCTAAATTGAGATCAACGGATGTCATCTCGAAAGAGCTGCTCTTTGTGTAGCTTCTCTCAGCACCTTTTGAATAGTTGGTCTCAATTATTAGACTTTCCTTCAGATCAGTCAAGACTTGATTAGTCTCTGGCCGTTGAGATGCACCTACTTGTACACACAACATCGCTGTTTCTATTACTTTCCAAACGGAGTTTCCGTCAAATTGGCCATTGAACCTCGGATCAACGATACTTTGAAGATCTCCTCTTTGGATTAGTGGACTCACCCACTGAACAATGTGGGTGATGCCTTTTGCATCTCTTATAACCGCCGGGTGACCCGTTATAAGTTCGAACAGAATTATCCCGAAGCTGTAGATATCGCTTTTCTTATTCAAGTTTCCTGTTGTTTGAAACCTGATAGTTCAAAAAAAATCCATCACAACATAAATAGTATATACTTGCATAGTTAGCAATTGAAAAATGGAGGATGTAGATAAAATGTTCTATATTATATATCTCTTACATTGGGTCGAGGTAACCAGGAGTTCCAGCAGGTCGAGTCGAGACATAAGATTCGTGATCATCGGGTATAAATATCCTCGACAGACCGAAATCTGCTATCTTTGCTTGCATTTTTTCATCGAGTAGGATATTCGAAGTCTTCAAATCTCTGTGGATAATCGGCGGCCTGCAACCGTCATGCATATACTCCAATCCTGCATTGAATGAACTTTTTTTGTTAAGGCTATGCTTTAGTGTTTTGGACCAAATATCAATAATGCAGCAACTATCTTATATCTCCATATGATTTTAGGACCTTGTGCCGCATCTACTGCAATTTGTAGCCGTTGAAGCCACCCCAAGACGTTTCCGCTATGCTCTACAAGAAGCAAGTTTACACTCAGTTCTCATCAACAATTGAAATTTTGATGAACTTCTTGCAAGAATGATACAAACTCCATGTACCTGATAAATGTTCCCGCACGTTTCCTTGCGGCATTAGCTCATAAATCAACGCCATACTTTCGAACTCCTCACAATACCCAAGTAATGAAACTAGATTTTTGTGATGAACAATCATTAAGAGTTGCGCCTGCAATTCGAACTCAATTCGTTATGAATGTTGAAGATATATTATTTGAACAACTCACAAGCTCAAGCTTTTGAAGCAGTTCATTAATCAAGTGGTCATTGGTATTTTAGAACCTAATAATTAAACTTGACTGACCTCTGCTTGAAATTCTTTGTAACCTTGCTTAGACCGCGGAGAGAGCGCCTTCACAGCGACTCTTGTACCATTGGTAAGAGTGCCAAGGTATACATTTCCAAATCCACCTTCCCCAATCGTAACTTTGAAATTCTCAGTGATGCTCAAAACCTCAGCAGACGTATATGCCCGTGTTATCTGTCCGATTCCATTGGTCCCTTGATCTCTGGATCCAACACTCTGGCTCACTTTAGATGTTTCATATTCGGACTGACTAGTCTCTGTATTCCAATTTGGCCAACCACCCTTAAGTAGAGAAGCTGTAACATGTTGAAGTTTTGTTAGGTATTCTTGATCTACAAATAATAAACTTTTAGCGACGGTTATTTAGTGACAGTTGGGAGATACGTGATTTTTAGAGACAAAATATTTTGTCACTAAAAGTTAAGCAACTTACCTCCTTCCTTTCCGTTCTTTTTCTTTTTGTAAATAACGAATGCTATGATTAGTAACACCAGAACAACAACTGAAACAACGACTCCGATAACTATCGGAACAACACTGCTCTTTTTCTTTGACTCCACAGTGCCTTCCCCTGAACTTGGGGTACAAGATTCTGTCTGACATAGAGGATTTCCATCTAAACTGTCGGAATGAGAATGTTCTTCGCATTAATAACATGATCAACTTCAAGATGAAAAAAAAATTAAGCCACTGTAGTAGTAATTGACGACTTACATTATTTTTAGTGATCCGTCGGACATTCTCTTCTTGAGGAGGGTTGGGATCGGACCATTGAGGCTGTTTCCTGATAGATTTCTGCACAAGGAAGTAGATATTGCAGTTCATAAAAGATAACAAGAATATATATGTTCCTTTGTTTATAACCTTATCGAGACTTACAGCATTTTCAATTTCGACATCTGCGCTAAGACCTCGGGTATCTGTCCTGTCAGCTGATTGAACGATAAGTCTCTGTTTAAGGACATTTGCAAAAATTATTATCAAGACAAATTGTCCGAAAGGGCGTTGGTTTAAATCCCACAGCTGTCAATCTTATATTGATTAACTTTATGTGGCAATAAAGAAAGTTTACAAATTTATTATCAGTGCCTATTATGTGTTTTTACTGGTAAAGACTTGCCATTAATTATATGTTTTTTTGGACTAAAAGTAATCTCGAATTAGTTTCCTTTGACTACAGTTTTATTATATTGGTAACATAATGATCGGATGGTGTATATATATAATTAAGATGAGAATGAACATGCATATATACTTTTCATTGACTTAATTATGTTACTTACAAAGACACCAACGCGGTGAGGTTGACAATTGAGGTAGCTATCTTCCCAGTCAATCCACTAGAGCTCAAATTCCTGGCCATGAAAGAACATAATGATATGATTAATGACAAAAGAAAAAGGTAGTAGTATATATTATTTATGGACCGATGATACATATTTTCACGAACTTACAAAGATGTTATCCTCGGAGAGCTATCTTGGCTGCAACTCAATCCACTCCAAATAAATTCTTTAGGGGAACAGGGATCGCCTTGCCAACTGCCTCTAGTAATTGTGTAAGCGGCCTTAACGGAATTGATGGCATCGACTAGGGTTGTTCAACCATGATGCCAGCATACGGTTAATTAATATGTTGCCATATTGATATGCATGAACATACTAACATCTTTTCTTGCAATTCAAGTTATCATTACAACAAATTCCAGTTTTACCGACAAAAACTACATTTCGTCCACTTGCCAACCATACCTTATTTTCGTAAGTAAAGATATTTTTTCGCGACTATATAAAAAAATTAACTAGCAGAAGACATACCATCATCTAAGTCAGTGAAGGGATTCGGAAGATCAATGGCATTAAACATCTCTCGAGCATTAAGGAACGGAGCGAGAGTTGCATCGCCGGTCGAAGAAATGTTGTATGTCATCGTGCTTCCACTAAAAGGTGACGGAGTAGCGACAGTGACAGGCTTTAGGTACTCGGGTGTAACGGTCGCTAAGGTATTGCCTTGCACGAACACTCCGAACTCCCTCACTTGGCCCGACAGCAACACCTGAAGCTCCGCAAAGTGAAAGTACATATACCATTTAATAGTTGCGTTTGTCGGCCACGACGCGTAGAGATAGTACGAGCTATTTGACGTTTGGTAGGCAGTCCTCAGAACTTCCGTTGGAACTTCATATGTATTCTTGCTATTGAAGTTAACGGCTGTCGTGTTAGTAGTCATCAGGACCAAACTATCGGCAGTCACTCCTTGCCAGATACGATCATAGACATCGTGCGGATACCTATATACATAATACTATATTATTTTGTAAGATATCGAAATTTGAAGTAGCAGATATTTTAAAAATCACAGTTCGGAAAATAATATATATAATGGCCAATGGATAAGTAGCAATTTGTTTATTCAGCCGGAGGCAATTCAGTTAATTATCAGGAAAAAAGTCAAGCATGAGCTGCAGATGCGTTTTCTGTGAAGTTTTGACAGACGACTTGACAAATGTAGTATTTTGGTCTAAAATTGAAAGTTAAAAGTAAATAAATCTAAAAAATAAAAGTTGACAGAAGAGTTTTTAAAATGAACGAAATTCAGGCCGAAAATATATATAGACAAACATTACAAAAAAATATTTATCGGGGAAAATAAGTCAACGTAAGTGCACCTGTATGATACAGTAGCCCCGTAGTTATCCCGGTTGGTGAGTAGCAAGGCGGTAGATGCAGTAGGGTAAGTGGAGTTGTCGAGGAGCCGCAATTCTAGCGCGGAAATAAAAGGATTTCCTGTGCCACGATTCACGAGACATACTTGTATATAGTCTCGAGATGGAGTATATATAATTTCCGTGTATGTATAGCTCGACGGGCTCACCGTGGCCCAGAAATTGGTGTCGATATACAAATCAAACGATCCGGCCTGAGACTTGCCGTCGAAGTTTCCGTAATAAAATGATGCCCTGATCAGATATTTGTTGTTCTTGCCTTGATCGGGTCGAATCGTATAGCAGTTCCTCGTTCCGTTTGAAAAAACTCGTAGATTCGTCAGCTGTTGGTACGGTACTTGGTTGAGGAACTTGGACGATATCTGCATGTTCTGTCCCGAGTCGACAAACCCGGCATCAGATGAATATTGTATGGTGAGGTTTTCGTCGAGGTAGCCATTTAACGCTCCACAGTCGATGCTTATGAACCCTAAACACGTTTATTAATAAAGAAAATCCGTTAGTAAATAACAAATATAATTCATTTATTACAGGATATCTAATTGTTTGTGAGTGATCGATCCGCTATTTGTAAGGAAAATGAACTCATTTGTAAGAGAAATATTGAAAACTGCAAATATCGTGTTTATAAATTTCATGTTTTTTTTTTCTTCAAAACTTTGATATTTGTAATGGAATGTCATTAAAACATAATAAAAACCTTATGAGAATCCTTATAAAATAGGAACATAATAGACTACATCCCTGATTTTGATTGTTGATTAAGTAAATGGATAAGGTAATTACGATACGTACCGGGGTTATCTTGGGCTTGAGCAAGAACTGCAAGAGTTAAGCAAACCAGACAAAATAACCGAACATTCATGATGATGTCTACTCCCGTACGAACGGCGATTATCATCGTACGTCTTAATTCTTATTTTGGTATTCTCTCTTTTAACTAAGTCTCCTCATGCATAAGTACTATATGATGAACTCCTAGAAACACTTGCGCGAGGTTTGACTTTTGGACAAGGCGGGGTTGGTAATTAGCACTATCATGCATTATTCTTCTTGTTATTTAATTTTGTCTTCGTCAACGTCTGTACATGAATGATTTTTTATAATATAAATAAATAAGAAAATGCATGAAACCAATCTCATAAACTAGCTAGCAAAGACTAGTTCTTACATAATAATTATCCGAATAAAGAAAGGCCAACAAGACATTTAAATTGTTTTGTACAGCTCTTTAGCTAGATAAATAGTAGGGTACCGCTGAGTCTGCTCGTAAGAAGTAAAGTATTGATTATCAATTTATTTATTTATTTATTTTTTTTCATTTTGAAGGTTCTTGACGGGATTTAAACTCAAGATATTTGGTTAAATGATGAAGCGGTGTTACATCTAGGGCTGAAAGTAAAATCCGGCGAGACCGAAAAACCGCAAAAAACCGAACCGGACCGGTCCAAAAAAACCGGACCGTATATAGACCGTTTGTTATGTGGTCGGATTTTTTTGGTGTCATTCGGTTTTTCGGTTCGGTTCGGTCCTCATGTCTTAAAAACCGTGGAGACCGAACTAGACCGAAGTTATTCAATGATATAATATAATATGATATATATTATATATCATATTAAAGATAACTTAAAATTTTTCTTAAGGAAATCAAATATCTTATCTTTTTATTAATTTTAGAACTTTTAGTATATTCTATAAGTATTAGTTGTATGAAATTTTGTATAGTATTTTACATAATTTTTGTTTAGTATTCTAAAATTGGAGAAATTTTAAATATTGATTATTACGTTCGGATTTTCGGTTAAAACCGAAAACCGAACCGAAAAACCGTACTAAACATGGACGGATTATTTTTTTCCATATGGATTTTTGGTCGGATTTTTTTGTTGAAAAAATCCGGTCCGAATAAATCATACTCCGACCGAAATAGCTAAAAAACCGGTCCGACCAAACCGGTTTCACCCTAGTTACATCATATTATATTGTAGAAACATATCAACCTTGTAGAATTGGTATCAATTCCAGTTACCATTAAGAACCTGATCACTTGTCAATATTATACTCAAAAAACAATATTTTTTTTAACATAAAGTTACTTGCTATTTGGGAAGATATATATATATATTTTGAAAGTGGAAGGAACTATGCGCTTTATTGTATTAATAAATATCTATTAAACTGTATACATAAAATGTTTTGTACAAGTAACTCATTAGATGGTTCGTGCGTTCTACTAGCTGATACTTGCAGTATGAGTATTTTTGTCATGAAATTTAGATGTACTTTTTCTGACGAAATAGATGAACATAAACGATGGAGAGTATACCGGCAGGCAGACACGTTATATATATATATATATATATAATCATGAATATATCTATTATATTTACATATTAGCCTTTTTTTTTTATTGATTTAGAAAATGATTTAATCTTTAAAAAAAATTGTTATTCACTTTTAATTAATTAATCGAACATGTGTAAAGGTAGTTGATAAGAATAGATAGGCCTTTGAATTATATTGAAACACACACTTCCTGATGATGTCGACGCAGCCCTTGAATTTCATTATTATCTCCCAACTTGAAATGGTCAGATGACAACTTGACGCCTATGGTAATTAAGACCGCCCTTGGTTACTATACCTAATCGATGTCCGAATTTATCACCTTTTTATCATGTAGGCTAGCGGCAAAAGTTCTGATTATAATGAAGAAACTATTCGAATAATAGCGCGGTTCACTACATAATATATAATAAAACTATGAACTAGTTCTCATATAGAAACACAATATGAAATAAAATATCTTGTTTTTCAGACATGTGCTGGAATAGCTCAGTTGGTTAGAGCGTGTGGCTGTTAACCACAAGGTCGGAGGTTCAAACCCTCCTTCTAGCGACTATTTCAGTCTTTTGTATATATATGAGGGTACAAATGGAAATTCAACCGTAGAGGATGCCCAATTTTTATTAATTTGAGATTCGATATATACGCGATAACTGTCCTTGATTAGTATAAACATGTAAGACATTGTCTTTGCTGGACAGCTAGCTCAGTATATATTATTCGAGTAAACGGAATGATTCCATGATCTTTCCTTGATGAATTATATTATAGATAAATGATTGACTAATAAGCACAAAGTTGACAAAGGTTAAACTAATCGGTTTAGTTTCATACCCGTATAGCATTATTGATGAATGAAAAAATATTAATGACTAATAATTTATCTTTATGAGCTGATTAGTGCGAATGATGATTATTCTAAGTGTGGAGTAATTATATTACATGTGTTCTCCGTCTTATTGGCCGAACACCTGAGGAAAAAAAAACTAATCAGTTTGGGCAAAAGAAGAATAATGTTTGTGCTAACCAATGACTCCTTGTCCAAAAAGTCATCTACATTCATAAGTTGAAGTTCAGAACAATATATACCTGAGGAAACAAACCACAGAGAGAACCCAAATGAAGAAGAACATCATGGATGTTTGGGTTCGTGGTTTTCGTTCTTTTAACTCTTCGATGTTTTGCTCAAGCCCAAGATAACCCCGGTATATGTTAGTTACTTGATATCGCTCTCGTACTCAAAAAAAGAAAGATCAAATGATTACTCAAAGAGAATCCACTATGAACTGATCTCAGTGACCATCTTTGTTTTCTCTCAAACAAAAGGGAACTAGGAAATTAGCTGACATAACTATTGATATCTTTTGGATCACTCAAAGAGGTTGTTGAATAAGAAATCTTCACCGACACCAATATTCATCAATTGTCAAAACAATGATGAATTGTATTAATGGTAAGTAATGATCACAAATAGTAGACTACTAAGGTGAAGATTGAGTATGTAAGTTTCTTTGTCTACGACTTTAGTCTCTGTGAATGGAAAAGCAAATAGTAAAATATGTCTATGCACTATTCACTATTACATGTATTGTTGGCTATATGTATCCATCCATGTACGAAGCCAAATAGATGTCTGTGAGCAAATAAAAAGTTCAAGTTTGCTTATGTCAATTCCATATCCATCTCCTTTCACGAACCTTTTATGTTTGCCATTTTACATGCTAAGTTAATTCCGCTAACTTAGCGATTATATTTCAACCGAGTATTTTCCAACAGTGGTATCAGAGCTCAAAAGATCTTAAAGGGTCAAATCATCCCCACCAAAACATGATTTTTGGTCCGTAAAGATACGAGCGTTTCTGATGGCAAACGACTTATGGGAAGCAGTTACGAAGGAACCAGAGAAGGAGTCCGATGGAGAAGAAATCGATGCAGCCAGACAAAAAATTCTAAAGGAGCAAATGTTGAAGGATGTCCGAGCAATTACCGTCATCCACTCCGCCGTCACCGATGCCATTTTTCCGAGGATCGTTGGAGCCGCAACAGCAAAGCAGGCCTGGGATATCCTCCAAAATGAGTATCAAGGCACGGAGAAGGTACGCACGATCAGACTCTAGACCGCCAGACGGGAGTTTGAAAATTTGAGAATGAAGGAGAACGAAAGTGTTCAAGATTACTCATCCAAATTGAGTGAACTTGTGAACTAGATGAAGTTGTATGGCGATGAAACAAATGATCAAAGAGTTGTTGAAAAAGTCTTGATCAGTCTCCCAGACAAATTTGATCCGATTGTAGCGGCCATCGAGCAGTCCAACGACATCAAGACAATGTCTCTGACAGAGCTAATTGGTTCTTTGCAAGCTCATGAGCAAAGAATAATTAGAAGGTCAGAAACTCCAGCTGAAGGTGCATTCCAGTCCAGCCACAAGTTCAAGAAGGGTGGCAAAAATCAAGGCTTTGTTAAAAACGACAAAGTAAATTTTCCAGGTCCCTCTAAGGAGCCCGGGAAGACTGGAAAATTTCCTCCATGTAGCACTTGCGGGAGGACAAATCACATGCCGAAGGATTTCTGGCACAAAGGCAAAATGCAATGTCGATTTTGCAAGAAATTTGGGCATGTTGAGAAATTTTGTAGAGCTAAGCAAAATCAAAATAGCTCTCAAAATCAACAGACCCAGAAGGCTAACATGTCGGAGGATCAATTTCATGGAGATCAACTGTTCGTCGCCAACCAAGGAGGTTCCAGTTCTGGAGATGAAGTATGCCTCATTGATAGTGGTTGTACAAACCACGTGTCAAACAATTCCAATGTGTTATGCCAGATGGATTCTTCCGTCAATGTCCTAATCAAAATGGGAAATGGAGCCGTTGTCAATTCCTCAGGCAAATGAACGGTGGCAGTTCAAACCAGTAAAGGTACAAAATTCATCCAAGATGTTCTTTACGTGCCTAAACTGGATCAGAATCTGCTAAGCGTAGGCCAAATGATTAGCAATGGTTATTGCCTGGTTTTCAAGAATGGAGCATGTAGTATTTATGATGCTGCACACAGTGAAATTGCATGTGTTAGCATGAAGGAAAAACGTTTTCCTATTTCTTGGGATCATGCTCATAATGTCATGAAAGCGTCCACTGATGAAACATGGTTATGGCATAGGAGATATGGTCATTATAATTTGGATTCTCTCAAGTTGTCTTTTCAAAAGAACTTTGTGAGAGATTTAACTCCTATCCATGTTCATAAGGATGTATGTGAAGCATGTCAGTTGGGTAAAATGCATAGAAAACCATTTTCTAATGAGGAGACCTGGAGAGCCTCTCAAAAACTTGAGTTAGTGCTCACTGATGTTTGTGGTCCAATGAGAACTCCATCCCTAAGTCAGAATCGGTATTTCATCTTGTTCATAGATGATTATACTAGGATGACGTGGGTGTATTTTATGAGGCAAAAATCCGAAGTTTTCACGATCTTCAAAAAGTTTAAAACCATGGTCGAAAATCAAAGTGGTTGTAAACTTAAGAAGATTAGATCGGATAATGGGAAAGAGTACACCTCCAAGAATTTTGAGAAGTTTTGTGAAGATGAGGGTGTTGAACATCAACTGTCAGTTGTTTACACTCCACAACAAAATGGTGTTTCCGAAAGGAAAAATCGAACTGTGATGGAAATGGCTAGATGCATGCTGAATGAGAAAAAGATGCCTAACGAGTTTTGGGCAGAAGCAGTATATACTACTGTGTATCTGTTGAACAGGCTTCCGACGAAGGCAGTGGCATATGTCACTCCAATTGAAGCTTGGAATGGAGCAAAGCCGTCTGCCAAACATCTCAAAGTGTTTGGTTCTCCATGCTACGTTAATTTCCCGGACCAGAAGAGGCACAAGCTAGAAGAAAAGGCACTCCGTGGTATTTTTGTCGGCTATAGTTCTCAATCCAAAGGATACAGGATCTACAACCCTATCACTCAAAAGGTTGTAACCTGTAGAGATATTGTCTTTGATGATAATTCTATGTGGGACTTTGAAGCAAAAGAAGTCCGGAAGAAGCCGATGCTCAATTTCCAAGATCAGCCTAGTACTTCCGAAAGTGCTGAGGTTGATGATGATGAATCTGACAACACACCCGATGATGAAGAAGAGGAGGAGCATGACGAAGAAAATCACGCAGAGTTGCAAAACTCTATAGATTCAGACTCTCAAATCAGAAGGGTGAGATCTCTCTCAAATGTATACGAGAGATGTAATATTGCACTTATTGAACCGGAAAGCTATACAGAAGCTTCAAGGTACGATGAGTGGAATTCCGCAATGGAGGAGGAGCTGCACTTGATCAACAAGAATGACACGTGGCAACTTGTTGAACGACCAAATCACAAGAAGGTCATTGGTGTCAAGTGGATATACAAGCTGAAGGTCAATCCTGACGGTTCAATTCTAAAGCACAAGGCGAGACTCGTGGTGAAAGGTTATTCTCAAGAACCTGGAGTTGATTATTCAGACACTTTTGCACTTGTGGCAAGGCATGATACCATCAGAACTCTCATTGCTCTTGCCGCGCAAAAAGGTTGGAAAATTTTCCAACTCGATGTCAAGTCGGCATTCTTGAATGGATATCTCCAGGAGGAGGTATATGTCGAGCAACCCGAAGGATGGTTCATGAAGGGCCAAGAAGACAAAGTCTACAAGCCGCACAAGGCTTTGTATGGGTTGAAGCAGGCTCCAAGAAGCTGGTATAGCAGAATTGATGATTATTTCATCAGTCAAGGATTCAGCAGAAGCGAGAGTGAACCCACTCTTTATGTCAGATTCAAGAGCAGGTCAGAAATACTTGTAGTATCATTATATGTTGATGATATTCTTGTTACTGGAAGTAGTCCTGACATGGTTCTTGAGTTCAAGAAAAAAATGATGGAGAAATTTGAGATGACATATTTGGGTCTTATGAATTATTTTCTTAGGATGGAAATATGCCAAAACAAAAAAGGCATTTTCATATCTCAAAGAAAGTATGCTGAAAATATTTTGAAGCGGTTCAAGATGGATCGTTGCAAGTCGGTGCCTACTCCGCTAGTAGCCAATGAGAAGCTGTGCAAAGAAGATGGTGCTAGCAAAGTCGATCAAAGTCATTACCGGAAGCTGATTGGCAGTTTATTATATTTAACTGCGACCAGACCTGATCTAATGTTTGCTGCAAGTTTATTATCCAGATTCATGCATGCTCCAAGTCAAATTCATTTGGGAGCAATGAAGAGGGTGCTCAGATACATACGAGGTACAACCGACTACGGGATTTTGTTAACATCCACTGCAGATACAAATCTTGAATGCTACACTGATAGTGATTGGGCCGGATCCGTAGATGACATGAAGAGCACATCAGGTTATGCATTTACACTTAGTTCTGGAATATTTACTTGGCTTTCAAAGAAGCAGGAAACTGTGGCACAGTCAACCGCAGAAGCTGAGTACATTGCAGCAGCAACTGCGACCAATCAAGCGATTTGGTTAAGGAAGATTTTGCAAGATGTCGGTCATGCAGAAACAGAGGCAACTGAGATTTACCGCGATAGCAAATCAGCAATAGCTATTGCAAAGAATCCAGTAAACCATGGGAAGACGATACACATCAAGGTGAAGTATCATTTCATCCGTGAAGCTGAAAAATCGAAAGAGATCAAGCTAGTTTATTGGAATACTGAGGAGCAGATTGCAGATATTTTCACCAAGGCACTTCCGAAGGCGAAGTTCGAATTTCTGAGATCAAAACTTGGAGTATTCGGTAAAATTTCATGGAGGAGTGTTGAACAAGAAATCTTCACCGACACCAATATTCATCAATTGTCAAAACAATGATGAATTGTATTAATGGTAAGCAATGATCACAAATAGTAGACTACTATTAGTAGGTGAAGATTGAGTATGTAAGTTTCTTTGTCTACGACTTTAGTCTCTGTGAATGGAAAAGCAAATAGTGAAATATGTCTATGCACTATTCACTATTACATGTATTGTTGGCTATATGTATCCATCCATGTACGAAGCCAAATAGATGTCTGTAAGCAAATAAAAAAGTTCAAGTTTGCTTATGTCAATTCCATATCCATCTTCTTTCACGAACCTTTTATGTTTGCCATTTTACATGCTAAGTTAATTCCGCTAACTTAGCGATTATATTCCAACCGAGTATTTTCCAACAGAGATTATTCTCGTATTTCATATCTCGGGTACGTAATAGATGATTTATTGTTTCTACACGGGTACTTTCTTTCTTATAAGACCTCATTGTAATATATGTTGTAAACATAAAAGGTTCGTGAAAGGTATTTCATATCTCGGGTACGTAATAGATGATTTATGTGCAGTTCAGATTGCTCAACAAAGAATGATATCTTATTATGTGCTGTTCATAAGAAGGGTTGTTATGATTTGCGTTTGAGTATTGAAGTTTTCATGAAAGCAAAGCAGAAGCAAAATTCTCTGGATGAGCTGCAATTACCTAAGAGCTTACAACATTAAGGAGCATCTCTGGAAATGATGAAATGGTAGAAGTCTCAAAGTGCTTTAAACTACTTCAAGATGTCAATTAAGTACAAGTATCTTGGGGGAATGATAGAGATAATTGTATGATCAACCAAATACAAGGATCAAGTTGTACACTCTCTCCATAATCAAAAAATAGTTTTCACATGTCTAGAACCCTAGGACTCCTATATATACCTTGGGGACGCACAGGTCCTGTCCCAAACCCCTGTCTCCAACTTCTGTCCCATGAATGTACAGCTTACACGTGTAACTTTTAATTTTTCAGTTTTTCCTCCCTTTAATTTATTATTATTTTATTGTGTAAGGAAAATTTCATCGGAACAAACTCCACGCGCAGTGCTTTCCAATTTTATTATCCACACAAATGATCTACAGCTAGTCAGCTACAATATACAAACAAAAGTGGCAAACCTTTTTATGCATTATAATTTATATATAATAATATCATTATTATTGATATAATATTATAATAATTATATATATATACCAAAGATATACATATATATATTTTTAGCATATATATATATATATATATATATATATATATATATATATATATATATATATCAAAGTATTGTGGACAGTTTTTTTAATATTTGCTTCTTCAAACTCTCTAACGATCAAATATAATAATAATAACTACGTTTAAGTAATATAAGTATAATGACTGCTAAATATCGATATTCGTGAAAATAAAGATGAATCCTTTATGATATTACCGACTTAAATATATCACCACCCTCACATAATCAGGTAATCACAAAATTTAATGTACAATTATGTAGGTATCTTGTTTTTTTTTTTTATTAAAACAATGACCTACCATAATACCATGTTTTTGATGTTTAGGGCATGTTTAATTCCATGTTTTAGGATATTCCTAATACATGTCTTAGCAAATACACAATTTGTTTCTACTTGGTATTGGTATTAACTAATACTTGGTATTAGTTAATACTCACTTGTATAAGTAATTTGATATTAAATTAACCCACATAAAATAAAAACATTAGTTAACCAACCTCGCAATGATCCATTTACCCTTGGAATATATGGCAAACTCTCACCGTATGCACCGATACTTCGGGACGAACCTCGTCGGGTTATGTTGGTTCGGGTCGGGTCTGGTGGCTGTGTGGGCTGCGTCACTTCAGGCTGAGTCGGGTCGACCCGGGTTATGTCGAATCAGGCTGGTTTGAGTCGGGTCGGGTCGGGATGGGTCATAGCGAAGCACTCTGGGTCGGGCTAATCACTTTTTCAATTATTTTATATTACTTTCTTTATATATATAGATATTCATACATTAAAAAAAGATAGTTTTTACTATTTATTTATACATAAATTTGATTATTATTTTATATTTATTTTTTATTAAAAATATTTATTTATTTTAATATTTTAAATAGTTGAAGTTGTTTTTTTGTTAAATTTCTCTTTACTAAAAAAAATTAATCATATATAAAATATAATTTCATTGAAAAATGCAAGTAGGGGTATTTAAGTCTTTTAGTCACTGTATTAAAATATCATAATACAAAGTTCGTTCAAACGTTGTATTATGAAATAATATATGGTTCGACCAAACATTGTATTAGCTAAACATGTATTAGGATATCTTAGTCGATACTTAACTAGTACATATATTAGCTAATGCATGCAATCAAACATGTCATTAATGTTGTTATACATAGCTTCATGGATGCTGGAGATAACATTAGTTTTACTCAAATGCTCATGAGATCTTATTCTATAGAGGTAATTATATGTCATCGTAAAATATTTTAAGTCATAGTTAATTTTTAAACCTTTTTTTTATAATGTGTTCATTAATTAATTTAAGGGTGATTTCAACTCAAACTTAAGCATCTCAAGCTCTAACCTTCATTTTAAGGTTTCACAAGCAAGTAATTCAAAGATTGCTTGTACGATTAATATTTACTAAAAATATTACATATTATAATAAACAAATAAAATAGTTTGTTTATGTACAAATAATCAATTATAATATTATATCAACAATTAAGTTGTTTTTTTTTTTATCAATGTCGAATTTTATTTAAACAAGAACGATTACAAACTACAAATTAAAAAATGCTTGCTTTGGAAGAATTGGTTAACGTTCAAATCCCGAAAAAGTTCTAACATAACAACAAAAGAAAATATAACAGAGCAAGAAACATAAATACAAATGATAGTAAATAAATTAGAACAACATATCGGCTTAATGGTAAAAATGACGCCAGACGAGAATTGCTAACTTAGTGGGGGGAAATAAAGTTAATATATATATATATAATGCATGTATAAAAGGTGTGGTACTTGTTAGAAAAAAAAAATATTATGCCACTTGTAGAAAGAAGATGCTACTATTTTTTTTTTTGTTTTTTGATGTGGTGAATAATAGAGTCGGTGTAATTCAGTATAAGCGCGTAGAATTTATTCTAATGAAATCTTCCTTACACAATAAAATAATAATAAATTAAAGGGAGGAAAAACTGAAAAATTAAAGTTACACGTGTAAGCTGTACATTCATGGGACAGGAGTTGGAGACAGGGGTTTGGGACAGGACCTGTGCGTCCATACCTTGGTTGCTGTTCTAACTAACTTTAGATCTAAAGTTATTTTCTAGAAAATACTTTTCCTGCTATGAAATTCCTGATTCTCTGCATTTCTGATTCTTCTTCATCCTATGTTGATCTGAAATTCGTTCAAGTCCGTTGCTTCTCTCACTTCCCTTGTCCCTCTCAGCTCTCTTCTTCTCTAGGACTGCCAAATGCAATGACTTCAACCTGAAGAACTCTCTTTATAACACCTCTTTCCCTACTTTTATGGTTTAAAAACAGTGCTCGAGAGTAGTTTTAAAATGAAGGTTTTCTGTGAAATGAGATATTTTTTTTCTTGGAAGTTCACGATGATAATTTTCAGGTATATAAAAAGAAAACCTAGTACGAGAATTCAGGGTGGACTTGCTTGAGGACCTTGGGCTTGAATATGTAGAGAGAAGAGTTGTTGTACTCCAGTTCCCGTCAAAGAAGAAAGCAGAGAGAGTATTCGGGCTGGTACGGGCCACACCACATGTGAATAGAGATGAGAGTGATGATGCGCAAATCTCGAGAAGTTAATCCCACGTTTAATAATTCGAGTTTATTTAAACTGGTTTCTAAATTAGGCGCTTCTTGATACGACTCTTCTCCTAAACTTGTTGGCTTCTGTGACTCAGAAGTCAGAATGGGCCAACTATCTAGCCAGTTCTAAAAAAACGATCTTGCTTGTTTCTATGTTAAATTGGGCGATCCATTGATTTCGTGGAAAGTTAAAAAACATACCATTATTTCAAAGTCTACATTTGGGTCTGTGTATATTATTTAATTGAGAGGGTCTCTTATAGGCTAGTTAAATTTTCTGCAACAAGACCTCAGTGTACTTTATTTTGTGATAATTGCAATTATGATAGTTACCGATTTTGTGTTTTATCTGGTTAGAGAAAATATTCTTGATAGAACGGACAGCTTAGTTATATGCCGAGTAAAGAACATGAAGCAGATATCTTAGAGTTTGGTATTTAAGGGGAGTATGTAAGCAGATAAAAGAATTTGGCAATATATGGATCCAGAGTCTTATTCTTATGCTAGGGGTAGCTTTTTATTTAGGTTTTTGTTTAGGACGTCTGTCAAGAGAATTCCAACAATTTACTCTTTGCCCTCTCTTTTTGGGTGTATTTTTTAAAATCAATTCAGAGAATTCACAGTATTTTCACTAATCAAGGTATTACAATATATAATTACATAATCAAGCTGAATTTGGAAGAAAGCTAAACTAGGAAAGCAATTAATTTTCTAGAAATAGAAAACAGAATCTATACATGTTTTTATATTTAACACTCCTCCTCAAGTTGGAGCGCATATATTCAACATGTCCAACTGTTACATAGATCATCAATTGACGCTTTGCGGAGGGGCTTAGTTAGAATGTCTGCAAGCTGAAGATCTGTTCGTACGGGAATGAGTTGAATGCATGGAGAGCTGGAGAACGTTCCAACGACAAGGTCTCGAACAAAATGACAATCCACCTCAATGTGTTTGGTCCTCTCGTGGAAGACTTGGTTCTTGGCAATATGCATGGCGGATTCATTGTCACAATGTAGTCTCATTAGTCCGTCATGACGAATACCTAGTTCGCTGAGTAAGCGTTGTGTCCAAATGAGCTCACATGATGTGTTCGCCATTGCACGGTATTCTGACTCCGCGCTAGATCGATATACAACTGTCTGCTTCTTGCTCTTCCATGATATAAGATTCCTACCAAAGAAGACGCAATACCCAGTGGTAGACCTCCGAGTAGTTGGACATCCCGCCTAATCGGCATCAGTGAATGCTGCAATCCTACTATGTCCTTGATCAGAATATACAAGTCATTTGCCTGGGGATCCTTTAAGGTATCTAAGAATCCGAATTGCTGCATCCCAGTGTGTTGTATGCGGAGCTGACATGAATTGGCTAACTACACTCACTGGATAAGAGATATCCGGTTGTGTAACTGTTATGTAATTCAGCTTCCCGACCAGTCTTCGATACTTTTCAGGATCATGTAAAGGTTCCCCCTCATCAGGCCTGCGTTTGGTCTCAGGAATCATAGGTGAGTCAACAGGTTTGCACCCAAGTAACCCACACGCAGAAAGCATATCAAGGACATACTTCCTCTGACAGATAAGTATCTTTCCAGGAGATCGTGAGACCTCAATCCCAAGAAAGTACCTAAGCTTCCCAAGGTCCGTAATCTGAAATTGCTTGCTCAAGAATTTCTTCGATGCCGAGATCCCTTCGTCATCGTCACCGGTAATGATCAAATCATCAACATACACAACTAGAATTATAGTCTTCTCTTTTAAGTTCCTGTAGAAGACCGAGTGATAATTGGCACTTCTAGTCATGCCAAATTGATTAAGTACGTGGGAGAAACGTCCAAACCAATCTCGGGGGGATTGCTTCAGACCATATAGAGACTTGCGCAGACGACAGACATTGGAAGACTCCTCCTGAACAACAAAACCAGGGGGCTGAGTCATGTAAACCTCCTCCTCAAGAATGCCATTAAGAAATGCATTCTTGACATCCAGTTGGTATAGTGGCCATTGACGGATAGCCGTTAGAGAGAGACAGAGACGAACAGACACCATCTTAGCAACCGGAGAAAAGGTCTCATCATAATCGAGGCCATATTCCTAAGAATAGCCTTTGGCAAACAATCTAGCTTTGAGTCGATGAAGTGACCCATCAGAATTGACTTTGACTGTAAAAACCCACTTACAACCAACTGCCTTTTTACCAACAGGGAGAGGACATAGATCCCACGTGTGATTGTTCCAGAGAGCTGACATTTCCTCCCGCATAGCACGAAACCATCCTGGACTGCGCAGAGTTTCTGTCACATTTCTAGGAACATAGTAACTATCAAGACTTGCTTTAAAAGAACGGTGGTTGCTGGATAGGGTTGCATAGGAACAGAATTTGTCAACGAGATATCGGGTACATGGACAATTACGAGAACTTTTACGTTTGGAAATGGGAAGGTCAATATCAGACGGTGGAGGTGGTTGTAGAGTGGTAGGAAGCTGGGGAGGAGACGGAGATTGATCAGTGGTTGGATCAGGCATAACTGGAGATGAGCAAGTCTCAAGATCTTGCATAGTCTGGACAGAGTTAGTGTTAACTGGAAGAGTCTTATCTCGTCGAGTATATACCTGAGTAATAGGAGGCGCAGGAGGTGCATTATCAGTCTGTGATCCACCAGTCTCAAGTGAAGAAGGTCCGATGTGAACCTCGGGATATGACAAGATAGTCATGATAGGTGGGGGAGTACAAGACAAACGAGATTCAGAGGAGAGAGAAAACGGTACAGATTCCATGAAGATAACATCAGAGGAAACAAAGTATCTTCTAAGAGTTGGACTATAAGAACGATAACTTTTCTGAGTTCCAGAATAGCCTAAAAAAATACAATGGATTGACTTTGGATCTAGTTTTGTACGGGCCGGGCTATTGTCATACACATAACATGTACAACCAAAAACCTTATGTGAAACATGGAATAAGGACGCAGCTGGAAAAAGGACACGATATGGTATTTCACCATCAAGAACTAACGATGGCATCCGATTAATTAGATAACACGCGGTAAGAATTGCGTCATCCCAAAAGCGATGAGGAACATGTCCATGGATAATCATAGTACGAGCCACCTCTAATATATGTCTATTTTTCCGTTCTGCCATCCCATTTTGTTGGGGTGTATAGGCACATGAGGATTCATGGATGATACCGTTGTCGTTCATATATTTTTCAAAATCCTTTGTGAAGTATTCTTTTGCATTATCACTACGAAGATTTTTAATAGTAGTGTTGAACTGAGTTTTCACGAAGGAACAAAATATTGAGAACTTTGCAAAAATTTCTTGTATAGATTTGATAACAAATATCCAAGTTCCACGAGTGTAAACACCTAATTTTGGACCACGCGCGACTCGCGTGACGTGTGGCGCACCTAAATGAGGAAATGACTAAATTTGGCAAGTCGCGAAGCTTCCAAAGATGCTCATAGCAATATTAGGATAGTTATATGTATTTATTGCAGTGTATATTTTCTGAATATTTGTATTAAGCATTTAGAATATTTAGAGTATATTAGGAGAATAAATCAGTGTAATTTACTGCTTAATTAGACTAGATCTAAGTATTATAAATAGTGGTCTATGTTTACATTGTAAAGGGAGGAGAAAAAACACCAGCAATAATAATACACACATAATCTCGAAATCCGTGAAAATTTGTCTGTTTCCTAAATAAAAAAAAACATTTTTTTTTTCAGGATATTCTCCAGCCGTGACTTCCGCCCTCCGGCCGCCGGACTGACGACGCTCCACCGCACCCTCCTCGCCTGGCCCCGCCGGTGTCCCTGCCGGTGACCGCCTCCCCCCCTCTTTCTCTTTCTCTTTCTCTTTCTCTTTCTTTCTCTCTCTCTCTCCCTCCCTCTCTTGAATTTCTCTCCCGACCAGATCTGCCCGCTGCTGAAGCTCAGGTCGCCGCTGCTTCACCCTCAACCGCCGCCTATTCCTGAACTCGCCCAGCCCAGCTCTGCCCGGACCAGCCTGAACCCGCCGCCATCGTTTCCGCCGGAACTACTGGACTCACCGGAGTCGACCGAACCGCCCCTGCTTGCCTGGTGGTCTGCTGCTGCCTGTTTCGCCGGTTCTGTTCGTCCTCACTGGAGCTCGTCCACCCGCCATGGCCGTGCTGCTGCTTCGCTGGAGTCCGTCGTCGCCTTGCCTGCCGCTTCCGGAGTCGGTGCTGACGCTGCAATCTTCCAGGACCAAGATCTTGGCACGCAGGTGAGTCTTTTTTTTTAATTAATAGTTTATTATTATTATTTTGTTATTATATTTTCTGTTTTATATTATTATTAATATATTACAATTAATTAATAATTTAAATGTAATTAGTTAGATTTAATTAATAGTTTGAATGTAGTTGGTAAACTTTAATTAGTAGTTTAATTTAAGGTGACTAAATTTAGTTTGATAGCATGTTAGAAGTTTTTTAATATTTTAGACTTCATTTTTAATAGGAGTTATAGGTTATAATTAATTTTTAGATTTGAGATTATATTTGATAATATCTTTTGCATATGATGAAATTTGATTAATTTTGACATTGTTAGATTAATTTAGTGTAATGTATGGATAAGCAATAAAATTGGCAAATTTGTGAATTGAATACCGAAAGGGCGTGATTAATTCCATGAGTTTTAATTCGTAACAGAACCCCCGAACTCGTATTTCTGATCGTAGACTGATTTAATACCTAGGTGTTTAATTAGTTATTCGCTTAGGTAATTTAGGATTCTAGTTAGCCTAATAATTAACTAGTGGCGACTCTTTTCAAAATTGTAGGTTTTCAAAACGTAATTCGCTGTAGGTCGGATTTTAGGTCCGACAATTTGGCGACTCTGCTGGGGATCATTTAGAGGGTTCGGGCTCATTGTATTCGCTTATTGCCATGTTTTTTTTTTTGAGTTTTCATATTTTATTATCTTCACCAATCTAACTTTGTTTTTTTGTGTGAAAGGTACATATTTTTAGAGTAATTAATTGACATTTTCTTTTTGTGGCATTATTTGAATTCGCACACCCACTTTAGAATAATCACTAAAACGCCTAAAACCCAGGGCGACTAGGAACCCCGAAGGTTTAGTACGGTACGACCGGATCGGCTGGGCCGCCGGTACGGCTCGGAAAAACTCTACTCGCTTGTGAAGGTCTTATGATCCCTATGATGGGGTGAGGAAACCACCTTGTCGGGAACCTATCAGTGGAATCCCTTGTAGAGAAAAGCCACACATTTTTTTACCCCCTTAACATGATATGTTTCTTTGTTGTAAATGTTATCATACGACAGTTTGTATAGCTTTTATTTCTCATGCATTCATCTCATTGTATTTAAAAAAAAAAAAAAAACTTTTTCAGCTAAGTAGTTAGTCATCTAGTTGTAGAAATTTTCTTTTCAAACATGCATTTCGTATGCATTGTTTTTTTTTTTTTTTTTTTAAAAAACTCTTACCTGAATTTATAATTTCAATATTGTGTTTCATACGCGTTATTTAAAAAAAAACTCTTCAAGTAAGTTGTAATTTTTTAGTGCATCATACATGCGTTGTTAAAAAAACATTTTTGGAAATTTTAATTCCCCTTTAGCTATTAGAGCTTCTAATTTCGGACGTGCATTCCATATGCATTATTTCAAAAACTTTTTACCTGAATTGTTTTATTTTAAATAATGCATCCAGTATGCATTAATTTTATTTTTTTTTTTTTAATTTTTTTAGATAAATCGTAAGTAAGCTCTCTTAGTTTTAGGGCTCTTTGTTTAAACAACATTTTACCTGGTTTTTTTAAAGACGTGCATCTCATATGCATTATTTTCGAAAAAACCTTTCAGGTAAATTGTAATTTTTCTTAGTTGTAGAACTTTTATTTTTTAAGTTTGCATATTGTATTTATTTTTGTGCATCTCATATGCATTTTTAAAGAAACTTTTCACTTGTTTTTTTTTTCAATTTTGAGCAACTAGGATGCATTGATTTTTTTTTTTTCCCTCATAAAAAAAAAAAAATTCAAGTAGCTTGTAAGTTTTCTCAACTGTACAACTTTTACCTCATGTACATCTCATAGACATTGTTTTAAGAAAACAGTTTTTTAGATAGATTGTAAATCTCTTCTTAGTTGTTGAGCTTTTAATTCCAAATATGCATTGCATTTGCATTTCTTTTTATAAAAAAACTTTACCTGGATTTTTCATTTTGTATATATGTATCATTCAGGTAAACTGGTTGTAAGTTGTAACTTCCTTAACAGTTGAACTTTAACTTTCGAGCATGCATGAGCATTAAAAAAAAACTCAAAGTGTCATTTATTTTTTATCCGAGGTGTATTACACTTTTTCGACAAGATCTTCATTTCAACCTTCGCATAAGCTAGCGTTTTAAAAAAAAGAGAATTGATTCTATTTTTGAGAAAATAGTTTAAATGTGCAGTTGAGTGCGATTATTCGAGTTTAAGCAAAGGACGAGAAAAGCTTTTTGAAAAATCTTATTTTGAACATTTGTCCTGCGTTCGAGCCAGATATTGCACTCAGCAAACTCAGTAAACTCCATGATGGTGCTAAACACCTTATATTATCTTTAGTAGGTTGAATCATTTGTTGATTGATGATTAGGGATTACAATGCAAGAGGTAAACTATATATACTAGGTGATAAGGATCACCAACTAGGACTAACTATCCTATGTGCCTAACTTGGTGCACCAATGTGCATATACCATGTAACATGTACTACATGATATATGAACCATATAATAGCCTTATACAATCATCTAATGACATGATGGAAGTAAATGCAAGTGTAAGTAACAAGATGCAATGTGAGCATATCAACTTATATACTCTATATTCTCCCATCCTTTTCTTCTTCTTCTTCTCTTCTTTCTTGGAAGACATCCTTGATTCCATATAGCTTTAGCAAAGCTAAGTGCTGATTCTTTACCAATGCCTTGGTAAGCAAGTCAGCAAGTTGTTCCTTTGAAGGAATGTAATGGACACCAATGATCCCTTGTTGAATATGGTGTCTTGTGAAGTGGCAGTCTAGCTCAATGTGCTTGGTGCGCTCATGGAACATGGGATTCTTTGCAATCTTCACAGCTGCCTGGCTATCTGTGTGTATTGGGATAGGAAGATTTACTTGTATGCCAAGTTCCTTGAGTATTCTCCCCACCCAGAGTGCCTCCTGAATTGCAACTCTTAGACATCTATACTCTGCTTCAGCACTTGATAAGGAAATGGTGTCTTGCTTCTTTACTTTCCAAGCTATCATGGCTTCACCTAGCTTGACACAATAAGCACTGACTGATTTCCTACTAAGGGGCAAGTAGCCCAATCAGAGTCACAAAACAAGCTCAAATTGAGTGTGTTGTTGGAAGGATAGATCAATCCTTGTCATGGAGTGCCTTTAATGTATCTGATGACTCTTATGACTGCATCATGATGAGACTTCTTTGGTTTGTCAACAAATTGACTAATTCTTTGTACTGAAAAGCTAATGTCTGGCCTTGTCATTGTAAGATATAGCAACTTGCCAATGATCCTCCTATAAGAAGTGGCATCCTCCAAGAGTGTATCATCATTGTTTGAGTTAGTTGCTTTGTCATACTCATGTGTGGTGAGCTTGACATTGAATTCCATAGGGGTTTCAGCAGGCCTTGCAGCCCCTAGGCCAGCATCTTCAATAAGCTCAATTACATACTTCCTTTGGTTGATTACAAGACCTCTATCTGATCTTGCAACTTCTAGTCCCAAAAAGTATGTCAAGTCTCCTAAATCCTTCAGTTTGAAGTGTGTTTGGAGTGTGTTTTTCAATTGATTGATCATCTTGGTGTTGGAACCAGTGATTAGAAGATCATCAACATAGGTGAGAAGAAAAACTTTGTCATCACCTTGTATCTTGGTGAACAAGGAATGATCTGAGGCACATTGCTTGTACCCATTCTTCAATAAGGTTTGGGTGAGCTTGATGTTCCATTGTCTTGAAGCTTGTTTAAGACCATAAAAGGACTTCTTGAGCTTGCATACATGTTTGGGATATCCCTCAAGAGATTTGGAATGATTGAAACCTTGGGGAATGTCCATATACACTTCTTCATTTAGATCACCTTGAAGAAATGCATTGTTTACATCCATGTGGTACAATCCCCATGAGTTGGCAGCTGCCAAAGCTAATATGATCCTCACTGTGTCCATTTTGACAACAGGGGAGAATGTCTCATTGAAATCAGTCCCTTCAATCTGAGTGAATCCCTTGGCAACCAATCTTGCTTTGTATCTTTCAATGGAACCATCAGAATTGCATTTGACTTTAAATACCCATTTGCAACCAATTGAAAATTTGCCTTGTGGACCCACGTTGTCATAGGATACATACTTCTCCATTCCAAAAATGACATTTGAACTTGATCTTTGTTTGAGTTTAGCAAGCCGTGCACTCCTCCTAGGAGGTGGTGGGTGTAGTTGTGCAATTCTCAGGCTCCTTCTTAGATTGGAAGGTTGGGGTGGAGCTTCTTCAATTGGTTGTTGAGGTGCTTGAACCTCAATCTGAAGTGGTTGATCATCCATTTGAGGTGTAGTAACCTCAATGGGAGGAGTGTTGCTTGATATATCCATGTCAAAATAAGATGGACTCTCAGGTGGGAAATCCTCAAAGGGTTGCTTGACTCCCAAGCAAGATGGAATAAGAGCCTTTAGAGCATACTTTGACATGCTAAATGGGAAGATATCTTCATGGAAATGAACATCTCTTGAAACATGAAAGACTGAGTTTGAAATGTTCATCACAAGGTACCCTTTTTGGGAGGTTGAATATCCCATTAGAATGCATGGTTCAGCCCTTGGACTAAACTTGTCATGGTTGTTCAATTTGGTTGAAAAGCATAGACAACCTATAGTTCTCAAGTGATGAAGGGAAGGGGCTTTGCCATATAACACTTCTATAGGTGACTTGAACTTCAAGATAGAAGTGGGTAGCCTGTTGAGTAAGTAACAAGCATTGAGTATGCAATACCCCCAATGCCTCAATGGCATGGATGCTTGGAACCTTATAGCTCTAGCAATGTTGAAGATGTCCCTATGTTTGCGCTCCACCCTTCCATTTTGTTGTGGTGTATGCACACAACTAGTTTGATGGAGGATGCCAAATTGAAGAAGCAAACCTTTGCAAACTGAATTGATGAACTCAGTCCCATTATCACTCCTCAAAGTCTTGATCATTGTACCAAACTGATTCTTCACCATGATCAAGAAATTCTTGATGTGCAAGAAAGTGTCACTTTTATGCCTCATCAAGTAAACCCAAGTTGCCCTTGAGTGGTCATCAACAATGGTCAAGAAATATTGATTGTTCTTGAAGGTTGGCACTTTGTAAGGACCCCATAAATCCATGTGAACCAAATCAAAAGGCTTTGAAGCAATAGAATCACTGATTGGAAATGAAAGTCTAGATTGTTTTGCAAGAGGACAAATAGTGCATTGTTTGATACAACTATATGTCTTATTCAAGCCTAAAACATCCAAATGATTCAAATATTGTTCTGAGACATGGCCCAAACGCCTATGCCATCTCAATACTTCATCCTTATTCTCCAAGCAAGCAGCTGCGAACTTCATTGGGCTTGAAGGCACCACATCCTTCAAAGTGTATAGTCCTTTATTCCATTCCCCAATCACCATGGACTTGCCACTCTGGCCCTGAAGTAACACATGATCACAAGTAAAGATCACTTTGCAATTTAACTGGCTAGGTAACCTAGATACAGAGATCAGATTGAACTTGAAGTCAGGGACCAAGAGTATGTTGGTCAATGTGAATCCACTTGAGAAAGAGCAAGAACCAACATGAGTCACTTTGCACTTGTGACCATTTGGCAAGTGCACATATTGGTGATCAGAATCACTCTTCTTCAAATCATGTAGTCACTCAATTTGATGAGTGATATTATTAGTAGCACCTGAGTCAACTATCCAAACCATAGAATCACTAGATATACCTGCCATGTTGACATGAGCTTGATCCACATCTTCAAAGCTTAGAGGTGTATGATCAAAATGATCATTATGGGCAGCAACATGTTGGATCCTTTTGTCAGCTGTGCCATGAAATATCCTTTTGTCCTTGGCTGCCACATGCTCAATTGTGCTTGAGTTGCCACCTTCTTCAACAATATTGGCTGAATTCCAATTCCTCTTAGAAGCATTTGGATTGGTTTGATGGATTAGGCGATCATATGGGTAGCCATGCTTGATGTAGCAATTGTCTTCAATGTGACCTCTCTTGCCACAATAGTTGCAAGTATTGAGTGGTTTCCCACTTGAAGGATTAAAGTTGCCTCTACCAAAGCCATTTCCTCTTCCAATGCCATTGCCTCTTGCAAAGCCTCTACCCCTTGCATATCCTCTTCCATTGCCTCTACCACCACCATAGGATGGGTGCTTTCCAGTGAATAAGGCAGTTGCCTCACCCACATCACCAATGGAACCAGAGATTGTCATTTGGCTTTCTTCTTGTACCAACACAGAGAAGGCAATGCTAAGGGAAGGAAGTGGTTGTCTCATAAGCAAGGTGCTCCTAATGTGTCCATAGGAGTCATTCAGTCCCAAAAGAAATGCCATCAACTTCTGCTTCTCCTTGTGTTCATTAACAATGGCAATGTCCCCAGCACATTGAAGATCCAAATCATCAATAGAAGCAAGAGCATCCCAGAGTTGCTTCATTTTGGCAAAGTATTCAGTGATGGAGAGCACACCTTGAGATGTTTGGTAAATCTCCCTTGTTAATTGGAAGATTCGTGTGCCATTCACTTTATCAAACATCTCCTTCAAGTTATTCCAAATGGAAGAAGCAGTTGTGTTGTAGACCAAACCATTCACCAAATCCTTGGCCACAGTGTTCCTCAACCATGCCTTGACAATTGCATTTGCTCTATCCCATTTCACTCTATCATTGACATCAACATCCAATCTTGTGAATGTGCCATCTATAAAACCAAGCTTGTTCTTTACCAACAAGCCTTCCCTGATTGAAGTGCTCCAAACATGATAGTTGGAGGTCCCTTGAAGTTGGAAAGGGATGAGCATATGGCCAGTGGTGTCTGAGGGGTGTATGTAAAGGGGGTCATCAACATTGGTGTCTTGAGCCATATTGTAACCCAAGCAACACAAGTAGGTATCAAAATGGAGTCAGGGGAAACTAAATCCACGAAATCAGCTGCCAGAAATCCAAGCAAAATGGCATACACAATGTTGCACTACAAACAAAAGTAGTACACCAATGTTGTTGATAGTAAGACAAAATCCAGCTCACTCTTTGGTATTGTCCGTACAATTCCGCAACAAAATTCGTGATGTTCAAAGCTTGAAGATCAAAAGAAATGGATTAGAAACCATTCTCCATTGATGAAAGCTCAGAATTCGTGAAGATATGAACACAAAGCTCAAAGCAGTCACAAATACTCCTCAGCCGAGCAATGTGTATGCAAGTGAATCCAAGCAATGAATATCCAGATTTCAAGCAAGAGGCGCAGCTGAAATAAGTTCAAAATCCATATCCAAATCTAGAGAAGCAATACAAACTCCAGAAAATGATAGTATCAAACACGCAATCAGCTCAACAAGGCTGAATTCTTCAAGAACAAGCAAACTAGTACTAAGTCATCTTGGTTTTGCTTAGTCTAGGTGCAGATCTATCTATGCGTGTTCAGTTCTTGAAATTCCACTTACTAGATGTCCATTCTTAAGTAAGAAATGGATTCTTGAAGTAGAAAAGATGATCCACGAAGCTGAATTTGCCAATCCACACTTGAACAAGGTGAATGTTAAGGCAAAATTTTGAAGAAACTTGGTCTTCTTTAGCTTTGTGGTTGCGCCGCCATTTGAGGTGGCTCTGATACCATATTATCTTTAGTAGGTTGAATCAGTTTTTGATTGATGATTAGGGATTACAATGCAAGAGGTAAACTATATATACTAGGTGATAAGGATCACCAACTAGGACTAACTATCCTATGTGCCTAACTTGGTGCACCAAGGTGCATATACTATGTAACATGTACTACATGATATATGCACCATATAATAGCCTTATACAATCATCTAATGACATGATGGAAGTAAATGCAAGTGTAAGTAACAAGATGCAATGTGAGCATATCAACTTATATACTCTATACCTTAGATCATATATTTTTATTCTTTCTTAAATGTAATCAAAATTATGAAATGAATGGTATTAGAGCTTTCAAAAAAATCATGCATGATTTCTCATACTCTCTAGACTGATTTTTCTTTCACTCTTTTCAGGTACCATTGGTTAAGGTATCTGTACATATAAGCTATGCCGGCTAAATGGGGCAACAAAAAAGAAACGTGCAACCATCCAGTTGCACGAAGCACAAATTGCGCACTCGGGATATCCAACGCTCAGGTACGATGAATTGTACTTGATTTTTTTCTTGAGATTTGAGTATCCCTACTCTTTTAGCAGATCAGACGACCACTTCGATGAGGTCGCAACCACGTTAAATGTGACTGCTCCAAAGAACTTACATGTCAAAATTCCACCTACCATATGTGGAATTCATACGCGTCCCCGAACCAAGCTATACATCTGTTTTACAGTGAGGTCTAAACTGATCGGTGGTAACCAAGGGGCATCTCCTATTGAGATCGGACAAGTCCGGAGATGGGAAAATATCAAGAGATCATCGAGAGTCTCGTGAAGATTCAATGTGCTGATCAATGAACATTTGAGATGTCAAGCAAAGATAACATTATTTTTGGTGCCTTCCATCAGAGGTCCATGGGCATTTACTTTCGCAGGTGTTCATATACAAGTTGTGTTTTCTAGATGGAGCAGGAAAATCAGGACATGCAGCAGGTCCAGTCGCATAGCGTGCACATTTCCCACTAGAAAAAATCCAACACCCAGGTAAGAAAAGTTGTGATCATTTTTATCCCCGAAATTTGAGTTTTTCCTTAATCATTGTGCAATTTGGATAATCATCCAAATCAAAGCCCCTGAAAAGCACATCTCGTGCGCGGCCCTTTGCTCGCCGCAAGCTGTCGAATTTATCCCAGATACCTCGGGCGATATCTATGCCCAAATTTACCATTTGCGGACTACTGTGCTAAACTCACACCATCCATGTGTGTTCATCAACCAGACCATTCATCCAACATGTGACGAGCCTAACCCGATTGGTGCTAGCCATGGGGCATCCCCAGCTAAGATTGAGCAATGGCCAGGGCACTCGAGCAGCCAATTTCCTTGACCAAGTCCAACAAAGAATACATTATTGTCTATGTCATCTATTTGTCAGAGGTTCCATCCAGGGCGTCGACACGACCGACGTATTTTCACTCAATCAACTGAGTCTTATTCTAGAAGATGTTTTGGATTAGAAATTTTCAATCTGCCACTAGGGGCATGTGAATAACTGTTGTTGATTATTTTCGGTAAATTTTCTTTTGAAAGAAAAAAAAAACGTTTTTTTCTTTAGGGTCATAGCCACCCTTTAATCGGCTACAGAAAAATAAAGAGAGTTTTTATGTAAATTTTGTGAGATCAGTGAAAAAATAGAAGGGTCACAGTTGTCCCTAAATCAACTACAAATAAAAAGGGTCTCAGTCGTCCCTAAAACGACTACAAAGAAAGGGCCACAACCACCCTTCAAATGGCTACATATAAAGAGAGCTCCTGCAACATCAAAAGCGGGAAATAGGTGAAAGGGCCACAGCCACCCTCCAAATGGCTACAAAAAAAAAAAAAAAGAGTGACCCCGCGAACCCTGTGAGGGCTGGAGAATAAAAAGGGCCACAGCCACCCTTAAAATGGCTACACAAAAAAGAGTGATCCCGCGAACCCGGTGAGGGCGGAAAAATAAAAGAAAGGGTCACAGTCGTCCCTCTAAACGGCTACAATCAAAAGAGTGCTCCTGGAACATCGATGGCGGGTATTAAGTGAAAGGGCCACAACCACCCTCAAAATGGTTACATACAAAGAGTGTTTCCCGGATCAGAGACGAGGAATAAAGGGCCACAGCCACCCTTTAAATGGCTACAATCAAAAGAGCTCCCGCAACATTGAAGACAGTGAAAAAAGGGTCACAACCACCCTCCAAACGGCTAAAAATACTCCCGCATCGAGGCGGAAAATAAAATACGGGTCACAGCCACCGTTTAATCGGCTATCAAATAAAGAGTGCTTCCGCTAGGTTGAAAACCCGAAAGGGCGGCCTAGGTAAAATCAGGAAATGAGAGGCATGGTTGCAAGTTCAAAAATTGCAATCATGGCAGAAGGAGAGAAAATAAAAAAAACCGAGGGGCACGATCGAAAATCTCTCAATCGACCGCGGCAAAAGGAGAGAAAAAATAGAAATTCTCAAAAAAAAAAAAAAGAAAAAAGAAAAAGAGAAAGATCCCGCTAAGTTGTCGCACCATCCGCAATTTAGGCAAAAATTAGGGACAAACATTCGTGCGCCTGTGTATTATCTAACGGTACAGCGTCTTCCAAAGTCAACTTCACGACAAGCGGGACGGTTACAGTCTGCTCTCGTGAGTCACCATTCAAGGATGAGTAGGACTGTTACAGTCTGTTCTTACGAGTTAATTTCACGGCAAGCGGGACGGTTACAGTCTGCTCTCGCTAGTCACCATTCAAAGATGAGCAGGACTGTTACAGTCTGTTCCTACAAATCAACCGGCAATCGGGATCTGAAGTTGTCCAGTTTACCAAGAGTCACCCCAACGATGCTGCGCTGTCCCAGATATGCTAGTCATCACATCTATCCATTCGACGGTGTCGCGCTGCCCCAGGTATGCTAGTTACCTCAACCGGTGTTGCGCTGTACCAGATATGCTAGTCACCACAACGATGCTGCGCTGCCCCAGGTTTGCTAGTCATCACAACCAGTGTTGCGCTGCCCCAGGTATGCTAGTCACTATCGACAATCAGGATCTAAAGTTTCCCAACTTTCTGAGAGTCACCCCCGACGAATGAAGCCTTAGTATTCAGCCTTCGCAAGTCACGCCACTAGAGGCACTTCTCCAACGGACGCAACTAGAGGCTCTTATCTGACGGACGCCACTAGAGGCTCTTCTCCGATACACGCCACTGAAGGCTTTTCCTTATCGCTCGCCACTGGAGGCATCATCGATCAAGATTTTACTTTACTGCACGCCACTGGAGGCTTTACTTTTTTGCACGCCACTGGAGGCTTTACTTTTCCGCTCGCCACTGGAGGCATCATCGATCAAGATTTTACTTTACTGCACACCACTGGAGGCTTTACTTTTCCGCACGCCACTGGAGGCTTTACTTTTTCGCACGCCACTGGAGGCTTTACTTTCTGCAACGCCAACGGAGGCACTGCCAACAGGGGCACCGGCGACCGAGGCTTTACTTTTCCGCACGCCACTGCTGGCTTTAATTTCTGCACCGCCAACGGAGGTACCGCCAACAGGGGCACCGCCGACCGAGGCTCTTATTTACCGCACTACCAATGGAGGTTTTCTTTCGCACCGTCCGAAATAAGCCAGGAGCTCCCTTGAAGACTCGAAGATTCAAAAGAAAGACATACTTATCATCCAAAGTTCGATGTTTCCTTGTCTTTGGACGAATCCCCTCGAACATGTTCTACGGGAATCTGCCCAAAGAGGGGCAAACTGTAAACACCTAATTTTGGACCACGCGCGACTTGCGTGACGTGTGGCGCACCTAAATGAGGAAATGTCTAAATTTGGCAAGTCGCGAAGCTTCCAAAGATGCTCAGAGCAATATTAGGATAGTTATCTGTATTTATTGCAGTGTATATTTTCTGAATATTTGTATTAAGCATTTAGAATATTTAGAGTATATTAGGAGAATAAATCAGTGTAATTTACTGCTTAATTAGACTAGATCTAAGTATTATAAATAGTGGTCTATGTTTACATTGTAAAGGGAGGAGAAAAAACACCAGCAATAATAATACACACATAATCTCGAAATCCGTGAAAATTTGTCTGTTTCCTTAATAAAAAAACATTTTTTTTCAGGCTATTCTACAGCCGTGACTTGCGCCCTCCGGCCGCCGGACTGACGACGCTCCACCACACCCTCCTCGCATGGCCCCGCCGGTGACCGCCTCCCCCCTCTCTCTCTCTTTCTCTTTCTCTCTCTCTCTCCCTCCCTCTCTTGAATTTCTCTCCCGACCAGATCTGTCCGCTGCTGAAGCTCAGGTCGCCGCTGCTTCACCCTCGACCGCCGCCTATTCCTGAACTCGCCCAACCCAGCTCTGCCTGGACCAGCCTGAACCCGCCACCGTCGTTTCCGCCGGAACCAGTGGACTCACCGGAGTCGACCGAACCGTCCCTGCTTGCCTGGTGGTCTGCTGCTGCCTGTTTCGTCAGTTCTGTTCGTCCTCACCGGAGCTCGTCCACCCGCCGTGGCCGTGCTGCTGCTTCGTTGGAGTCCGTCATCGCCTTGCCTGCCGCTGCCGGAGTCAGTGCTGACGCTGCAATCTTCCAGGACCAAAATCTTGGCACGCAAGTGAGTCTTTTTTATAATTAATAGTTTATTATTATTTTGTTATTATATTTTCTGTTTTATATTACACTTAATTAATAATTTAAATGTAATTAGCTAGATTTAATTAATAGTTTGAATGTAGTTGGTAAAATTTAATTAGTAGTTTAATTTAAGGTGACTAAATTTAATTTGATTGCATGTTAGAAGTTTTTTAGTATTTTAGACTTCATTTTTAATAGGATTTATAGGTTATAATTAATTATTAGATTTGACATTATATTTGATAATATCTTTTGCATATGATGAAATTTGATTAATTTTGACATTGTTAGATCAATTTAGTGTAATGTATGTATAAGCAATAAAATTGGCAAATTTGTGAATTGAGTACCGAAAGGGCGTGATTAATTCCATGATTTTTAATTCGTAACAGAATCCCCGAACTCGTATTTCTGATCGTAGACTGATTTAATACCTAGTTGTTTAATTAGTTATTCGCTTAGGTAATTTATGATTCTAGTTAGCCTAATAATTAACTAGTGGCGACTCTTTTCAAAATTGCACGTTTTCAAAACGTAATTCGCCGCAGGTCGGATTTTAGGTCCAACAACGAGAAAAATCATCCACAGAGGTAAAAAAATACCGAAAACCTTATATTGATAAAACTGAGCAAGGACCCTAAACGTCTGAATGAACTAAATTAAAAATACTGGCAGACCTCCTATGGAATCTAGGAGGATGAGAAGCATGGACATGCTTCCCCTGGACACATGACTCACAAAATAATTCAGAAACAGAATGAAATTCAGGACAGATCTTCTTTAGCACCTGTAGAGACGGATGCCCCAGCAGATAATGAACCTCTTGAGCGCTCTTCGTACTCAGGTATGCCACTCGTTGAGGAGAGATCTCCATGCAATACATGCCTTTGTCCTTATATGCAGTGCCAATCAACTTGTTCGTCCCTAGTTCCTGAAAGATGCATTTAGTTGGAGTAAAAGTAACAGAGCAATATAATTGTTCAATAATTTTGCTGACAGACAGAAGATTTTAAGAAAAAGATGGAACGTATAAGATAGAAGATAAAGGCATGCGTGATGAAATTTTGATGTTTCCAATTCCTTCTACATTACAGGTAGAGCCATTGGCTATCTGGACAGGTGATTGGAAGGTAGGGGCAAGTCCTGATAGTATACCTTTGTTACCAGTCATATGATCAGTAGCACCTGAATCAACAATCCATGATAATTTTGATGCTAATAGACAGTTGGAAGTCATACCTGGAGGGGTGACAAGAGCCTTCGAAGGCTATGGCAGAGGGTTCATGTTACGAAGGTAGCCCATTTGCTCAAGGCGTTGAACTAGTGCGGTGATGTCATCTGATCCAGTACGTGCAACAACATCATCTGAACTGTTATGGGTGCTGATTGGTTGATCAGCAGTTGCCACCTGAGCATGAGGAAGGTTTTGTGAATTTCTTGAGCGTGGTTGGCCTTTTGGGCGCTTTGGGCAGTCCCACTTCATGTGTCCCCACTCCTTGCAATAACGACACTGCACATTCTCATTGCTATTAGAACTTGTCACCGACGTTGAACCTATGTTTTTACCCTTGTAAGATTTTTACACCAATGCCGAGGTCTCAGTAACAGGTGATGACTCAATATCGTCTGATGGAAACATCTCTCGTAGAAGGTGATAAGTGGCAGTCAGTGACGGTATGGTGGTCTGACCAAGAAGGATTGGTCGTGCCGAGGAATATCTAGATGACATGCCTCCAATGAACGTGAGAGTGTTCAGTTGCTCCCATGTATTAGCAGAATCCGCACCGAAAGGAAATAGCTCAGTCATCTCATCAGACAGTTTCTTGAATTTGGTGAAGTACTCGGTTAAAGTAGCATCACCCTGTTCACAACTTGCATGTGCTTGGGACACTGCATAGGCGTGTGCCATGCTATTTTTCTTGGAATATGTGGACTGGAGGTGATCCCACATTTTCTTAGTGGTTTTGAAGGTGTGGACCGTGGAGAGAATGTCAGGCTCCATTGCATTCCAAAGGATCATGCGAATAGAGCTATCATCAGCTTTCCAGTCCTCGGTGTCTTGTGGTTCTTCAGTCAGATATTTTCCTTTTCAGAGTGATTCTACTCCAGTGACAACAAACGTGGACCACTGTGACCATTTAGAACTCGAGAGATAGACAGGAATCTTCAGTAGCTGGGTGGAGTTTGGTTGTGAAGCCATGGGAGTTGTCATATTTAATCAACAAGACAAAGCAGCGATAAAACCAGCCATGAACCGGACAAAATAATGTCAGACCAGCCCAGACAAGAACCAGACAAAATAATGTCAGACCAGTGATGAACCAGACAAGAACCGGACAGAATAATGCTAATCAGTCAAGAATCAGCACCAGCAAATCAAACCAGCAGCAAATCGAATTAGAACCAGAGTAATATATTGAACCAGGAAATCGAACCGGACCAGGCAAATATCAAACCGGACCAGGCAAATAGCTACTAGACCATACCGGGCAGAAACAGAACCCTAATATCGCACAATTGCAAAGAATTGGGGAGGCAGTTACCGCAGTTGCAGAGCTTTGACAAGGTGGTGCGGCTGAAGCGATTCCGACGTCGACGTTCGATGGACAGAGAGCAGGCGGTCAAACGGTGGGTCCGGCGTCGTCGGTCGTTGGGCAGAGAGTGGCAATGGCGTCGGTTCGCAGAGGGCCAGTGTCGGTGGTGGTGGGCGCCAGCGTCTGTTCGGAACAGACAGGAGCACAAAGACCGGTCGACGTCGGGACGGGCAGAGGTGGCCGGTGTCGGGACGGGCAGAGGTGGCCGGCTTCGGCTAGTCAGTGGTCGAAGATGGCCAAGATGGTCATACGGGAGAAATCACAGAGGTAGCAGATAACCTGCCCTGATACCATGAAAATCAATTCAGAGAATTCACAGTATTTTCACTAATCAAGGTATTACAATATATAATTACATGATCAAGCTGAATTTGGAAGAAAGATAAACTAGGAAAACAATTAATTTGCTAGAAATGGAAAACATAATCTATACATGTTTCTATATTTAACAATTTTGTCTTGAATTTTTTGAAAATAAAATAAACTTGATAAGTAGTGAAGTATCTAGAATTCTCTAAGAGTGTTTAGGAGTGTAAGAGACTAGAAAAGTCTAGGTAATTAGAGTGTGTAGAAGAGTCTCAAGAAGTCACTAGAACAAGAAGTCACTAGAATCCTTAAGTGTCTAGAGTCCTCCATATGTACCTATAAATAGGTGATGAGATGAATGAATGAGAATGCAACAAGTTGAGTAGAAAAAACAACAAGTCTCTCATATCCTCTCCACCTCTCCCACTCTCACACACATATACATATTCAAACACCAACAAGTGGTATCAGAGCAAGGTTTAAAGATCGCGATGGCAACGACAAGCATGCAAGTGCCGAGATTGACGAAGGATAACTACGATAGATGGTGTATCCAAATGAAGGCCCTTTTGGGATCACTTGACGTGTGGGAGCTCGTGGAGACCGAGTTTGAGGAACCCGAAGCGACGGAGGAAATGTCAAAAGAAGATAAGGACGAATTGAAGGAGCAACGGAAGAAAGAGAAGAGTGCCTTGTTCACAATATATCAAGGTCTTGATGAAGCCACGCTCGAGATAGTCGCTCCGGCCAAGACATCATACGAAGCATGGGGAATACTCCAAAAAGCGTTCAACGACGTCGAAAAGGTAAAGAAAATTTGCCTACAAGCTCTCCGTGCTCAATTCGAGTCCTCCATCAAGAAAGTTCGGAGTCCATCTCCGACTACTTCACAAGGGTCATCTCAATCGTGCATCAAATACGAAGAAATGGAGAAACTTTAGAAGATGTTCGTATCATAGAGAAGATCTTGAGATCTCTCGATCCAAAGTTCGATCTTGTTGGCGTGGCGATTGAAGAATCCAAGGACTTAGAAGAAATGTCCGTGGAGCAGCTAATGGGTTCCCTACAAGCCCATGAACAACGACTTTTGAAGAGAGGAGAAGGTACATCCTTGGAGCATGCTTTACAAGCAAAGTTGACATTGAAGAATGACGGATCACGAGGCGGCTTCCAAAGAGGAAGATTCATAACGCGGAGAGAGGAAGAGGTGGTCGAACAACAACCACCAATGAAGTCGACAACAATGATGGAGAGTCGATCCAAGAAGGAGATCGAGGAAGAGGTTGCGGTCGTGGTCGTGGCCGTGGTCGCGGACGAGCCCAAGGTGGATGGAGAAATAACAAATCAGGAGTTCAATGCTATCTGTGCAAGAAATACGGTCATTATGCGGCAGAATGTTGGTACTGTTAGCATATGGTGACGTGGCGCCGTAATAGGAGCCTGTTAATTAAGGGAATTACCTAAGTTAATTAGGTAATTGTCAATTTGGGCTAATTGGGCCAAATCCAATTAGTAATTGACAAGGGAGGCCCAAAATGGGCCTCCCCCCTTTTTACATGGTTCGGCCGAAACCCTAGTACCACATAGGGTGAAGTTTCCTTTTGGCAACTCCACCCAATACTATATATAGGGGTGACTCCTAAGGGGTTACACACACAATTAAGAACAATGATCTCCATTGAGAAAACTTGTCACCCTAGTCTAATATTTCGGCACCATCACATCAAGTCCGAGGTTCCATCTCCGTTGAAGAATCGATCAGAGGTCTTGTTGTGGAGCTATATCGCGTGGGACTTTTTCTGACGAAGAACTTGCACGTGGTTTCGACCGGAGGATCAGAACTCCCTCCACATTGTTCTCGGGCAGGAAAGCTAAAAGGTATGTGTACTAATTCCGCTGCGTAGATTAGATATATTGCTAGTACACGTTTAGCATTCTGTAGTATTACGTCCCCGTAATCCAATAGTGATATCAGAGCCTGAGTTAGGAGTTCTTAAACTTTTGATAAATTGATGTTCTTGATGTTATGAAAATCCAAAATTTTCAAGTATATGAACACCATGAAAATCCGAAATTTTTAGCTATTTCTATGTGTTTGATCTTTAAAAAGTTTAAATTTTCAAATTTTACATGTTTTTATGGATCATAGCCGAAAATTTGGGTTTCAATATAAATTTGATGTTCATAATCTTCAAGAACACCATGAGTTTTATCAAGAACACAATTTGGATTTTTGATCAAGGTAGTGTTTGATCTTAAAAATTTGACAACTTTTTTCAACTCTTTGTCTTTGTGCCGAAAACCCTAATTTTCTTGGTCACCAAGACTTTAAAATTTCGGCACAAATATAAAAATATATATGTTTCCATTTTTAAATTTTATTAATAGGTAACTATATATCTATAAGTTGGAAAATATGGATAGGTTTATAATATAATATTGTAAAAGATATTAACTATCAATATATATAACAAAAATATAGGGATAAATATATATTGATAGGATTTAGTTACTTAAAAAGATTAAGAAGATATATTGTCTACATATTTTAATCCCTAAAAGATATATTTGACAATATTTTGTATATATATATATATATATATATATATAACCAGCCGAAATATATATTAATATATATATTTATATTGTTGATTGATTTACATCTTAAAGATAGAATCTTGACAATATATATATATATATATATATATATATATATATATATATATATATATATGTGCCGAATTATATATGTATATTAGCAATATTGGAAATTATTTTAAATAATTAATATTTCCTGGTGGCTAAGTTAAGTTTTTGGTGGACTTTAAAACCCTACTTAGCCCACAAGACATATTTCAGCCAAACCCTAGGGTTTAAGGGTCGATCCAATTGCTAAATTGGAACGAACAAAACCAATCCGGGTTTTCTTAATCGCCACTCGGGTCGGGTCGGACCGTAGTAACTAAATTAAACCTAACCTAACCGGTTTTGAGTGATAAACCGAACCACTATCTTATTTTATTGAACCGTTTCGGACCAAACCGAAATTTTTAAAATCAGACCGGGTTGAACCAGATTTTAAATTTTGGACCGAACCACTTTGAAATTTTCGAAATTTTAAATTGTTCAATAAAATAGGATGTCAAATTTTAAATCCAGAATGTTTTCGAACTTTAAAATTAACCTAAACAGTGCTCTTAGGGTTTGTATTTTAATACACGGTTTCAATCAAAACCCTAATGCCTAGTTTCGATTATGGGGATGGATCTCGGACTTGCATGTTTTTGGGACTGGACTAAATTAGTGGGCTGATTTGCAATTGTTTACTTTCTGCATCATATATTTAATATAATTAGAATTCGTCTTGACTTAGTCAAGCTAGCTGGATATTATATTGCGAGCATTGAGCTCTGGGATTTAAATATATGGTTTGCGCAATAGGATAGACATGCTATGCTGATTGAAAGTGCCTAGAATCCATGTCTAGAAATTCGCATGATTGATTGTAAGCATGAATTGCAAAACAGCCCCTAATATTTTCAAAACGTTTTATAAAACCGAAAATTCCAGTCGCCAATTATGCATGATATGTACGAATGTTCCATGTTTTGACGCGTATGCTAGGATGTTCATGATAGAACGCATGTGATAATTTACTTTACGTAGAATTATATATGCTAGGAACATTAGACGCATGACGCGTAAACATGTTGTGTTCGATATTTATGGCATAGTATGATGATTTGCTAGATGTAGTATAATTATAAATATGCATGCGTAAATTATCGGATAATTTTACAAAATCATAAGGGCCTTGGGAAAGCCAAAATCGGGTATGCTTATTTGAAAATTCTCGTTCCGGTAATTTGCAATAGAATAACCGTTTTCAAAAGACTGATCTATTAGATTGAAAACGACAATAGTGTGAATTTTTTCACGAGACCCCCTTCCTCGGTTTACTGAAGGTTGGTTTGGTTTAGTGACTGAAGGATCACTATTCGTCGTATTCCATCATAATAGATAATCCGATGTATGCAATTCTGTCAAAATGTTGTTGTCTTCCTAACTTACATAAAACATATGTGGTAGTTTTTATGGCTGGGTCGGTACGCTTTTATAAACCATGCAATTTGGATGATATGAGGCATGGAGTGAGATGGTGAGAGAACGTCTTATAGCATGTGACACATATGTGTATCATGCCAATAAGAAACGAGATGTTGGTACAGCCGGACAGCAACCTAATTCCCAGAATTGGGAATATATGTTTGGGAGATAAGAAAGCATGCGAAGTGATATTGGCAGCCTTGGATAAAGAGGTTGCAGAGGACTTCACACTCAATTATTCAGCTGCTCAGCTTTGGGCTGCCCTTAAACTCCGTTTCGGAAGTGGAAAGGCAACTGAAACAAGACAGGTAATAATGGAGTATGATGACTTACTTTCAAACGACACCAGCGCAAAACGTGGGTCTAACCAAAGAATTGAAAGGTCCAATTGGAGAAAGATAATCAATATCGCACAGGGATATCCCATGTCTTGGTTTGCTGATGACTTTGGACTAGAATACTTAATAACAACAATTAAGTATTCTATGTACTTGTTCACGTAAAGCAACCAAATGAGACTGACATGTTCCCATGTGAACATTAGCAAGAGGACAAAGAAAATAACGGAGGAAACAAGATCGACTTGGTCCTCAAACGACAATCATAGTATGACAAATACTATCGATTCCGTACTGTAAAAGGTACACCTCGTTTGCCACTTATATGAAACCGTTAAATGTTTTGTATCACTAAGTATACTGATATAATTCACTTGTGAATTTCTTTCAGGCGTACTCGGTGAAGATGGATGAAGTTTTCCTTTCAAGTTCTGTTTTCTTTTAACTCTAAGAGCTTTGTTTTGTATCTCATTAACGTGCCAATATCTATAAATTCTCTTACTATCAATAAATGTTTGATATTAGTTAATTATGATTCGAAATTATTGAATAAAGTAGTAACCATTCGCTCTATGAAATTGTCTACTTATCAAAATTAATCGTGCCAGTTAAACAAGCTCGATCCGAAACGAACAACTAATATGAGATTCTTCCAATAAAACGGTTGAACCAGAAAACATTCACTTACCTAATCAATCATCCATCGATTGCGTAGTTCCAAAAAGAGACCGACCAGAAAACTACATCCTTATTTATTAAGTACTCCATTATAGTTTGTATCCCAAATAATATGCATGTTTAAAACCGATTTTGCTTTTAAATTTGGAGACTAAAACGATTCTCAAAACCACGGTTTAAAACCGGGTATGCGCGTGACGCATGTCACCTCGAAAGACGGGACACATCGTTTTAGAACACGAATTTAATAATCAAGTATTTTTATAAATGCAGAATTTTTGTTTGTAATCCTTTGGATATAACTCTTTGATAACTACTTAGATTATACGTAAGCTTTCCAGCTACTACAATCTAATTAGAATATCAACCATGACATTAAAAGCGACAGCCTAAATGCATGGTCCATACGATAAATATATGGATGAGTTAAATAAACGAAAAGAAGTAGTCGGTAAAACGACTCTCCCACCATTAGCCTTGAACGAAGAGTTTGGGTAAAAGCATTCATTAAACACTTCAAGAAACATAGTTTAGAATTACATAATGTTAGAGTTGCACATTAATTGTTCCTGCGGGATGAGATTAATTTAACTCACATTAATGTAAAACACTATGTTCTGACAAAATCGGTTAACACGTTACCATAAAAGCTAATGAATGATTCGGGTAAAACCTTATTACAAAGACACATTAATTTGCGCATTAAAACGAGTATTTATTAAGAGTATGCACTCCTCTCGGAGAATACCAGTTTTAAAATTAGCCTGGAACAATCGTTTCGTGGATAAACATGACACATTATAAAGATTTGAGGATGGATTTCCAACGCTTTGCAAAACAAACGAACTAGTACTGATTTAGTTAACAGATAGTTGATGGAGATTCTCAGGTCCCACTTACTTTGAGTGGGAGAATTGATACAGCATAAGTGATTGATTTGGTAAATGATCATGGAAACGTCCTCATAATAAATCCAGTGAGAGGGCTCACTCCCCCTCACACATAATCATCACTAAATTTTAAAATGCGAATCAAGTCGGACCTGATAATCATGATAATGAACTATTTCCACTACACCAGAACATGTTTTTTGTGGCTACTAGAAAGGTCACAAAAGACCACAAAATAGTCACAGAATAAATCAGTGACCAAAAAAATGTTTGTCACAGGGTGGTCACAGTAGATAAGGTTGCTAAATGAAATAGTGACCAAATGAAAAACTAGCCACTAAATAAAGCAGAAATTTGTGACTACGTCAAAGAGTCACTAATCATTAATTATGATATTAATGATGATTTTTTTTTTGGTAAATAAAAGGAATGTGCTAGTAGTAGCACCCATATGCCCATCATGTTACGTAATGTCCGGACTTTCGTGTTAATTTGGGAGTACATCATACTTATGAACAACCGACGCATGCACTTGCCCCGTTGACGTAACCCCAGGTAATGATTATAATTAAGTCGATAGGGGGATTCGAACTCATGACCTCGAAGCCAAACCACATGAGAGTCAGCGCTCTCAACCACTAGACCACAACTGCTTGTGGTATATTAATGGAAGCAATACATATATCTATATAATTTTTTAAAAAAATATTATTTATGTATTTTTTATTTATTAGTTTTCTAATTAAAACTAATAAAATAAAATATTAAAGAGTGAATGGTTTACAAATTACTCTTAACCGTATCAACATACTTCCTACTTTGGAGTACTCATAATTATTATATATATCAATATCAATACATGTATAAAATTATGTACATTAATAAGAGATCGCTCCTAAATAAGATCTCATATATAATTTTACAACATATAACTCCAAATAAATGGTACAAAAATATATGCAAAATTGTTTTTATACAATATACACATGTTAAAGGAAGTAGGCGACATTGTCAATAAGTGTAAATGATTCTATATGTCTCTCCTGAATTCATATGCATCTTACTAGATAGAATCCTGCAAAACAATGAAGAACATGACGACGATGGCACGCATGGTAGTCGTGAAACCTGACATGAGAGATAATCCATTTCGTATCCATGTCGGTTTTTTATTCAAATTAACACTTAGATATGCTAGATAGATCATGTTGGGATCCAAGGGATAGAGAGAACCATATATATTACCTATGGAGGTACTGCGGAATCCAATGACTGTCGCTACCATCACCTTCCAATTATATAAATTCCAATGTATGCACCCTCAAAATTGAATTCTTAGATAGATTAATCGAGAAATTCAGAGAGGAAAAAGAGGGAACTGCAAAAACGCATGGAGGAGATTGATGAAGATCAACTAGAGATTATAGTGTTTTAAGGAAGATGAAAAGAGTTTTCGCTTACACATGCATAAGGAATAGATGGAGACTTCAACTGCTAGGGAGCTCCCATCTTGTGCGATGGCCTCGGCCCACTTATCACAAGATTTGTGAGAAATTTAAGGGAGATTGAATAATTGAGATAAATATAATAACAGTTATTTGAGATATTTAAGGAAAAATTTAGGTCAGATTATTATTAACCTTGAGATAAAGATGAACTGGTCAATCATCTAAGGTATAAAAAACAGTTTTTATTTATTTTATTTATTTAATTGCTAGCTAATTTGTAAATAATTTATCTTATGTTCGGCCAAAATAATAATAATAGCTTATTTTCTATTAATTAATTGCTTGTTTATTAGTAGCACTTTTTTTTATTTCAAATATATTCTTCTACTACTAAATAACTATAATTACTATATCATAAAATACATAAAATAAATTATCAGTGATAAACTATATTATTATTGCTTAGAGATTAGTTATTGTTAAAATAGAAACTATTTCTCCAAACCAAAGTTATATGCCCTATAATATTTGTTAAAATAAAAAAAAAATTATCAACTTAAATTCAACTAATTTTAAATATTTGATAACAAAACAAAATGGTGTAATAATATACACATATCGAATGGTAGGAATAAAACGAACTAATATTTAAACGTTATTTACAATTTTCTAACTAGATGAAAATCATCACATATTATATTTAGCAGTGGTACATGTCCAAACTAATATTTAAAAACTAAAACTTTCAATTATCGTCATGTGTTTAGCTAGTACATACATGTTTCACTTTGTTTTGGACACAAATTGGTTGTGATTAGCAACTAAATATTAGTTCATCACTAAATAGTTTCACGAATATATGATTTGTGACTAAATTCATATGTAGCTACTAAAAAATTAAATTTTAGTGACTAATTGTATTATGGTCACAAAATATTCATCACTAAAAATATGTTTTTTTGTAGTGTTCAACTACCCATTTTTCCTAGTGGGAGTGGAACAACCAACTCGATTCCAGATCTTAGTGATCGAAGAATACATCTCGGAGGTAGAATCCCGAGACCGAGAGGTTATTCCAAGTAAGTTCAACCACCATCATTGTTTCCAGTGGGAGTAATGCCCCGATAAGAAGCTTTATTCCGAGTGGGAGTAACGATCAGACTAAAACATGAGATTAACGTGCCTAGACATCGTCAAAGGCAACGAACTTCTCTAGAGAAGTGTCCCATCAAACGAGATGTGTCTCACATCTTGATAGTCTTTCTTGAACCAGTGACGGTTCAACAAGCAAATGAAGGACCTCAAACCGAGGGAATGGAGGAAAACAATGAAGGATGAAATTGCCTAAATAAGAACTAATTCGGTTTTAGTATTTAGTTGATTTATCTCTTAACCACAGAACTAGAAAGTGAAATCTTAGAATTCACTTCGGGTGGAAATTTCGAGTGGTGCAAAACTCGAATAATTGCGAAAGGATATACCCAAATCCACGGATGGACTCTGATGAAACATACTCACCAACTGTGCGTTACACCATAGTAAGGTCCATCCTTGCCCTAGTTGCTAGTCTTGATCTAGAGCTACATCAAATGGATGTTAAGACCGCATTCCTCCATGGAAACCTGGAGGAAGAGATCTATATGGAGCAGCCGGAGGGTTTCATTACTCCTGGTAAAGAACATAAAGTTTGCAAACTCCAAAGATCTATATACGGCCTTAAACAATCGTCTCGGCAATGGTATTGCAGATTCCACGAGGAATCTTCGGATACGGATTCGTGAATCTTCACGAGGATCCCTGCGTATACACTAAGACCTCCGGGTCTAAGTATGTCATCATAACACTATATGTGGATGATATACTCATTGCTGGGAACGATATGAGTTTCATGAATAAATCAAAGTCCTGGTTAGCATCTGCATTCGAGATGAAAGACATGGGAGAGGCCATGTACATCTTAGGCATCAAAATTGCCCGAGATCGTGCCACCCGGAAATTATGTCTATCTCAGGAATCATATATCAACAAACTGTTGAAAAGATTCAGAATGCTGGATGTTAAACCCGTGGATATGCCATTTGTGTTCGGGTGCGCGCTATCGAAGCGTGATGGCCCGAAAAACCAGCAGGAGCGTGAACAGATGAAGAATGCAGAGTATCTGAGCATGGTAGGGAGTCTAATGTACGCAATGCTCTATACTCGGCCAGACATCTGTTACGCTGTGGGCCTAGCAGCAAGATTCCAATCAGATCCTAATTATCAACATCTAAAGGCCGTAAAACGAATTATCAGATATATGAAAGGTATTGCCGACTATGTTCTGTGCTATGAGGGCAATCAGCTCGAATTGATCGGTTATAGTGACGCCGACCATGGTGGCGATCCGGATGATCGTAAGTCCACCACAGGAGGAGTTTTCCTCCTTGCTAATGCTGCCATATCATGGGTAAGCAAGAAGCAATCTTGTGTCGCACTTTCTACTATGGAATCAGAATTCGTTGCCCTCTCCAGAAATGCACAAGAAGCGGTCTGGCTGAAAAGGCTTATTACTGCATTAATTGGCACCGACAAAAGGAGTAAACCTGTGAAGGTGCACTCCGACAGTCAGGCGGCCATTGCGGCAGTTAAGAATCCAAAGTACCATAGTAGGACTAAACACATTGATGTGAAATAAAATTATGCTAGGTCGGTTCTGGAAGACAATATAATCGCTTTAGAATACTTGCCTACGTAGGGAGATTTTTGAAAAGCACGTAAAACTGCTTGGATTACGTAGGGCTTAAACTGCGTGGCTTGTAAAAGTGATAACATTTTGACATCTGAAATTATGTTTCAATTAAATAAAAGAATTGCAGTTAGAGTTTATGATTCATCGACGTCATAATAATTAACAACATCGGATTTTACGGTCTATAAACTAAGTCGTAGGAAGAAGTAAAATTCTTCCACCAAAATTATGTCGAATGTGAACCTTGACTAGTCACACAGGCGCGGTCATCTTGTAAAGAGAGAGGGATCTCTACCATAACAAGATTGGCTAAGAATCAGGGGAGTAAACCTGATTAAGCAAAACGATAACATTGTCACGCTTAACAACATGACTTAATCTTCGTTTTGTAAATCGCCGAGTTGGACTTTGTCCGTCACTATATCACTTTCAAGGCCAGATGAGAGATTCTACGATAGCATTATTTACATATCCCATCCCTGGCTTTACCAGGTGTGCTATCGACGCGTGCTTCATACTGCGCGTGCCATATATGACCTCAGGGTCATGCTCGGTTGTGCTAGCTAGAATCCTTGTGATTCAAATGGCGCATACTTCTTCACCTTGAGCGTGTGATTGATCTTGGATGTCTTATGAAGAGACATCCAAAGTATCCTCACGGACTCAGAACTTATACCTAAGGTCTGACTCAATACTCGCTTCCCGGCGTACGAGCGTAGTGCCAAAGAAAACAGCCAAGTGACCACGTCTTGGAAACCGGTTGAGTCAGACAAAGGGTATAAGCGATGGGGATGGTCAAGTTCACCTTTAATTCACCGACTCTCGTGTTCACTAGATGGCCGCCAACCGGATATTAGTTGAAGGTTGTGAACACTTGTACGGATGCCCTGGAGAAGTATTCATTTGTGGAAAACTTGGCAATTGGAGAATTAACAGTTGACCAAGGATACAGTGCGGTACATAGTTTTATTTCAAACAGGTTTGGTTCATGAAAGGGAATCAACGTTCTGCGGGCACTACAATACTCCTAACAGATGAGTATCACGATGCCCGTCGTATCCGCCGGTCGCACGACAAGCCTCGTATGAACTATTCAAAGACGGAGACGAAGACTGAAGACTGAGATGTTGATACCATTGCGTAATCGTATAGATTAATGAGCACCCTCCCATTCCGGCGAGTGGGAGCTGTTAGCATATGGTGACGTGGCGCCGTAATAGGAGCCCGTTAATTAAGGGAATTACCTAAGTTAATTAGGTAATTGTCAATCTGGGCTAATTGGGCCAAATCCAATTAGTAATTGACAAGGGAGGCCCAAAATGGGTCTCCCCCCTTTTTACATGGTTCGGCCGAAACCCTAGTACCACATAGGGTGGAGTTGCCTTTTGACAACTCCACCCAATACTATATATAGGGGTGACTCCTAAGGGTTTACACACAAAATTAAGAACAAGGATCTCCATTGAGAAAACTTGTCACCCTAGTCTAATATTTCGGCACCATCACATCAAGTCCGAGGTTCCATCTCCGTTGAAGAATCGATCATAGGTCTTGTTGTGGAGCTACATCGCGTTGGACTTCTTCTGACGAAGAACTTGCACGTGGTTTCGACCGGAGGATAAGAACTCCCTCCACATCGTTCTCGGGCAGGAAAGCTAAAAGGTATGTGTACTAATTCCGCTGCGTAGATTAGATATATTGCTAGTACACGTTTAGCATTCCGTAGTATTACTTCCCCGTAATCCAACAGGTACAACACCGACATTGAGGGAGAAAATGCAAACTTCGCAAAGAAGATTGACGACGATGGAGTCCTTTTGATGGCCTACAATCAATTGAAGGAGACGGAGTCTAACATATGGTTCGTCGACACAGGAGCTTCCAACCATATGTGCGGAAGGAATGAGTTCTTTGCGGAGTTTGATGAAAGATACGATGGACACATCACCTTTGGCGATCTTTCTCAACACCCAATTAAAGGGAAAGGTAAAGTTCTCTTTGAACTAAAAAATGGACGACAGTTGTGCATCGCCAATGTCTATTTTGTTCCTGACATGAAGAACAATATTTTAAGTGTCAGCCAATTGCTCGAGAAGGGATATGGCGTCCGAGTAAAGAAAAATACACTCACAATCCGTGATAATTACAACAAATTTATCACGAATGTAACTATGACGAAGAACCGAATGTTTCCGTTGAAGTTAAGGTTCAACGAGAAGAATTGCTTGAAGGTGACAACCATAGACAACTCGAATCTTTGGCATCTCCGGTATGGTCATCTGAATTTCAAGGCGCTGGAATTAATGGAGAAGAAAAACATGGTACGAGGTTTGCCCAAGATCAATCATCCCAACGGCGTGTGCGAAACATGTGTCATCGGAAAGCAACAAAGGAAACCATTCAAGAAGTATCCATCGAAGAGAGCAGCTGGTCGTCTCGATTTAGTCCATTCTGATGTGTGCGGACCAATCAAGCTCATGTCCATTAGTGGAAATAGATATTTCTTGACCTTTACCGATGATTATAGTGGCATGACTTGGGTTTATATGATGAAGCAAAAAAGTGAAGTTTTGACAAAGTTTAAGGAGTTCAAGAGCATGGTCGAGAAGCAAAGTGGATTCCATTTGAAGTGCTTACGAACCGACCGAGGAGGCGAGTATACATCGCGTGAATTTGACAGGTTTTGCAAAGAAAACGGGATCGTGCATCAGCTAACCATGCCGCATACCCCACAACAAAATGGAGTCTCCGAGAGGAAGAACCGGACGATCTTGAATTTAGTTCGGTGCATGTTGAAGGAGAGAAATGTCCCGAGAGAATTTTGGGGAGACGTTGTTGCTACTGCAGTTTATTTGCTCAACAAGTTTCCGACCAAGCGAATTGGAGACATGACACCGTAGGAGGCGTGGAGCAAGAGAAAGCCGTGCATCAATCATTTACGAGTATTCGGGTGTGTAGTATTTGCAAAGTTACAAGGAAGCTAGAAGTGCATCATGCTCGGATATGACGAGAATTCAAGTGGCTACAAGTTATATAACGTCACAAAGAGAGTTGTAATCTCAAGAGATGTCGAGTTCGACGAAGAACAAGCATGGAGCTTGGGAGAAGAATAATGACCAACCAAAGCAGATTATGGAAGTAGAAGAGCCGCCAAGAAAACAAGCCCGACGAAATGAAGTTCAACAACCAACAACACCCCTACATGTTGATACTCAACAAGAAGAAGACGACTCGAGCGAATCACCAGTGCTGAGGACAAGGCGAATCCGAGAAGTATACAATTATGCGCAAGTCGTTGAAGTGAATGACGATGAAGAATTATTCGGTAATTTATGTCTATCTGCAGGATATGATCGAATAACATACAAAGAAGTCATCAAAGAGACAAACTGACGAAAGAAAAATATGATGGAAGAACGAGAATGCAAGGATCGTAGAGTGCAAGAACATATGCGGAGGACAAGATGTCGACAAAGACAAACTCGAAAAGACCACCAAGCATACACGAGTGGTTATATAAAGAAGCATAAGGAAGGACGAGTCACAAGGAGAAGTGATCGTGAACATCGTACAGATGACATCAGAAGAATCAAGTTTAGGGGGGGGGGGGGGGGAATGTTGGAAATAAAATAAACTTGATAAGAAGTGAAGTATCTAGAAATCTCTAAGAGTGTCTAGGAGTTTAAGAGACTAGAAAAGTCTAGGTAATTAGAGTGTGTAGACGAGTCTCAAGAAGTCACTAGAACAAGAAGTCACTAGAATGTTTAAATGTCTAGAGTCATCCATATGTACCTATAAATATGTGATGAGATGAATGAGAATGCAACAAGTTGAGTAGAAAAAACAACATGTCTCTCATATCCTCTCCACCTCTCCCACTCTCACACACATATACATATTCAAACACCAACAGAATTTTCGTCCTTCGTGGGAATTCTTGCCACCAGCATCCATCTATTTAAGGTATTGACAACACCAGATGAATTTTTAAAATCAATTGGCTCGATTTGGTCACCATTTTTGCAAAGTAAAATTTTCAGATCTGATCAAATTAAGAGTTTATGGATAAGTTCAGATCTGTAAATCGTATATAAAGTTTCGCTTTTGGAGACTTTTTATAGCTATTTCTGGTTATCTGGATGATTGGGTCATCAGAATATCGGTGGAAATGACTTCTATGAGGCTAGCGAGAAAGATGATGGTCGTTGCGTATGTTCAAGGTCCAACAGTTCAAGTTGATTGGAGCATCACGAACATCATCAATTCAATCAAGCAACTTGTTCAAATTATACCACGAAAATATTGGAAAGTTGTCTGTACTAACGCATATAGATGCGCCAACTGGGTTGCTATGCAATCTGAAAATGAGACATATCACGTGAATCGGGTGTTGCTACCCATCTCCTCTAGTTTCTATCATATTAATTTATGCTAATCTTTGAATAAATATCGAATATTTTTGTGGCAAAAATAAATAAAAAATAATTCAATTTTGAAAAAAAAAATGATAAAAATATGAAAAATAAGAAACCTGAGTTTTTTTATTTACAAAAAATTGTTAGAGAGGAGGAGCGGGAGTGTGAAGGAGAGGGAAATATTTTTTTTTGTCTCTGTCAAATTCTCGAATCCAGTTTGAGAGTTTGGCCAGTTTTAGAATTTCCAAAATTAGTTGCTCAGATTAGTATTTATTTTACAAAAATTGCTTAATTTGAAGAAAAAAAACTCCAGCTTAATTAGGATAATCATGTAAGAAATAGCCTTTGCTAGACAGCTAGCTCAATGCGAGTAAACTGAATTGGATTCCATGCTTTTTCCTTGAATAATATTTTAATGGATAAATGATTTACTGCTAAGCACAAAGAATAATAATCAGTTTGGGCAGAAAAAGAATAATGTTCGTGCTAAGCGCTAACCAACTCCTTGTCCCAAAAGTCATCTGCAAGTTGGAGTTCAGAACAATATAACTGAGGAAACAAACCACAGAGAGAAACCAAACAAAGAAGAACGTCATGGAGGTTTGGTTCGTGGTCTTCGTTGTTTTAACACTTCGAGTTCTTGCTCAAGCCCAAGATATCCCCGGTATGTTGTTGATCGCTCTCTTGCTTCGTATAATCATCAGCTAGCAATAATTAATCCGAAACTGAGAATAACTTTGTTTTTAATTATGAATGCATTCATAATGGTGTTTAGGGTTCATAAGCATTGACTGTGGAGCATTAAGCGGTTACTCTGATGATGATCTCGGCATACAGTACTTGTCCGATGCGGGATTCGTTGATTCCGGGCAGAACATGCAGATATCTTCCAAGAACGCCAACCAAGTACAGTCTCCGCAGATGATGAATCTACGAGTTTTTCCGAACGGAACGAGGAATTGCTATACTCTCCGACCTGATCAAGGCAAGAATAACAAGTATCTGATAAGGGCGTTGTTTTACTACGGAAACTACGATGGCAAGTCGCTACCTGGGAGCTTCAACCTCCATATCGATGCCAATTTCTGGATCACTGTGAGCCCGCAAACCAACACTACATACGAAGAGATTAGCTATTTTGCGCCTCGAGACTATATACAAGTTTGTCTAGTAAATCGTGGCTCCGGAACTCCATTCATTTCGGCTTTAGAGCTGCGACTCCTTGACAATTCTACTTACCCCGCTGCATCTGCAGCGTTAATACTTAGTAGCCGATTCAATGTTGGGTCTCTGACATCATACAGGTGCAGTTTTGTTTATGCCAAAGATGAGCACAAACACTTGTTAGAACTTATATAGGTTCCACACCACGAAGAATAATTAAGCTTAAACTTTTTGGTTGCATTAAACGCGGTCCTATGAAATATATAATACTGTCTATTTATTTGTACAGGTACCCGTTCGATGCTTACGATCGTATGTGGGAAGGAGTTACTTCCTCTACTTTGTTTCCGATAACGAACACAACAATCAAGTTTAAAAGCAACGATAACTACAAAGTTCCAGCCGAAGTCTTGATGTCTGCCTTGAGGACGGAAAATGAGTCGTACTCAATCTATTCGTCGTGGGAGACAACAGCCGCATCTGCCGAGTGGTACCTGTACTTTCACTTTGCTGAAATCGAGGTGGTGCCATTGGGTCAACTGAGGTCTTTTAAGGTTTACGCGCAAGGGAATGTTCTAACAACGGTTACACCTGAATACCTAAGCCCTGTGACAGTGGCTACAGCGTTGCCTCTGACCGGAGCCTCGATCGTGTACAACATCTCTTCTACGTCCGATGCTACTCTTGGGCCATTCATTAACGCACTTGAGGCCTTTTACGCCCTCGATCTTCCGAATCCTTTAACGTACTTGGGTGATGGTAATGTCTTGATCTATTAGTAACTTCAAACGCAGGAAATGTCTTTCTTATTTCAAGTATTGCTATATGTCAATTTGGACGAGATTATGTTAATAATGAACCCCCCGGTTTGTCGTTTCCATTGCGAAAAACTCTAGTCGACGCAATCAATCGCATCAAGGGTATGTTTAAAGTTGCAAGAGTCAGTTGGCAAGGCGATCCATGCTCCCCGCAAGATCTCATATGGAACGGATTGATTTGTACAAACGATAGCTCTCCGAGAATAACATTTTTGTAAGTTTTGAATTGCTTCAGAGGCCGTTAATATCATTCATATAATATCATAATATATTTATCAACATTGTTGTATTCTCGCATGGCAGGAACTTGAGCTCTAGTGGATTAACTGGGAAGATAGACGCCTCATTTTTCAATCTCACCGCAATGGTGTCTTTGTAAGTACCTCTAATTTCTTGATAATGAAGCTTATGAGAATTTTCTCGATGTTTACCAGTTACTTAATGTTGTTTATAAGGGATTTATCATTCAATCAGCTAACCGGACAGCTACCTGAATTCTTAGCGCAAATGACAAACTTGAAAATGCTGTAAGTTTCACTAGCTAATTTTTGTAGTGACAAAGTTCATTTTCTAGGAAAGAAGTGCATATTAGTTACTGAGATGACACGTTCTTCCGCAGAAATCTGTCAGGAAACAGCATCAATGGTCCGACCCCAAACGATGTCAAGAAGAAAATGTCAGATGGATCCCTGAAAATAATGTAAGTCGGTCGCCAGTATGGAAGTTTATTTTGTTTCCTTGGAATTGATTCGCTGCTGGATCAAGTCACTAACGCAAACTACATTCTATTTGGAACAGTTTAGTTGATAATCCCATCTGTCAGACAGAACCAGAATCTTGTACTGGTAAAGGTCCGCCATCAGGAGGCAGCAACAAGTCACCGAAGAAGAATAGTCTAATGCCGATTGTTATCGGAGTTGTTGCAGGAATTGTTGTGTTGGTCCTCGTAATCGTAGCAGCCCTCGTCTACAAAAAGAGAAACAACGGAAAGCAGCAACAATGTGAGTTCATGAAAATCTATGTGTATTGTAAGACAGTTGAAATTAAGTATGTCTAACTAAGCTTCAATATGATCATTACAGTAGCGCCAAATGGTAATTCTCGGCCGCCTAGTGAGACAAGTGGATTCAACAATCATCATGATGTGACAAGGTCGACCCTGAGTACCATTGGATCATCCATGGTAGGAGGAGGAACTCAGGGAATTGGACAGTCGACTCGTGCCTATACATCTTCTGAAGTTTTGAGTATCACCGAAAACTTCAAAGTTACAATTGGAGAAGGTGGATTTGGAAATGTATATCTCGGAACACTTTTCGATGGTACGAGAGTTGCCGTGAAGGCACTCTCTCCAGAGTCCAAGCAAGGTTATAAGGAATTTCAAGCAGAGGTGAGTCAGAGTTTGAAACTTAGAAATTCTTTAGTATTGCATTTTCAATATCAGTATCCCCATAATGTTGATTGTCACACTGGTAGTTGAAAACTGTGTTTCAACTGCAGGCTCAACTCTTAATGATTGTTCATCACAAAAATCTAGTTAATCTACTAGGGTATTGTGACGAGTTTGAAAACATGGCGCTGATTTACGAGTTAATGCCACAAGGGAACGTCCGGCAACATTTATCTGGTACATCCATAGACTTTGTATCCATCAAGATATATACAAGTTCATTTTAAAAACTGCAGCGTAATTAAGCTGTAAGAGCTTTGTTAATAAGCAAGAAAGCCAAGAGATCTAATTGCCAATCTTCCTTCTTGTAGAGCACAGTACCAATGTCTTGGGGTGGATCCAACGGCTAAAAATTGCAGTAGACTCAGCACAAGGTCACTAAATATGATCGATAAGATTGTTGCATTAATATCTGACATATTATCCTAACCCTTACTATTTTTCCATTCAATCCATTTGTTAATTGTCGATGCAGGGTTGGAGTATTTGCATAATGGTTGCAGGCCGCCTATTATCCATAGAGATTTGAAGACCTCAAATATCCTACTTGATGAACATATGCAAGCAAAGATAGCAGATTTCGGTCTATCCAGGATATTTAAACACGATTACGAAGAATCTTACGTCTCAACTCGTCCTGCTGGAACTCCTGGTTACCTCGATCCAACGTTAGAAAAACAGTCCATATACTCAATCAAACTAGATTTGTAAACTATATATTTATATCTTCTGATAAATGTTTTTTTTTTTTTCAGGTTTAATACAACCGGAAATTTGAACAAGCAGAGTGATATCTACAGCTTCGGGATAATTCTGCTCGAGCTAATCACGGGTCACCCAGCAGTCATAAGAAACCAAAAGAGCAGTACCCACATTGTTCAGTGGGTGAGTCCACTAATCGAAAGAGGAGACGTTCAAAGTATTGTCGATCCAAGGCTTCACCGTCAGTTTGATGCAAATTCTGTATGGAAAGTAATAGAAACTGCGATGATGTGCGTGCAACTAGTTTCTTCTCAACGACCCGACATTAATCAGGTCTTGTCTGATCTAAAGGAAAGTCTAAACATTGAGAGTAATAATCAAAGAGGTGCTGAGAGCAGTTACACGGAGACCAGTTCTTTCGAAATGTCTTCTTTCAATGTTGGTCCAGCTGCAAGGTAGTTCTTGGACAAGATGGGGATGAATGGTCAAGTTCTTGGAGTGTGAAGTTTGATTTTTTGCTTACAGATTTTTTTTTTTCATTTGTTCTTTCGACTTTGGTAATAATGTATGATCCTCAGATTGCTTTTTTTTTTTTCAGTTGCAACTTGTTAACAACTCTGTTTTCCACCATAGTACTCCTTGTTGAGACAATCAGTCCACCGAAGTGTATATTTAGACTAATTTTTTTTTTCCAATGTATGCAAGAACAGTTTTGTCAATTATATTGTAGAAACAGCTTCCATAACATGAATAAATCCCGCATTTTCAAAATGTTATGTATAATATATGTGCTACTACGAAGATATAACCTGCTGGAATAGCTCAGTTGATTAGAGTCTGTGGCTGTTTGTTAACCACAATGTCTCATAGGTTCATATCGTCTCGCATTACTGGAAAAAGTGCTTCTCAGCATCAACTACTAGAAAAACTGTGATACTCTGAATTTTTTTTTGGTAAAGGGTACTCTGAAAATTATAAGTTAATTTTGTACATTTAAAATGTATTTAACGATAATTTTAGATAGATGATAGAACGAACTACATACCAATTATCGTTTAAAATATGTTGGTACCAAATACCATATTTTAAAAAATGTTGTATACGAAATATACATGATTTGAATTAATTGTAATATTAATATAGTCATTAGAGTTTAGTTGTGATACTTTGAAAAGTACTAAGTTAATTTTGTATATTTGAAATGAATTTAACGACATTAATTTTAGACGGATGATTGAATGAAATATCAGTTACCTTCGTTTAAAAATGTTGGTACTAAAATTAGTTTTTTTTTTTTCAAACACGTTGTACTTATCTTCACATACTTTCCCCTCATCTACTTTTAAGAAAACTTGGAATGAGGAACATGTATTTGAAATGTATTTAACAACAATTTTGGACGGATGATTGAACGAAATACTAATTAACTTCGTTTTAAAATTAACATGCTATACATTTTAAAACTATGTATTAATACCAAAAAAACTATCTTTAAATTTGATCAGGCTACATACGCGGTAACTGTCACCATTATTGATTAGAAAATTAGTAAAGAAATAGTCATTAGTAGGCAGCAAGCTCAGTAATTATAACTGAATAATAACATGCGTTATCCTAAATTTTTATTATGGATAAATGACTAAGTAAGTAAGTTGACGGGATTAAACTAAGAAAATTAAGTAGGGCATGATTAATTAAGAAGAATAATGTTCTTGCTAACCAATTCCTTGCCCGACAGTCAAGTAGGCACTTTGCCAGTTGGAGTTCAGAATAAGAAAAGTTCTTTCCCACATCAATGTTAGATAGGTGAGTGCCACCACATTGCGGCACATATTGAAGAAATTAAAGGCGCTCTCAGAATAAATGAATACGTACCTAAGGAAGAAAAAAAAACCACAGAGAAACTAAACCAAACGAAGAAGATCATGAAGGTCTTGTTCGTGGCCTTGGTTTGTTTAGCTATTGCGCTTCTTGTTCATGCTCAAGACAGCCCTGGTATTTTTACAAATCTCCGTCTCTTGATGCTTAGTAATGATAAACCCGAATTAATCTTGATCATATTTCATTATCTTTATGACCTTCTTTGTTTTGTAGGTTTCATAAGTATCGACTGTGGAGCATTAAATGGTTACACTGATGATAATCTCACGATTCCATACTTGTCGGACGAGGGATTCATTGATTCCGGACAGAACATCCAGCTCAACGACAAAGTGCCGAACCAGCAGATGTTGAATCTACGAGTTTTTCCAAACAGAACAAGGAACTGCTATACACTCCGACCCGATCAAGGGAAAAACAAAAAATATTTGATTAGGGCATCGTTTTACTATGGAAACTACGATGGAAAGTCTGTAGCCGGGTCGTTTGATTTGCATATCGACGCAAATTTTTGGACCAAGGTGAACCTTAAGGGCTATACGTACGAGGAGATTGTATATATTCCGTCTCGAGACTATATACAAGTATGTCTTGTGAACCGTGGCACTGGATCTCCCTTCATTTCAGCATTGGAATTGCGACTCCTCGACAACTCCACTTACCCTACTGCATACGCAGCGTTAGCACTCGATTCACGGCAGAATATGGGATCTGTGACACCATACAGGTTGGGTCGACTTATATTTGAGGAACAATTAACGTCGAATCAACTTCCACTAGCTTTTGAATTAATTAGATATTGATCACGAAATTAATAATAGTGTGTATCTATCTGTATATATGATATAGGTACCCGTTCGATGTTTATGATCGTATTTGGGAAGGATTCATAAGCAATACTAATTATTTCTTCCCGATAACGAACACAACCGTTGACTTGAAAAGAAACGATAACTACCAAGTCCCGGTAGAAGTCCTGAGGAGTGCTTTGCAGTTAATTAATAGCTCGTACTCTATGTACCAGACGTGGGACAACAACGCGAGTGCGGATTGGTATATATATTTTCATTTTGCTGAACTTCAAGTGTTGCTGCCGGGTCAAGTGAGGTCATTCCAAGTATTTGTGCAAAACTCTCCCTTGACGACCGTTACGCCCGAATACCTAAAACCTCTTACAGTGCCTACACCGTACCCTGTGAATGGACCCACCATCACCGCCAGCATTTCTTCTGTGGACGTCAAAGATGCTACTCCTCCTGCATTTATTAATGCATTGGAGATCTTTCGCGGCATCCATCTTCCAAATCCCTTGACCTACTTGGGTGATGGTAACTTCTTCATTCTATATTAAAATCTTCAAACGCAAGAAAAGATATATGTCAATATTTTTTTCCGCACGATAAGCAAATTAGTGATTTGACTCAGTCAAGCCAAACATACAAACAGAGATAAACCATTATACTAGTGTGATTAAATATGTTGGGTTTGTGTCTCCGTTAATAACTCCACATAGTAGTGTTAGAATTCATATTGGGCCGAGCTAAGCCCGACAGGCCAGCAGAAAGCAGTCATATATGTAAGTAAGGTTCCATCCCAAAACCAATTGGTGATAGGAGGTGGCGCACTTGCTTATATACTACACGGTGTATGTCTATTTCAACATTCTCCATTACCGTGAGGGCTCTCTAATTTCAGCAGACCATCTCCTAGGCCCAGGCCCGATCCGGTCTCTGATACAATGTTAGAATCCATATTGGGCCGAGCCAAGCCCAATGGGCCAGCAGAGAGCAGTCATATATGTAAGTGAAGTTCCATCCTAAAACCAATTGGTGATAGGAGGAGGTGACCCATTTGCTTATATACTACTCTATTATACAATTACCCAACCGGTGTGGTACTACAAACTCACGGTGTATGTCTATTTCAACAAGTAGATTTGTTAGGATCAGGCTAGGTGTGAGTGGATGTTTGTTTAAAAATTAGTAGCAACACCTTCTCACAATGCAGGGGGAGTGTTGAAGAGTGTTTGGCCACTCCTAGTGAGAAACCACATCGGTTGATGTGTGAATATTTGAGCACTATATACACGCACAATTGGGTCAGCTCCTCCTATCACCAATTAGTTTAAGATAAAACGTTCACTTTTGTTGGCATGTTGGGCTTGACACGACACAATACGGAATTTATCACTTTCATTAGTTAAACTAGGTGGTTTTGTTAATGATCCTCGGCTTGTCCTTTTGATAATGAAAAACTATAGTGGACGGCATCAATGGCATCAAGAAGGCCTACGCAAGAGTCAGTTGGCAAGGCGATCCGTGCTCCCCACAAGATCTTAGATGGAGTGGATTGATTTGTAGCTATGGCAGCTCTGATCCGAGGATAACATCTTTGTAAGTTTTGAATCGGTTCTGATCAGGCCGTCAATAAAGTGATTCTTCATATTAATTACATCATTGAATTGTTGTTGGGTCATTAATATATATATGAACACCATATTGGCATGACCAGGAACTTGAGCTCTAGTAGAATAACCGGGAAGATAGCCGGCTCATTTGTCAATCTCACTGCATTAGTGTCTTTGTAAGAAACTCTAATTTCTTGACAATGAAGCTTATGAGAATTATCTCGATGTTTACACCATTCTATCAATGTTGTTTTATTAGGGATTTATCATTCAATCAGCTAACAGGACAGCTGCCCGACTTCATAGCTCAAATGACCAACTTGAAAATGCTGTAAGTCTCACTAATTCATGTTCTAGGGAAGAAGTGCTTAATTACTGAGACTACACATCCTTCCGCAGAAATTTATCAGGAAATGGCATCAATGGTCCAATCCCGAGCGTTGTCAAGAAGAAAATGTCAGATGGACCCCTGAAAATAATGTAAGTCGGTCGCCCTTATATATGGTAGTTTATTTTGTTTTTTCTTGGAGTTGATTCCCTGCTCGATCATGTCACTAATGCAAACTACATTCTGTTTCTAACAGTTTAGTTGGTAACCCGATATGTCAGACAGAACCAGAATCTTGTACCGATAAAGGTACTCCACCAAGCAACGATTCAAAGAAGATTGGTGTTATGCCGATTATTATCGGAGTTGTTGTAGGCATTGTTGTGCTGGTGTTCGTAATTGTAGCAGTCATTCTCTACAATAAGAGAAACAAAAACAAAGGAAAGCAACAATGTGAGTTCATCAAACTCTAAATGTATATGTACGTAACACACTGTTGAGATATATATATGCCAAACTAATTGAACTTCAATATGATACAGTTGCTCCAAATGATAATTCTCAGCCGCCTAGTGAGACAAGTGGATTTAATACTCATTATGACGTGACCAAGTCGACCCTGAGTACTATTGGGTCATCCATGGGAGGAGGAACTCAGGGAATTGGACAGTCAACCCGTGCCTACACATCTTCCGATGTTTTGAGTATCACTGAAAACTTCAAAGTTACAATTGGTGAGGGTGGATTTGGAAATGTATATCTCGGGACACTTTTCGATGGTACAAGAGTTGCCGTTAAGGCACTCTCTCCAGAGTCGAAGCAAGGTTATAAGGAATTTCAAGCAGAGGTGAGTTGGAGTTCGAAATTCTTCAACATTTTCAATATCAGTATCCCCGTAGATTGTCACGTAAAACTGGTAATTGAAAACTGTGTTTCAACTGCAGGCTCAACTCTTAATGATTGTTCATCACAAAAATCTAGTGAACCTACTTGGGTATTGTGACGAGTTCGAAAACATGGCCCTGATTTACGAGTTAATGCCACAAGGGAATGTCCGGCAACATTTATCAGGTACATAGACTTTGTATATATCAAAATAACAAGTTCATTTTAAAACTGTAACATGTTAACCTGTAAAAGCTTTGTTAATAAGCAAGAAAGAAGCGATTACTAAGAGATACATACTCTTTCAATCCTCAGTGAAATCTAATTGCCAATCTTCCTTCTTGTAGAGCACAGTACGAATGTCTTGGAGTGGATCCAAAGGCTAAAAATAGCTGTCGACTCGGCGCAAGGTCCTAAAATAAGATCGATTGCATTAATATTTGATCAATAAATTACCCTAAACCCAAACTTTACTACTTTTTCATTGAATCCATTGGTTAATTATTATCATCAATGCAGGGTTGGAGTATTTGCATAACGGTTGCAGGCCGCCGATTATCCATAGAGATTTGAAGACATCAAATATCCTACTTGATGAACATATGCAAGCAAAGATAGCAGATTTCGGTCTATCGAGGATATTTAAACACGATTATGAAGAATCTTACGTCTCTACTCGTCCTGCTGGAACTCCTGGTTACCTCGACCCAGTGTAAGAAAAAAAGCCTATCCATATATTATATACTCGATCATATAACATTAGTAAACAATTTAATTATATATTCTGTTAAATGCTTTTTTCAGGTTTAATACGACTGGAAATTTGAACAAGAAGAGTGATATCTACAGCTTCGGGATAATTCTGTTGGAGCTGATTACGGGTCACCCAGCAGTCATAAGAAACCAAAAGAGCAGTACCCACATTGTACAGTGGGTGAGACCACTAATCAAAAGAGGTGACGTTCAAAGTATCGTTGATCCAAGGTTTCATGGTCAATTTGATGCAAACTCTGTATGGAAAGTAATAGAAATTGCGATGATGTGCGTGCAACTAGTTTCGTCTCAACGACCCGACATTAATCAGGTCTTGGCTGATCTAAAGGAAAGTCTAAGCATTGAGAGCAATAATCAAAGAGGAGCTAAGAACAGTTACACGAAGACCAGTTCTTTCGAAATTTCTTCTTTTAATGTCGGTCCAGCTGCAAGGTAGTTCTTGGGAAAGGTGGGGATGAATGATCAAGTTCCTTGGAGTGTGAAGTTTGATTTTCTGCTTAGAGAAATTGTTTTTATTTTCGTTTGTTCTTTCGACTTTGGTAATAAATAATGTATGATCCTCGAATGGCTTTTTATTTTTCAGTTGCGACTTGGTATCAGATTCTACATTTGAATAAAAAACATCTATTTTGTTTGCAAACCTTGGAGTTTAACAACTCTGTTTTCCCTCATAGTATTATTTATATAGAAGAAACATCTTCCATAAGATGAATAACTATTGCCATTATGCAGATATGAGCTGTTGGGATAGTTCAGTTGGTTAGAGCTTGTTGATGTTAACCACAAAATTGGAGCTTCAATTGTGGTTCATACGTGTACATTTTAGTTACATTTTGCAAATGTTGATTACATTGAGATTAAACGTCAAAAATACCCTTTACGTATTATTTCTTCATCAAAGTTATGAATTTTTCAATAAAAAGACTTTTTTTATTTTCAAGAAAGAGGTGAGCAGCTGAACATAATCAGGTACTTGCTTGATCTTATAGAGTAACTTAGCCTCTAGAAAGTCTAATTTGATTGCAAATATTATCAATCTTCAAACATCTGTACCTATTGTTGGATCATGGTGGAACTCCGGTACGATCTTGACGGCAATCCGAGCTCCTTCGCTCCACGTAATCCTGCAAGAGGGGATAGACCGGGCGGTGACCCAGAATCCTTCTCCGATGCTTAAATGAGTATCTCGTATATGGTGGCAAGCAGGAATCTCAAAGAGTGTATCTCAAAACGTCATATGATCTGAGGTAACCTCTGCCCTTTTATAGGCGAAGAGGTACCTCAGTTACCTGGTGAACCGTTGGGGTGGTTAGCCCGAATTCCGCATATCTCGGCCACAATCCCGCCTATCTAGGCCATGATCTCGCTTATCTCGGCCACGCCCCGCGTATCTCGGCCTCAACCTCTGATAGCAAGTCCCGACTAATATCGGGGACTCCAGAGTTATCTCGTTGTGTCACCGCTCGGGGCCCCTCGTCATCGTGACAGGGCCAATCGTTCTCAGGGATTCGTCACCGGAGCCTACTTAAAGGCATCTCATCGGGAGCGTCCAGCTCGCCTATCGGGACCGACTCTGTCGGGACCTTTCACCATCGGGACTCCCTCTGTCGGGACCATTCGCCTTGGTCTTCTTGACCTCCTTTTAGGGCCCAGTGGGCCTATTTACCGTTTCCTCGCCGTTAAAGGGCCTAACGGCCATAGCGAAACCCATCATTTGCCCCCAAGACATGAGGGACTTACAGTTCGTCGTGTCTTTCAACTCCCGACCTCCCGACATCGGAGTCGGGGATCTTCCCTTGATACAGTCACTTGATACAAATCTTCTCGTTCACGTTTCCTCTATATCTTGAGGATAACCACCAAATCCGAGAAGACTCCTCGGTTCCCCAGTCATTAAATGCAGCAGATAACGAAGCGACGTCTTAGGCACCCGTGCCTGATTTTTCGCGCCTGCTTTTTCTGAAAAAGTGCTTTTCAGGCCGTTTCATCATTACGCCTGTTGCCCTTCTATACGTTTCATCTCAACGGCTCAGATTAAAACGCTTCGACTTCGATGATCCAGATTGGAACGTCCTTTCACCTGTCCTCTTCTTTTATAAAACCCTAAGCCTGGGCACTGTTTCCCTTTTACCGTTGCACTTCTTCCAAGCGACTTAACTATGCTTACTTAAGGCGAAACCTCGACACTTAAGATATTTTCACACATCACTTAAGACGATTTAATTTCGTGCACCACTTAAGGCGACTTCACAACACTTAGAATAAATCCAAGAACCATGCATCACTTAAGATGACTTAACTTCGTGCATCACTTAAGACGACTTAATCTCGTGCATCACTTAAGACGACTTAATCTCGTGCATCACTTAAGACGACTTAATCTCGTGCATCACTTAAGACGACTTAATCTCGTGCACCACTTAAGGCGACTTTACCTCGTGCACCACTTAAGGCGACTTAATCTCGTGCACCACTTAAGGCGACTTTATCTCGTGCACCACTTAAGGCGACTTTTCTCAAGCATGAAATTTCTTCAAGTGTTCGCCACTAAAAGAATGCTTCAATACTCTGCCATCGAGGTCTTCCAACTTGTACGCATTCGGAGCTGGCATCCCCACGACCTTGTAAGGTCCTTCCCATTTTGGTGACATCTTGTTGATCCGATCCAAAAGGGTAAACTCGTTGCGACGCCAAACCAGCTCCCCGACGAAGAATTGTCGGGACTTAACTCGCCGATTATAATACCTGGCCATCGCCAAACGCATTCGAGCCTGGACTTCATCGGCTTCCCTCCTCTTCTCTTCGAGCAAGTCCAAATCGAGACGTCTCATTTCATCATTCGTCAAAGGCTCGTAATATCTCATCCGATGGGACGCCACAGCTACTTCCACGGGAGCAACAGCCTCTGTGCCATAAACAAGGCCAAACGGAGTCTCCCCGGTTGATCGTTTGGGTGTCGTTCTAACAGCCCAAAGCACGTTTTTCCAGCTCGTTCAGCCATTTTCCCTTCAAGGCATAGACCCTCTTCTTCAGGCCATCCATCACGATTTTGTTGGCTGATTCCACCTGGCCATTAGTCTGAGCGTGGTGGACAGAGGCTGTCCGATGCTCGATGTTCAACTCCTCCAGATACTCCTTCACTTGAGCCCCGTTAAACGGTGGACCATTGTCACTGATCACCACCTTAGGAATCCCGTATCTGGATACAATATGAGTCTGGAGAAACTTGACGATCTGGTTCCCCGTCGTCTTGGCCAACGCCTTATCTTCTATCCATTTCGAAAAATAATCGATAGCCACAAGCAAATACTTACACTGATCTTGTGCTTGTGGGAGAGGTCCCACCAAGTCGATGCCCCACTGCGCGAAGGGCCAATCACTCTTGATGGACGTCAGATTAGCGGCCGGAGCCACGATATTCGGGGCATACCTCTGACACGCGTCACAGGATCGGACCAATGCCGTCGCCTCCTTGCTCATCGTAGGCCAATAATAGCCCAGATTCAACACTTTCCTCATAATGGATCGAGCCCCTTCATGACAAGCCGCGACCCCTTCGTGCACTTCCCTCAGGATTCCACTTGTGTCGGGCTCAGCCACACACTTCAAGTACGGAGTCGAGAACCAGCCCTTCTTGTATAGCTGATTGTCCAGCATCACGTAGTTAACCGCGATCCGACGTATCCTGTCAGCTACCACTTCACTATCGGGGACTGCCCCCGTAGTCAGGTACGCGACTATCGGGGTCATCCAAGTGGGCTCCTCCTCCGATCCTGCTTCAATAGCACACACCTCCGACGGGTCGATGGTCGATAAGATCACCTTCTCCAGAAAGTGCACCTTCCGATTTTCCTCCAGGGGTGCCCCCAAGGCAAATTTGCTCAAAGCATCCGCTTCCACGTTATCTTCCATCGGGATCGCCTCAATATCGAAGCTTTTGAAGCTCTCCTTCAAGACTTGCACCTCACGAAGGTACTTCCTCATCATCGGGCTCTTCACCTCGTATCGCCCTTGGACTTGATTCACGATCAGGCCCGCGTCGCACTTCACTCTCAAGTGAGCAACTCCCGTACCTTTGGCAATTTTCAGGCCCGTGATAAGAGCCTCATACTCAGCTTCGTTGTTCGTGGCCTTAAACGTTAAGGCCAAAGCATATCGAAGGGGCTCACCCCCGCCTGGTGGTATCAACACAAACCCTGCTCCTGATCCGTCTGAACTCGAGGAGCCATCCGTGTACATCTCCCAGGTATTTTCCTCGTTTGGCTGTCCTGATTGCTCTGCCATCTCTGGTTGTTCTGCTATCGGGACCTTCATAGTTGCCCCCTATACAGGGCCCGCTTCTTCCAGATCGGGGGCTGTAGACTCTGCTATAAAATCCGCCAACGCCTGGCCCTTAATAGCCGTTCTCGGAGCAAAGTGTATGCGAAAATCACTAAGCTCGGCTGCCCATTTCACTAATCTCCCCGACGCATCAGGTCGGTTCAAAAAATGCTTCAAAGGCTGATTCGTCAGCACAGTAATCTCATGCGCGTGGAAGTAAGACCTCAACTTCCGAGCAGTAATAATCAACGCAAAGAGATACTTCTCAACGGCGGGATAATTCATTTCAGACTTGGCAAACGCCTTGCTTACATAATAAACGGGGACTTGATTACCCTCAACAACCTTCACTAACACAGAGCTAATGGCAAATTCAGAAACAGCCAAGTATAGGTAGAGCGGCTCGCCTGAGACCGGTTTCGCCAACGGCGGGAGGGTGCGAAGGTGCTGCTTGAGTGCCTGGAACGCCTCTTCACACTTGGCAGTCCACTCAAACTTCTTGTTGACCCGCAACACTACAAAAAACGGCATGGATCGGTCACTTTCCTTAGACAGGAAGCGATTCATTGCAGCCAGTCGGCCATTCAGCACTTGCACCTCCCGATGATTTACTAGAGACTGCATCTCCTCGATTGCCCTTAACTTCTCGGGGTTCACCTCAATTCCTCTTTGACTCACCATAAAGCCCAAAAACTTACCCGAGTGGACTCCGAAGGCGCACTTGGTCGGGTTTAAGCGAACCTGATGAAGCCTCATCCGTTCAAATGCCACCGCCAAGTTGTTCACATGATCTGTAGCCTGTCGGGACTTTACCAGCATATCGTCCACGTAAGCCTCCATGGTTTTCCCCAGCATGTCCCGGAACAGCTTGTTCACCATCCTTTGATAGGTTGCCTCGGCATTAATCAGTCCGAAAGGCATGACATCGTAATGATAGATTTCGCTATCAGCATAAAAGGCCGTGTGGGGGGCGTCTTCCTTGGCCATCTTGATCTGGTTATAGCCCGAATATGCATCCATGAAGCTCAACAACTCATGTCCCGACGTGGCATCCACCAACTGGTCGATTCTCGGGAGCGGGTAACAGTCCTTCGGGCAAGCCTTATTCAGGTCGCGGAAATCAACACACATCCGCCACTTCCCATTGCTCTTCTTCACCAGCACCGGGTTAGCGACCCAAGTCTGGAATCGGAGCTCCCTGATAAACCCAGCATCGAGCAACCTGCCCACTTCCTGCTGGATTGCGATCCTCTTGTCTGCTCCCATCGGACGCCTCTTCTGCGCGATAGGCTTGATCGCGGGATCAATCTTCAATTCGTGCACGATCACATCGGGGCTAATTCCTGGCATGTCACTCGGGAACCAGGCAAATAGCTCCTTGAACTCTTTCAGCAGCTCGATCAGTTCTCGGGCCCTCTCGTCAGACAGGGCGGACCCGATTTTCACCTTCCTCTGAGATCCGTCAATCTCAACCTCCTTCAAATCCTCCATGGGGGCGGGACGCCCAAACTCCTCTCTGGGATCAGCATCTGTCTGGAGGACAGCCATGGCTTCCCGTCTCTTCCGTCGGGTGGCGTTAACATAGCACATCCTGGAAGCCACCTGATCGCCCTTGACCTCCCCGACTCCGTGGTCAGTCGGGAACTTCATCTTCTGGTGCACAGTCAAGGCAACTGCCATCAGAGGATTGATGGTAGTTCTCCCGATAATCGCGTTGTAGGTCCCCGCGGACTCAACTACCACAAACTCCACGTTCCTCCTCTCCGACTTCCACCCACTACCAAACTCCACTGGTAAGGTGATCACTCCTAGCGGATAAGAGGTAAAGTCAGAGAATCCAACCATCGAGAAGTTCACCTCATCCAGGTCCTTCTTCGTTTTCCTCATGGCCTCCAGTGCATCCATAAACAGAATATCGGAGGAGCTCCCTTCGTCGATCAGAATCCGCTTCATCTCGTACCCATCCACGTCAAGGGTCACGACCAGAGCGTCATCATGTGGAGTCTCTACTCCTATCAGGTCCTCCGATGAAAAGGAAATCACTATTTCTTCCTTCAGGGTCCAGGATCGGGACCTATTGCCTAGCACCACCGCAGCAGAAATTCTAGAGGCATAGACCTCCCGGGAGGCTGTGGTATCACCTCCCGCAGCGAATCCTCCGTGGATCACGTTGATAGTGCCCCGCTTCTCCTTACGAGCACCAGAAGACTCTGGCTCAGATCTCTTCTTCTTTGGGGACCGATCGCGGGATCGGGAACGGGATCGACACCGCTTCTCCTCGACAAACTCCTTAAGCTTCCCCTTTTGGATCAGATTTTCGATCTCCTTCTTCAGCTCCCGACAGTGATTAGTGTCGTGACCATTTGCACGGTGAAATCGACAGTAACGATCGGTGCGGGATCCCAAAAATTCTCCTTCCTTCTTCGGGGGGTACCTGGAGATACCCTGTCGTTCCATGACCGTTAACACCTCCGCCATAGAGCTGTTGAGAGGAATGCTATGATCCTCCCGCCTGTCCTTCCTCGAGGAACGCCTATCCTCCCTTCGATCAGGGCGGCCTCGACTCCGACTGCTCTCGGATTTATCCTTCGACTTACGATCGCCCAAGGGTTTGAGCGACTGCTTTCCCTTATTTGATTTCGGGGGCTCAAGCTCTCCAGCGGCTATTTTCGACTCATGGACGTCGATTTGCCGCTTCACCCTTTTCTGCAATGCCTCCATATTCCACACAGGCTTCTCAGCCACACTGTGCATCAAGTCGGAACCATAGGGGGCTGTTAGGTTCCGAATGAAGGTACGGATGGTCTCACCCTCCGAAATCTCCTCGTCAATCTCCGCCACGCTGGCAGTGTATCGCTGGTAATAGTGTGCCAGCGACTCATCGGGCCTCTGCACCACCTGGGCCAGGGACCTCACACTCTTCAACAGACGTCGGCGACCCTAGTACTGCTGAATAAAGCGATCGTGCATATCAGCCCAGCAAGTGATGCACCCTGGGGGCAGACTAAAGAACCAGGTCAAGGCTCTCTCACCAAGTGTGTTCGGGAACAATGTACACACGATATCTTCATTCGGGGCTCTGCCCAGACACGCCATGAGGTGCTTCTGGACATGACGAACCGGATCTCCCTCGCCATCATACTCCTTAATCGTGGGGATACCCAGCCCTGGCGGGGCGAGGGTGTCTATTAGTCGGGGAACAAAGGGATGGGTGGATCGATCCCTCAGTTCCGACAGCAACGGCTTCTGCTCTCTCATGTAGATGTTCACGATCTTCACCACCTGATCGGGGGTAATAGGACCATTAAGGGGAATAGTCCTATGCTGTACGGGTCCTGGCCCATCGACCACGAATCGCTCTGTCTGAGCGGGCTCCTTACCCTTGTCCTGGCTCCGGAGTTGGACCTCTTGCACATTCTGAACCTCTGCCGGCGGGGGCACTTCCTCCCTTGGTGGGGGCACCTCCTCTTGCCTCCTCGCAGCCTCTCTTCGATCTAAAAGAGCCTCCACGGCCGCCAAAAACAGTGGCATGGCATCCGCCACAGCCTTCGTTAGGTCCGCATTGGGAGGAGCCTCATGCTCCCTATTCTCTTGGTGCTGAGCAGCATCTTCGGGGACTTCGTTGTGCCCCCCTGTCCGGGAGACCTCAACAGGGAGATTCTGGTCCTCAGCATGCTCCGGTGGTGAATTCAAAGTCGTCCCAGCAGGATGACGGGAACCACCAGACTGTCCTTGTCTTCTTTGCTTGCCAGCCGCCAGCCGCCATTGAACGAGTAGAAGTCATATCAGCTTTTTGTCAGACTCCCACAAACGGCGCCAATGTTGGATCATGGTGGAACTCCGGTACGATCTTGACGGCGATCCGAGCTCCTTCGCTCCACGTAATCCTGCAAGAGGGGATAGACCGGGCGGTGACCCAGAATCCTTCTCCGATGCTTAAATGAGTATCTCGTATATGGTGGCAAGCAGGAATCTCAAAGAGTGTATCTCAAAACGTCATATGATCCGAGGTAACCTCTGCCCTTTTATAGGCGAAGAGGTACCTCAGTTACCTGGTGAACCGTTGGGGTGGTTAGCCCGAATTCCGCATATCTCGGCCACGATCCCGCCTATCTAGGCCATGATTTCGCTTATCTCGGCCACGCCCCGCGTATCTCGGCCACACTCCGCGTATCTCAACCACGCTCCGCGTATCTCGGCCACGCCCCGCGTATCTCGGCCTCAACCTCTGATAGCAAGTCCCGACTAATATCGGGGACTCCAGAGTTATCTCGTTGTGTCACCGCTCGGGGCCCCTCGTCATCGTGACAGGGCCAATCGTTCTCAGGGATTCGTCATCGGGGCCTACTTAAAGGCATCTCATCGGGAGCGTCCAGCTCGCCTATCGGGACCGACTTTGTCGGGACCTTTCACCATCGGGACTCCCTCTGTCGGGACCCTCCGCCTTGGTCTTCTTGACCTCCTTTTAGGGCCCAGTGGGCCTATTCACCGTTTCCTCGCCGTTAAAGGGCCTAACGGCCATAGCGAAACCCATCACCTATGATTCCAGAATTTCCAATAACTTACTCACAACAAAAACTAGCACGAAATTGTTCAAATCTAAAAGAATTATATTAGGCCATGATTTGTTAGGATCGATTCTCTCAACACTCACAAACGGATTAGAAGAAAGCAATAAAGAACCCAAAATTTAACGTGGTTCGGTCAACGCGGCCTACGTCCACGGGCAAAGGAGGAGCACCACTTCACTAGCACAATCAACATCGGAGGGTAACAAGACGAGACCACATAGAGCACTCACTCTCACAATACATATAAAGACCTACTACACAATGCTCTAAACACACAAATAATCACTCGCCTAAACGCTTCACACCTCACACACGCGAAGAAGACCTCTCTGTTGATTAACCTCTCAGCAAGTCCTAAATCCTCTCGCTCACGGCAGCTCTCACGCACTTAATAGCTAACCCTAATATATATATATATATATATATATATATATATATATATATATAGACAAGACCAACCGCCTATGTCTATCTATATATATATTATATATATAAACCTAGAAGAATACCTTACAGAGCTTTATCTTATCTATATACGTCTATAAGTCTACCGCCACACATTATATATATATATATATATATATATATATAATCAATTTGCTACCCAAAATAGTTAAACGGGCTAAATTGCTTAATGGACTTAACCAACTAATTCAAGACAAACTCAACAATCTCCACCTTTATTTTAAATTCTCCAAAGCTCCACCTTAACTTGTATTATTCATAGCTCCACCTTGCTAGCGTGCTCCACGGTCCGCTACCTCCTTTGTCAAGGCCCCCGACGGGCCTAACCCGATCTCCGCGAGATCCTAACCGAGCTCAAACGTTTCCCGGTCTCAGTTTTCGCTACACTGAGGCAACATGCCTCCAAGTCTTCAAACTTGATCAGTCTCCTGTCCCTATCCCGGACTAACCGACCTGGAGTAGAAACAACATACTCTTTCTGACAGAACAACCAAACTCCAACTCCACCTTCTTCAAGACACTCTGTCTTCCCATATCATCACCCGTCGACAACAGATAGTGTAACGAAGGTAAATACCTATCTGGTGGTCTGACAGTCTTGGATGATCTCCTCAACACCTGCTCAGGTGTTACCGGTTTTACCTCTGGCTCCCTTGGGGTCTTCGTGAAACTGACTCGTTTATTCTTCCCCATAACACAGCTTTTCCAGAGTCCCCTGTCAACACACTTCGGGCACTCAAAAGCTCCTTTCTCCACCAGCACCTTCATTCCTTTAACACTCATTTGTCTGGATGCACTCTTCTCAATAGCAGCCGTGTTTACACACCCTTCAACACCCTTCAGTGGTGTACAAGGTTCCAGATTTAAGGCCCCGTGCTTACACACCATAGCACCCTTATTGATCTTCCACGAACCATTCCCAAACTCTGCTGCATAACCTGTGCGATCCAACTGACCAACCGAGATCAGATTCTTTTTGAGACCAGGAATGTACCTGACATCTTCCAATGTCCACTGATTTCCTGCTGGACTGTGAATGCAGACATTCCCCTTTCCTTCGATCACCAACACCTTGTTGTCAGCAAGATACACCTTTCCAAACTTTCCTGACTTGAAATTTCGGAACAAATTCTTGCTCGGAGACGAATGAAACGACGCTCCAAAATCCACAATTCAGGATTCAAGTGAGCTGTCCACACTGAGGGTTAACACGTCCCCAATATCTTCTGCTGAATTCACAGAATCACTATCATTGCCAGGTTCGCGATTCTTCTTGTTTGACTTCGGACAATCAAATCAATAGTGGCCTTCTTCACCACAATTCCAACATGATCCTTGTGGTCTTCCTCTGTTTCTTGATTTTGAGCGTCCATGTTGATTAGAACCCTTTGATTTACTTCTACCCCTTCTGTCAACACTGAAAGCACTTCCTGATGACTCGCCAATTTCTGTTGCGAATGCTTTCGCTAAGAACAACGTCTCGGATTTCATCAAACTTCAGCTTCTCAGATCCACGGGAACTACTAACTGCGGAAACAATAGTATCCCACGACTCGGGCAGAGATGACAACAAAATCAAAGCTTTAACCTTATCCTCAAAATTAATCTCAACAGAACTCAGTTGCGACACAATCATATTAAAAGCATTAATATGTTCAGCAACAGAACCACCTTCAACCATTTGTAAATTGAACAATCTACGCATTAGATATACCTTGTTCATCGCCGATGATTTCTCGTACATGTTTTCCAACGCCTTCAGCATGCCTGTCGTCGATGTTTCCTTGACGATGTTGAACGCAACATTCCTGGACAGACACAATCGGATCAGCCCCAGGGCTTGTCGATCTTTGAGCTTCCACTGCTGCTCCGTCATGGATTCCGGCTTCTCCCCAGACAAGGGTTCATACAGATTCTTCTGGTACAAATAATCTTCAATCTGCATCTTCCATAAACCGAAATCGTTTCCATCGAACTTCTCTATTCCAGCCTTCGACAACTCCATCTTCAGTGATCGTGTTGAATCTCCTTAGCTCTGATACCAGTTGTTAGGATCGATTCTCTCAACACTCACAAACGGATTAAAAGAAAGTAATAAAGAACACAAGATTTAACGTTCGGTCAACGCGACCTACGTCCACGGGCAAAGGAGGAACACCACTTCACTAGCACAATCAACACCGGAGAGTTACAAAACGAGACCACATAGAGCACTCACTCTCACAATACATGTAGAGACCTATTACACGATGCTCTAAACACACAAATAATCACTTGCCTAAACGCTTCACACCTCACAAACGCGAAGAAGACCTCTCTGTTATTAACCTCTCAGCAAGTCCTAAATCCTCTCGCTCACGGCAGCTCTCACGCACTTAATAGCTAACCTTAATATATATATATATAAAGAAGACCAACCGCCAATGTCTATCTATCTATATATATTATATATAAACCTAGAAGAATACCTTACAGAGCTTTGTCTTATCTATATATGTCTATAAGTCTACCGCCACACATTATATATACTAGATACCTGCGCACTACGCGCGTGCGCGTTGTCTTCCTGAGAATATTGTAATGACATCATTAGAATGACTCCGAGAATGATACAAGATCGGCTCGATTCCTAGGATGATACAAGAACATAAATGTATTTTCTTAAAAAATTAAATTAAACTATGTAACATACTGTTATAATGAAAATAAAATAAAATTCTAAAAAATTTAAAGTAAAATGCTCGAGGGACCGGGAGCAAGAAAATTCACTATAAAGCTCCCGGTCCCTCGAGCATTTTACTTTAAATTTTTTAGAATTTTATTTTATTTTCATTATAACAGTATGTTACATAGTTTAATTTAATTTTTTAAGAAAATACAGTTATGTTCTTGTATCATCCTAGGAATCGAGCCAATCTTGTATCATTCTCGGAGTCATTCTAATGATGTCATTACAACATTCTCAGGAAGACAACGCGCGCGCTACGCGCGTGCGCAGGTATCTAGTATAAGCATTAGGGAAATCCACTTAAGTGGATTAAAATATCAATTTACTTTTGTTTACGATTATAGACATACGTGAGCATTGCAAAAAAAAAAATGACTTAATTTATGTAAAATATAACATATTATATAAAGTTTTGAACAAATTATTAAAAAATTATAATAATGCTCGAGAGACTAAGAATCATTTAATGTGTTTTTGCTTCTTTTTCGTTGAACAACTGAGAGCCCTTTGGTGGGTGATTTTTTTTAATAAGGTTTTGGTCTTATATTATCAGAGCTAATAATGCAATTTGTAGTTCTTTAAAGCCGGACTCATTATGTCTCAAGACGACAATGCGCACACTTCTAGCATATACCAGTATATTTAATATACATATTAGGAAAAACCACTTAAGCCAATTAAGAAAAAGTTAATTTGATTATATTTTGCAATTGTAGATTTATATGCACATAATAGTAGGGCTAATTTAGTTATGACACTATTCAAAATTAACTAAGTTTTTTTTTTTTAAATAATAAAAATACGCTAAAAGTGGAAAAACAAATGAAAGAACCAATTTTCAACAATAAATCATAATTTGTATCATAACATTTATTCGTGAAAATATAATAATATTATTGGCTATTAACGTATCATCATGAGCTTACAACGATATGCATTAGAAATACATTAATATTATTAGTTAAATTTCCAAACATGATCATGCGATTCCGATAATTTTTTCTCTCGGTCCATCTATAATTTATTTTAAATTTTTAGATTATTTTTAAACTTGATATAATATTTTTTTTCGCAATTTAAGTTAATTTCAGTATTCGGAACCAGTTAATACAATTAAGTATTAAGATAGTAACAAAAGTTTATTAGCATATATATATGGTAAAGACGTATGACTTTTATGCATTAAATCGTAGGTGGGTATATGTTTTTGCTCATTTTCCGTTGAACAACAAAGAATCCCTTGGTGCGTGATTTTTTTTAATTAAGTTCTATTCTTATATTATCAGAGCTAATGATGCATTTGTAATTCCTTAAAGCCAGACTCATTATGTCCCAAGACGACAATACACACACTTCTAGCATATACCAGTATATTTAATATACACATTAGAAAAAACCACTTAAGCCAATTAAGAAAAAGTTAATTTGATTATATTTTGCAATTGTAGATGTATATGCACATAATAGTAGGGCTAATATTTATGTCACTATTCCAAATCAATTAAATTTTTATGAAATAATAAAAATACGCTAAAAGTGGAAAATGAAAATGAAAGAACCACTTTTCAACAATAAATCATGATTTGTATCATAACATTTATTCGTGAAAATGTATTAATAATATTGGTTCTTAACGTATCATCATGAACTAACAACGATATGCATTAGAAATACATTAACATTGTTAGATAAATTTCAAAACATGATCATCATGCGATTCTAATGATTTTTTTTTTCTCTCGGTCCATCTAGAATTTATTTTAAATTTTTAGATTATATTTAAACCTGATATAATTTTTTTTTTCCACAATTGAAGTTAATTTTAGTATTCGAACCGTTTAATACAATTAAGTACTCAAAGAGTAATAAATATTTTATTAGTATAGATGGTAAAGATGTGTGGCTTTTATGCATTAAATCATAGGTTCGATTCTTTGTAGTGTCAATTTGTAATGTTTTTTCTTCAAATATTTAGAAATAATAAATTACTACAAAACCCTAAGTTAATTGATTACATTAATTAATTCAACTAATATTCAGAAGGGTATTTGTGTAAAACCAAGTTCTGCCATAGTAATATAGATATCTGCCATAGTAATATAGATAATCATATAAAAATTTGGCGGTTACAAAATGGCCTTTGGCCATTATATAATAGATATATATATATAATAATCTGCCGATATATATATATAATCAATTTGCTACCCAAAATAGTTAACAGACTAAATTGCTTAATGGACTTAACCAACTAATTCAAGACAAATCATGATATTCTTACTCATTAGACCTTAAGTCTTTACTGTATCCGACATTTTCCTAAAATCATATAATGGGTATAAATGTCTAAGTATGTTGACGAAATTAAACTAAGCAAAGTTCGGTGTAAGAAGAAGAATAGTGTTCGTGTAACCAACTCCTTGCCAGAAAGTCAATTATAGGCTTTTTGCCAGTTGTAGTTCAGAATAAATGAATACCTGAAAGATGGCCAAAAAAGAAAACAAAACCTGAGGAGGAAACAAATCATATAGAGAAACCAAACCAAGCCAAAGGAAGAAGATCATGAAGGTCTTATTCGTGGTCTTCGTTTGTTTAGCTATTGCAGTTCTTGTTCAAGCTCAAGACAGCCCTGCAGGTGTTTTTACAAATCTCCATCTCTTGATGCTTATTTGTAATGGTGGCAAACCCGAAATCTTGATCATGTCATTCTCTTTGTGGCCTTCTTTGTTTTCTAGGTTTCATAAGTATCGACTGTGGAGCATTAAATGGTTACACCGATGACAATCTCACGATTTCATACTCGTCGGACGATGGATTTGTTGACTCCGGACAGAACACGCAGATATCCTCCAAGTTCAACGACCAAGTTCCGAACCAGCAGATGTTGAATCTACGAGTTTTTCCCAACGGAACTAGGAACTGCTATACACTCCGACCCGTTGAAGGGAAAAACAACAAATATCTGATTAGGGCATCGTTTTACTATGGAAGCTTCGACGGCAAGTCTCAAGCCGGGTCGTTTGATTTGCATATCGACGCCAATTTTTGGACCACGGTGTTCCCTTCAGGCTATAACTACGAGGAGATTGTATATATTGCGACTCGAGACTATATACAAGTATGCCTTGTGAATCGTGGATCTGGAGCTCCCTTCATTTCAGCATTGGAGCTGCGACTCCTCGACAACTCCACTTATGCTACTGCATCCGCAGCTTTAGTATTCAGTGAACGTCGGAATCTCGGATCTACGACATCATACAGGTGGAGTTACGTTGCGAGTTCTTTTCCTAAATATTGATATATTTCTGTTAAAGTAACACCATCTATCTGTATAGGTACCCGTACGATGTTTACGATCGTATTTGGAAAAAATATACAATCAATACCGACACTTTCTTCGCGATAGAGAACACAACTGTTGATTTCCCAAGAAATGATAATTACAAAGTCCCTGCGGAAGTCTTGAGGACTGCTTTGCAGACAATTAATAGCTCGTTCTATATCTATGAGACGTGGGGGAGCAACGCAACTGTTGAGTGGTATATATACTTTCATTTTGCTGAAATTCAGGTGGTGCAGCCTAGCCAAGTGAGGTCATTCCAAGTGTACGTGCAAGACACTGTTCCCTTGTCGACTGTTACGCCTGAATACCTAAAACCCCTTACAGTGCCTACGCTGTCACCTCTGTCTGGAACCACCATTAGGTACAACATTTCTTCTGCGCCCGATTCTACTCTTGCTCCGTTCATTAATGCATTGGAGTTCTTTTACGGCATCGATCTTCCAAATCCCTTGACCGACTTGGGTGATGGTAATGTCTTCTATTATTAATAACTTCAAACTCAAGAAACGCAGCTATATATATATGTCAATTTGGCAACTATATTAATGATCCCCCCACTTATCCTTTCCACACAATTGAAAAACTCTAGTTGATGGCATCAATGGCATCAAGAATGTATACAAAGTTGCTAGAGTCAGTTGGAAAGGCGATCCATGCTCCCCACAAGATCTCAGATGGAACGGATTGGTTTGTACATACGATAGCTCTCCAAGAATAACATCTTTGTAAGTTTTGATCAATTGGTTCGGAGGCCGTTAAAGTGATTCTTCTTTATTACATCATTAATTGTTGTTGGGTCATTAATATATATGAACACCGTATTGGCATGACAAGGAACTTGAGCTCTAGTGGATTAACTGAGAAGATAGCCGCCTCATTCGTCAATCTCACTGCATTAGTGTCTTTGTAAGTACAATTTGACCTTAATTTCTTGATAATGAAACTTATGAGGATTTTTTTCCCCATTTTTACCAGTTTCTCGTTGTTGTTTTATAAGGGATTTATCATTCAATCAGCTAACTGGACAGCTGCCCGAGTTCTTAGCGGAAATGACCAACTTGAAAATGCTGTAAGCTCTCACTAGCTACTTATACATATTCATGTTATAGGGATGAGCTACATATTAATAACTGAGATACCACTCTTCCTTCGGCAGAAATCTATCAGGAAACAGCATCAATGGTCCGATCCCGAACATTGTTAAAAAGAAAATGTCATCCCTGAAAATAATGTAAGTTGAAAATGTCATGATCCCGAACATCAATAGTAGCTCATTTTTTTTTCTTGGAGTTGATTTGCTGCAAACATGTCATCACTAACTCAAAAATATATATTCTATTTGGAACAGTTTAGCTGATAACCCGATCTGTCAGACAGAACCAGAATCTTGTACAGATAAAGTTGTTCCACCAGCACCAGGAGGCAGCAAGGAGTCAAAGAAAGGTGGTGTTATGCCGATTGTTATCGGAGTTGTTGCAAGCATCGTTGTGTTGGTATTCGTAATCGTAGCACTCATTCTCTACAAAAAGAGAAACACCGGAAAGCAACAATGTGAGTTCATGAAAATCTACGTGTATAAATGTGAAACACCGTTGAGATTAAACATGCCTAACTAACTCATCTTCAATTTGATACAGTTGCTCCAAATGGATTCAATGACCATTCTGACGTGGCCAGGCCGACCCTGAATAATATTGGTTCATCCATGGGAGGAGGAACTCAGGCAATTGGAAAGACGACTCGTGCCTATACATCTTCGGAAGTATTGAGTATCACCGAAAACTTCAAAGTTACAATTGGAGAAGGTGGATTTGGAAATGTATATCTCGGGACACTTTCTGATGGTAGGAGAGTTGCTGTGAAGGCACTATCTCCAGAGTCGAAGCAAGGTTATAAGGAATTTCAAGCAGAGGTAGGTCAGAGTTCTGAGAGTTACAAATCTTCAACATTATATTTTCAATATCAGTATTCCCATAACCGGTAATTTTTTGACCAAACAATAACTGTAATTGAAAACTGTGTTTTCAACTGCAGGCTCAACTTCTAATGATTGTTCATCACAAAAATCTAGTTTCCTTACTTGGGTATTGTGACGAGTTTGAAAATATGGCGCTGATTTACGAGTTAATGCCACAAGGGAACGTCAGGCAACATTTATCAGGTACATGCATAGACTTTGTATGTATCCATCAAGATATATACAAGTTCATTTTAAAACTGTAATCTGTTAAGCTGTGAAAGCTTTATTACTAATTGCCAATATTCCTTCTTGGTAGAGCACAGTACGAGTGTCCTGGGGTGGATCCAACGGCTAAAAATAGCGGTCGACTCGGCACAAGGTCCATCCGAAAATCAGATCAAATAAGATTGTAAAACCTTTACTAATTTGTAATTTAATCCATTGGTTAATCTGCAGGGTTGGAGTATTTGCATAATGGCTGCAGGCCGCCGATTATCCATAGAGATTTGAAGACTTCGAATATCCTACTCGATGAAGATATGCAAGCAAAGATAGCAGATTTCGGTCTATCCAGGTTTTTTAGACCCAGAGATCATGAATCTTATGTCTCGACTTGTGCTGCTGGAACTCCTGGTTACCTCGATCCAATGTAAGAAAAACAGACTATTCATATACTCGATTAATTACATTTGTAAACTATTTATATCTTCTATTAAATGTATTTTTTTTGCAGGTTTAATACTACTGGAAATTTGAACAAGAAGAGTGATATCTACAGCTTCGGGATAATTCTGCTCGAGCTGATCACGGGTCACCCAGCATTCATAAGAAACCAAAAGAGCAGTACCCACATTGTTCAGTGGGTGAGTCCACTAATCGAAAGAGGAGACGTTCAAAGTATCGTTGATACAAGGCTTCATGGTCAGTTTGATGCAAACTCTGTATGGAAAGTAATAGAAACCGCGATGATGTGCGTGCAACTAGTTTCGTCTCAACGACCCGACATTAATGAGGTCTTGTCTGATCTAAAGGATAGCCTAAACATTGAGAGCAATAATCAAAGAGGTGCTGAGAACAGTTACATGAAGACCAGTTCTTTCAAAATGTCTTCTGTCAATAATGTTGGTCCAGCTGCAAGTTAGTTCTTGGGCAAGGTGGGGATGATTGTTCGAGTTCTTGGAGTGTGAAGTTTGATTTTCTGTTTACACAATTTTTTTTTCGTTTGTTCTTGGGCTAGTTTGGTAATAATGTATGATCCTCAGATGCTTGTTTTTGTTGCGACTTGGTATCAGTGTTTTCCTTTGGCCAAAAAAAAACCTCTGTTTTCCATCATAAGAAACAGCTTCAAATCCATAACATGAATACCTCTTGCATTTTCAAAATTTTATGTATAATATACTTGCCATTATATTAGTACAAGCTGCTGGAATAGCTCAGTTGGTTAGAGCGTGTGGCTGTTAACCACAAGGTCGGAGGTTCAAGCCCTCCTTCTAGCGGTTTTTATTTTATGAAATTTGATTCTTTAAATACTCCACACATATTATTCTGGAAAAATCACCCAAATACCCACTTTTTAAAATCCAAAAACAAGGGAAAAGTTCGTCCAAAACTCAAAATACTCAAATATGCATCTCTCAGATGCGCCCTAAAAATGGCTCATCTGAGAGATACGTCATTTGACTCAACGGTCATATTTTGACCGTTGACCGGCGAAAATGGCGCATCTCTCAGAAGCGCCCTAAAAATGGATCATCTAAGAGATACGCCATTTGACTCAACGGTCATATTTTGACCGTTGACCGGCGAAAATGACGCATCTCTCAGAAGCGCCCTAAAAATGGCGCATATGAGCGGCGTTAGGTTTTTTGAATTATGGACCAAGTTTCCTCTTATTTTTGTGTTTGAGTTTCAAAAAGTGGGTATTTTGGTGATTTTTCCTATTATTCTAGTGTTAAAATGCAACATAAAATACTTCTTTTTTGACTTCCTTCCTTATTCAAGGAACAAATACAATTTTTTTAAAACTAAATTTCACCATAAACATCAGTAAAAATAATCACAAAATTAACGAAAAGCTTCACCTTTCTTTATAATAACGGAAGAAACAATCATCTAAAAAATCCGTAGCTCTATGTACAGAAGCTATCTATCAATCTCGAACGATGTCATCTTAAAAGAATTAGTATAGATTTGATTGCTCACCTCCATCCCTTGACTTCCTTGATAATTCATTTGAATAGATATGCAATCCCTTAGTTCCAACAATACACGACTTATGTTCGGCCTTTGCATTGGAACCATTTGTACGCATTTTAGAGCAATCTCTACAGCTTTCCATGCAGAACTGGGGTTGAATTGGCCACGGATCATTGGATCAAGAATCCTATCAATATCCCCTACATCAATGAGAGGAGTCACCCATTTAACGATGTGTGCACTATCTCTCTGGCTTCTTATGATAGCAGATTGTCCAGTGATTAACTCGAGCAGGATAACTCCGAAGCTGTACACGTCACTTTTCTGGTTTAAGTTCCCCCCTGCATTAAATCTTGAGATTCAAAAGAGTTGGTCAATGAATAGTTAGAAGATAAGGTTATGGCCTTTATTTGTTTATGATATAAAAAATTATTGACCATGGCTATGGTAAGAATTTACAGTCAGCGAGTACAACCAAATTATTTTGATTTTTACCTTTTGCAGAAAAACATTTTTGAAATGGTAAGACACACTTATCATCACATGGCATAATTGGAGAGAACTGCACCTTTACAATGACGGTTAAATCGAAATATGAGCACTTTGCTTTTGTATTTGGTAATGTTTAGGTAATTCCCTATCAATATAGTGTATTTTTTAATGATGTTTATGTTTCGTGTTTATGTTTCGTCTTACATGGGATCGATGTAACCAGGAGTTCCGGCTGCAGGATGTTTTGAAATCTGATTGCTTACAGAATCCACCACAACTCTAGACGATATCCCAAAATCTGCTATTTTGGCTTGCATATTTTCATCTAAAAGGATATTTGAAGTCTTCAAATCGCCATGGATAATTGGTGGTCCACAACTGTAGTGTAAGTACTCTAGTCCTACAAAAGAAGGAATTTGTTAAAGGTATTATATCGTCAAAACAGAAAGATATGATCAATAATTTGTCAAATTTTTCAATGTATATATTACCTTCTGCTGCATCAGTTGCAATTTGCAGCCTCTGGCTCCAACTCAAGACATTACCATTATTTCCTACACATAACATCATAACTCTCTTTCACAATATATATATTTCAAACTATAATTACTACAAGGTTTATTCCCTAATAATTACTTCATAATCCATTACCTGTGAAAGTTTTGATAGGTTGAGCACATGAAAAAAAAAAGTTCCCTTGAACTACATAGATTATTGAATGAAAGATATACCTTTCAAATGTTCGCTTACGTCTCCATTAGGCATAAATTCGTAAATCAATGCCATGGTCTCAAACTCCTCACTGTATCCAACCAGAGAAACCAAATTTTTGTGATGAACAAGCATCAGTACTTGGGCCTGTAAAAGACATTAGTTGTTACTAGGTGATGAAAAGTAAATCCTAATATCACTTTTACAGCATTAAGTTGATATTAACTACGTGATTACCTCGGCTTGAAGTTCCTTGTATCCTTGCTTTGATGTGTGCAAGAGCATTTTCACCGCGACATTCTTACCATCATCGAGAGTTCCAAGATATACCTTTCCACACCCTCCTTTCCCGATAACAGTTTTGAAGCTCTCAGTTATGATTATGACCTCATCACATGTATAAATATGATTCCTTGAAATTTTTTGAGGTCCATAAACTGCAAGTCTACTTTCCTCACTAGATTCGATACCATTCTCAAATCCAGAAACCGCCTTTGGTCCAGCTGACTCAATCACCTCCCTTGATCTCGAATCATTGACTGTAACAGTTATCATTGTAAGGATTAATAATTAGAGTAATCATCAACAAACTGATGGATTCGAACATGTATGCATATATTTCATGAGATTAAGTTACCGATGTCGACTGTCTTTCTCCTCCTCCAAAGAATAGCAAAAATACAAGCCAAAAGTACCACCACAACCAATGAACAAATTGATGCAACAAGAGGAAGAAGGATTTTCTTCTCCGAAGATGGTGGTGTCGATGGAGCGCAATGATTATTCTGACAAAACTCTGGATTTCCATCCAAACTTTAATGAAAGACAATGAAAAGGAAGATGAGGACAGGTGAACTGAAGAGATATTCCTTGAGATGATTAAAAGTTAAGTTTTGCAACCTTATATACAGTGTGTTGTTCTTCATCTTCTCCTTGACGGGTGCAGGAATTGTCCCATTAAGGTTATTTCCAGTTAAGTTTCTGTTGAATCAACTGAAATAGATTATCTCTACGTATTACATAAAAAAATGAAACAGAAATTATTTCTTTGTTATTAAAAAATTATAAATAGATGAACTCACAAGAATCTCAAATTTGGCATGTACGCGAAAAACTCAGGCAACTCCCCTGTCAATTTGTTGAATGACAGATCCCTATATCATAACAGAGTTGAGTTTGTTTTCTTAAGAAGTTGATATGCCATCTAAAGTGATTATAGTTTCCAAAGTTAACAATCTCAAAGTAGAAATAGATTAATACACTTACAATAATACTAATGCTGATAGATTGGTGAATGAAGTAGCTATGCTCCCTAACAAATTGTTGGAGCTCAAGTTCCTGCAGGTCAATAAGATGTTTGACAAGATGATACAAAAAAGATAATGCTTTTTGAAATTATTCAGTTTAATTTAGGGAAAGTTACACTCACAGTGATACAATCCTCGGAGAACTGTCTTGGTTGCAACCCAAACCGTCCCATACAAATTCTTCTGGAACACATGGATCGCCTTGCCAACTAAGTATCACCAGCTTGTACATTGTCTTGATTTCAATGATCGCATTAACTATTAATTTTAACCACAGAACAAAGAGATATTGTCAGACTTTTCATAAATATTGCACGCCCTAGCTAATTGAAAATATGTCGTGTCGTAGTATATATAACTCAATGATATTAGACAGCATATCCATAATGAAGTTTGGAGCTATGCACAAACAAAATATATGAGAAAAATCTAAGTTTAGTCATGTATGAGAATCAACAATTATCGGACGCTTCGTTGGAGTACCATGGTGTTGCAACATGTCCATGCTGATTTCGGAAAGAAGAAGAAGCAGCCTCTTAATTTTTAAAATGCTGTACTGAGAGCTACTTTCTAATTTTTCGAATGCTAAAAACTGAGAGCTACTTCCACATATTGACATATATATAAGAATTTACCGTCATTTAAGTCCGTCTGAGAATTTGGAAGATCAATGGTGTTATAGACTTCGATGGCATTGAGGAATGGTGGGAGATTAGCCTGAGATGTTGCTGAAATTGAGATGTTTATGGTGTCGTGTCCAGTAATATTAGCTGCAGACTCAGTAACTGGATCTAAGTATTTGGGTGTAACCGTTGTATAATTTGTATCTTGTATGGTAATTTGGAATTGCCTAGATTGACCTGCTAGCAAAGTCTCAATCTCCATGAAATGAAAATATATGTACCATATGTCAGTGAGGTTGGACAACCACCACAAAGATATCGTATACGAGGTGTTTATCGTTGTCTGAGCGGTCATTAGAACTTCAACTGGAACTTTATAGGGTTCATTGTTGCCTCTTGGGTTGATGGATGTTGCACTACTTGTGAGGTTGGAGAAAGTTGTAAAGATTTGCCCTTCCCATATGCGGTCATGCTCATCCTGAGGGTGCCTTGTGAAGCAAAAAATTACTTGATACATGTTCTATGAATATTATAACAGTAAAAAATATTTGAACATGCATGATCTTGAGAAATTACCTGATATAAGAAGTCGTGGAGCCAACATTAAGTCTAGTCCACTTCTTCAATGCCATTGATCCGCTACTATATGCGGAGTTATTCAAAGGTCGTAACTCAAGAGTCGAAATGAAAGGAACTCCTAAACCAATATTGACAAGACATACTTGCACATAGTCTCTTGTTGGGGTATAGATAATCTCTTCATACAGGTTGTCGGTCGGGTTTACCGTGGTCCATTTGTTTGCATCGATGTATAGGTCAAAACTCGGGATGCTCTGTTTGTTGTCGTAATTTCCGTATTGGAAGGATGCCCTGATTAGGTATGAATTGTGCTTGCCTTGGTCAGGTTTGAGGGTGTAGCAGTTCCTTGTTCCGTTGGGAAATGTACGTAGCGTCGTCGACTGGTTCCATTGTACTTGAGTGGCCTGCTCTCCGATGAGCTGCCTGTTCTCACCAGATTCCACGAACTCCTCATCGGGTGTGTAGTATACGGCTATAATTTCATCGGTATACGCATTAGCTGCCCCGCAATCGATGCTTATGTAACCTAAATTAGAGGAAGAATCAAACACTATAGAGCAATGCTCTAATAAATTCACAAATATTTGAATGTAGCAAAGTTAACTATCAAATTGCTAGTTGAAGTTTGGTAGTTGAACAAATTGTTCGTGCAATATTTTTTTAACATTTTGCTAGCATAAGTTTCACATGTGTACATATTGCTAGGATTTTTGTGTAATTTGGACATAATGGATCACGTGCCCACCACGTGATGAACAATAAAACGGTAAATTGCTAGCTGGTATTTATAACGTCGAACTAATTTACTAGTTGATGTTTGGGCAGTCGAACGAATTGCTAGCTATTTTTTTTAATCACGTGTCTAGTACGTAGGTGATTCAATCTAAAAAAATACAAAAATACTGAAGGAGCTACCAAATCGTAGGCATGAAAAAGCTGGACTAACAAAATGTTTAAAAACGAACTTCAGCAAACAATTTGTTCGACTGACCAATATTAGCAAGCAATTTTATAATTAATTGGTTAACCCTTAAATGTATGCAGGATACCATTATGAAACTGATTAAGGGTAGGATAGTCAGGATTACTCGAAGAACAACAAATAATTTATCCAAAACATCTGTATCTATCAGGAGAGAGATGTACCTGGATTAGTTTGGTCCTGAGCAAGAAATGCAGGAGCAGAACAAACAAGCAAGACAAACAAAACCCCCGTATTCTTCGACCACAGAAATGGATTCATCTTGTTATCATCAAGATGGCTTATTTTCTGAACCTTTTTTAGAGAGAGAGAATATCTGCAGAGATAAACTGCCTATTATATTATATGAAGGGCCTGACGACTTTGAACGTTTCAGCTTCCAGCAGGTAATATGAACTAATTTTGCTTATTTATTTGGTCTTCTTTCTGAGAAAGTCTCATACGTGACATGTAATGTCGGAAGTAAACAAGCCAATTGATGCGACGGGATAAGTTTAATTTGTTTTGTAAAGATTATAGGTGAATTGTGATAACGAAACAAACTGATATAATATAAGCAAAGTCAACTTCTGGGTACAAGTCATGGAGTGATGGGAAGTTTAATTAAATAAAGGGTCATTCACATAAGTGGAAGAGGGAAGGGAGACATCTACCTATGAAAAGGTTACACAAGTAAAACGACAAGTACGTGCTAAATAATGTCAAAGAAACACTTCAGGCATGTTTGCAATAATACTGAAGGAATACAGAATTATCATGTAGATTTTAGTTGCAAATGTGAGGCTTAGAATTCCTTATTCCTCAATTCCCCATAAGTTTTTTTTTTTGTCTTAGTTTATTTACACTAAAATATAGCTTGACCATTTCTTATCAATTATTATAGAAATAAATATCACGCAATTATTAAAAAATTATAAGCTGGAATAGCTTAGTTGGTTAGAGCATGCGGCTGTTAACCACAAGATCGGAGGTTCAAGCCCTCTTTCTAGCGATTTTGTATGTACTTTTGGACCATTGAACAATAAGTGCAAATCTCTGTGGCTTCTTATGATGGCAGATTGTCCAGTGATTAATTTGAGCAAAATAACACCGAAGTTGTATGTATCACTTTTCTGGTTTATGTATAGTTTGAAGATAAGGTTATGGGCTTTATTTGTTTATGATATCAAATTGTTGACCTAACGAGTCTATATACTTCAACAATTCAATCTCTATGGCTTCTTATGATGGCAGATTGTCCAGTGATTAATTTGAGCAAAATAACACCGAAGTTGTATGTATCACTTTTCTGGTTTATGTATAGTTTGAAGATAAGGTTATGGGCTTTATTTGTTTATGATATCAAATTGTTGACCTAACCAGTCTATATACTTCAACAATTTAATCTCAAGAACCGAGAAACTATTATACTTATATGTACTTTTGGACCATTGAACAATAAGTGCAAATCTCTGTGACTTCTTATGATGGCATATTGTCCAGTAACTAATTTGAGCAAAATAACTCCGAAGTTGTATGAATCAGTTTTCTGGTTTATGTATAATTTGAAGATAAGGTTATGTGCTTTATTTGTTTATGATATCAGATTGTTGACCTAACCAGTCTATATACTTCAACAATTCAATCTCAAGAACCGAGAAACTATTATATTTATAGTATACTTTTTTTTATGGATATGAGGTTTAGTTTACGCGTGTAGGTTCGACAAAATACTTGAAGAGTACATGATATTTCTATAAATCTACATATACGAATATAAGGTTAATCCTAGCTCTATACACACTGATACTGTCTTTTAGACGGAAATATTTAGCCTCTTTTTTGCATTCTAATTTTTTTTTCTTTGATTATTTATTAGTGCACCAAACTGTGATCTAAGAGTTCAAAGAACCTAACAGTGCCAATAAACGAAATTTACTTTGTCAGGTTTAGGAATAGAATATATATACATGTCTCCATAAGTCATGTATTCATGAAGAAACCATGCATGGTTTCACATTCTTCGCTATATCAATCATCAACCAAAGAAAACAATTTCTTATTATTAATCGATACAATCCAATCGTTTGCTCAAATTCGATAATCCAAGCGAAATGAACACTCATACACAGATATATAAAATCAAGCTGTTCCTACCTAGCTCGTGGTGCTACCTCAAACTCAACCGAAGTCATCTCGAAAGATTGGCTCCTGATGTTACCGTTTCCCATAGTTTTCTGGCTTCTCGGTATTGCAACCACTATCCCAAGACATTCTTTTAGTTCTGACAGCACCCGACTTATATCAGGTCGTTGGTTTGCTGTTTGTGTCACACAAGACATGGCTATCTCGACTGCTTTCCATGCGGAACCCTGGGTTGAACTGCCCACCCAATCTTGGATCGACCATGTTTTGTATATCCCCACTTTGGATTAGAGGAGTCACCCAGTGAATCAAGTGAGTGCTGCCTTTTGGGGTTCTTATTATGGCAGGGTGGCCACTGATTAGCTCTAACAAGATGATTCCGAAGCTGTAAACGTCGCTTTTCTTGGTCAAGTTTCCAGATGCATGGAATCTACAAGTAAAGCATTAAACATTAAGCAAAACAAGGTAGAAACTGTTAAAGTACTTACCACATTGATTAAAAATGTGAAGGAGAGTATTAGTGTAATATTAACATAAGCTAGAAAGAAAGAGGTATTGTTAAATCAAGTACTATATATCTATATGCTCTGTAAGGAAGTTTGATCAAGTACTACTTCTATTTAAGAGTAATTCAGATTTCATATGTTCACATTCATCTTACTAAGGATCGAGATAACCGGGCGTTCCAGCAGGTCGGGTCGAAATGTGAGTCACATTGTCGTCCGCAAAAGCTTTTGAAAGCCCAAAGTCGGCGATCTTGGCTTGCATGTTCTCATTCAATAAGATATTTGAAGTCTTGAGGTCTTTATGCACAATTGGCGGCTTGCATCCATTATGCAGATACTCCAACCCTGCATTTGAATCGATATTGACCCATAAATGTACTTAGCATTTGTATAATCATCCAAATTTGATTGGTCCACACACCTTGGGCTGAATCTATTGCAATTTGTAACTTTTGGATCCAAATCAGTACACTAGTAATGTACTCTGCATTTCATATCTGAAGCTCAGATTGCATAATATCACTGCATCTTACTTATCAAGCTGTTAGATGGATAATGTTATTAACAAATACCTGATAAATGCTGCCTTAAGTTTCCGTTACTCATGAACTCATAAATCAATGCATTGTTCTGCATCTCATCACAGTACCCTACGAGGGGAAGTAGATTTCTGTGATGAACAATCATCAGAAGTTGCACCTACAGAATTTGAAACATAAGTATGTAAGTTTTACAGAATTGACTGTAATTCTGAAGAAAACAAATGTTCGAGTTTGATTTAATTGACAATTTGAAACTCAACCTCAGCTTCAAATTCTCTCAGGCCTTGCTCTGTTCTCTTAGTTGCTAATTTAACCGCAACTTTAGTCCCGTCTTGTAAAGTTCCAAGGTACACCTTTCCGAATCCGCAACTTTAGTCCCGTCTTGTAAAGTTCTCCGTCATTTACGACACCTCGGACCATGTAAATTGGGTTTGTTTCTTCAACATACCGACTCCTAGTGGTTCGTTGTTCACGAATCCATAATTGGTACTGGTAGCTTCAGTAACTGCAATATCTTACCATCCAAAAAATCTCAGTATCTTGTTAAATTCATTGTTTAAACCGACGAAATGGCACATATGTATATTATACCTCCACGGCGACTCCTTTTAGTCATCCAAAATATTGTTAGGATGCCCAAAACAACTGCCAAAAGAACTGCAGCTGCTGCTGCAACTATTGGAATGATCGACTTTTTGTGCTTCAACATACAAGAATCTGACAGACAAAGATTTGGATTCCTTTCGAAGCTACAGGAACAGAAACAAAAGCAGTATATAAAAAGGAAAATGAAAAGCTTGATCAGCAAGAAATTGAAAAATATGCATTAATTGTTAAAGAAACCTTGCTTGCAATGTTCCAACATCTTGTTTTCTCTTTAGGTCTTTGAGGTGGTCCAATTGCTTATATACATTTCAACATTCCCCCTCACCGTGAGGACTCTCTGATTTCAGACAGACCATATCCAAGGACCAGACCCGATCCGGACTCTAATACCATGTTAGAATCCACATTGGGCCGAGCCAAACCCAACGGGCCAGAGAGCAATCATATATGCAATTGGGGTTCCATCCTAAAACCAATTGGTTATAGGAGGAGGTGGTCCACTTGCTTATATACTACTCTAATATACAAATTCCATCCGGTGTGATATTCCAGACTTACGGTGGAGTGTCTATTTCAACATTCTTGAGAAAAATCAATAAATATATTTATGTCCCAAGATATCGAAGTATATATAGTACTTACAAGAACTTCAAATTCGGCAATCGGGCCAAAAATTCAGGAATCTGTCCAGTCAAACGATTATGTGATAGATCCCTGTAAATTTGTAGAGACAATTACATCATTCAGTTTTGATTAATCTCAAACATTTTTCGCCTTGAATGGAACTTGTTTAAATGATTAATACTCACAACGACGTCAATTCTGAGAGATTGAACAGAGAACTAGCAATCTCCCCGGTCAAGTTGCTAGAGCTCAAGTTCCTGTTTGAGCAATGTAGAATCATTAGTGTATGAATGAACGTAATAACCAACAATTCCGTAACTCAGATTTGCAAATATATACGATTGAAATTAGTTACGTACAAGGTAACAATCCTCGGTGGGTTATCATAACTACAGTTCAATCCAATCCATGACATATTTCTTGGAACGCAAGGATCGCCTTGCCAGCTTAGGGTTGTCAACGGGGCGGATCGGGGCGGGTATCGCTTGCCCCGTACCCGCCCCGCGGGTCGAGATGGTCGATCCGTACCCGCCCCACACAGTTCGCGGGGCGGGGCGGGTCACCTATTAGTGGTACATAATATATTATTAGCGATTTAAACCTTAAATTCTATATTTACCATATACAAATTCAATTTAAAATTTAAATCACAAATAATAAATTTAACTTCAAATCCAAATACATGTCACAAATCCTAATTATTTTGACTATGTATTATATTACTTATATAGTTTTATATAAATACACGTACTATATATATATAAATTATCCACATACGGGGCGGGGCGGGTCAACAGGGCGGGGCGACCCCAAAACCGTACCCGCCCCACGAGTCATGAATCGCAGGTCAACAGGTCAAAATCGGGGCGGGGCCCCGCGAGTCACGGATTACCCGTGACCCGTTGCCATCCCTATGCCAGCTATCTCTGACCACTCCATACGTGTTCTTGATATCCTTCATAGTAGTCACTGAAAACAACAATATATATTCTGAAGATAGAGATTGGAATATTAAGTAGAATAGCACTACTTTGAAGAATTCAACTAGTAGTTTGATACTTTAGTGGCTACACACATTTAGTGGCGGAACATTGTTGCTGCTAAAATTTTAACTGATGGAGTTTTTACTAACAACGCTTTTGCGGCAATAGTGCAGCTACTTAAAGTTTTAACAGTGACATTTGGAGTTTTAGTAACAAATTTCTGTTGTTGTGTTAGAATCCAAGTTAGGCCGAGCCAAGTCCAACGGGCAAGTAGAGAGCAGCCCCTCACCGTGAGAGCTCTCTAATTTCAACAGACCTTCTCCCAGGTCCAGGCCCGTCCCAGGCTCTGATACCATGTTAGAATCCACGTTGGGCCGAGCCAAGCCCAACGGGCCAGCAGAGAGCAGTCATATATGCAAGTGGGGTTCCATCCTAAAATTAATTGGTGATAGGAGGAGGTGGCCCACTTGCTCATATACTACTCGATTGTACGTGTACCAACCGATGTGGTACTCCAGACTCACGGTGGAGTGTCTATTTCAACACTATTGTCCTATTTTCTTGTATTGTTGATGTATTTGTCAACTATGTTAAAGAACATTCCCAAAAGCTAGCAAAATCTTATTTTTCTTTTCTTTAAGAAAATTTACCAATATCACCAGTCCAATTAAACTCTCTTCAAAAATAACAAAAAAATAAATAAATAAATATATAACGTATTCTAAATTGTAACCAAGCATGCCCATCAAATTTTATTCTATCCATTCCAGGACTAGGATGTAATAGGGGTTATTTAAGGGAAGTCTAATTATCCAATTGCTAGTTAAAGTTTAGGCACTTGGACAAATTGCTAGCTAATTTTTTTTTTTGGAAAATTTGCTTGCTCAGGTTTCGCTTTTGGACAAATTGTTAACACCGTCAAATATTCCATCAAATTTGGACGAAATTGGTTATGTAGCTTGCACTTAACAGAAGATAAATCGAAATTAGTTTATCAGTTTTTCTTCTTTCGCGTGCAAGTCATATGACCCATTTAATGGAGCTAGCAATTTTTCCAAAAGCTAAACATGAGTTAGCAAATTGTCCGGACAAAAAATATTGACCATCAATGAGACAAGCACTAAATACTAGTTAACAATAATCATAATCTATAATGTCTTTAAAGTAATTCGAAACAGATTATATATGAGACTAGGTGGCTGACTCGTGCGTTGCGCGATAGGTAATTTAACATATTAATTTGTTTATTAAATTGTTGGGATATTGCGAAAATTTAAATTTGATTTTGATAATTAAATTTGTTGGTATGTGTTATTCGAAATAATTTTTTCAATGCAAATGAAACACCACTAAACTTATTTAATTATATAGATAATATTTTAACTTATATAATTTCATATTAGTCGAACATCGTGCTCAACGTGTTTGGACATTTTTATATTTGTTAATTAATATATTTACACATATGATATTACGATTTTTTGGTATACCAATTCAGACAATAAAAAATTAAAAACGTACTTACAACAAAATGGTTCTCTTAATTATACATAGATAGTTATAGTATCTCAGTTTTCTTTTGAGAATCATATGTATTGTTTTTACATTGAATCATTTTCTTCATTCAGTTTAATGTTTGCTAATTTTTATGCTTTTAAATTTATAAATTTATAAAATAATTGTAGAGATTAATTAATGTCTAAAATATCTCATCTATTTCATTTTTATATTTTATCAACTTATTTAAAAAAAAAAAAAATTAAACAACGTTCATTTTTTTCTATATGTATTTTAATGCATCTATTTTTTATAATAAAAATTTATGATAGTATTTTTTATTATTTATTAACTACAAAATATTTTAAGTAAAATATATGTATTCAAAATTGTTACATTTTTCCTTTTTTATTTTTTTATTCACCTACTATAGTGCAACTTATAACAGTAACTTGTAAGGAGTGCAAAGATTGCTTTTTTCTATTGTTAGTGTGGAACATTAAATTTTACCTATTTTATAAATATAACGTTTTTTTTAAGTTAATGAGAAATTTTGGATTAAATGTAATGCTCCATATGATTTGTTATTCTCTATATACATTTTATTTTTATATTCACTATTATTCTATATACATATATATATATATATATATATATATATATATATATATATATTTGTATTAATCCAAATATAATTTAATAAGTATAATAGAAAAAAATGAAGCACAATTAAATTTATTTTAGTTTTTTAGTATAATATTAATTTATGTTGTTATGTAACTTACTTACAAATTATAACCACTTTAAAAATTGAATGTAGAGCCTTGGAACAATTTTATGGTGTCTCATATTTACAAATATTGTGGCATGTGTTAATATGTATACATATATAAAGATATAATTATATTAAATATTAATTAATATATATATATATACTTATATATTTAATATCAGTATTTATCCAAATTCATATCCAAATATTATTTTAATATTAATATAAAATGAAGCATAAGTACATTTTATTTTAGTTTAGTTTTTTAGTAGATTATTAATTAATATTATTATGTAACTTACTAAAAAGTCATAACCACTATCAAGATTGAGTGTAGAGTTTTGGAAAAAAATTAAGGTGTCCACATATTAAAAATGATGTTATATCTATTTACCAATATATAATTTTTACCAATATATAATTTGTGTTGGGTCCTCACCCCAAAAGTCACCTATCTTCCAAAAGGTTCCACACTTATCTTCCAAAAGTCACCTACTTTCTAAAGTTTAAACCAGCCTATTTCAGCCGGTATGGATTAAATTTTGTTATCAAACCGGATTAGACCCGAATCTTACCGAACCGGCACAATCTATGAAAAAAAGTAGGTCATTTGGATATATAACAAAACTTGCACAATTATAAACGATAATAAGCCGAAAAAATCTCTAACTGTTGTAGCTCTAAACTATGATCGATTTAATATATGATATGTGACGCATTAACGATACAACGTATTTAGGGTCGCAATTTTATTTTTATAGAACCTAAAAACTGTCTCAATTTTGACCCATGTGTCAGTTTTGTGTCTCAAATTTAAATTGTTGATATTTTGTGTCCCGATTTTCAGTATTGTTGCTATTTGGTTTTCCGTTAGATTTTGTGGGTTAATTTTAACAGACTGAGTTGAAAAGACTATTTTGCCCTTCTTTTTTAAAGCCTCCGATTCCGGTTACCCACATCCGATTTCGGCCACCCACCTCAGATTCCGTCCACCCGCCTCCGCCTCTGATTCCGATTCACCCACATCTGATTCCTTGCCACGAGAGGAAGAGAGAACCCTAAATCGGCCGTAATCTGGGTGGGTTTGGCCGTAATTGGCAGGAATTGGCCGTAATCGGGGTGGGTTTGGCCATAATCGGCCGGAATCGGGGTGGTTTTGGCCGTAATTGGCTAGAATCGGGATGGGTTTGGCCCTAATCGGCCGGAATCTGGATGGGTTTGGCTGCAATAGGCATGAATCGGCCATAATCGGGGTAGGTTTAGCCGTAATCGGCCAAAGCCCTAATTCTGGCCATGGGGTATTTTTGGAATTTTGAAAATTGTTCACCCACGTGACCATCATGTGACCAGATTCTATTCAACTTAACCCCAAAATTTAACGGAGGCATCAAATAGCAACACATGAAAATTGGGACATTGAATTTTAACTTCAGACACCAAACTGACACATGTGTCAAAATTGAGACAGTAAATAGGTTCTATGCCCTTTAATTTTATGTATGCGGTTCAGAATTTAAAAAACACACTCAACGAAGCTGCCCGTTTAATTATGTATGATGTCGCAACTATTAAGGGACAATCATGCAAAAACCCCGATTTTTTCCAAAATGATGATCACCAAATTCTACACATGTTACTAGATATAAATAGTCTAATTATATTAAATGTAATTATCATAGTTATAGTTTAATTTATATAAATAACAATCTTAGAAACATGCATGTGCAAAGCACATGCAGAAATAACTAGTATATATATATATATATATATATATATATATGTGTGTGTGTGTGTGAATGAGTGTGTATGTGTTTGTGTATATATATATATATATATATATATATATATATATATATATATATATATATATATATTTGTATGTATGTATGTATGTATGTATGTATGTATGTATATTTAATATTAGTATTTATTCAAATATAATTTTAATAAGCATAATATAAAAAATGAATCGTAATTAATTTTTTTCAGTAAATTATAATTTATATTTTTATGTAACTTATTATAAAATTGTAATCGTTTCAAAAATTGAATGTAGAGCTTTGGAACAATTTTAAAGTGTCCACATATTTAAAAATTTTATGGAACATGATAATATATATATATATATATATATATATATATATATATATATATATATTAATATTTATCCAGAATTCAAATTCAAATATTATTTTAATCTTAGTATAAAATGAAGCATAAGTACATTGTATTTTAGTTTAGTTTTTAGTAGATTTTATTTTTTGCTAAATAGTAGATTATTAATTAATATTGCTAAGTAACTTATTAAAGAGTTGTAAGTTGTAACCACTTTCAAGGTTGAATGTAGAGTTTTAGCACAATTTTAAGATGTCCACATGTTCAAAAAGATTATGTCACATGATCATTTGTAACATATGATCTAGATGGACCAATAGAATTAACTTAAAAATTTAAATTTTGTTTACTTTGTCAACATATTGTGCATCACATTGAAATTATATTATATATAAATTGTTACCGTCATCATAAGCCGTCAACAAATTGGGAAGATCAATGACGTAGAAGAACTAGATTGCATTGAGTATTGGTGGGAGGTCGGATTGAGTGTGGTTGCCCAAATTGAGAAGTTGATTTGGCTTCCGCTAATAAGTGGGGTTGACGCAACGGTACTCAGGACTAACCGTGGTGAACTCTTCATCTTGGAGGTATATGGTAAATACCCTTTGCAGTGATTTCTGGATTTCAGCAAAGTGAAAGTACATATACCATACGTCCGTTGGGTTCTACAGGAAGAAAAAACAGGCTTATGGACTCGTTCATGTCCTTCGACTGAGAAGCCGTCATCAGCACTTCAGATGGAACGTTGTATTCATCATTCAAGGTTTTCAAGTCCACCGCGCTGTTACTGACATTCACCCAACGGAAGCTTTTGGGCTCCCAAATGCGATCATAGTCATCTTGCGGATGCCTGTAGCACGTGGTTTTATTAGAGCAGCATGCTGGAAGCTTTAATTGTGGATGCATTTGTGCTTCAAGGTAATGTAGTACTCTTTATTTGATTCTCTTATTATTATGAAAACATTGTCCATGATTACCATTTATGTCTGTAGCTGAGATGTGCTTATATGCTAGATATATCTACACATTATGGACACATACACTCTCTGGAATTGATCATGCACTCTTAGATCTTATCTGTCTTCAGTAATTGTTCTTGTCTATATGATGATTGATGACACCAGTCTATTTGTTGTAGGTACAAACATCTACATGCTCAGTCTGACGGATTTCTGGAGTTCCAACACAATAGATATAAGGTTAAGAACACAATAGGGGCCTGAATGTTTGCCCATGTTGCCCGGAGAGGTCTGAATTGAAAAATGTTGCTATTAAGGGTCTGAATTATCATGTTTGTTGTTTTTCGGTCTTCCGTTCAAATTTTCTGTTAAATGTAACGGAACCACGTGAAATGACATAATTACCCTTTTGCAATTATTATACAATTTATTAGTTTAATCAATAAAATGTGAAATGTCTAAAATACCCCTGCACACTAATTATACCCTTAAAGCCACCCCGGCTCCGGCCACCGGCTCCGGCGACCACCACCCAGCTCCGGCGACCACCACCCAACTCCGGCGACCACCACCACAGCTCCGATTGGATCCAAATCGGAGCTACTGGCTCCGATTAGCCCGAATCAGAGCCAAAAAGCTCCGATCGGAGCTCCAAAGCTCCGGTCGGGGCCACAGAACTCCAGATCGGAGCTCTGTGGCCCCGACCGGAGCCGTGGTGGCGGTCGCCGGAGTTGGGTGGTGGTCGCCGGAGCTGGGGTGGTGGTCACCGGAGCTGGGGTGGTGGTCGCCGGAGCCGGGTGGTGGTTTCCGGAGTCGGGGTGGTGGTTTCCGGAGTCGGGGTGGTGGTCGCCGGAGCCGTGGTGGCTTAAGGGCATTTTCGTTTTTTTAGGTCAAGCATGTGAGGGACACACTTTGGTCGGAGGGAATTTTCGGGTTTTCAGTTTATTTTCGATCACATGCCAAGCATGTGACCACTTTCCGTCATTTTTAACAGAAAAAATAGACGGAGACCTCTCATATAAACATAACTCAAAATTCAGGCCCTTAATAATATCATTTTAACATTCAGACCTCTCCGGGCAACATGAGCAAATATTCATGCCTCTATCGTGTTATTAACCCTAGATATATTTCTACACCGTAGGTATCTATGCTGAGCAATAATTATTTTCTCAACTGAGATCTACATCTACTAAAGATGCAATTAGGTATGTAGCCATTTGTTTGTCATTATGAATTTCTGGCGCTGCATGTTCACAATTGTCAACTTTATGATATTGCAGAAGTATGGGCTTCTGGATTCTTGTACCATGCCAGGATAACTTTTATGTGCCCATTTTGACTAATAAGTGCATCTAAGAGCTGTTAGAAATAATAATAATAATAAACTTGTTTTTTTTTAATATAGACAAGTCTAGAAAGTCTAAGTTAGTTGATAAGTGTTAGTATTAATAAGTTAGTTGGGTAGGTGTCATTAATATTAAGTAGTTGGGAGTGTCATTAAATGAAGTATGTAGAAAAGTCTCCCTTGTACCCTATAAATAGATGTTGAAGATGAATGGAAATCAACAAGTTGAGTAGACAAACAACAAATCTCTCATATCCTCTCCACATCTCCCACTCTCACACACTTACATATTCAAACACCAACAAGTGGTATCAGAGCAAGGTTCAAAGATCGCGATGGCAACGACAAGCATGCAAGTGCCGAGATTGACGAAAGATAACTACGATAGATGGTGTATCCAAATGAAGGCCCTTTTGGGATCGCTTGACGTGTGGGAGCTCGTGGAGACCGAGTTCGAGGAACGCGAGGTGACGGTGGAAATGTCAAAAGAAGAGAAGGAAGAATTAAAGGAGCAACGGAAGAGGGAGAACAATGTCATGTTTACAATATATCAAGGTCTTGATGAAACCACGTTCGAGTTATTCGCTCCAACCAAGACATCATACGAAGCCTGGGTTATACTCCAAAAAACGTACGGAGGCGTCGAAAAGGTGAAGAAAATTTGCCTACAAGCTCTTCGTGCTCAATTTGAGTCCCTCCATCAAGAAAGCTCGGAATCCATCTCCGACTATTTCACGAGGGTCATTTCAATCGCGCATCAAATGCGAAGAAACAGAGAAAATTTAGACGATGTTCGTGTCATAGAGAAGATATTGAGATCCCTCGATCCCAAGTTTGACCTTGTGGCCGTGGCAATTGAAGAATCCAAGGACCTAGAAGAAATGTCCGTTGAGCAACTAATGGGTTCTCTACAAGCCCATGAACAACGACTGTCGAAGAGACGAGAATGTAAATCCTTGGAGCACGCTTTACAAGTAAAGCTGACGTTAAAGAATCAAGGTTCACGCGACGGCTTCCAAAGAGGAAGATTCACACCACGAGGAAGAGGTGGTACAATAACAACCACCAACGAAGCCGACGATGATGAAGATTCGATCCAAGAAAGAGATCGAGGAAAATGTCGCGGTCGTGGTCGCGGACGAGTTCAATGTGGATGGAGAAATAACAAATCAGGAGTTCAATATTATGTGTGCAAAAAATATGGCCACTATGCAGTAGAATGTTGGTATAACACCGACTTTGAGGAAGAAAATGCAAACTTCGTGAAGAAGATTGACGATGACAGAGTTCTATTGATGGCATACAATCAAGTGGAGGAGACGGAGTCCAACACATGGTTCGTCGACACGGGAGCTTCCAACCATTTTTGCGGAAGAAATGAGTTTTTTGCGGAGCTCGTTGAAGGACACGGTGGGCACATCATTTGGAGATCTTTCCAAACATCAAATTAAAGGGAAATGTAAAGTTCTCTTTGAACTCAATAACAGACGACGGCTATGCATCGCCAATGTCTATTTTGTTCCCGATATGAAGAACAATGTTTTAAGTGTCGGACAATTGCTCGAGAAGGGATACGACGTCCGGATCAAGGAGAATACACTCACCATCCGTGATAATAACAACAATGTTATCACGAATGTAGCCATGACGAAGAATCGGATGTTTCCGTTGGAGTTGAGCATCAACGAGAAGAATTGTTTGAAGGTGACAACCATGGACAAATCGACTCTTTGGCATCTCCGCTATGGTCATCTGAATTTCAAGGCGCTGGAATTGATGGAGAAGAAAAACATGGTACGAGGTTTTCCCAAGATCAATCGTCCCAACAACATGTGCGAAACATGTGTCATCAGTAAGCAGCAAAGAAAACCGTTCAAGAAGTACTCGTCGAAGAGAGCAGTTGGTCGTCTCGACTTAGTCCATTCCGATGTGTGCGGACCGATCAAGCCCATGTCCATTGGCGGAAATAGGTATTTTTTTTTACCTTTACCGACGATTATAGTGGCAAGACTTGGGTTTATATGATGAAGCAGAAGAGCGAAGTCTTGACGAAGTTCAAAGAGTTCAAGAACATGGTCGAGAAGCAAAGCGGTAGTTATTGAAGTGCTTGCGAACCGACAGAGGAGGCGAATACACGCCGCATGAATTTGACAGGTTTTGCAAAGAGAGCGGGATCGTGCATCAGCTAACCATACCGCAAACACCACAATAAAATGGAGTCTCCGAGAGGAAGAACCAGACGATCCTGAATTTAGTTCGGTGCATGTTGAAGGAGAGAGATGTCCCGAAAGAATTCTGGGGAGACGATGTTGCTACTGCGGTTTATTTGCTTAATAGGTTTCCTACAAAGCGGATTGGAGACATGACGCCGGAGGAAGCATGGAGCAAGCGCAAGCCAAGTGTCTTGCATCTTCGAGTCTTCGGATGCGTGGCATATGCAAAATCGCAGCAGAGCCAGAAGTGCGTTATGCTCGGATATGACAAGAATTCAAGCGGCTACAAGTTATACAATCCCATCACAAAGAGGGTTGTGATCTCAAGAGACGTCGAGTTCGATGAACAACAAGCATGGAGCTGGGAGATGAATAATGACAAACCAAAGCAGATTATGGAAGTAGAAGAGCCGCCAAGAAAACAAGCCCGGCATGTTGAAGTTCAAGACCCGGTATCACCCCCACGCGCTGCTACTCATCAAGAAGAATGCGACTTGAGTGAATCACCGGTGTTGAGGACAAAGCGGATCCGAGACGTATACGATTCTGCGCAAGTCGTTGATGTGAATGATGGTGATGAATTGTATGGTAATCTATGTCTCTCTGCAGGATGTGAAGTCAAAGAAACAATGTGGAGAAAGAAAAACACGACGACGCATGGAGAAACGATGAGCTGTCGACAAAGACAAACTCGAAAAGACTACCGAGCATTCACGAGTAGTTATGACAAAGATAAGCACAAGACCAGATATGCTACAAGGAGAAGTCATGAACATCGTGCAGACGACAACATGAGAAACAAGTTTAAGGGGGATGTTAGAAATAATAATAATAATAAACTTGTTTCTAGATGTTTAATGTAGACAAGTCTAGAAAGTCTAAGTTAGTTGATAAGTGTTAGTATTAATAAGTTAGTTGGGTATAGGTGTCATTAAGATTAAGTAGTTGGGAGTGTCATTAAATGAAGTATGTAGAAAAGTCTCCCTTGTACCCTATAAATAGATGTTGAAGATGAATGGAAATCAACAAATTGAGTAGACAAACAACAAGTCTCTCATATTCTCTCCATATCTCCCACTCACACACACTTACATATTCAAACACCAACAAGAGCTTGTGATACGACCGTGACAGATACTATGGTCTGATGAATCTTCAAATAGTATTCTGAATAAGGGAATATAGATTTTTCTAACTGAATGACATCTCTGAACTGCAGTAGAAGTTTCTGGTCATTCACGCCTCCTACCAACAGAATATGTTGTAATACTGTTAGATGAGGTAAATAGTCTCATTTCTCTATTTTAAAAATTTCCTCAAACATCCAGGAAAAGAACCACCTCCACTTTACAATATGATTGATCATACACCGTTATAGTATGTATCCGTTATTGTATTGCAGGAACAGCATGATTATGCTATGTTTCTTGAAGCACAGTTTTGTTATGATTCATTTTCTTCTGTTTCTATGGATGCAATTAACTGTGGCGCTTCTTATTCATTGTATGCCAGGTGCGCTTTATGTATGCTCACCTTTTTGGTTTCTAAAGTAATGTTCTATAATTAAAAGAATAACATAAGAAGCGCTTTCAAAATTTAGAAATAAATTGATGACAATTGAGAGGGAAGTAGTTAGAAGCAGTAAAAGTTTGATATACAAATTTTGCTCTAATTTCACTTCTAAAGTAAGTGTTTTTTAGCTCTCCTTTGATTTGTGTTCCTCACCTACTGTACTTAAGTGAAGCACCTATCATTGAAGTAGTATCAAACGCTCTTCACTATTGTATTTTTGGACAGTTTTCAGATCTTATAGCAAGGACTAAAAGAGTCTGCTAGGCTGTTAGAATTAGAACTTCAGTTGTGTGGGGTTTACAAGAAGCTGATATTTTTTTCAAAAAATAATTCATGCTTGACCATTACGTAAATCGAATTGTCTACAAAAGTTAGTAACATTGAACTTCAAATTCATATTTTACGTTTTGGAGGAAACAACGTTCAAAATGATTAGTATATTACAAAGTAAATGAATTTGTGTGTGAGGAGGGTATATACTAGCTGGATCTCATATTACAGATAAAGAATTTAAAGAATTTATCATTTTACATTCAGAAAAAAGTATGAAATGATTTGAGAAGTGTGCTTGAAACTTGAAGTGATAATATGTGTGTTGTCAAATGTCAACATACATTGATTGCAGTGAGATGATGTAGGGAATATGAACTGTTATTACTTGAACCCGTAGAGGTATGCACTAGCTAGCGCCACACGTAATTATTCCTTACACTCTTCTCTTATCAGTTATGGCTTAAGATTGAGTCTATTGTTGCTAATGGTGGTTTCAAGTTGAAGTTTCTTTTGTGGGGAGAACAAGTGACCCTTGCCAACCATTTTAGGTAATTAAATTATCAAATGTGCTGCTTCTTTGACCCATTTTTTAAGTGTCCTCCTCACATGAGCATGTCACAATGTTTGAGAGGGCGGCTACAAGGTCTGTGGGGATTAAATATCGATGTTATCCACAAATAATCGTTTATTTTGGAAACATGCTTGTTGGTTAGTAAACAGAATCTTCTAGGAATAGTAATTGTTAATCGGAAATGATTCCCGTGCCGAACTTGGCATTCCTATTAGTTCCGACTGTGTCTGTGTGTAATATACCCTTGGAGTTGTCGAAAATTACAAGCAATACCCTTCTCTCACAAATCGGCACTTGTAGGAACACTTGTTCGGAATTTATATCATCCCTCAATAATGATAGCTGAGTATAAGAAATAAAATAAAAGAAATGATAGTTGATGCACTTAAGAAATTTGGCTGTTCTTCGTTATGATGCCTTAGGGTGATAAGTATCCAAAACAATGAATACATCATGACAAAAAAATACTGAATTCGACAAAGATATTAAGTTTTTTTTTTTGCCAAATATAAAGGTACAAAGTTGAATCTTAAACTTTAGTTTTTTTAAGGTAGTATAACTGTAGAAATTGATCAATTTTTCAGTTTTCAGGGAAGACAAAGAACATGGGAATAGATGCTTCAGAAAGTGCAATACCTTATGAAAAAAAAAAAGTAAAGGAAGAGCTACCCAATTAGTCCAAGAAAAACTCTTGATGGTTCTTGCTTATTATTAGAATTGTTATAGCCGATGTGTCAGAAATTTATACTGCAATGACATTTTAGTTAAGCTACACTCTTTGCAATGCTATCTTTGAAACATGTTTTAGTGTGTTGGAAGTTAAAACAAGTTGGATTTCTTACCCAAAAAAATACTGACATATGCACATATGACAAACGCTTACAAGCTTGCAAAGGTAAGGACGTACCAAATTTGTTTATTTGGCATATTCCAATTTTCATGGATTTTTTTTTTTTCAAAATAAAGTTAACGAATTGATTGCTTTCAAAATACAAATAAATGTAGTGGCAAAAAGAAGAACGGGAAAAGTATTTTGGTTTGTTCGTTGCCTAAAAACCCAAAGTTCCATAAGAAGGAAAATGAATAGGAATGTTCTTCTCCCATTCAGAACTAAATGGTCATAACTCAAACAGTGTTTCATAAAGTTGAATTAGTGAGTCAGGTGTTTCCTTTGGTTTGGCCAACAAGTAATGGAAATTTAGGGGAAGCAACTATAAAATGGCTGCATATCATCTGTTGTACAGACTTATGTTGTATATATCATCTATTGGATTAACACCTGCCTTTTTTTTTTCTTTAACAACTATTATTTTATCGTGATGTCCATGCTTTTTACAATGCACAGAGGATCTGACGTGATTATTAATGTCTAACGTAAAATTACAAAAAAAACAAAAAAAAATCTGGAAAATTAGAAGCACGCGCGCATCGTACGCGCGAAACAACTAGTATATCTATATACCAATATATTATTTGTGTTGGGTCCTCACCCCAATAGACATTTTTAGCACCTTTTCATTTTATTAACAAAAAATATATCATATTTAATTCCTATATTTTATAAAATTAATAATTTAATCATTTTTATATTTGAGAAACATTTATTTATCTTTAATATTATTACTAAATCATTATTTAAATTTTGTTATTTTTTTAAGATTGCTTAGTTGGCATGTCATAGTAATTATACTTAACTTACAATCCAATATTCATATCAATTTAAGTCAGCACTATCATACTCTTTCCGTTCAAATTTCGGATACATGTAAAAAAAATTATTCAACGAATTATATAAATCGAGTGATATATATTCCGCCTGTTGAGATTTTTCTATCACATAGATCAGCCACTTATCAAATTATATATTATATATATATAACAAGTCAAAATAAGGGTGAAATGTGGTTCTTGAAGTTTGACCTCGTACAAATAACATTTTACTCATCGTCCAATATTTATGGACTCAAACTATTAATTTAGTTTTTCTAATTGTTAATCCAATCACAATGTGTACAACCTAATTAATGTTAACTAAATATTTTTGTAAATTCAAGTCTAAACTTTATATTTTTGTAATTTAAGATTATCTTTATTGTTAAATCAAATTTTGTTGGTATTGTGATATCTATATATATTATAAAGTAATAGGAAAGATACTAGAAGAATTCGCAGCGCAACACGTTAGCAAGAAAACTGATCCCGGGCGCGACACGTCAGCAAGGCGCGCGTGCAGTTCACACATCAAACGGAAATTGCCTTCACGCGTAGCTTCATGCAAACGTCTTTTGTATTTGTTGGGCCAAATGTGAATTACGACCACTAATGGTTGATGGGCCAAATTTGTATTCTTACAGCTCATTTCATATATCTAACTTAAATTTATTCCTAAAGCTAATTAATTAAACCTAACAATCCATTATTACAATCAATTAATCTCCCTAATTAAAACAATCTTCATAAACCGACATCATGATAAAGATGAAACTCTTGAGCTTCTTTCCTACGCTTCAACTTCCTTACATATATATATGCATTGATAAATTTGAGGTTCCGTAGTTTTTATTTGATGGAGTCTGAATCGGAGAGGCCAAATTTGAAGACAGAATCATAACTGCATAACTGGACAATTTCGAATAAATTCAACATCAGAATCGTCGACCGTAAAGCTCGACTGAGAAATGGAGATTTGAGTTCAGATCTACCCAGGGACACAGACGCAGCGGAGAAAGACGATTCATGAGCTGGATCAGCGACTTGCTGAACTTCACTCCTCCATCAATTTCCTCTCCTAATCTCTGCAAACAGACATTGATCAAAGGATAAACAAAGATGTGAGGAAACAATGAATTCTAGCTCCTCTGGGTCGAATAACTATTAAAAAGAGATGGGAGGAAAACAAACAGATAAGATATTTGACACATGCTTCAAGCTTTAGTTTAAGGTTGTAATGGGAGGGTGAAGTGTTTGGGTGTGGGTTGGGCTGCACGAATGGGCTTATGTGAGTGATTTAGGGTTATATATATATTTAATAAATCTTTGTGATTAGGGTATAATTTTTTATTGTTTTTTAATTGAGGGTTTCATTTGTATTATAATTTATATACAAAAATCGTTATTACTTATTAGTCATCAGTAAAACCAGTAGAAAAATCTATAATGCAGATCCAATATTTGTAGAGTTAACGATTAGGTGGGATGAGCTAGGTTTGTAGTGTAGATTTATCTATTGTTTTGGTTCTCCAACTTTGTAGTTTATTATTCATTATTATTTTTACAATTGTTAAAACTATGAGGGTTTGAAAATGGGAATTCAAATTCCCTTTTTTCTTATAATAATAATCTCCCTATTTAATTATAAATACTAATGACTGAGAACAAGTTTCTTTATATAAAATATTTGATTCAAATATTTCTTAATGATATAACAATTAGATATCCTAGCATATATATATATTAATTCCTATGATAATAATTATATTTTTTTCAGTTCATTCGAGCAGTTCAGAGTTTAAATCTCAGTTTTGAGATTTAAGAATTGCACTGTTTTACGTATGTTGATTATATAGTTAAATTTATATTTAGTCAATATTAATTAATTTATGAATAGTGATAATGTGATTTATACAAAAAGAAAAAACCAACATCATTATTTTGTTAATTTTTATAATATATAATAAGTCTCCCGAGCATAGCGCGGGGTCAACACTTTAATAAATGGGTCAACACTTATAATAAATGTTAAGGTTTACGATTTAGTAATAAAAACAAAATGACATATGTTGGTTTCCTAAAGTAACTTTTCTAAATTTAACCCTCAATTTTTTTCTAAATAAACAGAATAATTAAATATAATTTTACATATATATATGTATTATATTATTTATTTATATATAAGAAAAATAAATAGTAAATTATTGCAATTAATTATAAATTTATGGAAACTTTCCCACCTTGACATCATCAACTACTTTTTCGTTAGTAGCAATGTGACTTACACACAATATTCAAATAATGGTTCAGCAAAAAAAGTTACGTACAATGAGTAAATTTCTAAATTTAGTGCTAAAATCTGTTTGAAGAATTATGTCAAACATACGATTGAGAAAAAAAAAAAGCGATTCAAGCTGGGATTTAAACTCAATTTCATTAGATACATTTATATTATATATAAAAGAGTGTAATTTTTTTATAGGGAACAGCTAAAATTAAGTCGAGTTGAGATCAACTCGAATTAATAGCCGTCCGATGAACTAACTTGAGATTTGTCTATTCCTGTATCTTCTCTCCTCTCTCTCTTCTGTGATGGACCCACATTTTTCTCCTTGTCAGTTGTCGTCATCTTCTATACATTAACTTTTCGTTTTTTTTAAGTTACCAAAAAAAACTTTTCGTTTTTACTTTTATTATTATAATTCTCCTAATTTTTAATGTTTGTTATTATTCAATTATTTTCTACTTTTTTTTGCTCGTAATTATTTTCTACTTAATTTGTGTACTTTTACTTTAATTTCAATTAAAAGTCTATATTACAAAAAAAAAAAACTTATTTTCTAATTGTTCGATTTAATAAATAGTGTAAATAATATTGAAAAAAAAAATTTCATTTAGGGTTCACTAAGTTTTATAAATTTTTAGAAAAAAAATCACAAAATTAATTTAAATAAATGTTTATATATTATTATTATTTCTGTAAAAAGATTAATAGCATATGGTGAACTCTAAATAATAAATAATTATTATAACTAAAGTGTTAACACATTAATTCAAATTAAACCAAACAATTATAAATAAAAAAAATATTTCCCAAGAGTAGTCTTAAGGTAAAGAGGGCATCACTTATATCATGACCCACATCACTTATATCATGACCCATAGAATGTTTACTTTATACATAGAATAATTATTACTCACACCAGGTCGACCTCTAAAAAATATATAGTTGGTTATGAATATTTTCCACTTTCAGAATTTTAGTAGAAATTGACCCTACATATTTTTTTTAAACTAAAAGATGTAGTGTTAGAACTAATATATTTAGTTGTGTCATCCTTAAGTAGACCATTTTAATCACTCTATATTTTTTTTTAGTAAATATATATCGTTTTAATTTTACTATATGTTTCCAAAAGGATAAAAAAAAAAAAAAAAACTTTTGGTTTGAAGTTAAACTGGAAAATATAATAGAAAATATACAAATTACCAACAATAGAATAAAAATGATTTACTATTATAGTATTACGATGTAGAGAGAGAGAAAAAAAAGCAACTGGGAAGTCGTTAATGATTTGTGGGTCCATCGTGGGAAGGAGAGAGAAATGAGCTAAAATGCTGATCTTGAATTAGTTCATCGGACGGCTATTAATTCGAGTTGATGTCAACTCGACTTAATTTTAGCCGTTCCCTTTTTTATATGGAGCTTAAAAGTATTAACATAATTATGTACAATTTTATTTAATAAGTGTATGTTTTTATTATAATAAATTTACGATATAATAGCAATTGAGATATTTACAATATGTTATCTTCTGAAAAATTTTGGATTTTTACATGATACTTTAATATTTTATAAAAAAGTAATTGATAGTTTTTATATCTTATCTCAACCAATTCAAACAAATAGATATATAACATCCATCTTTAAATAGTCTTTATTTTTATCACCATTAGCATGTAAATTGTCTATTTATACAAAAAAAAAAAAAAGTGTCCACACAAAGTTCAAACTTTAACGGTTATCTTATTTTTGTTAAAATAAAAAAAAATTATTATTTTTATTTGTTTTTGGTTTCACTATTATTATTATAAAGAAATGTTAGGGCTACGATTTAACAATCAACCCTGCGTTGTGCGTGAGACTAGAGACCTTAGAAACTTCAATTTTTCTTACATTTTAATGTTTACTATTTAGAAAGTCGCCCCGCGCGTAGCGCGGGGTTAGCTTCTAGTTGTATATAATTACGTTGTATATGTCAAATTTACTAATGACTCTAAGTAGTTAAGAACAAGTTTACATTCTTGACACCTCAAGTTGATGAGTTAGATACAATTGAGCCGTTAATGACCAACATAATGCTCGACTCAACTCATTTATATATCCAACTATAAGGCTAACTTAGTACCGCAACTGAAGACATTAGTTAATTTTTTACTTAATTATCATCTTCTCTTTCTCATGTTTTGAATTACATTATGTCGCTCTTCTCTATCACATAGATTCGTTTTTCACAACGAATCAACTTGCCCATATTTTAGTTTGATTAATTATAAATATTAGTAAACTTAAGATAGATTATATATCTTGAAATTTAAATAATCGATGCGCGTACAACGTGTTAGGAGATAAAACTAGGGAGCGAGCCCAGACCCACTAAATAAGCACAATGAGGTTCCATACTAAAACCAATTGGTAATAGTAGGAGTAGCCCACCAAGCTTATATAGTGTTCCAACTCTTTCAATCTAACCGATGTGGTACACTTGACTCACATGTACACTTAACAATCTCCCCCTTACATGTGAGTCCACCGTAGCTCCCCCTTAACCGGGAATCTACCCACATCGTAACTCCCCCTTAACCGGAAGTCCACGGCACCAAACTGTGGAATTTTTCAAACCATCCCCTCGAACGACCACATCATGCACCGAGCCAGGAGCCAAACTCGAAACAGCATGTATCACGTGTCGTCGCCCTTACTGGGACTCACCACTTTGGGCATTTCCCCGACTTCCTGGATCGAGCCACTGGCTCTGATACCATTTGTTAGGAGATAAAACTGGGGAGCGAGCCCAGGCCCACTAAATAAGCCCAGTGAGGTTCCATACTAAAACCAATTGGTAATAGTAGGAGTAGTCCACCAAGCTTATATAGTGTTCCAACTCTTTCAATCTAACCGATGTGGTACACTTGACTCACATGTACACTTAACACAACGCACGCGTGAATAACTAGTATATATATATGCATGATAATATATGAGATGATATTTTGGCCACAAACTTCGACGCAATCCGAAAAGTGGATCGATCAGGTCTCGCGGAGGTAACCTTGGATTGCACAATGCAGGGCCGATCCAAGAGAGATTGAGGCCTAAAGCAAAAATTTATTTCTGGGTCCTATAGTTTGCCTAATAAATGATGGTATAATTACTTAAATTGATTATAATTAAGTTAACTTTATCGTTGGTCCAAAAATAATAGAAAATTGTTTCATTTTTTTTCTGGACATTTTTTATTATGTGCTGAAGTGAATTTATTTATATAATAGTATATATGAGGCCTCTTTTTCTTAGGGGCCTAAAACCCTAGCTTTAGTGGCCTTACCTTTGGGCCGGCCCTGGCACAATGGGTGAAATCCTTGCTGAAACTAGTTACTGAAGTTGATAACATGCCACCAACTCAACATTAATTGTATCATTTGTTTTATCAAATGTTATATTTCATATTGGGCCGAGTCAAACCCAATGAACCAATTTTTATAAGTGGGATTTCTTCCTAAAACAAATTGGTGATAGGAGGAGATAGCGCCTACTTGCTTATATGGTGCTTAATTTTTACTCACACCACCGGTGTAGAATTATACTCACGGTGCAAATCTGTGGGACTTCAACATCAAACACTGGAACGTATTGGAAACCAATGTCTGAGGAGTATTACTGCAAGTTGGAGCAGTTGGAGGACTTCTTTGATATTGTGTTATTTTTTGTACCTTTTTTTATTGTTTGTGGGTCAAGTTTCCTTCCTTGTAAACATTTGGGTGGAACTCCATATTTGTAGTTGGGGATCCACTATATAGTGGTAGTTTAAGGGGGATAGGGGGCCATATGAAAGAACCCCCCTAGAGGAACCCGCCAGTGCTCTCTCTTTTACTCTCTGCGGTTCTGCTCTAGCCCAATCTAGGGTTAGGGTTTCGTACCAAATCCAGAATTTCACATGGCATCAGAGCCGATCGAGGTGTTCTCTTCCTCGTTCTTTTGATTCTGAGCCTCTCCTGCTGAATCAATCAATCTCTTGATCGATTTCAGCCAGTTTTCGCCGCGCAACGTTTCATTTCCGGATTCGATTTGACGATTCGGATTCACGAAGTCTGAGCCATCTTCTCCTACCTGTTTTCCCTCTGGAAGCCGTATCGTCTTCTTTCTCCTTGAAGATATGGCTGATATCTCATCTGGTTCAGGCAACGAGAACGATCCTACCAAGGAGGCAATTGCTATTGCAGCCGGTAAGAAGATACTTGATACCACACTTGATTCTCATGAGAAGTTCGATGATGTTCCTAGCGTGCATCCGTTTCATCCTTTATACCTACATGCTAGTGACAATCCTGGTCTCAGTGTTATTTCACATGTTCTTACTGGCTCTCAAAATTATTCCAAATGGAGCCGTGCTATGTTTGTTACGCTTCTTGGAAAGAACAAATTAGGTTTCGTTGATGGATCATATACTCAAGATAAGTTTGACTCAAAGTTGCATCATCTTTGGAATAGATGTAACGCCGTAGTTTTTGGTTGGATCCTAAATTCTGTTTCTCAAGAAATTTACAACAGCATCATGTATTGCGATAGTGCATATAAGGCTTGGGAAGAATTGAAGCAGTGCTTTGACAAAACAAACGGATCCAGGATATATCAATTGCATAGAGAGATCTGTCTTAGTCAGCAAGGTCTTGATGATGTTTCCACTTATTTCACGAAACTGAAATTCCTGTGGTCCGATTATGATTCTGCTTGTTCTCTCCCAAACATTGAGGGTGATGCCTTCAAAAAACACATTGAACACAGGGAGAATCAAAGATTATTTCAATTTCTGATGGGCTTGAATGATGTGTTCTCTGCTGTTAGAAGTCAGTTGCTGTTATGGGATCCTTTACCTTCTGTTAATCAAGCATACAGTATGTTGATCCAAGAAGAATCACAGAGAGGAATCTCTGCTGTTATAACTAATACTACTGATAATGCTGGCTCCAATGTTGCTTTTGCTGGAAATAAAGTCAAGAAAAACCCCAATAGCAACCTGGAATGTGACTTCTGTCACAAGAAGGGTCATTCAACAGATAGATGCTTTGCAAAGGGGTGCATTTTTTTGCAAAAAGAAAGGACACGTTATGGATATGTGCTTCAAATATAAGGAGCTTCAGAAGACCAAATCTGCTGTTGGCAAAAATGATACAGCTCCATATGGATTGGCAGAGCTTCAGAGCAATGTCAATGCTGCCTCTGTTGGAAAGAATGATTCTCAAGGAACTATATCCTTCACAAATGACCAGTTTGAGCGATTCCTGATGAGCATGGGACATGGCAGTAGCTCAAACAGCAATGCTGGCACAGCAACTACCGACCATGCCAACTCTGCTGGTAATTTTTCCCTGAACTCTTTTTTTCAAAATAAATCCAACATGTGGATATTAGATACAGGAGCTACTAACCACATGTGTTTCTTGCCTAGTTATTTCTCAAACAAGAAGCAGGTCACTGGTTCCAAAGTTCATATGCCAAATGGAAATTTTTCTAATGTACAAGGAATTGGTGACTGTTTCATTTCTCCTGAAATCAAGTTGCAGAATGTTCTTTTTTTACCAGATTTTAAGCATAATCTTATTTCTGTCTCTAAGCTTTCTAAAGATATAGGATGTTCTGCAACCTTTTACCCAAAATTCGCTGTTCTGCAGGACCTCTCAAATGGGAAGGTCTTGGGGACTGGCATTGAAGACTCTGGGCTTTACTTTTTTAAACCTACTTCTGATAAGAACACTTACTCTGTTTTCTCTTCTGTTGTTCAAAATAAAACCTTGTTGTGGCACCAAAGATTTGGGCATGTTTCTCTGAAAGCCCTCCAGCATGTTGATTCCCTTCATACTTTGAATAAATATGAGCAATGTATTAGTGACTGTAAAATTTGCCCTATGGCTAAGATTACTAGATCACCTTTCCCTTTATCTGAATCCCGTGCTGAAACCCCTTTTGACCTTATACACGCTGATGTTTGGGGTCCTTATAGCAACCCTACCTACGATGATTATAGATTTTTTCTGACTTTGGTGGATGATCATACAAGGGTAACATGGATTTTTCTTTTCAAACACAAATACCATGTACCTACTCTCATAAAAAACTTCGTTGCTCTCATTGATAACCAATTTCACAAAACCACCAAGATCTTTAGAACAGATAATGGTGGAGAATTCCATAATGAGCAGCTGAGTGATTTTTTTTCAACCAAAGGGATCATTCACCAAAGCAGTTGTGTTTACACTCCACAACAAAATGGTAGGGTTGAGAGAAAACATCGTCACTTGTTAGAGGTTGCCAGAGCTCTCAGATATCAAGGGTGTATTCCAATCAGATTCTGGGGTGATTGTATTTTAACAGCTTGTTACCTTATCAACTTGATGCCCTCCAGAATTTTGAATGGAAAAAGCCCAATTGCTATTTTATCAAACAAACAACCCAAGGTTGAACACCTTAGGGTTTTTGGTTGCTTATGTTATGCAAAGGATCTGGTTGTGAAAGACAAGTTTGCTGCAAAAGGGATTCCTTCCGTTTTTATTGGTTATTCAGATATAAGGAAAGGTTACAAACTTTTTGACCTAAGAAATGGAAACATTTTTTTTCAGTCGAGATGTACTCTTCAAGGAACACATTTTCCCTTTTTGTGGCAGCAAACCTGATCTTTTGCCCTCCTCTTATGATAATCATGTTTTTATGGACACCAATGATTTTCTTGATTCAAATTTTAATGAGGTGCCCAGTATTTCTGATGACTTCATTCCTGTCAATGAGTCACATGATGATGATAACATCAATTTACAGCAGCCTTTTGATCATTCTATTGATGATTCCTCTGATGTTATCCCGCCAAATGATGATATTGCTCCTCATTCTGATGGTATCACTGTCCAACCTATTATTTCTGATCCTCCTAACCAGACTATTGTTACTACTAAGTCTGGTAGAATGGTAAGACCACCTATATGGCATAGTGATTATCAGACATTTCAGGGCTCTGCAACTTATCCCATTACAGATCAAGTTTCTTATGCTTCTTTATCACCTCCTTTTAGAGTTTTTTTTACAGAAATATCAAAGATTACTGAGCCACAATCTTTCTCTGAGGCTGTCAAGAACCCTAACTGGGTAGCTGCCATGCAAGAGGAAATGGATGCCCTGGAAGCAAATGGAACCTGGGAGCTTATGAAACTTCCAAAAGGTAAAAGTGCCATTGGTTCAAAATGGGTTTACAAGTTGAAATATAAATCAGATGGCAGTTTAGAGCGTTACAAGGCTAGATTAGTAGCTAAGGGATACAAACAGCAACAGGGTATTGACTATTTTGAAACCTTTTCCCCTGTTGTTAAGATGCAAACTGTTAGAACTGTTTTGGCCCTTGCTTCTATATCTGCCTGGCCTCTTTTTCAAATGGATGTCCATAATGCTTTTTTACAAGGTGACCTCGATGAGGAAGTTTTTATGACCATCCCTCAAGGATTTGCCAATCATGAGGGGGTGGTTTAGTTTGTCGATTGCGCAAATCCTTATATGGATTAAAACAAGCATCTAGACAATGGAACTTCAAACTCACTTCAACTCTTATTTCTCATGGATATATGCAATCAAAACTAGACTATTCTTTATTCACAAAACAAGAAGGGAATGAATTAGTTATTTTACTCACTTATGTGGATGACCTTCTTATAACTGGAAACAGTTCTAGATTGATTGCTGATTTAAAATTCATTTTAGAGAAAAATTTCAAAATGAAATATTTGGGTGAGTTAAGGTTTTTCCTTGGAATTGAGATAGCTAGAACTACTGAAGGGATTTTGCTCTGTCAAAGGAAGTATGCCCTTGAACTAATCTCTGAAGTTGGATTGTCCAGTGGAAGAGTTGCCCAAACACCCATGGATACAAACTTGAAATTAACAAGCATTGATTATGATAAACACTTGGGTAGTGTTGCTGGTGACCCTCCACTGGATGATGAAACTCTGTATCGAAGACTTGTTGGTAAATTGCTATATCTAACTGTTACCAGACCAGATATTAGTTTTTCAGTGCAATATCTAAGCAGGTTCATGCAGAAGCCAAAAAGATCGCATTTAGATGCAGCACTCAGGGTGGTGAGGTATGTCAGAAATGAACCAGGTAATGGTTTATTACTGCCATCTAATTCCGTTCCTGAGTTGGTGGCATTCTGCGATTCTGATTGGGGGAACTGCATTGAATCTAGACGATCTGTTTCAGAATACTGTATAAAGCTGGGTAAGTCTCTAATATCCTGGAAAGTGAAACAGCAGGATACTGTGTCCTTGTCTTCAGCAGAAGCTGAGTATCGTAGCATGTGTGTTGTTACTAAGGAAATAGTTTGGCTTAGATCTCTCTTGAAAGAATTGGGTTTTGTTCAAAATAAAAGCTGTGTCTTATATTCAGATAGTAAGGCAGCAATACAAATTGCTACCAACCCAATATTTCATGAGAGGACTAAGCACATAGAGTTGGATTGCCATTTTGTTCGTGAAAAGTTGAATGCAGGTATCATTAGGACTGAGTATGTAAAAACTCAGCATCAACTGGCAGACATCTTCACAAAGTCTTTGCCCAAGCTGCAGCATTATCAGCTGGTTGGTGAGTTAGGTATGAAGAATATTTTTGAAGTAAGGGGGAGTGATCAAGAAGAAGAACTCCAGTGATGATTAAATATGGCTCCAACTTGAGGGGGAGTATTGGAAACCAATGTCTGAGGAGTATTACAGCAAGTTGGAGCAGTTGGAGGACTTCTTTGATATTGTGTTATTTTTGTTTTGTACTTTTTTTTATTGTTTGTGGGTCAAGTTTCCTTCCTTGTAAACATTTGGGTGGAACTCCATATTTGTAGTTGGGGATCCACTATATAGTGGTAGTTTAAGGGGGATAGGGGGCCATATGAAGGAACCCCCTAGAGGAACCCGCCAGTGCTCTCTCTTTTACTCTCTGCGTTTCTGCTCTAGCCCAATCTAGAGTTAGGGTTTCGTACCAAATCCAGAATTTCACAGAACGACGTGGTGTGTAGTTAGTTATGTGGGCTTAAACAAAGACTATTAATTCTCTTGTTATCAAAGTTGAACTACTACAATGAAACACACAGAACGCGTGAGATCTCGCATTAACAACCAAATCGGCAAATCATTACTTGAACTCTGATCGATTTACCAAATCACTGTCTAAACTTGTTTTTTTTTTTAATAAAAAAAACCGCTACCTGAACTTTCAACTTAGAGTATTGATTTGGTTATTACCTAGATTATATTAGAAACAGACTAATTAAACTGTGCCTATTCGTTGACTCCGATTCTCAAGTAGGATTAGTCACACTTTAATAATTTTCATACTCGAGAACGACCTGGGCAAAAGTTAATGCACGCAGCATAATATTTCACCTCAAAATATATATGGATTTCGTTCTTTTTGTTAAATAATCACACTTTACAATAATGTTAATAATTTTAACTGTCATCATTGAACTTCCATTAATAAACAGTTAGATGTTGTGTCCGTAATAACAATTTGCCCTGGGAGCAGAATATATATATTTATTTATTTTTATACCAATATAAAATGTGAGAGTTGTCCTCACCCCAAAAGGTACCTCTTGAACATTTTTATTTTATTATTATTATTATTATTATTATTTATATATATATATATATTATATTTAGTTTCCATATTTTTTATTTTATTATATATATATACGTGTTATATTTAGTTCCCTTATTTTTATAAAATTGGCTATTTAGTTTTTTTTATCCTTGAGACCCTTCCATTTATCTTTACTATTACTAAAAAAAACCATTTAGTTACATTGTGTTATTTTTAGTTTTTTAGGTCGCTTAATTGGTAGGTCATCGTAGTTATTATTAATTTCTCCATCAAATATACTTATCAATTAGAGTCAACATGCATTCAATAGGTGCAAATGTAAAGTAGATGTTTCCATTCACTATATCACTGATTTGGAGATGTTCCGCTTGTTGACATTTTTTTATAAAATAAATTAGTCACTTGCTAACTCATATAACATATCAAATATGGATCAAACGTGGTTCTTGAAGTTTGACTTTACATATAACATGTTACTCAATGTTTAATACTTAATGACTCGAACTATCGATTTAGTTCTTGCGTTTGTAAATTCAATCATATTTGGTATCTCCTAATTGATAGTTGAATAAATAGTTAAGTTGAATTCAAGTATAAACTTTAGACATTAGTGTTTTAAAAAAATTGATGATTTAGTCCCTATAATATTTGAGTATTACTAAAAATTTCATTAGATAAATTGCATTAATTTTTGTTAAGGTCGCTTAACTGACATGTTACATTAATTATCATTAACTTATTAATACAATATACCTATAAATTTGAGCCACCCATAAAGTATAATATGTACTCAACTCATGCAAACTTCGAGTACATGTTGAGATTTTTTTGTATCACATAGTTCAGTCACTTGTCAAATCATATCAAATATCAAAATATGGGTCAACCACGGTTCTTGAATTTTGATCTTTTATAGATAACCCGGTACTCATTGTCCAACATTTAGGGTCTCAAATCATTAATTTAGTTCTTCCGTCTGTCAATTAAATCAAATTGTAACCTAATTAGTAGTTAAATAAGTAATTGATATATCAAGTATAAACTTTAGATTTTAATGAATTGAAATTTCTTTTAGTGTCCCGTTGGCCAATTTTTTTTTTTTTCCTTTAGCGTTAAATCAAATTTTGTTGGTATTATGATATAAAATTGCATGAAAAGTGTATAGTTACGTTTGTATAGGTCAAACTGCTCCACCGATAACTCTAAGTGGCTAATTACGGGCTTACATTCTTCACTCCTCAAGTTGATAAATTAGATACAACTTTGTCGTTAATAACTCACGTCATGCTCAATCCAACTCATTATTAGTTATAACAGTAAATTAATATCGTAATTTAAAACAATAGTTAACTTTTTGATTTAATTATCCTCTTCTATTTTTCCCGTTTTGAATTACTTTGTGTCGTTATTTTCGATCACAGATTCATTTCTCGCAACCCCTAAACTTGGTCATGTATTAACTACATATTAAAATATTAGAAAACTGAAGATAAATTATATGTATTTTGAAATTTAGTCGCAACGCACGCGTTAATTAGTAGTATATATATATATATATATATATCGATATTCATATATATAGTTGATATCAGCTAGATGTCCAACTTTATTGACGATGTCTTGATGGAGCTACTACTTTCTAAGCTTATTATGCCTTCTTCTGCTTGGTTTCTTATTAGACCTGTTTCCATTGATAGACATTCAACAAGGTCAAACACCACACGGTTCATTTCAGGCCTTTTAACCGGAAGTATCTGCACACATTGCATAGCGATTTCTATCGCCTTCTCCACTGACCTAATGTTGAATCGACCTTGTATCCTCGGATCAACAATCCTCTCTATGTCCCCTTCTTCATCCATAAGTGAAGTCACCCATTTAACAATATGCGTGTTGACTTGTAAATTCCTTATAATAGCAGGTTGTCCAGTGATCAACTCAAACAGTATAATTCCAAAGCTATATACGTCACTTTTCTTACTCAAATTTCCGTCGGTATTAAATCTGAACATCATTTAGAAAGAATAACAAACACATGTAAGTTAATAATTCCTAGCTTGATGGATGTATATAAACTCTAACCTCTAAAGTAGTACTTTTGTGAGTTCATATGTTATTGGGCTTACTTACAACGGATCGAGATAACCAGGGGTTCCAGCAGGACGAGTAGATGAGATCTGATTGCCTGCAGAGTCAGTAGCAAAAACTCTGGAGAGTCCAAAATCTGCTATCTTGGCTTGCATCTGTTCATCTAATAATATATTTGAAGTTTTCATATCTCTATGAATAATCGGTGGAGTGCAGCCATTGTGTAAGTAATCCAACCCTGAATCAGTATAATTAGAAGGTTTTTAATAAATGATGCGAAAACCATCCAAGCATTAATAAAGTAAACTGCCGCTTTTTATACCTTGTGCAGCGTCTATTGCAATTTGCAGTCTCCATATCCAACTTAAGATATTAATTCCATCCCCTGCAATGCATCCATAACGACGATACATTATGATATAACGTCTGTGTAAAACATTTAGGAATGTATATGTACCTGCTAAATATTTCTTCAGGTCTCCATTAGACATGTACTCGTAAAGAAGCGCCATGGTTTCAGAATCTTTGCAATAACCAACCAAAGAAACCAAATTCTTATGATGTACAACCATTAAAAGTTGTGCCTGCATTTGGGAATCAACATGTTATATACATCACGGAAAAAACACGCCAAGACGTTTTAATGAATTTATTTACCTCTGCTTGAAATTCCTTGTAGCCCTGATTTGATAATTGGGAGAGCACTTTGACAGCAACTTGCTTGCCATCATTAAGAGTTCCACAATAAACTTCTCCGAAACCCCCTTCTCCAATAACAGCAGTGAAGTTTTTAGTGATGCTACAGATTTCTTGTGATGTGAAAGGTCGATTCCTTGCAACTATTTGTAGCTGCAGTTCATTCCTGTCGGTAGATTCAAGAATGTTATCCTCCGGCCAAGATGCCACCTTGGATCGAGCATTGAACTGATCGGAAACCATTGTTGATTGATTTACTTTCCCTATAGCAATTATATAATACAAGTAACAGTTAACGTATGAAGAGATATTCATCAAGAGAATGCACATGCGATCGAGAAGATAATGCTTATCACCTAATTTTGCTTTGTTCCTTTTGTTTCTTTTTCTCCAAATAACGAAAACAATGCATGAAATAAGTGTCAAACCGACTATTAAACCAAGAGCTATAGAAAGTGGAACAAGAATTCTCTTTAGTCCAGTGCAACAAGGACGTTCAGTCGGTGACGGAAGCAAACTGCAGTTTTCTGTGTGATTCTGACAGAGAGGATTTCCATGAACACTGCAAATGAATTTGAAAGGTTAAGTCTATAATTAATGTGACTATCTGAGAGAGAGCTGCAGCACAATGCTAATCGAGAAATAAACCTTAATGTCAATGTTTTATCGTCCACTCTATGTTGGAGGGCTTGAGGAATCGCTCCAGTGAGATTGTTGTTGCTTAAGTTTCTGTCAGTAACGAAAGAAAACAATTCATTTCATATGATTGAGTCTAATATTATATTGGAGTTTATCATGCTTCAGTGTTCTTCTTGAGGAAACTTATTATAGTGACTTACATGATTGTCAAATTTGACATTTGTGCAAAAAAATCTGGTATCTCCCCAGTTAACTGATTTGAAGATAAATCCCTGCATGCGTTATGACAGTAAATTTTATTAAATATTATCTAGGAAAATGAGATATGTTGAAATTAACCGTACGTACGTTAATTAAGATCCTTACTCACAGTGTTGTTAGGGCAGTGAGATTGCAGAAAGAATCTGCTATGTTTCCCTCTAAACCACTAGAGCTCAAGGTCCTGACGGTAAAATGTCCAAGCAAGCCATTGATGTAGAGATTATTCTGTATATATATTGAGATACGAGCTAAATAAGGTTGAAACTACTTACAAGGAAACTATCCTAGGAATTTTGTCGTTGCTGCAAGTCAATCCATTCCAAGCAAATTGCTTTGGAACACATGGATCTCCTTGCCATGACTCCTTCACCACTTCATATGTCTTCTTGATTTTAAGCATGGCATATGCTGTCAAGTTTCGACCCAAGAAAAAACATCAATTAATTACAAGTTATTAAAGCAATATGTATGTAATCTCTGTTTTGTTATTGCGTACGTGACAAGGAATACAAACAACCAAGGATGAAGCCAGTAATTCTATTCATTCATGGGGCATGAATAAAAGTTAAGGCCAAATAACTAGTATAAAAAAAGTTAAGAGGGCAGATGTAAAATTGTAAAAGATTAAATTGACAATAATTATATATTTTAGGATAAAAATTACACATCACAAAAAATTGGAGCCCCACCGCCCTTGGTGGCTCCTGTCCCTGATGCTACAAGAAATCCTCACTAGTTTTTTTTTCTTCACTAACTAGTTGGTTGTGAGAGATTTATTTATAAAATAAATGATTTGGCCAAAAAAAAAATATATAAGAGAAAGCATGAAAACTCACATACAAATACAACATTCCAAGAATTTTATAGGGAATGTACCAACCAGTGTTATCAGAACCGGACCGGACGGTCGGAACGAAACCGGACCCCTACACGTTTCGGTTTGCTCATTTCCGGAGTATGTAAGCGAACCCGGTTCTGAAGTCCGGTTTTCACCGAACCGGCCGGTTTTGGGCGAACCGGTCGGTTCGCCGGTTCACCGGTTCGAACTTTCCTTTCATTAAAAAAAAACAAAAAAAAACCAGGTCGGACCGGCGGTCTGGATTATTATATCATATATATTATATTATATGGATCAGCAACCGAACCGGGTCTGACCGATGAACCGGGAACCGGCACCCTTGCCGGTTCGACGTCCGGTCCGGTTCTGATAACACTGGTACCAACAAACTTTTGTAGAAGTAAGTATTCAAAATTGGGGGGTGGGGGGAAATCTATAACCAAATTTTGATATTTGTAAGAGAATTTCTTTAGAGCTTAATATTATTCATTAAGGAATCCTTATTAATAACTAGAAGTTATTAATTACTAGAAGGAACCGCATGAATGTTGCACGTTCAACGAATGAGACGAAATATTATTATTTATTACTTAGTAAAAAGAGATATAAAAAGAGAGAGAAATTTAAAGAGATCGTGAGATAAAAGATTGGGTTCGATTGTGGACAATCAAACTAGTACGGTGGATGATTAAGATGGACCTTGTAGTGGGAAAGGAAATGGAATGACAAATATGAATTGGGTGTTGATGGGGAAATGAAAGAAATGGAAAATTGGATACCTTTTGGCTTTTGGTAGAAATTTAGTTTTTCTGGTCATGCACAAAACCAATAAACGGATGTGAATAATGTAAAAAAAAAAGTGTTATATTTTTTTGCTGGCACAAAAGGGGATGTGGTTTATTGGTGCATTTTCATAACGGTTCTCATCTTTTGATGGTGATTACAAGAATTTCGTAAGATGAATCTGACGCTAGAAAGTGAATCGATTCAAAGAAAATAACTTTGAAGTGCGTCGATAAAAAAATAAATATTCAGAAAAAAAAAAAAGGATTGATGCAGTTTGGTTACGAAAATATGTTAGTACAAATTTCAGTATGTCAGATGTTCTTCACGTGAGAAATTCGGTTAGTTTTTAACCCAAAAAAACTAACAAAGCTATCTAATTGCTACTTTTATAAAAGTCCGGCTAGCTATTTGCTCTAAAAAAAATTTAGCTAGTTATTTGCACTTTTTATGAAAGTTCAGCTAGCTATTTAGCATTTAACCCATATATATATTTATTATAGGTCGTACATATAATTCTTTCCCCAAAAAAAAAATCACAAATTTCTTAATTATTTTCTCGTAGTGAAAGAAAGAGAACAGGTACGTACCGTCGTTCAAGTGAGTTGGCAAGTTTAAAAGATCAAGGGATTGGAAGATCTCAACAGCGTTGATGAATGCTGAGACATTAGATTCAGAGCTGGGTGTGACCGAGAATCTGACCGAATCTTCTGAGAAGGGCAGCGTGGCTACGCTCATTGGCTTTAGATATTCCGGGGTAACCGTTGTTTTATTATTATTCACTTGAATAATGAATTGCCTGAACTGCCCTGGTTGAAGCATCTCAAGTTCAGCGAAGTGCAAGAACATATGCCAATCATACGTTGTCGAGTTAGATGACCAATACATGTTCATGCCACTACGAGATTGTTGGGCAGCCATTAAAACTTCTGTAGGAACTCTATAATCACCATTGTTGAGATTTAACGCATCAACATTCGTCGTGTTTGTGACTACGTCGTACTCATTATAAATCCGACCTTCCCATATCCGGTCATATTCGTCTTCCGGGTACCTACACGTTAATTAAACAAGCTATGTATCAATCAACGTATATGAATTTGCGGGATATTTGAGGAGGCATAATTACAATAAATCATATATAACATATATTTAAAGAAAATATTCATTTTATTATTAATTAATTTATTACAATGGTGTGTAAGTTGAAAAAATATAATGTCATTCATTCAGAATGTAATTTTCATCTCTACTTTCATATTAAAAAATATATTTGTAATTCAAAGAACCGTAAAATATTTATGACTTTTTTTATTGCAATATTTAAAAATAAATAATATTATAGTTAATTAAAGAAAACATATATACATTTTTGTAGATATAAAAATTATAAAATATATTATTTAATGATGTGGAAGCTATTTAATTTGGGTACATTGTATAAAGATTAAATTTGACGAGTTCTTCACATAACATTCCTTAACTTAATCAAGCAGAATCGAACAAAATATATTTATCCCTACTAGATAGATAGATAGATACCTGTACAAGTTATTGGAACCGATATTCTCTCGCCACCGCATCCGCAGAGCTCCGGATGGAACAGCATAAGTGGAGTTATCTAGTAATCTTAATTCAAGAGCCGAAATGAAGGGAGTTCCTGAGCCAAGATTCACTAAACAAACTTGTATATAATCTCTTACTGGAGTATAGATAATCTCATCGTACGTGTAGAATATTGGTGGATTCAGATGGGCCCATAGGTTAACATCGATGTATAGATCAAAGAAAGGGGACTGAAAGTTGTTATCGTAATTCCCATATGCGAATGTTGCCCTGATCAAGTATCGCTTATTCTTGCCTTGCCGTGGCCAAACCGTGTAACAGTTCCTCATTCCACTGGGAAAGGCTCGAACATTCATTAATTGATTAAGATTAACACTGAATGCACTTAAACTCGGCAAGACTTTCATGTTGACTCCAGAGTCCACGTATCCTTCATCGGTTGTGTACTCAATTTTGAGTGTCTCGTCGAGGTAACTACTAGATGCCCCACAGTCGATGCTTATGAAATCTGATGTTGCAGGATAAATAAAAGGTGTTAATATGTTATTTAGTTCTTATGTTTAATTAAATGTGATTAAATGTGACTCGATCGATTTAGTTCTTGCGTTTGTAAATTCAATCATATTAGGTATCTCCTAATTGGGAATAAATAGTTAAGTTGAATTCAAGTATAAACTTTAGACATTAGTATTTTAAAAAATTGATGATTTAATCCCTATAATATTTGAGTATTACTAAATATTTCATTAGATAAATTGTATTAACTTTTTTGTTAAGGTCGTTTAACTGACATGTTACAAAATTATCATTAACTTATTAATACAATATACCTATAAATTTGAGCCACCCATAAAGTATGATATGTGCTCAACTCGTGCAAACTTCGAGTACATGTTGAGATTTTTTTGTACCACATAGATCAGTCACTTGTCATATCATATCAATTGTCAAAATACGGGTCAACCACGGTTCTTGAATTTTGATCTTTTACGGATAACCTGGTACTCATCGTCCAACATTTAGGGTCTCGAATCATTAATTTAATTCTTTCGTCTGTCAATTAAATCAAATTGTGTACAACCTAATTAGTAGTTAAATAAATTGACATAAAATCAATTATAAACTTTAGATTTTAATGAATTGAAATTTCCATTAGCATTAAATCAATTTTTGTTGGTATTATGATATAAAATTGTATGAAAAGTTACGTTTGTATAGGTCAAACTGCTCCACCGATGATTTTAAGTGGTTAATTGCGGGCCTACATTCTTCACTTCTAAAGTTGATAAATTAGATATAACTTTGTCGTTAATAACTCACGCCATGCTCAATCCAACTCATTATTAGTTATAACAGTAAATTAGTATCGTACTATAAAACGATATTTAATTTTTTACTTAATTATCCTCTTCTATTTTTTCCCGTTTTGAATTACTTTGTGTCGTTCTTTTCGATCACAGATTCATTTCTCTCACAGATTCATTTCTCGCAACCCCTAAACTTGGCCATGTATTAATTACATATTATCATATTAGAAAACTGAAGATAAATTATGTATTTTAAAACTTAGATGATTTATGCGCACACACGTTAATAACTAGTATATATAGAAATGGAATAGGTCATTAAAGAAAAAATTTAGGGAAAATATTGTTATCTTTTTCCCCTTTTTACAATTCCATAAGCTGATTATCTCGAGTCACGCATCCAGTACATTGGCCTAAGATAAAAAAAAAATGTTAGAACGTGTCGCGAATTAGGCTTTAAAATCGTGATAACTCCTCAACGTGTGTAGGTGTCGGTCGCCTTCACATTCTTACATTTGTTAGTCTCTCCTGTATTTAAACTTGAGAAAGTACCTATGTTGATTTTTTTATTGATATTTATTCTAAAGCGGCAGATCTATTGGATCTCTTGCACGAGCAAATTTTGACGAGAGTACCAAGAGTCGGTGGAGCAGTTTGATCTAAAGACGTGAATGTCCTATCTAATTTCCCGGCTTGGGGATGATCTCTAGATGACCTAGCTCTTTGCCTCCTTACTGAATTGTGTGTGGTCAAAGAAGTCCGTCTTTATGGGCGCACTTCCCTAGAGATAACAATATTGGGAGGGACCCCGCTAGCGAAATGGTGTACTCTATCTTTAATAACATTTGAGTTGGAGGTTGGATAGCATCATATGTTTACGGAATCAAGAGAACGTACATATGAGTATAGGGGACTTCTGAAATTAGGACTGGCACAGGAGATAGCCCATAAACCCGTAGCAAGTCGACTAATTCCTTACGCTCCTTGGTCTTAGTACAAAAAAGGTAACAAACGTAAAGGTAAAGCAAGTTATGATTGTTACGGGGATTTAAGTAGTTTCATCTGGATGTGCTCTCGCGGATGAGCTTGCATGCTGAGTTAGCTTCTTCTTATTCCACAATGTCGGGACTGACGAATGGGTCGACTGAATCCTAATTTCAAATAGTCTGGTCGGGTTTGAACATAAGAGGGGCTTGTTGAAATTAGTCTAAATTTATCCAGATTTGGTGTCTTAATTAAAGAGATGGTTTGTTCTAGAGGAGTGTTGAAATCAGCCTAATCAAGCGCTGCCCTTTGCCATGAGTCTCACACCGGTTGGCGAGGTAAATTAATTGTGTATAAATGGTTGTTCTCATATTGAGTTTGATTCAGTTAAATATGGAATTAGTTTAACAATTATTACGCATAAAAAATGAGGATAAACGTTACATATACACAGTGTCAAGAAAATAGACAAAAATCTGAAAGAGAGACAGTACCCGGATGATTTTGTGCTTGAGCAAAGATACAAAGAGCAAGACAAGTGAATACTTGAAGTAACTTCATTTGGCAGTATAGACTGTATAGTATACCTCTGAAACCTTGGTGGTGAATTATAAATAATGGCCCCAATGTGAGAATGAATGGTATACTATTAATTATGAAATGGAATCGTTCATTCGTTTAACGTTTCTCATTTTTGCTAGTGAAGATAGTTTATCAATATTTGATGATCTCATACAATTTACTTGGCCAAAAAATGATCTCATACACAGATTATTAAAAACAGAAATGTATATATTCTTATAATGTTGGACCGTTCATCGGCATATATATATAATTATTATACAAGTTGGTGAATGATAACTACGTATATCTTGATAATAAATTGAAGTCAGATTACCTGTAGACATATTCTTCTCTATGTATTGTGTAGCTGACACAATATTCTCATCCATTTGCATATATTATTATTTTTTTTTCCGAATTACCCATTCGCATATATAATTTAGGATTAATAACTAAAAAATTAAATGTTAAATTGTAGTGTTTTTGTTAAAAATGTGTTGTCTCGGTGTGATTACTTTAGATAAGTCAATTCCGACGAAACCGAATGTCAAATTCGAACTCCCATACACAATTCCTTCTCGTCATCTTGCCGGGACCGTGTCACTTAAGAAACTGGCCACATTCACGCAAGTAAATCTCGTTCCGTTGTCATTGGAAAATCGATCAACACCACTCTGGGTGAAATTTTACTATTTTGTGAAAAGTAAAGAGCGATGGATTATGAGTGGATGAGTGGGTTGATGAAAATGATTGAATGGAGATGAAAAGACGCGCAGAGACACCAAATTTCAACAAAAATGAAACTTGAGACAGTCCATTTTAACATTTCAAACTTCAAACATCTAATTTTAACATAGGGTAAACCTTGGACAGTTTTTTAGTTATTAACTCTGTAATTTAATATATTGTGGTTACCGCATAAGAGAATTTGCCTTAACTAAGTACAGACTTTTCGTAAGCGCAAAGAAACCAAAAAATAGAGATTGGAATATAAAATTGATGCGAGTTGGTTTGGAAATATCAAAGCTATAGCTAGTTGGTTGCATTTGTAATGAAACCTTTGTCAAATATGTTTAGCTAACATTCCTACATGCATCTTATTGGAGTATAGACTTAATTTTTTAATCCTTAAAGAATTATTTTTAAATCTTAAAGAAGAGTATGTTTAATAGCATATATTAGAATATATTAATACAAATTTTAGCTATTACTTTGTTTTGATTTGGTATAGATATTAATTAATACATGATTATTATATTACTCATTTCTATATTAAATTATGTGTTAGTTAAGGCTAGGGGTGAAATCAAAATTCGGTAGGTCCGAAAAACCGGTGAAATCCGAACCGGTCCGGACCGAAAAAACCGAATCCGAAATATTCGGTTTGGTTTTTTGTCGGATTTTTTTTACTCTAGTTCGGTTTTTCGGTCCGGTTCGAATTTTGAACTTTGAGAACCGTGGGGACCGAACCGACCGTTATGCTAACTAAATATATACAATATATATTATATTAGTTGATATTATTAATTAATTAGGTTAATAGAAATTATGAAATCGGCACTTATAAAGATTATTTTTTATAATTTTATTTTATAATTTATTTAATTATATTAATGGACGTTATTTTTTATTTTGGTTTGATAAATTCCATGAAAATAACGAGAATTTTCAATGATAATTGTTAATTTTGGCTTTTCGGTTTAAACCGAAAACCGAACCGAAAAACCGTACTATCAATGGACGGTTTATTTTTCTTCATACGGTTTTTTGGTCGTATTTTTTTTAAGAAATAATCCGGACCGAAAATATAGGTACCCGACCGAACCAAGTAAAAAACTGGCCCGACTGGTCCGGTTTCACCCCTAGTTAAGCCTACTAAAATAATGCATTAACTAATAAATAGTGGCTAATGACCAAAATATCCCTACTCATACCTAATAGATAATGACTCCGCCGACTTCGAGTCTGACTCCGACAACCCCCAGCCGACTTCGATCCCGACTCTGGCGACATCACACCCGACGTACTCCGACGACTTCGGATCCAATTCCGAAAACCCCGGGCCGGACTCCCTGCAACGTCGAGCTGGACTCCGGTGGCCCAAGGCCAGATTTCGGTGGCCTAGGGCCAAACTTCGATGTCACATGTTCAGACTCCGGGGACCTCGGGCCAGACTACGACGACTTTGGGTCCGACTCTGACCACCTCGGGCCCACGGTACTATGAAAAAATTAAAGTTACTTTTAGTATTTGTTAAAAAAAAGTTATTTATATGTAAAAATATCATCTCATTAAAAATGTATATACGAGTATTTTGGTCTTTTAGTCATTATATTAGGATATCATAATATAAATTATTTTAGTCGACGCTTAAATTAATACATGTATTAACTAATATACATTGCAATTAAAAGAGCCTAAGTCAATTAGTTTTTGTTGAATGATAACTGTAAAATAACTTGTAGCACGTCAGTTATTTCATTATTTCTTTCTCTACATCATATTTAAGATTTTAAATAGATAGAAATAATGAAATAAGTGTACTGGATTACACTAGTATTGGATCCATAACAATAAAGTTATCTTAAAATATTGTAATTTGATCTCAATTTTCTTAAATTTAAGATTTACCCTTGGTAATTTCCAACACATCTACAACTGGCAAAAGCTATTGAGATTAATCGGAAGACGTAATTAACTCATTCATAAAGTAGTTCAATGCTACTGCAATGTGAGGTGTTCAATAATTGTCAAAAATGTCATAACGAAATCACAAGAAGCAAGTCTTTTACTCCAGAGAGCAACCGAGTCCTCACAGAATAAAAATATTCCACAAATATGCAAAAGCAACAAATGACACTGTATCCTTATCCAAATTTAGACTTAACAATAAAATAGTTTCTGAAAAACATAAATGTTGCAAGTTGATCAAACGCTTTAGTTCTAGAAAACCTATCTTGCAGTTGGAGCTACATTATCCATCACCACGGAAGCAGTCATCTCAAAAGAACTGCTTCTCATATTCGTGTTGATCCCTTGGTTTTTGGCGGAATCAATCTCTATGCCCAAACATTCCTTCAAATCCGACAAAACCTCGCTCAATTGGGGCTAGGTCCAACTGACCTAGCCGGACCTAGCTTAAGGCTAGGTTCGACCCTGGGTCAGGGTCCGGTGACCCCGACCCAGGGTCGGACTTAGCCCATGGCTAGGTCCGGCTAGGTCAATTTGGGGAAATTGTTTGATTTTGAAGTTTTAGGACTAAATTGAACAAAATAAAAGTTAGGAATGTATTAGATGGACTAAATTGTAACAAAATTGAAAGTTTTGGGCTGGTCACGTGCATGGCACATGCCATTTAACGGCCGTTTTTGACGGAACCCTAACGGAGGTACCAAAACAGTAAGGTTTGGAAACATATGGTACCAATTCGGTACGAAAAAATACTAGTGGTATGAACAGTGTAATTTTTACAAACATGTGGTACCAAAAAGACCTTTAACCCTAAATTTTATCTTCAACTTCATATCTTCTTTAATACAGAAGATAATTATGAAGCTCCTTTCTCTGAGATTGCTGATATACGCTGTGTGGATCTGGTGGAGGTTCATCGTTCACCAAGTAATTTTATAAAGTTATCAATAAGACTGATTTGGTTGCATGGCGAACAAGCTGACTTCACCATCTACACCCACAAGCTGACGATATTTAGAATAATAGTATCCTGAGAATTACGAAATTAACCTTTCCAATGAGAATATTATAAGGTAATAATTAATTCGCAATCTGATCCGTACTCGAACTTTGTTTTAAAAAAAATTGTTACTTGAACTTTTTTTAATTGTAAATCAAATTGTTACATTCGTCGTATAATTCTTGTCAAATTTGACTGAAATGAACATAATATGTCAGCTATGTAATACCTACCTTGATATGTACCCAAAAATAGATTTCGAGAGAAATTGAATAAATTGTATCAAAATACTTTTAATTGAAACTCAATTGAAATAATATCTAAGGTTCGATTAAAATTTCAATTGAATATATTTCATTGTAATTATTTTAATTTTATGTTAAATTCATTTTAGGCACATGTTAAAAAGACCTTAAATGACCGGTACATACTTCCGTACAATTTAATGATGATTAAGATATTTGCGGCAAAAAAAATAACAGAGATAGAAATATGGTCTGTAATTAAAATTTCAAATAACAAATGTTTAAAAAGAAAAATTCAGATTAATTACAATCTATAAATCGGTCAAAATTTAGGTAGTGATTTGAATTAACCCAAGAAATATATACTAGGTATACGTAGGGAAAATATTTCATTCTGAATTCGGACGACACACATCACGGATGATTTAGCCCCGCAAGACGCACCTCACACGGCTTTTATCACAATAGATCACTCGAGTTAGCATCAACCTTAGTTCGGTCAACGTCAATGGTAGTCAACATAAAAGCCGAAATAAGCTGCCCCGCAGAAATTGTCCAGTTAACTTGCATCACGTGAAGAGTAATGAGAGTTTAGACACTTAGTTTTATCATTATGGAACTTTAGGGACTTATTTGTATTTCCGGTAAACCTGTTCTGTTATTTCTGTTATGTTGGTTGTTCACAGCTTGCTGTATATAAGCTGCTGTAAACACTGATTTGAGTAATTGAGAAATGGCTGACTAGTTTGGGAGATCCTTTGCTCTCAACTAGATCACCCAATTATTCCTTTATCTCATTTCATAGTATTTCACATGGTATCAGAGCTTATGCTCAAGATCTGTTCGATTTCGTTTCCGCGCTTCAATCTTGCTTGATCTTCGATTTCAATGGCGGGTGGTCATCTGTTTCTCAGTTATGCAGAGACTTTGGTTTGACAGTTGCCTTTTATCCTGATTATGTGGTGTTCCAGGACCACTTAAATGGGAATCCAATGCTGATTGGCACACTGGTTAATGGCTTGTATACAATTGCTAGCAATCATCAAGGGGCAAGGAAGAGAACTGAGTTAGAGCTTCCCACAAGTCTTGAAGTTACTACTGGTGCTAGTCATCAAAGGGAAAGGATTAAAGCTTCCAAAGATTTAGTTTTATGGCATCAACGGTTTGGTCATATGTCTATTCAGAATTTGGAGAAGTTTTTTCAGTTTGAACCTTCCAATCAGATTTGTATAAATGATTGCTTTGTTTGTCCACAAGCAAGACAAGTTCGTTTGCCTTTTCCATTAAGGAATTCTGTCTCTAATGGATTGTTTGAGTTAATTCACATGGATGTTTGGGGTCCAAATAGAGTTCCTACATTTGATGGTTTCAGATTTTTCCTAACTATTGTGGAGGATTACAGTCGTAGCACATGGGTTTTTCTTCTGCACACAAAGGATGAGGTGTTTTATCATCTCAAGAATTTTTTGTTGCAAGTCAAAACGCAGTTTAACACAGCTGTTAAGTGCATTAGAAGTGACAATGGAGGTGAATTTTGTAATTCCTTGATTAATGAGTTGCTTACCAGTCAAGGAATCATCCATCAAACAAGTTGTGTTCGAACTCCACAGCAGAATGGGATTGCAGAGAGAAAACACAGACATTTGCTTGAAACTGCAAGAGCTTTGAAGATTCAGGCATCCATTCCAGACAAGTTTTGGGGACACTGTGTTTTGGGAGCTTGCTACTTGATTAACTTAATGCCTTCTTCTGTCTTGAAAGGGAAGATTCCTTTTGAAGTTTTATATGGGACTTCAGTTTCTTATCAGCATCTGAAGGTTCTAGGATGTCTTTGCTTTGCCAAAGATCTGCTGCCCAAGGATAAACTTCAATCAAGATCTGCAATGGCTGCTTTCATGGGTTATTCATCTACTCAAAAGGGCTACATTTTGCTTAATCTTGAATCTCGAGTCTTTTTCACCAGCAGGGATGTTATTTTTAGGGAAGATATTTTTCCTTTTGAGTTCAGCAAGCAGGATGATTGTACAGGTTTTGCTCCACCTTCTTCATTCCCTCTTGATGACATTTTTAATCTTCCTAGATTTGCTGATGACCCTAAAGTATTGGTAGATCCTGTTATGCATTTCGATGCTGAAGCACATGTTGATAATACACTTGAATTGCATGATGAGGTTGTTGAAATGCCAAGATCTACTAGAGTTTCGAAACTCCCTGCACATCTCAGAGATTATGTTTTGGCTTGTTCAACTGTGTCCTATGATAATATTTCCTTGTCTTATAAGTGTCTTCTTGGTAATTTGGACAAAATCACTGAGCCTACATCATTTAAGGAAGCTTCTAAGGATTCTAGATGGATCTCTGCAATGAAAGAAGAAATCAAAGCATTGCAGGACAATCATACATGGGATGTGGTTGTTTTACCTGAAGGTAAAGTTCCTATAGGATGCAAATGGGTGTTTCGAGTGAAGTATAAGTCTGATGGAACAATTGAACGTTTCAAAGCACGATTAGTGGCCAAGGGCTTCACACAGAGAGAAGGCATTGATTTCAAAGACACATTTTCTCCTGTAGTTAAAATGGTGACAGTAAGAGTTATTTTAAGTATAGCTGCTGTAAAAAGGTGGCATCTCTACCAATTAGATGTCAACAATGCGTTTTTGCAAGGAGACTTACAGGAGGAAGTCTATATGGATATTCCACCAGGTTTTGATGAAAAGAGCAAGGTGTTGGGACGTCATGTTTGCAGGCTTACTAAGTCTTTGTATGGTCTTAAGCAAGCGTCGCGTCAGTGGAACATCAAGCTCACAGAAGCACTTCTGCATCTTGGTTTTACTCAAAGCAAGTTTGATTATTCCCTTTTCAGTCAATTCAATGGTGATAAACAGATTCATCTACTTGTCTATGTAGATGATATCTTAATTACAGGTTCTGATGAGGGTATGATTTCCAAACTGAAGATTGATTTGCAAGCTCCTTTCAAGCTAAAAGATCTAGGCTCTCTCCAGTTCTTTTTGGGGCTTGAAGTTGCTCGTTCAAAAGATGGAATCGTACTCAATCAACGAAAATATGCAATTGAGTTAATTACTGATGCAAGTTTGCTGGAATCCAAATGTGCTGTAACACCTATAGAGCAGTATTTGAAGCTGACCACTCCTGAATATGACAGTATGTTTGACTTGAACAAAGAGGATTCTCTTTTGCAGAATGTTGAACAATTCAGGAGGCTTGTTGGTCGTCTGTTGTACTTAACCATGACACGCCCAGACATAGCTTATGTTGTTCAAAACATCAGTCAATTTGTGCATTCCCCAAAGAAATCTCATCTGCAAGCTGCATTACGCATCATCAGATATGTGAAGCGAAATCCTGGACAAGGGTTATTTTTTGCAGCTGACAGTAATCTCAATAATATGGTGGCTTATTGTGACAGTGATTGGGCAAGTTGCTCTATTTCTCGCAGACCAGTCACTGGATTCTGCATCAAAATTGGTTCTTCTGCTATTTCATGGAAATCTAAGAAGCAGCCAACAATTTCTAGAAGCAGTGCTGAAGCAGAGTATCGCAGCATGGGGATGACTGTTTCTGAAGTAATTTGGATTCGAGGATTGCTTGCAGAATTGAAACATGAATTGCATACTCCAACTCTGCTCCTCTGTGACAATAAAGCTGCTCTTAAAATTGCAGCTAATCCAATGTTTCATGAGAGGACGAAACATATCGAAATTGATTGCCATTTCATTCGAGAAAAATTGGTTCAAGGCATCATTAGCACTGGCCATATAGGCAGTGATACTCAAATTGCTGATTTGTTCACAAAGGGGTTAGGAAAAGTCCAGCATTATCGTTTGCTTGAGCTTCTTGGAGTAATGGATCTCTTTGCAACAGCAGAGCTGGGAGAAGATGAAGAAATCATGAAGAATGAAGAGTAATGAGAGTTTAGACACTTAGTTTTATCATTATGGAACTTTAGGGACTTATTTGTATTTCCGGTAAACCTGTTCTGTTATTTCTGTTATGTTGGTTGTTCACAGCTTGCTGTATATAAGCTGCTATAAACACTGATTTGAGTAATTGAGAAATGGCTGACTAGTTTGGGAGATCCTTTGCTCTCAACTAGATCACCCAATTATTCCTTTATCTCATTTCATAGTATTTCACATCACGAAATTGCTTGGATGAGGACGAGCAGTACGATGATAATGTTCTTTTTTTCTGCATATACATATTATATATAACATTTATTAGTTGTCTTAATTTAGATATTTGTTTTCGACGTTCTACTTATCATGCGACTAGTATGTGTACGGTATTCAGTATTCACCTTCACCAGTCTGTATAGGTGAAGCTCAGTCAAAAGACACAAAACCAGTGTTATCAGAACCGGACCGGACCGGCGGTTCGACCGGGTTCGAACCGGAACCGGTGCCTCTGACGGTCCGGTTCAAGCAAATCCGGAGAATGTAAGCGAACCCGGTTTGATAGCCGGTTTTTTAGAGAACCGGCCGATTTTGAGAGGACCGGACGGTTCTCCGGTTCACCGGTTCGAACCCATTAAAAAAAAAAAAAAAAAACGTCAGCTCTGTTCACCGTAGAAGGAAGCTCCACCAAGCTCCACCACCTTAATTTCTCCCTCCACAACCGCCCCAAAAACCACCGCTCAAGGCCGCCGGTAGCCATGGCTCTGTCTCCGGCCGTCCTGAAGAAAGTCCTCCTATCCTACGCATACGTCTCCATCTGGATCTTCCTCTCCTTCTCCGTCATCGTCTACAACAAGTACATCCTCGACCGGAAACTCTACGACTGGCCGTTCCCGATCTCCCTCACCATGATCCACATGGCCTTCTGCTCCTCCTTCGCCTACCTCCTCGTCTCTGTCTTCAAGGTCGTCGAGCCGGTGATGATGACTCTCGATTTCTACCTCCGGCCAGTGGTTCCGATCGGCGCTCTCTACGCCCTCAGCCTCTGGCTCTCCAACTCCGCCTACATCTACCTCTCCGTCTCCTTCATCCAGAAGCTCAAAGCCCTAATGCCAGTCGCCGTCTACTCCACCGGCATCGTCTTCGGGAAAGAGACCTTCAGATCCAACGTCATGGCCAATATGCTGTCGATTACCGCCGGCGTCGTGAAATTGAATCCGATTCCCTGCTGTCTCGTCTTCCTGACGGTCCCCTGGTTCGTCGTCGAGCTGCCGGTTCTCCAGCAAACTTCCAGCTTCCACTTCGATTTCTTCGTATTCGAGACGAATTCGGTATGCTCGTTCGCGCTGAACCTCGCCGTATTCCTGCTCGTAGGGAAGACGTCGGCGCTGATGATGAACGTCGCCGGAGTGGTCAAGGACTGGCTTCTGATCGCCTTCTCGTGGTCGGTGATTAAGGACACGGTGACTCCGATCAATCTGTTCGGGAGAGAGAGAGAGGAGACATGGAGAGATAGGATATTAGGAATGATGAGGTCCTGCGTAGGTGAAGGCCGAAGGGCATCTAATTCTAAATTTTAGAATATGAAAAGGCAGCAAGCGAACCGGGTTCGAACCGGGTCGGACCGAACGAACCGGGAACCGGTCCCCTTACCGGTTTGGTGTCCGGTCCGGTTCTGATAACACTGCACAAAACTAATAATTTAAGATTGTATTCTAGGGCCAGTTTGACTAAATATATATATTAGTATATTCTAATATATATATATATTAATTTATAATTGTGATTGAATAGAATATATATTTGATCATCATTTATATAGAACTAATGTATTAACTAATTTATGTTATATAGGTATGCAAATTGGTTTTCACAAGGATACGGTTTTCAAAACAATAAAAAATCATGGCTACTGTGGATTATTAACACACTTCACGAACCGTTTAAAAAAATAAATTAGTTTGTGCGGTGCAGGTAGCTGAATTTAATCTGTAACCGTAGTGTGGATATAGATTAGCCGAAGCGATTCGTGATGTATATGAAGTGGATGTGTGTAAAATTTAATAAGCGGTGCCGGTGTGTGAATAGAAGTGGCAACTTCTGACGGATCCATATCACTTATCTCACTTTTTCTGTCTCAAATCGTGCATTTTCATTAAGATATTGACATGTGTACTAAATCGTGCATTTTCATTAAGATATTGACATGTGTACTGAGTGTATTTAATTTATATTTTTTTTCTAAAATTTATTGGGATTGATGAACCCTAAAAGAAAACAATAAAGATTCAAACTGTGAAATTTGCTGTGAAATTTCTCTAGAAAGTATGAAAGAGAAAGTGCTACAGCAAATTCTATTGGTTCCTTGGTGGGCCCTATAACACTTTCTAGAGAAATTTCACAATAAATTTCACAGTTTCTAGCACTACTCAAAAGAAAAATATTAAATCTAAGGACACATGTTAACATCTTAACGGTGAGACATGAACTAGAGCATGACACGATACGAGTACACGAGTTGTAACGAAACTATTTTTTTTTCCACTACCAGAAAATGAGTTTTAGCGAGAATAAATCCAGTCGATAAAGTCCGAAATTCCAACGCTAAAAATTTTAGCGACAAGATTATATCATCTTTAATTTGTTGTTAAAATGCTTTGTCGCTAGTAATTTAGCGACAGATAGCCTGCTCCGTCTTTAATATAGCAATAGGAAGAATCTATCGCTAAAAACTTTAGTGACAAGTATTTCATTTCTGATATTTTAGTTTTAGCGACATGAAAAGTCTGCCGCTAAATTATCCCAACTTAAGAGACAGGTATGATCCGTCCCTAGTACTTAAAACCCACGAAGAAAACGACATATGCTATTATAACAATCAATCCAAAAATACATAATTAAGAACCTCCACAGCTCTAAACTTAAAACAAAAGGAGAAACCCCCATCCATAGATAAACTCATTCTTATATTTAAAAGACAAGTTTGGAGCACGTATGATGTATGTATGATTTCACTTCTCTTCAAAACTAATTGCCCATTAATACCTCAATTTAATATATATAATAATAAAATAGTAAACTCAAGTTTTTCTTTTATGGACGGAATTTTAATGGTTAAACCAAAATTATACAAACTGTAAACATAAAAAAAAAAATTAAAAAAAAAAAAAGATTTACGAAAAGTAAAAAGTTGTTAGACTTATTATACCAAAATACCTATTAATCTTAGTATTTATTTGTATCGCAAATTCTTTAGTAACATGACAATTTAAATATATACACATATTTTTAAGAAACATGGTTTGCCGGCCCCAAGATGGAATGATTTTGTAGTCGTAAATTGCAGTGATAAGCTACCATGTGTCAATTTCTTCTTGCAGCATAAAGGTGAACATTTGAATAGTTTTTTTATTGGACACTACAGTTGCAGCCACCGAACATCCATCCGTTGTGTTACGAAAACTACACCGGTCTAAATAAAACACACATTTACATTAAACAAAACTCACGTCTCTTGGTAGCTGCAAATAGCAACAAAATCTACTTTTACCGACGGTAAAAATTAATCGCCTTCCTTAGAGAGGAGTTAATCGCACTGCTTCCGCTCCTCTTGTATTGACCGAAAGATCCGAGCAGCTGTCTCCGTCGCTAGTTTGGGGTTATGTGGGACAACCTTAATCACCTTTGTCCTCCTCTCAGTGCTCTGAGAGACGGTTCGGTTCGACCCGGTTGGATTCGAGGCAGTTCGAGTCGAGGTGGGTGATGTGGGGAAGAGAGGGAGGGGGACCGTAGGGCCCGCCCTTCTGCTCGGCCTCTCGGAAGGGCAGCTTCCGGTGCTCCCTTCCATCTCCCTGCCCTTCGCAACTTTCCTCGGGTCTACCTGACTGACCTGTTCCGAGAGTTGACTTTCCCTACCGTACAACCACGACTCCGAGAATGGGTTCGGGACCGGAGAATTCATCATCGGCATTCCGTAGGGTGGAAAGTAGTTGGGACCCATCGGTGGCGGAAAGTTCATCTTTATGGGCCCGCAGCCCATGAAACCGGCGTTCGGTGGGCCCGGTCCTGCGTATGGTTTGTAAATAAGGCCCTCGGATGGAGACACTACCGGGACCAACCATTGGTTCCCGCTTGGCGGGAAACACCACATGTCTGACTTTGCTTCGGCTGTTTCTGATGGATTTTCCGACTGGTTTTGCTGAGGACTGATGGGTTCTTTTGTTGCTTCGATATCGGAGAGAGGAGGGATTGTTGTTGCCTCAGTGTTTCGGTTTGCAGCTTCCGTAAGCCGCTCGGGTCTCTGTGGATTGTCATTGTCTTTAGACTTGGTCGGGGTTTTGTTGGCTGGGATCGGAACAGGTTTGTCCTTCGGTTTTCTGAAGAAGAGGGTTTCTTCGAACAATATCTCTGGAGACCTCGCAATTAAGTTCTGAACCTGCAATTACATTATGCAACATGATTAAACACTGCACCAAAATAGAAATTGTAGCTATTCCGATTGAATATTTGTACGTACCTTTATGATTCTGTGGAGCTCGAAAACTTGCACATTGAAGTCCCTCTGTTGACTGAAACAGCAACATTATGAATAATCAACTGAAACATTCCCCAAAATGCAACTTACTGCATTTCGTAAATGCTTACATTTTACAATAACCATTATTAAACGTGGAGATTGCAAATTTGCAATAAACATTGGGGGTGCAATTTGCTAATTTTCTCTCTATTAAACCTTCTTAGTAAGTTTTGTAAAAATTTCACTTTTATAAGACAGAAATATGCACACAATGCAGTAACACAGGGAAGTAACTTTTACTTACCTGGCAATGGCTTTTCTTGCTACCCAGAACTGCTTTTGGCCTATAATTCCGACAACATCGTCCGGTGACAAACAGGATGCAGATGAGGCGCTTTTCTGTCTTTTACTATTTTTTTCATTTCTACTGGAGTTTCTACCATCGCCTTCTGCAGAACAATCCATATGTTTTCTCTTCAGTTTCTCAGCAGACTGCATGGTTTCATCTACTTTCTCATGGATTTTCTCTCTGATATGATATCTCGAGTCTAAATCAATCGATTCAGTTGCAGCAAATTCGGATCGGTTAGATAATCTCGACTGAGAGGGCATTGCAGATGTACGATCTTCGATCCCTATAGGCTTCCTCCTAGATGGCTTCCTAAAATCAGAATTTTGGTGCTGAAAGGAATTACTTTTGACGGACAATGAATTTGAGGGTTGATTCTGTTGGGGAGTTTCTATTGCAGATCCGAATCCAAATCTACCGAACGGATGACTATGTATCTTCTCCGACAAGGAACTTGCAGGTGGATTATGCAATGGAGTAAAAACATTATTACTTTGTCGTCGGATTCCGCCCTGTATTGATCATTAAGAATAAATAGTTAAACACTGGAAGCAGTATATGATGCAAGATTATGAATTGCAGCAGAAATGAAAGTACATGGCATTTGCAATTAACAGCAATATTGATTGAGACTGCACAAAAGTTGTTTTGAAAGGAAAATCTATACACTGTCAACAGTTTCCTGAAATGATTAGAAAAATTACTTTTTCAGTGATCAACCATCTTGATTTGAAATTCAGTGAGAAGTGGAAAGAAATAAAACCTCTTTTAGCCGAGAAAAATGTCAACAATGGTAAAAAAAATCTACTTTCATGATAATTTCCACACTAATTGATCACTTTGTAGCAATGACCCAGCAGCAGCAGAAGGATTGCCATTTGATAGTAACAACCCTGGAAATATCACCCAATAGAAATTAACCATCTTGATTAAAGTTTTTAATCAAAGAACTGCAAGTCAAGGTTATGGAGATGGACATAACCAATGGAGGAACCTTTGATCATTGTTAATCAAGTTTTTTTTGCAGAAAAAGCAAAGATTCTAGTGCTTTATTCAAATACAAGACATGGGACTCCCGATCTACAGGGGAATTCAATACTTTTCGATAATCAACAAATCCTAGGAATCAAGGGTGAGCTTAGACAACATTTGAGGAATCATCTTCACAGGGCATTTCCACAATCAAAATCAAGAGTTGCAACCTAAGGCAAAGGAGCATGATTGCATATTATTCAGTAACTCACATTGCCTATGGAGGGCGGAAGAGGTAAGATTGATGTTGATCCATGGTTCGACCTTTGGGAAGGAATGCTGAGCTGTTCATATAGAGCCATTTTGTTTCTTGGAGGTGCTCTTGGCCCTCCTTTCTCTGTATCATTCACATGAAGCCTTGGAAACATTGGGTTCATCATCATCTGCTGTGTCTCATCTTTTCCCTCTCTCATCTTCCTCTTCTCTCAAAACAAAATTCATGAAAATTGTCACAGAAACAGCTAATTCAAGCTTCACCCACAATTAAGAATCCAATCTGTTTTCATCAATAGGCAAAAAAAATTGATGTTTTCCACCAAGAAGCTTCCAGTTTGCAAACTGATCAAAAATTTCACAGAGCAGCTGATTGAAACCTCACCCACAATGAAAAATCATATCTTTTTCACCAGAAGGCACAAAATTTGGATCTTTACCACCGAGAAGCTCTGAATTTGCAAGATTTCCAAAATTCCAAATAATCTCTTCCACTACTCACCCAATTAGCTCAAAACTGTAGATGATACCAGACTCTGCAACCTTCTTGACTCTAACTTGGATAACGATGACAATTGAATTGCAGCAAGAACACTTCCAGAAGCTCAGAACTCCCAAAAAAGAATCACCCCAACAGAAATATCTAATTATTGACTGCAATAGTAAAGGATTTAGTTCCAGAGACAGATTCCAGCTCCTGAATAATATTAAAAAAAAAAAGCATAGTTCTTTACAAAAGTGGGGGAAAGCACCCAAAGCAGAGGCAGAGAAAGATATATATTCGGCTAGACAAAAGGGCCGCCTTGGAAATTAATACACAATCAAATAGCAAAAGAAGCAAACAACCAAAAAACAAAATCATGTTTAATTAAAAAAGAGGGTACCAGAATTCAGACGGTTCCAGATTAGACGAAAACTGGGTCCCTATTTGATAGAGCTGAACTGAATTTCTTTAACGTCTCATCCACTGGGATAGTTTCAAGCGCCTACAGCACACACCCAAAGAACCATGAAATAAAAAATCCGACATCACACGAGATTTTAAGAAGAGGGACCCAATCACCCAACTGGGTTCATGAACAAGGAATTAGATAGCGAGAATCAGAGTAAACAATTAAGAAATGGAGACAGACCGGGTCTTTCTCGTGGAGCATCCTCCGCCACATGCTGGGTGACCAAAAAAGGCTCATCTCTTCACTGAAACTCCGTTGAAAAGAAAAAGGTGAGAAATTTGTGCGATTCTTCTCTTTCTCTCTCTGTAAACTGTAATTGCTGCAAGTGGACAACCGAGCATCTGGAGGAACGTGAGTTTCGCTTTCGGTACAGCTCGGGAGGATCCCTCCCAATCCTTAAAGAGTTGAGCTTGAAAGAATGTTAACCGTGTCAATAAATATGTGCCAGAGGACTTAGATTTTGTTAGAATTTACGAGGGTTAATCTCCACCTAGTGTAATTTCAAACGGGTCAATTCTAGGCTAGATAATTGGCGTCCTCACCTCCTTGAACTTTTGTTAATTCTTCTCTTCTATGAATTAAGTAATCCTTCGGGAGCCAAAAAAAGATGTTCTCCTTTGTGGAAAATAAAAAACATTTCATTTATAAAAATCATCAGATATAAAAAGTGCATATGCGCTCAATGGAGCTGCGAACAAACTGTTGGATATATTATTGAATTTCCGTAACAAATTAATTTTACTAACAATCTGTTAGATATAAACTGGTAACTTATTCAACTACAGTAACAAATTAATCTATCGTGAAATGAATATATTCTTCTAACATATTAATTTAGAAACGAATTTATTAATAAGATATATTATATATAACTTAAGTTTTCATATATGAATAGAAATTTGACCAAAGGTGAGCCAGTCACTAGTTAAACAACTATACATCTATTTCAACTAACAATGCAATTAGAGCACTTCCAATAGGAAGTGCATAGTGCCTCCACATCAGCAGCCACGTCACTGCCAACTCATCAAAGTGGCACTGCTACAGTATTTGCTACAGTAAATGGCACTGTAAAATTGACACTCTCTCCAGTAGTGGAGGCCAAGTTCCACTTCTATATTGGGACCCACATAATTTCATAATTTAAATATAATTTTTGCATTATATATAAATTATATATCATTATATATAAATTATATATTCATATTTTTTTACAAATACGGACATGAATAAATAATGAGATTCAAGTATTAGATGTTTTAATTAAAAAAAAATAGGGAAAAATATATACAAAATTATAAAAATGTAATTGAATTTTTTAATAAAAATTTACATTCTATAGGGATAAGAAAATAACCGGTCAGGTCGGTTCGGAACTGGTATAGACAGGACCGGTTCCAAACAGACCAATTATGCGAGAGGAGAACCAGACCAAAAACCAGTAATATACTTCTCAAAAAATTGATTTTTGACTGGACCAGACTGTTTTGAACTGGTTTTTAACTGGATCAGTTTTGTCGGAGGATCGGTTTTTCGTTTTTTTTTTTTTTTTAGGGTAAATTTGTATAGGAAAATGGGTCGGACCAGTTTTGAACCGAACCGGACTTTTTTTACAGTTCCAGTCCAAAATCGGTCCAGAATTTTTAGTGCTAATTTCAAATTCAGACCGGACCATACTGTTTTAATTAGTACCAATCCAGTTCGGAACATATTCGGGCCCGACCGGTTCGTGCATATCCATAGTTCTCTATTGTCAATTCATTGCAATAATTATACGTTACTTGACCAAGGTAAAATTACTTTTAGGTGCAGTCCCCATGCGGCATGCAGAATGATTGATAAGTATAATTGTTGATATAATAACATTGATCAATCAAATTCATTGAATCTATTATTTCACCATAATTAGTGTATATCTGTTATACGTTGATTGACATATATTAATTCAACATCATCAACATATTCACGTTTATGTACATCCATGATCATATTAGTAAATTGATTATTGCATTAATCATGTGTTTTTATATATGATTTTCAATATATGTAAATTAGAAATATATTATATATACATCATTCTAAAAGTATAATTTTTATAATAATTTATCGTAAAAGATATATTTCTTTCATATAATAATATAATATAATATAATACGTAAAATATATATGCATTAAAATAATATAATATTTTGTAGTAATTATTTTCCATATTTAATAATTTGAAATGTTATACTATTTCAAAATTTAGAATTAACGGTTATTCAACATGGTAACATATAAACAAATTAGATATGAAAATTTCGAAATTGATTCAAAGTTAAAAAGTAGTAATTTTGGTTCGTGTTGTTATTTATGTTACATAATATTCAAAATGACTGATTACGGCTCTTGTCTATCTGACTTAGCGTAACCGAATATATATACAATCAAAGAGATGAGCAACACAATCGAATAAAATAATATTAAAAAGTTGGCACCGACATGAACAGTAACTTGGGAGTTCCTACTAGTAGGCACTGCCCCACTTCACTATTCACTCAATAATGGCAAAACAGTTATATTAGTAATCCTAGTCACGCCTAGTGGCGCCTAGTCAGCGTCCAGTGGCAAAAATTGGAACTAGGCACTCCCATTTTGGAACAAGGCACTCCTATTGAAAATGCAAGTGCCTATTTAATCATTACCAATAGGGACCAACAGTAAATGGCACTAGGCACTAGGCACTCTCTACAATAATAAATTTACAACATGGAACTAGGAACTAGGCACTACTATTGGAAGTGCTCTTAACCCACAAGTTTCACAAGTGATGCATAAACATTGAATTTGAAAAAGTCGGCTGTTTGACAAACTATATAAAAATCTCTTTGCCCACGGAAGACATCATCAAATCAGTCACGGCAAAGAAAAAATGTAATCCGAGATTAGTCCCAGTGTTCTTCACAATGTCTACAGCATAGCAACTCGGATAAGTCACAAAGGGGAGAAGCTTGTCGGGACTTTCAAGTCTTACTAAAGTTTGATCTTCGGTATAGTAGCCGAGATCTCGGGTAAAACCCGAATGCTTAAAAACCTTGATCTGGGAAATAGCCACTTCCCATCTGAGTCCCTGCGTGAGATCCGACAGGAGAACTATTGATGACTTCTCCTCCCCAAAACACGTAATTCGCTTTCGTGTTCAGATTGGTGAATAGCGCGTTCGGCCAGTATCCCCAGTTAATTCCAGGTGTCTTAACCCACCAGTGTCCAGTGAATTGGTCCTTGAGGTTAAAAGTAAGCAGAAGGAATGAAATTAGCAAGAATGCACATATTGCTTGTTCACCAAGCAATTTAAATGAATGTGATGATATAGCTAATTTGGAGGGGCTTACCTTTTACTATAGTGACCTCCAACTCAAATTGTTTACCATCATACTGGGAAATGGGACTGATTTCGTGACCCAAAACATGATATTGGTCGACTTTCACGTAACCCGGGGAATTAAGGTTGAAACAGCCGTTTGTCTGGTTCGATCCATACTCCTGAATAATCACAAGTCGTCTTTTGCACTAATTTAAACAAGGGTTAAGAACCTATGAAAGGTCTGAACTATCACTCATGTTAACGGGAGAGGTCTGAAATTTAAAAAGTTAATAACAGAGGTCTGAAATTTCAATTTTGTTGATTTGAGGTTTTCCGTCCATTTTTAGGGTTAAATTTAACAGAATTGTGTGAAATGACATTTTTGCCCCTTTAATATTTTGTTTTATTTAATATCTTATTTAAGGAAATGTGAAATGACAATTTTACCCCTAAAGTCAAATTAAAACCACCCAACTCCGGCCACCACCACCCGACTCCGGCCACCACCACCCGACTCCGGCGACCACCGCCTCGACTCCGACGACCACCACCTCGGCTCCGGCGGCCCGACTCCGGCCACCACGGGGCTAAAAAAGCTCCGATCGGGGCCAAAAAGCTCCGATCGGAGCCAAAAAAGCTCCGATCGGAGCTTTGTGGCTCTGGTCGGAGCCACAGAGCTCCAGATCGGAGCTCTGTGGCTCCGGCCGGGGCCACAGAGCTCCGATCTGGAGCTCTGTGGCTCCGGTCGGGGCCACAGAGCTCCGATCTGGAGCTCTATGGCCCCGACCGGAGCCACAGAGCTCCGATCTGGAGCTCTGTGGCTCCGGCCGGGGCCACAGAGCTCCAGACCGGAGCCACAGAGCTCCGATCTGGAGCTCTGTGGCCCCGGCCGGAGCCACAGAGCTCCGATCTGGAGCTCTGTGGCTCTGGTCGGAGCTTTTTTGGCCCCGATCGGAGTCCAATCGGGGCCGGTGGCTCCGATCGGAGCCCAATCGGGGCCGGTGGCTCCGATCGGAGCCCAATCGGGGCCGGTGGCTCCGATCGGAGCCCAATCGGGGCCGGTGGCTCCGATTTTGGCCCAATCGGAGCCTTGGTGGTGGTCGCCGGAGTACGGCGGTGGTCGCCGGAGTACGATTGGTGGTCGCCGGAGTACCGTGGTGGCTTCAAGGGCATTTTGGTCTTTTCACTCCATGCATGTGAGGGGCACACTTGATAGAAGGGCATTTTTGGAATTTTATTTAATTTCCGGTCACATGCCAAGCATGTGACCAACTTCCGTTAGTTTTAACGGAAAAAACTAACGGAGACCGCTGTTATCAACAAAACAGAAATTTCAGACCTCTGTTATTAACATTTTAAATTTCAGACCTCTCCCGTTAACATGGGTGATAGTTCAGACCTTTCATAGGTTCTTAACCCTTTAAACAACCAATATTGTTCATTATTATAATGAGCTAGAACTCACTGTCCAGAATACATAGAACACTGGTTCGTTTGCAAAAGTCCCGGTTGATGTAACCTTCACCATATAGAAATAATTCTATAGCTTAAGTAATTGTATGAATTTCTACAGAGTAAACAGAAGGCTATAAATAGGAGTTGAGTCAATTATGTATAGATGTAACAACTAACAAACATTATATCAAGAACTACCACCAAGTAAATGTACTTGTAAGTCTTCAAGATATTACATTCAGAGTGGTAGTATTATATATATATATAGTGGGACTAAGTGGGTATTCTCTTATTATTGAAGTACGGTTTTGGACAATTACAAATCGGCACTTCTTCATTTTTACAATATAGACCTTCAATTAGGGATGGCAACGGGTATCGGGGCCCCGCTGACCCGCGGGGCCCCGACCCGGTTTGACCCGCCGACCCACGGGTCACGGGCGGGTTCGGGTCGGGCCCGGGTCGGTGCGGGACCGGGTCTAGGGCCGTGGGGCCCCGTTGACCCGCCCCGAATTTCTAATATATATTTTTTATTTTTTTTATATTAATATAATGTAACATTTACTAAACAATATGGTTAGGAAAAAATATGTAAAACATGCAACATGCTTGAAAAAATGGTTTTATGGATCAATATGTTTTAAAATGTACAACATGTTTGAAAATGATGGTTTTATGGACCAATATGTATTAAAATGTACAACAAGCTTACAAAAGATGTTAAAATGACATACCGTCCACTTGTTATCAATAATTTCATTAAGTGGACACGTGCGGAACACATTTTTAGAAGAAAAAAATAATTAAAGTAAGAAATTAATTTATTCATAGGAATGATTATTAATGGGTGGATGTAGATACTAAAAATAATAATTATTATTTTTTAAAAACATGATCCGCACGTGTCCACCTAATGTGACTAGTGATAACAAGTAGACGATACATCATTTTACCATCTTTTGTAAACTTGTTGTACATTTTAAAACATTTTGGTCCATAAAACCATCATTTTCAAACATGTTGTACGTTTTAAAACATATTAGTCCATAAAACCATCTTTTTAAAACATGTTGCATGTTTTACATACTTTTCCCATATGGTTAATATAGTACATATATAAATAACATGGACTAAATCATATATATATTTATATTTAGATTATTAGAATTAGTTAATTTGGATTTGGTGTTTGGATTTAAATTTGTATTTTGTGATGAATTTGATGTGTTTGTTGTTTGTATTTTATTGATGTTAGATTTATGGTTTGAATTTATATACAATGCAATATTTTTGTAAAAAAAAATTGTATTTAATATTGATAAATGAAAAAAAAATTATTCACACGGCGGGGTGGTCGGGGCCACGCGGGTCGACCCGCAGGATTTGTGACCCGCCCCGAACCGTGAGGAACAATTTCCCGGGTTCGGATTAGCCAGGCCGACCCACGGGGCGGGTCCGGGGCTACGAAAACCCGCCCCGCCCGTTGCCATCCCTACGTTCAACTTAATGCAAGACATACTTTAAACATTTGTTTGAATGGAAGTAAATTCGACATATCGAAAAATCGCCACTGTTGCATTATATATATTCCCTGTTCTTATATAACTATGGGCACTGCTGTGAGAATCCTGGACCTCCGAAGTAGATTTCGACCCCATCAATCGAGTCCTTCCGTTGCAGATCGTAACATTTAGAGTTCGTCACGTACGATATCAAGTTTTCAGGCTTCCTCTGCGTACCCGAACCATCTACGTACATTAGATTCTTCATAAATGCAGATTTACCATACAGCTCGCCAGGGAAGTGGCCTGATCCCATGTGAGTTGTGGTATGGTGGCCCTGGAGTTGATTATTTGTAACCTCACCACCCCAACTAACGATACTGCCACTGTCTCGTAGTGTCGTAAAAAGTGAACTCGGCCAATAACCTAGATCGACATTTTGTATACGAAGCCACCAGTTCCCACTTGCCTGATCCTGCAACATATACAGAAGCTCATAGGAAATTTATACGTTATTTCCTGTTGCTAAAACTAAAAAATCTCGTTATGAATTTTAGTAACGGGTAATCATCAGTCACTACTATCACTAAAATAGAAGTGGTTTTTATTGCAGATATTCAAGGCAATGACACATAAATAGAGTATTTTCTGTTAAGATACATTACGCGATACTAGCTGATATATATATATATATATATATAACAAATATTTTGTTGACGACATAGACCAGGATCGGACGATAGAGCCCAACCAATCAAGCTCAATGCGAGGAGAATGATTGAATATTACCTTATGAATGTCGATGTCTATTTCATACTGTTGTCCATTATAAATTGATGTAGGCTCCAAGGCGGAACCTAAAACAATTTGTTGGTTCACTTGCACGAACCCAGGACAAACGACATCATAGCACCCCGTAGATACATAGTTATCGGCCTGTTATATATAGATTCCGAACAAATAGTAAGCATTGAAGCAAAACGTCGCCAAATAGTTCATTTAGCTAGAATGATCAAATGAAACTCACAGTCCAATAAGTGAAAATCCGTGCACGATGTGGACTTTCGTTGGATGCAACCTGAATTACATATCCAGTGTTATGTTAATATTGTTGTACTTGTAAATGTCAAATGTATCAATTGATCTAGAATTTCGAACATTAAATCGGTCACTAACCCGCCATCCCACTTCCACAGTATTCCGATCATCACCATCCCCCCCGACAATCCAGATTTGAGCTAAGCTAAGTTCCCCACCTTCTACCTGAGGGATCCAGACATTAAGTTTCGCATGGGCTCCTTTGTAGCCCTGGGATTGTATGATTGATACTTGAGCATACTGAAAATCGACACAAAAAAGGTGCAAAATTAGAAGCTAGTGATCATGAAAATTTCTTCAGTATAGAAAAATCTGATGTAGATACTTCATGTCCTGCAGAAACAGTAGATTCGCTTAATGACCGGTCGAGTCGTCTCATTTCTGGAAACGATCGAGCAGATTTAGTGACGGTTTTATTTTTCGTTGTTCGGAGAATCGGTATAGTTCCCTCCGGGCAGTCCGCGATCCTTATAGGTAAAGTGGATTCAACTTGCAAGGTTTGGGAAGCTTCATTCTCCTTTTGATATGAGCTAGGTTTCATCTGCAAATTAATCTCCAAATTTCATACACAGACACACATATAAATCGATATATATGAAACAAATTTTATGTATACATATGCATATAACATTCAGTCAAAGCTCAATATTGTTCAAAAATGAAATGACCTGGATGATATGATCCTTGAGCAAAGGATGATCAAAGGCAGGTTGTTTATATATGTCTATGCAATCGAACTCTTCATTGTTCCAATAACGAGTCTGCAAAATGTGCTTGATAATGTAAATTTATATTATGAATGAATGAATTCTACAATTTGAAAAGAAAAATGTAAGTACCTCTTGGATCTTCCATTCTTGGTCATCAAACTTTGAGTTTTCGACTTTCCTTGATGCGACTTCATCAGGTAGAACATAGACAAGGAACACTATAGATACCAACAAGAACACCTTGTCTGCAAGTTTTCTTCTGCAAATCTGCATCGTCATTGTACAAAATGAGATTCTTGTCTCTTTTGGCTACGAAGAATCTTGCTGGATTTATTAGTGTTCCTGAATGGCTGCTAAAACCAGCTGTGTTGTGTTTTTTGGGCCAAAAACAAGTATTTTGTTATTTGTTTTGAAAAACATAATCTGTTGTTAAAACAATTCCTAATTTGGTTTATTTTTATTTTTGGGAGGTTGATGATTCATTTAGCTAGATTTTGGATTTGATCAGACAGTCCCGTCAGAAAATGGTATACTATCTGCACTAATTAATTATTTACTTGCCATAATAAGAATATCAACCTGATTAGTATATTAGTCAATAGAAGGAAACAAAGCATAACTAATTATTGTATCCACTCACAATCTGGTCCATATGCAACTTGTGATCTCATTATAAGAGTACTATAACGACTCATGAACAGACGGTTAAGAAAACCTTATAAGCCGAATGTAGGGGTGAGCTCGGGCCGGGACGGGCGGGCTTTTACCTGAGCCCGAGCCCGAGCCCGAAATTTTCGGGACTCTAATTTTTAGCCCGAGCCCGAGCCCGAAAATAAGGAAAATGGCCCGCCCGAGCCGGGACTTCGGGACTCGGGCTCGGGCTCGGGCTAGCCCGAATTTTAACAAAAAATCTGAAAAAAATATAAAAAAAAATGAAAAAAAAATAAAAAAAATTCAAACATGGAGGAAGATGGTTAGATACTAACTATAGTTAGTGGGGAATATATATAATTATATATATTTATATAGTATTAAAAAAAATTCGGGACGGGCTCGGGCTTTTCGGGATTTTGGCACAAAAGCCCAAGCCCGAGCCCGAGCCCGAATTGAAAATAAAAGTCCCGCCCGCTCGGACTCGGGTCTATTCGGGACCGGATTTTTCGGGACGGGCTCGGGACGGGTTTTTCGGGCTTTCGGGCTTTCGGGTTTTCCTGCTCAGCCCTAGCCGAATGCATCTAATGTTGGTTCCATTTAACGTACGGATTGAGTTACAAATGACTATATAATGTGATCTTTGACCAGATCGTCTACACAATAATACGTCACCATTCATGGTAGGAAGGGTGCACCAACACTTAAGACAATTTTGGCCAAAAAAAAAAAAAAAAAACACTTAAGACAATCTTTCGAGTAAAAAATTAGGGAGGTTTTATTTGTAAACTATAAGTTGCTTTTCGTAGAGCACTTTCGTTAAAACACTACACTCGTGACAGTATAAATAATTTCTAATGAATTAAAAATACATCTTCATGAAATTAGCGACGCAAGTAGACTTGTCCTTTCTAACCATGTCGCGAAAAAACATTGTGGCACTTGCAGCAAGCGTCACAAAGCTCTTAAAAGACGCAATGTTTTTGCTCGCATCGCCAGTACATGCAAGTGGCAATGCAACTAAGCGACGTTATAATAACTTTTTTAAGTGTTACCTAAATTAAAACTCAACGACGTTTTGAAAAAACACCAGGATAATATAAGAATAAACGACGCTACGATGAAGTGTTACCTAATTTGAATAAATTTGATTACACTGAAGATGTAATCAAATGACAGTATAAATAATTACATTTAAACATATTTGAGTTGTTTAGACTCAAATTATCAAACAAATATTTATCTAAGAGCATATTAATCACAGAACTATTTAGTCCTATTGTGTCAGAAATTGACTCACCCGATATCTCTTGTTCAAGTAATATCCGCAGTATCTTATCGGGTCATCACTCCCTTCATGAACTGCCAAATATACGAAGCTTCATTAGTCAATTTTGAACCATTTCAGCTTCACATTCACTACTCCTATATAAATTGTACCTCTGACGCAACCATATATTATATATGTACCCACCTAACAATACGAAATATCTATGATTATCCCAGGTTATTTTTCTATATATAGTTCCAATGCCGGATCAATGAGCCGAGACCAACCATGGAGAAGTGCCGGTGGCAAAACATGAAACACAAAGCAGCTGAATTCGAAGGTATATAATATATATATATATATTATTTTTTCGGGGTTTAAGATATTGTTTGTAGCTAATGTGAAAATGGGTGTGTTTGGTTTGAGTAGAGGTGAGTAGCATTGAATGGAAAGACATAGACATGTCCGATCAAGAAGAAGACCTTGTCTTTAGGATGCACCGACTTGTTGGAGACAGGTATTTTATTTATATATATATATCTAAATACTAGAAAGAAATTAATTAGAATAAGAAGATGAATCATAGAAGCTTGATAATATTCAGGTGGGATTTGATAGCGGGAAGGATTCCAGGAAGAACAGATAAAGAAGTGGAGAGGTTTTGGATAATGAAGCATAGACAAGTTATTGTGAACTTAAGAAGACCTATCAAGAAGAATAAGAGGAGATTCCACTTGTGTCCAACAACACAATGATCGACTTCTATTTTATCCATTATTTTCTATGTTGTTGTTAATATATATATATATATATGCTGCATCATATGTATGTATTTATTTATTTATTATGTTATATATATCTTGTTGTGTCCTCAATTTTAAATAAAAGATTTTTATTTTAGATCATAGGTTAATATAGAATATTGTGGAATTAACACTACAAGAAAATCAGTAATTTGTAACTACTTTTTTTAAGAGAAGTAATCTCTTACAAATTTTCAAAAGATTGCTTAAAAAATCAAAATTTTGTAAGAGATTTTCCACTAAAGAATCTAGCCAAACTTTTTTTTTTTTTTTAGAAATCATTCCCTTTGAAATTTTTTTAATGTTGAATTTATAAATAATTTTCTCATTTTTCTACAAATAAGGTTATATGTCCCTCATAAATAAATCTGTTACAAACAACTCGATTTCTTCTAGTGTAAAAGAAATTATTGTCGAATCAAATAGAAATTTGTCTAGTTATAATGCAATCACAAACAAAAACAAAATGATACTATACGATGACCTAGTTTACAACTTTTTGCAATATGTTTTTTTTTTTTTTGGTTAATAACTAAAAAACTGTCCTACGTTAAAAATAGGTGTCTGAAGTTTCAAATGTTAAACAATAGTGTCCAAGGTTTCAATTTTGTTAAAATGTTGTATATCGGTATAACTACTTTAGAAAAATCAATTCCGACGAAACCGACCGTCAAATTCGAGCTTCCATACACACATAGGTTAAACATTGGACAGTTTTTTTAGATATTTAACTTTTTTTTTTTTTCTTATCATAGAAATTTTACCAAAACCAATACATTAATGACTTAATTAAATGAATTGATACTTTAGCGAGTCATTATGAATTATACCAGAATGATAAGAAACATCAAACTTTTCGGTCTGTTTCAGTCCAAACACGAAAGGACATCATCCGATAGTCATACGCTTCTTAACGCTTCTCAGTTATCTGCTTCAATAATCAGCTTCAGAGTCCCTGAAACTCGGCATATGATCCTTAATCTCAAGTTCTGTGCTTCATATCTGGGAACACCAAGATCAGACAAGTTCCCTCACTAAATTGCGCCGATCTTCACATTTGGTTCCAAATGTACGCTCGAAGCTCGGTCTTTGAATCTGGATCAAACTAGCTCCAGCAGACAAACACACTCGATGTGAGGAGTGTGTGGAAACATGTCAACAGGCTGTACACTGCTCAACCTGTAACATCCTTGTATCTTCTGTTCGATCTGCAAAAAAAAAAACATCAGCATCGAGCATCAAGCAGTTTCAAATATCTTTAAAGCTAGTTTTGATTTCAAGTAATGCGATGATGAGCATAGATATCATACCGATCCATGACAAAGATAATCAAGGTCACGAGCACATGTGGCAGGATTACATGATACGTATACGATTTTAGGAGCTTGCAGCTTCAGTAGAAATTTGATCAACTTCATGTGCATCCCTGGACGATTCGGATCTGAAGAAAGCATCGTATTATGTTAAGATGGAAGAGTACTAACCAAATCAAACTTACTTATTTGATTAAGTTTTGAGATTTGGTTTAAAACATGATTAGTTGCTTTATATTTATAGAATAAGGCGCAAGTAATAATAACCTGAAATAACAATATCTGGTTTGGGGAAGTTGTTGCCGAATTTCTCATCGATTTTGTTTAGATCCCCTTGAACGAATGTCGTGTTGGAGATACCGTTCAGCTTGGCATTTATATGAGCATCGGAGATTGCCTGGGGGACTATTTCATAGCCGTAAACATGTTTAACTCTGAAGCAAAGATGAATAAATTTTGTGAGTAAGTTAAGTTTTTTTTTTACCCCCAAAAGAAAAAATTTGAAGCTCAGCAGGAACTTTGTAAGAAAGTGGCATTTTTTGCGGCTTCAATTTACTCACCTAATCGCTCTTCTTCTGAAAAAGGTCATTTTTACGGTTTCCTACAACTGTAGAATTTTCCATACAAAAATTACCTTTTGGCAAGAGATAAACCGATGGTTCCTGTTCCACAGAAGAGGTCAAGGACAACTTCCGAGCCATCTCCTTTGATACACGCATTTTCTTCGATAAGTTTGTATAGAACCTCAGCCTGAGCAGCATGAATATAAAGAAATATTCAGTGAGCATGACATAGTTATGTTGGTGCAAATCCTCCTCAATATTAGAAGTTAAAGGTGTTTTTTCTCCAATATGTGAATTGCCTTTCTACCCCTCAACCAAAATTTGATACAACTCACATTTCCATACTAAAGTAATAGTAATATCAGTATTGAGTGTTATATATACCAATTCAGCTCATATAAACCATATGTATGAGTGAAAGTATGAAATTTTGGAACCACTGCCATGATAATAATATAATTTGTATAAATTATGATTCATACCTGGTGGGTATTTGTCTGGAAGAAAGAATTTGCCGAAATCTGAAAAGTAAGGCCTCTTAGCGTCTCTGTAATTGTAGACTTCCCGTACAAAGTGTACTCCTCTTCACCGACAGACGTGTTGCCGATAGACGTATTCACATTGTTAACAATGCTTACCTATTTATCAATTCAAAGAATTTATAAGAGACCCACAAAAGAAAAGGCAAGAAAGTTTTTCAAATCCCAGAAAAGATGAACTCAATGGCTATATGGAGCAATTTGGAATGATTTATCACTGAACTGCAATATATAAGTTTGGAGAACGAACCACTTCAGGAAAAGATGAAATCTTATCAACCAGCGGCTGCAGAAGCTCTGGTTTGTGAGATGAAGTGACGAAATTAACCATGAGCTCGGGCAGACCAGTAGTAACATCCCTGGTATGTAAATTTTACGAATATGTAACACAAAGGTGTAAATCATTTCAATATTTTAAAAATAAATAATAAAATTGATTTTATTTAGTAGTAGAAGAGTAGACTATATACCTTCCAGATCTAAGCATTAGATGCTTAAGAAATCCCCCATGAGAGTGAACATTATAAGGGGACAACCCTAATTGGGAATCTCTCCAACAATCCTGAATAACTGCAAGAACCTAAACGAGTTCAAGTTAAAGGACTAATTCAAAGGCCATAACCCTTTTCAAAGACTCTGTATAAAGGAACAGAATTTATTTATTTTTTGGAAAAATAATATATATATTGAGAAAATCCATTGAATAGCTTCATCTCTATCAAGCAATGAAGATTTGCATGTGCCGGTGACTACAAAGAGAAAGCAAACTACTCAAAAGATTCAAAATTTACTCAAATCCACAATGAATATATTGGCAATCAATAAATAAATAAATAAATGCCAAGGGCATTTTAAAGTAAAGGAAAATACATATTCTCTCATATAAATTTAATATATATATATATGTGTGTACCTGATTAGCTGGATCACTTTGCAGCAAGCATTTGTCAACATTCAAAACCTTATCAAAGAATCCCGGTGCATGAAGCCCAAGAGCATAGTTCTCGCTACCTTCTTGCCTCTCCCCTAATAGTTCCTTTGGTAGCCATCTTTGATGACCGAAAGAAAATTCCATCTGTAACAACATGAGGTAAAAAGTAAAAACCAAAAAAATATACTTGTCATTACCGATAATTTTACTTCTAGTAAAAAAAAAAACTTTCAATTTGGCATATGATAATCTTTTGAGCATGAATACACAGCATAAACTAACTATCTAATTTCCTTGACTGACCTTGTTCCTGTATTTATACTGGAGATCACAGGAAACAATGGGTTTCATGATATTCTTAAACTCAGGTTCCTTATCCGAAAATTTGCCAACATGAACAATCAATTCACTGACTTGCTGTTCTTTCACTCTCAGCTGTGCCTCGTACAGTAAGTTTTGTGTTTTACAACCTCCACAGTATTCTGCATACTCACATGGGGCATCAACAATGTCTCGGGGTGGAGATATCGTCCTCACTTTAGCGACCTACACAACCAGAGATGAAGATGAACATAAAAAGTCAAAAACCCAGAAATACATTCAGATTTATTGCATTTGAGTACATTGAGATAAAACAATTCAGTAATTTCTGGTTTTTCAATCTCCTCAACTTGGACCACGAAGAGATCATTACACTGTTTATCATATATCTAGCGATATACTACTACTGTGGACAGTTTAAGAAACAACCTTATCATTCCCATATCTAGTAGCTACATAACTTCACCATGTGCCATAAAGTTGCTACATTTGAAAGATGCTTTAGTGTATTGCTGTCAGGATACTGTAATTTGAATAGTTTAGTATATCAAAAACTAAGGTTAAGTGTAAATTGAATTGCAATCAAAACTCAAGCTCAAATCTTTCTTATATTCGATAATGCACACTAGCACAAACAGAGCATGCATTCAATAATTTAATCAAGACTAATTAGTTGGTGACTGCAAACATGATTATGGTACATTGAGATGACTACTGAAGAAAAGGACAGATTTTAAAATGCAATCCCACTTCTAACCTCGGCATAATTTCCCTTCCTACGGGTGACTCTACCAATGAAGCGTTCACCGGGAAGGGCACGGTCGCACAAGACGACGAACCCAGTTTCGGTCACCTTACATAAACCCTTCCCTTTGAATGCCAAGCTCTCACATACTAATTCGAGGGTCTGGTTCTTCTTCGGGAAGTACGACGGAGCAGGCCTAGCGGGTTCAGCAACTTGTAGCGGCGGCGGAGGGCCTTCAGTGATAGAGTCGGGAAGAGACGCCACGGAGGTTGCTGGCCGGAGGTTTCGAACCCACGGCAGTGGGAGGATTATGTGTCGGAAACTGTGGCTAGGAACCGTCGCCATTTTCATGGTTTTGCTGGGCAAACTCTGACTGGCCGTCTCCGTTCTGTGTCGGAAGAGAAACAGGGCGAGGGAGATAAAGGATAGCAATTTTTTTAGTCCTCGAACTCTTTAAAACTCTATAAGAACCCACTCTTATTTGAAAGCTTTTCATTTAAACCCACTTTTTAAGACATTGCTTCTGAACTTCAATACCTCTATTAGGTTTGAATTCGAATTCAGTGTTCAATTTTTAGAAGAAAAAAATGAATTTTTTAATGAATTTAACGAACAGAACAAAGAATGTGATGAAAAAATAGTATATAAAAATGATACTTTGTAAGTTTGTATATTTCATTCTAATGTAACTAAATGATCACATTGGAAAATATAACTAACTAAAAAGTATACGTTTAGTTTAAACTGTTACAACTTACAATGTCAAAAATAAGTAATTAATTGATATTGTATTTACCTTTTTTTTTTAATAATACTATGATTTTTTTGGAACTATGTCTGAAGTATGGGAGCAGAAAAGTAATTAAAGGCATGTTTGGTTCGTGGAATAGGGAATAAGGAATAGGGAATAGGGAATAGGAATAGGGAATAAGGAATATGTAATATTAATATGATGTTGTTTGGTTGACATGAGGAATAATGAATGATGATTCTGAATCCAATGTTTGGTTGATAAAATGATAGTGAGAAAGGAATGGAATAAGTCCAAATTGACAGATATACCCTTTTGCTACATATATTAATCAAATTAACAATGAAAATTTCAAATCATATATTATTAAATGAAAAATTGATTTTTTTTTTTTTTTACAAAATACAAATTTTTTAAAGGATTTTTTTAAAAAAACAATTTTTTTTTCGATATTGTAAAATTCACTATAGCTAATATAACATTTTGTAAAGTGAAAAAACATGTTAAATTATTATTATTAATTAAATTAAAATATGATCACGAAATGGACATGCAGAATAAGGGCAGTCGATAGTCGCGAGATAGATGCAGTGCGTGAGAGAATTATAATTTCTATATAATAAATAAATTAGATTAGGGTTAAAATTGTATTTTTTTTATTTCTAATTTTTATTTTAGAGAATGTGGAATAGGTAAACCTAGGGGTTATGCTAGGATTATGTATTCCTTCAAAATTGGCAATTAGGAATCCTAATTCCACACAATTAATTAACCAAACAAGGCAATAGGGAATACCCATTACCTATTCCCTATTCCATTATGTGAACCAAACATGCCATAAGTATAGTCTTGTTTCTAGAGTATGGGCTTCCATGTCGGCTGGAGCATATAGCTAAATAGAGAACAACAAAGCCCAGAACACACTCCGAAGTCAGAAGTCATCGCGATTCACATCAGTCAAAACAGAATAACCAATTGGCGAGTAGAAAACGGAAGAAAGAACAGATCACCTAGAAATCTCCACTGACCACCTTCTCCAAGGAGTTGTCGCCGTCTGATTCTCTTCCAGCTTACAGTCTACATTCCGGGTTGTTAGATTTTCAAACTTCAAATGCAACACGACATTGAACAGCACGGATCTAAGAATCAGATTGGTTCTTCATTTTCTCCAAATTATCGTTTCGGCATTATCTGAAATCCTCGTGATTTGCTTAGCTCTGTTCTCTGCCATGTTACATGCTTTCCGCCCCATTATCGCACCCCAAATTGTTTGGAGGAAAAGTCCAGATTGTGATTAATTCTTCAGTTTCATCAACGGAAAATTTATTGCTTTTGGCTAATTTCATGTTTTTAGACCCATATTTGAAGCTTCGAGATCATATTAGCTTATTGACGGTCGAATAGGTTAGCTAGTACAGCTTTATAGAATTTCTAACTTCTGGGTCTGTATGTTTCTCATTTGTTGAATTGGGTTCATTAAAATTCAATTCTTTCTCATTTCTAGAGCTGGGGTTCACTGAAACTGAGCTAAAGTATGCATTTAAAGCTAGTGGCAATGGAGGATGGTAGTAAAGATCCAATTTTTCACAGAACCAACCAATCTAGAGTTTTGCCATGGAGATTCCTCCACTGCCTGCTCTTCATTCTAGTTGTGGGTCTAGGGTTTTCGATCATCAGCATGAACACGATGCGGTTTTTCACTGTTCAAACCCAAACTACCATTCTTTCCCCTGTGGTGCAGTCCAGTACCCGAATTTTGGCACCACCAGACGAACCGGACAGTCTAAAAAGATGGATCAGACCACCATCTAGCCTGATGCACTCCATGAACGACAACGAGCTTTTCTGGAGAGCTTCTTTGGTTCCACAAGTTAAGAACTATCCATTTAAAAGAGTTCCTAAGATTGCCTTTATGTTCTTGACAAAGGGTCCACTTCCACTTAGTCCTTTATGGGAAAGGTTTTTCAAGGGTCATGAAGGGTTTTATTCGATCTATATGCATGCCATGCCATCGTATGTTGCTGATTTCCCGCCTTCATCGGTCTTTTACAAGAGACAGATTCCTAGTCAGGTATATATATCCTAGTTCTTCAATTGTTGCTGAGTATATTTTATTTGGGTTATGCCTACTTTTGGAGTTTGATGCCATTATATAGAAATTGCACTCTTTATGTTATTTTAAGGTCTAGATGGCTTTATGAAAGATTTAGTTGGTCAGTTCATTAAGTATGCTCCTTGAATTGTACTCTGTGATGCTAATAGCCCCTATATTGTGATTCTTGTTGCATAATTGCATACTGAAAGTATACCTAATCTAAATGAGTTAGGTATGAAAGTGTGTACTTTAGGCTTCAAGCTATTCATGCCAACATCTTAAGTTGAAGAAACTGATTGTGGTAATTCGAAATAAGTGTTAGATGTCAAATTGCTGGCTGAACTTGTAGTCGATAATCGATATGCAATTAGCAAAAAAAATGTAGCTGATGTGTTGGTTGCTAACTGAATTTTTTGGACATTTTGCTAGCTAGCAGCGCAATTTGCTAGCTTCGTCCAGTCAAGGCGCCACATATACATTTTTCATCTAAGCTTAATAGAAAAAAAATGTATTGAGCTATAACGAGCAATTTAGTATTTTTTAGTGATGAATATGGAGACCCTTTGGTTAATTCAAGCAATGTTTGATATACTATCTTTGACACTTCTGGTTTTCTGATGCAGTTAGTAGAATGGGGAAGAATGAGTATGTGTGATGCCGAAAGACGACTTTTGGCAAATGCGATGCTCGATATCTCGAACGAATGGTTCATCCTCCTCTCTGAAGCTTGCATCCCACTCCAAAATCTCACCACCCTCTACCAGTACCTATCGAACTCCCGACATAGCTTCATGGGCGCGTTCGATGAAAACGGGCCCTACGGGAGGGGCCGATACAACCAAAACATGGCCCCCGAGGTCAACCTCACCGAATGGCGAAAAGGGTCCCAGTGGTTCGAGGTCAATCACAAGTTAGCCATCCAAATCCTTGAAGATTCAAAATACTACCCGAAGTTCAAGAAGTTCTGCACACCCGCTTGTTATGTCGACGAACACTACTTCCCGACCATGCTTACGATCCAATCCCCGAGCCTTCTGGCAAATAGGACGCTGACCTGGGTCGATTGGTCCAGGGGTGGGGCCCACCCTGCGACGTTCGGGAAAGGTGACATCACCGTTGAGTTTCTAAAGAAGATTCTGGAAGGTTCCACGTGTACGTATAATGATCTTCCAACTTCACTGTGTTTTTTGTTTGCTCGGAAGTTTGCGCCAAGCGCATTGGAGCCTCTATTAGAGTTAGCGGCCGCGGTTTTCGGGTTCTAGAATATTGGTTACATACCAGATTGGTTTAACGTTATTATTGTAGCTCAAGTAACGCATAATTGAGTAGAGACAAGATTATTTACAATCATCTCATGTATTATTGATTTGGTTATCGTCATCTAAAGTTTTGCTGGTTACAATAAGGATGATATTAGGTCCTGTTATGGTTATAAGGTAAATAACCAAACAGTTAAGTGAACTTTACTCGAAAATGCTACTAACGAGCTAACGAACTTTTTTCACAGTTCATCTCGACACATTTCTTCGAATGGAGAAACATTTTGTTGATGTTGATGAAGAAACCTTGAAGCCGGCGACACTTCTTCAGACAGAGGAACATTTTGTTGATGTTCGTGAAGAAACCTTGTAGCCAGTGACACGTGGAGTGCGGCGCCATATGAAAGAACATCTTCATTGATTTCGAAGTATGGGGAATGGACCGATGCGAGCTTTCCTTGTTTCTCATCGGCCATACCGATTAGGGAAAAGTGTCCCGGCATGGCCTCCTGATAGAACGCGAAATCCTCGGCACCCATCAATGGTGGCATTCCTTTGACCTTATCAGATCCGAGGACATCTCCAGCGACATTGACAAAGTGTCGGTGTAGATCGTTGTCGTTTACAGTCGGAGGAACTAACGGTTTTTCTTTTGCTAGGAAATCTACGGTCGCATTACACTGTTGTACCGCAGCTTGCTTCGTTATAACCTGCAAAAAACCGAATCACGATCGATATGGGTAGTTTCGGTATTGGATCTTGTAAATAGTTCGGGTATTTAGCTTCTGAATTCGGTTACCTCCTCGATTCGGTTCTTCAAATGGATTACACCTCCACGCGATAAGGCTCGGAATGTGCCAGCGATTGTGACCGATTCGGGAATAACGTTTAAGGCTGCACCACCTTGGAATTTCGCAACCGTAACCACCTATAGCAGTATGATCAGATCATTAGAACTTGAACAAAAAAAGTAGTCGATTAAAAATCACTAAGCTATGAAATGGAGGAATTGAGACCTGAGAGTCTAAAGGATCGGATTCTCGAGAAACGAGATGCTGTAAACTGAGGACCACATTCGATGCAGCAACTATCGGGTCGATAGTGTTATGAGGACCACCGGCATGGCCTCCATTCCCGGTTATCGTTGCTTCGAAATGTCCACTTCCGGCCAAGAGAGGCCCAGGCCTTGTAGCTACTTCACCTAGAGGTATATGGTGAGCTACATGCAAGCCGAAGATAGCCTCGATGTTCTCGAGGCTGTTTGAATCTACGATCTTCTTTGCGCCTGCTCCTCCTTCCTCGGCGGGTTGGAAAACTAGAACTACTGTGCCCTGAATGATCAACAAATGAGTCAATACATTTAGATTACTTAGCACACAAGCAACCACTTAGTGATCTGTGTCCTATTTTTTTCACTAGATTACTTAGCACACAAGCAACCACTTAGTGATCTGGGTCCTATTTTGCACTCACTTGTAATTCTTCTTTGTGGTTTTGTAAGATCTTGGCAGCACCTAGAAGCATTGCAACATGAGCATCATGTCCACAAGCATGCATCTTCCCAGGCACCTTGCTCTTGTGCTCCCACTCCACAAGTTCCTACACAAACACACCATATCCATTCTTCATCAACCAAGCCAACATTACAGTACCCAGAAATCGAAAAACTCAATATCGAAAATAATAAATATTGATAAAGAAAATGGAATAGAACCTAAAAACTGTCACAATTTTGACCGTGTGTCAGTTTGGTGTCTGAGATTGAAATTCAATATCCCAATTTTCATGTGTTGCTATTTGGTGTCTACGTTAAATTTTGGGGTTAAGTTGAACAGAATCTAGTCACGTGATGGACACGTGGGTGAACAATTTTCAAAATTCTAAAAATACCCCCGACCAGAATTAGGGTTCCGGCCAAACCCACCCCGATTCCGGCCTATTGCGGCCAAACCCACCCCGATTTCGTCATATTACGGCAAAACTCATCCCGATTCTGTACGGCCTATTCCGGCCGAATTAAGGTTAAGCAGCTCTGATTTAGAATTTAGGGTTCCGGACGATTTCGGCCGATTCCGGTCAATTCCGGCCAATTCCGACCGATTGTTGGTGGGTGGCTAGAGGTGGGTGGCCGGAGTCGGGGCTTTCCAAAAAAAAAGGGCAAAACAGTCTTTTCAACTCAAACGGTTAAAATTAACCTCAAAATCTAACGGAAAACCAAATAGGAACAATACTGAAAATTGGATCACTAAATATCAACAGTTTAAAAGTGAGATACCAAACTAAAACTCAAGTCAAAATTGGAAGAGTTTTTAGGATCTATTGCCTAAAAAAATAATCCTTTTTTTTATACCGTGTCAAGAACAAGACGTAGACCTTAATCAACCGCGATAAACTCAAATTTATAATTGAAGACTTTCGACTATCAAAATAAACCAACTATCTCGTAAAAACTTTGTCTCATAACTAGAACTTATGAGTTAAAGACATTTAGCAAGCTATTATTCATATTTTAAGATAATGGTTACAATGTACATGGATTTCAGATTAGCACATAACTAAATTAGGCTTAGCTGGTACATGCACAAATTAAATGGAACAGGTAAAGAATTAATTATCCGTAAAAGAGTAACCTGCATAGCAAGAGCATCCATATCGGCCCTTAGTGCAACAAAAGGGGGCTTTTTGGTTCCGATGAAGCCAATAACACCAGTGACAGCAACTGGGTGTTCGTACGAGATTCCCAGATTGTCCAGCTCAGCTCGAATCAGCTTACTGGTCTCAAATTCCTCGTACCCCAGCTCCGGATTCGCATGTATCTTTCTCCGAATTCCGACCATCCAATCGACAACTTCTTTGCTTCTCGCATAATCAAGAACATTTCGCGCCTCTAGCAACCCATTCGACCCAGAAGTATAATAATTCGAAAAAATGAGGGCCAAGTAGATGGTGAAAATCGCAGAGATCCGTCTCAAAGAACGCATCTTGAGATCAAAGGTTTTAATTAATTGAATTTTGAAGATATTGGACAGCAAGTTAGGTGGGATTTTGGGGGTTTATCTGATGAGTGGATGAATAATGAATGGAATAGAAAATGGTTAGACGTGGAAGGAGAATGAAGAACTGCTATTTATAGTAATATAAGACAATCTAAACTGAGATCAACAGAATCTGACAGGATTACAGATTGTTTAAGAAATTGATTAGATTTACCTCATTTATTATGATTACATATCTGTTCAGTTTTAAGAATGTAATATGGTGCAGTGTGATTCAGTTAGTAACTCAGTACCAAGAAGTCGAATATTCAAATTCAGTTGGAATCATAATAATAATAAAATATTTGTAGTCACTATTCTATTATGGATTAAATTGGTACGATAGAGCATGTTTCGAACTGATTATGTATATATTTTTATTTACATGACTTCAAGTTGATATTTCTAATTAAAATAAAAAAGATATATATATATATATATATATATATAGAATACATTATATTACATTATTAACTAGTTCCATAGTTAATTCCTGTAAACATTGATTTTTTTTTTTTTGGTTTTAATTGGCTCTATCATAAGAACATTATCCGCAGTATATTTGCTCTAAATTTAAATAGTAAAATGCTAGTCATAAATATTTTTCCGACTTTAGAGCATCCACAGTGGTTTTACATAAATTGTATTCTTTAAAGTTGCCGCGTAGACATTTATGTACACTTTAAGTAATACGTAAATTTAAAACACACGTAAAAAATATTTTCTCTGCAATCGTTATTACTTAAACATATTCCTTAAATATATTTTATTATTAAATTTTCCAACAACCACCAATAAGATATTAGCATTAATTATAAAATGAATTAATTAATAATAAAAAATTGGTTACGTAATACATAGTGCGTTACTTAAATTTTAGGAATGCTTTATGTAAAAACATAAATTTACGTGCGGGTCCCATATTTAAGGAATGCTATGTAAAACCACTGTAGATAGTTTTTATTGCTTTACTTAAATAAACATGTAGGACCCACGTTTACGTAATCTTTACGTAATACCATTGTGGATGCTCTTATGACAGAAAACATTAAATTCTATTATTACTTTTTGGAAGTGAATATGCGACAAAATTCATCACGTCTCTCGGTCTTTCCAACACGTGGCTAGTTATTTGTCCCACGTGCCTTTTGCAATAAACAACGTGTTTGAATAGGTATCTCTATCGACGTTCAATCTCATTTTGATTCGAACAAATATTGATCGTACACACGAACAAGGAAGATTACGCTATTAGAATAAATGTGCCACGTGTTCTAAAGAAAGAGTTGAACACCGGAGGTCGGCTTTGTTATCCATGTGGATAATTTGGTACCTCTCAATTCGAACTCGTTACCTAACTCAAAGTCTGCTATCAGTTCCAAAAGGCAATATATAGGGTTAATAACTAAAAAAAATTGTCCAAGTTTATCCTAAAATAAAATTATATGTGTGATTTTTCAAATGTTAAACTGTAGTGTCCAAGGTTTTAAATTTGTTAAAATGTAGTGTCTCGGTGTGATTACTTTAGATAAGTCAATTCCGGCAAAACCGACAGTCAAATTCGAGCTCCCATACACACTCCATTCTCGTCATCTTGCCGAGACAGTCATCTAAGAAGTTGATCACATTCACGCAGGTAAATCTCGCTATGTTGTTTTTGGAAAATGGCTCCACACCACTCTTTAGAAACTTTTTTTTTAATGTTCAATTTTTAGGTGAACTTTGACTATTTTGTGAAAAGTAAAGAGTGATGGATTAAGAGTGGTGGTGAGTTGATGAAAATGATTGAATAAAGATGAAACAAACTCGCAGAGACACCAAACTTCAACAAAAATGAAACTTGGGACAGTTCATTTTAACATTTCAAACTCCAAACACCTAATTTTAACATAGGGTAACTTTGGACAGTTTTTAGTTATTAGCCCAATATATATATCAGAAAAAATAAGGTTGCTTAGGAGATTACTCATCTTAATATGACTTTTTCACTACAATGTTTTAGTCGATTCGTCAATTCACCCAAATATCACTTTAATTCATTATTGTTAATATCAACCCTTTGTTGTCTAGAGGGAAAAAGTTGAAAGTTTTAGTCCCTCGACCATTTCAAACTGTCTCTCGTCGGAAATTTTCAAGTCAATTCACTTGAGAAACACCGACGACCAGCCATCTATCCACAAACGGAAATTCTATCAACGACATACTTTTACTGGATCTAAAGTTTCTCATTTACCGAATATGAAGTTTTTCCATAATCAGCTATTACTCATATGCTATCGCCGGATTTAAAGTTTAGTTAGATCTCTAATTATTTCGCCAGATATTTGCATACTATGGCCAGTTGATCAGTTAATTTCCTGGTCTACATGTTTGCTTTTATGTTTTTGTTATTGTTATTATCGTCATCGCCGCCTTGTCGAATTCCGATCTATCTCAAGTCGTCTCCACCAACGACTACGTCGACTCGGTCGTTGCCTAGGTCTCTGCATGGCTTTAATTGTGATATTGGTCATTACTTTATAATATCTAACCCTTCCAATTGGAACCAAATTCTGGAATCACTTGTTCAATTTTTAAACAATAAACTCTCCCACCTTTCAGATTTGGATATGGTTTTGACCGTATCCAGCCCTTGTAAACTACTTAAACTTAGATAGCAATTGAGTTTTTCTTCTGCACCCCTATCGTGCGTTTATCACAAATGTTCATCATTCATGGATGCATAAGTAGCTTGGATTTTGGCGTTGTCTACCTATGAAAAATATCTACCATTTTCGACCCCCTCAAGTCATTTTTCTTGTTTGTTAATTGGATTATCTGTAATTTTATCGTATTTGGTGCCCCTTCTAGTATTGCTTGTCACGTAGGGTTTTAACTAACTAGCTTTTCTTTGAAGAAGTCTTAATTCTTCTTCATGGTTTTGATCATTCCGCTGAATCAGATTCGGTCATTCTCACCAATCACCAAGCTGTTACATTTTGTTAGGGTCTTTCTTGTTCTTATAATGATTATGTTATTTATTTGGGTTAGTGTTGTTTGTAGGGATGTATCATCCTTTTAAATCGAGAACTAACAAATTTTCAGTTTTTAAAAAAGAAATTAACATTTATTTAATTTCGATTTACTCACTACAATTTTTTTTTTTTTTTTGCCAACAGGGAAGTTTATTGATATAGCAAATAAATATCAATCTGGAGTATAATTAAGTAACATAACAGAAATAAGATAAGATGTTGTAATAGCAATTCAATTCGCGCATCGATTTGCATTTCGACTGATGAACTTAACATTGGCTCGGGACATTTTCTTTACCCCTTCTTACCCTGAAAAATCAGGGACACCGACACTAATGATATTGACAAGCTTCCAATCAATTGCGATCTCTCGTTGGATTTGTCGAACGATGTATCGCAAATAAACATACAAACAAACGTAAGTACATAAAAATCGAATGTCATTTAATTTTATTCATATAACGAATAAATTAGTGTAAATATAAGCTGAAATGAATATATTGCTTTCATTTTGTAAATTATTGTTAATGAACACATGCCATAAGGTAAAAAAAAGTCACTTCACTTAATCAATTACAATAATCCTCTAAAAAACACATTAAACAAAAAAAATGTTAATCTTTATACAAATTAAATTATTCCTTCCGTATGAATGCAGGTATATTTACACTTCATTTATTTCTCTGGTCGTGATCATATTCACAAAGATCACATCCTTGGTCTCCAAGAAACCCTATCTTCTTCAATAATTCATCAAAACTCGATCTCTAGCCACCGAACCGACCGCTTATCTGTCGAGCATACGCCGCAACCGCCTTGGCCCACCTAATGATCTCCACCTTGAGCTTCTTAGAGTCCACCTCCTTCAACGAACCCACACCGGCGGGCTCGATCCTGATCTCCCTCGAGAAGCTCATGCACTTGATCGTACGAGATCTACGCCTCTCATTCTCGATCTTCTTCGAATTAGCTTCTTTATCCATGGCGGTCATGTCCATAGACAATGCCTTTCTGTTCTTCTTCTTCTTCGTTGCTCTGAAACTACTAGACTTTTCCACCGTCGAGACATTGTTGAAAGACGGGACCTTTTTGACGGTCGCCGAGGTTGTCGATTTTTTCCGGTTGTGGTTTAAGGAAAGAGATTTCTTGACGGACATGGAGGCAGCTCTGTTTCTACAGCTAGGGTTTTTCTCTCTCTAGGAAGAAGGGAAGAGTGGGTTTATATATAGGAGAGAGAAAGAGAGGATGGATTGGTTCAAATGGTAACGTGGGCAAATTACTGATGTTGACTTTGGACTTTTTCAAATGTAGAAGACGGAGACTTTTTGTTTTAGACGCAAACGTATAATATGAATATTATCAAACATTGGTATCACGTTGAGTATATACCTTTTTTCATATATAATAATAATATATATATACCGTTGCCGATCAGTAGTAAGCAATTTGCGACTTGATTACTATGCCTAATCGCCCACGTGATCAATTTATGGAAATTTACTTCTACAAGTTATTGGTTCTGCCATCACGAATGAGACCTTAAAACAGCTATAAAATAAAGGTTAAGAAACCTATAACTATAACCGTATGAAGTTTTACCGATGTTAAAATTAAAATTTGGTGTCTAGCATTAAAATGTGGTGTCTCAGATTTTATTTATGTTGAAATTTGGTGTCTCAGATTATTTTAGAGAAATCAATCCTGACGAAACTGACTATCAAATTCGACCTCCCATGAACGCTTCATTCTCGTCACTTTGTCAAATCCCGCTTTGCTGTTGCTAAAAATTGCTCCACGCAATTATGTTGGAAACTTTTTTTTAAAATGTTCAAGTTTTGGGGAAATTTTGGGGAATTTGTGAAAAGTAAAGAGTGATGAATTATGTCCGGATTGTATAAACAATTCGGACGAATCTCGGTCCGAACGTGCGTGTTGCGCGTTCGGACCGTTCTAACCTGCGGATAAGCGTTTGTAAGCTAGTGGGTCTCACATGTCAACGAGGCCCGAATGTAAAACGAACCCATATCGGGTGAATATCCATCATGACTGTCCATTTTACATTTTAAACTTTAGACACTAAATTTCAACATTGAACAAACTTTGGACTGTTTATAAGTTATTAACCCGAAAATATAAGGCCACGTGGAAAGTAGACTAATAGACGCACGTTTTTGTTATGGATGTATTCGAATTAGTTATATGGGGTTCTCGAGTTCTTTCAAGAAAGTTTGGTACCGCATATGGCGGCTTTATTAAAGTGGAGGCGTTTTTTGGGGGAAAAAAAAAGTGGAGCCGTTTTACCAGAATCTTTTGGGAATATCAGATTTTTATTTTTATTTTTTTCCAAAAAATATCACGAATTGTTCATGTGAAAATTTTATCTGAAGTAATACACTTTTTTTTTTACCAAAATCTGAAGTAATAAACTAAATAAAAATAAATATGTATTAAAAGCTCATTATTTCTACCTGGAGAACGGGTCCTTTGGTTAAATTGGAGAACTCGACCCCAAATTGCATCAGAACTTAAACAAGTGAAAGAACAGACAGATCACTTGATCTCAGAGAACAACATATTGATTGTGTTACTTGCAGAGCAAGTCTAGTCACCACAACATCAGATTAACCTTTTATGAGGCCATTAGAACAGATATTAAGCAAACCATTTAAGATTGCTTGCTCATCAAGAAACTAACATCTCCATCTAAATATGCAAGCATAAACCGAGTTTAACAAGGTTCAACAAGAAGAAAAAAAACATAATAAAAAAAGCCGGCCAAGTGAGTCAATTTTGGAACTCACTTGGCCGGGTTCCCCCAACCCGGCGAGCCCTATATTTGTAATTTGATTTTTTTTTTCCAGCCTATATTAGTATTTGGTTGTCCATTTAACCCTATTTTGGTAAAAAAAAACTCTATATATTTACTATACTCTTTGGCAAATATATATATATATATATATATATATATATATATATATATATATATATATATATATATATATATATATACAATTTATAATTATTCCAAAATTATCTTTAAATTATACCGCTCACTTAAAAAAATTACATAGACAAAATTCATAAATTATTTAAAAAATATATATATAAAAAAAATTGAATAAATATATGCCAAAAGTATTAATAAAAAGTTAATATTTCTAAAACTATTATGAATATATTATGTGGATGTTCAATATTATGTCTATATATCATCTTCCTAATTTAGACTTTCCTTGTATTGATTTTACTTCCTCTCCAAGTCTATGTAACCCCTATATAAGGGCTCCTTATGTGTGATAATAAGACATCCTTAAGTTCTCTCTTCTATTACCTCTCTACTTTCGTAACACGTTATCAGCACGAAATTGCTCGATCTTAAATCGTCAGACATTCGAAGCAGACGATCCAGTTCATGAGTGATCACTACCCCCATCTATACTATCAGAGAATCTTTTATATTAATTCAATATTTTAGGTTCATAAACCTTCATATTAATTTAATCTTTTATGGACTAATTATTATCTTTGTTTTATGAGTTTAATTTTCAGAAGTGAGAGAAGACGATGGCGAAAAAAAAAATCCCCTAACGATCACTTCGAGTTCGAGCTAGGTTGAATGGAAATAAATTCAAAGAAGATGGAAGGGGGTCTTCGAGATTAAAGGCGAGAACAACACCGGAAGAGAACAACATCGGAAAAAAAATTGAAAAGGGAGATTTTTTTTCTTACATTAATTTATATTAATTGCCTCAAATCTTAAGTTTTTATTATTACTACTTGATATTCTGTTCCTAATATTTTTGTTTATTTGATAGATTCTAGATTTATTGGAATCAATCTATGTCGGATCATGCGTGAAACGATTTTAGGGTACATGACAACATCACGGTAAATATCACTTAGTTATTTTTATATGTGGAGATCAACTCTATGTGTTAAATATTTGTTCGTATATGAAGTTATATTTGTATTGATATGACTCCACCCCCTAAAGCGAGTGTATGGTATATGATTTATCACAAGAAAAACAAATAGTGTGGCTAAGCACATGAGTGCTCGATGCTGAAATATATCAAGATACAAAGAGTGTTGCATCGCCCACTAGATATGCTCGCTCCCTGAAGTGAGTGTTGCAATATTTATTATAATGATGATATACTCCACTCCCCGAAGTGAGTGTTGTAGTTTATATGATTATAACGTTATACTCCCTGAAGTGAGTATTACAGTTTATGATTGCAATGATAATATCTTGCACTCCCTGAAATGAGTATTGCATATTGTGATTACAATAAAAATATTTGTCACTCCCTGAAGTGAGTACGGCAGTTTATGATTGACTTGGAAGGAATACGATTTTACTATTGTTATCATGTCATGGTTGACTTTGAAAATGATAAATAATTATCATCATGATATCGATAAAGAACGATGATGCCCCTTACAAATAAAGAATGCATGAAAAGAATGCAAAGAAGAGTGATGACGTTGAACATCGTGGTTACGCTAAAAAAAAAATATAATTATATGATTCAACGCGGAATTCGATCATATGAAGCGCGATGACACTACGCAAAAATTGGCATTAGTGAAAAAAAAATCATTGCGTATATTATTGTTAATTCTTGGATCTTACGATTAAGAAAAATGCATTCTTTATGAATATCGTATCCTGAAGATTCGATATCACGATCCTAAAGATCGAGAATATTTATTTTGAAATTCTGCATTTAAATTTTATTTTATATTTCTTGCACTGCATTTTATTTATTATATACATATATCATTATGCTCATTGAATTTTATTATAAAATGATCAAGAAGATCAAGAGTTATCAAAAGCTCAATAATTACTACATTTAGGATCCTGAAGATCCTAACAGATCATGAGTTACGAATAAATAACCAAGAAGATCCTATAAGATCTATAAATGAATAAAGGATCCTGAAGATCCTAAATATATGAGACTATGAATTAACGAGATTGAAGATCTTAAATTATGAACAGAGATCCTGAAGATCCTGAATTATTTTTTGAATGATCTGGGATCATGAAAATAAGATCTGAATATCCTAAGAGATTTTGCGATATAAACAAAAGATCATTAAAGATTTTGAGTTACAAACAAGGATCCTAATATATTGAGCTATAAGTGATCCCGAAGATCATGAAATTGAGCATTTATACGAAGTTATTTATTTATTTCTTTACATTTTTTATTATTGTTATTTATATCTTACATATACAGTATATATTATTATAAAGAATGTGAATACTCCGCAATCATTATTATGATGAAGAAAAAAAATGCGGATTGTGTTATCATGATTATGAAAAAAAAAAAAAAAAAAAAATCAGGTAAACCAGAAGTTTACTGATGCATAGAGGTAAACCAGAAGTTTTACCCATATAATACAATAATTGGCGTGATCGGTTACAGACCATTCCGGATCACTTAAGATGCGCAACACATTATTTGGAAGAACCTGAAGATTCTCCATAAATCATTATGATAACTGCTCTCAAAGGAAAATTCATTATGTGATCATCATCAACTAAGTTCGGGATAAAATTCCATTATTTATGGAAATTATAAAAGGTGAATATGGGCCCGTTCACCTGCCATGTGGACCACGATATTATTTTAAAAGATGCATCTACAATATGGTCGCATGTGCATTTAATTATCACGAATTTGCAATAGCAAAATTTCCAGATTATGCAATAAAGAATGATGATGATATTGAAATTTGATATTTACTACAAGATTCAGACAACTACATGTCTAGATTTGCAGTTTAGCATGAAAGTTACAAAGATCCTCCAATTACATAGCTAAACTGCTACCAATTAGAGCAAATTGAGTACAAATGCATGCTATTATGAAAGCAACAGTATAATTGCGCATCAAGCCAATGTTAAATCACAGTTCTCCCCATTACAACCAATTTTTGGTGAAGAGACAAATTTTCCATATATTAATATTATGGTGTGCGATATATGTTTGAATTACTCCACCGCAACGCACAAACATGGGTCTAGAATGTTGGGAAAAATATTTTGTCTATAAATCAATTATTTGAGAACAATGACTGATATATATATATTTAAAACAAGAGTGTTGATTGTCATTGACTTTTCCCAACATTAGGGGGAGAAAAGAAGCAGCTGGCAGAAGATAGATTGACTGAACAAAAATTGTTATTATCTCGTATAGATCCTCGCACAATGATAATATGAACCTGAAGTTCAAAGAGATAACCACTTTCACATACTGCCTATTAAGTGACTTTATGAGACCCAGAAAGTCATAAGTCAATTACCGGCTGCAAATGCTCCAATTTAAATGTCCCGATAGGACAGATTATAATGAAAAATAACTCACGCATGAAGCATGTGATATTGGTTCCAAATATTTTTAACAAGAATGGAGCACGGAAAGAAAATAGATAAACAGGGTCTTATTACGGAGGCGATTTTCCAAAAAGGAAAAGAGACATAACTAAATATGAAACCCCAGAAGTGGTTCAGGTACCTGAAAGTGATTACAATAAAGAGATCTCAATGAGTTATGTCATTAACGGGAAGTGATGGAACCGTAAAATATAATGTTGTCGACAACAGTTTTGAATATTATTCATGAGTCAAAACATAAAACAAGACGAGGAGTCGAGGATCTTGAGCTCAATATGTTATACAAGTATTATGATTGGCCAAAGTTTGAAAAGACGCAAGTATGAGCATGACAAATGCATAACGTGATAGCCAGTGGATATAAATAATTTCTGCGTAAATAGATTGCCTCGTAAGATAGGCACAACCCGTGGTACAAAGACTTTTCCGCAGAAAGATGACAATTATTATATGAATCATTTGGTGGAGCAATAACCTTCAAATATATTATTACGTTGGCAGTACATAAAAAGTTTTGAATGCGTCCCACATATGAATTATTTATAACCTTTTTGGGTGGCTAATTTGATAGCAAAATTAAAGTGAAAATCCTAGAAGGATTGAAAATGCTAGCATGAAATTTTTTCCAAGAATGTTGGATAATAAATATATTGTACCATTATTTTGTATATATGAAGATAATGTAGGTTATATAGCTCGAGTTGAAGATCGTTATATCAAAGGAGACGTACAAAACACATTCGCCTCAAGTTATTCTTCATCCAACGAATTTTGTTCATATGACTATCTAGCGGATCTTTTCAAGGAGGCTTTATCGACTGCGACATCTGGAATATTGGCGAACATGATTGGATTGCGTCGACTTAATGAAATTACGCGATGTCAACATCAGGGGGAGATTCTACACCGCTGCACTCTTTTTCCCTTAACCAAGGTTTTATCCCATCGGGTTTTCCTGGTAAGGTTTTTAACGAGGCAGCTTACAAAAAGGGATCTATAATTGTGTACTCTTTTTCCTTCACTAGATTTTTATCCCAATGGGTTTTTTCTAGTAAGGTTTTAACGAGGCACAATTCCCTTATGAACATCCAAGGGGGAGTGTTATGAATATATTATGTGGATGTTCAATATTATGTCTATATATCATCTTCCTAATTTAGACTTTCCTTGTATTGATTTTACTTCCTCTCCAAGTCTATGTAACCCCTATTTAAGGGCTCCTTATGTGATAATAAGACATCCTTAAGTTCTCTCTTCTATTACCTCTCTACTTTCGTAACAAAAACCTAATTATTAGTGTTCTTATTTTTATTAAAAAATCATTTAAGTTTTAAAAATTATGTATCATCACTGTTTGTATACAAATTATTTTTCCATTTTTTAATATAAAAAATAGGGCTGTTCATTTTTGTTATTTTTAGAATAACTTAATGATAATTCATCAAATCAAGTAGAATGTTTTTTCTAGATTAGACATGTTAAATTTGGGTGAGTGATTTCCAACAAAGATCGAATTGGGTTAACTTGGAAATCACGTTACTTGACCAATATTGATATTGCATTAGAACATAATAACACTGGAAAGAACAGACCACTTGTTCTAAGAGAATATGCTGAGTTACTTGCGGGGCAAGCATAGTCACAACACATTCATAGATACATCATCAAGAAAAACGTGACCATTTGGGAAGTCAATACCAGATTTAAAGCAAACCATGTAAGATTGCTTGGACATCAAGAATCTATTATCTCAATCTATATAGGCAAGCATAAACCGCGTTTAACAAGGTTCCACAAGAAGAATTGGAACAACCACAAGATTACTATCCAGGTAAATGAAACAAAAGAACAACAAAGCCGCTTTTGAACCCGATTTGTCGACTCACTTCCTAAGAACCTGCCTGTTCTTCTTCTTGGCACCAGACTTGGACACCTTGAGGCTCCTGTGCACAACAGACAACCTAGCTAGGGCAGCAGCCTTGAGGTCCGGCCTGTAGAAGTTGTCTCCAACCTAAAGAACCCGAACCAATCTTTGTTAGAATGGAGCTCAAGGACATCAATAAAATGCATCTTTTAAGATTGAATACTCTGAAATTACTATGCAAAACTAGAAGAAATCAAACAATTCTCAAATTTCATGTACAAATGGTATCTCAGAAGCCAAGCGTTAACAAATATATTGCATCGAACAAACCACACAAAGTGGCCCATTCTTATATGTTAAGGCCTCATCACTGAAATTGTAAGACTACATCACTACCCTGAAAGCAAAACTCTGACCTCCAAAACCGAAAAATCTAAGACTTCATGTGCAAGGAATAAAGGGTATCTCAGAAGCCAAGCGTTAACAAATATATTGCATCGAAGGAGCCACACAAAGTGGCCGATTCTTATATGTTAAGGCCTCATCACTGAAATGCTATGACTACATCACTACCCTAAAAGTAAAACTCAACCTCCAAAACAAAAAATCTCTTACCTCATTCATGTACGAGGAATAAATGGTATCTCAGAAGCCAAGCGTTAACAAATATATTGCATCGAAGGAGCCACACATAGTGGCCCCTTCTTATATGTTAAGGCCTCATCACTGAAATCGTAGGACTACATTACTACCTAAAAGCAAAACTCAACCTCCTAAACAAAAAATCTTGTACTTTATGTATGAGGAATAAAGAATCTCTCAGAAGCCAAGCGTTAACAAATATATTGCATCGAAGGAACCACACAAAGTGGCACATTCTTATATGTTAAGGTCTCATCACTGAAACGGTAGGGACTACACCGCTACCTAAAAAGAAAAACTCAACCTCAAAACCTAAAAAATATCACCCTTCATGTATGAGCAATGAAGGGTTTCTCAGAAGCCAAGCGTTAACAAATATATTGCATCGAAAGAACCACACAAAATGGTCCATTCTTATATGTTAAGGCCTCATCACTGAAATGTAGAACTCCATCACAATCCAAAAAGAAAAACTCAACCAAAATCCAAATAGTGTTTTAAGAGATTTAGGGAAAAAACATGAGCCTAGTAGAGCATAATATGCAGATCAATCACTTAAGTTTCAGAAGCCAAGCGTAACAAATACATCACATTGAAGAAACCACACAAAGTGGCACTTCTTACATGTTAACAGCTCATCATCAAAATAGTGACAAGAAATAATAACCAAATACAAAAATTGTAATATTCAATACAGTATCGGAAAAGGGGACTTGACCTGGTTTAAAACAGCCTTAGCCATTCTTGGGAACTCCTTTTTCATTGCAGATTTGTGGAGCACAGCTGCAGGCTTGTTCTGCTTCTTGGTCTTGGTGGTGGCAAGCAGGACGGATTGCTCCTTCGTTGGCAGAATGGTGACAGTCTTTGTGTTTGCCAAACCTATAAAAAAAGTTGACATAACCAAGTAAATTGACATAGCCATATACACAGAGAGAAAAATAAAAAAGGTGTTCATCGATAAATCAAGCTAATGGAACATCTAATAAACTTTCATTTCCACTATTGATGGACTTAACATGAATCAGAACAGAAGATTCCATTGCATCGATTTCAAATAAGAGCTCAGAAGTCAAAGGTACCAAACAACATATTCATAAATGATCAAGGACATAGATTGGTTTAACCCTTGAAGACAAGCCTACAGACCTAAAAACCATAACCAATTAACTATGATAAGATCTTCAATCCACATTATATAGCTTCAGCTTCACAGATTAAAAAGCTCAAATATCACGATCAATACCCGTAACGTCCAAAATCTAATTTTGAATCAATATAAAATAAATCATTATATGAGCTCATACAACCTCTACAAAAAAAAATAGAACCCTAACAAAACCATACCAGAGTGCTTGTAGGAGTTAAGGTTGTAGAGATTGCCAGACTCTTTGCTGAACCGAACGCCTGCATTACCATTGCCGAACTCCTTCACCAGAAAAGAGTTATTCCTCTTAACGATCTCCCAAATCAATTGGCCTGGTACTGTTGCCATCTGTGCGGCGCTTCTCTTCACCTAATTCATCGAATAGCAACATCAGATCACAACACCGATCAAAGAGGAAGAACAGACGACAGCTTACATCTGAACGGCACTTACCAGAAGGTTTTACTCTTGACACTGCCGACGGAGACTGAGCGGTGGAAGAGAAAGAAATGATTTTATACAGTTTTTATAAGCAAACCCTAGCTAGGGTTACTTTTGAATATATTATTTAATCAGACCTCTAACTTTTTGATATCTTCTCAGTGGTACCTCTTAAAACCTTCAAGATACAAACTACTCCCTGAACTAGAGAATTTTGATGGATCTCTCGGGCTGGCAATTCGTGCGAGCCGTGTGGTTTGTATCGTGCGAGCCGTGTGGTTTGTATCGTGCTGTATTCTGGTGGGTTAGGCCAAACAGTTCAATACGAAGACATGTCAATTTAGTTATGCACGAACACAACATGGGAAAAACACGACCCAACACAACACGAAAAATCGGCACGTTTTCTTTTTGTCTATCGTGTATTAAATAAGCTGGTGTATTAAATTAGTTAGTTTTATGCTCACATGAAAATTAGCACGGCATTATCGACCGACCCGAAAGAGGTAGCATTTCAATATTGCAAACTATAGGGGACGAACAGCAATTAATTATATATGTACATTGACACAAAGTGCCAGCCACAATCAAATGGTTAATTTACACTTTGACAGTACCGTAGAACACAGCACCGAGATAAGACAGACAGACACAGTAACAGCTTAAGTGGTAACTCAACTGACACTACAAAATTGGAAACACAGCAGCGTCAAAGGATTCTTCTTCATCTTCTCCTTAAATAACGGACATCTGCTACATTTTACGCCTTTTCGATCTCTTGGTTGGATTAAACCCGAGAAGAAGAAGCAGCAATTACACCATAATTGAATCAACATTGCATAAATTCAATCCTTTGAATTTACTTGTGCGAAATCCGCGATCATCTGCTTAAGGTGCTGCAAATTGAAAAAAAAAAAAAAAAACCCGAGTTAAAGGCTTAATACCGAAAATCGTAATTCTGGCAGTAAGATAGATACCTTCAGCTCTTCATGAAGCACTGTAAATATTTTCTTCAACCTCTTGTATTTCTGCATCCAAAATTAACTCGGGTAAACATGTTTAATTCATCGTCATTAAGTTAAGCTAGTGTTGTACGGTACGAAGAAATTAACGGACCGTTCCACATTTGCTGTAAGATTTCATTATCTGCGATTCGATGTTGTTGTATCTGTCCGTGTCTCTTCCTCTTGCATTATCAAGCTCCCGACCAAGATTAAGGAAATCTTGTCTGCAAAATTTTCAAAAAACACACCCACACAATCTTAACTTCTTATACAATCAAATCGTTTAAAAGAATAACTGAATATCATCTTGTGATACCTGTATCCCTCGACCACCTTGTTTAACGAGCAGTAACTATCGTATTTTTCGCGATACTCTTGCACATACTCATTGTACCTACAAAGCAACAAGAATTAACAAAAACTTGGTTTTTACTGAAAAGTTTTAAGAGAAACAATGCTAAAGGAACTTACTGAGATAAATCTCTGATTCGCCCTTTAAGTTCGGGCTCATCCTTCTCGTACTTCAAGTATGAGCAGCTATTTTCATCGGACGACGATTCTTTCCTCTTCTTGCCGCCGTTGGCCACTACCACTTGTGTTCTTGTTTCTTTCTTTGTCTGATGAGGAGCAACCGCTGTTCTGTTATCGATCTTTGGTGGGCCATCCTTGTCAGAAACGATTCCTGGGGCAGCAAGGATTCCGTTCCTTTTAAACTTAACCTCCGGAATTTTACTCACTGGCGCAGTCCCATTAGTGTTAGTCGGCCTCGAAGGAATCTGCGGCTGCGGAATCGCTGCCTCTTCATCTCGTTGCTCGAGTGTTCTTTGCCTCGGAAAGTTCTCCGATTTCGGTGGAGGCTTCGGTCGGGTGTCATTAAACGAACCTCTCCGTTCAAATGTCTTCTTCGTGGGACCTTCTTCGGGAATCGGCTCACGTAGCTCGCCCAACTCCAAATCCGACACCTCCCGTTGAAGCACAGGACCTCTCCCATTGACACGCAGAGATTCCTTAAAAATCGGTCCCGGTACCGGTCCCGGTCCGGGTCCCAAATTCTTATGTGACTCAAATGGAAGAGAATGTCTTCCACTGGACCCACTACGACTCGGCCTCGGCCCGTAACTTTCCGGGGTACCTTTCGAAGACCGACCCAAATCGGCATTATAGCTCTTATCAGAGAATGCACCCACCTGACCCAAACTCTCACCAGGCCCACCATGCTTATTGATTCTCCACGAGGAATCGTAGCTGGTTGGCTGCTGACCTGACAACCTCTGCATCTGTTGCTGTGGAGGCAAGTTACTGAACTTCCCAGGAACTGTCTGGTTCAAGGGTAGTTTCGTCATTTCACGACTCCAATCGGGAGTCGGTTCGTGGGGGCTTGAAGAATAGCGACCGTGTACGGGCAGGGATGGCGCATTCTCAACTCTCGATCTTTTTACGTGTCCGGGCCCCACATCGTCGTTTTGAAAATCCGTCCCCCTTTTCGACTTACCTCGCAACGTGGGGTCGGGCCCACCAAAAGTGGAATCGTCTTCAAACAAACTCCCGATCAGATTCTGCTTTGTCTCGACATCATCTTGATTCGGCGAACCTCCTCCCCTCACTGACTCTGCACGTTCCTCATTCACATCTCCATCAATATCGACAATATCCGAGTCATTACCGTTCGGAATCGGCGGTGAAGGTGCCGCAGGCCCTGGATCTTGACCCGGCTTTGGTTTATCGTCATCTGAGATAATATCGACTTCCTCATCAGACCCTTCCTTATTTGATGAATCGGCGCTTTCGCTGTCGCTGCTTCCTCCGCTCCGGACCGGACTTCGGCTCTTGCTTCGGCTCCGGCTGCCGCTCGGGCTGTCGCTTCCGCTGTCACTGCTCGCACTGTCGCTGTCACTGGAGCTTCCACTGTCACTGGAGCTGTCTCTAACAGAATCCTTCTTGTCCCCCAATATGTCTGGAGAATGCTGCTCGATATCGATATTTTCTGAGGTGTCGAATTCGGTGGTGTTTAGTTCGGCAAACCCTTCCTCTTGCCTTACTTCCTTATCGAAGGTAGGTTCTGATGCAGATATGGGTATGTGAATGTTGCTATTGTCGAAAGGACTGGAGAAAGACGACATATGTATCAGAATAAGCACAAACAAATTCACGCAAAAAATTAATCAAAAAACACAACAAAAACTTTCATTTCATCGATCATTTGCACTTATTCGATAATTTAAACATACCTAGTCCTTCCTGGTGATGGACCCTTGGTGCCTTCTGCCTCCAGTTCTTGTTTTAACAAATACCTTCCAGGAGCTTGATATACTGCAATCTGATCGTAGAAATGAAAAATAATAAGATCAATTTCTTAAGAGGTAAAATACCAAATTGCTAGACAAAACTAGATCCCGACGTTTACTTGCTAGTGGAACTTATGGCTGATTTTGATAACCCTTTTTCGCAGCTTTTTGCTAACGAACTAACACAAAAATGCAACTTGGAAGGAAAATGTATACATAGCGCCCTGATTGGACAACAGATGTGGACCACTATGCATTTTGCTCTCGAAAGAAAATGGACGGAGCTAGCAGAATGCACTTATGTATTCGTATAGCTAGTTAGATGTCCTAAAAAAATGTACAGATAGCAGCCAACACATCAGTCAGAAGTGCAGTTAGCAATTTTTTTTTTCTTGGGGAAAGCAATAGAAAAATGGATTATATCACTTACTCTCTTTAGAATAGGCTCAATCATTTTCCCGGAGCTTGGAAATGTATCTCCGATCGCTTTTTCCAAGGCCTGGATGAATCAAGAAAAAAATACATGAAAAAATAATGTAAAACAGACCTATAGCGTAGAATATAGATACCCACGAAGAATATAGCCTTCATCGTAGTCTGATTTTAGCATGTTTTTGTGCTTAAACAGCCATATCTGACTTACAAACCTAAGCTATAAGATGGTGAAAATCCCACGTTCCTACTGTAACCAATGTATGTTTTCTAACATTTTTAGTAGATCAACAGGCTATTACTTCAAGAGAAGTCCCAACTCCCAATCGAGGTTCACTATTATTTTGGTGAGATTTATTTAGAGGAACTAGCAAATATAGAAAGAAATGTAGGAGAAACTAACCTTGAGGCTCATTCCCTTTGGGTTTTCCTTCAATAGACTGGTTATCATACTCTGCAAATCAGTGGGAGGCTTAGCCCCAAGTTCTAATTTGGAAGCTGATTTATCGTGGAATCCACTAGACTTGATCGATAAATCTCTATCAGAATCTTCATTGCGCAGCTGGATAGGCACAATAATCTCTTCAGTAGACTTCGATATATTTAGACCACTCGAGGGAGAAGCCACTGGTTGGAATGGGTCCTGGGGAAATGGTAGAGGCGAAACCGAACGTGGGCCCTTTCCAACAGGTTTTGAAGATGACGGTGTTGATCCAGACTTCTGTGTCGGCTTGACAGCTGCTCCAGAAGGAACTTCACAAAGAACAAAAAAGAATCAGCACTTGTGATGACAAAAGCCGCTATAAAATGACTATAAATTGAGAAATTGAATTAACGTAGAAAAAAAACAAAAACAAAAAGGAAAAAGAAAAAGAAAATTTACCAAGGGGTGTATCTATTTTCTGTTTTTTAGGAGGGGGCTCTTTCTTCTTAAAACCTGTTCTCCATGGGTTAGCTAGAACATGAAAATAAAAATTAGAGCATAGTTTATTGAATTATTGTATAATCCACAAATGTAAGCAAAAGACGATGGGAAAATGAAGAATGCAAGCGGGAATATAATGACTAGTGACGAAAATTCATGTTGGGAAAAGGAATTACCTTCTGAAGCTGGTACTTGTTTTTTGGTTTTAGGATTTCCATTGTCTAAGATTATAGTCCTGCCATCAATAAAAAAAATAGATCCATCAGCCAATTCACATTTCTTTTAAGGCAAGTCCACAAATATCTATGAAATAAGAGGATGAAGCACAATAAGACAACAAAAGAACAAATAGTACACCCACAGTGTCATGAATTGATGGTAGTGTTAGTGATTAATATGAAAGTGTGCTTGGTTTGCTCGAATTAATATACAATTGTACAGAATCTATTCCTTTCACCTTTTCTTATTGGCATAAATTTTAAAATACTCATACCTAGCCCATAAACATATTTGGCCAATACTAGCTCAGCAAGTGGGCATATGCTAAGCCAAACCAAATATTTACGAGTCCAAGCAGCCAAACCAAATTACGCCAACGAATTGGAAATTTATAATGTTTTTTTCCCGAAAGTGTAGGAAAAACAAATTGATAAGTTACTCTTAAAAAAAGGGTATATTCAGTTGACTCTAAGCAGAGATAAATGCTTACTTCCGCAGTTCTTTCTTGCGCTCAGCTTCAACAGAACGCATCTTGACATGGTTTGTGGTTGACTCATCCAAGACACGCTGCACATTCAGCTTGCGCCATGCACTTCCGGATTCAACAAGTAAACCATTTCCATCCTCACCGTTTTGTCTCTCTTCATATATGTCACAAAGGTCACCAAACTCCTTAGACCATGTGAAACGGAATTCTTTACCTCCCACATCAATGACCTGCTATAGTATGTCAAAACAAAGCATTTCATCAAATAATGAATACGGGTAGACCAGTAAATTATAATATATTAGGACCAAAGCATGATAGAGTATGCAGTATATATTGATCTTTCTACCAAATTATAATTAAACCATGTCCAACAAAATCCCTAAGAGAAACATCTGAAGCTTATATACTTAAACTCCTATAGATTTCCTCAGAAACTGCAATAAACCAAAACATTAAGGTAAGTAGCAAAGTAAATCTCACTGGAACTAAAGGACCAATTGTGTTGTTTCGTGTAACAGATTCTAATTGGATTTTGTAAACAATCCGATATCATTTACTCCTGATGAGACTTCACAACACAACCATTACGAAACTGATATATCAACCCCTTCTTGTCATTCACTGTTGCAAGCAATATATGTCTCCATCGGAGCATTCTACTTATGTTTACTTAATGGTTAATGCATTACCAAAGAACTCAAAGAGTATTGGAAAGTGTTCCCTCCCCACTAAGAAATGCTATGTCTAATCCGTCATTAGACACCGTGAAGTACTGATTCCCTAGAAAGAATGTTCCTGACGTTTGGAAATCACAAACAATGAATGTGCCAAAAATGTATCTCAAAATTCAGGTCATCTTGTAGCTTAATCATTCCACCGCGTGAGGCAAAGCAATAAAATAGAAAAGAATAACAAAAGGGGCACCATATTCAATCAGCAAAAAAACACTATTGCAATGGGCTATATCTAGCAAAAAGCATAGTGAACAATTCAGGGAATACCAAAAAATATCCGACCTTAGAGGTACTATCTGAGTTACGAAAGAATCATGTATGGGCAATTACGGATTCCTGTGCCGATTTGTTGATTTGCAAACAAGTACTAAATTCCAGATCTTTATAGAGGAACTGTCATTAAAATGTAGTTTCATCTAAAGGTCGAGGAAGAAAAGCAATGCTAAAAGCAATAAATGCAACTTAACAGTAGCTGTCCATGTTCTATATACTCTAGAGACTATCGACAAGTTTTATTGGTTAAGGAATGTGTTAAAGAAATGCCACCTTCTAATATCTTACAAGCTATCTCGATTCAGCATCAAGAGGAAGCAGCTATTTATATTAAAAGCTGATCAAATTGTGTTGATTCCTACTAGCAGACAAACCACAGCTAAGTATCTGGCAATCGAAATTCCGCCCTAAATCCAAGTCTAAGCTACAACTCTACAGGCAAATCTAATGGGCTTACGTTGCCACTCGAATTGTTCGGATTGGCATCGAATTTGATCCTGGCAGCTCCACCTTGCGCCTCCACGCGCCTGATTTCATCAATCAAATCCGGGGCGAGCCGAATGATCATAGCAAAAGTAAGAGGGTTTTTCCCGGAAACGAGACTGAAAGTCTCCTCGACCGCCGGCGGAGCCGCCGGAGGGGCAGGGGTGCGGTTACGTGGACCGGGCATGGAGAGGCGGCCATGCGGCGGCCCAGGGGGGCGGATAGGTTGGGATAGCGAGGGGAAGCGCTTGGGACCTCCGTCGAATCCTCGGCCGGCGCCGCCACCGCGGCCGAGCTTGGATGGCCCCCCAAACATTTGGAAAAGCGGCTATCCAATTGGCCTCTGGACTTGGATGTGACTGGGTTGGTCGTTAAATATGCATAGAGAGATAGATGAGTGTTCGAAGCAGAGAGACGACGCAGACACCACCGAGCGAGAGAGAAGCGGAGGTGAATCGAGCGCGAGAGAGAGAAAGAGAAGGAGAAAAGGAGAATGACAGTAATGATCTGATGTTGTCTTCCTCTGTTCTGTTTTTTTTTTTTTTTGGATTCAAATAAAATTTGATAGGCCGAAAACAAAAATCCTATGGCAAAAAAAGAAAGGGAAAATCCGCTTTCTATATTTTTGGCCCAAAACAGAATATTTGATCTAATATATTTTATGGCAAAAAAAATCTTTTATATTTTATTTTATAATCTAATTGGCCAAAAAAAATCTAATTTTAAACTGGCTGTTGTCCCTTCGTTTCTTAAGAATAAAAGTACGTTTCTACAAAAAAAAATTGTTAGTTACCAAATTAATAGCTGAAATTTAAATCAATATCCAATTTTTTAGCCAAATTTTTCATAATGCTGTCAAAAAAAATTAAATTACTAAAATCAACATAAAATTCTAATATATTTATAAAATAAATATTTATATAAAAGCAAATAAATTTTAGACGAAATATATGTATGACCGATGATATAAACCATAAAGTTAATTGCAGCGAAACTCCTCATAGGATTTCCACTTAATTTAAACGATACATTTTAGTTGAGCATCAGATTTAAAATATTTCAATGTAATTCTTTTAATTTTTTGATTGATTCATAATGACTACACGTCAAAATATTTTTCATGACCGACACGTGCTAATTTTCTATCAAATATAATCATTGTGAATCTACCAAAATTTAGGTAAAAAAACTTTTATTAAAAAAAATAGAATGTGATTTTTTATTTGTAAATCAATTAAAGTTCATGTAACGTTTAGGTATTAATTTTTTTCTACAAGTTAATCACATGCATTTTGCATTAACATTTTATTTTGTATTAATATTAATATGCATATTATATGCATTATTTTCTTATTAACATAGTGTACACAATTAAAAATATACAACATCACCTATGAATTAAATATATTTTTTTAATATAAAAAATCGATTATAATTTAAGATAGTGTAAGAAAAAAAAAATTGAGGAACACACAAAGCAAAATAACTGACTAAATTAGCCCAACCCAATACTTAGGGTAGTTAAACATCTGATGGGCCAATAAGTCCGTTCCCATTTTTATGTAGCCCATTAATATTTATAAGCCCAATTAAATACGTATAGTTCAGCATTGACTTCATCTAATATTGTTCTCCATCTTATCATTCTGATTTCTGATCGATCCGCATACACGAAAAATATTTCCCTTTTTTCATCTATATATAATATAATCCTGATAGGTTTTATATAGAGTAGATAAGTAAACTTTTTTTGGCCAAAAAAAATAAAAATAAGTAAACTTTTTAAACAATGATTGTTCAAATAATGCAATATGATTGATCCATCTCATTTATTCTCTATATATATGATGTATTATTGTCTGAGTAAACTTCTCTAAGTGTTTAGATGGACTAAATTATACCAAAAAAAAAAAAAACTAATGGTATAAATAGGGACTTAATAAAATAAAATTTTGAGGCGATTCACATGAAAATTTAGGTATTTAACGGTCAAATTTAATTGTTGACTAACGGATACACAAAAATACAAAATACTCCAAATGTTATGCACAAAAAAAAAAAAATTATACCAAAATATAATATGAACCAAACATACTGTATAAAAAGACTTATTAGCATTTAATTTAAATTTCAAAATCACATGTTAACGAACGTTATTATTTTATAATTTAATTAAATAAAATAATACCAATGTTTTAAAAATAATTATTAGTTTTTTTGTGGCCGGAGTATTTATTGGGTTTCTGATTGGTTAAATAATGTTCTTCAAACAGATAATAATTTGTCGTACCAAGACTCGATAGCAACACTCTCATAGAAGCACGTGGCCAAGGCCAATAAGTAAAGGTTTGGCCCACACTGAAGTTGCCAACTCATTATCGTGAGCTGTTATGTCTCTTACCAAAAAAAGATTTGTTATGTCACCAAATATTTAGAATTATGCCAATTATGGTATAAGCTTTAATTTTTCGCACAGGGCTTCAGCTTAGTTGAATTGTGTATAGTGTATAGAATGTTGTAGTTTGTGTTACTTGTTAATGGAAAGTGCTTAAAAAGTATTTAAATTAGATTTGTCAAATTATTAGCCTAATCTACTGAGCCACGAAACCGAATTAGATCAAACAAATGCAACTCGAGCAGTTAGATCAAACCAAAATGCTGTAAATTTTATTTTTTTGGTAATAAAATGCTGAATTCAATTGATGACTGTAGTAATTGTACACACATACAGATTGGTAGTTGATTCAAACCCTTCCTAAATGCAATGCAATTAGGGTTTCAATTGAAAAAATCACAAAACAGGCAGCAAGCGAAACCATCAAATTCAAGATGAAGACGAAGATCCGCCGCGGTACCCAACTCCAGGCATCAACCCAGCTCCTTCCTCATCGTTGAACAGATCGTCCGTCTTCCTCAGCACCGCGTGCAGAACCACCACCACGACGGCGATCAGTAGCGCCAGCAGTATGTTCCAGGTCGCGCCCGTCAGGAACAGGAACACGAGCGTCAGCACTGACAGCACGATTAGCACGATTCGATCGTTAATCGTGCGGCCGAAGACGGCGATCGGCTCGTCCCTCAGGAAGTAGAGAAACACCCAAACCAGCGCCATGACGGAGAACACGATGAGCGAGATCGGGTGCCAGAGGAGGCAGAGGAAGATGATTACCAGGAAAACAATGGCGTAGTTCACGCGGAAGAAGCCTAGGTTGGTCCTGAGCCTCCCTAGGGCGTCGGAGAAGTTCGACGGGAGCCGGATCGAGTGGATGTCGATCATCTGCTTCCATGGTCGCCGCTCAGCGAAGCTAGACCAGATCTTCTCCTTCGCGCGGGAGATGTGCGAAAGCTGCGACGGCTCCGATGAGGTCGGGATGGTGCCGTACTTTGTCATCTCCGGCGAGGTTACGACTTTCCGGCGTAGAAGGAAGAGGAAGTAGATGAGACGAGGAGTAGAAGAAATGACCAGTTGCGGCTTCTCTCTAAAGATATCGTTGACGTTTGGACTGTTAGGTGATATCATCATATATGCCACATTATTTGAAGATTTATTTTCTAAAAAATAAAATATGCTGTTGCCGACATATAGTCATTTTATTTTATCCTTAATAATAATTACCAATATTTGAGCCTAAATTCCTCAAACTATACATAATAAACTAATGTTTTTGTTAAAAAAAAAAATTAATAGATCTTTTAGTTTAACATCTTTACAATTATTTAGTTAAACATTTTTTTTTTTGCCGAGTTTTGATATTATATGATTGACAACTAAATTGTAGTTCAACATTTTTTTTTCCGTTAGTTGACCGTCGGTTTGTCCATTAAATAGTCACGTGATTTGCACATGCCTAGCCCCAATTTTTTATTTTGTTCAGTTTAGTTCTCAAATTTATTGTTCTACCTTTTTATTTTTGCAATTTAGCTCTTAAACATTATCAACCGCACCCTAGGACTAAATTGACCTAAGCATGGGTCGGACCATGACTAGCTCAATTTAACATTAGGGTACAATTGGTCAATTAGATCTAATTGACCAATTGTACCCTAATGTTAAATTGAGCTAGTCATGGTCCGACCCATGCTTAGGTCAATTTAGTCCTAGGGTGCGGTTGATAATGTTAAAGGGCTAAATTGCAAAAATAAAAAGCTAAGACAATAAATTTGAGGTTAATAACTAAAATCTGTACAAGGTTTATCATATGTTAAAATTAGGTGTCTGAAGTTTGAAATGTTAAAATGGACTGTCCCAAGTTTCATTTTTGTTGAAATTTGGTGTCTCTGTGCGTCTTTTCATCTCCATTCAATCATTTTCATCAACCCACCCACCCACTCATAATCCATGAATCTTTACTTTTCACAAAATCGTCAAATTTCACCAAAAATTGAACATTAAAAAAAAAAAAGTTTCTAGAATAGTGTTGTGGAGCCATTTTCCAAGTACAACAGAGCGAGATATACTTGCGCGGATGTGGCCAACTTCTTAGGTGACGATCCCGGCAAGATGACGAGAAGGGAGTGTGCATGAGAGCTCGAATTTGACAGACGGTATCGTCGGAATTGACTTCTCTAAAGTAATTACACCGAGACCATATTTTAACAAAATTGAAACCTTAGACACTACAGTTTAACATTTGAAACTTTATACATCTAATTTTAACAAGGGATTAAGTACCTTTTCATACCACTTCTTTGCACAGAATCCACTTTTGGTACCACTTCTATTTTTTTGTATACTTTTGGTACCAATTCTTTCAACTTTGTATCATTTTGGTACCACCGTTAACTTTCCGTCCAAATTGGCCGTTAAGTGTCATGTGCCATTAAAATGCATCCCTGACTTTTAATTTGTTCAATTTAGTCATAAAATTTCAAAACCAAACCCTTAACCCAAATTGACCTAGCCGGACCTAGCCTAGGGTTAGGTCCGGCTAGGTCAATTTGGGTCAAGGGTTCGATTTGGAAATTTTAGGGCTAAAATGAACAAATTAAAAGTTAAGGATGCATTAGATGGACTAAATTGAAACAAATTCAAAAGTTTAGGGCGGTCACGTGCATGGCACATGACACTTAACGGCCAATTTGGACGGAAAGTTAACGGTGGTACCAAGAGGATACAAAGTTGAAAGAATTGGTACCAAAAGTGGATTCTGTGCAGAGAAGTAGTATGAAAAGGTACTTAATCCCTTTTAACAATACAAAACATTAGACAGTTTATTAGTTATTAACCCTAAATTTGAAGACTAAACTGAACAAAATAAAAAAAATGGGCTAAGTATGTGCAAGTCACGTGACTATTTAACGTCAAACCGACGGTCAACTAACGGATGGACTAAAAGTCAAAAGTTGTCAAACATATGGTACTAAAACTAAGAAGAAAAAAAATGTTAGACCAAAACTCAAAAATTGTCAAAGATGTTGGACCAAAAAACCTGTTAACAAAAAAAAAACGGTTAACAAGTCTTTTGGTCATTGATGTTGGACCACTTTTGGGTTTTGGTCCATGATGTCTTTTTTTGCTTAATTTTGGTATCATATGTTTGCAGATTTTTCTAGTTTTGTTCCAACCGTTACATTCCGTCCATTTTTTTCCATTAAGTGACATGTGCAAGTCACGTGATCCACCTTAAACTTTCAATTTTGTTCAAATTTTGGGGAATTGACACCCTAAACCTAGTTCAATTTGGGTGAATTGAACTAGGTTTAATGGGTAAAATTTGGGGGAATTGACACCCTAAATCTAGTTCAATGGGTCAATTCCCACAAATTTGAACAAAATTGAAAGTTTATGGTGGATCACGTGATTTGCACAGGTCACTTAACGGAAAAAATGGACGAAATGTAACGGCCGGACCAAAACTAGAAAAATCTGCAAACATATGGTACCAAAATTAGACAAAAAAAACATCATGGACCAAAATCCAAAAGTGGTCAAACATCATTGACCAAAATACATATTAACCCAAAAACAAAAAAAAAAAACAAAAATCATGCTAATTTCGAAAGTTGTCCCATCTTCAAAGATCTCTATATTCATAACATTTAAAAAATTGTTACCAACTTACTCTATAACTACTAAAATTTGATTTTTTTTTTTGTTGTCTAGATGTGAATATTGATGGAGGCTTATTTTAATTAAATAGCTTTCGTGGATCTTTGAGCTTTGTCATTGGATGAAGTAAATGGATATGGAGATGATGACATTGACTTGCAGAATGGAGAAGCCAAAATGGAAATGTGTGATTAGGTTTGAAGGAACTTCAACTTTCAAGTGAAGTCTTCCAATGGCTGCACTTCAATGGTTTCCCTTAAGCTTTCCAACTCTCAATAAAGATAAATATACTGAATTATATAAACAACATATATGAAATTTATTCAACCTGATATCTATCTAAAGCTTTTGGTGAAGAATCATTTCAATGGAGGAGGCAAAGCAAAGATTTCTTCATGGCACATTGGAAGCCACCATCTTCCATGCCACACCTTACAAACCTCCCTTCCCATTCAATGTAAGTAGTAAGTAATCTTAAAGGGTTTGGCTAAAATGATTTGTTTCTTACCAAGATTAGGCACATTGAAATTATATTTATGATTTAACTGTTGATAAATTGAATTGAAATAAACTCAATTTCATTTTAACCAACTTGTATCTTAAATTCAAAACTTTCATTATTAACGATCAAGTGAAATTTCTATTTTGCACTCATATGTATGCACTAATGTATAGATTGTCGTTTATATACTTTTTTTATCAGAAAATGTGCACCATTATAATATTTTTTAGCATGAAAGTACGGATATTATGATCACGGAATGGGTTTAGGGTCGCAACTACTATCCCATTTCTTTTAATTGAAAAAAAAAAACTGAAATAGTACAAATTTTTGAAAACTTATATTATTCATTATTAGTAAGGGTATTTTTAGGATTGGTCTACCTAAATAGTCATCTTACAAAGTCTAAATTTTTATATGTAACAAAAAAAAAAAAAAAATTGGATATACCAAAATAACCACTGAAGCTCATTAAAAGAGCGGCGAGTGCCCTTTTTTATTTATTTAGATTTCAATGTAAATGATTTATATAATTTTATATATATATATATATTTTGTAAATCCCTATTGAGTTTTGTGTACAAATTGGCGGGATTAACTGTAGGAGGATAATACTAACCATAAAGTTACATAAATTATTACAAAAAATTCAAAAATAAAAAACGGCATTCACCACTCTATTAAAAGTTTTAGTGATCTCGCCACTTTTTGAAAGAGGTTCAATGGGTTATTTTGGTATTTTCCAAAATATTTGTTACATATTAAAATTTAAACTTTATAAAATGCCTATTTAGGTCAAAATTTCGTATTTTCAAAAGTATGGTGCTCTTGGAGCATGATAGAAAGATCCATTTTCAATAGCTAAGCTTTCTTTGCAGTGCATATTAGCCAACGGGAAGCCAACCTACGTGACCATAACCCTAAACAACAAGACCGTGGCTCGAACCACCCACGAACCTGACCGCCTCTGGAACCAAACCTTCCACATCCTCTGCGCCCACCCCTCCGATTCAACCCTAACACTCACCCTCCAAACAACCTGCTCCATCCTCGGGAAAATCCACTTCCGAGCCGCTCGATTCCTCGAAGACTCGACTCTAGTCCACGGGTTCTTCCCCTTAGAGCCCGAGGACAAGAAAACCGGTTCGAGCCTACGGTTGCAGCTCATTCTCTGGTTCAAGCCTGCAAGGTCCGAACCGGGTTGGGAAAAGTTGATCGACCACTACAAGGGTTTGCAGAATTGTGGGTTTCCGCTGAGATCGAATTGCCATGTGTCGCTGTATCAAGACGCTCACCAACTGGCTAGTTTCCGACCTCCGATCGGTAAGGATGAAAATGCTTATCCGCGGCGGTTGTGGGAGGATGTGTTCAAGGGCATTGAGGGTTCAAAGTGGTTTGTGTACATAGTCGGGTGGTCTCTAAACCCTAAACTAGTCTTGGTATGTAACCCTTAACTCTTCGTGTTTAAACTGCATTCTGATTTATGTTTTCTAAAAGTTAACATGTTTGACAACTTTCTGGTATTTTTTTGTATAATTTTGGTGCAATAGGTTTGCACGTTGTACGCTTTTGATATATTCGTTAACTTTCCCTCCATTTCAAGCATTGTTCATATGCAAGTGCCACATAACTTCCTTTTAAGTTTCAATTTTGTTCAATTTAGTCCCTACTATTTTTTCCGATCATTCTTCTTTCGGCAACCACCTAAAGCCGCCAACCACCACTAAATACGTTGGTGACCACTAATCAGGGGCAAAAAGGCCCCAGATCGGAGCTCTTTTGGCTCAGACTAAAGCCTTAAAAAGCCCTGACTGAGCCATTTGTGGCAATCGAATCCAGGGGTCCCAATCTGGAACCATGGTCCCTGATTTAGAGCCTTCGTACCCGATTGGTGGTCACCGACGGACTTGGGATTATTGGCGTTCTTGGGAGGTAGCCGGAAGACTTGGGCGATGACTGGAAAACTTGGGCGGTGACCGGAAGAAGAATGTTTGATAAGAGAAAATAGTAAGGATCAAACTGAAGAAAATTGAAATTTAAAAGGAAGTTATGTGACTTACACATGGATATTGAACATTTGAAATGAACGGATGCATTAAAAGTGTACAACTTACAAACTCATTACACAAAAATCATACAAAAAATAGATCTTGCACAAAAAAATCAAAATGGTCAAACTTTACGTATTAACCCTCTCTGAAAAAGGTTTAGTACCTAAAACAGTTGATTTAATGTTGCAATTTAGGGTTTAAAACTGATATTGTTTTTAGGTTCGAGACACAGATACAGATATCCCGCATGCAGTCGGAGTGACGCTCGGAGAATTACTAAAGCGGAAAGCCGAGGAAGGCGTGGCGGTGCGAATCATGTTGTGGGACGATGAAACCTCGTTACCCGTAATCAAGAACAAAGGAGTCATGGCTACCCACGACGAGGACGCGTCGGCTTATTTCCGACACACAAAAGTCGACTGCAAGCTCTGCCCTAGATTGCACCACAAGTTCCCGACCGTGTTCGCCCACCACCAAAAGACGATAACCCTAGACACACCGTCACACTCCGGCTCGACCCTCCGAGAAGTCACGAGCTTCATCGGAGGGCTCGACTTGTGTGACGGAAGATACGACACCCAGGAACATTCCTTGTTCCGAACTCTTGACTCGGACTTCCATTTGAACGATTTCTACCAAACGAATATCGCGGGGGCAAACCCTAGTAAAGGCGGCCCGCGGGCCCCATGGCACGACACCCACGCCTGTGTCCGTGGGGACGCGGCATGGGACATATTGACAAACTTCGAGCAACGATGGGACAAGCAATGTATCCCGAAGATAGTTGATCGGGCCATGTCGGGTCTCGTTCGACCCGGACCGCAACCCGACTGGAACTGGAGCGTTCAAGTCTTTCGTTCGATCGACCACGTATCGACCAACCTCCGAGTCGAACAAAGCATCCACGAGGCTTACGTGGACTCGATCAGGCGAGCCGAGCGTTTCATCTACATCGAGAACCAATACTTCATCGGGGGCTGCCATCTGTGGACCGAAGACTCCCACTCGGGGTGTAGCAACTTGATCCCGATCGAGATTGCGCTCAAAGTGGCGAGCAAGATAAGAGCTAAAGAGAGATTTGCGGTTTACGTGGTGATCCCGATGTGGCCGGAGGGAGTCCCCGAGAGTGACTCGGTCCAGGATATTCTGCATTGGACGAGAGAAACGATGAAGATGATGTACGGGTTGATCGGAGAGGCGATTCGGGAAAGCGGCCAGAACGGGCACCCGAGAGATTACTTGAACTTCTTTTGCCTTGCGAATCGGGAAGTGAGGAGAGACGGTGAGGTAAAGCCACCGTCTTCTCCGCGCAACTCGACGCAGTACTGGAATGCCCAGAAGCACAGAAGGTTCATGGTGTACGTCCATTCCAAACTCATGATAGGTATTTCTCATTGATCATAAAGTTTAGCTAGACATTTGATATTGAACCCTATATGTTATTGTATAAAAAAACATATGATCAAGTCTAGATCGAAATCGGGCTCGGACGTCGACTGAGCCCAGACACCATCAATACTGACTCGAGTTGTGAACCTTTCAGTGGACGATTCGTATCTCCTCATCGGATCGGCAAACATCAACCAGAGATCAATGGACGGGCAAAGAGACACCGAAATCGCTATTGGCTGCCACCAAAAAGACAGTCACAGCGACATAAGGAACTACCGAATGTCTCTATGGTACGAGCACACGAAGGAGGCTCGCGAACTCTTCCTCAAACCCGAGTCACCAGAGTGTGTGAGTAGGGTCCGAGCAATCGGAGATGAAATGTGGAAGATTTACAGTGGAGAAGAAGTGGTGGACATGGAAGGTGTGCACCTTGTGAGTTATCCAATTCATGTGAAGGAAGATGGGTGCATTGAGGATGTTGGTGGCGGCACGTTCCCGGATACGAAAGCTCCGGTCAGAGGGCGACGATCTAGGGTTCTTCCCTCCATTATCACTACCTAAAAAAGACCGGAAAATCAGTAAAAATGTTTCTTTTTTTTCTACAAATCTCATAAATCAGTAAAATTGAGAAAAAATTCAATCCCATGAAACAGAACACTGCAGAAGTCTTCCGATTTTCCGATTTGTGCGAGTGAAAAGCACTCACCTGAACATTTAGACTATCGGACGATCCAACGTTCGAACATTTTATCACCTTGATGTCGTTCTGTTAATGGAAAAGGTAAAGAAAACAGTAAATTTAACCAGAAAACCATATAGCAGCAGTCAGGGACTAAGCTAGGAGTCTACCTCAGGGAGGCAATAACTAGAGGGGCGAACAATTGAAATAAAAAAGGGTTAAGAACACAATAGGGGCCTGAATGTTTGCCCATGTTGCCAAAAGGGGTCTGAATTGAAAAAACGTATTATTAAGGGCCTGAATTTTGAGTTTTGTGTTTTTTCAAGTCTCCGTCCAAATTTTCTGTTAAATCTAACAGAACCACGTGAAAAGACAAAAATACCCTTTTGTAATTATTATACAATTTATCAATTTAATTAATAAAATTTGAAATGTCTAAGATACCCCTACACACTAATTATGCCCTTAAGGCCACCACGCTCCGGCCACCACCACCCGCCTCCGGCGACCACCACCGGCCTTTGATCGGAGCCAAAAAAGCTCCGATTGTAGCTCTGAGGCCCCGATCGGAGCTTTTTTTGCTCCGATCGGAGCTTTTCGGTCGTCGTCGGAGGTCGGTGGTGGTCGCCGGAGGTCGGTGGTGGTCGCCGGAGGCCGGTGGTGGTCGCCGGAGGCCGATGGTGGTCGCCGGAGTCGGGGTGGTGGTGGTCGCCGGAGCTGTGGTGGCTTAAAAGGTATTTTCGTCATTTTAGGTCAAACATATGAGAGACACACTTTGGTCAAAGGGCATTTTCGGGTTTTCAAATTATTTTTGGTCACATGCCAAGCATGTGACCACTTTCCGTCACTTGTAACAGAAAATATAGACGGAGACCTCACTTATACACAAAACTCAAAATTCAGGCCCTAAATAATACGTTTTTTCAATTCAGACCCCTTTTGGCAACATGGGCAAACATTCAGGCCCCTATTGTGTTCTTAACCCAATAAAAAACTTCAGGGAGCATATTTAAGATTTAAAGAGCTAAACGAAAAAGATTAACGCAACTTTACGTCTAAAATTGCAGTATGCCAAAAGTTAAAGGGACAATTATCCCTCAGTAGGTTCGTGCCAGGCAGCAGTATAGTAATTAACACAAAGAGGTAAATGTGGGTCATACTGGTAAAATAGTTGTGCTAACTGATATGGCAATCTTTATCTTGATAGTAAAATCATTTTAAAAAAAAATCCCGACTGAAGTCGATGATGAATAATGCTAGAACACTGACATTGAAGACCACATCCAGATCTTTGATATGTTCATGTTATGAAGATCAGTACCTTATACTCTGGGAGGCTTGTGCACACTGCATAGTAGAAACCCAGATCTCCTACACCTGCACAGATACCGAAATAAAGCAAATTAGACTAAACCAGCAAAGCATTTGTGCAGTGCATATTGATACTATGCATTACAAGGTATATATTTGCTGTAAAAGCCGAACTCAACAACAAACTAGACTGCCAACCAGAGAACTAACATGACATGGATGCTCAAAAAAATGCATTTTTTAGAGATCGAAAGTTGTATGTGTAAATGAATGTGTATGATCCGTGTATATTCCCAGCTATATCATAAATCTTCTAAGATTCTCTAGAATCGTATGTTTCTATGAATTGGCAGCATGTCTTCCAAAGAGCATTGCACGTGTCTGTACAAAGTGCCACCAGTAAGATTGACTAATGATCAACATTTGGAGCAGTTCTCTTCTCTGTAAATCCATATGAATAAGCATTTCTGCAAAGTATGAAGCTGCAAACCCGCATCCATCTCAAAGCCCATAACTTCACTCCCTCCAGATAACATCTTCTCATGCTTGATACCTTTAACCATGTTGATGGAGACATAAACTTGGCATGACAAACTAGACTGCCAATCAGCTAGCTAACATGACATGGATTGGATGCTCACAAAAATGCATTTTTTTAGGGATCTAAAGTTGTATGTGTAAATGAACGTGTACTGATCCGTCTATATTCCACGCTATAGCATAAATCTTCTAAGATTCTCTAGACTCATATGATTCTATGAACTTGGCAGCATGTCTTACATAGAGCGTTGCACAAAGTGCCACCATCTTCCATAATCTAAAGTCTAAGAACTCCAGAGCAGCAGCCAGTAAGAGTGACTAGTGATTACGGAGCAGTTCTTCTGTATAAATCCTCACGAATAAGCATTTTATGCAACTTATGAAGCTGCAGACTCGCATCCATCTCAAAGCCCATAACTTCACTGCCTCTAGATAACATCTTCTCATGCTTGATACCGTAATCATGTTGATGAAAACGTAAACTTGATCTAAGCAATTCTACCATAACGGTTGTTTAAGCATTCTCCAGCTGCAACTCCAATCCTAAGGTAATATCATGTGTTGATGGAGACATAAACTTGATCTAAGCAGTTCTACCATAACGGTTGTTTAAGCATTCTCCAGCTGCAACTCCAATCCTAAGGTAATGTCGTATGTTGATGGAGACATAATAAGCAGTTCTGCCATAACGGTTGTTTAAGCATTCACCAGCTGCAACTCCAATCCTAAGGTAATGTCACACCCTACAGGGACTAAATTATGCAATGCTAAACTCGTTTCCCATATATCTACCTCACTTGATATACATAGACATAATTAATAAGGCAAAGGTCTTAAAAATATTTTCAGCACATGGAGACTAAATCTAACATCTTATATAACCAAGAAGTAATCTATATAGTTTAAGTGTGTTGGCAGGATCAGGCCAAAATATGAACTATAATTTTCCCAAAAGAACTGTTATATATATATATATATATATATATATATATATATATATATATATATATAGGTAAACCTAGAAGAACAGAGATAAAAGTACTTGCCTATCAACTGCAGACAAGAAGACATACCCTGTGTTGTCTTTGCTGCATGATGCTCGTAGACTACTTCCATGAAAGTGGCTTGGATTGTCGAAGCAGCTCAAAATCTTCAGAATATATGGTGCGGATCTGTAGAGGTCGGTGACTATGTGTTGCATGATTCTATCTAAAGTTCCTATTGGGTAGGAAACAACAAACTGCTATACTTTTCTTTTATCCCAACCTAACTGGTAAAACATAAACTTAGCCAATATTCGATGCCAATGCAATGCATCAATCTCATCACTTAGAAAGAACTAGCTGTGTCTTCTTCTAATAGCCTAGGGGACCAGTTGTTTCCCTTCATCTTCAATTTCCCTCCAACTAAGGATTAGTCAACTGTAACAAGAATTCTACTATCCATATTCTCACTTAAAGGTCTCCTAAATTCAAATTGGTTATGATAAACTAACCTGAGTCACTTCAAACACCGTCTAACTAGGAGTGGAAGTTGCAAAGTATCCAACATAGTAATCTATAACTCAAATATCAAACTCCGCCCTTTTTCTCTCTTTCTGCAAGTCAAGCTTCGTCCCACCTGCTACTAAATCTCCCTACATAAAACTTGGATACTTGAGCACCTGCAGCTTTGATCTTACCCACAAAACCAACGCAAATGTGTCTAAGGGCCAAAGCGGATGGAACTTCCCCTGTTGGTGGTCATTTGGTTGTCTACTAATGAAGCATACAATACTGGAGCTCCTCAGTGTTTCAATCTCTTTCATATTTCAGTGCTCTCCAAGAAAGTTGTGTTACTTACAGATCTGGAGAAGCCCTTACAGGCGCCAAGAAGAATTGAGTACTTGAGCACGGTAGGAAATCTTTTTCTCCACCCTAAATATTACATATTTCTCTCAATCTTTGTTGCCCAATCACTCAACGATAACAATTAGTCTCATACCACTCAGCCAAAGTAACTCCCATTTCCTAAAAGATCTCTGATTTCCATTACTGTACAAATAACTAGATCATCCTTTCCTCTGATTATGATATGACCCGTCCAAAGGCTCCAAATTTAGTTTAATAAAATTAAGAAATTCAAGAATTACGTCAAAGGCCAAACACATTAATATGTATGGCCAAACTTTAGAGCAAGACAACACCTCATAAGACGATTTCTCCCAATAAACAGAAAATGAGCAATTCGTGAGTAAACACAAATCTAAGATAGCAAAGCTCAAGAGCCTAAAGAGTAAACAGCTGCAAACATATATTAAATATTCATACAGGAAGATAGCAGTAAGAAGGCAATATCTCTAGGAAATATAGCATGCAATATTATATGCTACACGAAAGTTAAAGAGACTGACTGCATTCTGAAAGAAGACTTCATGTGGCACCAGAAACGTTGATGATCCACCATTTCTGGCCCGTAGATGACACAGCGGGTTCTTTCCTATTCAGCAGGTAAAATAGCAGACCTCTAGCTCAACGTCGACCATAGCGGTTCTGCTCAAATCCTCCATGCAAAGCAGAGCTCGAGCCATATGAAGGACCATTGCTAGCTGGACCCTGTGAAACAGAATGCGGATAATTGGAACTAAAATATAAGAACTTACCCAAGTGAAGTTCGTATGAGTAGCAAATTAAACATATGTATATACAACCACAAAAATAACTTACCAGACGAGCACCATAAAGATCTCCATACGAAGCCGGGAAACCACTTTCTGTATTGTTGTAACCCATTCCATGTTGTCTACCTGAAGCATCAAGATCACATAAAAGTATGCACAAATCAGAGCCTTTTAGTAACTTCAATTTTTAATTCATTTAGGAAATGAAAGAAATAGCCAAAAGAGTAAGTTCCAAAGGGATTACCAGCACCCCAAGCTCTATCATCCCCAGCAGCCAGTTCTGCACGCAATTTTTCCACTTCTCTGGCCATGGAAACCAAATTTTTCTCCATCGACTGTCTCTGCTCCATCAACTCCATATTTTCCTTCTTCTCATACTCAATAGCATTTCTGCAAACAGTATATATATATGAGAAAATCGAGCAAACCCAACCCATTTGTGAACTAAAGTAGTGGAAACGGAAGAAGGGTAATCGAGTGGCGGACCTAGTATGCATAAGCTCCTTTTTCAGGTCATCAATCTCTGCCCTTAAAAGCCTATTTTGTTGGTTCTCAGACTTCAATCTAGTAACATCTTGTGTAAGAGTCTGTACTTGCATCGAGAGTTCTTGCCTCAGTTTATTCAGCTTCTGTGTCTCAGCACGGAGTTGCACAGCCTCCTTCTTCAATGGTTCAGTGGCACGAAGATCAGCCTCAAGCTTCCTGTTCCTTTCAACAAGGTCCCTCAAGTGAATCTCATGTTCAGCACGAATATCTCCAATACGGAGATTCATGCGGTGAATTTCCTCCTTGGCACCAGAGAGCTCTCGCTGGAGAGCGATCCGATCTTCAAGTAGTTGCTGATTATCTGCCACTATCCTTCGCATCTCAGCATGCTGCACCTCAAGTTCTTGCTCCAACACAGCAGCAGGTGGAGGTGCTCGTGATAAAGGAGGACCACGGGCATATGGACCAGGAAGAGGGTAGCCCCGTCGATTGTTGGCTATTTCACGGTGTACACGATTCCTCCCCGACATTTCAACCTACATGTTTCAAAGACAAGGCAGTTATAAGAATAAGTTGTACGATCAACTTGTTATAAATGATCTCAAACTAAACAAACTTTCACCAAAAAAAAAAAAAACTCAACTGGTTATTGATACCATTTGATTCGTCTAAGAAAGAAAGCTAATCAAACTGTTCCTGACAAGGAAAACAGAAACCCTAGTCCCCAGTACACTTAAGCTGCAGCTCGATCTAGTCAACTCATCACAAAATCAAGCCAAACCCAGTTCAGCCTCCTGAACTATAATTCAACGAAAATATAAAACCCCCAATATTTTTCTTTGAAACCTAAATAGAAAAGCATAGCCGTACGTAATCATTATGATTGTCTATTACCCATCTATACGAACAGAGAAGTTGCTTAAAGAATAGATATGGACAGAAAATAACCTTTGGAGAATACCGAGCACGCAGAGAAGAAATCAAAGAGCGCGAAATCGAGATCGAGTACCTTGAGCTGATTTCGCGCCAAGTATCTCTCTTTGTCCGATAGATTGGATTGGATTGGATTGGACTTTGGAGCCTTCACTTTCAGCCTTCTGTATTTTTTCTCAATAATAATAACGCTATAACTCTTTGTTGCCTGTTGGTGAATAGAGGAAGAAGAGGAAGAATGCAACGCCGTCGTTTTGACAGGCGCCTCGACGTCTCGCTTCTCGACAAATACGATATGAAATTAAACCCTAAACATTTACACGCTGTTCAACTGAATCCCAACGTTCCACATTTGACAAATCACATTCACCCGTGTCCCGTGGTCCTCCAACTTTATGAAGAGAGCAAAAAAACCCAATAAAAAAAATCTACTTCCAATATTCATGTGCCAAATCACAACCCAACTATGAGAACCAAATTCAGCTATTAAAAATACTATCTTTTGGTGACCAAATGTACATCTCATCTTGATTCATAGTGTCAAAGTTTGATTTAATTTGCTCAAGAGTCTATGATACAAAAGTACAAAAGCCTGCAACTACAATTTTAACATCATCCTAACATGAAAGAGGAAAATTCGCATTCTCGACTTCGCCTTTCCTCCACTTACTTCCACGATCGGCCGCCATATGCTCTTCCCCGGTCACGGAAACCTCCAAGACCTAATCGACATCAATAAAAAGATGCATAATAAAGGTTACAAAGATGGCTTGTGATGCAAGAAACCTTGGCTGAGTTAACGAAATTACTTGGAGGAGGCGGTGCACCACGACCCATGGCTGCCAATTCCGAAGAAACCTTCTGTCCAGCTTCCTCAAGAATGGAGATCAGCTCCTTCGCAAATCTAGCATTGGCGGCTGTGAAGAAAGTATACGCTGTTCCTTTAGCCCCGGCCCGTCCCGTTCTCCCGATTCTATGGACATAGTCCTCCATTGACCCGGGGAACTCGTAATTTATCACGTATTTCACGTCCTTTACGTCTGCAAAAACCGCATTTTTGTCATTATATATAAGGTTAAGAACCTATAAACTGTCTGAAGTTTAAAATGTTAAAATGGACAGTCCCAGGTTTCATTTTTGTTGAAATTTGGTGTCTCGGTGTGATTACTTTAGATAAGTTAATCCTGACGAAACCGGCTTTCAAATAGGAGCTCTCATGCACGCTTCATTCTCGTCACTTTGCCGAGACCGTCACCTAAGAAGGTGGCCACATCCGCACAAGTAAATCTCGCTCTATTGTCGCTGAAAATCACTCAACACCACTCTGCTGGAAACATTTTCTTTCGGATGTTCAAGTTTTGGGAGAAATTTGACGATTTTATAAAAAGTAAAGAGTGGTGGATTATGAGTGGGTGAAATGGTCGATGAAAATGTTTGAAAGGAGAGGAAAAGACGCGAAGACACCAAATTTCAACAAAAATGAAACCTGAGACTGTCTATTTCAACATTTTAAACTTCAGACACTAAAATCTCACATTGTGCAAACTTCAGACAGTTTATAGCAGTGTTATCAGAACCGGACCGGACCGGCGGTCCGACCGGATCAGACCGGGAACCGGTACCCTAGCCGGTCCGGTCTCTAAAAAGACCGGGAAGGAAGTGAACCCGGTTTTATAGCCGGTTTTATGTCGAACCGTCCGGTTTTAAGTGGACCGGGCGGTCTGCCGGTCCGCCGGTTCGGTGTCAACCTAAGAAAAAAATTGAAATCTGTAAAAAAAAAAAACTAAATAAGACCAACACCGTCGATACTATTCTTCTCCACCTTCATCATCGGCAGAGCTAAGCATCACCGTGGGAAGAAACATACCAGATCAGTGCAAATGACAAGGAACAGAGTCTAATTGTTGCAGAAGCAGGACTCAATCTCTCGAGATCGATGATTTAAGTGAAACCAGGACTACTGATCTGAAATCTGATGGAGATCGTATGCAAAAACCAATTGAAGAACAAGAAAGATGAGTGAACAGATGCAAATTTGTAAAACAAAGACTAGGGATGGAAAATGAATAGAAGAATCGCGGTAAGGGAAGCATGTGTCGTTTTGTAGATAGAGCAGGAGGTTAAACTACAGATCAACCAAAGTTTGAGAAGAGCGATCAATTTAACGAGCAAAGTACTTGATCGGATCACAAGATAGATGAATCGAGAGGCATCAAGAGATTCCAAGTCCAATTTACTAACAGAGGCAACGAAATCAGGGAACAAATCTTTAGAGATAAATGAGATTAATCACCAACGATGGGAGGTGGAGGGCTGGAGGCAGTTCCGAACTTCAGACTGGGTGGAGGGTTGGAGGTAGGTGGGGAAGAACTTAACAGCATTTAAAATTCATTGCAGAGGAGAGAGGCACCATTTAAAGCACTAGCAGCAGCATTTAATGCAGAGGAAGGAGGAACTGCTGGGTTTAAATGAAGAATCGTCTAGACTGGTTATCGAACCGGGTTCGAACCAGTGAACCGGGAACCGGACCCCTATCCGGTTCAGTGTCCGGTCCGGTTCTGATAACACTGGTTTATAGGTTCTTAACTCCAATATATATTTAGGATTATAAGGTTGTTAAACACCAAACTGAACACCAAATAGCAAACTGAACTTCAGTATCAGGTCAGCAAGTGAAAAGTTGCAAAAGAAAAAGGTTCAGCAAGTATTTAGCCCTATAAAGTTTAAGTTAAGGTGTGTATAATGATAAAGATGTTGAGAATATATGTACCTAAGCCACGTGCAGCTACATCAGTGGCCATCATGATCGGACTCTTCCCTGCTTTGAACTCGGAGAGGACCCAGTCTCTCTCTGCTTGGCTTTTATCGCCGTGGATTGAGAGTGCAGGCCATCCGTCCATCCGGAGCTGTCGAGTGATTTGGTCACAGCCTTTCTTTGTATCCACGAATATGAGTATTCGGCTACCATCCATGATGTCCTCGAGCAAATTGACCAATCTACTCATTTAGGACATAATAATCAGTACCAGTAGTTCAAAAGATCACTTTTTTATGTACGGGTCATAAAACAAGTGAAACCGTGCATTACTTGTTGTATTTTTGGCTTTCGGAAACAATGTCTACAATTTGGCGAATTGAATGGTTTGCCTTCAAATCTGCAGAACCTATTACAACCTGACAAGTTGGCCAAAAGAAATCACAACCTCACAAAAGAGTTTGTGAATGGATCAACTATTTAAAAAAGATTTGTTAATGGGTTTATAGGTCTTTTGGTACCCTATGTTTGTCCACTTTTGGCTTTTGGTACTACATGTTTGGTTTTGCCTATTTTTGGTACCATATGTTTGCCAATTGTATACTTTTGGTCCGACCGTTAGTTGACCGTTAGAGTTGACCGTTAAGTAGTCACGTGACTTGCACATGTCTAGCCCCAAATTTTGATTTTGTTCAATTTAGTCCTCAAATTTTTTGTCCTAACTTTTTATTCTTGCAATTTAGCCCTTAAACATTTTCAACCGCACCCTATGACTAAATTGACCTAGCCATGGTCCGACCCATGGCTAGTAGAACCATGGCTAGGGTCGCCGGACCCGGGCAACCCTAACCATGGTCCGACCTAGCCATGGGTCGGACCATGGCTAGGTCAATTTAGCAATTGGGTTCAATTGACCCAATTGAACCCTATGTTAAATTGACATAGCCATGGTCCGACCCATGACTAGGTCGGACCATGGTTAGGGTCACCCGGGTCCGGTGACCCTAGCAATGGTCCGATCTAGGCATGGGTTAGACCATGGCTAGGTCAATTTAGTTATAGGGTGCGGTTGAAAATGTTTAAGGGCCAAATTACAAAAATAAAAAGTTAGGACAAAAAATTTGAGGACTAAACTGAACAAAATCAAAATTTGGGGCTAGGCATGTGCAAGTCACGTGACTACTTAACGGTCAACTCTAACGGTCAACTAACGGTAGGACCAAAAGTATACAATTGGCAAACATATGGTACCAAAAATAGGCAAAACCAAACATGTAGTACCAAAAGCCAAAAGTTGGCAAACATAGGGTACCAAAAGACCTATAAACCCTTTGTTAATACTATAAGCAAGTAGTGGAAGCGAAACAAAGCCGAAATCCGAAAGGGAAGTCTTTCCAACAAATGAAATAAAGTGTAAACTGTAAACCTCAAAACATTCATCTCAATGGTTTACCATGAGAAGTAAAGAACTTGAACATAATAAGAGCATCTCCAATGCTTTTCCTTACATTGTATTTCTTAAAACTGCCATATAGGGATTGTGAGTCTCATTTATGAACAATTTAAGTAGTGCCTAAAGGGGTTGGACCCAATTAAGTAATTATACTTTAGTCTCCCATAAACCAAAGATATTCATTAAATATTTGAGGGGGACTGTGGGAGAGAACTGACATGATACATAGTATATTCATTAAGTTCAAATAACACACTATGGAAACATAAGTGGGATCCACTTCTAAGAGTTGCTATTGCTATGTAATATGCATTGATGAAATTGCTACATTCCTTAAATATGCAGTAGTATATATAGGCTCACAATAAAGGAATATTATGTTATATGGACTGGAGATGCTCTAAACCACAATAGGAGGCACCATTTGTTTCCTAAAGATTTGGTAGGTGGCAGCACACTACAGATGAATAGGGTAAATCAATCCTACAAACTCCATGTTCTCACCTTGTATGGGTTGTAAAGGAACTGCTTCGCTAATCGTTCAACCTCCTTTGGCCAAGTAGCGCTCCAGTATAAAGTTTGACGATCTGGACGTATCTGCAGAGTCGGGAAAGTTGATTAAGGGGAAAAAAACAAGTACCTTTAACAGATAGAAATAGATGGCATACCTGAGAAAGAATTTTCCGTATCTGAGGGTCAAAACCCATGTCGAGCATCCTATCTGCCTCGTCCAATACAAGGTATGTTACCCTTCGCAGATTGGTATTGTTAGATTCTAGCATATCTATAAGCCTCCCAGGAGTAGCAATTACTATTTCAACCCCTGCCGACAAGAAGTAAAACATAGATTATTGAAAGGAACTCCTGCCGATACATTGGACAGCAAAAAGAGAACTTAAACATATTACCAAAGGATGCACACTCTATGAAAGTCCTGCCTCTTCGATCAGCGTATTTATCTCTACTCTAATCAGCACCTACCTTTCTGGAGATCACGTACTTGAGGTCCCTTTGGAACCCCGCCATATATGCATGTATTCTTAATCCTTGATGATGCACCAAATTTAGTAGCTTCTTGCTGTATCTGAACAGCAAGCTCACGTGTTGGAGCTAAAACTAACACAATCGGACCATCTCCATGTGCTGACACCATTTTATTATTAAAAAAACTGTCAGTTAAGACTCCACAAAACTGAGTGGGATACACATAGATATAGTTTTTTTGTGTGTGGAAGATAAGGTTTTACCTAAGATTGGTTGTGCATTAACATGAACAATTGCTGGCAAGAGGTAAGAGATTGTTTTTCCTGACCCTGTTTCAGCAATGCCAATGAGGTCTCTACCTTTGAGAGCCATTGGCCATCCTTGTGCTTGAATGGGTGTAGGTTCCTTGAATCCAGCTTTCTCAATTTCTTGCATAACATACTCTACAATATAAAAGAAAATTGAACTTGATATTTTACAATAAAATAGCCCTCATTTTAATATTTAACAATAAAAACAACAGACAGAGATGATTGCACATAAGAACCTATCAGCTAAAGAATTATGTTACATGCAAAAAGTTATTGATGTCTACTGCTTGAACTTAAAGGGTAGTATACTAATACTTCATGGAAGCCTTTACCATGAACAAGTCATGGGAACCTTAAAACTAATTCTCGGACAGTCAATGCTGTAAACATGAAGCAGCTACATACAAATCCATGGAGCTTACTGGATACAGCAAGAAAATAACCATTAATAACCTAAGAATTTAATGTTCCTAGCACAAGATATATACAGAAAAAGAATCAACATACGAGCTCGTTATATTTTGGGTGGTTGTGACTTCATTTCAGTTTAACACTTACCACTACCGAAAAAAGGGGAATCCAATTTTGCTCTATCAAGCCACGGGAAGGTTAAAAAATAAATAAGTTTTAAGAAGAAAAGGCTATTGCGCAGCTAACCTATGCTAAGCAAGCATAATTACCAGGAAATCCAACATCTTCGAAGCTTTTGATGGGCTTTGGCACATCACGACCTTCTACAGTGATCTCTTTTCGCAGACGGTACTCCTCAACCTCCTTCTCTGACATCGCGGCCACTGATGGTGACTCAATGTAGAAGTCCTTTTTGAAAGGAGTCAGCCCATCTAGATCTGTACTCTTTGGTAACTCACCACCCTCAGTATCCCCTCTTCCTGTTGATGACCGAGCTGGGGCAGTATAACTTGAAGCCCCACCGAATCCAGAGTCACTACAATAGCATTTTCCATAAAAGACGTCAATGCAGGGAAATGAACAAAGTTATAGTATGGACGCTCACTGCTGATCATTTCAGAAAGGATATATATATTAACAAAAAACCAATAAAGCAACTTAGTAGTTTATGGCATGCTCGATTGCTCATCTATAGGCATTGACACAGAAATAGTCCTAGACTCTGGTCATGATCATATCAACAGATTTGTAACGAACAAATAATCCAACATAGAAAAAGTAAAAAGCTTTCCGATAGCAATAAATCTACCATCTACCCTACGAAATGCATTAGACAAAAATATATGACCAATTTTATTCCTGAAGATGGGTAGGAAATGTGAGTGAATTCAGCTAGAAACTCATGGTTCTCGTCTTCTAGCAGATTCTAACCGAAATATGAAAACAATGTAAACAAGCAATCCCAAGTGTTTTCCTTTTCAGACAATAAGCCAACAGCAATCACTTCTTGACTGCTCAGCAAACACGGTCAAAGCTAACCAAGGTACTGACCACTTCAAAGAGTAGGCCGAACTGCAAAACCAAGCCCTAGAAACTCCACAAAATCTTAAAATGCGTTCCTGAACTAATTGAAAGTACAGTGATTTCAATTGTGTGTTGGGAAAGACTTCCATATAATCGTAAAGCTAAGCTCAAACTTCAGAAATGAACACTATTCAAGCACACAATTAGGCATAAAATACAAATCCACTGCTCCTACCAATGAAGAATGCAGAATTGGACACAATAATGAAATTCTAAGGATGCAGTTACCTTCTCCGGTCACGGTAGGAAGTAGGATCGCCGGAGCGGCTGTCGTAGCGGCTCATGATATGAAATACTGGCTGCGGTGAAATGAAAGCTCGGCTCGGACTTGCCGGAGGACGGTAATTGGTGGCAACTTGCAGAGGAACGAAGTGCGAACTCTAAACTGCTTCAATCCAAGAGAAGAATTGTGAAAACTGAAAACCCTCTCCTGGAGTATGTGCTCACGCATATATCCGATTTTTTGGAATTGAAATCTTTGGGAAAAGGTTGAAAAAAAAAAAGGCAAAAAAATATATTTATTTATATATATATATATATATATATATATTATAATGGCTAAAGTCATTCTTGATATATATAAAACATGTTTGTAAAAATAAATTTTACATCTAATATGTATTAAAAACTAAAAAGTATATTATATTTATAAAAAAAGACATTGATATCACAACATCTAATATGTTTAAATACATATCAATTTTATAAAATTAACCGATTTTTTTTCTAAATATCACAACATTATAATAATAATAAAATTGAGTCAACTGATTCGTAATCAAATCGGGACTCAATTGTAATATTAATATAAGTTATAATGCGTAATAAGTGGTTTAACTTTTAAATTTTATCACATATATTATAAACTTAGGAAGATTTGGAGGATGTATTAATCTGATTCCGCATATTTTAGAAATAGAGACAAATGATCCATTTCCAACCATTATCTTACTATTTCCATTTTAGTGACTTGATTGAGCATGGTGTTGATATTGTTGGCCAAATGAATTGTATGTAATTTATACGTGCATTAACAAATAATTTCTCTACATAATAATGCGTAAACCAAAAACTTCCTAATAATGCCTTCATCAATAACAATAAGTATACCTGATAGACCTCCGGCAAAAGAGATGTGTAATTAAGATTGTTGGTTGGTTGGACCGTATATATGATATAATAATACTTTTTGCGCTTGAAAATAATTAGTAAACACTATAATAATAGTGTCACAAATGAGTGAGGAAATTACCCAAATTTGAATGGAACCGATCATTTGGATGGATACTAAATAAATGTAAACGGATCTAGTACGATTTTGGGATAAATTTTCAAGAACCGGTACTTTTAGTTCTGATTCCGGGGATAAGTAGCAAGGTATCCAAATACCCGGAACTGAACCTATTTAATATATTGTATATAATAATAACAATAATAATGCATTTACTAACCTAGATATATATTATGTAGCAATAGAGATCTCCATAGAATTAGTATTTGTTTTTTTCCTCTAAGCGTTCTTCTCACTAGTAGAGCTTAGTGGGAATCTTCAAAGTTTTATTTCATTGTGCCGTGACTCTGAAACTCGGAGATATCACAGCAACTCTTGGAGTTGACGATGTTAACTTCACTTCGCAATTCATTGAATACTGATGCTCGAACATGTCAAGATGTCATAACTGAGTTCGGGTAGCTTACTACTTGTATCTTTGTAATGAACGATCCATGATGTACCTTTTTTTTTTTGCCATTCCACGTTGAACCTTAATAAAGTCAATTGTTTATTTACATTCTAAACGGGTACCCAGAATCGGTCGGTTTTAAACGGTTCTGGTACGGTTCTGAATGATGAGTGTCAGGAACCATTTAGCACTGGTATGCTTCTGTGATATCCTAAAACTACAGGGTACCCGGATCCGCTCCCCCCTAAACACAACGGCCCATATTCGCTCATTAACGACCTGCCATTTCAAAACGAGTTTGTTTAGCCCAGCATGGATGCTTGTGACACGACACGATAGCACGATACGAACACGCAAAAAAAAAAACTGTATTCGTGAAAGAGTATAACAGAACGATAACACAATAGCACGAACATTGTTGGGAATCGGGTCTAAGGGTTAGAGTACGAGCAAGCACTCACTTAAATATATCATAAAACAACATATATTATTCATTACGGGATATTGATTCAAGCATGAGTCATTCGATAAGGGACATATAACCGACATGATAATTTGATTCGGGACATGTATTTATCCAACACGAGTAATATGATACGGGATATCGAATATGTTGATTTTGAAGCGCATACATATAGTCGATTTCTAAGAGATGATATTTGTTCCCACTCGTAAACGAGTTTTGCTAACGGTTTCTAGCAAATCATCTCCGAGAATACAACAACTACTTAGGGGTGGCAATGGATGCGGGTTTTACCCGCCCCGTGGATAAACCGCACCATATTTCATAATGGATACCCGTACCACAAAACCGCGGGGCTAATATGGATATTTTAAATAACCTATATGGATACGGGTTGAATATGGGTTGATCCAAGTGGATATGGATATCCACGGGTTAACCCAAATCAAGTCTATACATACTCCATCCGCCACCATCACACGACTCTGAATGACCATCACACAACTCCGACCGGCTATCCACAACTTCTTAAATTGTATGGAATCTTGGCCTACCTATACGAGAAATATAAATCGAAAGATTGAAAGGTTTGTATTGAGCAATTAATTAAGAGAACGAGTGATTTAGATGTGTAAATTAAAGGATCAATTGTTATATCATTATAACACTCATTTTTTACTATCCTCATTAACAATTATATATAAGTTAATAATAGCCGCCTAAATATTCATGATACTTGTAAATAATTTATAATATACTGAAACAATTTAATTGAAAATAAGATATATATGTTTTTTTTTTTATTAATATATATAAAATAAAAATTTCATACAAAAAATAAATGAATAAATATTAAAATATAAATTTATATAGAACACAAAACCTTAAATAAAACCCGGTTCCTTGTAATTCATGTATCATAATATTTTCCTCTTGAATTATCTGTTTTTATTTACTTTTTTTTAATTAATTAATAAATAATAATTTATTCAAAAGGACCATTCGGAATGTGGTAATTTTTTTTTTTTGTAACCCTAAATTTGAAATTATATAAAATGAATGGACATTATTAATGCCTATGACTTCTGCTACAATTTATAATAATAATTCTAGAAATGCACAAGTTAAAAATATTATAAAAATTATTTTCAAAATCCTCAAATAGATGATTTGGGCTTGAATTAAAACAATTTACGGTAATGGGCCGCCGGCTGATACAATTAGTCCGATAACAATCCGTCGTTCCGCAAATACTCGCGGGAGATAACAAAACAAAAGAGAGCGAAAAGAGTCCTTCCTTCTTCAACCGATCAATCGTCAACTGAAATTTTGAATTCTCTGAATCACGCTGCCGCCATGGACTCTATGCTCTTCGGCGCCGCCGCACTGTGTCTCCTTGACCTTGGTCTACCAATACAAAAAAATAAAATATAAACTTGAAATTCAATATGTGTTAATAGTGACTTATAATTTATCATATAAATTAAAATATTTGTTCATATATAAATATAATACGAGTGTCACTAGTTTTTTTTTTTTTTTTAATCTAATGGATGTGGTGAACCTTAAAGGACAATTTGACACTTAAAATCTCCCGACAACAATCTCCCGCTCCCGGCTACCCTAAAAATCTACAAGAGCAAATCTGCTAGAAAGAATAAGAAAAACAACAAGACATGCGATATGGAGGCAGGTCCGTCCAGTTCTCACATGCATACCAAGAGGTTAGTATTTATTATTGTTTCAAAAGTTTATTCAATTTGCTTTCTTTTTTGCGATTAACCCTAAATAACTTCATTTTACTAGATGATTGCTTCAGCAGATATTGAAGACGATGCTGTCTCAGTTCTTGAACCGTTCGAGACATCTGAAGAATCATAGGTTCAGTCGCGTCAAGCACGAGAGAAGTGAACAATTAGGATAGTCACAACTCCATGAAACGAAAAAAGATTTCAGCCTCATTGTAATAACGAAAGGTTTCTCTTTAAACTTAAAACTTAGATTAGTTCAGGTTCTAAAATAACAACTGAAATTCTACTCATGATCTATTTTAAAATTATGTCGAAACTGCATAAACAGAGTATTGAGATTTTTTGTTACACATCTGGTTTATTGATATTTGTGCTAGGGGTGTAAACGAGCCGAGTCGAGCCGAGTATCTGACAAGCTCGACTCGACTCACTTTACTCGAGCTCGAGCTCGAACTCGGTCGAGCTTAAATTTTTCAAGCTCGAACTCGACTCGATTTGATACTCGACGAGTTCAAGCACGGCTCAAATCGGCTCGATAAGTTTAAAATTCAATTAAATCATAAATGGTGCACCTTAGTTTGAGCTCGAACTCGACTCGATTAGTGTTTTGGCTCGAGCTCGAATTCGAACTCGACTCGACTTGAATATCCATATATATAATATTATGTAAAACTCAAATAAACTCGAGCTCGAACTCGAGTCGAATATGCGAAATAAAAAAGCTCGATTAGGCTCGCGAGCCTCTCGAGTCGAGTACCATTGAACTCGTACTCGACTCGACTTCAGAAAAAGCTCGACTCGAGCTCGACTCGGCTCGAATTTTAACGAGTCGATTTCGAATATTGACCGAGTCGATCTCGAGTAGCTCACGAGTAGCTTGACTCCTTTACACCCCTAATTGGTGCTTTTTATTTGTTGATATTCAAAATGAGGAGTTTCAAATCCGTGTGTTTTCATTTGTTCTATTTGGAGTTGTCATGGTATTGATGGGTGTACATGTTTTCTACAAGTTGCCATGGTGAAGTCAAAATTCGGGGTCATTGGAGCAACTTAAAGTAAAGTGTTTTAACACAAAATAAATATACTTACTACTCAAAGTACAACTGAAAGTCGCTAAAGTTATTATAAATTTGGTAAAGTGAAAATATTTTGTTTATTAGTCATTCTATCTATTAAATAAAATCTATGTTCTAAACATATTAGTCACTCTATAAACGATATTAACTAATACATAAATACTATGTATTACCACCAAATATGTATTATGGAAGAAAATATGAAGATAACTGAGATCACGCGTTAACTATCAAGCAATCATAATTTCAGAATTTATAGGTGGGATGAATGATCTTAACTGAAAAAGGAAAAAGACGCGTCTTTTTTCCTTAAAGATACATATTTTTCCATAAAGACACATTTTTTCCCCTAAATACATAATAAGGTTAAAGATGTTGCAATACAAATTTGCGTGTCATTCACATGTCTTGAATAGTTTGTCTAACATCATTTTAAAGTATTGGTGTTTTCATGCATTATTTTTGTTTAACAATTATTTTATTTATGGTTTAATCCTTCAATTTTAAGAGCATTATACTTTGTCTCTTATTAGTGATTGTCTTATTTTCATTTTTGCCCCTGATTTTTTTTAACTGTAAATGTTAAAACCCTAAAGTTGTCAAACATCATGGACCAAAGACCTGTTGACCCTTTTTATTTTCTACGATATAAACCCTAACATTTAAATTCAAAAATAAAATCTTAAAATCCACTTTTATAATCATTGTGATTATTCAGTTTAATTTTACAATTTTTTTGCTAAAATTGTAAATAAAATATTTACAAAATTAAGTTTAAAACATGGATACTTTCAAAAGATCCTAGCAAATCTCATGCTTGAATCAGTTAACTTGAATATCTAAAAAATGTTGATCAAACTATCTCTCGTTAAACTTGAATATGACAAAAGATTATTGAAGTTTATTTTGTTAATACTTTTGCATTTATTTAAATGAATATATATTATTACTTAGAATCTTAGATAGTTGGGTTAACAGGTCTTTTGGCACAACATCTTTGACAAATTTTGGATTTTGGTCCAATATTTTTTTTGCCTAGTTTTGGTACCATGTGTTTGACAACTTTTAGATTTTGGTACATCCGTTAGTTGACCGTCAGTTTGACCGTTAAATAGTCACGTGACTTGCACATGCCTAGCCCCAAATTTTTATTTTGTTCAGTTTAATTCTCAAATTTATTGTCATACCTTTTTATTTTTGAAATTTAGCCCTTAAACATTATAACCGCACCATATGACTAATTTGACTTAGTTATGGTCTGACTTATGACTAGATAGGACCATGGCTAGGATCGCCCACAATATTGTTTAGTTTAAAGAAGGCTGCACCGGCCCACAATATATATTTAGATGGGTCTAGATTTCTCGTATTGGGTTGGGCCTGATGATCCGGCCCAAATTGGTCCCCAAACTCTTCAAATAAATTACTTTAGTCCCTTAATCATTGACTTACGCAATCGTATCCTCAACTTAGTATAAAAGTGGCATGTCAAAATACGGTAGATGTGCTTGAACCTGGGAAATGAATTCAACCTAGATCTAACTTCTAAGATAGATGTCGGTCGGGGTAGCTTAAAAAAATGTCAGGTAAAATCAATAAATTTGATCTTTAAAACTTTCGAGAACTAATGAAGGTGTTACGTTAGTTTTCACGTTATAAATATTATAATTTATAAATATCGTAATACAAAATTATTAACTTTTAACATTAATTTTCTGATTCTTTTTGGTTGAAACATTATTCTGATTTACAGACATATTTTGTTATGTTAAGAAAAAACATTTTAAATAAATATTATATATTCTAACTTACGTACATCAATTTAACAAAATAATTAACAATAAAAAGAATATTTTTTTAATATATTAATTTAGAAATAAAATTTAAAAATCAATGATATATAACTTAAATTTTATTTGGAATATAATATATATCTCGTAAAAATTAAATTAGAGATGAATGAACGTTAAGCACTTTTCAGAAACCGTGGACGGCTTGTGGGCCAACTAAGTTGGGCTGGTCGGTGTATAAAGTCTGCATGACCCGGAATAATTTTTTATTTTTTGGAGCCGACTTACCTTTTTCTAAAATAGAAAATAAAGTAAAATTTATAATTGTTAATTCCTCCGGGAAAAGAATGCGAATCACTCGGAAATGATTATACATCTTTTTACATTTTTGTTATGTTTATTTATATTTATTATAAAGTACACAATCATATTAAGAGATTTCAGGAGTTTTTACTCTTTTCTTTCTCAGGTCGACATAACATGAAAGATAATTAAAATTACTATATATTTCAATTATTTTTATTTGCAATTTAACATCAAATAAAAAACGTGGATAGGTGCAAGTTAGTTAAATAATTATAACCTTTCGACCAACCATTTGACCGTTGACGGTTGCCTCTCCATTAAAATATATATATGTATGTAATTATACGGTGGTTGTAATCTAGATTAGCACGTAGCCAAGACAAGCTATTTAATATATATTTAAATTGAGAGGCAATCATCAAGGGGTGTTTTGGATGGAAGTAACGTGACATTAAATCAACATTACGTTGTTTAGTTTGCCAAACGACGTAATGTGCATTGTAATGTAATTTCCATCGTAATATCAGAATACGTCCAAACTCCATTCAACGTAATGTGAGATTACATAAAAAAACGGATGTAATGTGAGACTACGTCCAACATTACGGAGTGTTATTATTTTATTAATATTTATTAAATAGACAAAATATTTTGTATTATCATTATAGCTTATTATGATAATACGTTTGTTATTATTAGTAGTTTTTTTTTATTTTTTATCTACATCATAACTCATTATTATAATAAATAATAATCCACATAATGCTCGTATAAAATTAGTAAATTCTTTTCAATGCATTTTTTTATGAAAATTATCTTATAAAACTACATATGATGTTTTAACTATTAATTTTAATAGTTGTGCATATTGAGTTTACATATTTTGTTTTTAGAATTCATAAATGACTATAGTATTAACCACAAAACATAAAATTTAAGAAGTTAGTTGTTGTCAAAATATATCTTCTTTTTTAAATCTTATCATATAAAGATACAATATACTCTCTATAAATTAATATAATAATAATAAAGTCACGTTACAATGCACGTTACAACACATACCAAACACTATAATCTAACATTACACTCCACATTACAACACAACCAAACACTGTAATCTAACATTTCAAGTAATCTCACACTACAGCTCACATTACTCGTAAGCTCACATTTCAAGTAATCTCACATTACGTCCATCCAAACGCCCCATAAAGGAATTTGATCATATTTCTAAGTGAATTTTTATAATTTGATTGGCAATAAGTAAATTTATATATTTATTTATATTCTGATCCTTCCTTGATGCAATCAAAGAGCTCCTCGTTATGCATTAAATCTCTAGTTTATGAGTTGTGCATTTCATGATACAACTAAAGCAACATTTTCAAAAGACAATAAAAAGAAATATGAAAATTCCAACACTATAATGTCATTATTCCCCTTATTTTTTTGCCATTATTATTCCTCATATTTAAGACCTTTTACATTATTTATTTATTTATTATGGATGTCTTTTTTTTTTTTTTTTTTTTATAACCATATATTACGGATGTCACTTTAGTACTTGTTGTTATATCCAAAAGCTCATATTCTTCCAAGATCTATAATAATTGATGAATGGGATGAATCCACTGTCACTCAATAATTTTGTCAAATAATTTTTATTTAATTTCAAAATAGTGTATTCTTAAATATCCAATATATATCTTTATCTTGGGGAAAAAAATATATTTTTATCGGATTCACACAAAATACGTGTATTATCGATTATTAAATTGCTAGCTAAAACTCACATGGATAAGTTGTTAGTTTGAACTTTTTTGGACAAATGCTAATTTATGTTTTGTTTTTAGACGAATTGCTAGTTCAATTAAATATTTCGTTTAACCTAAATAAAATTTATCACGTGTCTTGCACGAAATTATCCTTAGCTATATATCATTTATAAACATCCATATAACGAAAATTATATCTAAACATAAGAAGCATTTCGAAAATCAACTTTTCTCTGGAAGCAATTCATTCATTTTACGTGGTAACCACTTGACAATTTATGTGCAAATTATCATAAATATTCGATGAAAGTAATTTTTCCACTCCTAACATTCCAAATTATATATATTTTTTTTTATAATCGTTCCAAATTATATATATATATATATATATATATATATATATATATAAAATCAAGCAATTAGTATGAATAGCCAATTTTAAGTTATAATAATAATTTTTTTGAGTTAATAGTTAGAAATTTGATAATGAGTTTAACGGATCGCTTTATTCATAATATAGGTTTTTATAATGATGTGCAGTACATGAGGAAAATAAATAGGATCTTTATGACCATTTATTCATTTATTGGATCAGAATTTATTATGATATTTCTTGACCCTTTATTCTATTACACATAGATAGCATTCTCATATATTTTATTTTTTCCTCAATAAAATCTGCAACATCTAAATTGGTAATAGTATCAATACCATTGTAAATATTAGCATCATTGTTGTAGACGATATTTGCTTCAACACTTGCACATTTATTGACTTCACCATTGGGAATGGTTAAATTTGCTTCAGCATTGATTCCTTTCTTGAATTTTGATAGAGAGTAACAAAGTGCTTAGGTGTACGGCAGATACGTGCCCAGTGATTTTTCAAACCGCATCGGTGACATGCATTGACATTGCCTCTAGAAGGATTGCTTCTGGAGTCCTCCTTGTATTCATGCATATTGTTGTTGCGGTAATTATTTCATCACCTGCCACGCCCACACCCACGTCCACGACCTCTACCACGATTTGGACCAAGATAATTTTTGGAATTTTGGCCTCCGGACGAATTATTATTACGAGCTATTGCTGCATTTGCTTCTGGGAGTGCAGCAGATCCACTTGGGCGGGCCACGTGATTTTTCATCAAAAGCTCGTTATTTTGCTCAGTCACAAGGAGGCATGAAATCAATTCAGAATATTTCTTAAAACCTTTTTCTCGATATTGTTGTTGTAACAACACATCAGAGGCATGAAAAGTTGAAAATGTTTTTTCCAGTAAGTCCTCATCAGTTATCTTTTCTCCGCATAATTTTAATTGAGAACCTATTTTGAAAATTGCGGAATTGTATTCACTTACGGTTTTAAAATCTTGGAACCGTAAGTGCATCCAATCATAACGAGCTTTAGGGAGAATCACTGTTTTTTGGTGCTCGTACCTTTCTTTTATATGATTCCATAATTCAAGAGGGTCTTTGACGGTGAGGTATTCCGCCTTTAAGCCTTCATGCAAGTGGTGACAGAGAAATATCATTGCTTTCGCTTTGTCATGACTCGATGTTTGTCCGTCTTTTTTAATAGCATTGCCTAGACCCCTCGCGTCTAGGTGTATCTAGCATCAAGCACCCATCCCAAATAATTTTTCCAGTAATGTCGAGGGCAGCAAATTCGAGCTTAACTAAATTCGACATGATTTTTTTAAAAAAAAAGCAATTAGTATACAACATTAAATTAAAAGTATAATTGATAACAATAACAATTATGATGGTGAAGTATAATAAGTACGAACTATTAAATCATGTTTACGTGATAGTAAGAAGTTTAATAATGATGTTAATAATATAATTATCATGGATTACGATGCATAGGTAAAGACAATGTATTGTATATTATACATGTAGTTAAATCATACGTGAGGTAAAGTACATAGTGTCAAAAATTACATGGAGAGTAATATACGTGGATGTATATAACATGGATGAAACATCATTGTTCCGTAAGTGAAACATGGAAATATAACGTGGATGAAACATGGAGAGCAATTACGTGGATGAAACATGAAAATATACGTGGATGTATATAACAGAAAAATAGAGCAATTACGTGCTGATAACATATTATGAAACATACCAAAGACAAGAGAAAGATGATATGAAGAGAGTAAATTGGGATGTCTTATTCTCATGTACAAGAGCCACCTTTATATAGGGTACACATTCTTGAAGAACAAGAATAATTAATACAAGGAAAGTGTAAATAAGGAAGTTGATATATACATAAATATTAAACATCCATTTAATTCTCTAAAACATATATTCATAACAATACTAAATTTATTTATTTTTATTTTTTAAATGAAAACGTCATCCTGGGTGCGATCATACCAGCACTAATGCACCGGATACCATCAGAACTCCGAAGTTAAGCATGCTTGGGGGAGAGTAGTACAAGAATGGGTAACATCCTGGAAGTCCTTGTGTTGCACCCCTCTTTTAAATTTGGCAAAAAAAAAAAAAAAATGAAAACGTCATCCTAAAAAGTAAAATCAGGTTAAAAAAAAAAGTGAAACATTTAAGAGGTGGCGGCGGGTATTTGATGTGCGTGTGGTGACTGTGGTGTGGTGAGTACTTTACTTTTTCTACCATTGACTTAAGCCGCCGTAGAAAGAGTAAAGACCGTATTTTTACTGCTTCCTTTCGTCGATCCACCGTCGTCTGACGCCGTTGAAGCAGTACCAGACTAGTCAAGCCTCACTTTTTAAGAAGCTCAATAACATTTCCCGTAAAGCCTCCGTCTCGATTCGATCTTTCCTCCACCCCCTCTTCTTCGGTTTGCTACTCCTCGGATTCTTCGTTCAGTCGTTGATTGGATCGAGCTCCAATGGGTACGTGCTGAAATTACCTTCTAATTGGATCTGTTTCCAGCTGGATGTTGTGTACATGCAATTCTTGTTTGGTTGTTGGATTGTTGCTCATCTAGGTGCAATCAGTCACTTTCTAGTTTTTTTTTTTTTTTTTGCTGAAACTTTCTAGTTTGTTGCTATCTGGTTTTTTTTTCCTGTTTTAGCTTTTTCCGGAGACATCTGCTTATTTGAACGATTTCTGGGCTTCTTTAAAGGTTTTCTTAGGTGAATCAGCTGTATATTACTTCGAATTTGTTAGAATTGACAAAATTTGAAGGAAATCAGTAGTGTTAGCTGAATCTGGTCGGAATTGGTGTGTTTGGTCCGATCCGTTTCTGTGGAATAAAAAAATGTAGCGAAGTTAAACTGTTTGATCTGTTACAGCTGAGTAAAAATCAGTTTCTCGTTGCCTGTTGTTATATTCTGTTGGGATTAAATAAAAAGCATGATAACATCGACCAGGAGTGAATTTTCGCTCTAATGGCGAGAAGAGATGGCGAAACAGTGTTTGAGATATCAGTTCTTTATTCAACATTGATTTGCAGCTTACCCGTTGAATGATCTGATTCTCTAGAAAGTTTATTTGGATTAATTTTTTATGTTCATTATTTATCATTTCAATTGTTGGTATAACATGCAACATTTGAAAAGATCAAGCTTGCTGTTTTCCAGTTGGGTATTTTTAATGTTAATTTTGATTGTCTCAGATAAAAACGAAAGCTGTTCTACACAACTCATTGATGGAGATGGTAGGTTCAATGTTAGCGGACTCGAGAGTTTCATGAAGGAGGTCAAATTGGGGTCATGTGGCCTTTCTAACGTTGACGCCTCCCTCTATCATGGGTCCACAAAGTAGTGGTAGGTATGTATCATTTCAGTGAGCTAATAAATAGGCTTATTATTGTTTTTCATCTTCATATTGATTATAAATGGGTTTGTTTTACTGGGTACTAATGATATATACTTCATGTCTTTTATGATTGCTTCATCAGGGAAGAGTACTCTATTAAATCATCTCTTCCGCACAAACTTTAGAGAGATGGATGCTTACAGAGGAAGGTATGTCTAATGTCAATGTCTTACCCTGCCCAGTGAATCTCATATAGGTGTGGGGATCAGTGTTCAGCAAAATTATTTGTTTTTAGGTCTCAAACGACCAAAGGTATTTGGGTGGCGGGTATTGAGCTGTTGTAATGGAAGAGAACAAGGAGAGGTGCGTTCTCCATCTACTGAAAAATGGGATGTATATGTGCATTTACTTAGGATACTACTTATAGGCGGTTTTGTTTGTGTTTGATTCAGGACGATACAGCATTTGAAAAGCAGAGTGCACTTTACAAGGCAATTTCTGATTGAATATCAAGTTGTTGGGCTTTCAAGTTATGAAGAGAAGGAAGAGGAATTCAAAGTGCAGGTATGATCTGATCTTGTTATCATGGTTAACTACCTAAGTTTTGCATCGAAATTCTCAGTGATGTTATTATCTTGACTTTTAGGGTGATTTATATAATTAAGGGGGTATATTTATGACTATTTTTGTTTTTGAGTATGCAGTGAAAAATGCAGAAGCTACATATATATTTTGGAGAAGGTGTAAGTAAGATTAGCAAAACGAAAGAAGCATCAAAAGGTTATGAAGTTGACAGTATATGCGCGGCTTTGAGCTGGTTCTATATATATATGATGGGCAGGCAAAGATGGATGGATCTGTAGTGTATTGTGGAGCATTCAGTTCAGGATCATATCTCTTCCTCTTTGGTCACTGCTGCAGCTGCAATCCAAGGTTAGTGGGAGGGAGATATTTCACAACTCCCTTTACATATTCAGTCTGAGTTGACATGTTGTGAGGGAGGGAAATAAAAGATACATGGGTTTAGAAAAAGTTGTGTTTTTTGGCACTCTTAGGATGATGTATATAATAATGGAGGATATATGAAGCCTCGAAGACAATCTGCCAGTTTACATAGAAATTGAAAATGAAAAAGGCAGTATATAAATTCAAATTCAACAATTACAGGTAAATAAGTAATAATTCAGGTATATATAAACCGATGATGATTCCATAACACAAATGCAAATGCAAATGCATGAGAAGACGAAATTCCAAGAAACAAAGTAGTAATTAAGTAAGATTGAGACGCGGTTGAATCCAAATGGGTGCAGGCATGTAGGGATTGCTAAGTCGAGGGTAGAGTGGGTTGACTTGGTCATCATCACCTGGGGTGTAGAGGCCTACATCGTAAGGCTCGTCGAAGCGTTTGCAATAGAGTGTGAAGTATATTGAGTTTGGTTTGCATCCCGGGAAATCAGAAGCTCGAACCGACACCGAGTCATTGTTGTCACCCAGAAACAAGGCTTGATCCCTAAATTGATTCAACTTGAGAATAATTCTTCTTCCATCTTCTTCTTCTTGTACTAGCTCGTAAACCCTAAAGCGCCAGCACCACTTTTTGCGAGCCTCTCGTAGGCATTCAGTCTCCTGCTGCATGTTATGAATCGGGAACCTCTCAATGTATAGTAGGGTTCCAGTTATGGGCTCTGCAAGGTAGGGTTTAACCAAAAACTTTACATCTACTTTTGTAAAGACTTGCAATCTAATAACGTAGCTGCGGTCTTGTTGTTGGATGATGTCGATTGATCCGATATTCCCATCAATCAAGGCATGGAATTTATGGTTGAAATAGATAATATCGTCACGCATCATATAATCCTCCTTGTCCTCAAAATAATTATCGGCGTAAATCCACGTGTCTCGTGTGGACGAAAAGAGTGAGATTCGTCCATGGAGTTGTAGAGCGAGCAGCTCATAGCCATTGGAGGTGCAGGGGTCGTGGGAAAGCACTACTTTGATCATAAAGAAGTCAAGAGTATGGTGTAAGAGCAATGGAGGAAGATGGATGGTTGCATGAGTGAAAGGATTGAAGAGCGTCAAATCAACAAATGTAGGATTGAGATGATCAGGTTGTTGTTCATCATAATATATATCAGGTTGTTGTTCATCATAAAATATCAGCCATCCGTGTGAGGATCCACACCATATTCTGTTCCAAGTCTCAGGCACACACAAACCAACTGTGGATGTGTTATTAATAACATTGTCAAGTATTCGATGTGTCCAGCTGCTCTTATAATCATCCTCCAATATTCTACTTCTTCTATCAGCTGGGATTAACAACAAAGGGAGGCGCTGCTTCTTATTCATCCAACTTCTCCGGATATACTCATACCATAACTTACACACAACCGCACACCGCATATAGTCATTCAATGACACCTTATCAAATATCAAACCTAGCAAATCCTCACATAGTGAACCCCCCCAGTTATTATTATAATAATAATTACCTCCTAATTTCAATTCTTCTTCATCCACATCATCACCTGCTGCTGCTGCTGCCCCTCTTCTTTTTCTTCTTATCTTTTTCCCATGCATCGACTTTTTACCCATTCTCACCCGACCAAGTTTGTGGTGGTCCTTCTTCTGCGTTTCGTCTTCTTTGCCGGAGCTACTTTACAGTCTCTCTCTCTTCCGACTGTCTGTCTCAATCAACTCTCCTCATCTGGAACCAACCCTAGCTAGCTATATATATGCGGGCCGGCTAATTTAGTAATTTTCAACGTATTAGGGAATAAAATATATTAGTAGATATATTTTATTATATATAGATAAGTTTATATATATTTTTAGTATATTATCATATTATGTTTCTTATTATATTGATATAGATATAATCTTGTATCTATATATATAGGTACATGTACTCAAACTCTAAACATGATCAATAATACAATTCTCATTATTCTTCTATATGATGAAATTATCTTTACAAAGATAAAGTAGAACAGAGCATCAAATCAATATTCGGTATAAGTATAACCTCCCACCACATTCCATATTGTCTCATTTCAATAACTTGCAAATTCAATAACCAACCCTTAATTAATATTTTATAGGGATTTCAATATTGATGTCGCTATCTCTATGGCCCATTGTCAGTAGGCTTCAGCTCGGTATTTCAATGCACATATATAATGTAGGTGGGCCGGTCTAGGCCTAAATATCGGAATTCACCCTAAATCAACAGACGATGAAATAAAATAAAAAAACTTATCACATTGCCCTCGTGTTTGTAGGATTTTTTTTTATTATAATAAGAAAGATTATAAACTATAAATTCAAAAATACCCCCGCTTTTGATGAATTAGTTAACATCCAAATACCTAACTAGAGCAGGTACTAACAAAACAACGGAAGTAGTTATAACAAAGTAAGAAATATAAATACAAACAATAGTAAATAACATAACTGCTTAACAGACAAGTGATGCATCAGAAATTAGAACCTTAACTAAAGGTCGAGATTTGAAACCAATTATTCTCAAGATCAACTTCATTGCCGGAACCTTTTTAATGATCTTAAATTGCACATTGGGCCGAGTCAAACCCAACAGGCCAATATCGAACAATCATTTTCACAAGTGGGGTTCCATCCTAAAACCAATTGGTGATAGGAGGAGGTAGTTCACTTGCTTATATAGTTGCTCATATTCAATTAAACCACCGGTGTGGTATTAATCTTGCTCACCGTGACTCAACAAATGATTCTTTTGGCAAAGGTTTTACAACCAAATCCATTTTAGTGTATACGAATATACAAATCCCGGAAGGAAGTAGTTCAAAATAAACCGTCGTACAAAACAATTCCATTCTGAAATGCATATCAAAAACTATATTAATGATAAAGGAAAATGACAAAAAATAAAACTCATGAACCAAATTTCCAAATTCACCAAGTGGCAATAAAAATCTTGTTAAATAGATTTGCATATAAGAATTATTTTTATTTGATTTTTGTTATGATGTCATATTAAATAATTGATAAAATCTTAAGTAGATTGCGGTAAACAATTGCAGCAAAAAATATATTAAACAAGGCAACAAAAAGAATAATATTGCGGCAGAAAAATAATTTATATGTAAAATTGTGGATGGTGAAAATTAAACTATGGATGAGGCAAATAACATATTCACGCAAAACCAGCTAAGCTAATGAGCAATGCTTATCAATCTTGTTATTTGAATTAATTTATTGGGTCCTTCAAAATTATTATATGGGATTCCGATCGAAAATTACCAATCCCGGATCCATTACTAGTTTACATAGCTAATTATTTAGAGTTAATTCTTTTAGGTAACGTCTTAGTTAATACTTTGTTTGTTTTGTTTTGCTATTTGTTTTGTTTTGCTATTAGCAAATACATGAGTATTAACTAATACTCGTTTCTATAGTAAATTATGTATTAGCTAAGACTTCAAAAAATAATTAATTAGCTAATACATAGTGTCTAATGACCAAAGTAACCCTAATCTTACTTAATATATAATAACTACGCCAACTTCGGTCTAGGACACATCGGGTTCAAGTCGGGTCGTGTTATGTTCGGGTCTAGTTAGGCATGATCAGGTGGATCAGGCTCAGGTCACAGCGGGTCGTCTGATGATATCAGTTCGGTTTATGGATAGTCTGACCATTTTTGTGCCGGGCTGGGTCATGTTCGGGCCCGAGTTGGGTCATGTTCGGCCGGGTCGGGCATGAGCCACATCAGGTCTGATTCCCCCCCCCCCCCCCTAAAAAAAAACCCAAGAGGCTCGTCTGAGGCCCAAAAATACTAAGGCCGGAAACACTCCGAGTGTCGAAATCCACTCGGAAGACTCCGAGTAGTAAAAGCTACTCGGAGTACCCGAGCGGTCCTCTTGGGGTACCCTAGTGGATTATTCCACTCGAGTACCCCCTCCTCCCGGGTGAGTATCTCTCACTCGGGCGCCAACCCCCGGACGATCTTCAGATGCCATTTTGAGACACCTAAACCATCTAAGGTCAAACCTAACTTATTTATGGTCCACTTCGGTTCATATCATCAAACCGCCACAACCAGATCAGAATAGTCTGAAACCAAAACGGTTCTTAAGGAACTCTATAAATAGAGCTCTCATATCTTCATTAGAAGGTAATCTACCTCTCTCTAAGCTTACTTTCTTATGCTAGTCCATTCTCACTTGAGCATCAAAGTGGGCTTACCGGGAACCCATCGCTATTTTTGCAGATATTCGAGAAAAAGAAAGAGCGAGAATTCGAGGCGAAAACGATCGCGAACGTGTGTAAACATTAGTTAAATAAGAATAATCTCACCACCAACCAAGGTACTACTCTACTCCAAATATTTGACCATTGACAGTTGCCTCTCCATTGAATATATGTATGTAATTATTATAAGGTGGAAGATGGTGGTAATCTAAATTAGCTATGCCTTAAGTTTAACTCGGGCAACAATTTAGTATACGTACCCAAGACAAAATTATTTGAGAAAAAAATATATTTAATTTTCGAGGTAGTCATGAAGGGAATTTGATCACATTTCTAAGTTACTTTTCGTAATAGGATTGATTGGTAATAAGTAAATTTTATTTATTTATTTATTTATATTCTGATCCTTCCTTGATGCATTTAAAAAGCTTCTCATTGTGCGTACTTAAATCTCGAGTTTATGAGTTGTGCATTTCACGATTTTGTTGAATCCTGTTGGATCACGGCGGGAACTCCGGTTACGGTGACGGATTCCTTAGCTCCTCGCAATCCTGCAGAAGGGGAATAGAGGGCGGCGGCCCAGAATCCCTCTCCGATGCTTAACGTAAGTACGGTGGTCAACAGATCAAGCAAGCAGTATTTGTGTGTATGTCAAAAACGTAACCTTAATCTGGAATAACTTCCCTCCTTTTATAGAGGAAAGGCTATCCCAGTTACCTGATTAGGCGGTTGGATTGTGATCCACTATCCCACATATCTCGCCGTATATCTTGCCACGTATCTTGTACAGTTATTCGTATCCCACATATCTCGCCCATTATACCACTACTGTGATCATGGCGAGATTTCCGGGATTGTGCTCTTACTGGCGAGTCTCGATCATTATCGGAGACTCCCAGGTTGCATCGTTGAGGATTCGGTGTCGGGGAGTGGTATCAACTCCCATATCGGGACCGACTACGTCCAGGTCCGATATCTTCGGGGCTCTCCCCTGTCGGAGCCATACTTACTCGGGGCTATTCAATGTCGGGACCTCCTTCCGTCGGAGCCCTTAGCCTTCCAGCAGCCCAGCTCCTAGCCCAACGGGCCTAATCGCCGTTTGCCAATCGTTTAGGGGCCTAACGGCCTTCGCCGGGGCCCATCATTTGCCCCCAAGACGTGAGGGACTTATAGTGCGTCGCGTCTTTCAATATCGGACCCCTCCACATCCCAGTCGTGGGTCTTTGTTTGAAACGTTGGAGGCCATTGCCTTACTTTTGTCGGAGGCCTTTGCCTTGGATCTCTTCAAGATCCTTTGGGATCCTGCTTGGATTCGAGGGGATTTCTTGATCAGACCAGCATTTAATGCTGATAGGAGGTGAAGGGGCGTTTCGGGTTCCGCGCGCCTGCTTTCTGAAAAAGCACTTTTCAACCGCCCCGGTACGTCATTACTCTTGTCTTATCTATCCCATGCGTCCTGACGGTTCAGGTTAAAACCGTTTCGCCTTCTTTGAATTAACGCGTTTCCTTTTGGACGATTCTGATTGAGTGGTTTTGAATTCTACGGCTCAGATTGCCCACCCCTTCAGTTCTCCTTTCCTTCTCTTATAAAACCCTAGCCCCAGACACTGTTTTACCTTCCTTTTACCTCTTCTTCTCTGCGATCCCAAGAGCTTTGATTTCCCAGGTTTCGAGTTTTCACCGGCGATTCAAGCACTTCAAATTTTTCCGATCAAGCCTTCAGTCACTATGTCTGGTAAGATTCTTCTCCTTATTATTCTTTTCCTTTTCATCTTTGATCTTCTTAGGTTTCAATTTTCCCCTCCTTCCTTCCCTCGACGACTTTCAGCCGAGGAATCTGCCACTGTTGGGCCACCTTTCGTCTTCAAGTATCTCAAGAACTTGCTTGCGCCCATTAACTACGATAGGGCTTGTATAGAGTGTGGCATCTTCGAATCCTCCTTCGGGGCCCGCTATCCCTACGAGCAATCCCAATTCAGTCCTCGTGACGCTCAGATTACGCTCCCCAAAGGAGATGAGGTGTTCATCTCCCCAGGGCAAATTCGTGCGGGAATCCGACTCCCTTTCTGTCCGAGTTGGGTGGAGCTGTGCAACCATTATAAGACTTACCCCACGACCTTCTCCCCACACGCAATCCGTACATGGATTGCCTTCCAAGTGTGGTGTGATATCAACAAAGAAGATTGGAGCTACAGTCTGGAGCTTTGGCGGGTCCTCTACAAGATGACCTGTAATAAGGATGGTATCTGCTCCTTCACCCCCCGCCAACCCGAGGGGACCGACGAGCAGTATAAGGAGCTGGGCTGGGATAGGAAGGTGTCCTGGAGGATTTGCAAAGAACGGGCCATCATCCATGATAAGGGGCATGACAATGCCAATTGGAAAGAGCAATATTTCTTCATCAAGCCTGGTCCCATCGAGTGGCCGAAGACCGTCGTGGAGTCTGATCCTCCTGTGCCTTTCCGTTCATGGTCGGAGCAGACCAAGAGGGCCTTGATGCTTATCCAGGCCCGTCGCTGGGAGGAGGGGTATCAGCCCTTCGAAGCCACTTCTGTCACCGACCAACAGCGGATCAAAATTTCCATCATGCTGATTGATCCCAAGGCCGGGGGAAAAATTCATGATGGCGTTTCCAATGTAATTCTCTGGGTAATCTTCTAATTATTTCTTGTTTCCACTGCTTACAGCCTCTCGATCATCGCTGACCGTCCGTCTGTTTCAGGAGGATACCGATGCCTCCCATTCGCTGAAGCGCAAGAAGAAGTCCTCCCATCGAAAGACTTCTGCCACGTCGGAGCCGTCTCGGAAGAAGGCGAAGACCTCCGAGGCCCCAGGGTCTGCCCCCACCTCCGAGGGGCGGACTAATACGGATGTGGTCAGGGCCGCCTTCAACGTCCGCTCCGAAAAGGAAGGTAAGGAAGTTTTTCGTGCTATAAAGAGATATAGAGAATTGGTACCTCAGGACCTTCAAGCCTCCGATATGGAAGGGCGGATTAGGGATGTCAAGAATATCCTCCGAGGGGAAACTCCACATGTTCTCGAAGCGGGTTATTACGACTTTTTCGGCCAAGAGAGATATATGGAGCGTTGTTTAATTTGGCACACCGATATCAATTTACTTCCTCACCTTATTCGCCCCGCTGCAGGTCCCGCGGACGTCGCCCCTGCTGTACCTGCCTCAGACCCCGCGCCTGCAGCGGAGCCGGCGGTGGAAGATGCCCCAACGGAAGCCCGTGGCGAATTCGGTCGGGTGACCAGCTTGGAGGACTCCCCCTCCGAGGATCAAGCTGAGGAAGAAGGTCTAATCCTCCGAGGAAAGCCGAGGTCGACTCCTGCTAAGTCGCCTAGTAGGAAGATGTCTCCACTCCCCATCACGCCACCATCGTCACCCGCACCGCCATCGTCTTCAGTTAGGGGCGCAACCCCCGAAGCCCGAGTAAGTGAAGATGGGGGGGCTTGCCTGGTTGTTCCTCCATTCCCCTTGGATGGGGAATACTACCGGGCCTTCTCTTCGGACCAGAGCGCTGAGCCTTGGAGACCGGTGGAGTCCCTTCGGGGGATTCCTCTACATCGAGGGTGTCAGGAGAAGAACCTGGCCTTGCACTTGGTGTCGGGCTCGATCCCGCCCTCACTGAGGCGCCCCCTCTCTCTGGACGAGGAGGACATCCGGCAAATGGCCGTCCGTCGGATAGAGGTAGGTACACTTTGTTTTTATTCATCATCTGGAAGCATTCCGATTTTTAGATACTAAGCTATATTTTGCCCTCAGGAAATGGCGGACCAGGATCGTTGCTTCGGCTACATTCTGTCTCTGCGGAGGGCGTTGGAGCAAGAACGGGCCAACTCCAACCTCGAGAGCTTGACCAAGCTCCAGGAGGACCTAGCTGCCTCCGAGGCGTCAAGGCTCCGAGCGGAGGAGGGTAAAAGGCGGGCCGAAGAAGGTTGGCAGCGGGCCGAGGAAGTTCGGCAGCAGGCTGAGGAGGGTAGGGCCAAGCTTGCTCAAGAGGCCCAATCTAAGCAAAGGCAGATTCTAAGCCTTGAGAGCTCGCTTAGGCGGGAGCAGCAAGCGGCCTTGGCGGATCGGAGCCAGGCTGCCTTCGATAAGGCAGCGTTGAAAGAAACTGCTGAGCGACTGAAGCTTGAGAAGCAGAGGGCCATCGCGGAGCTAGAGGAGGCAAAGGCGGATCATTCCGCCCAAATAACAAACGCGAAGGTCCAGGCCCGCGAGGAATATCGGAGCTCGGAGGACTTCAAAGCAGACGCGGCAAGACATTGTCAGGAAGATTTGCAGAATGCCATCCTTGATATTGTCGAAGAGCTTAATGAAACCTACGGGGACTCCATCGACTTGAGGAAGTCCAAGACTCTCGGCCTAGCCGCAGAGACGTACCTTAGCCTCCCGTCGGAGAGCTCCTCCGAAGACGCCGACGAGCCTCCTACCGATCCCTCTGAGCCTGCCCCTCCAAAGCCCTCTGAAGATTCAGCGCCCGAGGACCGAGTTTAATTTGTTAAATCTTAAGTCTTCGTATTCCTTCCTCATTATCTCCCTTGTATCGGACCTCTCAGGCCTTCGAGCCTTTTATTACTGTCTTTTTCGATTATGTTCTTCATAGCGCTTTTATCGGGCCCTAAGAATCTTAAGGCTTTCGGACGTCCAACGACGCTTTTTAATCGAACCTTAAAAACTTAAGGATTTTCGGACGTCCAATGACGCTTTTTAATCGAACCTTAAAAACTTAAGGATTTTCGGACGTCCAATGACGCTTTTTAATCGAACCTTAAAAACTTAAGGATTTTCGGACGTCCAATGACGCTTTTTAATCGAACCTTAAAAACTTAAGGATTTTCGGACGTCCAATGACGCTTTTTAATCGAACCTTAAAAACTTAAGGATTTTCGGACGTCCAATGACGCTTTTTAATCGGACCTTAAAAACTTAAGGATTTTCGGACGTCCAATGACGCTTTTTAATCGAACCTTAAAAACTTAAGGATTTTCGGACGTCCAATGACGCTTTTTAATGTATCGAGAACAACTCAGGAATACTTTGATCAGAAGTAACCTCTTTATTGATTGATGTCTTTAACATAGCATGCACCACTCAGGGCGACTTAATTACATCTTCGCGCCTCTACGGACGACTTATTTGTCAAACATGGCATTTCTTCAGATGTTCACCACTAAAGGTGTTTCTTAAAACCTTGCCGTCGAGATCCTCTAACTTGTAAGCGTTCGGGGCCGGCATGCCTACGATCTTGTAAGGCCCTTCCCATTTCGGGGACATCTTGTTGATCCGATCTTGTAGGGCGAATTCATTCCGTCGTAAGACCAGTTCTCCTGCGTAGAACTGTCGCGACTTGACCTTCCGATTGTAGTACCTGGCCGTCGCCAAACGCATCCGAGCTTGCGCTATGTCGGCCTCCAGTCGTTTTTCCTCTAGCAAGGATAACTCCAGGCGCCTTGTTTCGTCATTCGTCAAAGGTCCTATCCTGGCTCTTCCTGGGCTCGTCGAGGGCTCATAGCTGCTGGTTCGATGGGACGCCACCGCGATTTCCACGGGAGCGACCGCCTCTGTTCCATAAACAAGTGCAAACGGGGTTTCACCTGTTGACCGCTTGGGTGTCGTTCGGACCGCCCACAACACGTTCTCCAGTTCGTCCAGCCATTTTCCGTCCAAAGCGTAGACCCTCTTCTTCAAGCCCTCCATCACGATTTTGTTGGCCGCCTCTACCTGCCCATTGGTCTGAGCGTGGTGGACGGACGCTGTTCGATGCTCGATACCGAACTCGTCTAGGAACCTCTCCAACTGGGCCCCATTAAACGGAGGACCATTGTCACTGATGATCACCTTCGGCACCCCATATCTCGACAGAATTCGGGTCTGAAGGAACTTAATGATATGTCCTGCTGTTGTTTTGGCTAACGGCTTAGCCTCGATCCACTTCGAGAAGTAGTCGATCGCGACCAGCAGATGTGTGCACTGGCTCTTTGCTTTCGGAAGGGGTCCCACCAGGTCAATGCCCCACTGTGCGAAGGGCCAAGCACTCCCAATGGGCATCAAATCAGCGGCGGGGGCTGTGATATTCGAAGCATATCTCTGACACGCGTCACAGGATCGAACAAGCGCCGTTGCTTCCTTATTCATCGTAGGCCAATAATATCCCAAGTTCAACGCCTTCCTCAGGATAGATCGAGCGCCCTCGTGACAGGCTGCGACTCCTTCATGCAATTCTCTCAGAATCCGAGTCGTATCGGGTTCGGCCACGCATTTCAAGAAGGGCGTCGAAAGCAGACCCTTTTTGTACAACTGGTTGTCCACCATCGCGTAATTAATTGACATTCGTCGCAGTCGCTCCGCTGCCACTTTATCTTCAGGAAGTGCCCCCGTCGTTAAGTACACAATTATCGGGGTCATCCAAGTGGATTCCTCCTCTGCCCCTGTCCCGATAGCGCACACCTCCGACGGATCGGTGGTCGATAGAATCACCTTCTCCAAGAAGTGTACCTTCCGACTCTCTTCCAAAGGTGCCCCCAAGGCATATTTGCTCAAGGCATCAGCCTCCACATTCTCTTCCCTCGGAATCGCCTCGATATCAAAGCTTTTGAAGCTCTCCTTCAAGGTCCTAGCCTCCTGAAGATACTTCTTCATGACCGGATTATTTGCTCCATACTGCCCCCGAACCTGATTTACAATCAGGCTAGCATCACACTTCACCTTCAAATGTTTAATTCCGGTGCCCTTTGCGATTTTCAGCCCCGTTATGAGAGCCTCATATTCCGCCTCGTTATTGGTGGCTCTAAATGTTAGGGCCAATGCATATCGAAGTGGCTCCGCCCCGCCTGGCGGAATCAATACGAACCCCGCACCCGATCCGTCCGAGCTTGAGGAGCCATCCGTGTACAACTCCCAGGTGTTCTACTTATTTGGCTGTTCCGACTGCCCTGCCGTCGGGGCCTCTTCAGTATTCCCGGTTGCCCCCTCTACTGTTTCCGTTGCTTCAGGATCGGGAATAGTAGATTCAACTATAAAGTCGGCCAATGCCTGCCCTTTGATAGCTGTTCTCGGAGCGAAATGAATTCGAAACTCGCTAAGTTCCACGGCCCACTTTACTAGTCTCCCCGACGCATCGGGCCGGTTCAAGAAGTGTTTCAATGGCTGATCAGTCAACACCGTAATTTCATGCGCATGGAAGTAGGGCCGTAACTTTCGAGCAGTAATAATCAACGCAAAGAGGTACTTCTCAATCGGAGGGTAATTCATTTCACTCTTGGCAAACGCCTTGCTTACATAATAGACAGGAATTTGATTGCCCTCGACAGCTTTAACTAGAACAGAGCTTATTGCAAACGAAGAAATAGCCAAATAAAGATAGAGCGGCTCGCCTGGAGTTGGCTTCGCAAGTGGCGGGAGGTCGCGGAGATGTTGTTTGAGCGCTTGGAACGCCTCCTCACATTCAGCAGTCCACTTGAATTGTCGGTTGGCTCTTAACACACTGAAAAATGGCATCGACCGGTCGCTGGCCTTGGATAAGAAGCGATTCATCGAAGCCAGCCGACCGTTCAGCACCTGCACCTCCCTATGATTGGTCGGGGACTGCATCTCCTTTATCGCCCTTAGTTTTTCTGGATTCACCTCGATCCCCCTCTGGCTCACCATGAAGCCTAAGAACTTCCCGGAATGGACTCCGAAAGCACATTTGGCTGGATTCAGGCGGACCTGGTGGAGCTTCATCCTCTCGAAGGCCATTGCCAAGTTGCCAACGTGGTCTGATGCTCGTCGGGACTTCACCAGCATGTCATCTACATAGGCTTCCATGGTACTCCCAATCATGTCCCCGAACAGCTTGTTCACCATTCTCTGGTATGTCGCCCCCGCATTCACCAGGCCGAAAGGCATGACGTCGTACTGGAAGACTTCACTGTCAGCGTAAAAGGCGGTATGTGGGGCATCCTTTTTCGCCATCTTTATCTGGTTATAACCAGAATAAGCATCCATAAAACTTAGCAGCTCATGCCCCGATGTAGCATCCACCAGTTGGTCGATCCGAGGGAGTGGATAACAGTCCTTCGGGCAAGCCTTGTTTAAGTCGCGGAAGTCGACACACATCCGCCACTTCCCGTTGCTCTTCCTCACCAGCACTGGGTTGGCTACCCAAGTCTGGAATCGGATCTCCCTAATGAACCCAGCGTCGAGCAATCTGCCAACCTCCTGCTGGATTGCAATCCTCTTGTCTGTTTCCATCGGACGTCTCTTCTGTGCGATCGGCTTGATTGTGGGGTCGATATTCAATTCATGCTCGATCACGTCCCGACTGATTCCTGGCATATCACTCGGAGACTAGGCAAATAACTCCTTGAATTCCTTCAATAGGGCGATCAACTCCTGTGCTTTTTCCTCGGATAGGGCGGATCCGATCTTTACCCTCCTCTCGGGTCCATCTATCTCGACTTCTTTTAGGTCCTCCATGGGGGCGGGACGCCCAAACTCCTCTCGAGGATCAGTGTCTGTTTGGAGAACCGACATAGCCTCCTTCCTTGATCTTCTTGTGGCGTTGACATAGCATCGTCTCGACGCCACCTGGTCGCCTTTCACTTCGCCGACCCCATTCTCAGTCGGGAACTTCAGTTTCTGATGGACAGTCGAGGCTACTGCCATCAGTGGGTTGATAGTGGTTCTTCCAATGATCGCATTGTACGTCCCTGTGGATTCGACCACCACGAACTCCACATCTCTCTTCTCCATCTTCCAGCCACTGCCGAACCACACAGGCAGCGTAATAACCCCCAATGGATAAGAGGTTGTGCCGCAAAATCCTACCATCGGGAAGTTAACCTCCCGCAAATCTTTCTTCTTCTTCCCCATCTGCTCCAGGGCGTCGGAGAAGAGGATGTCGGAGGAGCTTCCTCCATCAATGAGGATCCTCTTCACTTCGAATCCTCCTACATCCAGTGTTACTACTAGGGCATCCTCGTGGGGGGTCTCTACTCCCTCCAGATCCTTCGCCGAGAAGGTGATCTCCATCTCCTCCTTCGGGGTCCACGACCGTGACCTTTTTCCCAAAACCACTGCGACTGGCACTTGGTTGGCATAACGCTCCCGAGAAGACGATGTGTCTCCTCCTGCAGCGAACCCTCCATGGATCACATTAATAATCCTCTTCTGTCTGGACCCGGATGGGCCCTCCGAAGGCTCTGCGTAGGACCTCCTCTTCCTGGGGGACCTCGATCGAGATTTGGACCTTGACCGAGATCGTGAGCGGGGCTTGCAGCGCGAGTCTCCTACGAACTCCTTCAGCTTACCCCGCTGGATAAGCTTCTCTATTTCCTTCTTCAGCTCCCGACACTGGTCCGTGTCGTGACCGGAGGCCCGATGGAATCGGCAGTAACGGTCGGTGCGGGAGCCCAACTTTTCTCCTTCCTTCTTCTTGGGGAAACGAGCGAGGCCTTGCTTCTCCATTACCGCCAAGACCTCTTTCAAAGGCCTGTTGAGGGGGGTAAACTCCTCCCTCTGATTGTCCCTCTTGGTCGGACGCCTATCCTCCCTCCGATCGGAGCGTCCACGACTCCGACTACCCTCGGAGCTATCCTTCCTGTGTCGGTTGTCCAATGGCTTGAACAACTGCTTTCCTTCGTGCCCCTTAGGAGGAGCCAATTCTCCAGCAGCGATCTTCGACTCTTGGACGTCGATTTGCTGTTTTACTCTCGCCTGGAGCGCCTCCATGTTCCAGACTTTTTTGGCCGCGACACTGTGAAGTAAGTCGGAGCCGTAGGGGGGATTGAGGTTTTTTATGAAGGTGCGGATGGCCTCGCCCTCCGATATCTCCTCATCTAGCTCGGTCATACCAGCAGTGTAACGCTGGTAGTATTGGGCCAGCGATTCGTCAGGCCTCTGGACCACCTCATGCAAGGTCCGAACACTCTTCAGCAGCCGTCGACGCCCTTGGTACTGGGCGATGAATCGCTGATGCATATCCTTCCAACAGGTTATACATCCAGTGGGCAGGCTGTAGAACCACGTCATCGCCTTCTCTCCCAAGGTGCTCGGGAACAACGCACAGATAACATCCTCATCAGGGGTCCTGCCCATGCACGCTGTCAGGTGCTTCTGCACGTGGCGAACCGGGTCCGCGACCCCGTCGTACTCGTCTATCTTCGGGATACCCAGGCCTGGAGGGGCCAAGGTATGGATCAATCTGGGGACGAAAGGATGGGTCTCCTGACTCCCCAATTCCGACATCATGGGCTTCTGATCTCCCATGCAGATACCCACAATCTTTACTACCTGGTCGGCAGTGAGGGGACCATTCAAGGGGATAGTCCTTTGTTGTACGGGCCCTGGTCCATCGACCACAAAATTCTCCGTTGGTGCTGGATTGGGGGGCATGGGCTGTTCCCTCAACGGAGGGGGTGGCGGCAGGTTATCGTCCATCTGCCTTCTGGGAGCATCTCGCCGCGGAGGGAGCGGCGGTAGATCGGCCTGCCTTCTAGCAGCTTCTCTTCGGTCTAGGAGGGCCTCCATGGCCTCCATGGGCCCCGGCGAAGGCCGTTAGGCCCCTAAACGATTGGCAAACGGCGATTAGGCCCGTTGGGCTAGGAGCTGGGCTGCTGGAAGGCTAAGGGCTCCGACGGAAGGAGGTCCCGACATTGAATAGCCCCGAGTAAGTATGGCTCCGACAGGGGAGAGCCCCGAAGATATCGGACCTGGACGTAGTCGGTCCCGATATGGGAGTTGATACCACTCCCCGACACCGAATCCTCAACGATGCAACCTGGGAGTCTCCGATAATGATCGAGACTCGCCAGTAAGAGCACAATCCCGGAAATCTCGCCATGATCACAGTAGTGGTATAATGGGCGAGATATGTGGGATACGAATAACTGTACAAGATACGTGGCAAGATATACGGCGAGATATGTGGGATAGTGGATCACAATCCAACCGCCTAATCAGGTAACTGGGATAGCCTTTCCTCTATAAAAGGAGGGAAGTTATTCCAGATTAAGGTTACGTTTTTGACATACACACAAATACTGCTTGCTTGATCTGTTGACCACCGTACTTACGTTAAGCATCGGAGAGGGATTCTGGGCCGCCGCCCTCTATTCCCCTTCTGCAGGATTGCGAGGAGCTAAAGAATCCGTCACCGTAACCGGAGTTCCCGCCGTGATCCAACAAATCCTAAACAACTAAAGCAACATTTTCAAAAGACAATAAAAAGAAATATGAAATTCAAAAACTATAATATTACTATTCCCCATTTTTTTGCCATATTATTATTCCTCATATTTAAGACATTTTATATTATTATTTATTCTTATTATTACGAATGACACTTTAGTACTTGTTTTTATATCCAAAAGGCAAAAAGCTCATATTCTTCCAAGATCTATAATAATTGATAAATAGGATGAATCCACTGCCACCCAATAATTTTATCAAATAAGTGTTTTTTCTTTCAACCTAGTGTATTTTAAGATCCAATGTCTATTTAATAAATATATTAATTGTAAAATAAATTTCATTTATGTATATCCTTTATCAGATTCAAATAAAATGGTGAATTATCAATTATCAAATCGCTAATTGTTAGTAAAAAAAATAAATACTACTTAAAATTTAGGTTAACTGGAGTTTTTTTTTTTTTATAGAATTTACCAACTCATGTTTTATTTTTGGATGAATGGCTATACTTATCAAATATTCCGTGTAATCTGAACATAATTAAGCATTGCTTGAAATTGCTCTCATCCACGTGCTCAATCATAAACATTCACATAATCGAAATTACAAAGTTACATCATAACGTGAGATGCATTTAAGAATCATTTTTTTGTGAAAGTAATTCCTTCATTTTATGTCAGTTTTTCAAAAAAAAAAAATAATGTAGTATTCATCTGACCATTTATGTTCAGACTATCCTAAATATTTGATGGAATTAGTAATTTATCTATAAAAATATGTAACCTAACAAATTATCTAAAGAAAAATCAGTTAGAACTTTTTTGGTTTATAGTTAGAAATTTTATAAAGTGTTTAACATAGCAAATTTATTTTTTTAATGAAAATGTTATCCTAAAATCAGGTAAAAAAACAATAAAGTGAAAAACATTTAAGAGGTGGGTTGGCGGGCATTTGATGTGAGATGCGTACTTTACTTTTTCTACCATTGACTTAAGCCGCCGTAGAAAGAGTAAAGACCGTATTTTTACTGCTTCCTTTCGTCGATCCACCGTCGTCTGACGCCGTTGAAGCAGTACCAGACTAGTCAAGCCTCACTTTTTAAGAAGCTCAATAACATTTCCCGTAAAGCCTCCGTCTCGATTCGATCTTTCCTCCACCCCCTCTTCTTCGGTTTGCTACTCCTCGGATTCTTCGTTCAGTCGTTGATTGGATCGAGCTCCAATGGGTACGTGCTGAAATTACCTTCTAATCCGATCTGTTTCCAGCTCGATGTTGTGTACATGCAATTCTTGTTTGGTTGTTGGATTGTTGCTCATCTAGGTGCAATCAGTCACTTTCTGGTTTGTTGCTGTCTGATTTTTGCCTGTTTTAGCTTTTTCCGGAGACACCTGCTTTATTTGAGCGATTTATGGGCTTCTTTAAAGGTTTGCTTGAGGTGGATCAGCTATACATTACTTCTGATTTGTTAGATTTGACAGAAGTTTAAGGAAATCAGTAGGGTCGGTTGAATCTGGTCGGAATTGGCGTGTTTGGTCCGATCCGTTTCTGTGGAATCAAAAAATGTAGCGAAGTTAAACTGTTTGATCTGTTACAGCTGAGTAAAAATCAGTTTCCCGTAGCCTGTTGTTATATACTGTTGGGATTAAATAAAGCATGATAACATCGACGAGGAGTGAATTTTCGTTCTAATGGTGAGAAGAGATGTCGAAACAGTGTTTGAGATATCAGTTACTTCTTCAACATTGATTTGTAGTTTACCCGTTGAATGATCCGATTCGCTAGAAAATTTATTTAGAAATTTTGGTGTTCCTTATTTATCATTTCAATTGTTGGTATACCATGCAACATTTGAAAAGATCAAACTTGCTGTTTTCCAGATGGGTATTCTTAATGTTAATTTTGATGATCTCAGATAAAAACGAAAGTTGTTCTACACAACTCATTGATGGAGATGGTGTGTTCAATGTTAATGGACTCGAGAGTTTCATGAAGGAGGTCAAATTGGGGTCGTGTGGCCTTTCTTACGCTGTCGTCTCCATTATGGGTCCACAAAGTAGCGGTATGTATCATTTCAGTGACCTAATAGGCTTATTATTGTTTTTCATCTTCATATGCTCACTTGATTATAAATGGGTTTGTTCTACTGGGTACTAATGATATATACTTGTCTCTCATGATTGCTTCATCAGGGAAGAGTACTCTATTAAATCATCTCTTCCGCACAAACTTTAGAGAGATGGACGCTTACCGAGGAAGGTATGCCTAGTGTCAATGTCTTACTCAGTGAATCTTATATGTTGTGGAGATCAGTATTCAGCAAAATTCTTTGTTTTTAGGTCTCAAACGACCAAAGGTATCTGGATGGCAAGAGCTGCGGGTATTGAACCATGTACTGTTGTAATGGACTTGGAGGGCTCTGATGGAAGAGAACGAGGAGAGGTGCATTCTCCATCTACTGATTGGGATATACGTATATATATTTGCATTTACCTAGAAAAGTACTTATAGCCGGTTGTTTGTCTTTGCTTCAGGATGATACAGCATTTGAAAAGCAGAGTGCACTTTTTGCCCTTGCTGTCTCAGATATAGTTCTGATAAATATGTACAATAGCCCCAGCCTTTGTTCAATCCTACTCAATGATTTTGCAATTTATTATAAATAATGTTACCTGATTTTCTTCTTACCAACTTATAGGTGGTGTCATGATATTGGCCGTGAACAAGCTGCAAATAAGCCCCTCCTAAAAACTGTGTTCCAGGTATTTTTTTCATTTTTAATACGGTGTCAAGAATTTTTAAGTTATGAAACGTGTGTTGATCATTGGGGTTTTCAGGTTATGATGAGATTGTTCAGTCCTCGCAAAACAACTTTGTTGTTTGTCATTCGAGATAAATCTAGGGTATGCACATTGAAATTTTCATTCGAGATAAAACAATCTGTGGTTTGAGATATTTCATGCATTCATTTTAAACACCACACTTTAGCCTTCTGATTGGCTAATGTTTTTTTTGCCATTAGACTCCTCTGGAAAATTTGGAACCAATACTGAGGGAAGACGTTCAAAAGGTATAAATTCGGAGCTCTTCCGTATTAGCATATTTATAGTTTTCCATTTTTTACTAACCTATTAATTTCCTTATTCCTTTCTTCTTTTTCGCAGATATGGGACAATATTTCAAAGCCACAAGCACACAAGGATACTCCTCTGAGTGAATTCTTTAATGTAATGCTTTTCGTTTATGATATTGGATAAGACCTTCTTGCTGTACAAGGCAAGCAACTGAATTTTCTGACTGAATATCAGGTCGAAGTTGTTGGGCTTTCAAGTTATGAAGAGAAGGAAGAGCAATTCAAAGAGCAGGTAGACACGACTTAAGAATGGATGACTTTTACTTGCCATTATTCACTTTTTCTAATTGATTTCATATTTTCTAATGTAAAGGTGGCAGACCTAAGGCAACGCTTTTTTCATTCAATTGCTCCTGGTGGCCTTGCCGGAGATAGAAGGGGTGTTGTTCCAGCATCCGGGTTTTCCTTCAGTGCTCAACAAATATGGGAAGTGATTAAAGAGAATAAGGACCTTGATTTACCAGCTCACAAGGTATGATCTAATCTTGTTATCATGTTTATCTTTTTGTTATCATGGTTAACTGCCTAAGTTTTGCATCGAAATTCTCAGTTTTGTTATTATCATGACTTTTAGGTCATGGTGGCCACGGTACGATGTGAAGAGATTGCGCATGAGCAATATTCCTCTTTCACTTCAAATAAGGTGAATTTTCCTCGAATATTCTCGTTTTCCAGTGTCACTGACCTATCTCGCTATGCTTGTTATTCTAGATACTAAAACTATTATTTTGCTAGGAATGGCGCCAAATTGAAGAGGCTGTACAATCTGAACTAGTTCCTGGATTTGGAAAGAAGCTTAGTTTGATTCTTGATGGATGCTTTGATGGGTAATTGAACTCTTCACTTCTGCTACCTAGCCCATTGCCTGCATTGCTGATTCTTAAAAAACGGGATAAATCTTGGGTTGCTGAATTTTATCGGAAATTAATTATTATTGTAGGCTGATTTATAATTTAAGGGTATATTTATGACTATTTTTTTGAGTATGCAGTTACGATGCAGAAGCTACATATTTTGAAGAAGGTGTAAGATTAGCAAAACGAAAGGAGCTTGAAGAAAAATTGCTTCTGGTAAGAAACATAGGGAACATCTTAATTTAAAATCCAATGTCATATATTTATCTAAGAAAAAGAGAGAAATTTGTGTGATGGTATCCATCTCTTGCTTAAAGGCCTTTTCTTGTGCCAGCTTGTACAACCAGCTTTCCATTCTGTTTTGGTTCATATACGATCTGGAACTCTAGAGAAGTTCAAGGATGCTTTTGAGAAAGCCTTAAAGGGAGGAGAAGCGTTTTCTGCAGCTGCTCATTACTGCACCAAGTTATGTATAACCTATTTTGATGAGCGATGTGCAGGTAAAATTCATGTTGATATTCCTTTAAGCAGTTTTTTTATTTTTGGAAAAGAGATATCTAATTCTAACCAAATTGAACTTTACATTATTTATCTTTTAACTGCCACTATGGTTGGATAGATGCTGCTGTTAAACAAGCGAAATGGGACACGAGTAAAATGAGAGAAAAACTTCAGAGAGATATTGACACACATGTAGCTGAAGTCCGAGCAGCTAAACTCTCGGAGATCACAAAAGCATACGAGGTATTATATTATAAAAGAGTGGCTCTTGTGATATTTGGTCCCTTTGAGGTATATATATTGACAGTAGAATATGACTTGCAGACCAAGTTAACTGAGGCTTTATCAGGGCCTGTGGAATCTCTTTTGGATGAAGCTAATAATGAAACATGGCCTACAATAAGAAAACTTCTGCACCGTGAAACTGAATCTGCAGTTTCTGGGTTCACTGATGCACTCTCTGGATTTGATAATGATGAACAAGAAAAAGAGAAAATGGTGAATAATTTGCGAGCTTATGCAAGAGGTGTAGTTGAAACAAAAGCCAAGGAGGAGGCAGGGCGGGTCCTGACGCGCATGAAAGATCGGTTAGGAACTCTTTTCATGAATTTGGATTAAATATTGCTTCCTCTTTCGTATGAGTACTTTTGACTAAGATTTGATTACCTTTTTTTACAGCTTCTCGAATATCTTTAGCCGTGATCATGACTCAATGCCAAGAGTCTGGACAGGAAAGGAAGATATCCGAGCAATCACCAAAACTGCTCGATCAGCAGTATGTACTACTCATTGTCCACTTTTTAAGTTCTTCCTTCAGTTATGTATTTTTTTTTCTGCTAAAACCCTATTTTTTTCTCGATCTTCCTATTTTTTTCTCGATCTTTTCAGTCCTTGAAGTTGTTGTCTGTGGTAACTGTTGTCCGCTTGGATGATGAGAAAGACAAAATTGAGATTGCATTATCTGTTGCTTTGTTGAATCCCAAGAAACCTTCCGGTGTTACTGACCGGGGCATTACTACAATGGATCCACTAGCATCCAGCACCTGGGAAGAGGTAAAATTCCTTTTTTAATCAAATATTCCAAAATGGTGTTTTTGGTTATTATTATTAGGGACCAGCTAATTTACTATCAAGTTTAAATAAACTTGATTTTTGGACCGTTGGATGACATTAACTAGAGAGAGGTGAGTGCTTTAATAAGTAGACACGAATTTCAAGCAATGCTAATCAACGGTTCAGATTTCGAGTTTATTTAAACTCGATAACAAATTAGCCGAACCCTAATTATTATTATTATTACTGTGTGGATCTTGTAAAATTCTTCTTAATAAAAGCAGTAACGTTTGACATAATATGCTGTCTATTTATATACGGGTAGGTTTTCTCATATGCTGATCAGAATAAGTTGCCAATAGCTATGTGGTTACTTGTTCTAATGGCATATTAATCTAATCTATTTTGTGGGGATAAGTTGCAATGTGTTTTAAATTTTAAAAGCCATTCTCAGACCTGCATATTTGATCTAATCTATCGACAAGTTTCCTATAACTTTCTCATCTGAACCAGGTTGATCCTTCAAAAACACTGATTACACCCGTCCAGTGCAAAAATCTATGGAGGCAATTCCAGGCCGACACAGAGTACACTGTCACACAAGCTATGGCTGCTCAGGCATGAAACTGCTCATTTCTTCTGATCTCTTCTTTAGTTTTCTTTATTTTAAGAAAAAATTATGTTCTGAAGGTTAATTTGAATGTGTTGCTGAAGTTGAGATGAATCGGTTTTCAATTTTGCAGGAAGCAGCCAAGCGAGCCAACAACTGGTTACCACCACCATGGGCACTGGCTGCAATGTTTATTCTCGGCTTCAATGAATTCATGATGGTTCTAAGGTTTATTCCGATTCCTTTTAAAGTTCTCAAATATTTGTATCTATTAAGGTTGCATTATTTTCTTACATGCATGTATGTGTTCTCGTGCAGAAACCCTCTTTACATTGGTTTCATTTTCGTGGGTTATCTTATTTTCAAAGCCGTATGGGTACAACATCTCTCAGGCGAATTCCGCAACGGCGCTGTAAGTTGTTATTTTAGTAATTGGGTTTCCTAACCGAAGCTAAAAATGCAATCTTTTTTAATTTTGTTGACATAAAAATTTGAATTTTTATGTTCTTCACTACTAAAGCAGTATGCCTCTGTTTCAATATGCAAACTCTTGTTTCCAAAACTTGGAAAAATCAAATGAAATTGTCATTTCGGCTTCACTTCATGCATCTAATGCAGAATCCTAAATTGATGTTGGAATCTTTGTTCATTGCAGATTCCTGGGCTCTTGTCTCTATCGAGCAAGTTCCTCCCGACCATAATGGACGTCCTCAAGAAACTAGCAGAGGCAGGCGAGGCTCGTATGAACACCAATACCCCTAACCCGAATAATCCTCCCCCTATTGCATCCAACAGCTTTGGGAACAGCAGCGGTGCAAGTGGAATATCTTCTGTAGAAGATAACGGAACTGAATATTCATCAGGTCAATCAAAAGAAGAGTAAGTTTAGACGCTTTGTTGCTTCCACATTGATAATGAATGCGTCGGTTCACGCGAGAGAGAAGTTAAGCTCTCGACAATGGTTTTTTTGTTGCCTGAGAATATGAAAGGTGTGATTTTTTGGTGTCCGGTGGCGGAGTAAGGGGGTGGTGGCTTGTGGATGAAACAGAGCACTATATGTTATGATCATTAGTTGGTCTTGTTTCTGTATGTTGTATTATTTTGTGTATGGATTGAAATTTGAGTATTCTGTCTGGTGGGTGATTGATGGATGGTGCTGTCCTTTTGGTTGATGTTAAATTTTGTAAGGACTTATTAGTGACATCAAATCATAATATCATATGGTACAATCAAATATTACCTAATTTTGGGCCTTTTTGTGATCAACATGAAGATAATGAAGGTTAAGAACTAAGTTACCATGGTTCTTTAAGGTGTCCATGTTTAAATTGTTGCTTATAGGTATTTCAAGTTTCGTTTTCGTTTAAAGATTTTCTCTCCGTTTTTTCTATTAAATTTGATGAATTTTGATCATGGCTCCTTAAAAGTCAACGGCAATAGCATAATAGTATTTAAAGAAGATAAAATAACGAAATGACACTTCTGCTTCCTTTTAATCTTATGTTAATTAGTGTGTATACACAGTAAAATTAAATAATTTATGAAAATTGAGATTCAATTTAACTAAATTGACATAAATATATGTGCATTGAAGAAAATCTATAGTTAAATTCATCAATTTTTTTAAAAAGTAACGAAAATGAAACCGAATACATATCAAAACAAAACAGAGCAAGCCTAGAACACCTAAAAGCAACATGATACATAACCGAGACTGTGATTAGATTCTTAATCCAAATAAAATGATGATGAACAGATTAATAAGTTACAAATACAATAGCTTTTTTTTAATGTTGTGGCATTTCTTACATGGCAATACTAAGTTGGCTATTCAAGGGAAATGTCAATCGAACCCGAATCAACCTCTACCCAAAGAAAGCGCTTTACCAAGTAATACTGAACAATTTCAAGATGGTCACAAAACAAAAATTACAATTCAATTGGATCCAGGCCAGAACTTCAATGAAAACTCATGCTCACTAGTGCTTCCTTTAGATAAACTCTTCAACCTCTGCCAAAACTTCTCCCTCTTCCCCATCCTCAACGGCTCCGATCTACATTCCCTCGAAACCGACCAAAACTCTTCATCCTCGACCCCGTCTCTTCTGCACAAACCCGAAAACCCGACCCGATCGCGATCCGTATCGTATAAATCATCCTTAATGTCTTTGTCTTCAACACTCTTGAGGCTTGTTTGTTTTGTCTCATCAAACTCACTACATACTAGCTTTAGAGCCTGCACCACCTCGCCCATGAAGGGTCGGTGAGAGGCCTCGGGTTGAACGCACATTGAAGCGATCGCCGCCACCTTTGCCAGGCTGTCGACTGACGTGTCATCGTTTGATTGGATAGATTGGTCGACGATCGTTTCCAAGCCCTCCTTGCTTGTCAAGAGGGGTCGAGCCCAAGCGACGAGATTCTCTTGCCCCGGCGGTTGGGATAAGTCCACGGGCTTCCGTCCTGTCAAAAGCTCGAGAAGGACAACTCCGTAACTGTACACATCGCTCTTCACTAGGAGGTGGCCTGTCATTGCGTACTCCGGAGCTAAGTACCTATCAAGATCACAACAGTGAGACACGATCTGGAGTATGAATAGTAGGGCAGGTGATCTGGATCATTCATATTGCGTCATGTTTTCGCTTTGTAATAATCGTGTTTTCGTGCTGTGTTAGAGATTATCGGGATAGTTCGATACATACCCGAAAGTTCCCATGACATGGGTCGAGATTTGCTTAATGCCCTCATCTTGAGCGGCTCTAGCGAGACCAAAATCGGATAACTTGGGCGTGAAGTCATGTTCCAACAAGATGTTGCTTGCCTTGAAGTCTCGATGAATGACCCGAGGGTTCGAGTCTTCGTGTAAATAAGCCAACCCTCGAGCCGCCCCGAGCGCTATCTTCATTCTAGCTCCCCAGTCGAGCGGACACGTATCCCTGTCTCGACCTAACCGAACACAAAACGACTCAAAACCCGAACATTGAAAGTTAGTATTGGAAGTTAGGGCTAGGGTTTATCGAAAATTACCATGCAAATGGGATTCTACGCTACCGTTCGGTATGAGCTCATAAACTAAGCACCGAGCCTTCTCGTCGGTGCAAATCCCGGTGAGTTTGACCAAGTTTCGGTGGTGAAGGCGGCTCAGCATTTCGACCTCGGCTAAGAATTCCCGACTTCCGTGTTGGTTCTCTCGCTTCAGCACCTTCACCGCCACCTCTTCTCCGCCTTCGAGCGTTCCGCTATACACCACACCGAACCCTCCTTCTCCGAGTATCCTCGATGCATCGAAATAGTTTGTCGCTTTCTCGATTTCGATCAAGTTCAGGACCTTGGCTGCTCCCAAGTAGGCTGTTTCGGCCGATCGGAGAGATGCCGATGCTGAGCTCGGATAGCTCTTGTCCATCATCGATCGAGTGGGCACTACAAACGTAGACGATGCAAATCAATCAGAACTATTCAGGATCGATTCAGATAATATTTGAATTCGACTCGATATACTTCCAACCGAGTAAAGCCTATAAAACGAGCATGTCAAACCCAAAAGTATAGTAATGCAACGCTCGAAATTTTCGTGAGCCTTTTCGTGTCGAGCCTAGCTCGAAAAATGCCACAAATAATTATGCAACGATTTCAAGTTTATCGAGCCTGAAAGAATCAAGCTCGACCAAGCTTGAGAACTACGATGTTCGGCTCGACTCGATTCATCTACACACCTGAGGGTTTTGAAGGGGAAGACAAGTATGGATCATTAATCTGACGTCGGTACTTCTTCACCAACATCCAAGTGATAGTTGAGCACACGAACAAAGCCATGAGTGACGACAAAACAACAACCGCGATCATGTTTCTACGAAGACCACGATGTTTCCTCTTCGGAACATTGACTCCGAGCGGTTTTACCGCTTCTCCGCTGCCTTCTCCGCCGGCAAAAGGTCGATCGTTGCCCTCCGAGACACTTGAAGCCGCCGAAGGTGGCGAAGGTGGAAGACCTGCACAAAACTTAGCCGCTAAGTTAACTTACTAGGCTTAGCCACTAGGTAACTTATACATTGAAGTTAACTTAGCCGCTAAGTTAACATCATCGTGCATATCGTTTGAGCTGAGTACATAAAATAACCTGGATAATGCACGTATAATACTTCGTAATCTCCAAACAACGACTCCTTGATGAGAATCTCGTTGCTCCAAAACTTTCGGTAAATTTCGGACGCGGCAGGGTTAGTGAACTTCGCGCCTTGCGGAACGAGATTTATGAGGACAGTGGTTTTCTCGAGCTGTTGAAGACTAACCGAGTCGGCTCCCATGATTCGGACTTGGCTATGGTTGAGCGAAACGCTCGACGCGATCTCCTTTTCGAGTTCCGACACCAAAGGGAAGAACGTATATAGTTCGACACCGAGTTGGAGTTTGACTTGAATCGGGAACACGCAGCCACAGTGCGAACCCGAGGGAGGATAGGTTAAGGGTTCGGCACACGTTGTCGATGCACAACCTTCGGTGCGCGCTGGACGCGTATTTCCGGCCACCGAAGCCAAAGGTGCAAGAGAAGGCTCTAGTAACAAGAAACACACTTCAAAATCAAACATTTATAGCAAAAACATGAAACACAGTTTCCAAGTTGAGATCTTTTCAAGATCATCAGTTAGCAGGGTTACTAGCAAACTAGTTAGCTGAACTGGTTGCTAGGTTAACTTTATTTTTTTCTTCAATACTTTGCTAGCTGATCTAATTAAATATATTAGTGCAATTTTTAGCATTATTCTTTATTTATTTTTGTTAAACTCGTTCAATTAAGACACCACATCTGCATTTCCTATCCGAACTTAAAGGTAATATAGAAGGTGCTACTAGTTATACTTTTTTAGTATTAATTAATTGAGATAATAATAATATGCAAGCTCGAAATATATATATATCACTTAGCAATTTAATTTGACATTTAATACGATAAGTAATTTTATAAATTGTGAAATTGATAGTAAAAAATGAAAAGAAAAAACGTTGCTTTTTCAACAGAAAAGAAATAAGTGGTAAAAAAAGTTAACCAAGACCAACTCATAATTTGCTGCGGTGCTATGTTGACAGAATTAGTATATATTCACTAATTGTTCAAATATTTGATATATTCAAAAATAAATAAATAAAAATCACAAATATTACGTAGTAAAATGAATTTATTATAAGCTAGTTTTTTTTTTTTTTTTAAAGACTAACTCCTAAAATTGTTTAGGAAAAAAAAAATCTCCTAAAATGAGAAGAAAAAAAACTAGAAATTTCGCACGTTTTAAGTTTTTAACATTCCCCCATTAAGAGCGCCACAATTACCGGAGCTGTAAGATATTGTCGGTGACGGAGCAGGTGCTAATCGATACCGGCCGCGACGATGACGAAACGGAGAAGCCAAAGGACCTGCATTTTCAAATATCGAACCTCGTGCACGATACGATCTTGGCGGATAAATGGGCGATTCCGATGGGTGCCCGGCGATTCGGCCGCTACCTCGGTGATGCTTACGGCGTACGATCGAAGGTGCGGCCGCTATATGCGAACCCGAATCTATAACGCCAATCGAACAATTTAAGGAATTGAATTTTTAATTAAGGTATTGAAAATGACAGATCATGTATCCACCTTCAGTTGGCGACCCATGAAACAGCTCTGCGTTTCTTTTACTGCTGCTTTGTGGAGGAACTGCATAATCTGCCAAAATGTTAGATTTCATCATCTTTGATGGAACATGCATTTGCTGATTACTAGAAGAATTTCTGCAGGTTTTCTGTTTCTTGAAATTTAAACATGCAGAATAATTGTTCATCGCCATGGGAAATAAGTTTCTTTTTTTAAGCTACATTTTGTCTCAATTTCACATCTGGTTCCATTTTCAAAACCCAATTTCAGAGATTTGATGAAATTACAGTGAGATCAAATCTACATTGCAAGAAGAGATTACCTGTAGATCCATGAAATTGCAGAGCACCTGCAACTAGACCCAGCTGCAGAATCACCAAGATCAAACCCAAACTCATTATCCCCTTCAAAGATCTGAACTTTCCTCCAAAACCCTCACACCCAGAATTCAAGAATCCATGAAAATGTTGTTAAAATTTCATGAAGAAGCAAGAATTTGATGGGTAAGTGGGAAGAAAGAGAGTAAGGCAAGTGTTCTTTTCTTGAAGGTGAGCTCTGGAAGGAAATGCTGCAGAGTGGTGATGGAATAGTTTCTTTTGGCATGTGCAGAAGAAGCAAGTGAAGTGATCCTGATCCAACCACAAGAGGAACAGTAGTACACTTTGAAAAGAGGAACCACAAGACAGGATCTTTAAACAAAACAACAATTAAGATGGGTTGTCTTTCTGTAAACATGGAGAGAGAGGAAGAAGAATCAAAAGGGTATGATTTCATGTTGAAGAATTTGCACAAGATGGAATGTTTTATATTTGATTTGCTACTTAATCAGACATTATTGAATGTCTGATTAATTTAACACTGAATATATTTTATTTTATGACATGGGTGTCTTCTACTTCTAGCCTCTGTTAGAGTGTAGTGGAGAATATTACTGATACAGTTTATTTTAATTATGTAATTAGTAAAAGTTGAACTTAACACTTTCAGTGAGTCAAAAACATCATAGTGATATCATCTCCTGCAAATATTAAATTAAATTATATATAAACCTCTCATTTTGCACTCCCTTTCTCAATATGGGAGTTTCCCATTAAAAAATGACAACTTGATGTCTAGTTTTATTCTTATATAACATCAATTAAATCTATCTTCTTTTACCTCCACTATCTTGTCTTTTATCTTCATTTGTCCTCATGACAAAAAAAAAAAGATAATAAACCACGGATTTCAACCTTTTACCGAAACAAGACTCAACAATACTTGTATTTTTTTTTTTTTTTTAAAAACTTCTATATTCCAAAATATATATATATATATATATATATATACTTATTAAAATTATACTTAATGTGCGTTAATTTTTTAAATATATAATATGCTCATAAATAAATATGAGAATCGGATTATTATATAGTATAGTGATCTAATATTGCAATTACTAACCTATTTATTTTTTTATTACAAAAACAGATAAAGTCGAGGTATACTCTATACTTATTCATGAAATTAAAGAACTTTTTAACTAATACACTTATTTTTTTCCAATTTTTTTTAAAAAATGTATTCCTATATTCTTCTTTTTAAAGATTCACACCCATATTAAATAGCAATGACCCTTCATTTCATTCCCTACAATAATTCTTCCATCAACCAATAGCTACATCCCCAAGGTCCTAATCAAGACCCCAATGAAGTTGTTAGGTGCAACAAAGAAATTAAAAGACAATAAATAATACAATCACATTATGGTGTGACCTAACAATTATGTCTTGGCCACACAAATTGACTTGCAATGGTTTGGTTTTGTGTATAATGAAAACGGGACACTTCCAAAACCCAATTTTCGAGTATTTGTAATAGGATCATAATTAAATCTATTTTTTTCAAATATATCATGAAGTCTCAATTTTGTTTCAAAAGGATATACTTATTTATCAGTATAGTCCATAAACTTAATTAATTATACACTCGTTTTCAACCATTTATTATGTCCTATAGCTATGGCCATGACATAAATTCACATAAATTCTCCGTTACTAGTCATACTCACCACAGCTATATATGAAAGTTCAATTCATTGATGGTGTTTCATGTTTCTTCTTCATTAGAGAGAGTTTCATAAGGTGAAGATAATATTAACTATATACATATATATATATAGGGTTAAGAATCTATATACTGACTGAAGTTTACCATATATAAGATTATGGAATCTGAAGTTTAAATTGTTGATATTGACTGTCTGAAGTTTCAACATTGTTGAAATTTGTTGTAACCGTCCAAATTTATTGTTAAAATTGTTAGAACTTGGTCATGTGCTTGTCACATGACCCGATAAAAAAAATTGCCCATAGTTGGGTGGTGGCCGGTCGGAGTAGGGTAGTGGCCGGCCGGCCGGAGTTGGTGGTAGCCGGAGTAAACATAATAATATCAGGGACAATTTCGACTTTTCATACCATTATGTCAAATTTGACAGCAAAAATGGACGGAAAACCAAATTTCAACGAAGTTGAATCTTTAGACAATTAATATCAACAATTTAAACTTTAGACACTAAAATCTCACATAGGGCAAACCTCATACGGTTTATAGGTTTTTAACCCATATATATTTATATATATACTGTCTTTTGATATTAGATTATTAAGTTTTTATATAGTAATTAATTAAACTAATATAACACTATATTAAAACTAGTGTGGGTCCAAATTGTTGTGATAAGTAGGCAATATTGTTGTCTTTGGTGATGTTCTTTTTGAATCATTTAAATGTTTGCTGACTTTTAGGGTTAGATTAGATGGTGGCATTGATTAAATAAAGCTTATATGGCCCTCTAAACTTTTGGCTTCAAATTCTTCCTGTATGCTATCCAGTTCTTGCTTTGACTATAATAATTGCTATGATACATATTTGACCATGCATAGGCAAGTATGCAACCAGCTCTTAATGGCTAATTTTATTTTAAAAAATAATAATTAAACTTAGTGTTTATATCACAACCGTTTTTTTTTTAAATACATACTTTACAGAAAAAAAAAATATTGGGATTTTTTTTTTTGGGATTTATTTCTTAAAAGAAAATAGAAAATAATACATGCACATTCAATTTATAAGTTTTAACTCACTCATATAATTTGTAAATTTTAAAACTATATATCCGAGTTTCTTTCAAGTTGTCTTTTTGTTGGGTCTCTGGTTTGGATCATAATTCAAAAAATCACAATTCAATGTTTAGAAGAAGAAAAAAAAAACTAAAAACGACACATTAAATAGTGGTATTTTTTTTTTTGATATATTTACATTGCTTTCGCAAGTTTGGACCGGGAGCGTTAAGGTTAAAGTCCTCCCAATGCGGCGTCTCCGGCGGGTTTCGACATTGAATTTATAACATATAATGTATTTTTTTTGTTGTAGTAATTTCTTAATTTTTTCTTAAGTGTATTTTGTTATAATCGATTATGTATATGCATAGTTTCTTGTTGTTGAACTTTATAGGTTTATTATTATTATTGTTATATCTCCGACTATGCAACTTTAATTGCTTCAAGATAGGGAAGAGCATCTCGATGTATATATACTTCCTTTTCACATGTGCAAATAACTTTACCCAAAAAAACATGTGCAAAAATAAGTAATACTATCTAATTTGATTTTGAAATTTTAGGTTATAAAATTATTTTACGGTGATATGTTTAAAATATCAGATTTTGTTTGACTCACATACCGTGTCAGACATAAGAAAATACAAATAAGATTAGAATTAATATGCCGATCTCTTATTATATTAGACTGCTAATGGAGTTACGTTGATTCAGTACATGCACAAATTGTTTATTAAGTTTGATCGGAAAAATAAATCTAATAAGACTATAATAATGATAACAATTCTAGAAATTTGAAGCCGCTTATCATTTAGTAGAATTAAGTTATTTTAAAATTTATAAATAGCTTTAAAGAAAGTAATACTATTTCCTCTGAAAAGGCCAGAGGAGCCAGTAGACATGGGAGAAATGAGAATAGAAGGTCAGAAAGAAAAAGAAAGGAATGTAAAAAGCACTAAAGTAACTTGAATTCATTTTATATTTCAGAGCCCAAGGAAAATGAGATACTATGAATGATTTGTTACGAAAGTATAGGGCTAATGGAAAAGAGAAATTAGAGATGATCTTATTATCACACATAGGAGCCCTTATATAGGGATTACATATACTTGTGGAGGAAGTAAATTTAATACTAGGAAAGTCTAAACAAGGAAGATGGTATATACACGTAATATTGAACATCCACTAAATATATTCATAACACTCTCCCTTGGATGTTCATAAGGGAATTGTGCCTCGTTAAAACCTTACTAGAAAAAAACCCATTGGGATAAAAATCTAGTGAAGGAAAAAGAGTACACAATTATGGATCCCTTTTTGTAAGCTGCCTCGTTAAAAACCTTACCAGGAAAACCCGATGGGATAAAACCTTGGTTAAGGGAAAAAGAGTGCAGCGGTGTAGATTCTCCCCCTGATGTTGACATCGCATAATTTCATTAAGTCGACGCAATCCAATCATGTTCGCCAATATTCCAGATTCCGCAGTCGATAAAGCCTCCTTGAAAAGATCCGCTAGATAGTCATAAGAACAAATTCGTTGGATGAAGAATAACTTGAGGCGAATGTGTTTTGTATGTCTCCTTTGATATAACAATCTTCAACTCGAGCTATATAACCTGCATTATCTTCATATATACAAAATAATGGTACAATATATTTATTATCCAACATTCTTGGAAAAATTTCATGCTAGCATTTTCAATCCTTCTAGGATTTTCACTTTAATTTTGCTATCAAATTAGCTACCCAAAAATGCTATAAATAATTCATATGTGGGACGCATTCAAAACTTTTTATGTACTGCCAACGTAATAATATATTTGAAGGTGATTGCTCCACTAAATGATCCATATAATAATTGCCAGAATTTTGCATATAACATTTGTACCACAGGTTGTGCGTATATATCTTACGACACAATTTATTTATGCGGGAAATATTTTGTATCCACTGGCTTCCACCTTCTGCATTTTTCATGTTAATACTTGCGTCTTTTCAAACTTTGGCCAATCATAATTATTATTTGACATATTGAGCTCAAGATCCTCGTCTAGTTTTATGATTTCACTCGTGAATAATATTCAAAACTGTTGTCGACAACTTGATATTCTCGGTTCCATCATTTTCCCATTAATAACATAACTCATCGTTTTTATTGTAATTACTTTCAGGTACCTGAACCACTTCTGGGGTTTCATATTTAGTTATGTTTTTAATTCTTTGGGAAATCACCTCCACAATAAGACCATATTTATATTTCTTTTCTTTCCATGCTCCATTCTTCTTTCAAAAATTTCCGTGGAACCATTATCGCACGCTTCAGGCGTGACTTATTTTTCATTATAAATTATCTAACCGGGACATTTAAATTGGAGCATATGTAGCCGGTAATTGACTTATAACTTTCTGGGTCCCATAAAGTCACTTAATAGGCAGTATCTGAAAATGGTTATCTCTTTGAACTTCAGTTTATATTATCATTGTGCGAGGATCTAAATGAGATAATAACAATTTTTTTCCAGTCAATCTCTTTTCTGCCAGCTGCTTCTTTTCTCCCCCTAATGTTGGGAAAAGTTGTTCATCAATAACAATCAGCAATTCTTGCTTTAAATATATATCATTCATTGTTCCCAATAAATTGATTTATAGACAAAATATTTTTTTTCCCAACATTCCAGACCCATGTTTGTGCGTTAAGGTGGAGCAGTTCAAACATATATCGCACATCATAAAATTAATATGTGGAAAATTTGTCTCTTCACTAAAAATTGGTTGTAAAAGGGAGAACTCTGATTTAATATTGGCTTGATGCGCAGTTATATTGCTGCTTTCATAATAGCATGCATTTGTACTCAATTTGCTCTAATTTGTAGCAGTTTAGCTATTTAATTGGAGGTTCGTTTTAACTTTCATGCTAAACTGCAAATATTGACAGTGAATTGTCTAATTCTTATAATAATTATTAACTTCAAATATCATCATTATTCTTTATTGCATAATTTAGAAATTTTGCTATTGCAAATTCGTGATAATTAATGCACATGCGACCATATTGTAGATGCATCTTTCAAAATAATATGTCGGTCCACATGACAGGTGAACGGGCCCATATTCACCTTTTATTATTTCCATAAATAATGGAATTTTATCCCAAATTTAGTTGATGATGATCACATAATTTTTCTTGAGAGCAATTATCATAATGATTTATGGAGAATCTTCAGGTTCTTCCAAATAATGTATTGCGCATCTTAAGTGATCCGAAATGGTCTGTAATCGGTCACGTCAATTATTGTAACCGGAATGGACTGTAACCGGTCATGGATCTTCAATCTCGTTAATTCATAGTCCGAGATATTTAGGAACTTCAGGATCCTTTATTCATTTATAGATCTTATAGGATCTTCCTGATTATTTATTCATAACTCATGATCTATGATATATGTATATAATAAATAAAATGCAATGCAATAAATAAAATGTAACTGTAAATGCAGTGCAAGAAATATAAATATAACTTAAAAAACGGAATTTAAAAATAAATATGAATATTCGTAATATTGATATTAAGGAACGTAATATCGGATCTTCATGATACGGTATTCATAAAGAATGCAATTTTATTGATCGTACTATTAACGAATAATATATGCAAATCTTTTATATATATGAGGCCAAACTTGCCTAGTATCATTGCGCTTCATAAAGTCATCAAATTTCGCGCTGCATATATCATCAATTTTATGACAGCGTCATCGCGCTTCTCAAAATTATCATTATTTCAAATCAATTGGAATGTGAAGAATACTATCATTGCAATCATAAATTGCAATACTCGCTTCATGGAGTAGATATTATCACCATTATATTATAAACTACAACACTTGCTTCTAGGAGTGGAGTATATCATATTGATATCATACATTGCAACACTCACTTCAGGGAGCGTAGCATATCTAGTGGGCGATGCTTATAATTTTATTTTTTTAATATATTTTAGCATCTACCAATAACGCCACACTATTCATTTTTCAACATAACACACATGCTACACACTCGCTTCAGGGAGTAGAGCATATCAAAACATTTACGTAAGATTTGTGCCGTAAACTGAGTCTGATAAATGCATCATATATATATTGCTTTTTCCAACATGAAATTTGCCTTCAACAGTTTAATCTTCGGTGACCCGATGGCACATTACTTAGCATAACAGTAACCACGAGCTGTTAAACATAAATATATATAAATAATTTATATAAACATTTAAAGGTGGGAAAGAACTGGTGGTAGTATGTATATAATAATTAAATATAAAATCACACAAAAAAAAAAAATCTCATGTAATGGATATGCAATGGGGAACACGGCATGCATATACAATTTATATATTCATGAGTCTACTTAAAAGAAACAGTAATAATAATAAAATAACATGCTTCAAAGGGGACAAATGTGACGATCTAATAAACATAATTATACGAAATCAAATTAAAGCGTCAACAATGAATAATCTAAGAGCGTCAACAAAACACATATATATTACTACTAAGCATCATCTTCAATTAAAGTAGACAACGGTGCATAAATAAGAAGAAAAGGAATAATTTAAAAAATACTAGATATTAAGCAAATCGTGATGGCGTCATGTATCGTAATATTGAGTCTGAAAAGATATAACATATTACAAACATGTAACAATAAGATTGATTAGAATTTAATAGTTCGATTAATAAATTGAAATTAAACGGGTTTAAGAGAGAAGAAAACAAATCTTATCTTTTACAGCATAAGTTAGCGCTGTGATTCACCACCGCCTTGTTGGATATTGAAGGGTTGAATCCATATGCAGTGAACTCGAAGTGAACTTGTTTTGGCTTTGGCTAACTAGGCGATTAAAAATAAATAGGAGCGATTTCGTGCTGATAACGTGTTAAAGTATAGGGCTAATGGAAAAGAGAAATTAGAGATGATCTTATTATCACACATAGGAGCCCTTATATAGGGATTACATATACTTGTGGAGGAAATAAATTTAATACTAGGAAAGTCTAAACAAGGAAGATGGTATATACACGTAATATTGAACATCCACTAAATATATTCATAACATGATTATTATTATTAGTAAGTTAAAGAAAATATTTTTTCTAGGAAGTATATATAATATATATATAGTATAGGGCTAATAGACGAATCAGCTAAAATCGTCATTTACAGTATATGTTCCTTTTTTTTAATTAGATTAGATGTTGTCACGGTTTTTATATCTAAGTCTCACTAAAACTAAAGTATGATAAGTGAGTGGTTCTATTCTGCAGTTTGATTTGGGAAAAAAAATTAAAATCTGCAGTTTGATTTGTTGAGTTTTCCCAATTTATGACAGTGAGCCCTTTATGAATAAGCCCGATATCGATTGAAAGGCTTATCGTACGGGCCTTGGGCCTTTTTATCGTACGGGCCTTGGGCCTTTCTTGGCAGATATAAATGCCTTGGCCCATTTTAGGGATGAGACACTATATATTTCTACAAAAATATGCATGAGACGGATATATATCCCGTGAAAATGATGAAATGGAAGAATTGATATGATACTAGTATGAATAAATTAGTGTCACATTTGTTAATTGAGCTATTTAGGCTAAATGTGACAACATTTGAGGAGATGACATAACATTACTATGAATAAATTAGAGTCACAAATACTGTGATGTAAACTTAATTTATTTATAGCAATATCATATCAACTCTTTTATGTCATCATATTTTTCTTAACCAATACAATTAACAATATATATTAATTAATAAATGACTAAAATAGAATGAATTTGATCAAATTAAATATTTCAATAGAAAAATAAAAGTTTTAAGGATTTGATATAGAAAAAAATAGCAAATTTAGAGGACCATATTATTTCTTCGCTGTTAAAAACATTTTTGACTATATTATTATTATTGGCTGATGACTATATTATTAATTATTTCTACCAAAAAGACTATATTTAAAATAATTTAAAAAAAAAAAAGCATTAGGTTTTATGATTCTATGGAATTCTGTACCTTTTTAATGGAAGAGCAGGTGAATGAAAGTCATCAGAGCTGACGTGTCCAAACGTGCCAACTTGTCATTAGAGTCCGTTCAGGTGGCCCCTCCCTCTCTTCCCACGTGTCCATCCAGCAGCACCTGCGTTTTTTATTATTTAAAAAAGCTTTATAATATTTATATATAAAAAAGAAGATAATAATTTATCAACTCTTGTGCTTTTGGCCAGCGAATATCATTTTTTAATGAAACTATCAAACAACAAATCAAGTACGTTTGGAAATGTAATTAAGTACCAGCTAAGTTTAGCTTATATATATTAAAATAATAATAATAATTTCGATGAGACTTATAAAATTTTGATATGTAATTAAATATGTCTGTTAGAAGTTAAATGAAGTGATTTTATTGGTTCATTTCAACTTCCAGCTCTTCTAGATGATGTGTCAAATTCATAAAGATTAATATAACTACATAAGAAAATCCTCTAAGCAATTTCATATGCATGTTAGAGCTAGTTTCATTTTTACGTCAGTTTTTTAAGTAATAATACCAGTTATATATATATATATTACTTTACTTCACTATTGTATAACACGTCTGTGAAAAATATATAAATTTAACACGTTTGTAATAAATTTATATAACCTTTAAATTTAAATTTAAATTGAAGATTATTAACTAAAGTTATACTATAAATACCTAAAGATTGTTGATCATCAATATATTAATATATAAATTAAAAGACACCCTTAAATTTATGATTATATTTGATAATTTGTTAATTGCAAGTATGTCTATATATGTATTGTAATAAGAATGTGGTACTTTAACCAACCTTACCTCAAGGTTTGGCTTGCATGCCAAACAACAGGTAACATATCATTGATACTAGCTAGCTAGTATTGTCTTTTGCATGACATATATAGTGCTCTAGTCTCCAAAAGACAATCTTTAAGAGAATATGTTATGGTCAGGAGTTGACCAAAAGTATTATGACATATTGAAAAGTCAAACAACAATACCAAAATTTACTGACTTGTTGGTCTTTCTCCATCAATATCAATATAATGCATGCCTTATATATAAGCCTTGATCCCCATTAATTAGCTACTTCATCTCATTCTCCATCTTAACTAAGTAGTAAAGGAAGGTCTTCAAAGCAATAGGACATCAATAGAAGGATATTGGTAAGAGATTATTTATTTATAATAGAAGGATATTAATATTATGGTATAAACTAACAAATTATTTAGTGGCATCCATGTTGTATTTATAAATTTCATAAAGGTCTATTTTTATATATATTATTTTAAAGATATCATATACATGAAGTAAAACATAACAATGTTTATATATATATACCCTATAAATTAAACCTTAATAGAAAATACTTATATATATATAGTTAAAAAAATTAATGTTAAACTTTATATTTTTCTGTAAACTTTCGCATGTAGAGATGATAGATATGATGTAGTATTAATTTTCGGAATAATGGTAATTCTTGAGATTCTTTATATATATAATTAGAGAATCTATTTTTTTACTGATATATATATATAAATAATAACTATTATATATAATGTGAATGTACGCATGTCGCATATATACAGAAAAAAAATAAAAAAACAGAAAACAAGGTACACTTTTTATCCTCATCATCATTGAACCACACATGGATCTATTGCCAAAAAAACCACACATGGATGATGGATCCATCCCTTTTCAGAGCAATTGATCTGTCAAATATAATTACTTTATTATGGAAGGAAACTATAATAAGATGAAAAAAAAATAGCAACAAATTTATGTATATTTATAAGGATGGTAGTTTTTTTTATTAGGGAGGGTAGTTGAGCACAAGATTATTATTTAATCCCCAATTAACTTATTTTTTTGCAGGAAATTTGTATATAGAAAATATTTAAACTAATATTTACTTTTTACAGACTTACTTAGTTTAGTTTAAATATAAAATAAACACGTTAAAAAACTAAAAAAAATTATTACTTACACAGCAGCGGAAACTTATCCTTTTTTTAATTTTCAATACTTTATTATTTACATTAAATTTGTGAAAGTAAAAAAAATTATTACTAACATTTTACTCTTTATCCATTAATTTCGACTGATCAGTGATTAATTTAATTATGAAATAAATATAATATAGGGTGCGAAAAAACCTTAATACTTACAGAGCAACTGAAAATTGAAATCAGGCATTATTTTGGTAATTTATTTATATATATTATTAAAAAATAAAAATACGTGAGAGATTCTTTTTGTTTTCTTAAAAGACAGTAGATAATGGAACTAATCTTAGTGTGTATACGCGGTTTCATGAACTAAAATTAAGAGTATATCTTCAGATTCTAATTCCTTCTTCTATTATCTTCTTTACAGCTCTCTCTTTCTCTCTCTAGACCATCATTATCTCTAACAATGGACACTAAAGTGACTCCATCGTCCAAACCCGCCGTCAACGGCGCCCCGCCGGCGTTCCCCGCCACCAAGGCCCAGCTATACGGCGCCACCACCCGCAACTACCGCCCCCAGCCCACGCGCCGCCGCCACGGCCGATCCTGCTGCTGCTCCTGCTGTCTCTGGACCACCATCGCCGTCCTCGTCATCCTCCTCCTCGCCGGCCTCGCCGGAGTTGTCTTCTACGTCCTCTACAGCCCCCACCGGCCGTCCTTCACCGTCACCTCCCTCAACCTCGCGTACCTCAACGCCACGTCATCCGCCGTCAGCTCGAAGCTCAACATCACCGTCACCGCCAGAAACCCTAACAAGAAGCTCGTCTATGTCTACACGCCTTCGTCCATCACCGTCCTCACTAACGGAGTCGACATCGGCGACGGCGCGTTTCCGGCGTTCGTCCACCGCACCAGAAACACCACCGTCCTGAGATCCACCATCGCGAGCAAATCTCAGCCGTTGGAGAGCGACGACGTGGATAAACTGAAGGCGGCGCTGAAGACCAAGAACGGCGTGCCGCTGAAGGTGAGGGTCGACACCAAGGTGAGGGTGAAAGTCGGCGGCTTGAAGACGCCGAAGATTGGGATCAGAGTGATCTGCGACGGAATCAGGGTGACAGTTCCGGCGAAGGGGAAGTCGGCGGTGGCGTCGACGGGGAAGGCTAAGTGTAAGGTGGAAACGAGGATCAAGATCTGGAGATGGACGTTTTAGGGGAAACCTGAGAATTGAGAGTAGGGAAATTCATTTTCTTTCCAAATTTGTTCAAAATTTAAATATTCTCCATCATAGGAAAAAAAATTACATTTTTCTGATTGCTGCTTATATTTATTTTTCAATATAATTAACTGTGGTGCTACATTTGTGTAATAATTTTTGGTTTTGTGTTAATTTCTCAATCTTTTGTAATCCATCTATATTTCTTGAATTTTGTGAAATTCTTTCTGGTTCTTGCTACACTTTGTATGGAGTGGATGTAACTGTGTTGCTTCATATTCAATGTCAATTTCTTATTTTTTTTTTCAAGGGATGGATGAATAATGTATATTTGTTGCTTCAGAATGTTTTTTTTTTTTTCCGAAGATCTATAATTCAATTGAAGAAGTGTTCTTTTGTAGGAAAAGTAATTTTGGTTGCTAAGCACTTTAATAGGAAAAATAAATGAAAAAGAATATTGGAATTTAAACAAATTAATCATATCTACAATCTATATTTTATTTAGAGTTTATACACAAAAAATAACATATCAATATATATTCTTTTTCAATCTTGATGGCTTATCTAACTTATATAAACAAATTTTACCAACAAAATAAAAGAAAATTACAAACTAACCATCCTCATGCGTACTTCCTTAACTTATAGACCAACAAAGGCACAAATTAGTGAACACAGATAATATAATTGAAGTAAAATACATGAGTATAATTAAAGGGTATAAAAATTAAATTATGATTAAAAAACGACAAAATGAAAGCAAATATGTGTTGAATTGATAGCTGTAACACAAACATATGTACAAAGAGTGTGGGGGCCAGTATGTGATGGCTATAGTTTGTATTGAATGGTGAGTCACTCTCGAACGTGCATAGTAGGAAAGAGTCATCAACATTAGTGTCGGTTGGAGTTGAAATAATTTATATTCAATTTCTGGTTGGTTTGGTAATGAATTTTATTATTATTATTATTGCTCACATCTTAAATAAAGTGCTTTGATTTTGAACAACTTTTAACCTTTTTTTCTCTATAGTTGGTAGAGTGTTACTATCTTCTAATCCTTATGATTTGCAATGATTTAATTATATGTTTTTCCCCCTTTCTAGTAGAGCTTAGTAGTTCAAGATATGTATTAGACCTCTCATGTATTTAAAGGATTCTAAATTGGGTTAAAGGTCCTTTTGGTACCACATGTTTGCAAAAATTACACTGTTCATACCACTAGTATTTTTTCGTACCGAATTGGTACCATATGTTTCCAAACCTTACTGTTTTGGTACCTCCGTTAGGGTTCTGTCAAAAACTGCCGTTAAATGGCATGTGCCATGCACGTGACCAGCCCAAAACTTTCAATTTTGTTACAATTTAGTCCATCTAATACATCCCTAACTTTATTTTGTTCAATTTAGTCCTAAAACTTCAAAACCAAACCATTTTCCCAAATTGACCTAGCCGGACCTAGCCATGGGCTAGGTCCGACCCTGGGTCATGGTCGCCGGACCCAGGCGACCCCAACCCAGGGTCGGACCTAGCCCTAGGCTAGGTCCGGCTAGGTCAATTGGGACCTAGCCCTAATTTAACTCAATTGGGGCTAGGTCCCAATTGACCTAGCCGGACCTAGCCTAGGGCTAGGTCCGACCCTGGGTCGGGGTCGCCTGGGTCCGGCGACCATGACCCAGGGTCGGATCTAGCCCATGGCTAGGTCCGGCTAGGTCAATTTGGGGAAATGGTTTGATTTTGAAGTTTTAGGACTAAATTGAACAAAATAAAAGTTAGGGATGTATTAGATGGACTAAATTGTAACAAAATTGAAAGTTTTGGGCTGGTCACGTGCATGGCACATGCCATTTAACGGCTGTTTTTGACGGAACCCTAACGGAGGTACCAAAACAGTAAGGTTTGGAAACATATGGTACCAATTCGGTACGAAAAAATACTAGTGGTATGAACAGTGTAATTTTTGCAAACATGTGGTACCAAAAGGACCTTTAACCCTTCTAAATTTCCAAGTTCACAATCTCACAAGTGAAATGCACATCATCATAATTGAATAATTAATATATAATATCGTATAGCGGTTTATCATTTTACACTCAACCAAATTTCTCAAGTCCAAATATCGCCGAGGAAAAAATATTCAAAATCATTATTTTATCATTTAAGGACTAAATCAGTGCGAGTAAGGATTGTTATAGGTGTGAAATATACATGCTATAATTAGGGCCGGTAATGATGCGATGAAAATTAAATAATCATGGTTATTCGCACCATTTACCGCAATAGTTAATCGCACCATTATGGTATGGGCGGTTATGGTGATGAATCTTGTAACCGTAATGGTTATGATTATGGTTATGTATTCAGTCCATAACCGCGGTTATAACCATCACATCTATATATATAATATTACTATATATATTACTAATACTCATATTGTTATATATATACATTGTTATTATACTTTAATTATTAGTCAAATATTATAATTCTTATTCCGTTCTCTTTCCCCCACCATTTTTTGTCTATATTTCTTATTATTAGGTAACCACGATTAGAAGTGATAGCGAATGAGGATCGATGATCGCAGGTGATAGACGATTGAAGATGTGTTTTTTTAATTAAGTGAAACAATGAAATTATGTTTAATTTGGATTTCGTGTATGAAACAGTAAATGTATGTTTACTTTTCTTGTATGAAACAATGTTGTAGTATTAGTTTGAATGATTGTGGTTAAATGGTTTAATCGGGTTAAAAACCATGGTTATGGTTATGGTATGAAGAATCATAACCGCAGTGGTTATGGTTACGATTATGGTACGAGTAAAAAAAATATAGTATGGTTATGGTATTACTGCTATTCGCAACATACCCTCACCATCGCCAGTAGCCCTAGCTATAATATTATCCTCTTAATGAGGCACCACCCTACAAAATATTAGTGTTCAACGATTGGGCCAGACTCAAATTTACAATATATTGGGCCTAGGCCCAAAGAGAGACCTAAACATTCAAGTGGTGCTTTATTTGGGTAAAGCAGGCACATACGCCTATATAGAGAAGACCAGCTCATTTTCAAAGTTTGAGGCCCATTGCACAGAGGCCCAAAAAGTGACTGAGATAGATATGATGCTTTAGTTAGTACACCTGGCGTATGCACCCATGTAGACAAAACGCTGCCGTTTACAAAGTTTCAATCTGAGCGTATAGAATTGAGTTATCCCCAATTCATCAGCACTTTTTCAGGCGCCAAAACCGACAGTCTGTATCGACTCTTTATCGCCGTAGTTCTGACACTCTACTGGTACGGACTCTTGATGCTTCATGGCTTCTTTCCTCGGTTAAGATCAATCTCCCAAACCCAACTTCCCTCCGTTTGTAACGATGAGCTTCTCGATTTCTTTAATCATCTGCTCCGCCAAAACGCAAACTTTATTCAAGTCCCACGAATCCACGCACAGATCATCACCACCGGTTCCCAAAAATCCGCATTTTTGGCGTCTGGGTTGGTCTCCGCATACGGTAGGTATGGGATCCTTTCCTATGCGCGGAAAGTGTTCGACGAAATGCCGGGTGAATCAAAGTCTAACTTGCTTCTGTGGAACTCGGTTATGAGAGCTTACGTCTCCAATGGGTACTATAAAGAAGCTGTGGAACTGTACAATGAAATGAGGAGAGCTTCCGTTTTGGGTGATGGGTTCACTTACCCTCTCGTTATCAAAGGTCTTGCAATGAGCGAGAGCTTGAATTGGGCTAGAGCTGTGCACTGCCTTGCTCTGCTAATGGGGTTTCAACATAATCTCCATGTGGTGAATGAATTATTAGTAATGTACGGGAGGCTTGGGCGAATGGATTTTGCACTTCAGCTGTTCGATAGAATGCCTGCAAGGAGCCACATTTCTTGGAACATGATGTTGTCTGGTTTTGCACATAATTTGGACTCTTATGGCGCACTGGAAATGTTTAGGCGTATGGAGACTGAAGGATTGGAACCAAACATTATTACATGGACATCATTGTTGTCTAGTCACGCTCGATCGGGTCTCCATGAAGACACACTAGCCTTGTTCCGTGAACTCAGATTGAGAGGGATTGGCTGCAGTTGCGAAGCATTAGCACCAGTCCTGTCAGTTTGTGCCAATGGGAACCGCCTCTGTTCTCACGGACGAGTAATTCACGGATTTGTTATCAAAGATGGTTTCAGAGATCATTTGATCGTGCAAAATGCGCTAATCTCTGTATACGGGAAGCACGGGGACTTAGGAGGGGCTAAAAATATGTTCTTGGAAATGGAAACCAAGAACTTAGAAAGTTGGAACAGTCTAATAACATCATATGTTAAATGTGGATTCTGTGATGAAGCCTTAGAGCTACTATCTCAAATGGAGCGCTCCTCTCATAAGCCAAATGTAATAACTTGGAGCGCTCTAATTGGTGGATTTGCTTCCTCTGGGCGGGCAAAGGAGTCATTGGAACTTTTCCAGCAAATGGTATACACCAATGTTGTCTCTAACGCAGTAACAATCGCCAATGTCTTAAAAGTTTGTGCTGAGTTGGCTGCTTTAGACTCAGGCCGGGAAATTCACGGCCATGTGGTTAGAACCATGATGGATGATGATCTCTTGGTGGGTAACGGCTTAATCACCATGTATATGAAATGTGGAAGCTTGAGACAAGGGGTTTCAATTTTTGAGAAATTGGAGAAAAAAGACTTGGTTTCATGGAACTCGATCATTAGTGGGCACGGGATGCACGGAAATGGTAAACAATCCTTAGAATTATTCGACCGTATGGTCAAGGACGGGCTTAAACCCGATGACGTAACTTTTATATCAGTTCTCTCTGCCTGCAGCCATTCTGGGCTTGTTGATACAGGCCGTGAGCTTTACCAACAAATGATCAGTAAATTTGGTATTAAACCGTCTATGGAGCATTATGCGTGCATGGTGGATCTCCTTGGACGATATGGTTATTTGCAGGAAGCGAGTGAGATCGTGGGATCCATGCCATTCGAACCTAATGAATGTGTGTGGGGTGCTTTGTTGAATGCTTGTAGAATGCATAGAGGTCATTCTGATTTTGCAGAGAAATTTGCTTCTAGTGTTCTTTCTCATGATAAGGTGAGCTTTGGGAGCTACATGTTGCTGTCGAATATCTATGTTGATAAAGGGAGGTGGGATGATTCGGCGAAAGTTCGGGTTTCCGCGAAAGAGAAGGGGTTGAAGAAAGTTAGTGGACAGAGTTGGATTGAACTGAAGAAGAAGGTTTATGTGTTTTCTGCAGAAAATGTGGATGAGTCAGGGTTGGAGGAAGTGTATTGGGTTCTTGGAGAATTGGCTCTTCAGATGAAAAAGGTAGCTAAAGTATGTGCATAAGTGCTTGTGTAACGGTCGTTCTTTATAAACTCTCTGTCTGAAATTTAAAATATTAATATAAAATGTTTGATATTTCACTTTTTTAAAATTTGTATTTCCATCCAAATTTGCTATTAAAATTGACAGAATAATGTGAAATGTCAAAATTGCTCCTTATACTATTATATTTACTAAAGTCATCACCACTAAAACTTAGGCCACCGCCACCACAAATCCGACGACCCACCACCCCCCTACCACACCGGCGATGACCACCACCCAACTCCAGTCGGCCACCACCCTATTACGGCTAGCCACCATCCTACTCCGACCGGCCACCACCCAACTATGGATAATTTTGGAATTTACTTTTATCAGGTTATGTGACAATCACATGTCTAAGTTCTGTCAGTTTTGACTGCAAATTTGGACGGAGATGTAAAATTTCAACAAAGTGAAACTTTAAACATTCCCTATCAACATTTTAAAACTTCAGACACCAAAATTTCACATGGAGCAAACTTCAGACAGTTTTTAAGTTCTTAACCCTAACCCTATATTCTATGTGTAGTTGTAAATTATTATTCACCAGTGATTTTGTCAAAATTTTATTGGTTTAGTCCTTAATTTAGGTGTTGGACTTAGTCAACAAATAATTTCTCTGTATATATATATGTTGTATCCTCCCTCATCTCTCCTTTTAACTAATCAAGTCATTAATTAGACTGTTGGTGGCCTTCTAAATAACCTGCGTGTATTTCTAATCTCTGCAATTTCACTTTCACTGTTTGTGTGTCAAGTTCGCTGCAGTCTACAATGAAGATTTCAATCAATTCGGTAAGAGTTCAAACAAAACATAACATTTAATAATCGTTGCACTTAATATAGACAACATTCAAACATCCAACTAAATTCGACAAAATATGGTGTAACAATTTAGTATTTCATCAATTACTCTGATTGAATTCTTGCATTTTAATCCATCCACTAAAGTTGATGCACATTTGATTTTGTCGAGCTGCACGTAAAATCGGGCTGGTCGACCGAGTGTAGTACAAGCTCTGGGTGCGGAGATTCTACTTCAAGAACAACCTACGACGAAACATGAAGAAACAACGCACAAAGCTTAAGAAACACTCAACTCAACACCATAGTAACGAACGATAACAAGAACGTACCACCACGTTTTCACCGTGTTGAAGCACCGGAGCAGGAACATAGAGATTACATTGTGGCCCAACTGACTGCAAAAGACGCGTTTTTTTTGTTGTTTTAAAAATTAAAGCAATTTTCTTAACCCGATAATTGAGAAAATATCAAATGAAGGAACAAACCGGCCAGAATCGCCCGATGTTGAAGTTGTTGATATACGCTATTCCTTTTCCCCAACCGTTGAATGAAATGAATGAATCTTTAACCGGGTTGGCTTTATCGATCAAGAAGCTGCCCGTATAAAACGAAGGCTCATTCGATACATTCTCTGCAGAAAAAAGTCCAAATATAACATTTTTATACAAATTAAAAACTGTTGATTGTAAAAAAAGCAGGATTTTTACCTCGGGTTGAAAATTTTACGACTCCAGAGTAAAGAGATTGGATCATCGTTATCTCGGGTTTCTCATTTAGGTTATGGAGAGGAACAGGGAACATTTTCCATCCCTTCACAATTCTTTTATTTACATAAACAGAAGACAGAATTCCCTGCAAAAAGATTCAATAATGTCATGAACTCATAATTCATGTTAATAATGCAGTTGATGTTCATAATGTCATTACCTTGGCATCAAAGATGTACTGACCGTAATTTACCCGGCCCATATTCTCAACCTATCAAAAATTTATAATGGGTCACAATATAGTTACTCAATAAATCAATAAAGGAAAATTATCAACTTAAATTAGAAAATGCACCAGAATGTATAAGGTGATGCTAGAACGGCATTTCGTAGAAGGAAGACGAAGGCTTTGTCCTGACCATCTTTCAATTACTCCGACATATAACGGTCGTTTTCCTTGAGAAGCGCATGACACAAACACTTGAGCTCTATCATGCACCTGGAATTTGCGAAATAAAAAAAAAAAATTGAATCCTGCAAATTTATTTCTAATTATATCAATGTTACAAGAAGCTCTTACCTTTGGTATAGAAAGAGTGCTGCCATCATCTGCAGCAGTATACTTTGATACATATAACAAGAACCCGAAATTCTGAGCAAGAAAAAAGGTTTCATTAGCAAAAACCACCTTTATGTACGAATTTGAACAGAATCTTCCATCACCTGACCAACAGATTCCATTGACTTGGGGGTATCAGATTCAACCACATTGACAGAATCTAACTGATGAAGAAAATCGAAAAGGAATGCTGTTTTCTGCAACTCAATCCGTCCGTATCCCGCCTTTTCGATTCTGCGAGGAACTGAAGGAAGAGGGTCTCTGCTGTAACGCTCTATAACCCTCCTGATTGCTGCTCAAAAGATGACGCCTTCGATTAAGTGGCTTAAAAAAAACTACATTTTTCAAGAAAGAATTTTTTTACTTTATTAATCAACAGTTTCTTGAAATGGTGAAGTATGCTATTTTCTTGATTTACTATAAGTTTGTTACATTGATTACCTCTATACTTTTCATTGTCCACGTCACCAGATTCTCTAATAGGCGCATCCTGATAAAATAAAATGAATTTAGATTAAGCAGCTATAATGTTAAGTAAATTAATGAAAGTATAGACCAAGAAGTAGCCGCTCACATAATCATATGAAGTCAGGTCGGGCTTGTAATCATCCTCGGAAGAACCAGTGTTTGCTCCATTATAGAAGCCAAAATTCGTTCCACCATGTGCCATCTACAGGAAGGTTATGAAGAGAATATCATAATGTAACCATTAATATGACTAATAAAAATTGGAAGAAAACATTTGGATAAGAATGTTCGGTCAGTACATAAAGCACAGCAGAACCATTTCTTGACAAAATCTTTTCGAGTTCAGTAGCGGTAAATTCTGCATCAGTGGCTGCGTTCTTCTCTCCCCAGTGAGTAAGCCATCCAGTATAGAACTCTCTATAAGGACAGTAAAAGCAACATCAGAGTATGTCACTTTTTTTTGCTCACATGGAAAATGATATGTTGTAACTAAATAATTGAAGTACTAAAGATGATATCTGAGAAAGTAATGAGAGACCTACGAAGAAAGTGGTGGCGACTTTCCTGGGACATTGAATTGTCTTTGCAATGTGAATATAGGCCATGGCGCTTCACCAGTTGAAAAATCAACCGCTACGATATAAGAAGATAAGATAGTAAATTTCTTGAAAATGTCAAATGTTTATTTTTCCTTGAATTTTATGATAGAGAAATATTTAAAATTGCAAAATTGGACTTACCTGAGAAGACGTCAGCTTGGCCAACAGTTCCTTTGCTCAAAGTTTCCCTCGTACCTCCATCTGTTGTGTATCTAAAATAGGAATCATCTTTTAATAAGAACACCACAGTCAAACTACACATAATTTTTTTTTTTTAAATTATAGAGCTAACGGTAGTCTATCTAAATTATTAAAGCATGGAGTGACTGACAGGATCACATTGCTCCCAAGACGCTCCCGTGCCATTTTGGCAAGTTGTTTAAGATAATTCTTGTCCCCTCCAAAAGAACCATATTCATTTTCAATCTGCCAAAACGATGTTTACATCTGAGATCATTCAGAATGTGATTCTAATGCTTTGAAGCTAAAGTAACAAATCAGAGAAACGCAGCAAATTTACTTGCCATTGCCAAATAAGAGACAGATTGTGTACCTGAACCATTATTATTGGACCTCCATTAACATATAGGTGAGCACCCACAATGGGTAGTAGAGTACTCCACCATTTTTCGACCTATGACAGTTCGAAAATCCGTTCTTCAAAATTATAGAGTCGAACAGAATTTGATTTTCCTAATATTGGTTTATCATAGACAATAACATATAGTAAGACGTACCAAATGGATGTATCTAGGGTCTGATGATCTTAATGTTAGCGCTGGCTCTATGGAAAGCAACCATGGAGGGAAACCCCCTAGATCCCATTCTGCACCAAGATAATCACATTTTATTTTACCATAAAAAAGGTATAACTCCTCTATAACTTAAAAGATGTTACTAATGGGTTAAACAAGAAGATTTTAGAACCTTTACTACCAATCAGTTTTATTCCAACATGGAGCAAGCATTGAGCTCAAAATTCAGGAGATGCACATAATATAGAAGATGAACTAGGTGAGAGTACCTCCACAAATATAGGGACCAACTCGGAGCATAACAAGGAGATCAAGTTTCTTGCATATCATCAAGAATGATTCTATATCTGCAATCCCCTCAAAAACCATATTTCCAGGCTTCGGTTCATGCAAATTCCAGGGAACATAAGTTTGAATTGCATTCAATCCCAAAGCTTTTGCTTTCAATAATCTATCTTCCCAATACTACAATGAACAAAATAAGTATATATGCATATACCATTAGTTTAGCAAGTAAAAAGATTCAATATAGCAACCTGTAGGTTTTATCCATATAAATACGAACAACAGTTTACCTCTGGGAGAATGCGGAAGTAATGTAAATCCCCACCAATGATCTGGAAAGGCTGCCCATCTTTCCAAAACTTATCTTTCGATATCTCGAATCTGTGATCCTTTATCTAATTTCATCCAACCAAATAAACCACAGTTCGTGAAACCACTTTTCTTGACTATGCAGTATGCAGTATGCAGCAGCCTCAACAATTAACATAGAATGAATAAAAGTAAGACGTGACCGAAATAGCAGTAGCTATTGAAATTCAACGATGAAGGGAATAAACTCATAAATTTTAAACCAATTCACCAAAATTAAGCCACCCCAGATTTCAATTCTCAATTCAGCCATAACATTTTAAGAAATGTAATTCACATTTCACAAAGTTCCAGCTCAATTAAAGCCCCCTTTGACTAGATCATTCAAGCAACGCAAACCAATACTACAATCAGTGCAGATGGAAAGTGATTTCAAGTGGGAAGACGAGAATTGACATAATTCAATCAAATCGCGGACTTACATTCTTGGACTCGAAGTGGCTCGGATCGCCAGATAGTGAAGAGGAAGAGGATTTCAAAGAAGGTAGAGGAGCGAATACTGGGACGAAGACGCCGAGAGCAATGACGGAGATCAAAGCGAAAAGCGCGGTCCTTTTGAAGCTTCTTCTGCGAACAGTCATCACAACCGTTGAGCTGGTCCTGGAGCTCGACCCAGCTTCTTCTGCTTCTGGTGCTGGCGCTGCTCTATGGAGAGGAAGAAGAAGATGGTAGTTGGCAGTCTTGTTAGTAGTGGAAGTTGGAAGTTTCATTGAGGAGTCGAGAATGGTGGATTGGAGTGTAATTCTTCTTCCCGCTTCCTTCCATAGTCATTTCAGGGTATCAACTAATCAATTAGTCAACTCTCAGAATGACTGATTACATTTTATGGGCTTGTTCTCTCAAAGCCCAAACTAAGATCAAAGTTTGACAAATCGTTTCTTAATTTGGGCTTTTCAACTTGGGCCTATTCACTTTGAACCATGACGTGGAGCCTAGTCCATGAAATAATAACGAGCCCAATAGTGACCCAAAAACACCTCAATCTTGTTAAAATTCTAGGAATAGAAAAAATACTTATAATCAGTATTGCAACTCTTATCGGTAAATTCAGTATAAATTGAAAATTAGTCTAAGTGTGGAGTAAACACATTATTCGTAAAAACTCCAAATTAATTAACCTGATGCGAATAAAAATTAATATAGGTGTTAGAATAAATATGTTATGAATAATATGAGCTACTCACATGCAGAAAAAATTTAAAAAAAAATTTGCGGCATGAATAATAAGAAATCATATAACTGAGTTCTCTTCTTTCGTCCACGTATTTATTTATTTATTTATTTATATATTTATATATTGCCAGAGCCGACCAGAAATCCCAATACAAATACAAACAAACAACAAAAAGACAAAAATTATAAACAAAAATAAACAAAGTCACATGCAACTCTGGCTCCACACACTACCAAACACCAACCCCACACTGAGTCTCTTCTCCTTTTCTTTTAAAAATTTCTTTTCTGTTGATCCCAATCAAGATATACATCACATATATAGCTTTTTAATTATTATTATTAATATATTATTATACAGCTAGGGTTTAATTCACATAGAATATTATTATTTATTATAAATAAAACAAAACTTTTTAAGCAATAATAAATATTGCACAGTTGGCTTGCTTAATTTATTATTTTGACACTCAGAGTTAATAAACCCTAAATTTATGTGGTATTTAAGTTTTGAATTATGTATGCATTGTTTTGTTCTATGAGTTTTAAAAGACTACTTAATGGCTTGAATCATTGGCTTGTATAATGAATTATTAGTTGATGTGGTCAAAATTTTTTAAAATAATAATAAATGTGTGTCAAATTGATTTAAACCGGGTCCGTTTGAAAATGATATTATGTTGAAGTAACTATTGTAGATGAAAAGCAATAAAAAGCATGGAATGAGTAGCAGAATAGGTTATTGTGTTACTTTTTACCAAATTTTACCAGACAAAAAGAAAGTGATAAACATTACATCACACTACTATCTAGCTAGCTAGCTTCAAAGCCAATCTTCTGCAGAAACAAAAGAGAATCTCTGAACAAAATTCACAATTTTTGTATTTTGTAGAGAGCTGATGGATCTTTGGTGTGCTTTGTTTCAAGCCTAAGACAAAACATCCGTTGGTAGTTAGTTCATTTGTCGGCACGCTTTGACCACCTTGTTTTACTTACTCCATCATCGATACGATACTAACATTTAATTATTCCTATATATATATTGCGCTATACTAATTAAGTTGGTGGATAATATTTTTCTGAAATAATAATTAAATACAAAGTTTATTTAATAAAAAGGATTGAAGACTGCTGCACCCATATGCACATTAAAAAAAGAGTAGTGCATGCAGTGTTATCAGACCGGACTGGATGTCGAACTGGTCAGACCACCGGTTTTCGGTTCGGCTGGTTTGAATCCGGTTTGACCGGTTCTAGTGCGATGTCACTAAATTTTAATAAAATACAGAAAATACAACATAGATTTATATAGTGAGTTTCCAACACAATAAATTATCATTGGAAATACAATTTGATTAATTTTTTTTGTTACGGAGTCCGAGCCAACGAACCAGTGAACCGACCGGTTCGCCAAAAACCGGGATTTCAAACCGAATTCACATACATCCTCCTGTTTTGCTCGAATCAGATTGTTAAAAGGATCGGTTACAATTCGAACCCGATCAAACCGTCGGCTCGGTTCGGATAACGCTGAGTGCATGTGAGGAATGGTGGTGCATATATATATATAGCACACCAACAACTTTAATCCACCTTAAATAATTAAACAAGAGTTACCAAACAGTGTCACTTGGACAATGATAAGTAAATAATTTAACACAGCTAAAATGGATTTGCTATTTTTTCCTTTTTCTCAGCGTACTTGTGAAACCTACCGAATTATTTGTAGTTTATTATTGGTCCATATTAGGATTGACGTGACGCTATATGAATAACTAATAATCTCTCGTATTGAATATATAATATTACATAATTATAAAGTATTTGTTTCTGTTTTCAGTTAACCCTTCTTTCTTTCCTATAGAAAATGACGATTTTTTAAAGAAAAAAAACGTAGTTATTCCAAAAAAAAAAAAAAAAAACCCTCCTTAATATAAGGAAGTCTTTTTCCGGGATGTTTTGTATGAGTTATTGAATTTTCAAATTATATATCTACAATAATATTCCGAGAGCAACCATTTATTCCTCAAGTGCCCTAATTATTAAAATGAATAGTTTTTATTTCTGAAGTCAAAAGTCTATTTGAAATTATTATTTACCGAAATGTAGTCCTTGATTCATCATCATACACTTACCATGGTTTTTTTAATTGAGAAAGCTCTTTTTGATATCTTCTTTACTCGATGATGGGCTAATCATACATTACTTTCCTTCTGCTTTTCAATAATCGAGCCCACGATATCATTGTCCCATTTTTATTTTATTTTTTAAAAAACTATAATATTGTGTTAATAATATAACAAGTTCTTTATTCTTTGCACTACATTTCTAATATATATACATCATATAATACACATTTATTTATGTAATATAGTATAGTTATGTAATATGGTATAGTCGTTCAACACTTGAACTCTTAACTAAAAAAATTAGGTTCGAATCCTGTCGAGTAATGTGAATAGAAAAATATCCATCACCATCAGTTTATTCTTACGGGCTAACCTTTTGAGTGATTATAATTTTTTTAGGTTTGGATCGAACATGCTACATATGTTATGTTCTTTAGAGAGCCCATAAAACACCTAATGGGAAAAGTAACATTTTATTAGTATTAACTATCGACCTATGAATTTTAAAAACCTCAACTTTTTAATTATATTTTTAAAAGTCTCAGTTTTGAAAAGAGTTACTTATTGACCAGCAATATATGACTTAATTCACCTAGTTAATTGCTCCCAGATGTGACGCACATGTGTTCAAATGGTTTAGGAGAACATCTTTAGGACAAGCACAAGCCTAGGCGAGTCCCACGGCTCTCTCTCCCTAGTCGATCAAAACTCTAAATTGATAATGGTCAATTATCTGAGTTAGTGTGCCCTGGTCCAAACTCATGATATAAATGGCCTCACATACTATATACTATGTGAACATGTTTGACACGAGTTCGGGCAAAAAAAGCACCCTAACAAATTGAATCGAGAGTTGATTGATGAGTAACAATTTAAAAAAATATAAGGTTCCTAAGAATAAAATAAAAAAATCTAAGGCAAAAGAAAAAACACACTAATTTATGAATTGGGTGTGTACACTGTACATGTTGGAATATATAATATGAATTGTTTGTTTAGTAATAATGGGAAAAAAAAAAAAAAAAAAAAACTTGATGAAAAAGCTAAGTCTGATGCTGAGGGGGGACAAGGATTGTTTGTCTTGACTCGTCACTGGCAGGATCAAGTCACGGAGGTTGTTCCCATTTCATATACATTAGAAAAGACATTTGGTATAGACATAGCATCTGCATCGAAAGGGTGATTGATATATCATGTGAAAATATGTAATAATTACTTCATTAATTTGTAGAGTTTTTCTCATTACTCTGTATTTTTATATGCTTCGTCAATTGATTAATCATTAGATTTACATAAATTATATATAGGTTTCTGCAAAAAATAAATAATATAAAGCATTCAATATACATTATAAATAAATTGTAGAAAAAAAAATTAGACATATTTGGTATCTCTCTCTCTATCAAGATTTTATTTTTACCGTTTTTGCAAAAAAAGTATAAATATATTTTCCTTCCAAGATCGAGTAATAAGGCATCATTTTGCATTGAGTTAAAAGATTATCCGGGTTTAAAGGTATTGGAAAATTTCAATTTTTTTTTTATAATATATATGCATTTATATTCGTAAAATTCCATTTTTTGAAAAACTATAGTAAATATTATCGGACACTGACTGTATAGTGTATTGATTCTATGCCTCGGGATTGGATCCCTTTACAAAAAAAAGTTTGATTCTAACTATTTGTAATATAATATATATAATTTGTAGGTGAAATATTATCCATGAACACATAATGGTTTAATTATATAATATGAGTGTAGTAGTACTTTTTCTCTAAATTAAATAGTTATGGTTATGGGTTTAAATCTTATTGAGAATATGTGAATGAAAAAATATTTATAATTTGAAGATTAACTATTAACGGTTAACCAGTGCGATTGATGATTAATCTAACGCTTAGAGTGTTGCACTCTGATGACGACGATAGATTAGCGTGAAAATAAAAAAATAAAAAAAATTGAAAACCCTAGATGATAAGGAGGAAAATAAAATGCTATATATATGGAGCTCTTACTAGCACTTGCACTTGCCCATCCCTCACATGCAGGGAATCCAATGCTTTTTCATCTATGTACCCCCCCTCCTTTATAAACTAATAATAATCCACTCCCTTTATAGAACTTTTCTCCATTCTTTCTTTTAGTTATAGTATAGTATATATAATGTGTCATATATATCATGAATATTCGAGGAAATATACCTCATAAAATACAAACGTACTTTTCACATGTTGTTAATAAGCCAACATGAGCATTCTGCGTCCTTGTTACTGCGTGTAAATTTTTTCTCTTTTTTTGTAGTATAATAAGATTTCTCATTGTGCATTAAATAATCAATTAGAAGATGTTTGATCTTTAAAACAAATGTTGACAGCATGAAGATTATGAACATTTGACAACATGTGGTTAATGTACAGAAAATGAATTTTAACGAACCGATAAATTATCAATATTTGATGTATTATTTATAAATATCAAAAATAAAATTATACAAAAATTCAGCGTAATTTAGGCAAAATAAATAATGTATACCAATATAATTAATTACTGTGCTAAGGGCTAACCGTTATATAATGGTGTGGCATTGAAAATGCTACATTATATATTGCAATTTGCGTATCATCATATAAGGCAGTCAAATTTGGCAGAAAAACCAAGTTTGATCATGTAAATATACCGTCTTTGGAAACTAATACAGAATTAAGAAAAAACAAAGTTAAGCTCACCGTGTGTGTACTGATAGTCTAAATTTTAAAATATCCAGTTAAGGAATCTTTCGAGTTTCGACAGACTATTCACTATTGAGAAAGACTTGACAGACTGCTACAAACTGTCCAAAACACTACTGCATATATATATATAATATATATATATATACATACATATATGTATGTATGTATTGTTGAGGTTATATATATATGTATATATATGTCCGCCGGTCAGCTAGCTAGCTAAAGCTAACTAGCTATATATAGGGCCTAGCTAGGGTTTCTTTTTTCCAGTACATTAGAATTTGTTACTATTATATAGTAAAGCATATATATATGGAGGAACAAATTTATAAAATAAATTGGAAGATATATAAAAGGTTGATATTGCATATATAAGAGATGAAATGGGAAGGATATGAATCTGATCAACATTCTCATTGTTCTTCCCTTGGGGAAGTATCTTGGGTAAATTAAAAGAAATTTAAATTTAACTAATTTAATTTAACATTTTATATTAAACAAAAAAAAGACTAGATATAACATCATCTTCATCATATCTTGTTCTAACCTTGCCATGACTTCTGGTGATCGTGGTGGCCGATATCTCCGAGCGCGGCAATGTTGAAGATATCGCTCTGCGAGAGCGGCCTAAGCCCTAGAAAGTCTCTGGTAAGTTCCTGATCACCGCCACCTGGCATCGAAGGCGGCATCATGTTCGTTGCAGGTGGGCCCGCAGAAAGACTGAGGCCGAACGTTGGCGGGGCCGAGCTGCTCTTCGCGGGGTCCGCGTAGACGTGACCCATTTGAGCCGCCTTCTGGAGAAGCGCGGTGGCTGACATGTTCAGTGACGGAGCGGGCGGGCCCATGCTAGGGTTTGAGTGTTCCGGCATGGAAAGGGTTTCGAAATTGGGTTGCATTGCGAACGGGTTTTCCTGACCCGACCCGACCCATGATGGCATCATGAACCCGCCGAACGTTCCCGGGTCGTGTTCTTTCTTTAGGACCGGGGCGAACATGTTGGACATCATGTGGGTTGTGTCTTGATGGTTCATGAATTGGGTGTGGATATTGAAAGGGTTGTTGTTGTTGAGGTTATTAGGGTTTATGGAGGAAGAAGATGAGGAGTTTGCATGGAGTAGAAGGGGGTTGTTCATCATGATATTATTAGGGTTTGTGATTGATCTTGCACTTTCTTCTGCTAATGCGTCGCAGAATGCTCTATGCGTGATAAAACTGTCCCGCCTGAAGTATACAAAAAAAAAAAACATATTATCAAATTAAAAAAAAATGAAATAAGGAAACAAATCACAAAAAGTTAGAAATAAGTAAAATATATATATAAAAAATACAAAAAATATTTTTTTAGAAGGAAACAAAAGAAAAGTGTCAGAAAAGTTTATAAGCGTTTAGAGACAGTGAGGAAGAATTTGACTTTCCTATCTATAAGCTTATAGACTTGCTTCCCTTTTTGCTGCCTTCTCTTTCTCAGTGACCATTTTTTCTTGTTATAATTATTATTATTTAAGCTAAAAGACAGGTATAAACTCCAATACAGTAACGTTATGTATTTCCAGACATGTTGGTGTTTTTGTTTGGCTCCTGCCAAAGACACAAAAAAGATGCAAAAGATGTGTCTTTCCTAAGGATTCAATAACCCTTTGACCCTAATTGTGTGTTTTATCTTGCCTTTTGCAACCAAGAGACTTCTAGTTAATAATTAATATAATACACTTATATATAATATCATTTATTCATGGAGGGAGAATAATTAACAAAATGAAGTTTATGTTTGGATAACAGAAACTGTCATAACATGCAGACACTTGTGGTGTAATAATGTGAGACATTTTATTCCCAAAATTATGCCCTACCTAAGTATAATTTACTTTATTTTCTCAAACAAATTATGAACATCCAGTTTTAAGAGAACTACTTTTCAAATATATTATGTATTATTATTTGTAAAAAGTGAAAATTAGTAATTTAATAAATCTAATTTGGCCTGTTAAATGTTAATTTATCTGTGCTTACAAAAAAAAAATAAAAAAAGGACACTAATTGAAATTTGAAACTAGACGCCAAGAAATGATGCTTCGGTGGCATGTGTGTACATATATATTATTAATAGTGCATTCCCGACAAAAGTCAAGGTTGTTTAGTCTAGTAAGTAGAAAGACACTTCTTTATCTGTTTATCTAATGTAATATAGTAGGACTCATTAAATGGATACGAAAGAATTTTGAAGTACAAAACTACAAACCACAAAGAATAATTTCAGATCATTTAATGTAATGTGGTATTTTTTTTCTTTCATTTTCTTTTTTGGCCGATTCACGTATGTATATATTCCCATCTTCCATAAATGACAAAATCTTTGACCTCGAAAATGGAAGCAAACCCCACGTACCGCTTCATGTCACATGACACTAGCCAATTCCACCTCACATGGTAATAATAAAGTACAATAATTACCACCATTTATATAGCCAAGTGAAAAAATGTCAAATGATATATAAATGGACTGGAATTTCAAATATTATATGAGACAAATCCATAATGATTTCAAAATAGTTCTCAAGTTGTGAACAATTATTTTCTTTTATTTTTATGAGTTTGTCCCCAAATCAAATTTATCATATATATATTGCATCTAGAATCCTAATCAAATTCTAATCACTAGTTTTTTTTGGTTAATTCGTTATATTATGTCTTTTTTTTTTCATATTTTTATAAATGGAAAAAATCCAAAAAATTACTTAATAACAACTTAAAATAAACAACCAATTTAATTAATCTTTTAATGATGGAGGGCTAAAGTCTAGTAGAAGCTAAGGGAAGACGCATTTCACTACAAGAAAATTGTAATTTGTGATTTTTTTTTTTCAAAAGGAAGTAATCACTTACTAATGATAAGAGCTTGCAAGAGATTTATCAAGTTTCGAAGGAATTTTCTTGCAAAAATCAAAATTTTGTAAAAATTTCAACACAAGTTTCTAACCAAGCTTTCTGACTGGATTTATTTTCTTAGAAATTTTTCAAATGTCTTATTTGTAAAAAAATTTCAGCATTTCCTTACAAATAAGATTATACGTCTCTCACAATTAATTAAATTACTTATAAACGACTAAATTTCTTATAGTGATTCAACGTATATTTTCAACATTAATGTAGTCCATTATCATCTTAAATCAAGATTGGCTAATTATTAACCATAGAGATTAATTAGCAAGTTAATTACCTGGAGAAGAGAGTTCCACAATCGCATCGATACTCCCTTGTGCCGCAGATCTTGGAATGCGCCTTCCAATCGGATTGAACCGCGTATTTCTTCGAACACTTCTCGCACTTCCACTTCTTCTCGCCGTGCTTCCGGCTAAAGTGTTTCTTGATTCCGGTGAGGTCGCCGAGAGCTCTCGACGGATCGTGGTGGACGCAACTCGGTTCCGGACAAACATACACTTTCTTCTTGATTTCCTTGCTGCTTCTCTGCTTGAGCTTCCATGGCAGGTTATGGCCTCTCCTATGGAGCTGCAGATTCTGGTCCCTCTGAAACCCTTTGTTGCAGATCTCGCACAAGAACCTGTTCGTCGCCATTAGAGTCTTCGGCGATAAGGCAATCACTTCTGCATCTGGGTCTGCATGAAAATTATAATCAAATATAAAAAATACGAGATTTACGTGGTTCCGTCAGTTTGATCTACACTGAACAAAACTACAAGAAATTTAATCGTTTGTTTGAGATTTATTGGTAAAAGACAAACGTAAGCTTATTTATAAGGAAATGTTAATTTTTTTTTTTTTTTTTACAAATACAACCTTAGAAAACTTCTACAAATATAAAATGATACAAAGATTGACGTGGTTCGACAGTTTACAAGATTTACGTGGTTCGGTCACAGAAGTACAAGAAATTTAGTCGTTTATGATAGATTTATTTGCGATGAACATATGAACTATTATTTGTAAGGAAATGTTGAAAATTTCTTATAAATACAACTTTCAAAAGAAATAAGTCCTAACATAAACTTCAGCTGGAAATTTCTGGAAAGAATCTCTTAATAAAATTAGTTTTTGTAAGAAATTTCCATTCAAATATAATAAATTCTTAAAAAAAATTGATTTTGTAAGAAATTTATATTAAAACATAATAAATACTTTAAAAATTCTTATAATTTAGTTTTTGTAAGAAATTTTCATTACAACATAATAAATCCCTTAAGATATTTTGATTTTTTTTGAAAGAAAATTCCTATTAAAACATAATAAATCCCTTAAAAGTCTTATATTTATGAAAATTTGCTTCCCTTGAAAAAAAAAATTACAATTTATCGATTTTCTTGTAGTGCAGCAATATGTAGAATCACAGATTTCACTAACGATTTTGAATCAAAATAATTATTCAAAAGATAACAACTAGAAACTCTCATATTTGGGCTAGCTAGCTAGCTACTACACAACTATTCATATACAGTACCGACATAAATCGAGGAAGAAGGAGACACGATTAGATCTGTGTCGTGTTCAGATGAGAAAAAGTCAAACCTGGGTTTCCGGGGAGGTTGCGCTTCTTCTTGAGCGGCGGCTGGTCGTCGGCGACCGGAGGGTGGTGGAGAAGGAAGTTGTCGTGGTGAGGGTAAATATGGGAATTCGCAGGTCCGGAGGAGTTGCTGACGCTGGCTTCGGTACCGGAGGCTGAAGTCAAATTCGACATCGTTTTTGTTGACTCGGATTTCTGTTGAAACATCTGCAGATCTTTCATCATCATCTTATTCTTCTCTTCATCTTCTTCTTCTTCTTCACCATGCAACAACTATAAATACAGTTAATATCTGCAAATCTTTACCAGAAAGACAAGAACTGCTTCCTTGTTGCTTTTCTGTATATTTACAGAGAGAGAAAGCTAGAGAGAGAAATCTAGAGAGAGAGCGTCTATGAAGCTAGCTAGGCTAGTTTCTGCTCTATATATATATATATTATAACGATCGATGCTTATGAAAGGCAAGAAGATCCAAGAAAATCCATACACATATGAACAAAGGAAATCATAAGAACTGAGTTGAGTTCATGGAAAGAAAGGTTTTTTTTTTTTTTTTTGCAGAGAGAAAGAAAGTAAGAAGAGCATAAAAGGCACAGAAACCACACAAACACAAACCCTACTACACGGGTGAGAGAGAGAGAGAGACTGACGTTGGAGCTTTGTGTCTTTACCTTTGTTCTCTTGCCGCTCCCATCCCTAGAAAAATCTTTTCTATTTCACCACTTTGTTATTATAATGTAATTATTACATTATTGTGTTCATTATTAATAAATAATCATCATATAGCTAAGCTAGGCTAGGAAGAGTATGAAATATGAGTCTTCCCTTTTAATTCAAACAACATTACATATATTAATTCACAACATTATATATTTTGAATTGTTTTTTCGTTAATTATTTAAAGCTTTTTCGGGATTTTAAATTGGATCCACCTTTTGCCTCTCTAGTTCTTCGATCATAAAGTAAGGAAAATGGTTTAATATCTTCCATGTAACAAAAGATATATCGTATTTATTTATTAAAATCAAGTTTGCATCATGTTATTTTAAGTGTTCTAGGTTTAAATTGTTGTTAATAGATATCCCATGTTTCGTTTTCGTAGTTAATACGTGTTTTAGGTTTCGTTTTCGTTGCTAATAGGTGTCTTGATTTTATTCTTCATTGCTTTTTGGTTCCGTTTGTTTTTTCTCTTAAGTTTGACGGATTTTGGTATGAATTTTCTTCAATTCATGTATATAATTATGCAAGTTAAGTTATATTTGATTTCAATTTTGCATAAATTCTTCAATTTCCATGTATGTACACACTAATTGAAATAAGTTAAAGAGAAACATAAGTTTCATTTTATATTTTTCTCTTCCTTAAATACTCCTACTGTTAAATATATTTATGGAGTACTGGACCAAAATCCGTCAATTTTAAAAGAAAAAAAAATTAACAGAAAGTAAAAAGCAACGAAAACGAAACTTGAGACACCTATTATAGCAACAATTTAAACATGGGACACTGAAAAGCAACGAGGTGCAAACTTGGAACTGTTATTATGTTCTTAACTCTAACATAAAACTACCATATTGTGTAACAAACTATATAGTTAAACACAAGGTTAAATGGATTCCGGTGGATTTTGGGTAGGAAAAACTTAACACATGGTGTATCTCATGGAAATTCGGGAAAAATCAGAGCTGGAGAAGTAAACCGCGACCACAATGGGAATTGGATCTCGGGTTCTCCCGCAATTTGGGAACCACTAACAGGTTAACTACAGAACTTTAGGTTATTCGATTGCGCACTTGCTCTCTAGTTGGAGATCAAATTTCTTCCTATCGAAACTGACGCTTTGGTGGTATAACAACTTATTTCTAATATTGTGGATTCTAAGTTGAAATTTATACCTATTATTTAATAGTAGGAATATGTGGATCAAGTTTAGTAGATATAAACTCATGTATATGTTTATCGTGAAACCAACTTTGTTGCGGACGTTTTGGTTAGATTTGGAGTTTAGCAGTATTCCTACTTTGTAAGCACTGTGTCCGCCTAAGAAAGCTCGATTGTTTATGTTTAACGACATTATTGGGTTCTTATTCGGAATACATTAAGTTAATATCTTGATGGGTTTGTCTCTTCGATATCATTCCAGTAGTTCTTAATTAGAGAAACGAGCAGTGCCAAATGTTGATGAGAAACTCCAATAGAAGCCATATTGATCGATCGATTGGCGCAATCATGTTCCAAATTTAGTTGGCATGCTCTTAATTATGGCACGACAAAAAATGATTAAAATAAATTAGCCAGAAAAATATCTAGATTATCCACGCCTCCACGGTATATGAATATTACATAAGTACACACTCAAAGATATACGGTTTTATATATCCAAACTATGAAACTTAAAAAGAAATGTGTCTCTAGAAAGAAAGTGATAGATCGAGATGGTAGATTTTGGGTAATTTTGGGGCCGGGGATTCATGAAGAAGACACCTAGTAGCTAGCTATTTGCCTAACTCAGATACTTACCTATTACACTGACATGATTGATGCATTTGAATTGTATAAACCCTAGATGGAAAACAAAATAAAACAAAAACATTTTCTTATTAATTTCTCAGCCACGTATATTTTCAGCTTCTTTCCTTATCTTTCATTTCATTATCACCTAAATAACTATTGTTTTTCTCATATATATTAAAAAAATTATGAAAATTATTGCGTATACTTTTCATGCAGGTTATTATATATAACATGTGACTAAGATTTTTAATTAATTAATTAATGGTTGAAACAAGATGTTAGGTCATGATCAATTAATTAGCGTAAAAATAAAATAACCATTTTTAGGACATGGGATTTCGATATGGTTAATTAATTAATAATTGTGAGGGGAAGAGTAGAAAACTAAAATATTCTTTTGTCATTTTATTGTTTTATTCTTCAAATAATAATGGCTGGCCGGTTTAGGTTTTTGAAATGGGATCTCTATCCCTAGCTACCCAAGTTTCGATATGATGCTCTTCACAGCTCATAGTGCTGCTCAACAATTATTTTTCAATTATTTCTTCAATTAATAATTCAAATAAATAAATGAAATTCGAAAAGTTACCCCACGATGACACTGTTTTTGCCCCTTTATGTGTGCAATACCACATTACTAGTTATATTTATAATAATATATGATATAAAAATTTAGAAAGTGAGCTCATTTAGTTTATTACAAGCTACTATATATCGCGTTTCGCATTGTCGAAGTGCTCTTCGACATATTGAAAATCTTCAGTTATAAGTTCGTGTTTATAGTTTAAGTGTAAGCTTAATTATTAATATAGTAATATAAGAGCGTGCATATATATAAGAGCTCTCTAGTTGATTGTGTGTTTTATTAGTGAAAATATATATATTCGTAAAGAAATATTGAAAATTTCGTACGAATACAACATTTAAAATTTTATAAGGGAATAACTCCTAAAATAAAGTTTAACTAGAAATTTGGGAAGAAAATTCCTTACAAAATTTTGAGCTTTGTTAGGTTGGAAATTTTTTTTTTGTTATAAACACTGTCATTACACAAAAAAATTCCTCATCAATAGCAAGTCTACTGTAAATTGTTGTTTTTCAAAAAGACATAATGTGTAGACCCTATTTTAAAAGTTAGATTTGGTAAAACGCTCCTATATTTCATTTCAAAACGGTGCCATAACTTAGATAATTCAATGCGTAACAATTGTTATTAGATATATATATCAATAAGTAAAGTATTACTCAACGTTGTTAGTAACATAATAACATAATAAGATAACGAATAATATCCAAACGAAACATTATATTTATCTTCATATAAAACAAAATACGCAACCAAACGTCCTTGTAAATTGTAAAAATCATGTTGGGTGGAGAAGGTATGTCAGAGAAAACCTCAGAAACGTGTCCGGATTGCAAAAACATGCAACAGGGAGATATATGTGTAATATATTTGCATACGCATTAATATAATGATTGTATTTTATTTATTTAATTCTCAGTTTATGTATAGGCACGTATTACATGTATATATATATATATATACTGAAGTTAGCCCACGTGCGACGGATTCCTTTTCTATGCTACACAAAGTTGAATTTGCAGAAAAATAATGCCGTAGTAAGTTGAGCAAAAAACCAGTAAATTTTTTTGAACGAGAAATAAATATTATATTGCACAAAGATTATAAGGAAAGTGTTAATAAATAAAGTGACAAAAAAGGAAGAAGAGAAAATTAATTAAAATAGGAGGCTATGGTTGGATAAGCTTTGCTGAAGGGTCGGGCTACTTCTAGCCATGGGTACGTACTACCATGCATGCGCGTCCATGTCTTGTCCTAGCCTAGCATCGAATAGGATTGTATAAGCTACCTACATAAACTGAAGGACAACAATTTCAAATTTGCACCGTTTTAATTACTTCTAGATGTATAAACTATTGCATATATATGTGTTTCAAGTTTCGTTTTAAGGTCAAGTGCGCTTACTTTCATGTGGTTTGACTTCGAGATTTCAGGTTCGAAACCTCTCAGGGGCGTCACCTCGCGGTGACCTGTTTAAAAAATATTAGGTCCCGCCTGGCCCACACACCGCGTCAGGCATATGAGGAGGCGAGTAGAACTGGGCACGGGTCGGCTTATTGACTATACTAGGCTGCTGATGGGGCTACGTTGACGAGACCAGTGCATGCGCTGGTTGTTCACTAAGCTTGATCGGAAAAAACTCAGACCGTGAGCAGGAAAGCTCGAACATTACGTAGCGAGATGGGTCTAGGATCGTCACTACTGGCCCATTCCTTTCATTAGTCAAAAAAAAAAAAAGTTTCGTTTTCATTATTTTATAGTATTCAAAACTTTTTTTTTGGTTAAATTTGACACAGATTTGAATATTGATTTTCTTCAATTCTTATATATGTATGCCAATTAAATCTTAATTTTGCATAACTTATTCAATTTCGCTATATGTACATATTTATTGACATAATTAAGTTAAAGAGAAATATAAGTGTCATTTTGTTCTTTTTTCTTCTTTAAATACTGAATTTGTGGAATCTAACATCCAAATTAAGCAAATTTGACAGAAAAACACAAAAGGAAACATTGGACACCTAATTATAACAAAATTTAAATATGTGACATCTAAAAGTAATACGATTCAAACTTAAGATTCGTTATTAGATTCTTAATAACCCTAAATTGAAACTAACACTATATCAAAATATATATAATATAAATTCGATTAAATAAATATTTAATAGGTCATATTAAATGTAAAACTTATTAGTAGTGTCACTGGTTTTGAAATTTTACTACGACAAGGAAAGTCGGAGAGGAGCGAGATGCTAGGTCCTTGAGAAGGCAAAGACAAAAATTTGATAAGTTCTAGGACTCTCGTGACAAAATCTTTAAGCTCCATCGACGTTTGTTCCGTACGTCAAGGAGTTTTCCTTTGTCGTCTCTATTTTATAGCTTGGGAAATTTCCAACCAAGGTATATGAGTGATTAGTTTTTTAAAATCAAACTGCTATATGTATGTGTGGTTCATGCTTCAATGCTAGCTCTATCTATACATATGGACTAAAACACTTAATAAATGATTACGTTTTCTATATTTAAACAAATACAACAACGTCTAATCCATTAACGAGAGGTTGGAGGTTCAGTCTCAGCTAGTAATTATGAGAATTGAAAAATATTCATGGCAACATCTTACCCCTTACTAGGGGTGAACCAAAATCCGGTTGGTCCGAAAAACCGGTGAAAACCAAACCGGTCCGGACCGATAAAACCGAATCCGAAATATTCAGTTTGTTTTTTTGGTCGGATTTTTTTGCTCTAGTTCGGATTTTCGGTCCAGTTTAGATTTTGAGCCCGTGGAGACCGAACCGACCGTTATGCTAATTAAATATATATTATATAAAATATAATTAATTAGGTTAATATAAATTATAAAAGAGACACCTATGAATATTATTTTTTCCACTTTTATTTTATAATTTATTTAATTATAATAATGGAATTAATTTTTCATTTTGATTTGATATAGTACATGAAAATAACAAGAATTTATAATGGTAATTGCTAATATTGGATTTTCGGTTTAAACCGAAATTCGAACCGAAAAAACCGTACTACTATTGGACGGTTTATTTTTCGTCAAACGGTTTTTTGATTGGATTTTTTTAAAGAAAAAAACCGGACCGAAAATTTAGATACCCGACTGAAAGAAGCTAAAAACGGTCCGACCGGTCCGGTTTCACCCCTACCCCTTACGGGCTGACCCCGGTGCGAGTGGGGATTAGTCTATGCTAGGAGCAATCACGCTAAAAAAAAAACGCACACATATTTTTTTTGTTATATACAATTGCTTCCGCAATTTCGAGCCAGGAGCGTTAATGTTAAAGCCCTCTCAAAGGTAGAGTCTGCAGCGGGATTCGACCCCGGGCCGCCCCTGTGAACGCAACTCGTTTTACCAATTGGTCCAATCAACCTTGGGTAGCACGCACACATTATAGGACGCGGTTTTTTATTAGAGTGCGACAAGGTGTCCATTAATAACCCCGAAATCCCTTTCAAGATATTAATACGATTCGTATTTTAGAAAAATCAGTTTATTGGATCCGGCTTGAATTTAGAAGTTGTTCCATGCATAGAATCTAGAGGTGGTGGGATATAATAATTATAAGGAGGGCCGGGCAAAAGAATGATACAATACAATGCGCTGTCGGATTTTGTATGTATATGCAGTGAGGGTTCACGAGTGAAGCAATACCCGAAAAGTAGTGGCTTCCAATATTCCATCTCTCTCTCTCTGGTACCACCACTGCCATTGCATCTAGCTTGAAGCTTATTTCAGCAAAAAAAAAAAAAAAAAAAAATCTAGCTTGAAGCTTCTTCATAGCTAAGCTAGTAGCTAGAGAAACATAGAAAAGTATAAGACCATGTTGAAGAGAGAGTCCTTTGATTTATAGGATTAAGAACACATTAATAAGTTTGCATCATGTTACTTTTAAATGTTTCATGTTTAAAACTGTTGCTAACATGTATATCTTGTTTCGTTTACCTTTCACTTTTGTGTTACATCTATTTTTTATGTAAATTTGACCGATTAGGGTATTAATTTTCTTATAATCATGTATATTTATAACAATTAAGTTAAATTAAATCTCAATTTTGCTTAAGATCTTCAATTTCACTATATGTACACAGTAATTGACATAAGTTAAAGAAGAGCATAAGTTCTTTTATTTTCTTTAAATGACCTTACTATTGAATTTTAAAGATCCATCTGACCGAAATTCGTCAAATTTAGCATAGAAAATTGACGAAAAACTAAAAAAAGTAAAGAAAACAAATTAATATGTGACATGTATTAGCAACAATTTACACATGGACACCTTAAAAAAGTATGGTACGAACTTGGGGTCGTCATTAGGCTCTTAACCATCTATTCTATTTAAACAATTAGACACTTTTTGTTTGTTGAAATATAAATATTAAACTAAGCCACATATTTATTTATCAGTTCAAGAATTTTTGGATTATTCAGTTAAGTCATAAGCGGATCGCCTAAAACCTTCCTCCTGAGTCATAAATTACGTTGGTAAGAATTGACTAACAGACAAATAACTAGTATAAAAAAACAGTAGGCAAATATAAAATTTTAAAGGACCAACATCTCTAAAATTTCATTAATTTGTCGTGATTTTCCTACTTATAACCTTATACAACGAAAGGAGCGCCATAATAGTAGCTATATATTCACTCATAGAAATGATGTATATATATACATTTGTTATATGGTATTGTTGGTTGAATAATGATGAATATGAAGAAGAAGGAAGTGGAACAATGGGGTTTGAATTAGCTTTTGAAGTCACGATCTGTTTCCCTCTACAAACAAACTCGTGAAAGCGACCCAACGACGACGACTCGATACTTGACCTGACAATCTCACACGTGTCTAGCACTCATTGGTTAGAGTTGGACGAAAAACATGCACTATACCAAAATGTTTGTTTGGTCACTCACTAGCTAGCTACATAGTATAGCTCGAACTTGTGGCGTGACAAATGTGTATAATAAAGTCTAAACTTATAAATCTAAGGTATAGAGAGTCAATCCATATTAATTATAATAATGTTAAGTAGACTTGTCATTATTACCAACAAGAAATAGACCAAAAATGAATATCTTAATTTTAACGTCTAATAACTAACCTTGTCTAGTCACTTACTTGAGGTTAAAAAATTCAACACATGTTGTCATTGTCACTATAGAATATTAGGTCGGGTTACGGCCGCATGCATATACAACTATAGCGACTCCTTACCTTAAAAAATGGTTATTGCGATTCTTATATAGTTATATATATAGCAATTAATTAAAAGTGAACTTTGTTATATTCAAAGTTGAGAAAATTGGTGGGTCCCACTGAAAGGAATTGTATATTCATTCCACTCACCGTACTTAGTCTAATTTTTTGGACTAAAATAAAATAAACAAAAAAACTCGCATTAATTAACTTTTTCATAAGTAAAAAATTTGAACACGCTCTTATATAAATTTCGACTCGAGATATTCAAATATTAGGCACAGTATTAAAAAAAATATGAACTTATAGTAACGCACATTTTATGAATTACATAAACCCCTAGTAATTAGGTTTGTCGATATTTTTTGTGTGTGCAAGATATGTGAGTTTGAAGATGGGAGCAAACTAGATTGAGATTTTAGGCCCAAACTTCAAAGTGGGAAATCCAATAGTTTTATTGAGGCCCAAAACTCAAGCCCAACGGATCTGGCCTTGCGTATCGTTCATTTTTTTTTTCTTTCCTGGCCATCAAAAGAATGGGCTAACGCTATCGTCCTAGATCCATTCTGAAACGTAACTTCGTGTTCTCCTACTCACAGACTGTATTTTTCTTCCAATTAGGCTTACCGAACAAATAACGCATGCACCGACTCGTCAACGTAACCTCACCAGCAGTCTAGTTAGTCAAGAGGCCGGCTTGTTAAGCCAGTTCTACTCGCCTCCTTATATGCCTTACACAGTACGTGGGCCAGACAAACCTGATATTTTTATATTAGGTCACCGCGAAGTGACGCCCCTTAAGAGTTTCGAACTTGTGATCTCGGAACCAAACGACATGGGTGTAAATATTAGTTCTAAAAAAACCATTTGGCGGGAAAATTTCGGTATAATTCTTCCTTAGTTATATAATGTCTAAGTTTTGAAGCAATTGTACCTTCAATTATATATATATAAAAGATTTAGATTATGTAACATGTTATAGTGTTTAGTGCTTCGTCTCTAATTAGATTTCATGTTCGAGTATTGAAATTTAAAAAATATTCACAACTAACCTTATATGTTATATTTATTATAGACTAACACACTACGAGGCGAGTGAATGTTATTTAATTGTGCAATAAATATATTATGGGAGCTGCCTAAAAACCAAAACTTACAAGTCATATGGAGCTCAAGAGTATAAGAGCATCCACAATGGTTTTACATAAATTGTATTCTTTAAAGTTGCCACGTAGACATTTATGTACACTTTTTAGTAATACGTAAAGTTAAGACACACGTAAAAAATACTTTCTCTGCAATCGTATTACTTAAACATATTCCTTAAATATATTTTATTATTAAATTTTCCAACAACCACCAATAAGATATTAGCATTAATTATAAAATGAATTAATTTATAATAAAAAATTGGTTACGTAATACATAGTGCATTACTTAAATTTAAGGAATGCTTTATGTAAAAACATAAATTTACGTGTGGGTCCCATATTTATGGAATGCTATGTAAAACCACTGTAGATAGTTTTTGTTACTTTACTTAAATAAACATATAAGACCCACGTTTACGTAATCTTTACGTAATACCACTGTTGGATGCTTTAATTAGGGGTGAGCAAATATCCCGAGAGGCTCAAAGTCCCGCCCGTCCCGCCCTAGCCCGTCCCAAAAAGCCCGTCCCAAAAATGTGCCCAAGCCCTAATGGGCGGGACTTTTCTTCTCAACTAGGGCTAGGGCTAAGGCTAGGGCTTTTTTACGAAGTCCCAAAAGACCCGTCCCGTCCCTTTTTGCTAACTAATCAACTATAAACTATAATTAGTTAAGTTAATTTATATAATATATGCATGCATTTATAACTTGTTATGGCAGAATAGTTTGTGACTTTGTGTTAGAGTCTTGGTAAAACTTAGTTTTGGAGTATTTGGTGAACTATTTTGGAGAACCAAGTTATGTGTTGAACTTGGTGTTCTTACAAGTGACAAAATGTTTGAGCGATTTTGGTGTTTTATGGTGAATTTTGTGGTATGTGGTGAACTTTGTTGTTGTTCTGTGTTTGGTTACGCTTTAAGTATATTGAGTATGACTTTTTTTTTTTTGAACTTGGATGGGAATTTGGATTTGTCCCATTTGTCCCTAGTCCCTGTAGGCCCGTGACGGGTGGGTCTTTTCCTACTAGTTAGGGCTTGGGATAGAGCTCGGGACAACCATTAAATGACCCTAGTTTTAGGGCTTGGGCTATTTTTTAGAAAAAGCCCGCCCATTTGTCCAATGCTCAGCCCTAGCTTTAATGGAAAGATCATGCAAGAGACCTTGGACTTACTAGGCTGCACGATGGACTGTCCCATTAATTATTGTTGACTAAATAAACGTCTGCTGTCATTGTGGGCCTCGACCAGGCCCACGGTCCATTTTACTTGCAACATTTAATCAATGCATCTTTTGTTATAATTTTTTGGACCGTTTTTTGTCATAAAAAAGTAGTGTATATTTGTTTTATATTTAAATATTATTTGCACCAGACCAACTTTTAAATGTTAAAAAATGTTCGTCGTGAATACTTTTATTCCTTTGGTTTTAATGAAATTAAACATTTGACATCAGATTAAGAAATAAATCACCGAAACAATAAATTATATTACATATTAAATGGTTATAAATTTATAATCTCTTGGACAGTTATTATTTATTCACCGTTATTATTGAAATTCATGGTAGACAATTACGTGGCATGTCATTGAATTGAAAGTAGAAAAACAAGCATTAATTATTAAGATGGAAACGGACTGATGCTAGTAGGTTAATGTCGTTGCAGAGTTGAATAAGAATGCCAAATTTTAGTTGAGCATTAATGGTGTTCTTAAATGGTGATAATTCCTTCATCACCCTCATATTAATGTTGTCTCCCCAACCTAAAACAAGGTTCCACTCTCTGTCTGTCTGGTTCATATGGTCGGTCTCATCACTAGTACGAATTTAAACACTAACTAAAATTCAGGTAAAGAGATTTTAATTGGTTCAAATGGTTAAATTTATTCGTAAGGGGTAAGAACTAATATGTCATTATGAATATTTTTTTAAAATTTTAATGGTTACTAATGGGAGTTGAACCCGTGACCTTAAATTAATGGAAAAAAAACTGAATCACCACACCATATTATATGGCTTAAGTCTTATTATTTAACATTATTATTGAAAATATAAAGTTATTATCATATATCAAACGCCTTTTTTTGTTTGAAGAAATTCAGGTTTTTCTCATGTCGTATTATTATTCGGTTATTAGAGTTTTTACAGTTGAGTTTATTTCAATTTGATTTCTCGTAGAAAGAATCAATTCGAATTCATGAGAGAAAAAAATATTTTTTTTTACACATATCACAATGTATATAATCTAATAACTGAAAAATTGAATTGAAATAAATCCGATTTTATTTTAGTTGAACATTTACTATAATTAATTTAATTTAATGCTTGTTACAATATTTTGCCTAGGCTATAATTACTTTGGTATATATTATTAAAAAAAAAACTTAGGTATATTAATAGTTTGGGGGAAAAGTTATTTTATTATCATATATTTCCAATAATAACTTTACATTTTCGCCGTCAAACTCGGTCAATCTCTTCTTCTCCTCTTTTCTCTTCATTCTTCTTCCATCATCAGCTCTCCCCTTTTTCCTCTCCACTCCATTGAAGCTCTCTCTCCCCATTTAGGCTCCGAAGCCACAGACCAAACTCAACTGTTGCAAGCGAAATCGCATCATTTCAATCTGCTGCAATAATGACATCCAACCCACTGCCTCCTGGTCTGGTCTCCAATCTACAGGACGTCCTCTCCAGCAGAAAAGGAGGAGGGGAAGAGCAGCGGGCAGCTCCAGTCGCCGAATCCCAGCCGCCGTCCACCTCCGACGACGAAGATTCCGCCGGGAAGCCCATTATTCTTCTCACCAATTGTGACGGGATTGAATCCACCGGCCTCACGTGCCTCGTCGAAGCTCTGGTCCGCGACGGGCTTTACAGTGTCCATGTCTGTGCTCCTCAATCGTGGGTTTTCATTTCCTTGATCAATTCCATTATCTTGCTGCGCTGATCTAACTAGTTCCATTCTCTTTCTGTGCCCTGAATCCGATGACGCCGTGGTTTATGGTGGTCGATTGAAACTGACGACTTACTGTTATTCAGCAGCTTAGTTGCGTTTACATTTCAATTGATTTAGAGCTTCTAAGTTGAAATTGATAGTGTTGGTTTAGTTCCTTTTACATTTCAATCGATTTGGAGCTTCTAAGTTGAAATTGATAGTGTTGGTTTAGTTTCCTTAACATTTCAATCGATTTTGAGCTTCTTAGTTGCTGATTTTGGGATTATCTATGCGTAGTTAATCTTTGATGTTGATCTGGGATTTGTTGTTTAGGGTTAGCGGTGGCAAATCATACGAGTGTGAACTTAATATTTCATTTTGATGACTAATAAGTCTCAGTTGAGTAATGAGAAAAGATGATCTTCTATATTTGTAGGCATTTTACGAGTTGATCTGTCTGGTCAATGTAATGCTTTTCTTCCCCTGATATTCATAACTTTTTATTGCATTGTTCAGGGACAAATCGTTGTCAGGTCACTGTCTCACTCTTGGAGAAACAGTGGCTGTGACTTCTGCTTCTATAGATGGTGCTACTGCCTACGAAGTATCAGGTACGAACAAAGTATGCTCTTTGTTTGTGATCTGTCCTGACTAGATCGATCTCTCATGATCTTGGAACAACGAATCTCTTTATGATAAACAGATCAATAGTAACAAGATTCATAATTAGGATAAGTCACTTGCAGGTGATATAGAAGCACAATCTTTAATCTATCAAAGTGTTATCCGTACATATGACTTAAGAAAACACTCATTTGTCTTATTGAGCCTTATCACTTCCTCCGGTAGTTATTAGTTTGCACATTTGCTTCTCTCAGGCACGCCTGTGGATTGTGTCTCTATAGCGCTATCTGGGGCACTCTTTTCTTGGTCAAAGCCTCTGCTGGTTAGAACCGAACCTATATGCTTTTAGTGTTTGGATCAAACTGTTGTTTTTTCTTGGAATAGTTTGTTTTAATTTCATTTGTATTGCTTTACAGGTTATTAGTGGAATTAATCGGGGTTCAAGCTGTGGTCATGACGTGTAAGTCACATACCTTCATGCTTTCTTAAGAATCGGTTTCTTAAGAAAATGGTGTTTATGTTGTGTATGGCATTTATCTAACTTGAGAGCCCTCCAGGTTCTCTTCGGGTTCTGTGGCTGGAGCAAGAGAAGCCTTACTATCCGGTGTACCATCTTTATCGATATCACTGAACTGGTGAATATTGAATCAATGTTAATTAACTCGCCCATTTCTCTGTTCCAACTTAGTTTTTGTTACATATGCTTTTACTTATTATTGCAGGAAGAAGGATGAGAGCCAAGATAGTGACTACAAGGATGCAGTCAACATCTGCTTGCCACTAATAAATGCAGCTATCAAAGACATTGAGAAAGGCGACTTTCCAAGAAATTGCTCCTTCAAAGTAGAGATTCCTACTTCACCTTCAAGCAACAAGGTTTGCTTTTTACTGATTACTCAAAATAGAGATATCAATTCTATGATTGAGGGCAATTATATTGAATATTGATGTTTGAAGCAACAAGTGCATGTATAGGGTTGAATAGCAACTTGCTAGCTGGAATTTTAGGGTATGGACAATTTATTAGCTATATCTTTTTTTTTTATTATTTTTTTTTTTATAAATGAACTATTTGCTAGTTGGACTAATGCAAATCTACAATTTTTCTAGCTACGTCCAACTTTCGGTTAATTTTAAACGGAAAAGTGCACGTGCACACCACGTGAAACCTAGTTCACGCTGAACCCTAATTTTTCAAATGATTAAATAACACAATCTGCTAATTGAACTATTGACAATTACTTAGCTGAACTTTTTGGGCACATCAGTATTCTAGCTGAAGTTTTGGAGTATAAGGAAAAACTGCTAGCTAAATTTACTTTTTGAAGATGCTAATTAGGTTGCATGTGGATGCACACTTTTACTTCTGGAAATAAACAAGAGTTGGATGGAAAGTAGCTAGCAAACTGTTAGCAAACTGTTCATATCTCAAAAACCCAGCCAACAAATTGCTATTTAACCATATTTATACATAAAATCTTAATTTTGCCCGAGCGATTCACTGCTTATCACTCTTTAAAGCATGATAGTTTTTTTTGTTGCATCATTGAAGTTTGTTGGCCTCATGATATATTTTTGGACGATAGATAGGGCTTCAAACTTACAAAATAAAGTACATGTGATATATTTTTGGACGATTGATAGGGCTTCAAACTTACGAAACAAAGTACATGGAGATCAAATCCTAGCTGGCTAGCTGTTTCAGCGAATAGGCATCCTTCAGCAGCTGGATTTATGTCCAACCAGCAGAGCTTGGGTATTCAACTCGCTGCACTCGGTAGAGACGCTTCTGCTGCCGTGAGTCTCTTGCTGCAAAGTCTGCTATTTTTGTTGTTAGAGTAGACATTTCATAGAGTGTTTGTTTTTACTTTACCAGGGTGCAGCTCGTCGTATTAACACACAAAGGAAAAATGTAGAGATTGAATCTATTGGAGCTGCTACCAAATCTGACGCGAACCGCGTGAAGAAGTTCTTTAGGCTCGAGGTAACTTTGATGATCCATTGTGTTATGACCTAGGATAGGATCAAATGGCCATGGATATTATAGATATGTGGTAGGTGGATAGTTGGGCTCATCAAGGAGAGCACTAACCCAGAACTCATTAGAGAGAGTATACCACCATCTTTGAAACCTAAGTTTCTATTTAACTTTCTGCTTGTTTTCTTTATTCATAATCTTCCCTTTTAAATAAGAATAACCATTACATATTAGTAAATATAAAGTTTATGGAAATATTCCCTATTATTGTTAATTGAATAATCATATTAAATAAAATACTAATTTCCTAATCAGTAAATTATTATTAATAACTTCTAAAATAAGAAATCCTAGGACTAATACCCTAGAACTAGTGACTGTATCACATTGCCTACAAACTTATATTTTTAGAAGAAAAAAAAAAAAACAATCAAGCTAGATAATTTAGATTTTCTTTAAATTGTAAAGGTAAAGAAGTCTGTCATGAACTGCTTGGTTCAAGATCGGTAACTTCAGCTGCAAGCAAGCTTCTTTCTTTAAACTACCTTGCTGTTTGGCTTATATTTGTTCTATCTGCAGCTAACACAGAAAAAACAGGAAGATCTGGATGAAAATTTGGACATAAAAGCACTAGAAAATGGATTTGTAAGTTCTTTCCTTGCCCTACAATCGATCCATTTATCGCCTCTGTTTTCTAATCAAGAATTCGTTCAACAGGTTGCAGTAACACCGATATCCGTTTCTTCTTCGGATGTTGAAGTGGCGGCAAGTGATTGGTTTTCCGCTTTTCTTCAGAAGGACCAATGAGCACGAATGGACCCAGAAACGCGCGTTTTGTATGCATATTCTGGTTTGGTTTTTACATTTGTAGCTGCCATATTATTCAACAAGTCGAGTGGTTCGGGTTATTTGGTTGTTGGGGGGATGATATTGCATTCCTAATCTGTTGTCCGTCTTAAGTTGTAAAGACACTTGGGATGATATTCATTCCATTTATACGTTTTGCATTGTAATGGAGATGGATCGGGTCGGTTTGCGACTTTGCTTCATCGGAGAGTTTGACCAACAATTTTGTTCTAATCAATCTGATTTGTGTGCTCTTTGGCTCATTGTTACGAAATTTTGATTATTTTTAGAGTGCAAAAATCTTCATTTTTGGTCTAGGAAGAGTACATTCTTTAAAGTTTAAACCAACATTTTAAGGGTAATAATTCGACAGTTTTTTTTTTTTTTTTTTTAATGATAACCTGCCGCAATATATTATAGTAATAAAACCAATACAGGCGCTTCTAAGATTCCCGTAACGAGGACGGGATGTCAGAAGCGGCCCAAGATCCTGTTACCGATAGATCCGCCGCACGTTTAACAAGAGTATGTGCGCGGGATATATTAATTCTAGGAACTTGGTAAATACAAGCCGGAATAATACTTAAAAGATGTTGGATATCCTGGACGATGCCGAAAACGGATGTGTTGCAGCTTGTAGAAGAGGAGTCAATCTGATTCAGCAGATCTGTCGAGTCTGTAGCCACCGTAATGGTGTCTTGTGGAAACGACTGTGCTAACAGTAATCCTGCCCTGCATGCTAAACCTTCCGCCAAAATGGGATCATCTCCAGGTGCCGATACTACCGAGGCCGCAATGATTCTATACGAATCATCTACCAAAATAGCGCCTCCAAAGACTAAGTTCCTGCTGGCCCTTACTGCCCCATCGCATAGTATATTGGGCCTCCTGTGCGATATTGGTTCGCCGACTCTCAACCTGCCACTGGTGGGGATTGTGGCGTCTCCTCCTGTTCCTGAATTACATACATTGGCATTATAATTATCATTAGTTACAACTCCTATGAACTCTAGGGTGGAAGAGGGGTTCGGAGTTTTGTTCCTAAAAATAACAGCATTGCGTTCTACCCATATACCCCACATCACTATACACTTGAAAACTAGGAAATCATTTGAGATGGTTACACTAAGACCGGATTGGGAGCTAGGGAACAGCCAATCTTTGATTGTGGATCGTGGCTGACGATCCGCGTTTGTTCCGAAGATTAAACCGAACCAAATTATTTGAGCGAATTGACACTTCCACATTAAGTGCTCCCAGTCTTCTGTATAATGGCTACAGAAGTGACACCTTGGGTTGAAAGAGGGAACTCGTTTGTGTATGGCTTGCCCGAGTGCCAGCCCATTGTTAAACCCCTTCCAGACGAACATCCGAATTTTTGGTAATAGTTTGGCTTTCCAAATTTCTTTCCAAAGAGACGGATTAACAGTCGAAGAGGTTGACGCAAGTATCCCCTGCTGCTCTGAGTTGAGCAGTGCTTTAATGAAATGGTACCCTGATTTGACAGAGTACTTCCCGGATTTATTGTGTAGCCACAGGAACTTGTCCTCGGTGTCAAAGAGTGGTAAATGCATGGTCTGGATTAAATCTTTGATAATCCGTGGGATCATCGTTTGTGATAGGAGATCCATGTTCCAGGTGCCGTTTTGGATGAAGTGGGAGACCTTGGTATTAATGGAGGTCTGCGTTATTCCTGGCGAGTTCATGTCGGCCACCCAGTCCTTTAGTAGGCCCATGTTTGGGACCCATGGGTCGGTCCAGAAGCAAGTGGTGTTACCAACTCCTATGTGCCATCTCCCTCCTTTGCATAGGAAATTTCTGGTTTTTGCAAGTGTTCTCCAGACCGGGGAATGATACGGTTGTACCTTGGCTGTGAAGAAGGACTCGTTTCTTAAATATTTGTCCCTAATGCAATTTACCCATATCGACTCCTTGTTCGTGACGATTCTGTTTGCCTGTTTAGTGAGTAGTGCCAGGTTAAATGCGTTCATGTCTCGAAAGCCGAGACCCCCGTCGTTCTTTGAGCGGCACAGTTTATCCCAGACAATCCACATGATGCCTTTTTTCCCCGCATCTTGGTTCCACCAGAATTGTCTGTGAAGTTTCTCGAGGTTTGCCGTGGTCTTTTTTGAGAGGTTCATGCATGACATAACATAACTTGGGATTGAGGCTGCTGTGGCTTTCAGTAAGACCTCTCTACCGGCCGGGGAGAGTAGCTTGGTCGTCCATCCTTGAATCCTGGATGTTGTACGCTGAATCAGGTTTTCTCCCACTTGTCTTTTTTGCTTTGCCCAGTCCACCGGGAGTCCCAGGTATATCTCAGACGGCATCATTACACCTACACCCAGCAGTTGAGCGATCTGGTTTGTTAAATCTTCTGGGAAATTTGGGCTGAATCGAATACTGGACTTGCTGTAGTTAATGAGTTGGCCTGATTCTTTCTGGTATTCTTCTAGCAGATGCTTCAGTTGGGCCGCATTGGTTAGTGTTGCCTCGAGAAACAGGAAGCTATCGTCTGCAAATAGTAGGTGGGATATTTCCTGGTTTGATACCTTTGATCTTCCCTTCTGATTGAGCTAAAGATAATTCCAGTGACATCATTTGTGAGACCAGAATAAATAGATATGAGGACAGTGGGTCTCCTTGTCTTAACCCTCTAGATGGTGAGAAGTCTTCAGTTGGTTTCCCATTGATTGACACGTTAAGAGTGGGTGTCGAGACGCACTCCATGATCCATTCTATAAAGCGTTGCGGGAATTTCATGTTCTGTAAAACGCTTCTCAGGAAGGGCCATTCGACTCTGTCGTATGCTTTTGTCATATCCAGCTTTAGTGCGAGTAGTCCTTTTTTTCCCCTCCGTCCCTGCTTAATCGTATGTAGCAACTCTTGTGCGAGGAGAGTGTTATCCGTTATACTCCTTCCCGGGACGAAAGCTGTTTGAAAGGGCGATACTAGCTTGGCAATTACTGATCGCATCCTGTTGGCGAGGATTTTCGAGATGACCTTGTACGTGGTATTACACAGACCAATAGGGCGCCAATCCTGTAATCCCTGGGGGTTCTCTTTTTTAGGGATTAGGACAAGCTTTGTGGCATTTAGTTGTTTTTCCAGCTTCCCCGATCTGAAGAACTCAACTACTGCCGCGGATACTTCTCTGCCTGTGTCGTCCCATGTATGTTGGAAGAATCTGGGGGGGGGGGGGGGGGAACCATCAAGGCCTGGTGCTTTGTCTGGCTGGAATTGAGCCATGGCCTTTGTTATTTCTAGGTGTGTTACCTGAGCCTCGAGGCTTGCTTTTCCCAAAGGGTGGATCGTTAGCCTAACTCGTGGGGGGATATTTAGGATAGGTATGACACTCCTCGCTGTGAACACCTCTCGGTAGTATTGTTGAATATGACGTTGTATTTCTGCCTGGTCTGTCAGCACGTTACCATCCGGTAGTGCAATGGTATCTAAGTTGTTCTTGCGCCTTCTTGCAATCGAGTATGCATGGAAAAACTTTGTATTTCTATCACCTTGTTCCAGCCACGGCTGTCTTGACTTCTGTCTCCACATGATTTCCTGATTAAGGTATAAATCTTCCAGAGCCGCTGTGGCTTCATCCGCCTGAAGGGAGGGACCATCCTGTTGTTGTGCTGAGTTTAGCTTCTGCAATTGTGACCTAATTTGGGTGTCAACGTGACCGAAGGTGGACCTATTCCACTGTTTGAGTTTTTGGGTTAGGTTTCTGAGATTATTATGTAAGTGTAACTGGGCCTGGTTATGAGAATTTCTAGGCCAGTTTTGCCGAAGCATCTCTGAGAAGTTGGTGTGCCTGAGCCACATTGATTCGAAATGGAAATGGCGGAGTGGATTCGAGTGTGGTGTAGGTTCATTTGTTGAGGGGATAATAGGGCAATGGTCAGAGGCTATCATTTCCAGGTGTACCACCTTTACGCGAGGGAAGCGGATATGCCAAAGTGTGTCTGCCATTGCCCTGTCCAGACGTTCTCTTACTCTATCCTCTCCCGTTCTACGGTTTGACCACGTAAATGGTTGCCCCGTGAATCCCAAATCTAGGAGATTTGCCCTGTTACTCCAGTAATGTGCTCTTAGTATTCGTGCTGCTGATGCTGGTATTCGGCTTTCTTTTTCTTCGAACTCCCAAATATCGTTGAAGTCCCCAATGACGACCCACCCTAGGGGAGAGTTGCGAAGTTCCCTAAAGGATAAGATTTGTTCCCAGAATACAGGTCTGTCTTCCGACTTTGGGGGGGCGTATATAAAGGAGGAATCCCAGATAGGGTTCAGTTGTGGATTTAGAATCTGTGCATGGATCACGTGTGAGTCGCTATTTAGAATATCTAGCCTTATGGAGTCCTTCCAAACTAAGAGGAGGCCCCTACTTGTGTCCTGAGGCTTGACAGAATAACTATTCCCTAAACCACAGGAGGACAATGTGCTACAGAGTCTAATCAGCTGGCTCTTAACTTCCGAAATGAAACAGATATCTGGTTTGTGGATCTTAATCAGGGTAATTATATGACGAACTGTCAGCAGGTTCCCAGCTCCTTGACAGTTCCAAGCTAATATTTTCATGATGATTCCGGCAGGGTCCCAAATGGACCTGCCGTACTGACATAGTGTGGAGACCCCATAAAATCACTAGATAACAAGCGAAAATAAAGGTTCAATGGTGGGGGTGATAGTGCAAGTACCTCGTCAACTCTGGTGAGCTTGGCCGCCCTTTTGCGATCCTTGTAATAGCGTGCAGGGCGAGGTCCAATAGCTATCCTTGGCTTGCGGCTTACGTTCTTCTTCGGGAGTGATAGCGCTGTGGGTTCCATGCTACAAATCCGAAGTCTTTTCTTGGGAGGGGTGAGATCTTCCGTATCCACCTCCTTAATGATAATGCCTCCTTTGGATAGGGGGTAGGGAAGCGTCAGTTGGGAGCCCTCTCCCTACCTCCTGAGCTCCATATCGTCTTGGTTTGCCACTACATCGGATCCTGCCGGAGACATAGGCTCTTTTCCTGGCCGATGTCGTAGTTGGGAGCCCTCTCCCAACTGCCTATCCATCGGGGCTCCGACGGAGTTGGTTCCAGTTTCACCCATTCCCATATGGTCTTCCGGTTCATAGATGAAGGGTGGGGATTGGTTTATTTGCCACTGTGTAGACAGTCTGCCTGCCAGGATGGATAAAGGTGATGCTGGTGGGGTGATACTAGCATGAAGTGAGGGGTCTGGCATAGTGGTACTAGAATCTGAGAAGGCCTGGTATTCTGAGAGAGACTGACAAACACCTAGTAGCGGAACCGGTTCATCGAAGACTGTTATAGACGTATTCGTGTTCTGCCCCATTGGGTCCCAGTTCATATTTTCCAGCTGTGGGTAATGTGGTTGCATCGAGGTTGAAAATTTTGGGTCTATCGGCACAGAGGGCTCCGTTTGACCCGGGAAGAGTGACTCCCGATACTCCTTGATTTTCTGCTTGATCCATTGGTTTTGTGCTGCGCGTTCTGAACTGTTTTGCATATCCAGTCTCTTTCGGAGGCGATGGGGTTACGTAGTCCGGCAGTTTCCTGTGGGGAGTCTACCGGGACTTGTTGTGCACCCTGTGCTGAGTGTGTGGAGTCGGAGAGGGACTGATTGGGGGTTTCAAACGGTTTATCGAGAAGCTCCCTTTCTCTCCCTGCATGGGTGTTAAATTGTCGCTCGTCCGCCCAGGTTATCCAACGACACAGTTGGCCGGTTCCTCTGTTGAGCTTGGAAACATACCACGGCTGACCCTCCGCACCTAGCACCAAAATGTTTGGGTGCTGCTGAACCCGCGTTTGCATGTCCATAATGAGAGCTGTCGCATCTTTTTGTGTACGCTTGCAGTCTGGAGTGTTATGTCCAAGACATCCACATCGGTTGCACGGTAGGCCACCGCGGTAACGAATGTATATGGGGCCCGGAAAAGGGGAGTCGAGTAGCTTTATGCTTGGAACCGCAGCACGCTGCAGATCCATATGAACCTGGACTTTCGGGTAAGCAATTGCAAAAGGTTCATTCAATATTGCCGTCAGATGTTCTATTTGAATAACCTGTCCTACAACCCCAGCTACTCTCATGATACTGTCAAAACAGACAATATTAGGGTTCATGCCCCTAATCTCAATCCACATAGGCACCTCATTCATTGGAAAAGTAGTAGGTATGCCAAAATCTCTGCACTCAAACATTACAAGTAGGCCTAAACCATTTCCTACGATAAAAGGGGAGTTAATGACTACCTCCCGTAGGTGCAGTTCCTCTTGGAAGACGAAAGTCCAGTATTGGTCTATGTAGTTAAAAACTCGTCTTTAAGTCTTAAAAACTTGCGTTTTTACGTATCCACCTCAAAAAACGAATTAAAACGGTAATAAATCACCTTCGTAGCAAAAACGGACAAAAACGCGCATAAAAACGTGGAAACGGGTAAAAACGCCGTTTTAGCACGTTTTAGTACGTTTCTAAACTTGGGTAGCACTATTTGTTAAAAGCTGGCCCTAAAGATTGTCTGCTTAGTTTAGGGCTGAAATTTTCAATTATAAACTATAATAATTGTGGCCCAAATAGTTGCTTCGGCGTTGGCCCAAAAAAATTAAAATTTGATAACTTAGTATTATTATTTTTATCTTCCAACATATATGATGTATCTATTTTCCAAGTGTCAATTTTGATACATCACCACATTCCTTTCGTTGTCTTCGATTGAATACCAACAACTCCAGAATTTTTTTTAGCTAATTTCTTAATATTTTTTATAATTGCAGCTTTCTATATGTTGTTACCGTCAGTTGATTTTTCATATAGTTCTCGATGAGGTTAACTTATTTAAATTTAAATGCTTGCTGTAATTTAAAAAGGTGTTTGAAATTTGAAAATATTCTCAACTCTCACTGCTCCACAACAATTGGTCACAATGATTTTTTTATTCAAAGTATAAATTAATCTTTAATTGCATAGGTTTTTCAATGAATCTTGTATGCTTTAGTTTTTCCAATGTATGTACGTGTATATATTGATTATGGGTCTATTCAAATGTTATTAACTATTGTAGTTATTTTACATACTTACATAAATGTACAATCATACATCTCATTTCTAATATTATTTTAGCATATAGATAAAAACTACGTTTTTACGACCCGACTTTACGACTCGACTCTACCGACCACGTTCCGTCTCTAGTTAGAAACTCGTTTTTAACTACATAGGTATTGGTCGTGCCGGAAATTGACCCTCGGTGGTGGGTTGAAGTTCCACGACTCTACGAGGCGGTTAACCAAGTCTAGTCTCGGAGGGGTGGCCGAGTGCATTTTTCCAACAAGCATGCGGTTTAGAGGGTTCAGGGAGTTTGAATTGCTTCCGGTTCGGTTCATGGGATGTGCTTGGTTTAGTGGCGTGCGGTCTGGTTCCATTGGTTCCGGTTGGCACTCTATTAACTCCCAGAGTGGTGGTTTGGCTGTGAGCCGGATTTCCTCCAACCGGTTGAAGACTTCTGGATGTTGGGTTGACTGGATGGAGGCTTGGGCTTCTGATTGAGGTGGGTTTAGCCCGGTAATTAGTGGGCCGGTCGCTAGTCTGGGGCTATGTTGGGTTGCGAGCACTTTTGGGTTGGGCTTCGAGTCGGGTCCGGTCAAAAAAGGAGGTTTGGGTTGGGCTGCTTTTTTCAGAGAGCTGGGCTTGGCCTTTGGGCTGACTCCTGCGGTGGTCTGAGAAGGAGTCTTGGGTGTCTTCTTCTCCGACAGACTGTGTGTCGCCGGGGGTCCTTTGCAGCCACAAGGAGAGGAAGGCCACGGCGATACGACGAGGCGAACCGGAACGGAACTGTTAGGAGAAGACTTGTTCTGGTGCGACGTCGTGGTTTTCTTCAAGCCGAGCAACCCATACTTTTCCTGCTTCGCCGAAGAACTCCTGGCCGCTGGTTCCGCTGGTGTCTCCGGAGTATAGCTTTGTTTGTCTGGTGGTTTGGACCTTGGCTTGCGTGGTATGTGTTTATGAGGAGGTGTGAGGGCTTTCTTGAGCACAGATTGATTTAAGGGTGGATTGCTGCTGCTTGTTTCGAGATTTAGGCTCCTCTCATAAATGTTGGCCATTAGGATGTGCCAAGCATGATGATTAGGGGAGAAAAAGTTTGGAGGATGAACAGGCGATGGCTTACTGACAGAGGACGCAGAGTTGGGAGAGTCCTCCATTGTTTTGGCGTGGACTGGTAGTTGGAGAGGGAATGGTTGCAGGAAGAAAAGCAACAATATGAGAGAGGAAGGAGCTTTGTATTGCAGATGGTCGTTGAGTTGCAGAGGGAAAAGGAAATCTGCAGTGGATGGAGTTATTGCATATGGTTGATAATTCGTTGCCTCTGAACTAGGTGAAGGTTGGGAAGAGTTCCTGGTTTTTTGGGGAGTAAATTAGAGGTGGGCAGTTGAATCTGGTTAGCAGAGTTGCTGAATGTTGGGGTTTGGGTTCGTTTTTGGGTTAGTTTGGTGAGGGAGCACCAAGACTCACCGGCGGTGAGGTTATCTCCGCCGTGAACGTCTCAAACTTGAGAGCGTCCTAATAGTGCAATTCGACAGTTTGCCACCTAATGTTTGGATGTTTTTACCATTTATAATTACCTATCGAATTCGAATATTACGTATTTTAGCGAAAAATCTTATGTAATACACTAATTCAACTAAAATTTACTAATACGCGATTGGTTCGGAATGAATAATAATAATAACAATAATGATATAAGTTCTGAAAGCAAAGATCCGAGAAGTTCCGACTCAGGTGAGGAAATGAATTTGCCATTGAAGTTGCCAAAAATACACGGCGGAACGAAATATCGGAATGTGTATCATTACTGTAATAATAAATTCTGATTTATTTATTTAATTGCGCTTTAAACACGTATTACTTATTTCCACTAGATCTTTTATTACACGTCCAAATGTAATAGCTTACATATATATATATATACCTTAAGAGTGGTAAGATTAACCTATAATTAGGATGGATCCTGTGTTACTTCATTGTTGATAGCAAATTGAATTCAATTTCCCTGTCATTAAGCTGATATTGCATAAATTCAATTTCTAGTTTTATTTTTTTAAGAATATATTTATTTATATACAATTTTTTTTTTTTTTTTTTTAATTTCGTCCACTAGTCTTACCCACTGGTTTGACTCCGTTACAGATTGGACAGAAAACCAAATGGATTAGGTTAGGTGGGGATGGTAAATCCTAATCCATTTTATTTTTCTTTTGGCAGAACATATAATAAGTGATTGTTTAATGCAATATCTATATTTTTAAGGGAACAGTGATACTGTGATATATATATAGTAAGATGCTTCGCAACATTCAAACAACTTCAGCTGACCCCATGATTGGTTGATATCAACTAAAATAAAATCATTAAAATCACAATAAATTTAAAATGATGCCAAAAAATTAAAATATAAATACGATAGCTGTATGATTTTGGTTGGAGTCATATCCCTATTTTATTTAGGGCAGTTCTATTTATAGCTTATTAACTGATTTCTTAAATTTAAATTTATTATTATTCTAACTTTGTCGTTAAATTATCTTACTTTAAATTATTTATGCTTTTTTGTGGGGTGTCACAACTCACATTATACTTCTTGGAAGACGGATTCTTCAAAGTTTTTTTTTTTCTTTTCAATAACACATTGAAAGAATAAAAAAAAATAAATAATTAACTTGATAAGTTTCTAGTATAGATTTGCTTTGATAATTCTAATAAAATGTGTTGTGATCATAAATAGTTGTATAATAGCCACACTTAAAAAATATGCATGTTTTGAGTTCTTCTTATTTCTAAAAGATGTATGTATATATAGAAAAATAAAAAAACCAATCCATTTGATTTACAAATGTGTTTCATAAAATCTCATTTATTATATATTAAATTGTTGGCCGAATACAAACTATTGAACAATCTTCAATTTAAACTATAGGTGATACTCTCTATTAATAAGTCCTATAATACTTAGTGGGAGTTAAAGGGAAAAAAAATCAATATAATATTATAGCAAGAAAAAAAATACTTAATTTAGTCATAGACAATAATTTGAACTTTCACCAAATAATAATTTTGACCAATAATAATATACATAATAATGACTAGGATCATGTTTTTTATGTATTGATTAGAATTAAAATATAGAATACATGAATTAAGTGGAGTGTATTGATAGATAGACACTAGTGCTTGTTTGAGTAAAACTATCATATCATGGTGAGACATTTCCATGTGGAAAATTGCTAACTTTATGAGTCCCATAAATGCAGATCCAAGGAAGTAATTGCTTTGAAAGACTTGGACTGGATGAGTAGAGGAAAAGTTGAAGCTTTACTTTATTTACAGGGAGCATGATTACAAGGTGTTCTTAGCTTGGGATGGAAAATGGTGTTTTTCCACATACATTTTGATCATTATTTTGGAGTTTGCTTCCAAATAAGCTTTTTGCCAATTAACATTTCTCATCTCATTGTTATAAATAATAATAATAATAATAATAATAATAATAAATCTAAAGTATGGCTAGTTGTGGTCTAGTAAGAACATTACTCTCATATGGTTTAGCTCCAAAATTGCAGGTTCGAAATCCCTCGGGGTGTCATCCGGCGGTGACTTGTTTAAAAATCAGGTCCCGCATGATCCACGTATCGCGTCAGCCATATGAGGAGCGAATAGAAGGCGGTCCTCTTGACTATACTAGGCTGCTGATGGGGTTTCGTTGACGGGATCAGTGCATGTGTTGGTTGTTCGCTAAGTCTGGTCGGAAAAAACTCAAACTGTAAACAGAAGAGTCCGGATATTATATAGCGTAATGAACCTAGGATCGACACCACTAGCCCAGACCTTTTGTTTAGCAAAATAAAGTCATCAAATTCCTATTATAAGTCACATTTTTTTATTAGGTACAACTAATACAGTATTAGATATGACATAATGAATTTAGTGTATGAGACACTTTTATTTATTTTTAACCAAGTAGACACTTCTATATATATCTAATAATAACTGAAAAATCGACTCATATAAAATAATAAAAAATTATGAAGCATATAATAATAATTAGCAAAAAGCATATTTTGGGATAATCTTCACATTGACTCGAACATCTGGGGTAAACTAGCAATTATATAAAATTATAAAGTATAAACTATATATATAATGGAATAGTTGAAACTTGAGTTAATTAATCAAAATAAAATTGATGCAATTCAACAGTTTAGCGACTTATATCAAAAAAAAAAAGGGTTAATTAGCAAATTGCTAGCCAAACTTTACATGAATGTGCAATTTGCTAGCTAAACTTTTTTTCTTAGCAAATTGCTAGCTGAACTTTCTATATTGTACAAAAAGCTAGCTACGTCAATTTTTCCGTTAGTTTTGAATGGAAAATACTTTCAAATATTGCTAAAAACACCCTAAAGTTTTAGTATGAGAATATAAAGACATGATGTTTTATATAAATCAAAATAATAAATAATAAATGTTAAAAAATATATTAAAGAAAAAAGCGAACCTTATAAATGCAAAAAATTAATTTATTAAAATATTTTTAAAAATTCTACAAAAACATACAATTTTAAAAATAATTAATTTTAATTTTTTGAACTTTGGGATTATATATTTAAGTTATATATATTTTTTGTATAATATATATAATTATAAATTTTATTTGAGATTTATATTGATGTTATTTTACAATATTAGTAGAATTTTAGGGTAGTTTTAGTAATTTTAGAAAGTATATTCCGTCCATAATTAACGGAAAAATTGACGGAGCTAGCAAATTGCACATTTGCAAAAGTTCAGCTAGCAATTTGCTACAAAAATAAGTTCGGCTAGCAAATTGCACTTTCACAGAAAGTTCAGCTAGCAATTTGATAATTAACCCAAAAAAAAAAAAAAACAGTTTAGCGGCATCTCTCTCTTTGTTTCTCCGCCGTGTGGCTAGATCATGCAAAGGCTTCCGTCATGAAATTAGTATCATCATTATTTTAATTTGAACCGACGATTTTGTCATAATCAACATAATAATGGTGAATCAATTTCAGAGAGGAGAGGAGTAGTTGAGAGGAGAAGAAGAAGGAGAAGCAGCGAGCAGCTCCGGAAATTCCTGCCATTGGTTGATGGATACAGAGAGACCCCGACATTGTTTCTCTCCCCTCATAAGCTTTCTCTCTCCTCCCTCCTTCCGACCTTGATCCCTCCCTTCTTTCTCGAATTGTTGTTCTGGAATGGAGAAGGATCATCTTCGTTCCGACCAGGTACCGTGTTTTCACTCATTGCTCTTCTTACTGAAATTGAATTTCTGGGTTTCGTTATTCTGGTGATTTTGTATGGTTTCAGCTTCGTTCATGTCATTGTGGGTTCTGAGCTTCTTGTTTGTGGGTTATCCCAATTTTGTTGATTTTTGGAACATAATAATGCATTCTTTGTGGGTTGTTTGGAGAACAATCAATTATTTTGCTGACTAGGTTGTTTGTTTCTAGAACAATAACTTATGATTCTGATATTGTTTGATTTAGTACTGCTGCAACTCTCTGGATTGGTTCAATACAGCCTGCAAATTCGGTTCTTTTGCAGTTATTTGATAGTAAATAACCTTATATCTATCATATACTGCAGGTGATGGTTATGAGTTCATGTTTGGTTAATTAGGGTTTGGAAGTTCATGAGGAGGAACATAGTTGATTAGAAATGTGGGAGACAGAATCAAGCTGAATCGAATCTGCATAATGCCAGAGATGTGGTTATTGTGTGTGTTTTGAGATTGAAATTCATTCAATGGCTAAGAACAAGATAAAGGCTAAGATCAAGAGGAGCAGCCTCTACACCTTTGCTTGTGCTAGACACAGTAATAAGAAGAATCAACCACATTCAGTCGACGGGCCAGGTTTCTCCCGAATCGTGCACTGCAATGACCCAGATATGCACCGGAAACAACCCCTCAAGTACCGGAAAAATAACATTTCAACCACCCGGTACAATGTTATTACTTTCGTCCCGAAAGCTTTTTTCGAGCAGTTCAGACGGGTGGCCAACATTTACTTCCTTATAGCCGCACTTTGCTCGTTATTGTCGATATCGCCATTCTCTCCGGTCAGCATGATTGCTCCACTAGCGTTTGTTCTCGGTGTCAGTATGGCGAAAGAAGCCATTGAGGATTGGAACAGGTTTTGTTTTTGTTTTTTGCTTTTTTTTTTTTTTGTTTTTTTTGTTTTGCTTTTTTGATGAATTAGAATCAGGGTTAAATACCAAATTATTGATGTGCTGCTTATTAGCTGAACTTTTTCTGCAACTGTTCCTTGATATTGCAGTGCTATTTGCTGGCTCTGTTGATTTTTTGTTATGTTTCGAACAGAGCGTGCATTTCCATTCAAGATTAGCAGAAAAAAATGAACTGAGCTAGCAAGTTGCACTTCAGTACTAGTTAAGTTTCTCGATTTGTGCTTACACAGGGTCATGCTAATCTTCGTTTGACGACTGGAACAGGTTTTACCAGGACATGAAGGTGAATTCGAGGAAATCGAGTGTTCATAACGGTGGGGGAGTTTTTGGAAACAAGCAGTGGAGGGAGATTCAAGTTGGTGACATCTTAAGGGTCGAGAAAGATAGTTTCTTTCCGGCCGATTTACTGCTCCTATCAACGAGCTACGAGGACGGGCTCTGTTACGTCGAGACGATGAATCTAGATGGGGAAACAAATCTGAAGGTAAAGCGGTCATTGGAGGCGACTTTGACTTTGGATAATGATGAAAGCTTCAAGGATTTCAAAGGGATGATCAAGTGTGAGGACCCGAACCCGAGCCTCTACACGTTTGTCGGGAACCTCGACTATGAACGGCAGACTTATGCTTTGGACCCGAGCCAGATTTTGTTGAGAGACTCAAAGTTGAGAAACACAGCGTTTGTGTACGGGGTCGTCATTTTCACGGGGCATGACAGTAAAGTGATGCAGAATTCGACCGAGCCGCCGTCAAAGCGAAGCACTATCGAGCGGAAGATGGATAGAATTATCTATCTTCTCCTTGGTCTCCTTCTCGTGATCTCCATGATTAGCTCGCTCGGTTTTTACATCCAAACCAAGTATCAGATGCCCAACTGGTGGTACTTACGACCACAGGTATGGCACATTCAAAAATTCTGAAATGGTGTGCACTATTTTTTATTTTATTTATGTATGTGTTTCTATGGGAAGAATCTTTTCCATTCTTTGGTTATGTATGGAAATATAGAAATAAAATGACCACAATTTTGGATATTCACCCAATCTTGTTAGGTTTAGGTGCTTTTCTCCTAGTATTCAAGGCTCTTTATTTTGGTGGCGTATGTGATACCTGTGCTCTGGGAGGGGAGAAGTACGAAAAATTACTAACTTGACCCGGGACACTTAGTCACTCATTCTTCTAATGTAGATCTGCTAATGCAGGTGCCCGAAACTTGCTACGATCCGGCCGAGGCAGCTGCATCGGGTTTCTGCCATTTCGTCACAGCTCTAATGCTCTACGGATACCTAATTCCGATATCCTTATACGTGTCCATCGAGATGGTGAAATTCTTGCAGGCGATTTTCATCAACCAAGACATTTACATGTTTGATGAGGACCTCGGAGTCCCGGCCGAAGCAAGAACGTCGAATCTGAATGAGGAGTTGGGTCAGGTCGACACAATACTGTCCGATAAAACTGGGACATTGACTTGCAACCAGATGGACTTTCTCAAGTGTTCGATCGCAGGGACCGCTTATGGGGTCAAAGCCAGTGAGGTCGAGCTCGCTGCAGCGAAACAGATGGCTATGGACTTTGATGAAGGTGATTTTCTTTTTTCTGTTTTATACCACTTTTTTTTACCTTACTTAATATTCTGTTTTTGATATCCTTAGGTGATGATTACTCTCAAGGGTCAGTCACAAAAGGGTCGTCAGAAATCGAGCTAGAAAGAGTCGTTACTTCTGGCAATGAAAAAGATGAGAAAGTTCACATAAAATACTTTAGCTTCGAGGATAACAGATTAATGGGTGGGAACTGGATGAATGAGCCGAATAAGGACGAGTTATTGTTGTTCTTTAGGATTTTGGCGCTGTGTCATACTGCAATCCCTGAGATTAATGAACAGACGGGAGAAATGACATACGAGGCAGAGTCACCTGATGAACAGGCGTTTCTTGTTGCAGCAAGAGAGTTCGGGTTCGAGTTCTGTAAAAGAACGCAGTCAAGTGTGTTTCTTCGTGAGAGATATCCTTCTTATGATTCTCCAGTTGAAAAGTAAGTTCCTTAATAATAATTTGCCTCCATGAGATAGTATAATAGGATCTCAAATGCAAAAATATGAACTTCAATGCAAATTACGAACCTTTTATTGTTGAATGTTTCAGGGAATACAAGATCTTGAATCTGCTCGATTTCACTAGCAAAAGAAAGCGGATGTCTGTGATTATGCAGGGCGAAGATGGACAAATTTTGCATCTTTGCAAGGGTGCTGACAGGTAGAAAAAAACACTAATGCTTCATTGTAATATTTGTTATGCACAATCTTACTACTGTGCTTCAGTTATTTCAAGTTATTTTTGGTAGCTTGGGTTTCAAGTTATATGCACATCTCACTGCATTTCAAGCTTTATTCTGTACCTTGGGCTTCAAGTTACCCATTTTTGTTCCCAGTGTTGTCAAAGGCGAGCGCCTCGTCGCCTGAGGCGCTCGCCTGAGGTGATTTTGGGGTACCCCGCCCCAGACCTGTCTGGGGCGGCTACCTTTAAGGAGGCGGGCGCCTCGATGCGCCTTTTTATGAGGCGACAAGGCGATGAGGCGCACGCCTTGAAGGATTGGGAGAGATGAACAAGATTCTTGAAGTTGAAAGGATGAAACTTACCAGAAAATTGCAGAGCAGGAGCAGCCATGAAGGAAGAAGAAGGCAAATAGGCTTTGAAGAAGAAAGAAGCGTAACTTACAGTGGAAAAGTAGTTTTAGAAAAGACGGCTAGGTTAAATATTTAGGGTTAGAAGTTTTAAAATATTGTTTAAAGGCCCCTAAGTTTATAGTAGTGGTTAAAATAGTCTCCAAACTTGCTCTTTCATCTATCATGGGCCTAAACTATTAGTTTTAAGGGTTAAAAGTTCAGATTAAATAACAAACATATAAAAATATAAAAGTTCCTTAAGTAGGTCGCCTTTTTCAATGAGGCGAGCGCCTCGTTTTCGCCTCAAACTTGAGGCGATATTTGGCCTCGTCGCCTCATGTCGCCTTTCGCTTTTGACAACATTGTTTGTTCCCTTTTTCATCAGGATATTCATTAAGCTTAATTTAACTGTGGAAATGGGGGTCCTACTTTTGACTGTGTTACATTTATTTCAAGTTATTTCCGGTACCTTGTGCTTCAAGTTACCCATATCTTTAACTCAGCATCTTTGATCACCCGTTTATTTTACTGTAATATGCAGCATTATATTCGATAGATTATCCGATGAAGGAAGATTTTACCAAGAAACTACCAGTAAACACTTGAATGATTATGGAGATGCTGGGTTGCGGACGCTTGCCCTTTCCTATAAAAAGCTTGATCAGGAAGCATACAATGCTTGGAATGAGGAGTTTGTCAAGGCAAAAACTTCTATTGGAACCGATCGAGAGATTATGCTCGAAAGAGCTTCTGATTTGATGGAGAAGGATTTGATTCTTATTGGTGCTACAGCTGTGGAAGATAAACTACAGAAAGGGGTAACTTTTCTGCTGTAAATATTAATCACTGCGATTCAGTTCGCTCTTTTATTTTATTTTTTAACTGATTTCTGATTATGTTATGTTTCTCTTTAGGTTCCTCAGTGTATTGATAAACTTGCTCAAGCTGGACTCAAGATCTGGGTTTTGACTGGAGATAAGATGGAAACCGCCATCAATATCGGGTAAGAATTTCACAAAATCAATCATAAGCTATAAGCATACCCTTTTTTCCACAAAAAGAAAAAGATTCTATTTTTATTTTACTTTTGCAAAAAATCACTTAAGTTTTGTTCTTTTTGGCCAAAATTCACTTAAAAGTTATTTTTTTTAAAACCTTTTGTGACCAAATTTACCTAAAGGTTGTTTCTTGAAAACTCGCAATGCAGCTTCTCCTGTAGTTTGCTTCGTCAGGGTATGAAGCAGGTCTGCATTACAGCAATGGTCACAGATTCGATAGAAAAAGATGCAAGACAGGTAAAAGAAAAAATTTGAGGAAGCCGAAATCTTGTTCGGTTTTCTTTTTTCCGGATTAGATTTGATGTTTTTCTTGTTCTGCAAAGGCTGTGAAGGAAAACATAGAGAGCCAAATTGTGAATGCCACTCAAATGATCAAGATAGATCGGGACCCACATGCTGCATTCGCATTGATCATCGATGGGAAAACCCTAACCTATGCTTTGGAGGAAGATATGAAACACCTGTTTCTCGCATTGGCGGTTGAATGCGCATCTGTCATATGTTGTCGTGTCTCGCCTAAGCAAAAGGCACTGGTATGTCCCCAATTCTCTTCAACCGACCCCATTTCTAAGAAGTTATTCAAAGAGCATGATATATCACAACCAATAAACTTTATTCCACAACATTAGAAGTTGGATCCACATTCCGGATAGTAATTTTTGTTTTCTGGGCTCGACAGGTGACGAGATTAGTGAAGGAAGGAACTGGAAAGACGACTTTGGCGGTCGGTGACGGTGCAAACGATGTCGGGATGATTCAAGAAGCTGACATAGGGGTCGGGATTAGTGGGGTAGAAGGTATGCAGGTTAGTGACACCCATTTGAAAAAAGAGTTTGAACTTTGAAATCCTCATGAACACCAAGTTGAAGCTCACGACGATTGAAAAATCGAATTTTGCAGGCCGTGATGGCGAGTGATTTTTCAATTGCACAGTTTCGGTTTCTCGAAAGACTCTTGGTCGTCCACGGTCATTGGTGCTACAAAAGAATCGCTCAAATGGTAAAAAAACATCATCACCATCTTTGTTCTTTGGGTAGTTCTAATGACTAAGGAATTCCCTTTAATGTTTTTTTTTTTTGCCACTTTTTTTCTTGTCTCCTCATCAATCAAAGTTACTCCTTTTCGGAGTTTTTGTTGCATGCTTTACACTTATGCTAGTTTTATTACTAAGGTGAACTTAATTGTAACATAAGGGGCAGAGATATTTTACCCTGACTGAACTGTAGTGCTTCCTCTTTCTTAGGATGTTTGTATTGTTGTTGGATGATTTTCCAGATATGTTACTTCTTCTACAAGAACATTGCTTTCGGGCTGACCTTCTTCTACTTCGAGGCAGTAACGGGCTTCTCGGGCCAATCGATCTACGATGATTGGTACATGATTCTGTTCAATGTGTTTGTCACCTCGTTGCCCGTCATCTCGCTCGGAGTCTTCGAACAGGACGTCTCTTCCGATATCTGCTTAAAGGTTAGCAACTTAACTAATCTAAGTAGTGCTTTCAATGTCCTTTTTAGAAAGGGTTCGGCTAAAATTAATTCGAATTTATTTCAACTCGTTTTCTCAGCCATCAGATTATGCATGTGTAATAAACAGTTTTTATCACTCCTAAATTCTGATTGATTCTCTCTCATGATCTAATGGCTGAGAAATCGAATTGAAATAAACTCGACTGCATTTTAGCCAGCCCCTTTTAGAAACGATGATCTCCCGAATCGATGATCTCTCGAACTTTTGTAGTTTCCGGCGCTGTATCAACAAGGCCCGAGAAACCTGTTCTTCAACTGGTACCGAATCCTCGGGTGGATGGCGAACGGGCTCATAGCCTCGTTGATCATCTACTCCTTCAACATCATCTACTTCTTCCGCCCCGCTTTCCGAGAAGGCGGCCAGACTGCTGACCTGGAAGCCCTGGGGACCGCCATGTTCACATGCATCGTCTGGGTCGTGAACATCCAGATCGCCCTAACCATGAGCCACTTCACATGGATCCAACACATCTTCATATCCGGAAGCATCGTATTTTGGTACGTATTCCTATACGTATACGGCATGGTATCGCCTGTATACACCGGGGACGTGTACCTCATCCTCACAGAAGTCCTAGCCCCGGCACCGAGCTACTGGCTCATGACCCTGCTCGTGACGGTGGCTTGCAACGTGTTCTATTTCTCGCATTTAGCGATACAACGGAGCTTTAACCCGATGGACCACCATGTGATCCAAGAGATCAAGCATTATAAGAAGGATGTTGAAGACAAGCATTTGTGGAGAAGGGAGGGGTCTAAGGCCCGGCACAAGACCAAGATCGGGTTCACGGCTCGGGTCGAGGCCAAGATTAGGCAGCTCAAAGGGAGGTTGCATAAGAGGCACTCTACTAATTCTAGCCAAGCTCCTATGCTATCACCATCTTCATCAGGGCAAAAAAATATTTAGGATTTTGGGAGCTATATTTAGATATCTTTTTCTTTTCTTTTTTGGAAATTTTGTTGTTTATATGTCATATATATATATATGAAAGGTTTCTTTTTTCTTTTTACAGAAGAGTGTAGGGTTGAAATGAATGTAATTTACTTTAATTGTTGTGAATGAAATGGAAAAAAGGTGCAATTTTTCAGGCATTGTGCCAATTTTCTTCATTGAATTTAAATAAAGAAATGTTTATGTTGTTGGACTTGGATCAAATGATTAATACACAAGAATTGTCAGCTCCAACTCCAACACTAACAATGAAGATTTCACCCCTCTTTTCTGTCAATTTTAACCTTGAGTAAAGATCCAAACTGTGAAATTTGCTGTGAAATTTCTCTAGAAAGCATGAAAGAGAAAGTGCTGCAACAAATTCTATTGGTTCCTTAATGGGCCCTACAACACTTTCTAGAGAAATTTCACTTGTTCTTTCACAGTTTGTATCACCACTCTTTTAACCTTAGTTAATAAATAATTACCTTTCCTTTTTACTGTTTATGGTAATAATATTACATTAAGAGAGTGTAAATAATGAACTTTAATAATAAGTAAAAAAGAAAACTTAAATTTGAAAACAAATTAATGTTTTTTTCTTTTTTGGCCAAAAATATAAATTTGGTTTAATAATAATAATAATTTGGTATATTCTTTTCGTTTTACTGAGGAAGAGAGAGAAAGTCGGAATTTAATCTCTCCGTCTCTGCCAATACAACCTCTCCACTCGGATTAACCTTTCTCTCTACTGTCTCTCTTCCCCGATTCGATTTTCCAGTGACCTGGTCAACCCCTTCAATGGCCGCCCTTCGCCTCCAATTGCGTAGCAGCTAAGCTTCCACCTTGGGGTTTTACGATCTCTGAGTTTCCGATTCGATGGAGCCTCGAATTGGAAACAAGTTCCGGCTCGGACGCAAGATCGGAAGTGGCTCGTTCGGGGAGATTTATCTTGGTACGCTTTACTTCTACTTCACTTCGTAGTTTCGATTTCCTCTTCCCTGTTCTTGCGTCAATTCGATTTGGTTCTCGCTCCGTCACTACTTAACCGAATTCGTGATTCTGCTGCAGGTACCAATATCCAGAACAATGAGGAAGTTGCTATCAAGCTCGTAAGTTCCCTCTTTGCTGAATTTTTATCCGTTTCGGTGCTTTTCTTGAAGTGCTGGAAATGACCGAACATTTCTAGGGTTTATGAGCTATCTGCTTTCTATTTTTGGCCCTCCCTTTTCGTGGCTCTGAAGTATATCAAGTGGTTTTACCTTATTTGTGAAATTTGGGTTCTGACAGCTTTAACTACCTAGTCAAACTTAAACATGTTGCAGACCCTGGCATTCCCAATGATGGACTGGGTTTTTTTGCTCGAACAATCATTTCTGATTTTGATTCAGTCCTAAAAATTGTGCAGTACTTCTGACCAATCAAAGAATTTCCTAAAATATTTATTAGTTTTGACAGTTTCTCTCATGAAGTTATTCTCTCACTTCCATTCAAATGCTCAGAAATGAATATTTGTATCTAATGACTACAATTAGTGTGAATTTTTTCTGTGCTTCTTGGATGAGCTTTCAATTTAATTTTCTTTACTTAGCTCTGTTCTACTATCTTGGCAGGAAAACGTCAAGACAAAGCATCCCCAACTATATTACGAATCAAAGCTTTATAAAATTCTTCAAGGAGGAAGTAAGATTATGCTTTCTTTCCGTTTATTCACTGGTTTAATTTCTTTCTCACGCACGATAGTTTACATGTTTTTTTGTCTTCTGGCAGCTGGTATTCCGAATGTTAAGTGGTATGGGATTGAAGGTGACTATAATGTGCTTGTGATAGATTTGCTGGGTCCTAGTCTTGAAGATTTGTTCAACTTCTGCAGTAGAAAGCTTTCCCTCAAGACTGTCCTCATGCTTGCCGATCAGATGGTTTGATTACTTAATTTGTTTTACTTTACCCAAATATCCTTTGCTGTTAATTAATTAAGCTGACTATCACTTTTGTTTAGATTAATCGAGTTGAGTATGTTCACACTAAGTCATTTCTTCATCGGGATATTAAGCCCGACAATTTTCTAATGGGCTTGGGGCGGCGTGCAAACCAGGTTTGTGCTATATGTACGTTCTTTATATTACTTGAGTTTCCCTGCTTTTTTTGGTATGTCTTAACATTAGCCAATTCGTAGGTATACATAATCGATTTTGGGCTTGCAAAGAAGTATAGGGATACCTCAACTCATCAACATATTCCTTACAGGTCAGCTATCATATTTCTTCTCAAGGGTTAAAGGAATTTGTTGTGCATCCAGAAATTGTTCTCTTTTGCCTCATGTAGAGAAATACCTCATAATGGTGATGATTTAATTAGTCATAGTTGATCTGCTGTTACGTGTTTCGTTTAGTGTTAAAAAAAATCTCACTGGATAGGTTTTCCTAGCTTGCACCACAAGGTTTTCCTAACTTATACCAGATTTTCTATATAAACAGATGGATAGTACGGATTGTCTTACTATGTGCATCTTAATCTGTATACTTCAACAGTGACAGATTTAAAAAGAAATCTCGTGTGTTTTAAATAATGTCAATTGTGCCTCATGATTCCGTCTCCTGTGCAGAGAAAATAAGAACTTGACTGGAACTGCGAGGTATGCAAGCATGAATACTCACCTTGGAATCGGTATGTGATGCCATTTTACATCCTCGTAGTTGCTTTTTTATTCATCAAATATGAGTTTCTAAACTATATCTCATATCTGCTTGTTCTTGAACCACGTAGAACAAAGTCGCAGGGATGATCTAGAATCCCTTGGATATGTTCTGATGTACTTCTTAAGAGGAAGGTAGGGGGGGGGGGGGGGGGAATCTTTAACAGGTTTACTTTTTCTAATTTTTGAATGTTAAATTAGTTCGTTAAAATTCATATATTTTGTAGTCTTCCATGGCAAGGACTGAAGGCTGGTACAAAGAAGCAAAAGTACGAAAGGATTAGTGAAAAGAAAGTTTCAACGTCTATTGAGGTAAAATTCTATACTCACTAGAAAAGTTACATGCAAGTATTTACTAAACTTACTTGTCTCCCTAATACATATTGTGATATTATATCCTTTTTTTCAGGCCTTATGCCGGGGCTATCCTTCAGAATTTGCATCATATTTTCATTATTGCCGATCACTAAGGTTTGATGATCGACCTGATTATGCCTATCTTAAGAGACTCTTCCGTGAACTTTTCATCCGTGAAGGTCTGAATCAACAGAAGCAATTTATCAATTTCTGAATCTCATGTAACTTTTTGGTTGATGAATTGCACATTTACTTATGCAGGATTTCAATTTGACTATGTCTTTGATTGGACCATATTGAAATATCAGCAATCACAAATTACCTCTCCAGCTCGTCCTTTGGTAACTAATGTTTTGATTAAAAATTTTGTTGTAGTAAGAAGTTTTCAGATGTTTTCCCTTTTTGACAAAAAATTTACAGTTGAGTGAAATTTACGCAGGGAGGTGGTGCCGGACCAAGTTTTGCCATGCCATCTGCAATGCCCAATGCTGATAGGCAATCAGGTAGTTTTCAATAGTATGACACTTTAAGTTCTCATTTTTCTAATCTGTAGTATTAACCTTCATTTTTTTTTCATAGGTGGTGAAGATGGAAGGCCAAGTGGATGGTCTCCGGCGGATCAATCGCATAGAAGGCATTCTGGACCGATTGTCACAGCAGGCAACATGCTAAAACAGAAAGGTCCTGCAGCTGCTGCATTTGATTCCTCTGGTTCTAAGGATGCTATGGTAAGTTCCCCCTTTGCTGCAAAGAACATACTGAGTTGATTCTTTTGGCAAATAGCAAACTGAACTTAACCCAATTTCGCAAACACCATACTCCTTCCCTCTTTGCATCAAATTTTAGTGGACAGTGTTAAAATACACAGAAATACCCTTCCTAAAAGAACATAAAATTGAAAGAAAGATAATAAATAGCTTTCCATTCTTCATTCTCCAATCCATGCTATTTTCTTGTTCTTTTTTCTTCGTGTTTTCAATGATATATAATGAATAAATGTATTTCTGTCTGTTTTAAGTTTTAACAGATTCCATCAAATGTCAACAGGAAAAGTGAAGGATTATGTTGTTTGCAAATTTGCACAAGTTTAGTTTGTTATTTGAAAAAATAAATAAATTGAGCATGCTCATTTGCCATTTATCCAAAGTTTGGTATGCAATTTGGTAATCAACTTTTACTTTGTTGGAAAATGCATTTTTCCCTTAACATATTTGTTCGATGTGTTGTACTCAGTTTTCTAGCCTTAATTCCCTGAGGCCAGTCGGATCATCAAGGAGGGCTCCCATACCAAACCCTCAAGAAGCAGTCAATTCAGGTCCCAATCCCGAGCCCCCGCTCCACGAAAAAATAGACATGGGACCTGGGACAAGCACCAAATTCTCAGGTGGGCAAAGAAGCTCACCAATTGTGTCTGGAGATCTGAAGCGCCCTCCGTCAGGTAAGATCACCTCCCAAATCATGAACTTTGAATCTGCCCTTAAAGGAATGGATAGCTTGAACATAAACAATACTACTAATAGTAACGGTGATGAGAGATTGCCACACTAAGTAGAACTCCCTTCACTGTAAATTCTACATTCCCATCGAGAGAATGGCTGAGGAGATTGGAAAGTTTATAGATTTGCACAACAATAGCTGCTGATTGATGATCTTCAAGCTCCTCAGCTTCCAAATTTGGAATTCCATGGATTTGTGGTTTTATTCTGCTAAGTTGATGATTATTAGGGTTTGGTTGGATAAACTTGGATTGAGCATAAACTCAATGTAGCCCAAATGTTATGTCGTGCTGTGGTTTATTATTTACGTCACGTTGTATCGGTGTAAGGCGAAGAGTTGAGTTGTATTTTCATCAAAGAGAATATTTGCTTGGAGATATAGTTTTACTATGGATTTTGAATGTGGAACCACCATTCATAATTGATTGTTATGCCGTAGTTGGAATTGTTTTACTGAAAAATGTAACTTTTTTTCACTGAATGTTTCTGTATGATTTTAGTCGAACGTTTTGTCCAATTTTTGACTGGGATTAGATTTTCCTCTTTTTGATTTAGCAAAGAAGATAAGGTTGAGTGTTGTGTTGTGTCTTTGGTATTATTGGTTAAGTAATTGACAAAAAAGTTTGATTGGTGTTGTCTTTTCAGTCCACTTTCCAAGTCATTTCGGCATAACAATTTGGCTTTTCTATGGCTGTCTTGACTCTTGATTTAATAATTGGAGCATACTTATCCTTTCAAGATAGTGAGAAGTCGTAGAATGAATGCACACTTATTTGAGTTTTTTTGCTTCTCAACCAGCTAGCTAGGTTAATTTTTGGGTTAAAGTGAAATATTATTATCTTTAATCTTTATTATGAGGTTAACAAGCCATGTTATTTAATTGGTTGGATCAACTAGTAAAACGAGTTGCATTTTCAAGGCAGATTAAGTTCAAATTCTAATACTTCGTTGAGTTTAAAACTACCGATTCAAAATGTTGTTAAAAAAAAAAAAAAAAAAACTTTAAAATAGCTTTAAAATCATATGTAACTTTATTAAAACAGGGTTAAGAATTTTATAAGCTGTTTGGAATTTCGCCAATATTAAAATTTGGCGCTTGATGTTAAAATGGAGTGTTCCACGTTTTATTTTTGTTAAAATTTGGTGTCTCCGTGTGATTACTTTATAGAAGTCAATCCGACGTACCGACTGTCAAACTTGATTTCTCATGCACGCTCGCTTGCCACCTTGTTAGGACAGTCACTTAAAAAAAAGGGCCAATCTGCGCAAATAAATCCCGTTTTGTTGTCACTGAAATTTGATCTATACCATTCTGTTAGATATTTTTTCTTTTGTATGTTCAAGCTTTTGGGGAAATTTGATTAACTTTGTGAAAAGTAAACAGTGGATTAACTTTGAAAATAATTAAAATCTAAAACATGAAATTGTCCATTTTAATATTTTTAACTTCTAACACCAAATTTCAACAATGGAAAAACTTCCGACAATTTATAATAGACTTTTAACCCCTTCAAATATTTACATTATAACTTACCAACCAAGCTAGATAGTCCGCAATATATAAAATTATTATATAAAAAAGGAACAGCAAAATTTGAAAGAAATCCATCAGCGAAAGCTACTGATTTATATAAGATAGCCTAAGAAAGTTGTAGAAGATGAAACAAAAAGACAATAAAAAGGCGCAATACAAAACCCGTTCCACTGCTATGCAGACAGACAGTAGTCTCATTACCATAAACCCTAAACAACACCACCAACAAGGACAATAAGACAACTCAAAACTCCAACCCAATCATCATCTTTCTTCCTTACCCAACCAACCAAGCATTTCATAATAATCATCATCCACATTTAGAGCAGATCAGCAACATTTGCAGGCAGCTCCTCAATCACAACATTGTAAAACCTCTGAATATCAAACAGCATCCTCTCGTCGTCCTTGGTCACGAAGTTGATAGCTACACCCTTTCGCCCGAACCTTCCACTTCTTCCAATTCTATGGAGGTAGTTCTCAGGCTGAGTTGGCAAGTCATAGTTGATCACAAGGGAAACTTGCTGCACATCAATTCCACGAGCCAACAGGTCGGTGGTGATCAAAACCCTAGACGATCCCGAGCGGAACTCACGCATGATGATGTCTCGGGTGTTCTGGTCCATGTCTCCATGGGTGGCTGAGACAGTGTGGTCTCTGCTCCTCATCTTGTCTGTGAGCCAATCCACCTTCCGCCTGGTGTTCACGAAGATGACGCTCTGGGTGATGGCTAGGGTTTCGTAAAGGTCGCACAGTGTGTCGAGTTTCCAGTCTTCCTTGTCGACATTGACATGGAATTGCTTGATACCTTCAAGTGTGAGCTCGTCACGCTTGACGAGGATTCGTACTGGCTTGTTCATGAATTTGCGGGTGATTTCAAGAGCTTCTGGTGGCATGGTAGCGGAGAAGACACCCACTTGGATCTTCGATGGGAGGAGCTGGAAAATGTCATAGATCTAGAAAAACAATAACTTACTAGTTAGTTTAGAGTTGAATCGAATTAACCCAGTTGGGGGGGAAAGAAAATGTTTTGGACACCGACACGAACTATCAACCATGATTATGGAACAAAAAGTTTAACCACAAGTCAAAAAAGAATATACCCAGATGAAATATACAACCATGATGAATCAAGAAGTTTTAAATGCTTGAATAATGAAATTTCAAACAACTTCAGCGAAGAAAAAAAAAATTAATCTATATCCATAAAAGATAATCCAACACCTGGTTGAAATATAAGCAATCGTGAAGTTGAGTAGAAGGTTTCATGAACTTAAACCCGAAGATTGTCTTTCAAAACAGATGACAAAGTGCACAATCAAACAGTAAGGGCTGAAAACCAAAGCAAGAACATATTATAGTGTCTAATCCATGCATTTGCAGCGTGGAAGGCATATAGCGTTTCATGATTAAAACAAAGTGAAGCATTTATAAGTTGAGTGAAGGAGTTTGAAGAATGTACCTGGTCCTTGAAACCTCGGGAAAGCATCTCATCAGCCTCATCCAACACAAACATCTTAATATAATCAGGGCGGAGAGATTGCCTCCTCAGCATGTCAAAGACACGGCCAGGAGTCCCCACAACAACATGAACACCAGCCTGGAGAATCCTCTGATCCTCACGAACACTTGTTCCACCAACACAAGCATGGACCTTAACGCCCAAGTAATCACCCAAAGCCCTCATGACTTTCTCAATTTGCTGAGCAAGCTCCCTTGTGGGGGCCAGGACCAGAGCTTGGCACTGAACTACATTGTAGTCAAGTTGCTGCAGAATTCCAGAGCAGAAAGTTGCAGTTTTTCCAGTTCCGGATTGAGCCTGTTGGATCACATCTAGTCCCTTGCAGAATGGGACGATTCCTCTTTGCTGAATTGCAGAGGGCTTCTCAAAACCTTAAATTAAGTTTCAGAAAAGTTTCATTAGAGTTTAGACAAACAAATATAATTACACGAGTAGTTTTTTTTTTTTGAAAGTAGGGTAGGTATTTACCATAAGCATAGATACCCCTGAGGAGATTCTCTTGCAGCCCCATAGCATCAAAACTGTCATGAACCTCGTCATAAGAGGTAAAGAATTCAGTAGACTCAGTGTCCCTGTAAAGACAAATAAAATACACATTTGTTAAATTGAGCCAAAGAAAACCATATAGGTTTAAAATAACTGTCTCAAATCTAACAACAAACCATGAAATTGCTTACAGTTCAGTCATTTTTGAGTCATAATGGCGCGGGTCAAACTGAGAGCCTTCGGGTGCTAATCCTGCCATATCTGCATGAAATGAAGAGAGATCAGTAACAAAATATTTTTCCAGAAAATTCAATAATTGAAGAGTTAATCATTTATCCAAATATATGGCTATGATTTTCTCAAAGGAATCATATCGGTATTGAAAAAACAAAAAATTGGATCACCTTCTTTACAGATAAACAATTTCCAATCTAACTTTATGAGCTAACTTATAATGAAGGAGAAGGACTACATCATGAACATCAGGGGGCCACCATTTAACTGTTTCTTTTGTAAGTCAAACCAAATATTTGAAAGACAAAAAACTTTCAATCTAACTTTATGAGCCAACTCACACCGAATGTGTTCGAGTACATCAATTAACATATCATGAACCTCAGGGAACTATTTAATTATCTCTTTTGGAACTCCAGCCCAAATAATTGAATGTCATGGATACGATAGATGTATCAATCAATACGGTATCGAATATTAGAATATATACGTCAGCATCTGCAACTTCTTCAATCTACATATACACGCTCATATCTAAAGCTCGAATAACAGCATATTTTGCTACCAAAGCACTGGTAGCAAATCAAAACAAACTGAAATTAAACCCAAAGCATCAAACAACAGGATCTGATAACCTTAATTCACAAACTTCAGCCCATAAGATCTATAAAAAACAGATTTTGACGAGATAACCAACCAATCAACACAAACCCAGATCCAGATCAAACCTATCCGCGACCAAGAAACAAAGCTCAGAAATAGAAGAATCACGAAGAACAAGTAAGCGAGCGGAACCTGTAAACTGTGTCGCGCGATTGAGAGAGAGGAGAAGAGGTCCTTGAGACAAAATAGAGTCGAGAGAGAAGAGAGCGGAAATTTAAGGGAGAGGAGAAGAACAGTCTACCCCAAACTCCTCGGATCTGCGGCGTCTAAGGATTGAACACAACAGTTAGTGGAGGGCTTTGATGGTCTCTGCACTTATTATATAGTGCTTCCCTTTTTCCCCTGCTTTTAGGTTTTCTGTAGGAGATAGAGGTGCACATTTGTATTATATCTATATCTATTTGTGTCTTCTCACTTGGGCTTTGAATTATTTGGGCCTGGTAAATACGATAACGAGTTGGGCCCGCACTCTTGGGCCTTTATTTTTTCACATGGTGATCCAGACTTTGCGATTTTAATTTATTTTATCCCAATTAACTAAATTGGTACTTTGGTAGTTGGCAAAAAAAAAAAACTAAATTGGTCAAAAACTTGATTTTTTCACCAAATTGCAGTTTGTACAACTAAAACTATCAAATTGTTCACAATCAAACACAAAAATAGTACAAGCCGCGCATTGTGCCGACGAATTTTTGTTCTTTCTTGCGTCGGAAATGGCATTCCGCGCGATTTAATGCATTGTAAGTAAAATTTATGACTTGTAATTTAGAACAGAGAAATTTATCATTCAATGACAATATGATGGAATTCATATAAATTACAATTACAAAGAGAGACGATCAAACCGAACTAAACGAGCCAACAGCATTTAAGTTGAGCTAGTACTATCCAGATGAAGAAATAACCCTTCAGAATCATTATCTGCAGAGGTAGCCAAGAAATCTTGTAACATCTTCCAAAGGATTTGGACAGTAATCTTAAATAACAGAATGTGCAATTCCATAATCAAGCTTCCATTTTTACAATTGAAACTTCCCTATGTGCAGCAATATTCAGTCCAACAAGTAGTAGTAGCATAAATTTTGTATGTCCCGAGCATCAATTGAATGCAATCAAGTTGGAGCAAAAACCGGAACATCCTCATATATATATATATGTTGGTAAATAATGAAGGTATAGCTGCAACTGGCAATGGTGTAACTATCAAACCATATATATAATAGATAAATTCATTACTTGTTGTTTCATGAGATCCTTCATATGAAATTTTCAATCGCCTAATGGATTTTGTGGCATTCAGTGCAAGACCCAACTAGCCTCTCCAAATTGGACAACATATGTAGATGGAAATCATCTTATATATATGTATAATGCTCAAGTTCATCAACAAAAGCAGAGCCTTTTCAGATAGTTTCATCAATACATTGTTCATCAAGAACAGTTTAACAAATTGAGCTAATTCAGTGACACTATCAATACCATCTGAAGAAGAATAGACATGACGAACACTATAATGTAGATATCCCCACAAGACATGATGAACACTATAATGTAAAAGAACATGGAAAGAGGTGCTCTGAAACCTGGGATTTTCAGAAGGTACGGCAAAGATTGATCCTTTCGATATATCTGCCAAAGTAATGCTTTTCAGCTTCATATAGGCACATAGCGTCTGAATACCTGTTTTCCGGCCACGGCAGCGGCGGCCGAAACTCCGCCAACAGCCCCTGCCACGGCGGCGGACCTAACCCCTCTCGCTGCCTTAAAAACGGCGCCGGTCCCAATACCTGCCAGGAAGCTTGTCGAGAGATCGTCTCTATCAGTAGCTGCCACGATCCCGCTTTCAATTCCTGCGTAGAGCAGCCCAATCACGCCCAACCGGTTGCCGTAGATGCGGCCTTTATGTCCCGACGAGTTGAGAAGACGGTTGATTTTGAGCTTGAGCGAGTCACCAGATTCGATTGCCTTGACGCCGTCGAGGATACCGGACGCTGCGCCGGCGGCGGATCCAGCGAGGTAACCGCAGCCGGTGTAGAAGGTGAGATTTTCGCCCCATGAGCGGCGCTGGTGAATGGACTCCTCGGAGAAGAGGAACTCCGGTGAAGTCGGGAGCTTGTAAAGCGTCTTGGCGGGTAGGTGGAGGTTTTGGTATGGATTGTAGAGGCGTTCCGGCTTGTTTGAGGATTCTCGATCGGGGTTTGAGCTCCGGAAGTCCATGGCTATGGGCCGGGCTAGTGGTTCTAGGGTTAGGGTTCGTCGAGGGGAGAAAGAGAGGTAGAGGGTGTTGCAGGGGAGGTGGATATCTAGTCGCCTAATCGGAGTCTGACGTGGGGAAGAGGAAAGGCGCAGCGAAGATACATTCCGATTCCGACAATTTGGTAATTTGGTTAGGAATTCCGGTCCACTATGTGTCTGAGTGGCAAGCATGGTAATTTACTGCAACTTTTGGGCTAAATATTTTATACACACATTTCGGACCTTGGCGGAATCAAATGTCGGAATGTTTAACAATTCCCTACTTTCAATGGCGGCCATCTTGATTATTACTTGGCCGATCGTGGAATGTATAAGCGTGATTCGTGCATACGCTGTTTGTCTGCTAAGTTATGTTGGAATTATATGTAGCAGAATGGTTATATGGTCGTTACCATTATTCCTTTTAACGGAAAAAGTACTTACTCTTGTGTACCGTGTAGTACTAGTTCAGCACGTTATCCTTTAATAAAAAAGATTTGGGTATAATATTCGTCGAGAATCTAGAAATTAAAAAATATTCATGATTAACATTTTATTCTCATTGTGGTAAGATCCGGTGCGTATATAGATTAATGTAGGAATGAAGCAGATATGCTACATGTGTTGCTCTTCTAATGAGTCCCTATGACTTCCCTATGGAAAATATTAATCTGAGTTAGGCGTTCAATTTAGGGTTAACCCTCTATCGAGGGGTCCGGTTGATAAGGGCTTTACCAAATTGGGGAAAATTTTGTATTTAAGAAAAACCTAGTCACTGTTCCCAAAAAAAAAATGTACAGTTGCTTTATTAAAAAAACAAGCTTTCTCTGTAACTCGCAGGCGTGGACATTTACGACGCTTGCGTCTGGCATAGCAGTTTTCTTTTTGTAATTTTTTTTGGTAAATTTGTAATTGTTTCTTTAGTAGTTAGGTTTTCATTAACAGTTGTCCACAATGGATAATTCTATCGGTTTGCTCTCATGTTTGGAAGCTTTTCGTCTTATTGGTATAGAGACTATTTGTCTTCATATTATGATATTTTTTTTTTTTATTCTAACGATTATCTATCTAAATTATTGACAACACCAGACTAATTGTTTAAGTCGATCAATTCGATCCAGCTTCTATTTATGGAAAGTACACTTTCATATCTAGTAGATTTAACAGATTAAGGAGTAGATCTGGTTGTAATTTGTAAATCGATGTGCAATTTCGCATTTGGTGGCCTTCTATGATTGTTGTTGCTTATTTGGGTTGGGTTACCGAGATATTGGTGGAAACAACATAATCCATAAGGCCGATGAGGAAGATAATTGCTGATACGAATGTTCAAGGACTTTCCCTATTAGACGTTTCTAATATACTTCACAATGTTCCTATTTTTGTATATTTATATTGTCTTAAAAGTGAGACCGTCAAGTTTATTGGAGCATTGTGAATATCGTTAATTTTTTAAGTATCTAACTTAAATTGTAACTAAAAAATATTATAATTTATCTTAAATAACACAAATAAGTGTCAATTGGATTGTTATGTAATTTAATAATGAGATTTCTCACGTGAATCGATTGTTATTACCACTTTTACTTTAATTTACCCTTTATTTAGTCGTCTATAATTCTAATTTACATGTTTAGATAAAATGTCTAATACTTAGCAGGAAAAAAAGAAAAAAAAAAGAAAAAAGAAGGGAAAAATTTAGGTAGGAGGTGAAACTTAGGGCTGTAAACGAGCCGAGTCGAGCCGAGTATCTGACAAGCTCGACTCGACTCATTTTACTCGAACTCGAACTCGGCCGAGCCTTAAATTTTCGAGCTCGAACTCGACTCGGTGCCATACTCGACGAGTTTGAGCTCGGCTCGGCTCGGCTCGATAAGGTTATATGTTTTCAATTAGTTGTAAACGGCGCACCTTAGCTCGAGCTCGAACTCGACTCGATTTGGTTTTTGGCTCGAGCTCGAACTCGAACTCAACTTGAACTCAAAATATTCATATATAATATTATTATTTAAAGCTCGAAAAACTCTAATTCAGACTCGAACTCGACTGGAATAGACAAAAGTAAAAAGCTCGATTAGGCTCGCGAGCCTCTCGAGTCGAGTACCAGTTAACTCGAACTCGACTCGACTTCAGAAAAAGCTCGATTTGAGCTCGACTCGGCTCGAAATTTAGCGAGTCAATTCGAATATCGACCGAGCGGATAACGAGTAGCTTGACTCGTTTACACCCCTGGGTGAAAGTGTGATTTTGACAAATAATATTCCTTAAAGTCCAAAAGTACCCCTGTCACATAACGACGGCGTAAGAGCCTTTACCTCCTCCAATTCCAATTCCACAGTGGGTCAGGGTTCTTGAAAAAATTAGTTTTCTTCAAGGGAGGGACAAGGAAGAGGAGAGACCCACCACTGCTCCATTCATAATTGCTATCTTGATTGGTTCGGTGGCTGGATTTGTTAGCAGTAATCGTTACGATATCTTCTCTTTCTCATCACGCAGAGTTGTTCATCGCTTCTCCGATAGCACTTACCCTCTTTTTCTCTCATTCTTCTGTAAGGATTTCCAGGTAAGCTTCCAGTTTCTGCTATCTTGAAAATATCTGTTTCTGGCACGATTCCAATCAAAATTGCTATATGGGTTTTTATTTTCAACGAAAAATGCGTCAACAAATATCTGGGTTGTCCATTATAATCGATTTCTGCTGCTGTTTCTGCTTAAAAGAATGGTTTTTATATTGGTTGTAGTGATATACTAGATTTCAGCCTGCTGTTGTGAGGAATGAGGATTAAGGATTCTGAAATTTACCATTTAATTGGATTGGAATGGATTGGTTATGGTTGTTTGCTTTGCTTGACTGGTAGATTAATGTTCAATTTTGCTTTATGAACAATTGACTGGTAGATTTCGCTTAGTGATCATGCTTTATAGCTTAACAGATAGAAGCAACATTTTAATGATAGAACTAGAAAGGGAGCTGAACTTTTTAAATGTGTTCCAGAAATTGCTCTTCCATCAACAAGCTCGATATTTTCCTGCAGTATCATCTTATTTTGAGTTCATTGATTATTTTTAAAGGTATTTGTTGGATATGTCTTAATTTCTTCATCAGGTTCTTTGGAAGCAAGGTGACCAGGATCAGGCAAGGCTGTTGACTTCGATAGCACGAATATGGATCAAAGTACTAATTCTAGTTATCTATTTTGCATCATAGTCTTTTTTTCTTAAAGAACTCCTAAGTATTACTAATTTATGCATGTTAGTTGATCTTGATGATGCCCAATATTTGCACCTTTCCAATTTGAGGTATCTGTATCGTGGTTTAGTCGATATTGCTTATAGTCTAATTAGAGTGCATATCTTGTTGAGATAATGAAGCTCATCAAACTAAGATTGAAGATTTATGGTGTACAATTACATAAAAGTCCGATACTTATCGCAAAATCTCTTCTTCTTTTGACCGGTGTAGAGCAATCAACTGACGGGGAGGACCTAAAGAAAGGAAACTATTCTCTCATCAAAGATTCAGAGGATCCTCAATTGGGGATTTACGACAAACCACTTCCTTGCTTCGGTTGTGGAATTGGGTGGTTTTCGTAAGTTTGATTGTCAATTATCAAGTCATTTACTTTTTGACAGTGTTGTCTCACCTAGATAAGATTAACAAGTCATTTACTTTTCCTGCAGTTTTCTTCTCGGTTTCGTGTTCCCTCTGATGTGGTACTTTGCCACGATCCTATACTTCTGCAACTACTATCAGAGGGATCCTAGAGAGCGAGCAGGCCTTGCTGCTTCTGCAATAGCTGTAAGTACTAAAAGTAATCCTTTTTATACCTTAATTACGAGAAAAAAAATTGTAGTCTGTTTTTAAGATCTTGTTTGATATTGAGATTCTGCCCTTTCTTGATGTTTTACCGTGAAATTTGGAACGTGATTTCGATTTTTATGTGCAGGCAATGGTATGTACAATAGCGCTCATGATCACATTTGCTGTAATCGTTTTGTGATGAAGGAAACACCAGAGGCTGCTCTTACCAGATGAAGAAAAAGGCTTAGCAAGAGGGTATATGATCATATCGGACCGGTATACAGATGGCGTTAATGCGAAAATTTCATGGAGTTGAGGATTTCGGTCAAAGTGTACAGGTTTTGAGTTTATGGTTTAAAAACTGTTGCAATGTGATTGTGGTATAAGGATATCAATGCAATGGTGTTTTTCGTTGCCTCTCATTGTTCTTCGAGTTGGAACCGACCACTCTGAACTACAGAGCTACTCATGAACTACTCAGGATCGATTCTGTTTATATTTTTATTTGATTCAGCAAATTTTGAATAGACTCGAGCCAATTGCTTTGGTTGAGCCTGAGCTCAAGCCAAAATTCAAAACATAATTTTGCAGGCCGAGCTGCTCGTAAAGAACCGAGCTGAGCTGTGTCAAAATTCAGTCTCAAGAATATACATTTTAATGAACCGAGCCGAGCTGCACAAGTTAAGATGACCATGGCTTGAGCGCCTTGCGCCACAAGCAACCAATCAATAATGCAAAATCAGCTCTCATGAACAAAAACATGATCTTTTGATTGAAAAACACCAAATCAATCCATTATCTTGCTGCAACAGCATTTAGTCTAAACATAACCAATGCTACAAACAAACAAACAAACACCTACCTCATCCATGGATTGGTAGAAACATTCAACAACACCTCAAAACATCTCTTATTAAACAACCTAGTACTTACTTACCTAGGATGTCTTGCTCAAGTACTTCTTCAGCACATCCATCACCGACCCAAAATCCGCATTCACCTGAACAGGCGGATTCGCATACCTACAATCCATGCCCTCGATCTCCCTCGAATGGTAATCCACCTTCGACTGCGTAAACTTCAGCCCATGCGCTGTGCTCACCACCACCGTCCGATCGGTCGGGGCAATCACGCCGCTATTCCTCAGCTTAATCAGAGCCGTTAAAGCCACGCCAGTGTGGGGACAGATAAACATACCGGTCGAATCGGCTTGAGCCATGGCGTCCATCAGTTCCTCCTCCGTTGCTTCCTCCACAATCCCGTTACAGCTCTGGAGTGCAAAAACAGCTCGATCGATCGAGACTGGGTCTCCGATTTGGATGGCTGAGGCAAATGTTGTGTTTGCCTTGACTGCTTTGAAGTCTTTCCAGCCCGATTTGTAGTAAAGGTATAACGGGTTGGCATTTGCGGCTTGTGCACAGACGAGTCGGGGGATACGGTCTACTAGGCCGAGTTCTTTGCACATGTGGAAGCCTTTGTAGAAGGCGTAGATGTTGCCGAGGTTGCCGCCCGGGACAATCACCCAATCCGGAACCTGGCAAGGACAATCATTATCATGGTTGAGCTATGTGATATAATGGTAGGTATGCAATTAACAGAACATATGACAACATCTTCAAAACATATGAAAATAAGAAGAAAATAATTCTATTGTACTGTCTGATTGCATGACCTAATCACCTAAATATGTAGTACCATCAGACCTATTTATGTTACCCAAAAAGAAAACATTTTCATGCTAAACAGTCCTCCCAATCAAATTGAGTTACATAATCAACAATTCCTGAAAATGGGAAAGAAAAAAAATTCATTTTTCATGCTATATATAGTGTATATATACAGTACCTGCCAATCAAATTGTTGCAGAATCTCGATGGCGGCGGTTTTTTGCCCCTCAAGGCGGAGACTGTTCAGCGAATTGGCTAAGTAGATGGGTAGCTCAGCCGTGACTTCACGAATTAACTGCATACATCCGTCAAAATCAGTGTCGATGCTTAGAACAAACGCACCATTAGCGATTGGCTGGACGAGCTGAGCTAGGGATATGCGGTTCGAGGGGAGGAAGACGATAGAGGGGATTCCGGCGGAGGCGCAGTAGGCGGAGAGGGCGGCGGAGGTGTCGCCGGTGGAGGCACAGCCGACTCCTACGACTGGTTTGCCGATCTTGCGCAGACGGTTAACCTGAGAGACGAGGACCGTCATGCCCAGATCTTTGAAGCTTCCAGTGTGGGAAATGCCGCAGTGCTTGACCCACAGATCGGACATGCCGAGGAACTGCTTGCCGTACCGCTCGGCCCAGAAGAGGTTCGAGTTGCCCTCGAAGGCGGAGATAATGTCGTCGGGGTCGATCTCGGGGAGGACCCACTCCTTCTTCGACCAGACGCCGGAGCCGTACGGCCACGTTGTCTTCCCCACGCGCGAATCGAAGAGGTTGCGCCAATACGCGCCGTCGAAGTGCTTGAGCGCGTCCATGTCGTGGGCCACATCGAGGAGGCCGCCGGAGTTGGAGCGGTAGACGATCTCATCGAGGCTGTATGACTCTGTAGAGGAAGCGTCGGCGTTGAATGGGACGTACTTGGCGGAGAAGTGGGGGTGGCTGGTCGGAGCGGCGTGGAGGATTCGGGCCTCGTCACGGATGTTCTGGTCCACCGGGCGGCGGTGCTTGATGGGTTGCTGCGGCGGCGGGGCAGAAGAGGTGTTGAGAGAGGATGCGGAGTCGTTGCCGGCGGCGGCGGCAGATGCACGGATAATGGGAAGGCTCAGCCGCCGGGAGCATCTGTGGGGCCTATTGGTATTGAGGGTGAAAGCTGATGATTGGAAGAGGGAAGAAGAGGCCGCCATTGCTGAGAGCTCCTCAGTACGGTAACAGCGGGGTAATGAGATCTGCGTTTTGTTGTCTAAAATTAAGGGTTTTAGGTTTTAGCTCCAATGTTTTGTGGACTATTGAAATTTCCCTGTACTTTTTATCGTGTCGTTTATGCCCCTTAAGTCACACTCTGATTTACTCTGGGATTCAAAGTCTTAACTACCTATGTTAATACGGATCGAATCGATGAATTAGAGTTGAGTAACAAAATCTTATTTAAGAATATTTGTTGGAACTCAATATAACTCTTAAAAATAATTCTTATTGAGACAATTTGTAAAAATTCATACAAGTTTATTATGTAATCATACTGTCTAGATAACTTAACACAAATAATTGTTTCCAATCATATAACTTAACTCATGAAGAGTTATCATTGGTTTATTCTAACAAACTAATAATTGTAAGAGATAGGTTTAATCTATGAAGATATTACTTCATTCAGCCTCCCTTAAACCAAGCTCACCTCGATCATACCACTCAACCACTATCTTTCAATTGTTAATTTGTATGTCGGTTCGTATATCATTGTGCCTAAAGTAGGGATTTCACTGGAGTATGCTTCCTGAGCCAACTTGCTCGCTTCTCCACCATAAATCTCATTTATGACAGGAACCTAAACGCACCATTTAAGGCACTAAACTCCCACTAGGACTCATGCTGCAAGTCATGTTTACTGTCCTGACCATGGGGTTTCTCTTGAACTACCAAAGAGCTGCACCGCGCCAGTCATACGCTGATCCAACACTTTGCTTTGCACAATATATGGATCCATTCCTTGTATGCTCTACACACGCGTCTTTGTGCATGACTAGCTCATCCATTGGGTTCATCAAACTGTCTTATCCCAGCCGAACCATCGGCTCTGATACCACTTGTTGGAACTCAATAAGAACTCTTAAAGATAATTCTTATTGAGACAGTTTGTAAAGATTCATACAAGTTTATTATATAGTCATACTGCCTAGATAACTTAACACAGATGATTGTTTCCAATCATATAACTTAACTCATGAAGAGTTATCATTGTTTATTCTAACAAACTAATAATTGTAAGAGCTTAGGTTTAATTTAGGAAAATGTTACTGTTAGGTTCCGAGTCTAGGGTCAACGGGCGGTCGACTTAAGTCTCGTTCCTCACTGGAGATGTTGCGGATTCGGTGCTCTCGGGTTGTGCTGTCCTAGCTTGTGTCCTTCCGTCCTTAGCTTCTCTTCTCCTCTCGCCCTGCAAGAGGGGCAATACCAGGCACAGAGGGGGGTGGTGCCTGATGAACCCTCTCCGATGCCTAAGTCAGTACGGTTTTAGAGAGATAAAGCTAGAGAGATGTCAGAGCAAAATTATGCAACTTGCCAAGATGATCAAATGAATAGTGGAAGGGTTGTATTTATAGGCAACGGTGTCATTAAGGTGGCTTAATGACATCGTTAACCTTTAAACACAATTAATCAACCTTTAAACACGTAATTAAGACCTTAGGATACGGAGAAGGTTGGCGGAAATAAACCGAGTATGGGAGTCCAAGAATGGTGTCGGGGCCCTTGGGGGGAAGGAAAATCCGACCCCCAAGGGTAGGGGTTGGGTGAGGCCACCCAACCCCTCCTAGGGGAGATCGGGTTGGCTGACCCGATCTCCCCTAGGGGAGGTCGGGTGTGGCCACCCGACCTCACCTAGGTGAGTCTAACTTGGCCGGACGAGCGCTTCAGCCTCGTCAGGACCGTTGGTGCTTTCGCGAAGTGTTCGGGTTGAAGTTTCGATTTACAATCATTAACGGGGTGATAAAAATGGAACAATTCGGAAGTCAACGGGTTCAAATTGGGCGTATATCCATCACATGCCCCCGATTCAACCAATGGCCTAACCCTTGATTGACTCTATTTTAGGATGGTATGACACGCGCAATTTGAAACCGGGGTTTTACCTTTCGTCTGAATGCTTACTTACCCATGGATGTGTGCCTCTGACTCTGCCCCCTGCCTTATGAGATAGAGGAATTGTAAACGTCAGAATAGCACGGACATGTGTCTAAGCACGCGTCTGTCTGAGCTGGGAGTAATAAATCTATCTTTGCTACGGGCGTATATTCGAAAAATGCACGCTCGCATAGGAATGCAATACGAATACAACTAAGCGATTCATGCTTCAATTTCATGCCGGAATTTTACCTAAGTGGAGAAAAACTTAATTTTAGTTTAAAATTTTTTCTAAGTATGGGATGCTCAAAAATAAACCTATGGGATGTTAACTTGAGTGGAGATATGCCCAACCATAGTCTAAGGGAGGTAAAGATGATAGTTTTTCTTTAACCCTTAGATCTCATCTAATTTTAAAAGGAGGGTTGTGATTATGTCTCTTTAAAAAACCCTACACCTTTTCAAATATATAGGAGAGTTAAGAAAATACCTTACTTAGCCACCATTGTCATCCTTTTCCCTCTTTTCTCACACTTGGAGAGCAAGAAAGAATTTGGAGCACACCAAAAGAGGAGGCCGGCCGAAATTCTGGTGGTGAACCAGAAATTCCGACCAACACGGACAGAGGGAAGTCACCGGCACCGGGCGAAGGCGGCGGCGAGGGCTTCCGGCTGAACGGCGGCAGCTGATTGGGACGACAGTCCGGCTAGCGGCGGCGCGGAGGGTGAGCTAGAAGACCTGGGCGACGGCGTCGGCGGGCTGAGGCGTGGCTGGCGGTCGACGGGACACGGCGGAGGCGAGGTCCGACGCGGGCGACTCCGACCAGCTCGCACCGGGACGTGGCTGAGGTGGGGCGACTGAATTCAACTCCGGCGACGGCGGTGGAGGGCAATTTCCGGCGAGGGGTTGAATTCCGGCGGTTTTCCGACTTGAAATCCGGACCCGTTTATCGAATCGGGTCGGGTTTTCCCAAGGTCCACTCTTTTCCTTCTCGTTACCGCGTAAAATGTTGATTTTTGAATTGCCGATACTTGATTGAGTGTGTGATTGCCGTGGATAGTTTCTTGTCCGATTAAACTATCCCCGTTTTGAATTTGATGTCGGGGCACCATTTTGTGTGTTGACTTCCATTGGAGGGCGTAATTGTAATTTTGCCCGGGAACTGATTCTTGGTTCGGACAAAATTGTCCGATTTGGTTGTCGTGGTGTCTTTGGCGCATGTTTGTTACCTTTGTTGGATGTCTTCGAATCTTTGGTTGTTGTTGTTGGTCGAGTGCCGGGGTACTCCCGGTTTTTCGGAAATTTTCTTGTTTTGACATCTGTCATGCCGTGGCAGGTGCTGTATTCCTGGTGGTGTCCCCGCACACAGACTCTGCAGAGGCGTTACATCCTTCGAAGGATGAGTGAGTTTCTTTTCTCTTCTTTTCGTCGCATTACTTCCTTTCCTATCATTAGCTTAGTGTTGCGATTTGAGCCGGGGTGTTAGTCGAAACTTGATTCGAACTTTGGGATTTCCTGCTACCTTTGACTTAGGTCTTGCTGCTTTGTCGGAGAACCACTTGACTAGGTCTGATTATAACGAGCACGTTACCTTAGGTGATATCTGCCCCTTAGATGAGCCTCTATATCCCTTTCTCCCCTCCTTGGGGAATACCCGCGAGACGGTGACAGAGCCCCCTAGGGGGAAGGTCGTTGTTTATCCCTCCCAGATTCGATTTGGATTGAGGCTGCCTTACTGCGATGATCTTGTAGAGTTGAGTAGGTTCTTTAGGATTTCTCCTGTGAACCTTGCTCCTAGTGCCCTCCGCGTCTGGGTGGGCTTCCGGGTGTTGTGCCACTGGTACTCCTGGAAGTATTCACTGGTTTTGTTCCGATGCTTCTATCGATTCCAATATCAGAGGAAGGTAGGCTTTGCGAGTTTTGTAACTCGCCACCCGTCCCTCAAGGATTCCCGATTTGCTGATTTCGGGTTGAGTGGGGTCGAGTGGGATACCTCTCTTCGCTTCGTGGCCCGGAGTGACAACTCGGCAAGCCACTGGGCCAAACATTATTTCTTCATTACGGATCGATATGTCACTTGGTCGGTCTTGAATGAGGATCGGTCAGATGGCTGGCCTGCCTTCGGGGAGTTCTCTCCTGTGGATTTAGAGACTATGAAGACCATCCATGAGAGCAACAGGACCCGGTCATACTGCCCCGTGTCCTTGGTGACCGAGACGGATCTTTATGAGGCAGGGATCAGTTTGACTCCTGACTCCGGGGGTTCGGTATGTTACTTAGTCTTCTCATCTTTATTTACTTTCTGCTTTTTCTTTGTAGGTTGGTTTCACGGAAAAACCTATAACGTGCAGGCAGCACCGGTCGATCTGAGCAAGAGGAAGGCTCCATCTAGCTCTACTCTGAAGAAGTCCCCCATGCTTGGGAAGAAGTCTGGGGCCTCTGGTATACTTCCTCATGTTTGCTTCTTATGGTATACTTGTGTTTCCCTTATCTTGTTTTTCTTGCATTGCTAGGGCACTCTCCCCTGGTGACCGAGAGGGTTGTCTCCGTAGGCAAGGGCTCTGGACCTTCTAAGTCCAAGTCGCGGAGATCTGACTCTGAGGCCGGGGCCTCGGCTGTCAAGAGGAAGAAAGCTGCGGATCCTCCTTCGCCTGTTGTTCGTCCCCCGACCCTGTCTCGCGATAAAGAGATGGTGGTCGAAGAGGCGCCTTCCCGAGCTGATAAAGGGAAGCGACCTGTTGGTGATGGTTCCCCTGCCCCCCAGCCGAGGGCACGGTCATCAGGTTTGATCTCCACCTTGTCACTGATGCTTCTATGTTTATATTTTCCTTTGACTTGCTTTGTTTGTATAGGTGGGCCTCCGGCTTTGAGTCGGAAGGATTTCGCACGCCTTACTGACGAGGATATCGTTGGGTCTGAGTGGACTCCTTTCGCTGGTTTGAAGGAGTTCCACCTTGATAGCGGCTCTTCTTTGCAGACTCCTGAGGTTGGCATCCGTGTACTTCGCGGTGCCATCCCTCCTGGCGATCGTGCTGCTCAGCCTAAGTCTCCTGGGGAGACCTGGCGCTTCGTTCAGGGTGTACTCTCTCGTTATGTGCCTGTGAGTAGTTCCTCGCTTTCTCCTTTTTACTTTCATGTGGTTGCTTTTCCAGTTACTCATCTCTTGTTTAACTTTTCAGGGTATGTCTGACATGGTGAACATGTCATCCCTTGTGCTCGAGCTATCTGACGAGAAGAAGACTCTTGAGGACAGCCAAGAATCCCTGAAAGCGGAGCTCGCCATTGCTACTGAGAAGGCGCGCCTATCCGATCTGAAGATGCAGGAGCTCAGGGACCAAGTATCCTTACTTGAGACTACTGTAGGACTGAGGTCGCATCTTCACTCCATTCTGAGGAGTTGCGGAAATTGGAGGCGAGGTGTCGGGCAAAGGAGAGGACTGTCGCAGTGTCTGAGTACAAGGCTTCCTCTGCCTTCACTGCTGACTACAGTGTGCGGCTCACTCAGGAGATGAACCAGTTTGGTGAGTATCTCGTTGATCATATTTTTCGCATTGATCCTCAGTTTCCAGTTGGCGATCTTGGTGATTTTGGACCGTACGCTACTGGTTACATGGCTGTCCTTAGGGGTCAGGCTGCTGTTGCAGATGAGCCTGCCCCTACACAGGTGGATGCTACGCCTGTGGATATCGATACTTCGGACTCTTCCTCCTCTTCCTCCATCTCTGCCGGTGGTTCGGCCTCAGGGGGTCAGGGTGACTCCCTAGAAGGCTCTGGTTGATGTATTGACATCTTACTATCTTTGTATATACAACCGTACTCTTTCTCCCCTTTTGATGGGTTGAGTATCTTTAGGGATTGTTGTGGGATTTCGTGTTGCTTTCCCTTGTCGTATTGTGTCGTTGCCTGTGTGGTTCACTTGGCTTTACATGGGTACTTTGTATGCTTTTGTATGTACTCCTTTGATTATGGACTCTTCTCTTGGTGTGTTTCCTTTACTTATCCTTCTTTTGTGTTTTCCTTCATGCCATACCTGCTATTTCATCAAGAAAAAACATTATGTGTTCTTCATATCACTTTACTTTGAATTTACTTTCTCATGGGATCCTTCGTAGTATGGTGTAATGCTCTCTTCTGATACCCTTTGAATGGTATGTATGGTATTGTTAGACCAAAGATACGCTCTTGGTGGGCGTCGAGTCTGTTCACGGGACAGGCTCTCGGAGGGCACTTAACGTTTCACAGGATAGGCTCCCGGAGGGCACAGGTTAGACCAAAGATACGCTCCTAGTGGGCGTCGAAATCTGTTCACGAGACTGGCTCTCGGAGGGCACTTAACGTTTCGCAGGATAGGCTCCCGGAGGGCACAGGTTAGACCAAAGATACGCTCCTGGTTGGCGTCGAAATCTGTTCACGAGACTGGCTGTCGGAGGGCACTTAACGTTTCGCAGGATAGGCTCCCGGAGGGCACAAGTTAGACCAAAGATACGCTCCTGGTGGGCGTCGAAACTGGTAGTTTGAAATCTACCTCAAGATACGCTCTTGGGGGCGTCGAATCTGGTAGTGTTTTTTTCTACCTCAAGATACGCTCTTGGGGGCGACGAATCTGGTAGGTTGCAAATCTACCTCAAGATACGCTCCTGGGGGCGTCGAAATTCGTAGTTTTTGGAAACCACTCTCAAGATACGCTCTTGGTGCGTCGAAGGTCGTAGTATAGAAACTACTCTCAAGATACGCTCTTGGGGGCGTCGAAGGTCGTAGTATGAACACTACTCTCAAGATACGCTCCTGGGGGCGTCGAAATTCGTAGTTTTTGGAAACCACTCTCAAGATACGCTCTTGGTGCGTCGAAAGTCGCAGTATTGAAACTACTCTCAAGATACGCTCTTGGGGGCGTCGAAGGTCGTAGTATGAGCACTACTCTCAAGATACGCTCTTTGGGCGTCGAGGGTCGTAGTATAAAAACTACTCTCAAGATACGCTCTTGGGGGCGTCGAATCTGTTCGCGGGATAGGCTCCCGGAGGGCACAGGGTTCGTAGTTTTTAGAACTACTCTCAAGATACGCTCTTGGGGGCGTCGAAATTCGTTGTTGACTTGAAGTCATATCTGTGTAAGGATAACTTCATGATTATATCACCACATTCATTGGAAAATACCTTTGAAGGAAATCCTACTCCCTTAAGAGCATTCATGTTTTTTGTACACATGGGGTGCCTTGGGGGGATCCAGACACCCTTTGGGGGAAATCAAAGATAGTTGTAGAGTTGGAGTAACTTCGTGAGTTCTCCTTCTCAAAAGTTGTTTTTGGAAAACTTAGAAAGCTTGAACATGCAAAGTGCTAAATATGAAACTAAGGATATGGGGTGGTCAATTTGTTTGTTGCCACGTACTCCTTTAGGCCTCCATTGTAAATCATCTCCTCCACTTCTATCTTTAGTACCATGCAATTGTTGGTTTGATGCCCCCAGGTCCCATGGTACTCACACCATCCCTGTGCATCTCTTCCTAGGAAGGCCTTGCCCTCCTCTCTGCATGTGGGTAGCTCCTCCTTGAGGTACTTCTGAAAAATTTCTTCTGTGCTCACTGTAAGGGGTGTGAATTTGAAATTTACACCTCCTTCCAGTGTATCAGTCTCTCTTTCTTTCTCCGGGACTTCATCCCATTGCTCCATCTTCTTTGCAAACGCCTTGTCTAGCTTTTCCTTGAGCTGTCTCATCGTGTTTGTCATGACCATCTCATAAAGCCCTCCATAGGCCTCAAATGAGTTTGGATGCATGTTTCTAATGAAGGCTCTGACGGTTTCTCCTCTTGTGATGTCCATATTGGCACCATAACTGGAGAATCTTTCGAAGTAGCTTGACACTGGCTCCCATGGCATTTGCTTGATGTCATCAATGTGTCGGAAGCCTCTTATGATGGAGTCCCTTGTTCTTTTTCCTTGTGCGGTTTCAGGTTGCCAAGGTATGCTTGTTACCTTTACAGCCTTGCGCATGTGTCTCTTCTTAGCCATTCTTTGAAAAAATTGCTTGCTCAGGCAGAGTGCAACTCCGTTCTTCATCTTTCTTTGCCTTTGTTTCCTCATCACCTTCTTGTTGTCTTGGTCGGTTCCTACCATGACCATTGCCACTGTGTCTGTCCTGTGTGATCCCCGTCTCATGGAGTTGACGTAGCACTGCCTTGCAGTGCGTTGGTCACCCAGGACTTCTCCAACTCCATTCTCAGTGATGTACTTCAGTTTCTGGTGTACGGTGGATGGCACGATTTCATATGGATTTATGGTTGTTCTTCCTAGGATCCCGTTGTAGGCTCCCAAGCTTTCAACCACCAAGAAGTTAATGTTCACCTTCAGCTGTGTCCATCCTTGGCCCATGGTCACTGGCAGGGTTATCATTCCCAGGGGGTAACTTGTTGCCCCTGAGAAGCCAACCAGAGGGAAGTTGACTGGTTTGATGTCTGCCTTTGTTTTCCCTATTTCCTCTAGGACCCTTAGGCTTAGGAGGTCTGCCGAGCTGCCCCCATCTACCAGTATTCTCTTTACATCGAAATTATCAATGTCTATCGTGATGACTAACGCATCGTCATGTGGGAAGACAATGTGGCTCTTGTCCTTCTCCGAGAATTCAATCTTCATCTCCTCTCCTTCTCGTGGTCTTTTCCTCCACCTTGGCACTGAACTCAGTTTTGATGCGTAAACCTCCCTTGCATTAGCGGTTGGGCCACCTGATGCCACTCCTCCGTGTATCATGTTTATGGTCCCTCTCTTGTTGGGTGGAGGATTATAGTCTACTTTGTTTTTGCCTTTGTCCCTATACGATGGCCCTAACTGTATGCTGTTGCCCCCATGATCCACGAACTGCTTTAGTTCTCCCTTTTGGATGACATTGTTGATGCTTAGCTTTAGGCTGAAGCATTCGTTTGTGTCATGCCCGTATGCTTCATGGTTATCACACCATCTGTCCTTGTGTGTCCCCACCATTGGGGCTCTCCACCTTGCGGGGGGTGACCAGAGTTTCTGATTCCGCATCTCTATGAGGACAGTAGCTGGAGTAGCGTTTAATGGGACGAACTTGATGACATTTATTTCCCTAGCTTTTAGTGGTTCGCCCGTTTGATTTCTTTGCTGGGGCGGACGCCATTCCCGCTGCCTTGCGTGTTGAGGTGCTTGGGGTGGCTTTCCTCTATTCGGCTTTGCATTGTCTTCGTTAGCTGCTTGAATCTTGGCTTTCTTACTTGCTCTGTGCCTCTCCAGGTCTATATGGGTTTTTACTCTCCCTGCTAGCTCCTCTAAGGTGCTTGCTGGTTTCTTGGCCATCTTTTCTGCCAGCGTGGACCTGAAGCGACCTAGGTTTCTAATGAAGGCTCGTATTATCTCACCCTCAGTGATGTCGCCCTGGATGTCTGCTATGTTTTGGTTAAACCTAGTGTAGTAATTGGACAAAGATTCATCATTTTCTTGCTTCACGTCATCGATGGAGCCTGTTCCTTTGAGGAGCTTCCTTTCTCCTAGATATCTCTGAAGGAATTTCGTCTTTAGCTGCTCCCATGAGTGGATGCTCTCAGAGGGTAGGCTAAAGAACCAGTGTGAGGCCACCCCCGATAGGGTGTTTGGAAATAGGAGTGCCTTGTATCTTTCATCAGTAGTTCTCCCAAATAGGGAGGCTTCATGCTGTTGGATATGCTCCAAAGGGTCTCCCTTGCCATTGTACTTTGCAATCTGGATTGTGTGCAGGGAGTCCGGCACCTTGCTCATCTCCAATTCCCTCGTGAAGGGGTGGTTCGTTTTGTCACTTAGACAATGTAAGCCGTGTTTCTTTGACTCATTCATTTTCCTTGTTATCATTGCCTCTATTTCTTCCGGAGTGATCAATATCGGTGTCAGAGTGTAATCTCTCTGATAGCCTCCGTAGTTATAGATTGGGCTTGCCGGGATCCCTTGTCCGTGTTGGTACGGACTGTAGGTGTATCCTTGGTGTCCCTGCTGGGGTACTTCATAGAATTCTTGCCTCCTTGGAGGTCTTGCTTGTCTGTCCGCCCCCAGCGGGGTGTAAGCCCTGGCGTTCTGCTGTTGCCTAGGAGGCACGAATTGTTGCCTTCCCTCTGGGGGTGGCTTCTGGTAATTTCTTCTTTACTCCCCTCGCTGCCCTGCTCGAGGGTGCGAGTGGTGCTCTTCCGTTGGGATCTGTTCCTCTTCATGAGCTTCTGTATGTGTCCCCTGGGTGTATGCCGACCTTGTGTATGTTGTGTGGGCGCGGTTGTCATTCCTTTGGGTCGGCATCCCATACGGGTATCCTTGGGGTTGCGCTTCATAGTAATATCCCTCAGGAGGTGCCGTGTGTTGGGATGGCACTCCCTGTTGCTCCCTCTCTCTTTGTGGCCTCCTTGCCAAAGGGGTTGAGGCTGTGGAGGACTCAGCCCCAGCTGGGCGTGAGGGTCCTCCCTCCTGGTTGTTGTGTTGGGGAGCCTGTGGGGTTCCTTGAGGTTCTGGTTGCACTGGCAGTTTCCCTGGGTTAGGCTGCCTTCCTGAAGGTATAGGCTCTCTCATTTGCCTATTGCCCCCGGGTGGGCGGTGGTGCCTAGACACCATGCTGTTCGTCATTGCTCTTGTTATTGCCAGGCTTTCTGTCCGAAGCCCACTGACGACGCCAAGTGTTAGGTTCCGAGTCTAGGGTCAACGGGCGGTCGACTTAAGTCTCGTTCCTCACTGGAGATGTTGCGGATTCGGTGCTCTCGGGTTGTGCTGTCCTAGCTTGTGTCCTTCCGTCCTTAGCTTCTCTTCTCCTCTCGCCCTGCAAGAGGGGCAATACCAGGCACAGAGGGGGGGTGGTGCCTGATGAACCCTCTCCGATGCCTAAGTCAGTACGGTTTTAGAGAGATAAAGCTAGAGAGATGTCAGAGCAAAATTATGCAACTTGCCAAGATGATCAAATGAATAGTGGAAGGGTTGTATTTATAGGCAACGGTGTCATTAAGGTGGCTTAATGACATCGTTAACCTTTAAACACAATTAATCAACCTTTAAACACGTAATTAAGACCTTAGGATACGGAGAAGGTTGGCGGAAATAAACCGAGTATGGGAGTCCAAGAATGGTGCCGGGGCCCTTGGGGGGAAGGAAAATCCGACCCCCAAGGGTAGGGGTTGGGTGAGGCCACCCAACCCTCCTAGGGGAGATAGGGGGAGATCGGGTTGGTCCACCCGACCTCACCTAGGTGAGTCTAACTTGGCCGGACGAGCGCTCCGGCCTCGTTCGGACCGTTGGTGCTTTCGCGAAGTGTTCGGGTTGAAGTTTCGATTTACAATCATTAACGGGGTGATAAAAATGGAACAATTCGGAAGTCAACGGGTTCAAATTGAGCGTATATCCATCAGTTACTTCCTTCAATATTCAATTTGAACCTAACTATTTAGTTTTATAGTACAGTAAATAGTTTCACTAGATTTTTTAGTACGTTTATGAAGCATTATACTTATATTTTTTGAACTATTATGGATGACTTAATTGAAATATAAGTATTTGGCCAAAAAAAAAAAATTGAAATATAAGTACAACTTTAAATGTCTAATTTTTATTTAGTTATATCTAGAATTTGCATCATACCATTTATTATTGCCAATTTACCTAAACAGTTCACCTTTCAAGATAATAGAAAAATGTAAAAAAAAATTGTGAAGCTTAATCGAAAGGTTCCCGGTATCACACATATGGTTGCCAATATATTATTTTTCCATTGCATACCAACTGATTAAGAAAAGTATATTTAGCTCCACAATCTAAATACAAACTTCACATTTATATGTGGTAAAATAAAATAAAAATCTCTTTTTTTTTTAATAAAAAAAATATCATTTACACGAGTTGATTATACATTTTCCTAGGTCGGGTTTTAATTATCAATATACATATATAGGAACATCGATTGAAAATTTGAAATTTTCTTACCGAAAAATATTTGAAAATTGTTCTTCGGCGAAAAAATAAATTTGAATTTTGTTGGGCCGAATAAAATGAGAATTTTGAAAATGGACTCCGCATTTATGACCCATGAATCAAATAGTCGATGTGGTCCATATTTTGCACCAACCCGTTATTGGCCCATAAAGTTTCTTTTAGCACCAACTTGACTGCTTCAAATTGGGGTCCGGGTCCCCTTCCTTAAATAGTTTTTTTCTAATTAAAGCATGTGTCGTAATTATCTCCTACTCATCTCTTACTTACAAAAAAAAAACTCAATAATACAAAAACATTATTATTATTATTATCTCCTATTCATTTCTTAATGTTTTATTTATTAATAAAATATTTATCAGTGGCAACAAAAAAATTATGTTTCCCAAGTCGTGTTTATTGCTTCTCTAAACCGCAACATATACCCGTAAGGAACATTTCAAGCACACGGAACCTTCCCGACCAAAACAATATCGCACGGAACCTTTCATGTAACGGTAGCTAATTTCTCAATGACAAAAATGCCCTCCACATAGGATTTCACAAATTCTTTAAACTCTAGCTCTAGAGAAATTATTTGATGAGAATCTAAATAATAACCAATTTACTACGCGATATCACCATCATAATACCATAAGTCTAGTTTTTTTTTTTTTTTTTTTTTAAAAAAACTAGACTTACTTCCTATAGTCATTATTTTTACAAAAGAAATGGAAAATACATTTAAAGTCTATTAAATTTAGTAATTTATTTTTTGCCCAATTAAATTTAGTAATTTGATTAACACTATCAACGTAATTTTTAACATGCTTCTAACGAGGATGTCCGCCGTAGTGGCAACATCGCAATTAAGCGGAAAAGAAGGTCTAATATTGTGGAGTTTAATAATCATCTTAAAAATTTGAAAACTTCCTTAATTACCCAATAATGACGTCTCATGTCCTTCTCTCTCTCTCCTCAGCTTTGAGTATTTGTTGCATTGCTAGTGAGAGAACGGCTTTCGTGTGTCCTGTGGGAGTCCACAACTGTCCCCTGCCTTCCTCCTCTCGATACACAACCAAGAACACAACTTCGAAGGATTCCATACACAAAGTTTAGACAGCTCCGAGGAATATAGAGAGAGATTACGCAATTCAACTTCTAGAGAGAGAAAATTTAGGGTCGAAGCCGTTGTGCTGACAGAGAAGCGAAGGAATTTCAAATTTTCAAAAAGAGGGTCGATAAGGGTCGCGGGTTGAAGATAAAAGCGCTCTTTTTGAGCTGAAGGAAGGAGGTTTGACTGTGCGAGGACTTCGAATTGAATTGAATTGATTTCGATTTGATTTCATTGGATTGATTCGTGTTCTGCAGACAGAAGCGTTCTGTTTCGCATTTGATTAGCTGAAGAATGGTAATTTGGAATTCATTCTTTTCATTTTTGAATATTTTGAGTATTTCTCACGCTGTATATAAATAGGAACAAAAAGTTCTACTTCGATTTGGTTGAATAGAGATGTTTTTGTTAACGTTAGACTGTTGGTTTCGCTGCTGGTGTCCTGAATTTGGCATTGCAATTTAGTTTTAGAGTCCATATGACATTAGTTTAGTCTGGGGATACTGTACTCTGTAGGCTTGCTTGGTCGCTATGATTTAACCGAGCTTATATGCATCTTTGCACTAGTCAGATTATTCTCAATAAATAGGATCATTGATAATTAAAGCAGCAAAATGGGATCGAATGAGGTTGGATTTTATTTAAGCAAGCAACTGGTTAATACAGTGTCCTTATTATAAGGTTCGTGTTATGCAGGCCGAGTCAGTGCAGATAATTGTGGGTTCCCATGTTTGGGTTGAAGATAAAAACCTTGCTTGGATCAATGGTGAAGTTACTTCCATCAGTGGAAATGAAGTTCAAATCATCACAAGCAATGGAAAGAGAGTAAGTTCTTTTCCTATAAATAAATAGACTTTGCCATTGACTAGTTCTTGGTGCTTTATCAATGATTTATAACATTCAAAAGAGAGAGAGAAAAAAAAATAAGAAGCTAAAGTTGAGTCATGGCCTTACTCAGGTTACTGCAAATATATCCAAACTGTACCCAAAAGATACCGAAGCTTTGCCCGGAGGTGTGGATGACATGACAAAGCTTTCTTACTTGCACGAGCCTGAAGTGCTACAGAACTTGGCCACACGGTATCAACTCAATGAAATATATGTAAGTTAAATGTCTATTACATCTTTGCAATGGAGTTTACAAATGGGTCTCACTTAAAGATGGAATTTTTCAGACATATACAGGAAACATATTGATTGCAGTCAACCCGTTCCAGAGATTGCCTCATTTGTATGATATTCACATGATGGAGCAGTATAAAGGTGCTCCATTGGGGGAACTAAGTCCTCATGTTTTTGCAGTTGGAGATGCTGCATATAGGTGAATAACCGTCTTTACACTGGATCAGTGAAATTTTCGGTTATAGTTTCTCATTGATGTGCGATGGATTGTACAATTGCAGGGCCATGATTAATGAAGGAAAAAACAATTCTATATTGGTTAGTGGGGAGAGTGGTGCTGGTAAAACAGAGACAACAAAGATGCTTATGAGATATCTTGCACACTTGGGAGGACGATCTGGAGTAGAAGGGAGAACTGTGGAACAACAAGTTCTTGAGGTAGGATGTATTAATTAATATTCTTCTTTTCCGGGGCTTCTAAACCTCCCGAAATTTCAAAACTTAATCGTTTCTATTGCATGTGACTTGATATTGCAGTCCAATCCAGTTCTTGAAGCATTTGGAAATGCAAAAACTGTGAGGAATAACAATTCAAGGTGAGTTATTCTGACTGTATACATACATGCATTTGCAAATATCAGTTAATGTTTGTCCTTAACCAATTATGTTCATACATCTAATTTTTTTAATCCATTTAAAATGTAGTCGGTTTGGTAAATTTGTTGAAATCCAATTCGACAAAAATGGGAGAATCTCTGGAGCTGCTATCAGGACCTATCTGCTTGAAAGGTCACGTGTATGCCAAATCTCTAACCCGGAAAGAAACTACCATTGTTTTTACCTTCTTTGTGCTGCTCCACCTGAGGTATTAAAACCGAACATCTTATTCTGAATCGATGGTAACACTTTCGTATCAGTATGAGGTAATTTAGGTTTTGATACTTACTAACTTTTTGCAGGACATTGAGCGATATAAGCTTGGTAGCCCTAAATCTTTCCATTACCTAAATCAATCAAGTTGCTATGAATTAGATGGTATAAATGATGCTCAAGAGTACCTTGAGACAAGAAGGGCCATGGATATAGTTGGAATCAGCGAACAAGAACAGGTAAGACTTTACTTGAAGGCTAACTTTTTCCTTTTTCTGGGTAATTGGGTATGCAACTGCATTCTAAATATAAAGGGATGTATCAGGAGGCGATCTTCAAGGTTGTGGCTGCAATTCTTCACATTGGAAATATCGATTTTGCCAAGGGAAAGGAAATTGATTCGTCCGTGATTAAGGATGAAAAGTCCAGATTTCACCTTAGTACAGCAGCCGAACTTCTTAGGTAGTTTTCACTCTATTTTTTATTTTTTTCTTAATTTTTAAGAACCTATCTTAGTGTTCATCATTTCTATTGGTTAGGTGTGATGCACAAAACTTGGAAGATGCTCTAATCAAGCGTGTAATGGTCACCCCAGAAGAAGTGATCACAAGAACCCTGGACCCCATTAATGCACTTGGTAGTCGGGATGCCTTTGCAAAAACACTATATTCTCGCTTATTTGACTGGTATTATGATCATGAACTCTATGTTATCGCTCATTTGCCTCTAGTGTTCTTCATTTTCTTTGGCTTTAACATGCTATGCTTTATACAGGCTTGTGGAAAAGATTAATCGATCGATAGGACAGGATCCAACTTCCAAGCATCTCATTGGTGTTCTTGATATCTATGGTTTTGAAAGCTTCAAATCCAATAGGTAAGTCAGGTTATAGAATTTTACTGTTTTTCAAAATCCAAAATCTTTGATAGTGAATTTGGATTAACAGGCTATGCCTCAATTGTCATTTGCAGTCATATTGACATTTTCTTTCCCCCCCTTTGGTTGACAGTTTTGAGCAGTTTTGCATCAATTTTACAAACGAGAAACTGCAACAACATTTCAATCAGGTTACATTTCATTGGCAGTCTAGCCTTGTCTTTGTCAGTTATATATTCTCCGGTACATACTGATTTTTTCTTTTTCTTTTTTGCAGCATGTTTTCAAGATGGAGCAGGAAGAGTATAGTAGGGAACAAATAAACTGGAGCTACATTGAGTTTGTTGACAATCAAGATGTATTGGATCTAATTGAAAAAGTAAGCAACTCGGTTTATAGATTTCCGTGCTTCCATTTCTTTGAATTTCTACGTCAATGTTTTAAATCCATATTTGACTTCATTTTACTTGGAACTAATGTGAGTTATGTTTATGATCCTCCTCAGAAACCCGGAGGCATTATATCACTTCTGGATGAAGCCTGGTACACCACTAAACTTATTATTATTATTTTTTTTTGTTTATATGTTTCTGCAACTCATTTTATTTTTATTTTACAGCATGTTTCCCAAGTCTACCCATGAAACATTTGCTCAAAAGTTGTACCAGACTTTTAAGAACCACAAACGTTTCATCAAGCCGAAGCTCTCTCGTACTGATTTCACTATAATGCACTATGCAGGAGAGGTCAGTACTGCTAATAAGTATTATTTAATCATTTTGATGAATTATTTGGGATTTTGATTTTATTTGATTGTGAGGTCCTTATGTTTGAAAGGTTACATACCAAGCCGATCTATTTCTGGACAAAAACAAGGATTATGTGATCACCGAACATCAAGAGTTGATGACTGCTTCAAAGTGTGAATTTGTAGCAGGACTGTTTCCCCCACCTCCCCAGGAATCATCAAAGTCGTCCAAATTCTCTTCAATTGGAGCACGATTCAAGGTAATTTACGGTGGAATCCTTTTAAATCTTCTTGTAACATCCATATGGGGCTGCAAAATATGATCTTCTTTTTTTTGTCCAAAATGATATTTCCCTTTCATTTTACTAAAAGTCTTTCCAAAAATGCAGATGCAACTTCAATCTCTCATGGAGACCTTGAGTTCAACAGAACCACACTACATTCGATGCGTGAAGCCAAACAATGTTCTGAAACCTGCTATTTTCGAGAATTTCAACGTCATCCAACAGTTGCGCTGTGGTGTGAGTATCTGCTTCCTACTTTCTGTTCGATTTTCCTTAAAATTAAAACTCTTCAACTTGCTCATTTGAACTTACTTTCAGGGTGTCCTTGAGGCAATTCGGATTAGCTGTGCTGGATACCCAACAAGACGTACCTTCTATGAGTTCCTCAATCGGTTCGCTGTCCTTGCTCCAAAAGTTCTAGAAGGAAAGTAAGTTTTGTGTAACCACATAACTAATAATTTGGCATCTGATTTAGAGAGACTGCTAAATTTACCATACATCAAGTGAATCCCTCTGATTATTCTTTTACTTTGCAGCTTTGATGAGAAAGTCGCTTGCCAAATAATTCTCGATAAAAAGGGATTGAAAGGATACCAGGTATCTCTTCTTTGTCACTGTTCTCTGTGTTACAACAACTAGAAAATGTCCATGACTAAATTACCCCTAATAGAACCAGCGGTTCTCTTATTGAATGAACAAAGTACCCCTGATGAATCAGCAGGTTTCTGTGAAGAGATTTAAAAGAAACCGTGGGCGCATTGTTGTCCAACAAAACTTGACACTACTGTGCATAGTTAATACAAAGTGTTCTACTTTGACTGAAAATCGAACTTTTCTTGACTCAATCATTTTTTTTCCATTTTTTTTCACCTTCTCTTTGAATTTCAATCTAAATTATTAGATTTCCTTAAAAAGAAAGTTTTTTTTTTTAATATTATTATTTACGCTGTTTATCTTAAATTGGCAGATTGGGAGGACAAAGGTGTTCTTGAGAGCTGGACAAATGGCAGAGTTAGACGCTAGGAGGGCCGAGGTGCTCGCTAATGCAGCCAAAAGGATTCAGTGGCGTATTAGAACTTACATAGCAAGGAAGCAATTTGTTTCTTTGCGGGAGGCTTCAATCAAGCTGCAATCTTTCTGTCGAGGTACTGCAAATTTAATCAATCTGGAGGATATCTATATGCTGCTTTATTTAGAGGCACTGCAGTTTTTTCCGCAAAAAATTATAATGAGTAAATAATATTACGTGCAGGAAAAGCGGGCCGTAAACTATTTGAGCATTTGAGAGAACAAGCTGCAGCTTTGAAGATCCAAACACAGTTCCGCGCATTTATTGCTAGAAAATCGTATAGAAAAATTCGATCATCTGCAATCGTTTTGCAGACGGGACTTCGTGCAATGGCTGCTAGGAAAGAATTTTGGTTCCGAAAGCAAATTAAAGCTGCCATCTTTATCCAAGTACAGTTAGATCTTGCTGATAAATACCGTTTTTAATTATTTTTCCTAGAATGATATATTTAGATGGATTTAAATTTTGATGTTATGTTCTTTCTGGGTATTATGTAGTCTCATTGGCGTTGCCACCAAGCACGTTCTTATTACAAGAGACTTCAGAAGGCAGCTATCGCATCTCAATGTGGTTGGAGAAGCAGGGTAGCACGAAGAGAGCTCAGGATGCTTAAAATGGTTAGCTAGTGAATATATTTATTTTTTGGTTTATATATTTATTTAATTTAATTATAATTTTATGTATTAATGGTTTCTTCAAAAAATGCTTTATTTAGGCTGCAAGGGAGACCGGTGCGCTGAAAGAAGCTAAGGATAAATTGGAAAAGCGTGTTGAAGAGCTTACATGGCGTCTCCAGTTAGAGAAGCGATTAAGGGTAAGTTTTTATTATATTTTAAAAAAACACTCATTAAGTTTTATTATTCTTTATGGATTTATTATTATGCTGTATTCTGTATTTTGTGCAGACTGATCTTGAGGAGGCAAAAGCTCAAGAAATTGCAAAATTGCAAGATGCATTAAAATCTATGCAATTAGAGGGACAAGAAATGAAATCATTGATTAATAAAGAACGAGAGGCTCGAAAAGCTCTTGAAGAAGCACCCCCAGTCACTAAGGAAACTACCGTCATTGTTCAAGATACACAGAAAATCGATTCATTAACAGCTGAGATCGATAAATTAAAGGTAGGCCAGGTTTTAAAAATGTGATCTTGGGTACTAGTATTATGAATTTTAAGAAGTTTCATTAATCAAGCTTCAATTTTCGTTGTTCATCAGTCTTTGCTGCAATCAGAGACTCAAAGGGCAGAAGCAGCAGAACAAACTTGCTCTGTTGCCCAAACACAAAATGATGAGTTAATTAAAAAGCTTGGTGAGACAGAGAAGAAAGTTGAAGAATTTAAAGATGTCGTACAAAGGTTCGTAAAAGAAAAAAAACCCTCTTTTACTTCTTGTCTGCACTTCAATAAATTTTACTTTTTTGGTTTAGGCTTGAAGATAAGCTCTCAAACATGGAATCGGAGACTCAGGTGCTACGTCAGCAAGCACTTCCTATGTCACCAACTAAAGCTCTATCTACAAAACCAAAGACAGCTATTTTTCAGGTAAAACTGAAAAAAGATTTTTTTTATTTTCCTGCTTTCATATTGTGCTAGTTTTGTTTTTCACAGAATAATTACTCTCTCTATTCAATATTCCAGAGAACTCCAGAGAAAGGACAGGTTCTAAATGGAGAAATTATAAGACATCCGGTAAATTTTTTTATTTTTTATTTTTAATTATTTTCTTTCACAATGTTGTCTATTCTGTACTAGAATGAGACAGACACTAACTTGAATTATATTTATTGTATAATATCCTAGGACTCATTGTTCCCTCCAAGTCCAGCCCAACCACGAGAACATGAATCTGAGGAAAAGCCATCTAGATCTCTAATTGAGGGCACTCCTCAGAGATTCCTAAATGAGAAGCAACAGGTTCCTTTTTTTTTTTTTTTTTTTTTTAAAAAAATATTATTTATTTATAAAGTACTTAAAGTTCATCTATAAAAATGATTTGCTTACTTCAGCTAGATTATACTGTAGTTTTTTTTAATATTAGTAAGCTTTAATCGTTCTAACTGTACTATTGTAGTCTTAGAAAATTCTGCTTTATTTCCATTCTATAAGTCTTCATGTGCTGTTTAATAATCTTCATCACGATATACTTTACTGGCATTTATGTTTATGGTTTTGTGTGTGATGCAGGAGAATCATGACCTCTTGATAAAATGTATATCCGAAGACATTGGATTCTCTGGGGGTCGACCAATGGCCGCCTGTCTTATATTCAAATGTCTGTTGCACTGGAGATCATTTGAGGTCGAGAGAACGGCTATCTTTGACCGCATCATCCAAACAATCAGTGCTGCAATTGAAGTACGATAAAAAAAATGCCTCCTTTAATTCTTTCACTGATTGGAATTTTTGAAATTTATTAAATCTCTGATGCATATGAAATTCTACTCTTAGCTCCAAGAAAACATTGATCTCTTGTCCTACTGGTTATCAAATGCTTGCACACTGTTATTACTATTACAACGAACGCTGAAAGCTAGTGGAGCAGCAAGCATGACTCCACAGAGGCGAAGGGCCTCTGCTTCTCTCTTAGGGAGGGCATATCAAGTGAGCTTATCGATTCATAATGCAAAATCTCTCTATTCTCTTGATTCGCCTAAAAAAATCACTTTTTTGTTAAAAAAAATTTAGAATTTATCGATTGGAATTCTCAGGGGCTTCGAGGGTCTCCACAAAGTGTGGGTTTTTCGTTCTTGAATAGTCGGATGATCGGTGGAGCAGATAATGTGCGACAGGTTGAAGCCAAGTATCCTGCTTTGCTTTTCAAGCAGCAACTCACTGCTTTCTTGGAGAAGATATATGGAATGATCAGAGATAACTTGAAGAAAGAGATTTCCCCATTGATAGCATTATGCATCCAGGTAAATATACAATTTTTTAAGCCTAATATCATCATTGACCATTTTATCCTTCTATGTTTAAAAAAAAAACATTTTTCAACTTCAGGCGCCCAGAACGACACGTGCAATGGTAAAAGGACGGCCTCAAGCTAATGCTGTAGCTCAGCAAGCTTTGAACTCTCACTGGAAAAGCATCGTCACGAGCCTAAACAACTGCTTGAAGACTATGAGAGCCAATTATGTGAGCAAGCCTTATCGATATCTTTCCTCATTTTCTATTTTTCGACATTTTAACTCATAATGTTCTCTCAATAGGTACCTCCATTCGTGGTTCGCAAGATCTTCACTCAAATTTTCTCCTTTATAAATGTCCAATTATTCAATAGGTATGTAATATGTGTACTTACCTGCTACATACAACAAGCCAGTAATTTTTTTTTTTAATTTTTTTTTAACACGTAAAATTTGCGGTGGGCAGTCTTCTTTTGAGGCGTGAATGTTGCTCCTTCAGCAACGGGGAGTATGTAAAGGCTGGACTTGCCGAGTTGGAGCAGTGGTGTGTTGATGCAACTGAAGAGGTAATTTCTTGAGACACAAGGCATCAACTGTTTTGAGGAACTGCAAAGACTTGTATCAGTAATCTGCATTGTTATTAACCTTTGTGAGTACTTTTTATTCAGTTTGTTGGTCCTGCTCTGGATGAATTGAAGCATATCAGACAAGCAGTTGGTTTCTTGGTTCGTTCGGTTCATTTACTTTATCATTATCCCAACTATTTACCGTTATTATACGTTTTGAGTCCTTTAGGAACCCGATATCCCAACCCTTATGAGTTTTCTGCTGAATTGTTATCAGGTTATTCACCAGAAACCGAAGAAGAGCTTGAAGGAGATAACGAACGATTTGTGCCCGGTAACCAACTTTGACTGATTCTTCTAAACCCGAATCAGTAACCATCTCTTTTATTGAATAGTCGTTGAACTTCTAAACTTGCTTCATTCAGGTACTTAGCATTCAACAGTTGTATAGAATTAGCACAATGTATTGGGACGACAAATACGGTACCCACACAGTGTCCACTGAGGTAATAATCGTCATCCCCGCTTCCGTCATTTTCTTTTGGGCTAAAGTGTCTTTTGGTATAATGTGTGTGACCAAAATTGACTTTTGATACAACACTTTTTTTAGACTTTTGGTGCAATACCTTTGCAGTTTGTAGATTTTTGGTGCATTCGTTAGTTGACCGTTAGTGTTGACCATTAAGTGTCACGTGACCTTATCAGGGTCCGATCCATGTCTGGGTCAGGCCCTTGAGTAAAAAGATGTTGTACCAAAATCAATTCTGATCAAACATATTGTACAAAAACCCTTTATTTTCATTTTACTGTCGGTAAAATTTAATCCACATCGAATATTGCAGGTGATTGCTACCATGAGAATGATGATGACAGAGGATTCGAACAATGCAGTCAGCGCGTCTTTCCTATTAGATGACGACTCAACGTACCGACTTCTTCAGATCCTTAATATGTTTACTGCACATCTGTTTATGTATTTACCGTAATATAGTTAATTCATGTATGATCTACCATTAATTGACATTGTCTCTGTTGCAGCATACCATTCACGCTAGAAGATATCTCCAAATCGGTGGAACAGATTGAAGTTCCGGAAATCGACCCTCCACCGTTGGTTCGTGAGAACTCGAGTTTTTCGTTCTTGCTGCAACGATCGGAATGAAGTGTAACCCGAAGCTCGGTTCTTAGTTAAGGCGATCGAATGTAAATAACACTGGTATCGGTCGTTATTTTTGCTCCCTTGCGTTATTCTTTTACTACTTTTTAGCTTGGGGTTGTGATTTGTTCATTGTTGTATTGTTATGGCTGAACTATTATAGGTGGGTTTTGTTGTACATTGTAGAACATGTTCAGTTTAATGAATGATGAATTTCTCATAATTAAAAGATTAAGAACCTAAAAACAGTTTCAAATATAGGTTATGTTGGATATTTAGTGTGATTGAACCCCTGACCTTTGGTTAAGGGATGAGGCGCTGAACCACCACACCATTGTTGTTGATCTTTAACACATGTCCTTATATTTAATATTTTTCTTTTATGATTCACCAATTCTAATTGATTTTTAGAAAAAAAATTTACAAAATTAATTACACTAAATAAACTTTTTCAAGATCACAGGTTTAAATTTCTCAAATTGTGGAAATAGATTTCCTTAAGACAGTTCTGCCCAAAAAGAGACAACCAGAAGCAAGACTATCTTTCACTCTACTATCTCAGTTAAGAGCACAGTTACAAACTAGGTCTATCAATATGGAAGAATGATGCAAACAAACAAACAAAAACAATATCAAGCGCGAAACAATTCATTCCTATAGCATAGATTCCAGTCCGAGTCGCTCGATTCCATCAACCGATCTCCATCGAAGCTCATAGACTCCATGGCTGCACATTGAACACGATCTTGAGTCATCTCTTTATCATCTGCTAAAACATCAGCTTTCACTACACTAGTTATCTTCTCCGGAGTATGAATGAGTGGTTTTAAGTCAGCAGTAAAGTTTTCTTCGTCATCTGAGAAGCATCTGCAGAGATCATCGTCATCCATCTCAATTATCCGACCAACCAATCCGTCTCTCCACGATATCGATAATGAGGATCGTGATTTAAAGGCTGAAACAGTTGTATCTGAAACCCAGCACTCTCTACAGTCCAGAACTCTTTGAACATGTGCCATATCAATGGAGTTTGATGGTGTGTTCAGACAATCAAGCCTAAAACTCAAATCAGCATTATTCACCAAATCTGCTAATCGATGCCTATCTGCAGCAGAACCCGAGCTTGGAGTTTGAATAATGTTTCCACTATTCAACAAAGGGCTGTTCAAGAACTGAGCAGTATCTCCTTGTTTCGACGCAAGAACCCTAGGAGACATCATTTCAATTGGTGATGAAACGAACCCTTGAAAACCGAGTTGCCCTCTTGAAGGCCGGAGATCCGAGCTCTTACTCATACTGCTACTGGTGTCCATACTACTATAAGTAGCACAAGATCCACTGCTTTTCTTGCTGAAATCAGATGAGAAACAATGGGAGGGCGAATCTTCGAATTCAGCTACCTTAGGAGATGAAAACCAATGAACCGAAGCTTCCCGAGGCAGAAGAACTGGCGAAAAATCCGACATTTTCCCTATATCCGTGTCTTCATTAACACTGCTCGAGTCAAAAATCGAACCTTTAGCTCTTACGCAGAGAACCCCTCTCGGCCGACACTTTCTCTTATCAGGAACTCCAGAAAGAAGATGACTGGTGCCATAACAGGTCTGATTCGTTTCCATTACTGGAAATGCATTGGATCCAGTTTGAATCTCCGGTGATAGAGAATGAAGCAGAGGTGGTGTCTTGATTTTACTATCATCCGATTTCTCCTCTAAAACCTGTTTCTGCTGCTCAAACCCTAATTCGGTGCTCATCTTAACAGCAGGAGTAGAATCAGAAGCAGTCTCGTTACCTAAATTGACCTGCCCTGGCTCATGAGACTGCAATTCCTTCACAGATTCATCTCGTTCTTGGCATGCAATCGGTCTCTTCCTAAATCTAGGGTTTTTCCTGAGCTTAGGAGCAAGGGCCGATTTGGGGGTTTCCGGCACAGTTCCAGATCGGCTCTGAGGTGGTTTGTTTCTACTCGAGGAGGAGGAATGTGAGAGAAAGAACCTTAGACAGCCCCTGGGAGCTTCAATGGAGGACGAAGAGGACACATCGCTGCCGTTACAGCTAGGGGCGGCGCCGTTGAGATCTCGGAGTGGGTTCCGAGCATCCACGAGCTTCTTCCGCCGGCTTGGAACCTCCGCCGGCGCCTGAGAATGCAAATCTGGAGAGTTGTTCTTGTTCCGGCGAGCTGCAGACGGAGAAAAGCGATTCGACATCGGCGGCGAGGTGTGGTGATCGTGGAAGGAGTAAATGAAGCAGTGGAAGTGGAGAACAGTGAAGTCAAATGAAACAGATCTGTCGTCTGCTTCAATGGCGACATTATTTGAATTTTATCATTATTATATTATTAAAACAATTATTCGAAAATGGATCCGTTGGGGTTTATTTTCATAAAATATCATTTTACTAGGGAAAATAAACTACTTTTTGATCCCTAACTTGTAGTGATGAGTAATTCGTACCTTAAATTTATGGTATGTGGTGAAGATAGCTTACCCCGAAACTAGCACTTCTTCAACACATTAGACTAGATGTAAAAGACACAAAAGTCACGTGACATTCCATGGTTAGGGACCTAGAATCGGTTAAGGCTTAATATTGTTTTTGTGTGGCTTTAATAGGTCGAATTAATTAGACAAATAATTTCCCACAAACCTTTGTAGTTAAGAAAAACACTTCATTAATCCTAAAGTATAAGGTTGAGAGAACTTGAGATTGATGTGTTTACTTTAAAAGCTTTCACAAGGAATTGAAGGAAAGCATCAAGCTTTTAACAAAATCATGTAATACGTTTTTTTTTTTTTTTTTTTCCAGTCTTTGCTTCAGTTATTGTTCTGCATGTCACCCATTAATTAAGAGATTATAAATTTAAATTTTACTAAAACTTTGAAAATAGAATTATATTTATGGCCAGCATTTTAATTTTTACGATCAGACTCAGTGCGAGTGGAAAATAGTCTAATAGATCTTAGTAGAACAAACAAAATTTAGATAACTTGTTCCACTCTTCCTGCCCCAAATTGTGTCTCGTCATTAAGATCTTGACACGTGTCCTTAAGTTAATATTTCCATTTTATGGTTCACCAATCACAATAGAATTTTAGGAAAAAAAAATAAAATTAATTGCACCAAATACACGTGTCATAAACGACGAGACATGATCTAGGCAGAAAAAGTGGGCTGATCCATACTACTGATAAAACAAAGCTTTTAATACCGCAAATCTCTCTAAGACTTTGAGAATGTGAAACTATCTATAATCAACACTTTATTTCCGTATAGATTGACTAACTATAAATAGAAATGTATTCATAACATACTATGCGTGCTAACTTCTAATGATACCGTTAAATTACCCGCGAAAAAAGGCTTTTAATAATACCATGGATGGGATGTCTCTTACCTAAGGATTTTAAACCTATTTTTTGTATTATCTATCGCGACAACCACTATTAGTACGTTCATGAATGGATCGACAATTATGTTTATTGCTATATATAAATAAAGATACATAAAGGGAGCATAAAAGTGCATTGCTAGCTAGCTAGACTTAGTTGGAAAACCACTTCGAGGACATTCATTATATTCTCTTTTATTTAGGAATTTATTATTGATAATCTAATGATATATATAACATACACTAATGCACGACATCCTCAAAAAGTGATTTCATTTTGATTTTTTGAGCACTGGTTTTCATATGTTATTTGTTCAGGAAAATCATTAGGTTTTCTTGTTCCTCGTACATTTTACCACTTTATTTATTTTCTTTTTTAGGTTTGGTTTTCTATTGTTGAATAAAATGTATAAAAATTGTTGTTTTTTAGAATTAAAGCAATATGCTACCATTTAAATGGCAAAAAATTGTAAAATTTACTAGTTGTAGTCTTTAGTTTTTTTTTTTCCAAAGTTTTGATAATTAGCTTTTTGTGTATATTATTGCTTGCGTAATTTCGGATCATAGCATTGAAGTTAAAACTTTTTATAAGAATGTGCTTTTTTCAGTGGAATTCGAACTCGATTCGCCCATGTAAAAATAATTCGCTTAATTTACTAGTTGACCCAACCAACGTCCATATAGAACCGCCATTTTATTTTAAATTTGTATAAGTTGTAATTAAATCAAATTTATATTTTGCAACTGAAAGCAAACTAGAGATATCGATCTATACAATTAGCTAAAGCAACACCTTATTCTCCCTTCACTTTTTCTTGTTCATTTGCAACTTATGTTAGAAAGAGAATAATATCTTCGTTAGCCAAAAAAAAAAAGACTCCCGAAATAGCCAAAAAGAAAAGGTTGCACATAATTAAGACAAAGGAAGGCTTTTGCTTGACAAAAGAGTAAAGTAGAGTAACTTCATGATATATAAATTAAAATGGGGGGATGTAATAATATATATCCTACTATAGTCATGTAGCCAGTTGATCATGCATGGAATCGCGAGATCATTGGATGGTAATACGTACAAATGAATGAATTTCACATGCAGACTTACTCGCCATTTGCACGCACTTTTTGGGCCTTTTTTTTTTTTCGTGGTGTTTGCCCTAATAAGTTAATAGGATATAATAAATGTTACATCTTTTGTTTTGTTTTGTTTTTTTGTTTGTTTTTTTTTTACTATGAAATGAATCCTAGAAAGAAAGAGAATTGAAAATGCTTAGCGACTTTTAAGGTGTAAACAACTCCATTTAATAAGTGGCAAAAAAACTCCATTAATAAAAAAATAATTAATATTTTTAGGTAATAGATGAAAGTGAATTTCAAAATTTATAACTTCACTATTGGGAGGGAGGGATAACTTGCACTAGATCCCAACGGTTCATCCCCTTTATTCTATCTTTGGTTACAAACAAAAAGAACAAAAGAAAAAAGAGAGAAAGAAGTAAAGATAAAGAGGTCATATATGTATATAATAAATCCATATATTTACATATTTTTATTTATATATTCTTGAATAATCAAACCAAAATATACAAAGGAAAACCTTTGGAGCAGGGTGATAAAATTGAGATTTGAGAGAATTGAGACAAAGAGAATTCACCAAGATTACTTCATTGAATTGATCATCTGAAACACTTAGTTCTTTTGTTTACATATCATATCTGAAAAGTTAGTTGAACAACTAACTAACTAAGTTTCCAGTATTTAAAAAATAGTCCCCACAATTCTTAATACACAAAAAAGGGTAACTAAACTTTATACTTCTTCATTCTCCTACATTTCTTCCTCCTTCTTCTTCTTCTTCTTCTTCTTCCTGTCTTCTTCCTTCCACTTGCTCTTTCTTCATGAACAAGTTCTTAGTCCCAAAACCTGCAAGCAACTGAGCAGTCTGGTCCTTGGTTAGAGGCTTTGTAAGAAGATCTGCAAGCTGATTCTCCGAGCTCACATGTTCAGTTTGTATGATTCCATCAACCAAACTATTCCTCACCATATGACAATCTAGATCTATGTCTATATGTTTAGTTCTCTCATGAAACATGGGATTCGACGCAATTTGAATTGCTGCTTTACTATCACATTTCAAAATTGTTGGCTTCACTTGTCGTAGTCCTAGCTCTTCCAGAACACCTCTGAGCCACATTACTTCAGCTACTGTCATCCTCATGGACTTGTACTCTGCCTCTGCACTGGAGCAAGAAATGGTTTGCTGTTTTTTTGACTTCCAAGATATGGTAGCTGATCCTAGCTGCACGCAGTAGCCTGTGATAGACTTTCTTGTCATCAAGCATCTCCCCCAATCACTATCACAAAAAGCCACCATAGGACTTAGTGAATTCTCAGAGGGGAAGAACAATCCAAGTCCAGGATTTGCTTTTAAATAACGAACCACTATCAAAGCTGCAGCCATGTGTGAATCTTTGGGATCATTCACGAATTGACTGAGGTGTTGAACTGCAAAAGCCACATCTGGACGTGTCATGGTGAGATATAACAACCTCCCAACCAATCTCCTGTATGGTTCCCCATCTTTCAGCCTCTGATCTTCGTTATTAACTTTGAAAAGCTCATCATAGCCTTTTGAAGTAAGATGCTGATTTTGTTCAAGTGGTGTGCAGGCTGCACTGCCTTTCAATAATCCTGCATCACCTATTAGCTCTATACAATACTTGCGTTGATTCAACACTATCCCTTCCTTGGATCTTGCCACTTCTAATCCCAGAAAATAGCGTAATTCTCCAAGATCTTTCAGCTTAAAACTTCTCTTCAGTGTGTCCTTCAACTCTTCAATCATCACTTGGCTAGAACCAGTGATCACCAAGTCATCTACATACACCAATAAGTGCACCTGACCCCTTTCTTCTATTTTACTGAAAAGAGAGTAATCAAACCTGCTTTGCTTGTATTCATTCTGAACCAGACACTCTGTTAACTTGATGTTCCACTGAGGAGAAGCTTGCTTCAGCCCATAGAGTGACTTAGTGAGTCTGCACACCTTGCTTGAACCTGAATGTGACTTTTGAAAACCAGCTGGAATCTCCATGTACATTTTCTCGTGTAAATCACCTTGCAGAAATGCGTTATTAACGTCCATTTGGCACATATTCAATGGCACATATACTTCTTCACAGGGCATGCTATAAGGTTGCTGTACTCTTAAGTCTTAACGGCATGCCTTTTGACACACCATGGAAAAGAAAAAAAAAAGAATTTTAATTAGTTATAATAATATATATACTATTGCCAGTTTGGAACTAAATATCCACCATTATTTGTCAATTATAAGTAAAATTTATATATAATATGCATATATAAATAATTTTAAAGGTAAATATAGAACCTACACCCCCGTTTTGTCTGTAAAAATCCACTATTTACTATTAATTTAGCTTTCATAAATAATTTTTTTATTAGTAAACCCCTTTATAAAATTATGCCTCCACCACTCATTTTAACCAATATGGGTCTGTATATGAATATAGTGCATAATGTTTATTCTTAAGAGATATGTATGGACTTAGAACTTTAAATAATTTTATTATTATGATCTTTTAAGTTGATATCAGAGAGATATAATCATGTTAAAGTTGAAAGTATATTTATTTGAGTTAAGAAGCTTTTTTAGATCAAGGGAAAGTGATAGCACTCAATCGTGGAGTCAGTCGGCCTTTTGAGATCAAACTGATGGCCACACCAATAATATCATTCTTTTTATGATTATAATTCTGATCACTCGATTTATATATAGTTAAGTAGTTTGCCTTAGTTCGAAATCTTTGATCGGTTAGTTTGAAAGACCATGTTAAACGCGAGTCCGGACTAGATCGACTATTAATATATATAAATATATATATATTTATATATAATAATTTTGTATCTTTTTAAGATGTTCCTCGGCTTTGACTACATTGATAAACTGTTTTTTTTTTCCACCTCGTCTACTTCGGAGGAATCTTTACCGTATTCATCCTTCTTTGTGGTTTTATTTGTGTATTGATAAGATTTGTTAGTACTGCTGCTTTGTTTAATCCCCGCATTGGTCGCAATTACACTGTACTATCAACTATTGGATTTTCCGTCAGTAAGGCATTAACTTGAGTGAAACTAACTAACTGTCGAGCATGGTTGTTATTAACTAGATCATCATTAATCGTTTTATTGTATCAGTTGATGTCGTCTGGACATTATTCGTTTATTTACTATTAGGTTTTGTCATAATTTGTTTACATATTCTGTTGTTATTGACTGCACTTCTTTTCTATAAGTTGCACATATTTTTAGTTTTTCAGTATTTTAGTTTAGGTTTTACAACAATGACTTATATTGTTACGGAAACTTGGTTTAATCCATGTATTTTGTTGTGGTTGTTGAACATATTATTTCTCTGCTTTTATGATTGATTTTTTTTATTGATTATAATAACGACGTTTAAGATATGTGTATATATATATTAAAACAAAACCCTTGTCTGAGTGGGTCTAGCCGCCGCGGATTATAAGGTTTCTGTCTAATTCTTTGGGTAGTTAATGACCATTCCTTCAACTTGTTTTCATTCCAAAGCTAGACAGTACAAGACACCACTACTTAGTAGTTTATGTACAAATTATTATGAAAAAAAATACATCTAATGCACTTGTTATTTGGTCATACTTCTCACATCAGTATTTTATTCTACCAAAATATGTTAGTTGCATACAAGTAATATAATTTTATTTTTATATTGTGACTTTATTATTATTATATTATATTAAATTATGTGAAAATATATTATAGATTTAAATAGATATTTATTGAGAATAATTAACTTATTTTTTAAATTTATATTTTGTATTTAAATATTTAATAGTATAGTCTATTCATGAATTATAAAAATAAAATATTAAATATTAAAACTAAATTCGTATAGCTATTAAAATTATATTAATTGAATCATTATTTATAATTTATAAAATAATATCCATAAAAATGTCGTAAAAAAGATTTTACTCATTTTTTTATTAACATGTTAGTATGCTTTATTATAATAATGAATTGTGAAGTAGATACTAATAATAATAATAATAATAATAATAATAATACAATATAAAAATCATACAAAGTACTTTATTTATTTAATAAATAATAATAAAAGTAACACTCTTTAATGTTGGATATAATCTTACATTACATCTGCTTATGATGAAATCCCACACTATAATGAATAAATTTTGGATGCAATCTCAAATTATAATGAATTTCATATTAGAATGCACATTGTATTATTTCGATTACGGCGTAATATAAATATAATGTTAGACGTAATGTGAGATTACACCACATATTAATTTACTGATCCTAGGATCTGAATCTCTCTAATTGTGAGTAGCCTCTACGGTAAGGATCTAGATCACCTGCTCCACTGTTTTTATCACAATCGTATCTCGTCTTTGTGATTTTTATATGTATACTCAGTGACGAATCCAGGACCCATGGGTCAGTTGGTGCACACTATTTTTTTGTATAGCTAAAAAAGTCGGTCGGGTCAAATATAATTTCGAGTCGAACTAACAAATGTTTTCCCTAATGAAATGTTAATGTACAACTATATATATATATATATACTCTTATTGAATAAAAAATTTCAAACATTAATAATATCCAATATAAATAAAAATAATAACAAAAATTAAAAAATTTCCTGGTTAATTAAAAAAATAAAGTAGAATGCGATAAATAAAAATTAATGATGTTTTTGTTGTAAAAAACTTTCAAAATTGTAATAATAAATTTGTAATGACGCGTGAAGAGAAAAAATGAGACTTAAAATAAAAATAAGAGTTTTAAGAGAATAAGAAACGGCAATTAACAAATGTTTTTAAAAACTTAGACTAAAAGCTAGCTAGTAAAATGACATCGGAGAAAAAAAATATTAAATACAATAGAAAAAAATATTAAACATGATTAAAAGGGAGAATGGTGAGATCCGAACAATGGATGGATTATTTAATATATGTGCGCAAAACTAACTCAACTACTAAGTATTATACATCAATAGTTTCCTTTTTTAATTTTATATGAGTTCCTTTGCCATTTTTATACGGGGTCATTATCGGTAATTACTAATTTTTCGTTCTAACTCGGCTAAATTAAACAGTGTTCCCGTGAACCTGCACTCACCCATGCAGATCCGTCCATGTGTATACTTAGTGTGATTAATTTTATATTTTTTTTTCTTCTAAAAATCTACTAAAATTGTTGAATTGTATAAAGAAAATATTAAATCTAGAGATGAAACACATCTAAATAAGAAGAATGATTCTCTACCTTAAAGAAATAAAAAAAAAAAAGTAAATCTTTAAAAATGAAAAGGAAATGTCACATGGGTAATAAATTTACCCACAGAAGACACGCAGCCAGTTGCATAAAAGTCCAGTCTTTTAATATCTGCATGCAGTTTTTGAGAGCACCCCCGCCTTGCTTTCTCTTTCTCTCTCTCTGTTTTCTGTATCCAAATCTCGCAAACGGCCCTGCATTTACTCCCAGACTGAGTCTTCTTCTTCCTTCATCTCTCTACTCGCACGCTCGAATCTCTCTTGATAAACTGCCACTGAGAAGAAGAGACTGAGCTGATTCACTGACCTTTTTTTTCTTTCGGTGAAGATTCACTGACCATTCCATCACCAATCCACAATGGCTGTTGATTTGCGATCCACTCCTCTCGATTCGCCTGAACCCGCTACCCTACCTCCGCAATTAAAGCTCTGACCTTGTCTCTGCATTTCTGGATCAAAGCCATTATCTTATCACCAACCCACATTCAATTCCTCTGTTACGCGTCAATAATCTGTCCACACCGATCCGTACACCTATATGTAAGTCTGAACCCTAACTGTGCTGCATTGTTGATTCACTCTCCTGACTGATTGATTGATTGATTCGTGGTGGCGCATTTCCAGAATCGGTAATATGTTGACTTGCATAGCGTGTTCGAAGCAGCAGACGGGGCAGCTCAGAGATGGATCTCTACGCCCTCAGGAAGAAGATGATGCTGCTGATACCCCTAGAACGAAGCAAGCCATCAAAACCCTCACTTCTCAGGTAAATCGTTTGCTTATAACCCAGATTTCGGATTTATTCAGATTCTTGGTTAATTGATTATGACCTAATTTGTGCTTATAGCGATGCATATGTTCTTTAGTGTTTAATTGTTTCGAATTGAGCAAACATTTTTGTCACTATTGAAGATCTACTAGCTCTAAGATGTAATTTTCTGTATTTTACAGATCAAAGACATGGCTTTGAAGGCTTCAGGAGCATATAAGAGCTGCAAACCCTGTTCAAAATCAAGCAATAACCAAAACTATGCAGATTCAGAAACAGCATCCGATTCTGCTCGATTCAACAGTTCCTATAAAAGGGCAGGAAGTGCTATTTCTACCCCTAAGATTTGGGGTAAGGAAATGGAGGCGAGGCTGAAGGGGCTATCGAGTGGAGATACGACACCCGCATCAGTGAGTGGACGAACTGAATCTGTTGTTTTCATGGAGGAAGATGAACCCAAGGAATGGGTTGCTCAGGTGGAGCCCGGCGTGCTTATCACTTTTGTTTCATTGCCTGAGGAGGGAGGAAACGAAATGAAGCGGATCCGTTTCAGGTACTTGAATGTGGAAACTTAGAAAATGAAGTTCTTGTTTGTTTGCATATGTCTTGATGCTTCTTACATTGTTTTGATGATTCGTGCCCGTTTGGATATTTGTTGTTGGAAGCTAACCAATTTCAGGGGGTTCTCTTAAATTTAATGTGAAACTTTTGGGGTGTTCTTAAATCTAACAGAAAATTACACGAAGTGAAATGCAGAGTGAATTTCATAATGAAAGTGAAGAACTTACTATTTTAGAAAAATAAGTGATTGTGTAGGATGGATAATCACAACTTCCTGAACTGAAATTTTTTTTAATCTTAATTGTGAATTTCACTTTAAGGTTTAACTGTTTTGTCTCTTCATCTGAATTGAAGAGCTTGATTTGTTTTTACTCGGCTCCTTGTCAATACAAATGTTGCTGAGTGGTGGTTTTGTGTTGGCAACAACCTCATCTGAATTGCAACTAAAAGATTACCCATTGATGTGGTTGAAATTGAAGTGGTCCCCTCTAAAGATGTTCTAGTGATTCTTTCCAATAGAACAAAACGCGTTATTTACTGTGGTGCCGGGATAGAACTGGCTAATCATTTCTATGGCTAAGTGTCATGAACTTTTCTCATTAGTGCCTATAAACTACAAGGTAATTGATCTTTAAGGTTTTCTTTTATTGAGGACAGATATATCAAGTATACCCTAGTTTTCTATAAGCAATGATTATCCATGATCGCCCGAGCGTTTAACTATTTCATTTTTGTTGAATGTTTGACCATCATATGGAATTATATGATAAGATTTCACAAGTATTTCAAACATATTAGATAATGCTATTGTCGCTAATGTAGATTAGCTTCATGATCTATTGTTAAGAATGACATGATCCTCCTTGGCATTGATTTTATCAGTCGAGAAATGTTCAACAAATGGCAAGCACAAAAATGGTGGACAGAAAACTATGACAAGGTGATGGAGCTATATAATGTGCAACACTTCAATCGCCAGTCCGTTCCTCTTTCAACACCGGGATCTGAAAACGAGGTAAGATTTTAGTGAGTTTTGATTAAAAGTCTTATTTTTTTTAAAAAAATATAAAAGTTGGTGTTTAAAAAACTCATTTTGGCCTCCTTTTTTGTTCAGGTTTTAAAGGATGAATCTGTGAAGGCGAGCCCTGCCACGCCACCACTGGGAAAAGAACGCCTCCCTCAGAAGTACTCTTCCTCGGATTCACTTGTGCAATCACATCACTGCTATGATCCATCTGTTCTTGCTTCAACACCCAAAATCTCCACCACTAGTGCTGCAAAAACAGAGACTTCTTCCATTGATGGCTCTGTTTCTTCAAGAGATCACTCTGGAGAACTTTCGGTTAGCAATGCAAGTGATATGGAAACCGAATGGGTCGAACAGGACAAGCCTGGAGTTTACATCACTATCCGAGCATTGCCTGGTGGCATACGGGAACTTAGACGCGTCCGTTTCAGGTATCTGTTTCTTGATTTTACCCATATTTAGAGGATACAAATCACCCGCATCACTCTTCTTACTTCAGATCGTGCCTCACTGTTGTGATTTTGACACGTGTACTTGGTATAATTAATTTTGTGGATTTTTTTTTCTTCAAAAAATCTATTGGGATTTGTGAACCCTAGAAGGAAAATATTAAATTTAAGGATAAGTGTCAAGATCTTAATGTTGATGCACGATCTGGGGTAGGAAAAGTGGTGCAGGAGATAACTCTGAGAATTTGTCGAGTTCTAGATTTGCAAAAAGATAAAAAAATTGCAGCTTAACAAAAATACCCAGAATTGCAGATTTACTTGTTATCGAGATCTCGAATCAGTTTCATGATTTTCCTAATTGCTTCAATTGATGATGGGAAAGACTGTAACTTTGAATCTGATTTGTTATCATTCGGTGCAGCCGAGAACAATTTGGAGAAACGCAGGCGAGGTTATGGTGGGAGGAGAACCGAGGGAGGATACAAGAACAATACTTATGATGATACCGACTCCATATCAACGTTGCGGAGAGATTGCTGCTTCAAAAAATTAACAAATCAGTGTCTCTTCACTATAGATCTGAAATTGAATTCCATGAAATTGATTCTCCCACAATTTGGTTTAACTTTATTTCTGGGTTTAGCTGAAACTGTGTTCATGCTATGGTCAATAACTTCTTACTAAGTGGCCAAAAAAATAACTTCATACTAGATTGTGCTGAAATCAGAGTCTTTGTTTGTTGACATAATGGATAGAAATGTTGAAAGGAGTTGATGTTTTAACAATTGAATCTCTGCATAAATATGGTCTTCTATTGGATGTTATTTAATCTTCATGAGCCCATCAATTTTGTTCAAGCCTCTCTGTTTTCTTAGTACTTGGGAATAATTAATTGGTGTTATGGGTTCTCCACTAAGAATTCAAAGGATTGCAATGGACCATGGGAATCTAGTGTTTCTTCAATATAATGTTGTAATGTGTGTGGGATTGACCCACAAGGAGTTTGAGGATGAATTATGAAAGTGTGACCCATATAGGGTATTCCTATCATACTTCACAAAGATCATACTTCACAAAAATCATGATGTGGTAATTTTTTTTAAAAAAATTTCTATTTCTTACAGGTGGATTCTATAGGAAAATTAAAATTAATGACGGTGATGTTTAGGTCATTCATAGTAGTAAAAATAGGGCAAACATGATGTTTATAAAGTACGTTAGAAAAACCCACCCATATAAGCCCCAATCCGTTGAGGTTCAAACCGAGTTCTCGGGCTCAATTGAACCCCAACTGAGGTGGCTTGGGTCTGGGTCCCATCCGGATAGACTAGCCATCCTTAGACAAGTTAGTTTGGTCTGATCCGGATCATGGATGTCCTGATTGTTTCAGGGTTAAGTTTAATAAATTGACATCTTTTAAGGATTTAATTGTTATATTAAAAAAGTAATAATGTTATTTTCGTAAAATTTAGAATTTATTCCTTTCATTTAAAGCAAAATTTATTCACAATTTGCTATTTAATTTATATATATATTTGGGTAAAAATTTCATATATTTAAGCTAAATGGGGAAATTGAAAAACGTCAAATAAAACTATTAAGGTGATTTCTTATAAAACTATCATTAGGGTGATTTCTTTTTAAAAAGAACATCCAAAGTCCAAACATAAGGGGCAAGGTAACAATTTATTCACTGTTTGTTATTTAAACAGTATATATCATATGAATATAATATTTTTATCTAATCTTAATATTTTTGACATATTTTCTCATGTGTTTATTTTTATTTATTTTTTCCCCATATTTTAGTGCAATTTTCTAAATAAATTTATCAGGATTTAATTGTAAGTTTCTATTCTTAACATGTAAATAAAAAAAGAATTAAAAGTGATTGAGAGTGATAAAAAGTGAATTTTTTATAATAAATAATATATGAATTATAATTATAATACTCTACCAAAAAAACTTATAATATAGTTTTTTAAATTCGTAATTAATATATATATATATATATATATATTAATTAGTATTAATCCAAAATAAAAAATAATATTAGTATTAATATAATAGTAAAAAATGAAGTATAAGTAAAATATATTTTATTTTTTAGGTTTTTAATTAATTATTAATTATTATTGATATGTAACATGTTAAAAAGTCGTAACTCCTCTCACGAATTGTTATTTTTTGTCAAACTCCTCTCAAAATTGAATGTAGAGTTTTCGAACAGTTTTAGGTGTGAATATATTCAAAAAGATGATGTCACATTGTAAGTTGTAATATATGATCTAATTGGAGAACAATACAAATGAGTAAAAAAATTAAGTTTGCTTGATAATAATATTATATCCACTATAACCAAATTGTATTATATAGATATAGATTCCCTACCATATGCTCGTGGTAAAGAATTTCAAAATGCTTTCAAGTATGTGTTGAAATTGAATATTTGGTTAACTAATCCATTAGCAAGGCACGTATCTATCTATGCACACACGGACAATTCCATTTATATGGTAACCTACAAAACAGCAAAAGGAATTAATTAATAATTAATTAATTGGTAATTTCCTTTTATGATATCAATCAAGACCTTAATCATATCAAATCAAATGTGTGCGTATATATTTGAAGTGACTGGTTTCCATTAAGTGAATGAGACATCACTACCAAGGTGGGGATTTATCAACCAATCATGTCACTTCTAGGATCCTTAAAGTGCGTATATCCTAATCCTAATTAAATAAATTTACTATGAAATAATGTAAAATCTCGATACAATATAAAACCATACTCAAGGAACACGACATTATAAATTAGTATCATAACTTATATGAACACTTACATACACGGACGGACGCATATTGATGAGATAGGACATTTTTTTTTAATATTTTACATATACTTAATTATATAGTAAAATAGTTTCAGTTTGATAAGTAAGCTAAGAAATGGATCAATTTTTTTTTTAATCAAAGTGATTATCATGTAAAATGCTAGCCCACATTTGAAGTGCCATTTCTATTTAAATGTCCTTGCAAATAAAATGGATTATAAAAAATATTTTCCACTATTAATTTGTAACCAATCTAATTCTATATGAAAAAATAAAATAATAAATTGTAGGGTTAAGAACACAATAGGGGCCTGAATGTTTGCCTATGTTGTCAAAAGGGGTCTGAATTGAAAAATAATATTATTAAGGGCCTGAATTTTGAGTTATGTTTATATGAGAGGTCTCCGTCTATTTTTTCTGTTAAAGTGACGGAAACTGGTCACATGCTTGACTTGTGACCGAAAATAAACTGAAAACCCGAAAATGCCCTCCGACCAAAGGGTTTCCCTCACATGCTTGACCTAAAAAGATGAAAATACCCTTTAAGCCACCACGGCTCCGGCGACCACCACCACCACCCCGACTCCGGCAACCACCACCCGGCTCCGGCGACCACCACCCAGCTCCGGCGACCACCACCCCGACTCCGGCGACCGCCAAAAAAGCTCTGATGAGCTCCAAAGCCCCGGTCGGAGCAAAAAAGCTCCGATTGGAGCTCTGTGGCTCCTATCTAGAGGCCTGTGTCCCCGACCGGAGCTTTGGAGCTCCGATCGGAGCTTTTTTGGCGGCCGCCGGAGTCGGGGTGGTGGTCGCCGGAGCCGGGTGGTGGTCGTCGGAGCCGGGTGGTGGTCGCCGGAGCCGGGTGGTGGTTGCCGGAGTCGGGGTGGTGGTGGTCGTCGGGCGGTGGCCGGAGCCGTGGTGGCCTTAAGGGCATAATTAGTGTGCATGGGTATTTTAGACATTTCACATTTCATTAATTAAACTAATAAATTGTATAATAATTGCAAAATGGTAATTCTGTCATTTCACGTGGTTCCGCTACATTTAACAGAAAATTTGGACAGAAACCCGAAAAATGCAAACATGAAAATTCAGGCCATTAATAATACTATTTTTCAATTCAGACCCATTTTGACAACATGGGCAATATTCAGGCCCCTATTATGTTCTTACCCCTAAATTGTATCCAAATGTAAATGATCCCGTAATTGATAGAGATGAACTCAACTTTCAACACGTACGTGCGTTGCTAGCAAAGCTTTAATTAATTAACTATAATTAACAATGACATGACCTAAACATGTTATTAGGTTTCTTAGGTGTATGTGAGAGATTAAGGTAACAACTTATGGAAGTGGAAAACATGATTTAGATTAGGTTTAGGGTTTGTCGACCACCCTTTGTTGCATTTACTTGTCTGATTTCGTTTTCCCAAATTGGCCAATCCATCCACGTTTTGAAAGGAATCTCTTGGATCGTGCTCCCCCCAAATCGAATCTTCACATCTTTCATGGGCTTATTCCACCGTATCATCATGCCACAAAGACATTAATTAAAACTACCAATATTATGATATAAAAAAAAATCTCAATATTAATATTATACGTCTCAAAAAAAAAAAAAAAAAAAACTATACCAATCCAAGATTGGTAGTAGACTTATAAAATAATTTTCAGTTTGTAATTAAGTTCTAGTGGTAAAACGTGTTTAGTCCTAAAAGTTGCAATTTGTAATTATAGATATGGAAAAAGATACATATTCCGATTGTGGAATAGAGAAATGTTCCGTCTGTTTGATAAAACATAAATGCTCTAAAATCTTGACAGTTATTACAGTGTTGCCACTGCGAGGGGAAATTGACATTTCGATGTCGGAATGTGTATCAAATCTCTATAGATATTTCACTTAATTAATTAGGAGATTAATGTGAACTTCTAACGCTTTTGATCCGAAATTACAAAAATTACAATAATCTTATAAATAAGAATGTAATGTGTGAGTATTTTGAGAATTTGCTAACAATACACTTCTTAACCAAATGTCTTATAAGCTCGAACATATGAATGGATACCTTGAATACGTTTTTATTCATCACACTCTAACACAATTAATTTCTATGTTTGTAATGTGTTAGTGATAATAATAATAATAATAATCAAACTTATTTGTTGTAATTTGCCCCAAACCCCTAACAATAAACTAAATTCAATCCGAACCTAGAACTCTCAGTTTCTGAGTCGAAACGACTCGTATATCGTTTCAAATCGTAACTAATTTTGTATCACAACTCAGTTAAATATATATATCTCTTCAAAGTAAAATGAATCTTCTAGTTATTATGATGATTGAATTCAGAAAGAGAGGCGAGTGAAAGAGAATTTTTATGATGATGAGTGTCGTGAAGTTGAAGCAAATATTGATAGCGAGACTACTAACAAGGTTGGTTATGGATATATAGCTAGCTACACGCATGCTACTTTAGTCCTTTTATATTACACATTGATTGTGCAGTGGCACGATCATATAAGCCAATTTGTATTTATTTATTTATTTTATGAAAAAATATGTTACACCTCAACGATAAATTATTGTTTAGTCAACTGCAAAAGTAATAATTAGTGCCATAGAATTTTTGCACGATGATAAGAAGTCAAACAACATTCTACAAAATAAAATGACTCAACTAATTACAAGCTCCTGCAAAAAATTAGCCAGCACCGTACCTAATATTTTATATTGAATATTATTTTAATAAATCGGTATATTTTCAAATGATTTGTTTTATTTATTTGATAATTAGTAATTTATTAGTAAATATGTTAATTAATATGTATAGTATATTATGTTATAGAAAATTATTATTATAATATATGTTAGTTTTTAATTTTTATAGAATCTTACAACCAGAGTTGATCCTACAATTAGTTTGATTATATTCTGAAATGATCATAACAACCTTATTGCAGTACCATTGTTTATAATATATATATACTCACCTAAGAGCATCCACAATGGTATTACGTAAAGATTACGTAAACGTGGGTCCTACATATTTATTTAAGTAAAGCAACAAAAACTATCCACAGTGGTTTTACATAGCATTCCTTAAAGATGGGACCCGCACGTAAATTTATGTTTTTACATAAAACATTCCTTAAATTTAAGTAATGCACTATGTATTACGTAACCAATTTTTTATTATAAATTAATTCATTTTATAATTAATGCTAATATCTTATTGGTGGTTGTTGGAAAATTTAATAATAAAATATATTTAAGGAATATGTTTAAGTAATACGATTGCAGAGAAAATATTTTTTACGTGTGTCTTAAATTTACGTATTACTTAAAGTGTACATAAATGTCTACGTGGCAACTTTAAAAAATACAATTTATGTAAAACACTGTGGATGCTCTTATGTAATATATTGGAGTGTATCGAATTCATTGTCCTACAAATTCAAGTTTATGAGATCGTTAAATAATATACAAATAACCGATTAAATTAAAATTAAAATAGAATGAAGAAGCAAATGTGGGCCCACACAAGAACTGTGGCAATGAAATATTATATTGGAGAGGTTGGATCAATACATAATCTTTGGCAATTTGCTTTTTAATCACTACAATCATATGCTTTGATGATCTCTTTTCCTTTCAAAATAATTAAAGAGAGAATCTCTTTTCAGTTCATTTGTTAAGCACATAGCGCACTTAATATAATTAGAACACCACATTGACACCATAATCTAAGTTTACACACTAATAATTAATTATTTGCAATAGGACCGTGCAATATTTATATAACTATATAAGCACATGTATATTATATGAAGTTCACGCTTGATATGATGATCCCTAGTGAAACCAACCAAATGCTACTATGTTATATTTAGTATATAGCTATAGGGACTAGCTAGCTAGCTAGCTTTAGGCTAGAATTATAGAAGACTTAATACTCGCACACGTGGACCCACATGAATCCAAAGACAGCCATGATGAACGAGAAATTGTTTCTTGACTAGGTGTAAAATGACTATAAATTATTAACTAACTCGGTGCAGTTGTTATACAGCTGATAGTGTGGATTTATGGGTTGAGACCATTTGCAATCTTGGACTTCAATTGGTGTTGGTGTGGTCCGTGGGTTTTGGGCTGTGCTTTGTTGACATCCTGCTGGGCCTTTTATTTTCCTGTTGTGTTTATTATTTTGGACTTGTTTGTTTCGTTTAGTTTTGTTGTGGGGCAAGTTCCTTCAGTTGTAAAGATTGTGGGGGTAAAACCCTGATTTATTTTCGGGGTTTCTCTTAGTGTTTATTAGGTGAGGGTTGTCCACTTGAAGGAACACGACCCGATGATCCGCAAGTGATTGTGTCCTTTCCACTTCTCCTTTCTCTGGTGCGATCTAGGGTTTCTGCGTCTTGCTTGAGTCTCAAAATTAACATGGTATCAGAGCGGCAATCACCATTTGCCGTTCGATCTTGGGGCTAATTCCTCCTTTCCGCTATCTTCCTGCTTCAATCTTCTCTGTTCTTTGCCCTTCAGGCGAAGCATCATCAGAAAAGACGCCTCGACTTCGTCTTCTTGGCGATTCGAATTCTGCGCGCTGTCCGTTCATTTCCTTGGCCGATCTTCGACTCAATTGAAGTTTTCTTCTCAGATTCAACCGAGTTTTCATCATGGCTGAGGAAACTAAGAGATTGGATGGCAAGGATATTGGCAAGGAAATTGGCAACACCTCTGCAACCATCGCGGATAGTGCCGATCAAGACTTCTCCAAAGAGGTTCATTCTTTTCATGCATTATATCTCCATGCCTCTGATAATCCTGGCCAAAGCTTAATTTCCATGAGGCTTTCTGGTCCAGATAATTACAGAAAATGGAACCGTGGTATGCAAATCGTTTTATTAGGGAAGAACAAGTTAGGCTTCATCACTGGTTCTTGTACGAAGGATTTGTTCGATTCCAAATTCCATTCCCTATGGGAACGGTGCGATGCAGTGGTTAGGGGCTGGATTTTGAATTCTGTGACTGATGACATTGCCGATGGGATAATGTATCTCGAGAATGCTTCGCTGGTATGGAAAGAATTGCAAGAAAGATTCAATAAGGTCAATGGATCCAGAATCTACCAGTTACATCGTGACATTGCCATTGTTCGCCAAGGGATGGACACTGTTTCAGCTTTCTATACTCGGATGAGAAATTTATGGTCAGAATATGATTCTGCTTGCTGTTTGCCTTACATTGAAGGAGATCAATTCAAGAAACATTTGGAACACAAGGAAAACGAACGCCTCTTTCAGTTCCTTATGGGACTGAATGAGAGTTTCTCTAATGTTCGAAGCAACCTGTTGCTTTGGACACCTCTGCCTTCACTCAATCAAGCCTACAGCATGCTTCTTCAGGAGGAAAGTCAGAGAGATATATCTGCATCTCTTCCAGGTGGTGATGGAGTCTCTTTTACGGTGAAGTCCTCTAATGTGAATGATTCAAAGAACAAGAGGGGACCAAACCCTAATCTTGAGTGCAATTTCTGCAAACGAAAGGGCCACACATCTGATCGTTGTTTTTCAAAAGGATGTGATTTCTGTCAGAAAAAGGGACACTATCGAGACATCTGCTTCAAATACAAAGAGATGCTTAAAACAAAAGGAATTAGTGGGAAAGTCAACCTGGCTAGTGCTGGTTCTGATGATTCTGAGACTGATATACAAGTTGTGGATGGTCAAGGAAAAGGGAATTCAAGAGGAAGTGTGACTCTATCTACTGAGCAGTTTGATAGACTACTACAGAGAGTGGGAGGCAGTGGAGGCACTCCAAATGCAGCCACAGCAATCACCTCTGCAGATAACAACATTCAGGCTGCTGGTATGAATTCCACTATCTCTAAACCTGACCTTCTAAACTGCTGGATATTAGACACTGGTGCTAGTAACCATATGACTAGAAACTACTCTTGGCTTACAAATTACAAACCCCTTTCTGATATTAAAGTGCAATTACCTAATGGGCTTTTTTCTAATGCTGCTGGAATGGGGAATTTCGAAATTATAAAGGGAAACATATTGAGAAACGTACTCTATTTACCTGATTTTAAGTACAATTTGATTTCAGTTTCTCAATTAAGTAAAGATCTGAACTGCTCCACTACTTTCTTTTCAAATAATTTCATTGTGCAGGACCTCTCAAATGGGAGGGAATTGGCCAATGGTGAAGAGCATTCTGGTCTTTACATTTTAAATTCCAGCAACAACAATTTGCCATTAGTTGCCTTGGGTAGTTTCAATAAAGATGCTTTCTCTCTATGGCATAAGAGATTAGGTCATGCTCCTGTTCATATTCTGAGAAATTTTCTTAAAATTGACAGTTTACCCAATAAGAATAGTGAAGTTCATGATTGTAAGATTTGCCCTTTGGCGAAATTCACCAGACTTCCTTTCAGCATTTCTCAATCTAGAGCTCTTGCTGTTTTTGATCTAATCCACTGTGATGTTTGGGGTCCTTATGGTACTCCAACCTATGATAATAAACGTTTCTTTTTAACTATGGTGGATGATTTTTCTAGATTAACTTGGGTTCATCTGATGCATTATAAACATGATGTTGCTGAGATTATTAAAACGTTTGTTGAGATGGTGAGAACTCAGTTTGGAAAAACTGTAAAAACATTTCGTACAGATAATGGTGGTGAATTCTGTAATGATCATTTGAGTAATTTTTTTAAGAAAAATGGAATTCTCCACCAAACTTCTTGTTCTTACACACCTCAACAAAACGGTCGAGTTGAAAGAAAACATCGACATCTTCTGGAAGTTGCAAGGGCATTGAAACTTCAAGGTTTTATACCAGATTCTTTTTGGGGAAACTGCATTTTAACTGCATGTTATCTAATCAATCTTATGCCTAACTCTGTTTTAAATCATGATTCCCCCCTTGAAATTTTTCTGGGAAAAAAACCTGTTACTTCACATTTAAGAGTGTTTGGGTGTTTATCATATGCCAAAAATGTGCTTGCTTTGGATAAGTTTGCTGCTAGAGCTATTGCTTCAGTGTTCATGGGTTATTCAGAGAGTAAAAAGGGTTATATTTTGTATGATCTGGAAAAGAAAAAGTTTTTTGTCAGTAGAGACGTGAAATTCCTTGAACACATTTTTCCTTTTCAAAGTAGCAACCTTGATCCATTGCCCTTTTTTGGAAATGATTTTATGCCAACACCTGATTATGATGATGGTGCTCATGTTCAATATCCATCTGAATTTGTCGATGCCCCGGCTGACAGTGACTCTATCTCTGACCCTATTACACTACATGATGATCAATCACATGCTTCAGATAGTGTTCCCAATGTGCCTGAGGCACATGATGATAATGCATTATCTGATGCCACTCAACAGATTTTTCAACGTCCCACCAGAGTAAGAAAACCTCCAGCTTATTTGGACGATTATGAGCTTTCTAATACAGCTGTTTCTTATCCCATTTCTAACCATGTCAGTTATGCCAATATTTCTGCTGATTATAGATCATTTCTAACTTGCACTTCTGAGCTGATTGAGCCTTGTAGTTTTGAGGAAGCTGCAGAAAACACTGAATGGGTGCAGGCTATGCAAGATGAAATAAAGGCTTTGGAGAATAATGGGACCTGGGAGCTTGTACAGCTCCCAGCTGGTAAGAAACCTATTGGTTCCAAATGGGTTTACAAACTGAAATATCATTCTGATGGGACTTTAGAACGTTATAAAGCTAGACTTGTAGCTAAAGGTTATAAACAAAAACAAGGAATTGATTATTATGAGACCTTTTCTCCAGTTGTTAAAATGAAAACAGTAAGGACCATTCTTTCCTTAGCTTCTATTAACTGTTGGCCATTATACCAAATGGATGTGTTTAATGCCTTTTTACAAGGGGATCTTTCAGAGGAGGTTTATATGACCCTACCACAGGGTTTTCGTAATCAGGGGGAGCTTGACAGTAATACTGTCTGCAGATTACGAAAATCACTGTATGGGCTTAAACAAGCCTCCAGACAGTGGAACTTAAAGCTAACTGAGGCTCTTACTGTTTCTGGTTACTCTCAGTCTCAATATGATTATTCCTTGTTTTTGAAACGTGAAAATGATGAGATTGTTGTTTTGCTTGTCTATGTAGATGACCTTTTGATCACTGGAAATAGTGACAGGTTAATTACCCAACTGAAAAATGTTTTGATATCAAATTTTAAAATGAAGGATTTGGGTGAGTTGCAGTATTTTCTTGGCATTGAGGTAGCCAGATCTGATAAAGGTCTGGTGCTCTGTCAAAGAAAATATGCCTTGGATTTAGTGGCTAGTGTTGGTTTGTTGGCTGGTAAACCTGTTGATACCCCTATGGAAACTAATCTTAAGTTGACCACAAAGAAATATGATGATTTGGTTAATGTTAACCATTCTGATTCTTTACTTGATGATGATTCTAGTTATAGAAGGCTTATTGGAAAGTTATTGTACTTGACTTTAACCAGACCTGATATTGCTTTTGTGGTTCAGCATTTGAGTCAATTTCTGAATCAGCCCAAACATTCTCATTGGACTGCAGCAATGAGGTTGGTAAGATATGTTAAAAACAATCCTGGTAAAGGTCTTTTGTTGGCTGCTGATAGTAAAATTGAGCTTGTTGGTTTTAGTGATTCAGATTGGGGAAATTGTTTGGAATCCCGTAGGTCTCTGACAGGTTATTGTGTGAAAATGGGGAATTCCCTCATTTCTTGGAAGGTAAAAAAACATGATGTTGTTTCAACTTCTTCTGCAGAAGCTGAGTATAGAGCCATTAGACATGCCGTTTCTGAGATTGTTTGGTTGCGTGGGATTTTATTTGAGCTTGGTTTTAAACAATCTGTGCCTTCTGTTTTGTATTGTGATAACAAAGCAGCAGTGCAAATTGCTACTAATCCTATATTTCATGAGAGAACCAAGCATATTGATATTGATTGTCATTTTTCCAGGGAGAAGTTGTTGGATGGTACTGTTGTTTTTAAGTATGTGGGAACAAATGATCAAATTGCTGACATTCTTACCAAAGCTTTATCAAAAAAACAGCATGTGTATTTGAGTAGAAAACTTGGTATGTTGGATATCTTTGCTCATACAGGTGTGCAGGTGAAGGATGCAAAGATAGGGGTCAAGATTGATCCAGGATGATGACTTGTATTGGCAGCGAAGTCCAGATTGAGGGGGAGTGTGGATTTATGGGTTGAGACCATTTGCAATCTTGGACTTCAATTGGTGTTGGTGTGGTCCGTGGGTTTTGGGCTGTGCTTTGTTGACATCCTGCTGGGCCTTTTATTTTCCTGTTGTGTTTATTATTTTGGACTTGTTTGTTTCGTTTAGTTTTGTTGTGGGGCAAGTTCCTTCAGTTGTAAAGATTGTGGGGGTAAAACCCTGATTTATTTTCGGGGTTTCTCTTAGTGTTTATTAGGTGAGGGTTGTCCACTTGAAGGAACACGACCCGATGATCCGCAAGTGATTGTGTCCTTTCCACTTCTCCTTTCTCTGGTGCGATCTAGGGTTTCTGCGTCTTGCTTGAGTCTCAAAATTAACAGATAGCACGCTAATCAGTAGTAGAGAAACATGTATTGCTTACTTTGCACATTTCTCTAATAAATTGCTAGTTGTTTCTTTCTTATTAGTCGGCGTGCCACCAGTTATATGTCATCGGTTAGTGTCGAGGTAGGTGATAATTTCTCGTAAAATACTATCAATTTATTAAAAAAGTGACACCTATTATTATATGTTACACAATTCTATCCAAAAGTGATATGTGTCACTTTCTTAATGGATTAGAGTCACCAACTATATAACACGTGGATCACCAACTAACTCGTGTTAACACCGAGGATAAGAGTAATTTCTCATGATAAACGTGCCACGTCACCTTATGCCAGTCTTGCAACTAGTCCAGCTAGGACTCTCACGCCCTATCCCCATTTATTCCATATATTCTAATTAAAAAAAATAGCTATTAAATCATATTAGATGAAACTGAACAACTAAAAAACACTGGAACCAAAGTAGTCCCACCATAATTTATAGTATAAAATATAAATTAGTTTATGTACGAACGCGGTTCAGTGAAAAGATAAGACAGCCAGGATCTTTCTATCATACTACAAGAGTACCATGCTTTTGATATTTTATTTTTATTTTTTTATTGCCTTAAAGGTGAACCCTAGAAGTAAATTGATATTATTAATAGTATGATACAAATAATAGGTGTGGTTAAAAAAATTCATATTTTTTCATACTTTTAAAGTTTTTACATATGTTATAATTAAGTCCACCCTAATAATAAAAAAACCAAAAATATGGTGCTTTTGGAGCATGTTAGAAAAATCCAGACAGTTATCAGTGTTTAACGAGAGCATCATACTATAATATAATATATTTTATACTATCTATCATATTTTAAAAAAAAAAAACGTGACTCTCGCTAAAATAAGATTTCTTACGCTCCCAAAAAAAAAATTTGAACCCCACTTTATAAATATAAAAAATTATGGGTTAATAGGTCTTTGGTCCATGATATTTGACCACTTTTGGGTTTTGGTCTATGATGTTTTTTTTCCCTAGTTTTGGTATTATATGTTTGCAGATTTTTCTAGTTTTGGTCCAACCGTTACATTCCGTCCATGTTTTCCGTTAAGTGACATGTGCAAGCCACGTGATCCATCCTAAACTTTCAATTTTGTTCAAATTTGGGGGAATTGACACCTTAAAACTAGTTCAATTTGGGCGAATTGATCTAGGTTTAATGGGTCAAATTTGGGGAAATACCTAGTTCAATGGGTCAATTCCCCCAAATTTGAACAAAATTGAAAGTTTAAGGTGGATCACATAACTTGCACATGTCACTTAACGAAAAAAATGGACGGAATGTAACGGTCGGACCAAAACTAGAAAAAATATACAAACATATGATACAAAAACTAGGCAAAAAAAAAACATTATAAACCAAAACTCGAAAGCGGTCAAACATCATGAAAAAAAAAAACGGTTAACCCAAAAAAAATAATGAAACCCTCGCTAATCCTCTAAATTACCCGAAAGATTAATGTCGTTGTAAGTTTTGACAGTATAATTACGTTGAGAGAGTTTGATCCTTGCTATTATAAGAAGGTGGGAAAAGAAGAGCACTCTTCTCTCTCAAAGCATGGCTTTTCCTTTCCTTTCATTACTCTAACCTCTCTTTCTCTCTCTACCTCTCTCTCTCTTCTGTGCGTCAATGAGTGCTGCAGAGTCTACCCCTTTTGTTCAGCTCTCTCTATTTGCATTCACATGGTCATACATGAAAAACACTGTTCATCTCTGAGAGACTCAGAATTCTCATCTGCTTCTCTCTCTCTCTCTAAGATTGATTTGCAAGTGTATATATATAAATTGAGGTAGCTTGGTAGCAGCTAGCCATGGAACCTGCAGAGAGATCATCAAGAGGTCATCACCATAGCCCTTCTTTCTCTTCTACTCTTCTCGACGCCATTTACCGTTCCATCGATGAAGGACCTCTTCCTCAACAACATTTCATCTCCCACCACCAAACCCTCAAACGAGGTATATATATATATCCACATGTATTGTTTCTATATATATATATATATTTGCAGTAGTTTTGTTGAATTATTATTAATGTTAAACTACGTTTTCATCTATCAGCTCGAGCTTTTAGAACACTAAATCATCAAGTGGCTCGTATAAGGTGTTAAAGTATGAAAAAGAACGTGTCAAACGACTTCACTCATAAGTTTGAGCTTATGGGACAGTTGGTTAAAACGCGAGTCTGATTCTTGACATAAACTTTACATTGTATCAGAGTACATAATTGTAAATCTCCGCATTGCCATGTTAAACCATGTTTTAGTTACCGGCTCGCACTTTTTGGACACTTGTCAAGTGGTTTGTCTATACACTTAACATTTACCATATAGTATCATTAAAATGTGGATGTTCGAGTCTCCTCAACTCCAAATTAAACACAGTTTTCAAAGGTTTTATGACAGTTGGTTAAAGTGCTCATTCAAACTATAAACTTTACCATTCTTGAAGGGATCTTATTATAACTCAAATGTTGTTATTTTGCACTTATTTTCTTTCAACCTATAAACTTTACCATTCTTGAAGGGGACTTATTATAACTCAAATGTTGTTATTTTGCACTTATTTTCTTTTCCATTAGGTGTGGTGTTGAAAGAGCAAGATGTAAACTCCAGTTATCAAAGAGAATGCATGATTGAGAAGTGGATGGAGAATAAGGCAAGCAGAAAGGTGGAAAACCCTAGAACTTACCGGAACTCGAGCTCGAGCTCTTCGGATTCGAGTTCCAAAGCCGGGTTTTCTTCCTCCGAATCGGAACACTCCACCCCTAACAAGACAAGGTACTCCACTTCATGCTACTCCATCAAGAAGCTCAAGCCCATCCGAACCGACACCGTCTCGAGGCCCCAAACCACCGACAAGTACCGTGAACCCAAACCAAACCCTAGTTACAACAAACCCCAAATCAAAGCCCTAAAGATCTATGGAGAGATCAAGAGATCTAGTTACAAAAATCGCGACCCGATATCGCCCGGTGCAAAGCTCGCGGGCTTCTTGAACTCGCTTTTCAATGCAAAAAAGGCGAAAGGCGAGAACTTCTCAAAGTCGGGTCACTCGTCGACTTGTTCATCGGCTTCTTCATTCTCGAGATCGTGCCTAAGCAAGAATCACAATAATGCTTCTTCAGTTTCAAAGGGGAAGCATGGAGACACAAGATCTGTCCGGTTTTGCCCTAACGTTAGTGAAGTGTTGGGTGGGAACAAGGATCATGTTCCAAATGGACATAAGCAAGAACCCTTGTCGAGAAAATCAAGACAAGAAGCAGAAAACATGCTGAAGAACTATCAGAAGATTAGATCAGAGATCAATAATGTTGAAGATGATGATGATGATGGAGCAAGTTGCGCAAGTTCGGATCTTTTCGAATTGGACCATCTTTCTGGTGTAGGGGTTAGTTTCGATGAGGAGCTGCCGTTGTACGAGACAACCAATCTAAACATCAAGAACACTGCTCATGGTTTCATAATGTAATGTTTTTTTTTTTTTTTTGGGAGGGGGGTGGGGTTATAATTGGTGATGGTATAGTCTAATTAATGGTAATTTGGGGGGTGGGGGTGGTTTACTTGAGAATAATTAAGGGTAGTATTTACTATTTAGGGGTTTTATTTGTGTTATTTACTATGCATGGTGTAAATTTGTTATAATTAATGTTATATGAGGGTTTATTATTGATTAGAGAAAATAAAGGGAGAGATGTGGAAAAAGTGGAGGAGTAATGTTTGAAGATTCCCTAATTGATTTCACACAAGAAAGAAGGAGAAGATAGTAGACAGGATAAATAAAGTGAAGGGGCCATGAGAGAATATAGAGGATGAGGTTAAAAAGCAAAGTAGATCCTCCACTACTCTCCCATAGCTCTCATTGTTAATGGAAAGTTGAAGCTTTTTCTTTCTAAACCAAGAACCCAAGAACTTACCTCTTTTTTCATGGTAAAATTAGTTTATTTAATGCATATATATACTTGAAAACCAACTAGATATAGTTGTAGTAAACTGATTGTAAACTAATATTTTTAGGATTCAAAGAGTCAGGAGAATGGAAAAACATTCATAATAAATACCTTACATTTTTATAAATGGATCGGTGAGAAAAAAAATATTCTAAATGTTAAACAATTATACTATATGTGTTGCTCTCTTAATAAGAGAACCCTTTAAAAAAACCTCTAGGAAACTAAAAAACGAAAAATATTTAGAGAAGATAGAAGTGTTGCAATTCCAATTATTTTTGTATTTGTTCTAAACCGATTTAATTACATCACACTTTTGTAATATATAATCAAAACACAAATAAAACTTAATAGATGATTATTTTTTTTTAAAAAAAAACTTACTTGATTTCATATATATATATAGGTACTATAAAGTTCTCTAAAGACTATATAAAGCATACATCATGCTAAGCATACATATATTATCTAGGTCTACTTTTGCACTGGTTGTTATTAGGAATAAGTAAGCTATTATAAGTGAGGAATTGCATATAAAAGAACTCCATTTTTTATTATCATCATTGTGGTCCTCATTTCATTTAGCTAACCATGTAGGTTTCTAACTATAAAGTATAATATAATATCCTTTATTTTCTCTAATAAGATTTTAATTTCTTTTAGGCAGACATAACATAATGACAAGTTGATCGATGAGTCTAATATAATGAAAATGACAAGGAAGCAACTCCTAAAAAACCTTAAAAATTAAGTGTAAATTCGGATAATAAATTTAAATATAACACACTAAATTCTTTTCGTACAATATGCTTAACAAACTGGTGATCAATTGAACTTGAGACCTCAAATTACATACGTGTCCTCACAATTAAACCAATGCTTCTACGCAAAGCTTTTAAAGTGATTAGTTGTCCAATTAATGATTTTATTATAAAATACATAATCTATATATGATCAAACCTTTCACATTAATTAGTACGACAGATTAAGGGGTTTAGAAACTTTCTCGTATGTATGCATCAAGGGGCATATAGGTTTGGACAGGACCACCAATCATAGCATTTTGATCTGCTAATTAATTTTTATCATAAAGTTAGTCCTTGATTGTTGTTAAAATATAGTTAGGCCATTAATGGGGCTAATTTAAATTGTTGTAAATAAGAAAAGCTAGCTATATCTCTAGGGTCAAAAGGTGCTGTAGGCTTCCATATGCTTAGAGAACAATACTTGATATATTATCATGCTTACAAAAGGTTCTAAGAACATGCAAGGAAGAAGGGTATTAAATCTTTAAAGCAATTTGTAATGATCATCTTGGAAAAGAGTGGCTTAACTGCTTAGGTTTGATCAGTGGCATGCATAGGAGCTACCTAGCTGGTTCAATAATTTGCAATAAGATATATTAAAAAAAATCTAGAACTTTTAAATTATATATATATAGTTTTCTAAGTGTGCGTGGCTAAAATAAAGTCGACTGTAATTCAAATCGATTTTTCAGTCGTTAGTGATCATTAAGTACACTGAGATCTATATATATATAATAAAAAAAATATTTCTCTCTCCTAAATCTGATGCATTCTCTCTGATGATCCAACGTCCGAGAAAATCGACTTGAATTATGATGAAATTCATTTTACCCAAGCCTTTTTTTACTACTATAAAGAAAAAAAAATCTAGCTAGCTAGCTATAGATGATATATAAAAACACAAACTCATTATAATTTTTTTTGCCACGACAGTATCATAGTAATTATATTACAATATTTTCTTCTAATATGAAATACTAGAAATACAAAACCGTGTTATCAAACAAAACAATGTTTACGAGAAATAATGGTAGTATAGAAAGGTGTATAACACACACTCGAAATAATTATTCGATATTTTCTTTATACAATAATACCACAAAATTGCTGTATTACTTTAAAGGTATAGAATAGATTATTGGACGTAAATGCGATGTCCTTATCCTTGTCCTTTTCCATTACAAGGGTCCTATATAAACGTGTGGAATGTGACTCATTTGGCCACCTTTGCCATCATCACCCTTAATTTCTACGTATACGATACAAATGAAGTGTATAGCTCGATCTTCTCTAAACCCTAGATAGCGTGGCCATGAATGTCACTCAACAACCATGCACACGTACCACTGGCACATGTGCATAGCTAGCTAGAAACCCTAACCTTAAATTCATATATAGTGGGACGCCAGTTGTGGAGTAGGACCCTTTTGTTTTAGGGTCACATAAACCTTGCTTTGGCTCCATATTCTTTAATGCATCTTCACTTATCGGGGTGCAAGTTGGGTCACGTACGTACGTGTATGTTACTAAATGTATTCCGAGTTATATCAATGAGAGGGACTTTGCATCAACAATGTAATTATATGGTGTATCGGTTCAGCGCTACATTTCTTAATCAGATGTAAGATGTTCAATCCTGCTAGTGACTATGAAAATTGAAAGATATTCATAGCTAGGGGTGAAACCGGACCGGTCGGACCGGATATTTGCTTGTTTCGGTCGGGTACCTAAATTTTCAGTCCGGTTTTTTCTCTTAAAAAATCCGACCAAAAAACCGTTTGAGAAAAAATAAACCGTCCATTAGTAGTACGGTTTTTCGGTTCGGTTTTCGGTTTAAACCGAAAATCCAATATTAACAATTATCATTCAAAAATCTCTTTATTTTCATGGACAATATCATATGGAAATAATAAATAAGTTCCATTAATATAATTAAATAAATTATAAAATACAACTAGAAAAATTAATATTCATAAGTGGCTATTTTACAATTTATATTTATATTAATTAATATCAACTAATATAATATATATTGTATATATTTAATTAGCATAACGGTCGGTTCGGTCTCCACAGTCCTCAAAGCTCAAAATCCGAACCATACCGAAAAACCGAATTAAAGTAAAAAAAAATCCGACCAAAAACCAAACCGCGTATTGCGGATTCGATTTTTTCGATCCGGACCGGTTCGGTTTTCACCGGTTTTTCGGACCAACCGAATTTTGGTTTCACCCCTATTCATAGCCAGCACTTTAACCCTTAAAGACCGACCTGGTACAAGTGGGGATTAGTCTTAGTGTTGAGCAAGCATGCCGCAGATGCACCCTCCAGATGGAGACCCCACCTAGGGCCACCCGCGGGATACAAAAAAAAAAAAAAAAAAAAGCTTGGTAGTGTCCACCGCATGTCCAGAGTTGAGTCTTGACATTTGGCGGCGGACTTAAAAATTTACTTATAGACGCTATACTCTTCATAATAACATTTGCATTATCTTTCTTACTGCGGCTGCTAGCACGGAGTTAACCGATACTTATTTTCGAAATATTATTATTGCTTCTTCTTCAGGAAAAGAAGCTCACAACCCGTGGGCCTTCTACCTCCACACGGCATTGCTCCATTAGGCTTTCTCCAATTACATAAGCTTTTTTCGTCATAAATTGTAACTTTATGACCCTTCAGTTTTGAGTAATTTGGCGTTAAAATTTAATATATTTTTTACGTGCTCCTCATATGATCAACTCAATTGGTATTCTTCGCCTGTGGGAACACGGCTCCAAACCATACAAGATGAAACATTGGCAACCAAACCCTGCTTTTCAATATTTTGTAAAAATTTAACATTAAAATTGGACGGAGCTAGCTACCTAATTGCTTATTGACGAAAATTTCCTAATTTTAATATTCAAATCTAGCTAGTTAATTTGGCTCAAAGACAAAAAATTTAGTTAGATCGATCATTGCATTTTTAAGTAAGGTTTACCTACATATTTGGTTATTTAGCCTCCAATGTATATGGAGTTTAGCTAGCTAGGAAGATATTATTTAGAAAGGCAAGAAAAAACTTAATAGTATAATAATTCCTAAAGTTTAGTTTTGATAAGATAAAAAAGGCAAAGCTTGCATAATCGTTTCGGGCCATAGAATCAATTTTGTGATGAGTAACCATTATTATTATTATTATTATATATATATATTAGAGGAGTCCCCTTATCTGTAATTGTATGGATATATTGTATTGGAGTGAATAGCCTAGCTAGCTAGATTAAGATCCTTTCGTGGGTTTTGTGATGGAAATTCGTGTCAGGGTGTGTTAGTTTTGTTGCCTCCTCATCTATTCAATTATTAAGGAAGCAACCAAATGCAAATGAACATTATAGAGCGGACCCAATTAATCGCTTACATGCATATGTCGGATAACATTAATAAATGTGCTTTATTTGTTGTCCACGTACGGGGCTCTCTCCTTTGTATTACAAAATACATGGTCTGAGTTATTAGAACGAAAATATTCATTATTAGTTTTAATTACTTTGTATTAGTTGGATTTGGATTGGTATAAGTGATCATTATTCTAAAAGTGTGGATAAGTATGTGTGGGATTAGCTCTTATTTACTACTGTAAATTGCAATTATTATGATCTAATGTCCTACTCGAGGTCGAATTATTAGAAAAAAAGAATGTAAACCATGCAATATATTTGAAAAATATAGTTTCTGGTACCAACATGTTTTAAAATGTACGTGTTTAAAAATAATGGTAACTTGTAGTTTGGCAATTCATGCAATCATCTGTCAAATTGTGGTCGAATACATTTAAATTTACAAAATTAACCAAATACTTTACTAAATATCAAAATTAAGACTTAATAAAATTATATTAATGTTACAATAATGTTTCGACTTGATTGATACTCAACTGATTCACAACCGGTTCTAGTCCAATTTGACTTAATTGTATCATTTGTGCAAGTAATCGTTGTTTAGTTGTGATACTTTGAAAAATACTCAGTTTATTTTGTACATTTAAAAAATATTTAACGACAATTTTGAACAAATAATTGAAGTTTGTACCAAATGTTATAGTTCTGAAACACATGTTATATATTTTAAAACATGTTAGTTCATAAAACTATATTTTTCAAATATGTTACACGTGTTTTATCTAATTTCCCAAATAACAAAACGGTTATATATTAAATCTTTAAAAAAATAAATTACATAGCATTCTACTATACACAATATAGATCCGCACGTGGTTAAACCGTTAAAGGACGATGTCTAAGAGCACTTCCAATGGCAAAAGACATTTTGAGGGACATTTACCGCCACGTCATCGCCATGTCATCAAAGAAAGAGAATAATGGAATTTGGCAAAAGTACTCACAATGGGCAAAAGTCATTTTGGACACATTTAATAAGTCATTTTGGATTTATATGATTTTTATATGATATAAATAAATAAAATATATTTACTTATAATTTTTTTAATTAACTAATTATACTATCATACATACAAATCAATATTTTATTCAAGTAATTATCTATGAAATATTAAAAAAATACATGATTTAAATCATTAATAATATTATAAAATAGAAAATGTTATTGTATTAAATTTTATACTAAATAATAAAGTTACATAATTAATTACTAAAAGTAGACTTAAACGGATGTTGCACGAGTATTATGAAATTGGCAAATATGTTCGAGCAAGTCTTTTTGTAGTTGTCGATGTGTCTGTCTATCACGAAGTTTTGATATTAAATGTTACCATCATTTTTATTATTAAATTTTGTAAGTTATTTTTTATTGTTATTAAAAATAAAAAAATTAATTTTTTATCTTGGAAACACAAATGTCCATAGGACAACTTAGAGGAAAGAGAAAATGTTTATGTAAGGACAATTAGTGGTAAGACATAAAATTTCATTCACTCTCTCTTCTATATAGGCAAAATGTCCTAGCACATTTGTCTATTGGAAGTGCTCTAAGTCTATTCTAGGTCATTGAAACCAAAATAATATGTGTATATATATAATTATATTACGGTAGTTGTGTTTTTGCGATGTATATACGTGCATGATATGGGCATATATATATATTGTACACAAACACAAGTATTGCATGGGACTCCCCCCGTGAAATATTATGTCGCGCATGCAGCACACGTGTGTTCTGTTCCTCTCTACTCTCCACTCCGTGTGATCCGCTGCCTTTTACTTTTACCAGGCATCATCATAATGCTGCCCTCTCTATCCACCACTCATTTTCCGACACCTGTCCCCTAATAGGCCAATCCACTATCCCACGTGCAGTCTCATGCAGCTTTTGTTTTTCTTCTTTTATTTATTTATTTATTTATTAATTTATATAATAATAATAATAATAATAATAATAATAATGAAATTTCAGGCTACAATACAAGTCAAGATAATCAAAACTAAAATATGTTATAGAACAATTATTATTTAGGGTTAAATGTGAAATAGCTAGCTGAACTTTTATCAAAAGTGCAAATAGATAGCTAAACTTTTTTTGGAGCAAATAGTTAGTTAGACTTTTCTAAAAGTAGCAATTCGATCGCTCTATTATTTTTTTTGGTTAAAAACTAACCGAATTTCTCACGTGAAGAGCATATGACAAACTGAAATTTATACTAACATATTTTCGTAACCAAATTGCATCAATCCTTTTTTTTTTTCCTGAATATTCATTTTTTTTGTCGACGCACTTCAACGTTATTTTCTTTGAATCGATTCACTCTCTAGCGGCAGATTCATCTTACGAAATTCTTGAATGCGCAGTCTCTGCCGATCTCCGACAGTTAGGGTGTACGACGTGTGAATTATTTTTGTTATCGTCATCACGTGTTCCTCATGAGAGAAATTTCATTATATTTTATATAAAAAATGAACAAAAGCTAGCTAATTGCTACTTAAAAAAAAAGTCAGTTAGCTAAATGCTCCAAAAAAAAATTAGCTAGCTATTTGCATTTTTAGTAAAAGTTCAGCTAGCTAATTGGTATTTAACCCTATTATTTATTAATTGATTGGTTTATAAATTCTTAAAAATACATCTATATATACTCACATTTTCTCACCTTATAAATTAAATTCGTCTCTTCTGTGAATGCTTTATTTATAAGCTAGCTAGCTTTAGAGTTTTTGGAGACCCGTTATTGAAGTTGAAAGAGTGGTAAAAACTCATTTACACCGAGGGCAATGATGGAAAAGAAAAAATAAAGGAGGAAGATAGGTTAAGATTGAGAAAGGAAAGGGACACAGATCAGTGCAACTTTAGAAAAAGAGAATTATGTGTAAATTAAAAAAGAGAAGTGGTCTCCATTTTATGATCCCAAGGAGAAGAAAGAATGTATGTACTGCTTGCCTCAATGCATATGCATGCAGATATATATATATATAGTAGTAATTTAAAACCCATTGCAGCTTTATATATTCACTCTCTTTGTCTCTCTTCATATCCAATTTCTTGACAATAATAATAATTAATTAATAAAGAAAAAGAGAATGAAGTAGATTTTGATGTGAACTCGGGAAGGATCTGTCTTCTTTGCTTTATTCCACGCGCCTTATATTTATTTTTCAAAAGATGGAATCTTTTGTGAATTGCATGCAATGCTACACATGCATATATATATATATGTGAATAACAACTTTGATATATGTTACTTTTTTTTTTGCTACCTTCTAATTTAATGATATATATATTAGAGAATAGACACGTGTGATGCACGTGTGTATCAAAATCCAAATTAAACATGCGTACTTAAAAATAAAAATTAAAAAAACTTGAATAGTCATCAATTCACTGAATAATCTCTTAAGACTGCCTCCACAATATATATTTTTTATGATAAATTTAAATGTGAAGAGACGTAAATTTTAGGGTGAGGTCATTGAGATTTTTACAGATGTAGTATATATATATATATATATATATAATATTACTACGTTAGAAATGCACTTCCTTACTAGTTAATATGGTAGGATTCATAAATAACATACATTCTTACAAATAGGTTTATAATTTTGGCCAAAATTTGTATTATTTATAAAAAAAAAAACTTTTAGATATTGACTCCAGCTAATTATTTGAGTTTTACACCCATATTCATAAATATTTTTATATTACATAAATGCAACAGTAAAATATTTGATATTACAAACAATAAATTGCACGTATTATAGCCTTTATTTTAATGATGCAATATAATTCAGATTTACCAGTTTGGACTTGAAACTCATATTAACTTGATGGAATGAAACACTCAAAAGGAACGTTTATTGACTAGGCTATTCAAATGGACTAGTTAAGTCAATCAAATTTATTTATAGTTTCTACATCCAATCATGTCTAGGATTGATCTAGCTAGCTTTCCCATTAATTAGGCATCTGTCAATAACAATAGTCGAGTAGCTGCATGTGTTTAAAGCGTATCGCAACCTAACCTACTATATGAATCTATGATCATGTATATATATATATATATATATATATCTTAGGGTTAATTAATAACCGAATCACTCTATATCCGGTTTTATAAATTACTGCCCGGGTTTTATTTTTTAAAATTGTTATATGAACTTTCATTTGCATACCAAATATGCTATATCTCTGTTATATTATCATTCAAAATGTACGGCAAAAAGTATGTGCTAGTAATATAAGATATTTTGAAGCATATTAAAAATGAATTTTTTTATACAAATATTGTAACGAAATACATTCACTTTGACACTCAAAGTTTATATAACTTTAATAAAAGTTTAGATAGCGATTTGGTACCATGCAAGTCTACGTAATCGGTTAACTAATGTAATTAGTAGAGAATTTATAGCTCAGGTATGGGCATTCTTCTAGATCCAGATCATCTGCCTCATTCTTTCAGCCCATGTCTTACCGTTAAGATCTTGTCACTTGTATTAAGTGTAGTTAAATTTTGTGGTTTTTTCATTCTAAAAACCTATTAGAATTTGTAAATCTTAGAACGAAAATATTAAATCTAAAGACACGACGTATCAAGATTTTAACAATCAGGCGCGATCTAAAACATAAAGGTGAGACACGTAATCTGAATTCAGCTCTAATATAATTTACTCCCTAAAGGAAAAAGTACACACAGTCGCATGTGGAAGAAGCAGAGCAGCCAATTGTCCTGTCGCCACTCGCCAGAATAAAGAAGATACAAAGTAAATTAAAGAGGCAAATATGATAAGAGCGTGACGCGACGGGTAATTTAGGGTTTGGTAAATTTAGGTAAATTTGGATGGGCTCCAATATGTCACGTACCCTGCTATACCTCTCTGCAAACAACAGTACAGTTACCATCACTATTAATTAATTTAATGCACACAATCTTTAATTTTCTTACACGCATAGTGTCAAATTGTGTGTCCACATATTCTAATTCTATGGTACTTACGTGTAAATTACAAGTTTATCGTGTTATGTTTGTTAAACACGAACATACGAACCAGTCTACCAATTTAAAATACCAATTTGAAAAGAGTTTAATCTTAATGTTGCGAGTTTGGGATTATATGTTATACGTGTATATATCAGAGTCTTGGTCATGTTTACATACTCACTTCCTTCGTAATTAAGTGTGTATTTCATATAATTAAGTGCACGCGATAAATTGATAAACTATATTGAAAATAATCAATTGCTACCTGAAATTAATTTGATTCAATTATAAATTGTTACCTGAATTTCAATTTTTTAATATTAGCTACCTTAACTTTCTATTATATATTAATTGATACCTCCATTAAAATTGTTGTCAAATTGGAAAACATACTAACGTATAGCATTACCGCGACCTGATGTTTTTTTTTTTATGTGTTCATTAGATGCTCAATTGACATTTGGCCCAAAAAAAAAACTCAATTAAAAAACATTATTATAATTTGGTGGATGTTCAGTGTTTAACTGAAAGTATTTCGCTGCAATTATTTCAATTGGTTAACGAATCCATCATGGGTACATATAAAATGTCTCATGTGATAAGTTTACTTTTCATCCAATTTAAGGGGAATTATAACGGATGTAATTCATAAATTGAAAGTTCATACAATTAAGTTTAAAATAAAATCTAATAATAATAATGTACAATTGACTCAAATTTGGTTATTAACTCTAAATTAGATGAGATTCAAAATGTCCCCAAAGTAGGTGACCCATATGATAATGGACAATAATGGAAGAGAAAGCGACTACACAATGACATTGGACTATTGGAGGAGGAAGCCAATATTAAGTGAGAAGAAGTAATTAATTGCAGGAGAGAGATCGATGGAGAGCCGAGGTGATATGAAAGTGACTCCATCTTGTTGTTGATGATGATGATGATCCATGACTTTGAGAAAAGCAATCAACAGTGAGTGATTGGCACCAAATTGCAACTATATAATAAGTCGAATTAACGAGTAAAATAAGCTATAATTTTAAGGTGTCAGAACTAACATTTTCACTGGATATTCAATTTTTTAACCTTAATTCTCTTACCTAAAAATGGTTTAATTTTAGGGTTTAGTCCTTTAACTATTTTATTATTATTATTATTATTATTGATATTTGGTATCTCAGCATATGAATCGTGAACGGAAAATGCTCATATAATACGTGCACCAAATATTAATTAACAATTCGTATACACGGGATACCAATTTTAACGAAAAGTAGTTGAGATATTAATGCAGTGTGATGAGATAGATGGGGTAGAAGATACAGAAACCTCGTTGATTTAATAGAATACCGAGAATTTAATGCATGATTGAGGAAACCCTTGTTTTTCATTAATCATTAATATTGAATTCTAAAGATGGCTAATAGAGTTTATATACCCTAAACCTAGAACAAATCCGAAATAGCAAATAGGTCCTAACAAAACCGACAAATTTTAAATACGGTCTAAAGAAACATAAACTGCAATTTTGACATTCTAAATGAAGGAATTTAGTCGAAAAGCATCGCACTTCATGGCAAAGCAATGGGTATTCCTCAAATCGCAATTTTCGCATGAAAAACTCTATACTCGCGCACACCGATAATCGCAAATTGACAATTTCGCCTGCATCAGATATCAAACGACAACATGACCAATAGTTGATGTTCATTTTCGGATATTATCCCTAGTTCTCATAACTGTAATCGAGTCAAGCTACTTGTAATTTACTCGATATTAATTCAGTCGATATTCAAATTCAACACGCTAAATTTTAAGGCGAATAACCGTTAAAGATTAGCGAGAAGGGGATGTCCCTCATCCCTACAAGGCTTGGTGCCGACATGGCTAATGAAGTTGGTAGGTGATATTCATGATTAAAGCTTTCTCATAATGATGTGTATTCCAACTGTTTAAAATTGTAACTGGATTTATAATTACTTGGTTCGATAACAATATCCGGTATATATACACGTTATTAGGATGTACCCAACCTATACTCACCAAAATGATGCGACATTTAGATGTAAGTCGTCGTCAATCACTAAATAGTATGCTCTAATTGCTTAGTGGTTGTATAGGGCATGAAATGTAAATGTACTATGCACAAGTCTAAATGATGAGAATTTAATTAGGCAAGAAGAGTCTTTTACGTGCTGTTAAAATTTATAACGTCTCTATCCATCTTTTATTTATTTTGTTTTTTCTTGGCCAAATTGCAAAAAAAAAAAAAAAAGGCTAAATTTTTTATTTGTTTATTATTTTTCTTCTAGATATATGTCGTTCAAGAATCGTGTGGCTGCTATTGGGTAAGCGTTTCCTCGGGTGATCTGAAGCGTTCGTTTTATTTAGGGGTTGCTTTTGTAGAATTCAAATATTCTGTGTAATTTTATTTTCTTATTATATGGACTTATTATCTGTCCTACACTTACTGGGCTGGTACACAAAAAAAGCCCACGAGCATATGCATTTGGGCTATTTAGGCCCGCTTAATTTCGGGCCAGTGAGGTTCAAATAAATTTGGACCTGGATTATCCATCAAAATAAAATTACAACATATCCAGTGGGCATTTTTTTGCCAACATCATTATTTTTCTGGACAACATCAGTATTTTTTATATTAATAAAAAATACCATAAAAAATGCCGAACTTTTTTTTTTTATATATATATATAGAAAAGCTGAGCTTATTTAAAAACCAAATCGATTACAAAATCAAGGGAACAATATAGCTACGACAGATTTATATAAATTTAAGTGCTCATACAAATAGTGTAGCTGCTAGCATACGATAAACCTAAAAAAATAAAATATATAGGACACAAAAGTACAACCATTAATACTCGAAGTAAATGACAAAACCAGTTTGACAACAATAAAGACCCCTAACAAATTATAAAAGCTTGGTGTGGATGACCGAATCTAATTCAGAAAACTATCAAAACTATTAATAAATATTGAGACTCTTTTAAATAAGATACAACTAATAGTGACCCTGCGCGACAAACAATTTCAAAAATGGCATTAAAATTTATAAGTTAAGACTTAATTCCTAAGTAAATACATATAATTTTTCTTATGAGTTATTATGACCGACAAGTTTTTTTATTTTTTTAATTGATTTTTTTGCCATAAATCATGTTATGGATACCGTTCTTCTTTACAATTGCGCCATTGCTTCACCTGCGTGAGACGAAAGCACACCGCACAGAGTAAAGTATAGCTCGGACGAGGACGCAGATTCATCATCTCCTACCACAATGAGTTTCCTCTTCGGCTCTAGGAAAACTCCCGCAGGTTACTAGCTTCCCTCATCTTTCACTCCATGATCTTGTTTCTTCTGATCCGTGACTGTATCTGTATTGAATTTGAGCCTTTTCTGATCCGTCAATCCAAGAGATAAACAAAAGAAGGAGGTGTTCGTTGATTGTGTGCCCTAGACTGGATTTTCTCATATTGATTGTAGAAATAATTTCAGAATTGATTCTGTTGTTATTTGTAGGTTTAATTTTCGATATTCGGGAATTTATGTCAATTCGTATATCATTGTTGAGCAAAGCAGTAGAGTCAATGACTTTAAGGTATCAGTCTTAATGAAGTTGTTGATTTCGTTAACAAGATGGGACATCTAAATCATGGTCCTTTTTGATGCAGCATACTGAAAATAGGCGACCTTTTTAAGATTGATCTGCAGTTAACCTTTTTTAGCTTTAGCTTTAGTGACTAGTGTATCTTGTTTGATCTGGTCCAAGGAGATATAATGAGGAACTATTGATAATCTGATATCAATAGAAGTCCCTAACTTGTTAATTTTGTTCTTAAATTTGATTGCTTATTCAACTTAAGATCAGATGGCATGTCTATTGCTTCTGAATCTTATAAGATTCATTAGTGTGTAAGTTTAATACTCATGTGGTAGATTAGTTTACGTTTTTCTGCTGAAATCTTATGTCATGAAGAACTCTCTTGGTTCAGAGCTTCTGCGGGAAAACAAGAGGATGATAGACAAATCCATTCGGGAACTAGAAAGGGAAAGGCAGGGTCTGCAAGCTCAAGAAAAGAAACTTATTGTGGAAATCAAGAAGAATGCAAAGCAAGGACAGATGGTAGGTTGCGATCTTGTTCATCTTCAAGCTCTTGCTAACTCCTTTGGTGTTTTGGTCTATCCATGCTAATATCAAGTAGATACATTAGCATGATTTGAGGGCTCCTAATGATCTGCAACGTCGTTTTCTTGAAATAGCTTTGGTTATGCTCTTATCATTGAACTGTGTTCTCTACGCACTGTTTTCGGTTATAAGCACTTGAAGGAATCACTGCATATTGGCCTTTTCATGAAACATTGACATCATTTTGATCCTCTTGAGCATGTTCTGAAACTGAGTGTTCTTCCAGGGCGCCGTGAGAGTCATGGCTAAGGACCTAATTAGAACACGACATCAGATTGAGAAGTTCTACAAGCTCAAATCACAACTTCAAGGAGTTTCTCTGAGAATACAGGTATCATATCATCTATCCCTCTATATAAATATGGAAAAATGATCCACTTTGCAGTAATTTTCTACATGTTACTAAGAATATCTCATTTGTTTTTTTCGTTCTAGACTTTGAAATCAACTCAAGCAATGGGGGATGCCATGAAAGGTGTGACAAAGGCAATGGGTCAGATGAACCGGCAGCTCAACTTGCCTTCTTTGCAGAAGATCATGCAAGACTTCGAGAGGCAGAACGAGAGGATGGAATTGACAAGTGAGGTCATGGGAGATGCCATAGACGATGCCCTGGAAGGTGATGAAGAAGAGGAAGAAACCGAAGAGCTAGTGAGCCAAGTCCTTGATGAAATTGGAATCGATATGAATCAAGAGGTAGTCTTTTTACTCTCAATCCGATTGTACACTCAAACAACTGAAAAGAATGCAAAAACAATAAATTTGATTTGAATTTTTGGAATTGCAGCTCTTGAATGCGCCGTCCGGAGGTGTGGCTGCACCAGCAACAAAGAACAAAGTTGCCCAAGCTGAATCTTCTGCAGCTGCTTCTGCAGGAACAGGAGACAGTGGCATTGATGATGATCTGCAGGCAAGGTTGGATAATCTCAGAAGAATGTGAATCTTTTCGAGGTATAAAATATGGTTAAACTCGAATCGTTGAATATTTTTACAGTGTTGAAATCTGGGTTTTAACCAAATATATAGTTTGGAAATTTGTGGAGATTCTTGTGTATATATTATATGTCATATCATCCTGCTTGCTTGTTTACAATGTTGCAATAAATCTAAGAGATGATGCTTTGTTTATCAACAAAATTAAGTCTGAAGTATGCATATATATCATGCACGGTTGAAACTATGTAATACAGTGTCTGTAATACAATGCAACAGTTCAATGCTTCATTCTTTACATAACTCAATATGTAAAACCCCCAGAAAATAGTTCCATTAAGCACATCTAATGTAATACCATCATTTTACGTCAAAACTGAGCAAAATATCGAGAAATATTCTCAATCTCTGATACAACAAATAACACCATAGCCATTTCTTCACAGTAACCTTACAAAGAGCAATCTTTTACTGCAGAAGGGTCTTATATTGATGGATTCACTCTAGCAATTTCACAAAAAGGCGGTATTTTTACCGCCAGATAATTTGAACAATCTTTTACTGCAGAAGGGTCTTATATCGATGGATTCACTCGAGTAATTTCACAAAAAGGCGGTATTTTTACCGCGAGATAATTCTAAGTCTTCAAAGGAGCCTTCTTCACACGATCCGATATCCGAGCCGGATCGTTCGAGTGAGATTTGAATCTTCCCCTACCTTCCCCTTCAGTATCCTGCAACTCATAATAACAACAATTAAACCACAGCCAGATGAACTGTATCTAAAAGTTCGATTCGAAGTTATTTACCTTCTTCTTTACGATCTGGACGACATCCTCGTCCTGAAGAACATGAGAGAGACCACAATGCTGAGGGTAGTGCCTTGAACTAACACCCCAGACAAGAACATACTTCACATCCTTAACCAAACTCCTATGAATGTGGTTGCAGAAATCTTCTACTGTACACCCACCTCGATCCTACATCATTTCCGTTTTAGAAAAAACAGCAAGTGATACTAAATTAATAAATATTCGACTTTCGAGTTTAATTGAATGAACTTTTAGGGTAAAACACGATACATACAGCGGAAAGGACAACTGGGTCGGTAAAATCAGGCTGCTGCCCTTGCGGCTTTGTGTAGACTCGGACAAGTCCCATTGCCTCCCACATCTTTGCAAGTAGTCTATCTAGATTTAGCTGTTGCAATAATTTTTCTCTTAAAAAAATGATTTTTAAGACAGCTTGTTGTTATAAAATTCAGGAATTTGGTTTATTATAAGCAAGTTTATAACTTGCCTTGAGGTTGCAGCTGATAACAACGGAATTTGGTTGTCTGGCCAATTTGTCAACATCATCAATACCAACGACGTCTATCTTGTTGTAGACGTATATGCATTTCATGTACTTCCGGTTTCCTTCTATAACATCGATGAGATCATCCACAGTGGAATCCTCTCGAAAGAGCAGCTGCAACAAATTTTGTTTATCGGCTAAGTCTTCAAATAAAATTAACACGCTACGCCTAAAAAACATTATTAAAAAAAAAAAATTGAACTCAGGCTACCTCAGCATTATGAATTTTGTACTCATGGAGAATCTGGTAGCAGAGCTTCTCATCAATATGAGTCAACTGAATAGTGCTGTTGAAAGAAATGCCACCCGTCTTTTTCTTTTTAAAGTAGATCTGCAAATGAATGAGCAAGAAGGAATGTAATAATTTTGTTAATCAAGAATGCATATTATAAGTAAAGGTAAATGATGATATTAGTGATGTTAATTACCTGAGGTGGTCTTTTGTTCAACCGCAAACCCACAGCTTCTAATTCCTTGGTTAATATTTGTCGATGACCCTCACTCTGTGATTCACACGCCGAGAATCAACACCGTATTGACGAGAATTTAATAGATAATAAATAAGATTGTAGAGGATTTTGTTAATGTGGATAATACTTACTTTTGAACCATCAAGAACCATCAAAACAATGTCTGAGGACTTGGAAACTGCAATGACCTGACAGAAGGCGTCTTTTTAACCGGTCTACTCAACTAATTCATTATCCATACATAAGTTACCTATGATCCTCCATTTTAGGACCCTTAAGGTAAAAAAACAACATCAAATGAGAAAATGACGATAGTATATATACCTGCCTCCCACGCCCCTTGCCTTCAGAAGCACCTTCGATAATTCCAGGAAGATCCAATAACTGGATTTTAGTGTCATTATAATGAATGATTCCAGGAATACAGGTAAGTGTTGTGAATTCATAAGAAGCAGCTTCTGAACGGGTGCCCGTTAACATAGTCAGAAGTGTTGACTTGCCCACACTAGCAAACAACAGAATTACGACTCATTTAGATGATTATCAATCAAAGAGCAATAAAAGAGAGTGGCATCTGCAGATGACACTAAAATTTGTGAGCTATAAGTAAATAGAAAATTATCGTAAATCACGCATTCGTCTCATGGTTGTGCATCAAGCAAACAAATTAAAAAACACAAGGCTTTCGGACAGAAGATGACTAATGTTTTGGTCAGGATATCTGCTATTCTAATTTCTTTCTAAACTAACTCTATTGAAGTAAGATCTGACCTAAAGCAGAAGGAAAATGCTCATTATTATGAAATTGTAAGAGGCTATTTTTTAGGTAGCATCTATCTCTTCACAGTCATCAGAAACAACAATTGATACACAGTTATAAGCATTATATGACCCTATCTTCTAAGTGCTACATATCTCAATGTAGCTCAGCTGCTCAATAAAGAAAAAAGGAATCTAGAATTGAAATATTCATAATTAATAGAAGAAACAAGTATATGTAGGAACTACTATGAAACAAGTATGTACTAAGAACTACTTAGTGCAAATTGTTCTCTACTATGAAAATGTGGCAATATCAATCCTATATCAAAATGTTCACTCGGGGGTACACATAGTTCTTTCTTTCTAGGTTTTATCTTACGAACAAATAACAAGACATGAGAATGTATTGGCAGATGAGCAATTAGTAATACATTACTGATGCAACTTAGTATAGATATAGGTACTAAAAAACCTATTTTTCAAATAGCTGATCTTTCACTTCTTATAATCTATCTCATTCTATCCAAGCAGCAGCTCAAAAAACAAGTAAATTAGAAATCAAAAACCTTGGAAACCCAATTAGTGCAACACGTCCATGGCCAAATTTGGTGACTTCGAATCCTTCTCCAGCTCCACTAGAACCCTGCAACAGTCGCACCATAAGCATAATTTAGATGCATGATTGTGAAGCTCAACCGGAATCAGAAAATGAGACTGAATCGAAACAAGCCATCACAAGCTGAAAGATGATGACATACTTTCGGAGGCTCCAACAGTTGCGTTCGAAGCTTTGCTATCTTTGCCTTGAGCTGACCAAGATGATACTCTACACAGTTGGAACGAAACCCCAAATTCAGCAACAAAGTCGAATCATAAATATCGTAAAATCCAAATCTGATTCGGTGAAGTGGAAACAGCCATTTGATGAGGTGAAACATCTAGATCAAAGCTCACATTGATAAACAAAAATTATTGAAAGGGTGTCCAGACCTGTGGCTTTGTTCTTCTGAGTCCGAGCCATCTCGGCTTCAATTTCTTTAATCTTTTCGATGATACCCATCTTCGCAAATTAGTGTTTCCTTCTTGAATATGGAGCTAATTGAAGGGTACGGATATGGATGGTGATATGATTAGAGGGACGGAAGTGGAGAAGATGAAGCACAGAAGCTATGGAGAAGACGATGTAGAGAAAGAGAGAAACAATGTAGATCAGAGAGAGGAGATATTCAGATGAATAATACATAAAACCTAAGACAAAACCCAACAAGCCCAACTAAATATTGGGCCGACCCAAATCCAATTATTAGGAATTAAATGTGCAGTGGTCCGACCACGAGAAATAAATGTACAGTTATGTTTTTCTTTTGCAACTAAAAAGGAAAAGACAACTTTTTTTTTTCAATAATGATCGGATAGTTTTGTCTTTTTCTTTTACTAGGTGCGTTTCCCATATGTTACTTACTAAATATGTATAATTAACAAACTAATATTCGATGGAATTTATAGTGACTATTTGTAATATGTTGAAACACTATTTTTAAATAAAATATCAGTCTAAAATTTGAAAAAGTAAACGAAAGACTGAAAAGTTTGAACTATAAAATATCATTGCGCAAGTTCACAAATAAACTTTAGATGCCCGTACCGCATGCTACATTTAGTCGTCGGATTCGTGTCAAGCGTATGTTCTTCAACAGATATGGCTTTGATGACCACCGGCGATATCTAGCCGGAGATAGAGACGGCTCTGCCACTGAGATTGTCAGCCGCCCGTATCGCCTGGTATCTTCGTTCGCCGACTCTGCGTCAAGCGTCTGTTAAAAATCAGCGAAATTTTAATTTCGACTAATTACATACATTGAATCTTGAATGGTCCGAAATTTTAATTGCGATTAATTGCATACATTGAATTTTGAACTGTCTAAAATTTTAATTTCAATTAATTGTATACATTGAATATTGAACGGTTCGAAATCAGCGAAATTTTAATTGCGATTAATTGCAATTTGAAAACCCTCAGCTCCCTGGTGCAATCAATGTTATGAAGTTAATGACTACAAAACTCTTAGCTCAATTGACATAAATGTATCGATTAACGTAAAAAAAAATCATCAGCTTCATATTCACTTCGTTGTTATCTTTCCTTCAGAATTTATAATATATATAGATAATTATAGTTTTTTTTTCGCGGTTAAAAACATCTTTATAAAGTTGTTGCATGTTATTAATTTTCAATTTTGATATTATTTTTTATTCAACTTTGTTACACGTGTTACGTTGTGGATTATTTTGTTTATATAATAATAATTGTTGGTATGTTCTCGTAATGTAATATTTCTATTTTATTGTAATGAGATTTGATATATTTAAGGTAAATGAATCACTGTCACAAGCATTTAAGGTATATATAATACTTAAAATTATAAATTTATATCTTAATTAAATATCATACGCAACGTGTGAGGATTTCATGTTGAATTATTATTTATAGTGTATGTGGTGATATATCGAGATGATACTCTTCGTGAATATATATACATATTTATATTCTACCGAGATCTTACAATTCCACAATTCTCTTGAATTTTGGTCGACAGTTTTATAGTTTTTTTTTTGTCAATCCTTATTTTTAATCAATTGCTTGAATAGTTTCTTTTCGAGGTGATTCAGATTCTCCGTGATTATTTGTACAATAAAATAGTTATATATTACTTAATGATTTTTAACTTTTTTTTATTCCTCCTTTGAATTATTGTACTTTATCAGACTTATATATATATAAAATGAAAGTGCTTATTATTGTATGTGCCCATCAGAAAGTGAAACTGTTGCATTTCAGTTTTTTATTTATAAAATATTGTAGTTTCGGTTTTGTTTATTTTTTCTATTTTGATGTATTTTTTATTTTAAATCTATTACATCTATAAAAATCTATAAAATTGAATTTGTCCTCACACTAATTATGTCCTCACATTTCCCGCCAGAAACCATCTTTCCCACCGTATAAAAACAACGAATGGTCCCCACCTCTCTGCAACGTCGTCTCTATCCTCCAAAATGGAATCGCTAAAGCTTCTGCATTTTTTATTAAACGGCCCCACCTTTCCAATGAAAACTGTCCTCCAACCAACCACTCACTATATACTTCATGTTGGGATTTCGGGTTCGAATTGCATTGCTCGGTACTCCTGAGAAGACGTCGCCTGCAGATGAAGACGATGTGGTTTTGGTCGGAACCCAAGTTCAAGATACATTGGAAAACAGGGACGGGGAATCGTCAACTTTTGCAGACTACCCAGAGAAGTAGGGGTTCTTGACATGGTAGTAGTCTCTTGAAGATGGTGGGTGTCAAGAAGCCGAGAAGTCGGCAAGAAGTAGTGAAGCGGAGAAGTCGGCTTCTTGACATGGTATTATCTTGAAGATGTTAGGTAATTTTGTGCTGTTTACGGAGGACGGCAATCTCGGTGTTGTCTGATTATGGAAGAAAGTGGCATGAGCTTGGCTCTAGGTTTGTGACATAAGTGAGAGATATTGTATACATAGAAAGGATAAAGAGAATCTCTATCTATATAGAGATAGATATACATCATTAATTTAAGAGATGAGCACACTATTCCATCGTCTGCCGTATGTCTCTAATCTCACCACCTACATATGACACAAACTTGTACAATGTAAAAGTAATATTCCTTCATCTTCTACCACATTTAGCTAGCATTCATTTTATTCATCACTTTCTCTGTTAAGTGTTAATTAACCTCATTCTACATATTAGGTTTAATATAATCGGGTTTTCTATTCTCCATGCTGCACCTTCCCTTTTCATTGTGATTAGTAGGAGAAATATGTTGATCGGTGGCTTGATGCATAGTCAAATCTATGATATAGGATTAGCATTTTATGCCCCATTCTCATTGATTGATTTCTTCGGCTTATAAATCCCACCAAGAAACATATCAAAATTTAAAATATATTGTATACCACCAAACATACCAAGATGAGATAATATTTGACCATGCATCAATCCACATAATAGATGTATGATTATTCAACGCGTGTCTCTCCAAGATTATATTTGTTGTTTTCTGCACGTATGTCATTTTAAACATTCCAGATACGTACTCATGTTGAGTGGAAAACCATGTTCAACTATAAAGATTAAACCATGTCTCTTATCACCTTAAATTTTTAGAACGGTCGGTCGAGTGGTTAGTCTGAATTCCACATGGTACAAAGCTTACATATTCAAATCTACGCAGAGGTAGGCAAGTTAAACCCTTGGATTAATGTTTCTTGTGACTTTCTTAATTGCTCCATTACAAGTTTAGTAATGAAAACTTACTATACACAAATGTTCTAAACTTTTCCTTGATATCATATTATATGCAATGCATTGATAAGCAAACGAAACCTCTTATACACAACAACAACAAAATGGTCAATACAATGCCTAATTATCGTGCACTACAAGTTCAAGTGAGTCGATTTAAACTTTATAATATACATAAGTTGGTACAATTTCAAATCGAGTAGATTCCAGCTTGATTTATGTAGTTATGATAAATACTAACTTATTGTGATGTATAATGAGTCTACAAGACGAGCTCGAGTTTTGTATGAAAATGCTAACTGATTATGATGTATAATAAACTTATGAGTTGAGCTCAATTTTTGTAGTCATGAGAAATGCTAACTTATTATGATGTATAATGAGTTCACAAGTCGAAATCGAAGTTAGTGTCATGAAAATGCTAATTTATTGTGATGTATAATGAGTCTACGACTCGACCCGAGCTCGATTATGTCAAACCTCTAGATGCAAGCCGTGTTCGATCTTCAAAAATTTAAGCTCGAACTCAATAGTTTTTAGTTGAGTTTATTCGAACTTGATAAATACTTCACCGTTATGCGCCTTTGCCTTTTACTATATTGGGGAAAAAAATTACATTTTACTAATAAGAACAATGACTTCTGTTAGAAAAATAAATAAACTTGAACTCAGTAGTTTTTAGTAGAATCGATTTGACTTATGTTAGATAAAAAAAAAAATTTGAGCTCAGTAGTTTTTAGTAGAATCAATTTGAACTTGATAAATATTACACCTTAAGTTGAAGTCTTATAGATAACTCTTTTTCCTTTTACTATACCGTGGCAAAAAAAAAAAAAACATTTTACTACTAACAACAAACAACGATAGATTTTTTTTTTTTCAAATATTTTTGTGCTCAATATTTTAAATAACAGAAGAATTTCAGATTTTAAAATTCTCCAATTAATATTATACATAAGACGCGACACGCATGCAACGCATGTGCCAAAATCCTAGTTTATATATATAAATTAGTATATGAACTCAGATTTTATGTTTTGACTTTTATTTTGTTGCTCCAGTTTTGAATGAGTTTTTTCTCTATAATTTGAAATAACAAAATACCATTTTTACAATCATACGCTGGCAGATTAAGAAGGTTTATATAATTATCAAATTATTATTTTATTTAATTGTTTCCTTTATATTGAGTTGAATATATAGTTATTATAATATAATTATTTTAGGTTTATTTTAGTATTAATTTTCTATATTTAACTTTTCAACTATCTAAGATCTTACTTTTTTTTTCTACTACACGCTTAAATTTTAGTGCAATTGTAAATAATTTTTCTACGGTGCAAAACTTGATATATTTTTTTTATTAGAGTGTAAAACCTAGTTTGATTAACTTGTTAATGAAACAGAAATTGATAGTGAATGAGTGTCTTGCCCTAATTTTAGAGCTCATGTAGAGGAGATAACTATGTCTTGTAACTTATAAGAAAAATGATACTGACCAAAATTAAATATATATTTTCAAATCAAAATTAAATAATTGAACTACGAAAATAATTATAAATATAAATGCATAATTATGAAACACTTTAAATTCTTATGTAAATGCAAATAAAGAATAATTAATTGGTATGAATTTAAGAGTTTCGAAAAAGTATATAAATATATACGGTATTATACTTTAAATGCAATAAAATAAGGATTGATTAATATTCATATAAAAAAAAGGGATAAATTTGATTGATTAGTTCATTAATGATCATACTAAGTAAATGAAATATTATCTATTTGTGTAAAATAAAACATATCAACAATTAAATATTATTTACTTGATAATAATAAAAAATACACACTCTATATAAAAGGAAATTATTAATTACAAAAAAGTAATTAATAAAAAAGTTATTTTGAGTAATTAGTTTCAAATACCAAAATAAAATTATAACCTATGATAATGTATATTTAATATAATTATGGTTCATGAGCAATGAAAAAAATATGATTTATAACTGAAATTTATTTATATAAACCAAGTAATATCGGTTTAATTTAATTACAGTATTAATTTTATTTAAAGTTAGAGCATCCACAATGGTATTACGTAAAGATTACGTAAACGTGGGTCCTACATGTTTATTTAAGTAAAGCAATAAAAACTATATACAGTGGTTTTACATAGCATTCCTTAAAGATGGGACCCACACGTAAATTTATGTTTTTACATAAAGCATTCCTTAAATTTAAGTAATGCACTATGTATTACGTAACCAATTTTTTATTATAAATTAATTCATTTTATAATTAATGCTAATATCTTATTGGTGGTTGTTGGAAAATCTAATAATAAAATATATTTAAGGAATATGTTTAAGTAATACGATTGCAGAGAAAATATTTTTTACGTGTGTCTTAAATTTACGTATTACTTAAAGTGTATATAAATGTCTACGTGGCAACTTTAAAGAATACAATTTATGTAAAACCATTGTGGATGCTCTTACCCAACTAAAAAATAAGTGGTAGAAATTTTGTCATTATCACATAATATTGCCATAATTATTTATTCTTATATTATTTATTTGAGTTCTTCTAAATTTTCATTATGGATTTTAAAAATTATTATGTATATGTTTATAGCGTTTTAATTACTATATTAGGTTTTAATTACTAAATTAGGTTCTTTTATAGTAATAAATTACATGAGTTAATTAACCGAATAAATATTAGCAAAAAAAGTTTTGGAAAAAAATCTAATAAGAAAATTATAAAAAAAAATTATGATTAACTGATTGTAAATAAATATATATACAGTATAAAAGGAAACTAATAATAAATTTTATTCATTAATAGCTTTCTTAAAATGATTTTAATAAATTTGATATTGATATATTTTGTTTTCTTTATTATTATTTAGGCCACTATATTGCAATGAAATGTCTCTTATGTGTTAATGCTGGTGTATATAGGCCCAGGCTTCATGAACGGTTTGACGTAAGACTGATATATCATTGTTAAGGTACCATTTTCATTCAAGGATGAAGATATTGATTGGCATGTTGTTTCGAGTGTGTCTTTGTGTATTACAACATACAAATGGATTGTGCTCTTATGAGGATTGTGTTTTATTTAAGGTTTACTTGACAAATCAAGAGAAATTCAGGAACATCATCTTCATTTGGTAAGATTCGTGGAAAATATTTTCACTCATATCCTAGTTAGTCTTAAGTGCTGGGTTTTTCCGTCTCTCTCCAATAGATGTTGTAATTTTTTTTTATTTTTTTTTCATTTTTCTTTTATTTATTTTCTTCTTTGTTGATCAGTGGCTTTTTTTGGGTAATATTAAATTTGATATACAATAATGACTTGCGAGTGAATTATTGTAATTTTTTTTTCTTCCGTAAATTCACTTATGCAACTAATCAAACCTTTTATATGCGAGTGTTGCCTAGACAATGATGAAAGCAGTAGGTCAAACAGATATATATGAAGAAAGATGTAAGATGTTTAGAAGTTTCATATGATTTTAAAATTTCAGTAATATATGGTAATCAAAACTATCAAAAGATTTTTCTTTAAAAGATTTCAATAAAATGTGTATATTTTGTTCTTATGTATTTACTAAGTTAGATGTAAGATCTTTAGAAGTTTCATATGATTTTAAAATTTCAGTAGTATATGTTTAACAAAACTATCAATAGATTTTTCTTTAAAGGATTTTAACAAAACGTGTATATTTTGTTTTCTTTTTTATTCTTTAGAATTACATGTATTTACTAAGTTTAGTGATTTTGATAAACACAAAAAAGTAGGAAAATAATATGAGATTATACACTTCTCTTTGAGAAGATTCAAAAGATGATATAATGAAGAGTTAAAAAAAAACGTTTTATAGATGAAAAAATGAATTATGGTGCATTTGCCACCAACTCAGTATCTCTTCTTATTCTTCAACACAATATGTTAACCGTTCTTATCCCCTATCTCTCTATGATCTTCGTGTTTCCAATTGTGAGTGAGTGAGCTCATTGTAGCACATGGTACTCAATTCGCTCATCTGATTAGATCGTTTAATATCTTGTTGCATTATTTTACGGTTGCATTCAAGTTCTTTTTCTATCTCTCAGTCGTTCATTACCACATGCCACAATTCGATATTAGAGAGTAACATGGTCACCTATTTTTTCTGCTAAGCTTGTTTGCACAAGTTTGATGTCAAATTTTATGCGTCGGACGCAAGTGAAGGCGTGAAAATAACAAATTTGATATGAATGCAGTTTGTAGTAGTAGTTATAATTGATTTATCTCTAGTTCATACTAATTTTTTAATTGAAGAAATTTCATCAATTATATAAAAAAAATTCTATTATTCTTTCTTTTAGTACAAATATTTTTTCATATTTCTTCTTTTTAGTGAATATATTTCATCTATTATATGGTTTTTCTTGTTCTATTATTCTGTCTTTTAGTACAATTTTCTTAAGTACTTTGTCGGGTGAAAAACTTACAGTTTTGTACTATCAGGGTGTAATACTTAATTTGATTAATTTGCAAGTGTAACCGACACTATAAGTGAATGAGGAGCTTTTGGTTAAATCTAGAGCTCCATGTGGATGATAGATAATAGTGACATATATGTAACTCACAAAGAAATTGACATGGACTAATTAAATTAAATTATTTCAACACATATGAGTGAGAAAGTAAGGTAAAAAATTTACTTGTCAACATATTGTTAAACACAACAGAATTATATTATATATAGATATAGATACTTGATTCATGAACTATTTTATGTAAACATAGAAATAAAGACATTTCAAATATTATATATGTTTTTAACTTACAGATTCTACCTCTATTATTTGTCTATTAAAACTAAGATGTATATATCTATTACATGATGTCCCAATTGGATGACACATACCGCAACTTTGGACTTTTCATTTGTGACTTAACAACCAAATTGCTAAACCTAGTAAATTGCACTTAGCACCAGTTTAACTAAAACTCTACAAAAAGTCCGGCTAACAAATTGTATTTAACATTTATTATTTCAGTATCAATTTTCTATATTTAACTTTTCAATTATCTTTTTATTTCTTATTTTATTGTGTTTTTTTTAATTTATTTTAACCTTTCACAAATTTAAAGTAATTACAAATAATTTTGTTAAGGTTAGGTGCAAATAATTTGTTATATGGATGAAAACTTAATTTTTTTTAGGTTAAAATGTAAAACTTAGTTCGATCAACTTGTTAATGAAAGAGAAATTGTAAGTGAATAATGAAATTTGCCTTAACTTTAGAGTTCCATGCGGGCGAGAGAACTATGAATTGAAAATTATCAAAAAAATTGATGTAGAGTTAAATATTTTTTTTTGCCAATCCAATAAAAAAAAATTAGATTATAAAAATAAATACGAACAGAAATTCATAATTATTAAACACACTAGAATTTTGGCGCATGCAATGCGCGCGCGTCACGTGTTATGTATACAATATTGATTGGTGACTTTTACATTTAAGATAATTCTGTAATTTATACTATGGATAGTGAAATTTTTTGAAAAAAAAAAAAATCTAGTGTTACTACAAGAAATGTAATAGTTTGTGACAGACTTATTTGTGGGCGTCGTATTACCTTATTTATAGGGAATTGTGAAAATCTCTTACAAGTACAACATTCAATTTTTTTAAGGGAGTGATTCATAACAAAAAAAAACTTACCTAGAAACTTCCGTGAAAAATTTCTCACAATTTTTTTTGTTTTGTAGAAAATTTCCTTAGAAACATATAAATCCCTTGAAAATTTATAAACCTCCCTTGAAAATATTGTTTGTAGTGTTTTTTTTTCATAAATAACAAAAATGATTAGTATAAAAAATATAGCCTTTATTTTATACAAAAATGATTGTATCTAGAAGTATAAAAAGAAGTTATATGAATAAATGAAAAGGGCATAGCATAAGAGTTGAACATAAGTGTGTATAGTCTAATTAGTTGTATTATGGTCCACAATATATAGGCATTGTATTTAGTATTTGTTATTGCATAAGAGTTGTTGATTACTTATTTAATTTTATATGGTTACATACTTCATATATATATATATATAAGATAATTTTTTTTTTCGTATGCATAACAGTTCAAAAGAGATGAAGATGATGAAATTTAATTATGAGATTAATAGTATCATAACAGGAAATAGCAATAACACAATAAATCTCATGATCATCTATAAACTTTGTTATTTTAAAAAAGTTGATTATCATTTTTTTTCTTATTATTTAGATGCATTATTAGAATTAAAAACATAGAGTTGTCTAATTGCTAACAACAAAACCAATTAAGTAACATATTTCCCTCCAACCACATTATTAAGGTTTAGATTTCGCATAGGCATTCAATCTTACGAATAGTTGTATGAGTATTTATAACAAAATTTAGAATATATAATAATTCTCAATCTCCTCATCAGCAGCATTTCCTAACTAAATCATTGCATTTGAATTTGGACATTACTTAGTAAGATTTTAGTCGTACATAGTCAACAGTTGCATAATTTACGTATTGGGAAATAAATATAATTTACGTATTGGGAAATAAATATTAACTTACCGTTGTCATTAGGATTGATAGAAAACACGCATTTCTTTTGCTTTGCACTATCCTCAAAACCTCTCTCCAGCGCCACACCCTCGACTCTCTCCAACATCGTCCTATCTCGATAAAAGTATATATGTAAGGCATGTTCAAATCTTCTGTCTGGCCCCACACTCTTGACTCTCTCGAACATCGTCCTATCATTAACCGACGATCATTTTCCAACCGAGAAGACAAAGTGTATCTATAAGTTGTGGTCCACTGTACTTCGAAGTTTGTGTTTGTCTCTACCGGTAAATTTTTCAGGACGCCGAGTCATTCTCCCTCTCTTTTCCATGAATCACGTTTTATAACCTAACATGAGAAAATTGAATAGTAATGATAATATACATAACTTTACTGAGTACGGCAAGACCAAATACATTCATTGGAGAAGTAACCAATGTTATGTTGAGCCCCACCCTCCTTAAACAACCTAACCACCATTCCAACAATGCATGAACTGTTGAATGAGTCGCTGAAATATGGAAGTTCCAACCGGTTTGTTTATTGTAGTGGATCTTCTTTACCAATATCATGCAGTAAAGAATGAGTTATATGTCGATAAAGGCATAGCGCAATACCTGAGCATAAGGATGTATTTGGAATATCTGGGGTGTGGTGCACGCTGTGTAGTTCTTCCTGCAGAATTTTGCGTCGGGCATTTCGAGCAGCTGATGTTCTTTGCTTGTCTGCAGGGGTTAATTAAAGCCCGTTCCTTGTCATATAGCTTGCGTCGCAATTTATCTGCATTAGTAACAGCCGATTAAGCATGGCTAATATGATACTTGTTAAATTAGACTAAAATGTAATTTGGTTATACAGATGTGAGATTTTGGTAAACGAAGACTGATCACAATTCCCGTTAAGGAAATACACCAATAAAAGCGGCTACGGTTTGAAAACTGCCAATACCAGAACATGAGGGCTTGCTGTCAATTCTGATAGCCTGATCATTAATCCTTACGTGTTGTAGTTCTTCACGTTTACGTTTACGGTGTGCATTCCGGGCAGCATTTGCATGTTGCTTTGCTGCATGGGTTAATTTGCAAGAACATGCCTTGTCATATAGTTTGGGACGATGTTTTGCTACAATGGAAGCAAATGATTACCCGTGTAAGGTTGTCATAGTTGTTAAGTAATTATATGAAAGAATGAACAGTATGCAAATATAGGAAAAACTGAACAGCATGTGATGGTATAGACTATAGACTATAGATGGAGTACCCGCGTCCATGACTGCATGTGATGGTATAGATGGAGTACTTACATCCATGACACCAATAAGTAGACTTTGTTGGTACTTTTAGAGTGCGAACAAATCTGCTTACGTGTTGTCTGTGCATGTATAATTCACCTGCGTTTGTTCAGTATAGAGCATATAAGATGAGTAACAGAGAAAATAATGAATCCATGATAATTGATTAAGAATTAGAAATGTGGTTGGTTAGGCTTTTCGGGGGAAGTAGTGTTTGCTGTCGCGGTGATTTTTTATGGGGTTTTTTGTTGTGATGGTGTGGGTTTTTGTTTCTTGTGATTGTCTCTTTTGTCAGTTTGGTTTAGGTAGGAATATGCATTTGGTTGTCTACAGAATGAGTGTTATGGAGATGTATGCTCTTTGGAACATCTTCTACTATTTGTAGTAGATTTAAAAAAAAATTAGTTTTTTTTTTTCCTACATGTGTCTTTAGTTTTGTTGTGAGAAAGCATTTGTTGAAGCTAATGGAGGTTAAAAAACGCACTGGTTTGAATTCACCATCTGAGTGTGTCAATTTCTTTGAAGGTGAAGTATATTTTTCCTGAATTGCAGTTCCAATGGCAGTTCGAATTTACAGAAGCAAGTAGTCATGACAGACCTTAGTGACTGATCTATCATATGCTGTGTTGAATTCATATATTTAGGAGATTGGAAGGAGCATGTATGAGTAAAGCGTATACATTGTTTAGAAGTTCGTTAGTAGAAAATCGTTGGGGCATTTTGGCGCCATTGCTTAGAAGTTCGTTAGAAGAAAATCGTTGGGGCATTTTGGCGAGCAGGTAATGTGCAAAACGTTAAATTCTTTAATTGTTAGTAACGAATATGTACGGGCGCATAGTTAGAAGGAAGGAGAGTGTATCGTCAGTTACCTGAGTAGTAGCAATGAAGGACGGTGAAAACAGAGCAGTAGATTAGCACTGATAAAGACAGCTGATTTGCGTAGTACGTGAGATTTGAGGCGCACGGCTGAAGCTGAACACGGACAGTTGTACTTTTCTGTGAGGATCGGTTGTCGACGGTGGAGGCGGATGGCTGAACACGGACAGTCGTACTGTTCTCTGAGGATCGGTTGTCGACGGTCTAGGAAGAACAATGACTGTGGAGTGTGGTTTTGGTGAGAACTTGGCGGGACAAAGGATGGTAGTTACAATTGACTCTCTGAGACAGATGAAGGATGGTAGGTACAGTTTTGTGTATTGGTTTGTTTGATGCTGTCGTTTGAGGCATTGTAGTGTAGAGAGATGTTCAATCGGCGCAAGATCAGGAATGGAGTGTCGGAGACAGAGGAGCGCGCCAAAATTGTTGTTTGCGAGGACAATTTTAAATTTACAGATTTTTATTTATGTAATAGATTAATTTTTTATAAATGTAAATACAAAATAATTAATTAGAAAGAATTTAAGAGTTTCGAAAAGTAAATAAATACATTAATATATAGTACATGCAATTAAATAATAATTGATTAAAATCATATAAAATAAGGGATAAATTTAATCTATTAGCTAATTAAGATCATACCAATGTAAATGCATTATTTAAATATTTATGTAAAATGAAACATATCAAAAATGAAATATTATTTCTTTAATAAAAAAATTAGAAAATAAAAATTAATACATACAATTATATAAAAAATAGAATAAATAATATATTTTTATTTGAAAGAAAAAAAAAACAAATAAACCAAATGAATGATGCTAGATGTCGGACCTAAAAATCTGACCTAAGGCGATTACGTTTATAAACGTGGATTTTGAATAGAGTCGCCACTAGTTAATTATAAGGCTAACTAGAATCCTAAAATACCTAAGCGAATAACAAGTTAAACACCTAGGTATAAAATCGGTCTACGATCAGAAATTTGAGTTCGGGGGTTCTATTACGAATTAAAACACATGGAATTAATCACGTCCTTTCGGTACTCTATTCACAAATTTGCCAATTTCATTATTGATTATCATCTAAAAATCAATTCTAAATTAAAAATATATATATATATATACATATAAAAAAAACAGTGACAATTATCACATAGAATTCGAACCAAACACAACCTAATACATTGAATACATATGTAATTTATACAATAAATCATTTATTATTTAATTAACTTTAATCTAATTAAATAATACTTATATAATAACAATGATATATAGAAATAATAACTAGAAAACAAAAGAAGGCTTGCAGGTATAACTTATAATAATAATATATAAAAATAACAAAAACAAACAAAAGGGAATGCGTACCTGACTTGTCCAAAAAATTAATTTGTACCTGTAACAGCAACAAAGAGCAGCGATGGAGGGCCTAATCTTCGGTTCGACGAGGAGCTCTGGACGGACATGGACAGATGTGACCGGAGCAGCAGGAGATGACCAGATCCGGCGAAGGGTGGACGAGTGGCTATACGAGGCAGTCGAACATCAGACAGCGAGAAGGACTGCAGCGAGAACATGACGATGGCAACGGTCCTGCTCATGGTGGCTACTCCGGCGAGGGCGAACGTAGTGGAAGGACTCCGTGGCAGCAGCAGCAGCAGGTGGACTCCGCAACAGGTCGATAGATGGTCGAGATAGCAAACCGGAGGAAGGACTGGGCGGAGGTCGGAATCGGAGCAGCGGCAACAAATTGGACAGAGCCGTAGGAGCCCATGGGCGGTGGTTCAGAAATTTCAAGGACACGATCGGAGGATCATCACGTGGTCAAAACCGAAGCTAACGAGCTGTGTGGGTTTGAAAGGGAGGGAGCATCCGATCGGGGGCATGAAGGTAGCTTACGGTGGTGAAGTCTGATAAATTAAACACTAAGAAAAAAAACATTCAGCTATATATGTATATACATAGATAAAGAATACGTTAGCTACAATATACATATACAAAATATATGAAAGCAAAGAATGCACGATGCACTGAATCAATGGAAGAGTTTAATTCTTTATTGCGGCCTTCTTCTCCCGTTTACATTAAAGAAACTAGCTATTTATAACACAAAGTCCTAATCTAAACTAAGCAACAAATATTGTTGAATTATTCTCTAATAAATGCTAAATATTCAGAAAATATACTCTAAATATTCAACAAATATTTTCTGCAATAAATACAAATAACTATCCTAATTTAAGCCAGTCCTATCTTTGGAAACTTTGCCAAATTTAGACATTTCCTCATTTAGGTGCGCCACACATCACGCGAGTCGCGCGTGGTCCAAAATTAGGTGTTTACACTAGATATGATCATTTCAAATCATTAAATTAAATAGGTTTTGAAGTGTTTGGTGTAAGATCAATATTATCAAAGTATAAGTTGTAAAAATTAAATAAATACATCAAGTAAATAGTTAGCTTTAAATTAAGAAGGTAGAAGATAAGAAAATTTAATATTACATAACATGCAGAAAAAAAACAACATAAATTATTGTTATTTAGAAATATTATACACATATTAGATGATTTCAAAGTTATAGATTGATTTTAATAATTTGAATTTTTAAAGTTGCAAAGTTTAGAAACAAATTTTCGAATTTGATCTCTAATATAGTGTATGTATAGTTTATTATGTATGTTATTGAATATTGATCCATCGGTTGGCACGAGGCTAATTTTATTACTAATAATCTCAAACAAAATTTGGAAGAGAGCAATTTTACTGTGGATAAATGCTCAATTTTGCACTATATGCCCCTCTAAATTCTGTTAATTCATACTAGATGCTAACCCCACGTACCGCGCAGGAAAGAAAATAGAATAAAAAATTGAATTTAGCATTAAAAATAGTTCAAAAAGTAAAATCGTTAGAATTAGATTTAAGGAATAAAAATAATTTAAAATTTTTAATAGATATAATATTTATTTATTTTAATTATTTATGAACATAAATAATGAAATAATATGTTATATGTATATTTAAAAAATTGGACAGATGATAATCAATTATTCCATTCAACACTCATGGTTATAACATGTAATTTTAGAAAGAACCACAACATCAAGTATTAACATTAGAATTACTCTTTTGACAAAAAAAAACATTAGAATTACTCACAAATTTGGTAATTACAGCTCCGGTCGTTCATTCAAAGGCCCACTTCATGTCGGTGAGTAGTAAATTAGAGAGGTTCCCAAAGCTACAATATCAATGTTAGAAAAGTAAGCATTCCATTCGACAAATTAATAGCAACAACCACCATATCAACATTAGAATTTATTCACAATTTTGGAAATTGCAACTCCCCAACCTTTATCGAATGTCCTTTTATTGACGGTGTGGTTTGTATCTGATGGTCCCAAACTAACACAATGATGATGGTCCCATACTACCCTCAAAGCGAACCTAAACCTCTACATATTATTTTATAGTAAGAATAAGAATAATAAAATATTAATTAAGATACTAAAAGAAAAAGGTATATAGATGGCTGAATAATAATAAAATTTGATGTTAATTAAATTTTAGTTAGAATATAAAAGGTAATAATATACATATATGATATATATGCATATAAAACTAAATATATTTTTTACCGTAAGCGAATTGATATGAAAAATATTACAAAGAAACTAATGAGCAAGAAGTGAGTTCTATAAATCAAGGAGGAAAGTACATGCATGGAAATGTAAAGAATTAGCGTTGCAGACGTACGTTTCTAAGGTACTCCTGTTCTTGTGCAGATTTACATTGCAACACCTAATTCATCAACCAAATTTGTTACTTCAATCACGGGAAGTTCAATAATAATTTTAACATAGCTTCAACATTCATCATCAGTGAGGCCTCTAACCATCTTCACCTCTTTGATCGATATAACCAAGTTTGAAACTCCCCTAATGCATGGATGGTGAGAAGTATGTGCCCTAAACCCAAGTTATACTTTATTTTGGGACGAAACGCATGCAATATCGAATTAAATAAGCTTGAAACTTCATCGGTAGGGTTTAAAATGGTTTGTGAAGAATATATATTAGTGTAAAGAGACACGCCGGTAGGGTTTAAAATGGTATTTTATGAAATAATATAGATGTATATATTAGGATAAATATAGACACGCCCGGGAGGTTATAAAGTTTTTGAGGAAATAATATAAATATATATATTCGGGTAAATATAGACACGCCTCGGAGGCTATATGCCTATAATATTCTAATCGTGCTTTGTTAATATATTTAAGTTATTAATTATTGCTTACGTGGTGGCCTATGGTCTTCCGGAACCAAACTGTATAGATTTATTATTTAAATGGAAACTTTTAATTAATTTGTTTCTATAAATTGCGTAGATATCATAATAGAAAATAAAAATACTTTTTAATTTTCAATCAATCAATATTATGTATCTAAATTTAGAGAACCCCTATTAAATTCCGATTAAATTAGGAAACGGTGACTGCGTAGACTGTCCACGTGTCGACCAGAGGGCTTCCAATACCGAATTAATATAATATAGTAAATTTGTCCAACTTTAATTGAGAACATAAAAAAACTGTCGTGCTAGTGATATTTTTATTTATTACTATGATTATATATTTACTATATTAATTTAAAAATAAAAAACTAAATGAGATTATGTAATTGTGAGAGAAAAATTGACCTAGATTAGATTGTTAATGAATGTTAAAATTCTTTGAGATTATAAATTTAATTATTTTTTTGGGCAAATTAATTATAGACTATTAGTAATTAGAAAACTAATGTAGATCATTCGAATCAACCACATGAAAAACTCAACATAGATAATTTTTTATCGGATTTTGACTTTAAAAAAAGAATCACGATTTTTTATCAAAAATTCGAAGAGAGCGATTGTAAAGCACTTGACAAATATTGTTGATTGTTTTGAAAATTACAGTGTATAACTTTTAGTGTTTATTTATTGTATAGTTAATCTAATATATTTGCCCCTCTAACTATTTATCCTGGCTTCGTGTCTGCATACCAAGTCAATATTTATTAATATGATTTTTATTTTAATTAATTATTTTCAATTACCACAATAAAATAATAATTATCAGTAATGTAAATTTTCAATATCATTACGATTTATGCTTAATAGTAAAAAATACGGATCATAATTAGAAAATTTATTTATATAGACCATAATTTACTTTCATTATAGTATTAATTTTCATTTCAAGATACCCACCTAAGAAAAGTAGTCAATTTTGTCAATATTATAAAATATTGCCATAATTATTCATAATTATGGTATTTATTTGTGTTCATTAACTCAAGAAATATTCGCAACAAATTATAGAAAGAAAATAAATATCTAAATAAAGTTAAATACATTATATAATGGTATGTTTTAAAGAGGCAATTATAATTGCAAATAACTATATAAATTATAAAAGAAAATTATTAATAAATATTTTTTGCTACTTTCTTAAAATTATTTAAATAGAATGAGTATATTTTTTATTATTGAGATTAATTACATATATATTTATTAAAATTGGTGATAATGACATAAAAAGCAACAATACAAAAGAATGTGAAATTATCTTTTTTTTTTCCTTTTTTTGTTTAATTTAGAAAATTTAAAAGTTAATAGAATGAAGAGAGTTAAAAAAAAATAGTGTCGTAAATGAATATATGTTTTTTTTTTTATGAAACTATTTTTTAGTTATGTATCAACTAAAAAATATCAGAAGTGTCATATAGTTGTAGTTTTACCGTTTCATCATTCAACAAATTATAGTATATTTACCACCCAACTTCTATTTATTTTCTTATTATTCAAAGCACTATGTTGTTGTTTCTCGCCTGCTTATTTTATATTTTAAACTTGCTTAAATTTTTTGAATCAATTTGCCTTTTTATTTCTGTTGAATTTTATGTATTTTAAGTAAATGTTTTTTTTTTATTTATGAAACTATTTTTTAGTTATGTATCAACTAAAAAATATCATAAGTGTAATATAGTTGTAGTTTTATCGTTTCATCATTCATTTATTTAAATTTATTTTGTCTAATGATTTTTTTTTATTTTCTTATGAAAATTCTTAGTTATTTTATTACATACCATTAGAAAAAAGAATTCACATATATTATTATACGTTCTTAAAAATCGCGTGGGCTCTTATATTTTTAGGTTCAATTAATTTGTTTTTTTTTTCATTTTTTTAGGTAAGGATTACAGTTACAACAAGCCAATAAAAAAAAAACTATCAAGTGTCTTTAACTTTTAAAATTTTAGAATGATCTAGAAAAATAAAAAACCTCACATAATATATGACACCTGACATAATTTTAATTTTTTTAGAAGACATATTTGTATTAAATTGGGCCTAAGCTAGAAAGTATACAAGAAATGATTTTGAAAATTTAATCACATTTTTTTCTTCTCAAAAGGGGTAGTCATCCGGAGCCACCTCAAAAGAGTTACATTATTACTTTATAATATAATTATATTAATCTTCGTTCGTATCAGATAATTAAGCTACGTAGAGTAAATTGTTAACCATAAATATTTATATTGTGAAAGTCCCAAATGGAGATTGAAACCTACTAACTTAAATATGGGGTCTTTACTTTTTTTTTTTTGTAACAACATGGTGGAGTCTTTATTTGCTATTAATGTTTATTTATTTGTTGATGGCATATAGACATTTAAATGCAAAAGATAGTGGGTTAGATAGATCATTTCTCATCATTATTAAAAGAAAGGTCTGCAAAGAGAGATCTCAGACATCAAATCAAACACAGTATTCAATGAGTTGCTCAAATCAAAGAGAGTTGAAACGTGGTGCTTGGTCTAAGGAAGAAGATGAGATTCTCGCCAACTATGTCAATCTCCACGGTGCAGCCAAATGGAGTAGGATTGCCAATATTTCAGGTACGTGCATAAATAAATTGGGATTTCTTCAAAAATTTAGTTATACGTCCGGCTAGGTTAAGTTGAGTCAATTTCGTGTTTGATTTTCCAAATTTTAGAATTAAATTAAACAAATTAAAAGTTAGAAAAGTATTAGAGGAACTAAATTGAACAAATCAAAAGTTTAGGGCTACTCACGTGTATGGCACATGACACTTAATAGCCAAATCGGACGGAATTTTAACGATGGTATGAAAAGTGTACAAAATGCAAAACGTTGGTACAAAAAGTGTACAAAAAAGAGATCTGATACCAAAAGTTGATTTCAATCAAAGAAGTGGTATGAAACGAACCATTATCCCTAAATAAATTATATATGTTTGTATTTAATTATTTGTTCCATCAATAATGTAATGGTCGATAGCTAGGATTTTTGATATAATTTAACTATATGTATATAAAACTGTCATTAGGGTTGAAGAGATGCGGCAAGAGTTGCAGGCTGCGGTGGCTAAACTACTTGAGATCGGACATAAAGAGAGGTGACATTACTGCCGACGAAGAAGACCTTATTATCCGACTTCATCGACTTCTTGGTAACAGGTGACTGAAATTTACGATCGACCACTTGAATAACTATTATAAAATCAAACATTAAAATAATAGATGAATGCGTAATCAAAATGTAATAGTGAGAATGCGTGCTTTTGTAATCTCTCACGTACGTACTGAAACATTTTGAAGACCATGATCACGTGAAACTTTTGTAGTTAAAATTTGAAATTTGACTTAGTACTATAGAAATTTAAACATGCGCACTCTGATATTATGTGAAAATTTTAATTTGACCGCTTGGTTTATTGTACTAAAACCACCTTAAGGTGATATTTGAAAGTGTTGTTTAATCATAGATTAAAGTGTATTTTGGTGTCATACATTTGCGTTTTGTAGAATTTTGGTGCATCTATTAGATCAGACGTCAAGTTTGACCGTTAAATAATTTTATTTTATTTTCAATTTAGTCCTCCAGTTTATATCCATAACTTTTAATTTTTTTTTACAATTTAGTCCCTAAAGAGTTCAAATCGGACCTAGATCGAAATTGACCGAGTCAAGATCAGACACATGGCTGGTCGGTCTCCGGCTAAAGTCTACAGACCCGGGCGACCCTAGACAGGGTCAGACCCATGGATGGGTTGACCCTGGATCGGACCCTATGGTCAATTGACCCAACTAGGGTCCGACCGATGGCTGAGTCTGATCTTGGCTAGGATCACCCAGGTCTGGGGACCTAACCAGGGTCCAACCCAGCCATGAGTGTCGGACCCTAGCTCGGTCAATTTTAATCTAGGTCCGATTTGGAATTTTTTGAGACTAAATTGTAAAAATCAAAAGTTATGAATATAAATTGGAGGATTAAATTGATCAAAATAAAAGTATTTAACGATTGACTAACAGATGCATCAAAAGTCTACAAAAACGCAAACGTATAACACCAAATGTCTAAAAAAATATATGACACCAAAAGACAACTTTAGTCTAGCAAAAAAAAAACACTTTTAACACTTTCATTATTATATTTCAACGGTAACTTACTTTACCTATATATATACACATAATTATATGCTTTTTTAGATATAATATTGTATCAAACTACTATGTGGTTTTTAAATCATGAAGTCTTATTTATTAACATTATTATGGTTCCTATACTTCAGGTGGTCATTGATTGCTGGAAGACTTCCCGAACGAACAGATAATGAGATAAAAAACTACTGGAACACTTACCTTATGAAGAAGCTGAATAAAACACATTCTTCTTCATCGACATCTAATCACAACACAATAATCATAAAATCCAAAGACGATTCGCAAAAAACCCGAGCCGATGATAATGATGCTGATGATAAATTGGCGAGCAATCTGGATTCATTACCAATTTCAGCAAAACAAGACGAAGGAGAGTTAGAAACAAATAAGAATGGTATGAATTTCTTGTCGAGCGAAAACAATGTCGATTTCTTGGAAAACATCGGTGAGATTGAATGCAACTTTTCGAGTGGTTTGGGTGTCGATCCCGTAGCGTGTTCTTCGGCGCAGGGTTCAATTATCTGGGAAGATGATGATGCGGAGTTTCTTGATGTTGAGATGATGAAGTATAATGGAGATGGGGATCTTATGTTACTTGATATAGAGCTAAAGAAACTTGCTTCATTTTTGGATCTTGATGAATAATAAATAAAATATTTAAATCTAAAATTAGGTCGTGTGTGGACCAAATTAGGTGTTTATAATATGTATACAATAGTATTGCATGGAGATTAAAGAATTATGAATGTGATAGTAGAATTCTAAACGTATTGATAACATATATTGTGAAATAAGACAAGTAATAAAGTAGAGAAGTGAATGATCTTTATTTTCATATGCAATGACTCTTTTTATAATAAAGAAAATCTATACAAAATCTTGGAAACATAGTTTTAGAATAAGTAACATCTAGAATATCCATAAAATATAGTTCATAACAATATCATATTTTTTTGTATAAAACTTATTTCGAAAATATTTTCCACTTTAAATAGGATTATCAATTTTTTATTTTTTAAAATAAAAATAAAATAAAAAAAATTAAAGGGTAACTTGGTAAATTATACAATTATAGTTTATAAAACGCAATTAGTCTTTGTCATTTGATCAAGTAGCCTTCTGTTAGATATGAACAGATTTGATAAATATATAAGTAGAGTTTCTCAAATATTAAAAAGAAAAAGAAAACTACGAAGCAACTGATAAATTCAAAGAGATGCCACATCAGATAGAAAATAATCAAATATATGCCTCAAGATCCAAAGTAAGAAAATATTTAAACCTTAATTAACAAGACAAGATTATATATGTCGCTAATGCATTTGGGCCTAAGATTTGTTTAGTGATAGTAAATTGTATTGGTTGATAAGGATGGATCGCAAGCTGCTTGCTTGCCAGTGCCATAAATCAATTAACCGAGAAACTATCCTTTTATAATACAAAAACATATATCACTTCCTTTGAAATAATACAAAATATAATGCCGTAAAATCGAAACTTCAGCCTCTTCTTTGCTCTATGCTCTGCTGTTTTATTCTCAACTTTGAAAAATAAACCTAATTATTAACTTCACACCATTCTCTTGATCAAACCCTGCAGATTCTCTCAAGTAACCTTCTTCATATCACGAACAGCTGTGAGATGATCCTGCATGAATATTGTATCGATCGGGTGTCAAATTTTCAAAACTACGAACTAATTTGTGGAAGTATAATTTTTTTTTTTTTTAATATCGGTATTACAACAGCTGGTCAAGTGATTCGTCTAAAATTTCACAAACTTACCGCAATGAAATCGAATGCCTGAGTCTCCTCTTGCTGCTGATTACAGCATTTGCTCATATTGCTGTAAGTCGGTGACACGAACCTAGTATCGAACATCGTCATCGTATTATCGACTACAACACCATTACCAAATGTGCCATTAATGGCAATTTCTTGGGAGCCAAGCAAGCTACTTAAATCCCCATTATGGATAGGATACTTCTCTGGATTTGACTTCTGGTTGATGGATAATCCTGCCATTAGGTTGTGGATATCTTCTAATTTAGGGTTTTCTCGACCGGGAGGAACGAATTGGAAAACAGTCATCTCCGGTTCTTCTGTGTTAAACGAAACATCGGCAAAAGGATCGACATTGTTCGTGAGTTCATGAGATTCGATGTTCAAGATAACGCCGTCTCCTAATAAATCAACAAAAGGATCGGGGTTTTTGCGATCAATATGGTCGATTTTGGGCGAAACTTGTCTTCCATGGAAACTATATGCATCCCCAGTGTCTATAAGGTTGGGAATCTGGGAAGAATCTTTTGATACATTCAATGGTTTAGTAGATGCGTTGTCTAGAAGACCTAAGACCTGTCGGATCATAGCAACGACGAATCAAATCAAGAATCGGAGATAAACGAGACGAAATTACCAGAAATACATACCCTCTTAGCCTTTTCCTGCAAAGAAGCTTGTGGAAACCCTAAACATGTAACCAAAGCATCTTTCTTGTGACCAAAGTAATCTGCTACAATGGAGAATGCTTCATCTTCTTCTTCTTCACTCTTTTTCCGTATAATCGACTCGAGAACACATACCGCTCTCATTCGGACCTGCCAAAATCGGAAATTACCGAATAACGCTGTCAAATCAAATCCCTTGAACAATGTGATCAAATTTGAGCCAACAAGCCGATACGGAAGGTACCAGAATTACCAACAGAATTTAAATTCGTCGGCAAAATTTACCGACAAAAATGTATTTAACCCAGAAAATTACCTGCCACTGCGAAGAACGGATCTTCGATTCAAGAACTCGACTAAGAGCGATCCCGTCGAGTTTTGCAGCTTCGATTAGGAAAACCCTAACACTATCCCTCGTCGGCTGGAGTCGAACGCCACCGATCGTCACAATAGTTTCCACCAACTTCTCTTCTCGAGTCTTACTTTCGATCGATTCGGGCTCGTCATGCTCGACCCATTTTCGATCCTCTCGAAACATCGATTCCGATTCTCCGTCCGTTTCTTCACGGAAACCGGTGCCTCCGTTTCTCGGAGGATTGAAAACAAAACCGGCATTGCTTTTAGGGCTTTCAACTTGCACATACTTATCAGGGTAATCAATTTCTACAGTCAAAGACCTCCATAGATTCCGGCCCTTCGAGTTAGGGTTTCCGTGTTGTATCAACGATCGGCCTCGAGCAAGACTGTTGAGTCCTTGCTTAATCGAAGCGGTCCCGAATCCGAGCATTCCGGTCAGGAACGATGATTTTTTTTCCTCGTGGTTAAAGTTGGTGTTTCCGAAGCCTTCGATTCTTCGGTTGAGATTCTCGGGTGGTGTTGTTGAAATGACGGTATCGTGTTCGGAGAAGATGGCGGCCATGATTTCCTGAGCCGAGTCTCGAACCGCCTTGTTTAGGGCGTCGCCTTTTAGAGGGTCGGGGTGGCCTTTGTAGTGAAGAAGATGGCGTATCGCGGCGGAGTTTCTTTGCATTTCGCTTTGAAACTCGGCGCTTGATTTTCCGGTAGCGTATTTGATTAGCCTAAGAACCTGTAGAAGTGTCTCAAACTCAAGTAACATCGATTTTTCTATGGATAATTCTTTTCATTGTCTAGCTAGATAAAGCTTCATTGCGCATAAGAAAAAAAAACATGATTTTCCATGTTCGGATAAAACTCATAAACTTGAAGAAAATAAATTATGTTTACCCTTATGATGGTAATGTAATGATAACAAAATAAAGGATATGGTTGTAAGTGTCATGATGCCAACTCTACACCTTCATGTTTTTCAAGGTAATTTTTTTTAATGGTAAAGTGTATTGATGATAATATATATAGCATGTTTCACTTACATCTAGAATACTAACATTCTTATTTTTTAAAGGTATTTTTCTTTGCTACATTTGTAACATGTTTATTCCACACCTAGAATAATCTATTTAAGGTGTTAGTTATGAATGTTTTCTCATTTCCAAGATTCTGATGAGTTTTGAATATGAAACTTCCAGTTAATAATGAATCCATAAACCGTTACAAATATTTGATTGCACTTCTAAACATGTATTAACCATTAAACAAGCTACTCTAGAAATATGCAATTTAGAGACATATTTTTCTATTTCAGAAAATTATACTACTCAACATATATAACAACTGCCTCACTATGGCAAAGATTTCATATATAGCAATTGCACAATCAATAATAATACTGGGTATTTCTATCATGTTTCAAGATCACCATGCTTTTGATACTTTTTTTTGTTTTTCTATTGCCCTAAAGGTGAACCCTAGAGGGAAATTAATATTATTAATAGTATGATGCAAATATTAGGTGTTGTTAAAAAATTTCGTTTTTTTTAATACTTTTAAAGTTTTACATATGTTACAATTAAGTCCAACTTAGTAATAAAAAAACCAAAAGTATAGTACTCTTGGAGCATGCTAGAAAAATCCTATAATATTAAGTTGAAAATATATGTATATGTGTGTAAGAAAAATATATAATTAAGTACCTTGTGTTTAACAACGGGATCCTTGTGATCAAGGCGTTTGAAGATCAACTCCGACACCTCCCTGACAATGCTGACGTCAGATGTCCTCAAAACCTCGGAAACCTCGTCAAGTTTATACACAGGCGTCATCTTGCAGTCGGCCGAGGTGGCGGAATCGACCATCCGCGATCTCCTGTACGACTCCATATTCATCGGCCGATTGATGAATCGAGCTTTAACTGGCAAAATGGATCTGATCAGGTTGAAGAAGAAGAAGAAGATGATGATAGAGAAATTAGAGAAGAGTGTTTCTAGAGAGAGAAAGGACAGGTGGGAATGAAGAACAGTGGCATGCTTCCGAGGTTGATGGTGGGTTGGTCTTTTATGTGTCGTAAGGACAGAGAGGGAGACAAAGACCGAAGCTTCGTAACTGGGCCCGGTTGCTTCGTCCCCAAGTTATCAAACAAACTGTATTTCTTCTGGGCCGCTACGTACGTTGAGTAACGGTCATCTGGAAAAAAGCGAAATAGAGAACTTTTGTGGTACGTACGGTACGGCACATGTGAACTATTACTATGGTAACGACACCTCAATGAATTTCTTATCTTTGTTGTTACATAATGTCCTAATTATATTTATCAAAAGGAAGTATATATTGTCACATTCTACCAAAAATCGATTCTTTTGATCTTTAAAATTAACTCTGAAGTTTGTTTACTATTAATTTTCTATTTAACAAAACTGACTATTCTGAGTATACTGAGAAAATACACTTCATAGAATAATATAATCTTATTACAATACATGTAGGATGGATGTACACTTATTTGATTTGATTTTTAATATTATATTATATTTTAAACTAAGAGATATTTATTTAAAATATATATATATATATATATATATATATATATATATATATTTTAATTTTGAATACTTAATTAATCTAGATTCATAATTTGTTTAAAAGTTTCTTTCAAATTAGCAGTAACCCTAAAAAATTTCAAAGACAATAGACTTTAATCTAGACCAAACTTCTTAGTTGGGGGCAATAATTGGAGTAAAATTGACAATTTTACTGATAATGTATCAATTTCAATAATTTGATCCTCATTATGTATATTATATAGCTTATATAATCCCATTCCTTGCAAGCTCCATCTTTTCACGTAGAAGAGTCTCCATTAATAGAAAGAGAATAAACCACCACCAACACCAAAGAAGGAACAAAACCTTAATAATCAAGCAATAACCATTATCAATCTCAATCAACACCCTACAATCATTTCTACCAAACTTACAATCATCCACCATGTTCCGCTACATCATCCGACTCATCAACAATCATCTCGTTCTTGAACAATAATTTCAAGTAAGGAAGAACCCTAGGAAGAACAGGCAAGTCGGCTATGTTCACGCTCATCAAATCGAACGCAATGCACGTTTTGTGCATGTGTTGTTCATCGAAGACGGGAATCTTCGGGTATCGTTGACTGAAGTGGGTGAGGATGATTCTGTAAACACCCGCAGCTGCCCCGACTTGGATTGCTTCTTCTGTCGTGCTATGGTTCCTTGCAATCGCTTCGTCCACCATTCCATCTTCAAATGTAGCCTGCAAACGAAGAAAACAAAATAACCAATAATGGAAAATGATGAATTGTTGAGTGAGATCAAATCAGGTGTAGCTGATAAGGAAAAATAATGCATCCCAACTCAGATATGTATCATTGACAAAGATGTTTGTTTGAATCATCAATCATGGTTTTTGATAGGGGTGAAACCAAAATCCGGTTGGTCCGAAAAACCGGTGAAAACCGATCCGGTCCGGACCGAAAAAATCGAAATACACGGTTTGGTTTTTGGTCGGATTTTTTAACTCTAGTTCGGTTTTTCGGTCCGGTTCGGATTTTAATCTTTGAGGACCGTGGGGACCGAACCGACCGTTATGCTAACTAAATATATATAATATATATTATATTAGTTGATATTAATTAATATAATTAATTCATTAGGTTTATAAAAATTATGAAATAAGCATTTATGAATATTATTTTTTCTAATTTTGTTTTATAATTTATTTAATTATAATAATTGACGTTATTTTTCATTTCGCTTTGATAAATTTCATGAAAATAACGAGAATTTTAAATGATAATTGTTACTTTTGGATTTTCGGTTTAAACCGAAAGCCGAACCGAAAAAACCGTAATACCAATGGACGGTTTATTTTTTCTCACATGGTTTTTTGGTCGGATTTTTTTAAGGAAAAAACCGGACCGAAAATATGGATAACCGACCGAACTAAGCAAAAAACCGGTCCGACCGGTCCGGTTTCACCCCTAGTTTTTGATGTTCACTGCAAACTCTTATCAAGTGTAGCTTCTTGAATGTCTTCTCTTCTAAACAATATTAAACTTTAAAGCTGACTTGGCATGTAACAACGGTTTGAAAAAATTGCATCTTTCAACTCCAACTGTTAGCCTACTTGCAAAAAGTTGTTGATCCTTCACAAAGAAGAAACAACTGTGAAGAGTGGGGCCCACAAATCCTAGTTGGCGGATCAGAGCTATGGTAGAAGCTTTCCAGATATAGCCATGATTTCAATACTATGTGTCGGATCATAATTGGATGTTACATGCCAACTAAGCAATTTATTGCTGACATGTACAAACAGTGTATATGAATCATAGGGTTGAGATGTTTAGTCTGGTCTCTATAGACAGCAAATCATAGAGTATGCTTTGAATACTATTTGTCGGATGTTTATGCCAGCTAAGCATTTCATTGCTGACAAGTACAAACTGTGTATGATTAATCATGGGGTTGTGAATTTACCAAAAAAAAATCATGGGGTTGTTTCTAAACTATATAGACAGCAATTCATAAGAGACATTGACATTTAAGTGCAAAGAAGTTACCTCGTGTATAAGCACTGTTGCGCCACGAGAAGCTTCCGTCAGTTCAGGACAAGGCCTAGTATCTCCAGAATAAACGACCTTCCAACCCTCGATCACCTTGCCAACACTATTAACTCTATCCGACGCCTTGAGAAGAACACCGAAAGCTTGTGGGCAGTGAACCACCGGGAAACTAACGAGAGCCTCCAACCCCGATTCACTAAGCATCTTATTCAAACGATGAAGAAACGGAATAGCCACACTCATATCAGTAGGAACACCAGGCCTCTTCAAAATGCTCTGCATTGGTGCTCCTCCAGTGAAGAGACTGGACCCATTAGACGAAATTGGAGACCCAGATTGGGATAGTTCTTGGAAAGCTTTTAATGAGGTTTCGGTGGTGTGTCTACAGTCGAGGAAGATCATTTCGAGGTGTTCCAATCTTTGGTAGGCGTCGAGGTATCGCTTGAGCTGCCTGGGTCCCACGACGAGAATTGGCTCATGAGGGACGCCTTTAAGTAGGTCGCGCCTCTGGGTTAGAATTCTGGCCAGGCCAGCGTGGTGGTCTGCGTGGATGTGAGAGATCCAAATGCAGCGGAGTCTTCTTATGGCATCGTCTGCACCCTCTAATCCATATCTAAGTTGAAAAATGAGTTAATTTAAGTGTTAGAGAAGTTCATTTATAAGTATACTACTAACGTAAAAGTGTCAATTGTCTAGCTTAATTGACAAACTCTCGAAATTAAACTAGTAGGAGTTTTGAAAGCTATTAAACAAGACTTGTCAAAGGACTCAAGAATCAAATTTACAGCACAATGTTATTGTATTATCGCACACGTTGTATTGTTATAGATAAACACGAACAGTATGCAAAAATTTATCGTGTCATCGTTCTGGCATATGCTTACACAAACACAACTTTATAACGCGTGTTCGTGTTGTATATGAAAGACCAGCGCCATAATCTTGCTTCATCTGATATGTTCACGTGCAAATATGAAATATTGAACTAGAACAAGAACCAAGAACTAGTTCCACTGGAAGTATGCCAATATGTGAAAATAGATGTACATACCGTCTTTTCAACTGGCCAAGAGTTCCTTCCCCACAGTCGAGCAGCAACCCACCCTTATCAAAGAGGTTGATATAAATCGATGTGACGTTTCGGTATTTTGATGGCTGAGAAGAACCAGTACCCAGAAGAACAATCTCCAAATCGTCTCTCCTTACATTTTCCAAACAATTAGGAACTCTGTTCTCACTCAGCCATGGTTCCTCTTGCATAAAGTCATTCTCACCTTCCGTGTCATCCCACAATTGACGTACATCATCTGATGCCTCTACTATTTCCGGAATTTCAGAGAGTAAATTGTCGAGAACTATAGAAGGAGTCATGAGGTCAGGGACAAGCTGTCTGTCGAATCCGATCTTGTCTCTTGGACGCAATATGAACTGCCATTATCGAATCGCAATACAAATTGTATAATTAACCGAGATTTTCAGGACAAAATCATGTGAAATGTCATTATGATTGAAAGAAATGCACACCTTGAGCAGATTTTCCGCATAAATTCTTGATGGTGCTGTCTCCAGAGAAGTGTTCTATTGCAGACATACCAAGAATTAGCTACTGAAGACCAAAATATTAGATAACCGAATTCTAGGGAGAATAACAAAAGGGTTAATTACCAAATTGCATATCGAAGCTTGGACAAATTGCATATCGAAGCTTGACGGAAAAAATGACCGAGTTTGGTGTTTGAAAGTTGCTTAAAATCAATTTGTTATTTGTAAAAAAAAAAAAAAAAAAAAAGTCTGTCTGTTGCAATTCATCCAAAGTTCAGTATGTAATTTGGCAGTTACCCCATTATGAAACAAACGAAAAACCGCACTTACACTAGTGGAGGTAGGATTTGGTACTGCAGATTGTTCAAGAGACCAAAAGCCTGGAGCGGGGAAGTACTGAGGACACAAGTAATTGAGCCGTGCAGAAATTCTAGCACTGGCACGAAGAATCGGAATCTCTACGTTCTTCCTGCATAATGCATGAACTTAAAAAAATAAGTAACTAATTATAATGCTGTATCTGTTTCTCATTTCACACAAAGATCAACCAAATGTAGTATTTACTTACTTCTCATGTCCAGCAATAACATGTTGCGCTGATCCAAATCTCTTCATCCATCTTTGGTAATCATCGCTGCTTATGACCGAACTTGGACTTAAATGGATAACCAACGTAACAACTTTTGGAGTCTCTTCACCAGAGTAATCAACATAGTAGCTGCTAAGCGAATCTGAGGACATCAACTTCTGGAAATGGGAAAAGGTGGGGCAGTCGACAAGGAGAACAACTGGACCAGGAGTAGACGGATCCATTACTTCATTGGGCTCAATCTATAGAATTAGAAAATAAATAAGTACAAACAATTATCAATGAAGATTCGAATAGAGATCGTGTCGTTTAAACCTCACCATTCTTTTAAGTTTATTTGAGAAAACTGGAGTCCCGAGTTGCAACTCACGGTATGCCGGTCCAGGTCTTATACCATATATGTCCTTGGCTTTCTCAGGGCGAAATTTTCCCTTGAGTTCAGCCAATTCACAAACATATACCACAGAGATGTCACCGAGCTTCATTTTAGACCCAATTGTGACTTCTTCGCCAAGTGTTTCTGAGAACTCATCGCCATCTACTTCTAAGGACCTTTGATCTGAAGGATATATGTCGGTCTTTTCTGGCCAGAGAAGGATTGCTGATATCTTAACAACATCATCTTCAACAAGTACAATAGGAGACTTCAATTGATCTAACTCGGGCAAAATAGTCTTAGAGCTTGGAGCTGGTCCAAAGCTCTTAGAATGAACCATGGCAGCATTGGGGATGAAGGACTTCATTGCATCAACCAAGAACTTGAGATCTGATGGGCCCCAAATGTTTACCTTTACAAAAAAAAAATTCCATTCTGTTTATCATAAGCAGATTTTGCATTCGGTAAAAGGACATATTGATATTATGATACTATACTTACAGATTGTCCTTCGTCACCCATACCCGCTAGAGTTAGCAGCAGTCCTGAAGTGGTGTAAGAAAATAATAATAATCTACACGAGGTTAGGTCAATGCATACTCATACATGGATGAGGATGAAAGAGAGTAAATATTTTGTGAAATTGACGATTCTAAGAAAATAGGTTGTGCACCTGGAAGTCCACCAGAAGTCTCTGAGCAAACACGAGATAGGAATATGTGGTCTATCTGAAGAAGAGTCAGAACATCAACACAGGAACTGCAAATGTTTATAAATTATATATGAAAGAGCAGGTAAATGTAATGCCTCAAACTTAACGTACCTTTGATAGCCTAATCCTATGCTCTGTACAGAACCTCTGCAACCCCTGTAGAGATATTGGCACACTATTGGGAAATATATACTAGTGAATAAGTTATGTAACTGTATCTAATAAATGCTACGAAGCCTAAGATTGAGAAGACAACATCGACTTATCCTAGAGAAGAGACCGTTAATGTCTTTCTTTTCCCATTCGTAAAGAGTGACTTAAGAGTTAAGACCCGCTTTCCACACTCATAGGTACTTAGATAGAATCAGAAGTACATGTCAAGCCACTAAAAATAAAGATCAATGAAACAACCTTAATAGTTAAAATAGTAGACTCTGTCTGTATCGGTTCTACACATATCCATGCAGCAGAAGACTTAATAATCATAAATTGCATCATAGCACTACAACAAAGTACAAACTAATGAAAATAAAACTAATTGAAATCATTACAGGTCCTATCTGAAGATATGGAAATTCCACGACAACAGCCCTGGATTCTACATGACTGCTTATTAAGCATTATCTTTCAATAAATAGTTATGCTGCAGCAAACTGAATTTGAATTACCTCCCCAGCATTAAAAATAAATCTCTGGTGGTCAAAAAATAGCAGGACTGAAGGTGAAGTGTCCTGAGTATCCATACCAGTGCCTAGTATCTGCAATAAAAATGCTCTTTAATATTACCCAGATGAAATCTCCAGAGAAACACAAGAACAGCAAGACTAAGCAACGATATCATTCAGTCAGCAAGATACACCATGAAAGACATTGATGGTTGATCTACTTTTGGCTCTTATAGTCACACTATTCACAGAACAATCAATCAATCTGAAAAGAGCAACTGCTGGAGCAGAGAAGTTTTGCAAAGCATAGGATGAGGCCGACAAGGATAACATTGCATAAGAAAGACCTTAAAAACACATTACATCCAAATTTGTTGATTTACAAGTGATTGATCTCCGTAACTATGTGTATGAAACGTTTATACGCATCAAACTACTATTGCCTCTGCAGTATTCTCGGTTATATCTGTTACAGACTAAAAAACGATCCCCGTGGAGGTTGAGCTATCTCAACATTGTATTACACTATAATCAACGAACTCAAAGCGCAGCAAAAAGAGAAGCCAATGAAGAACTCACCAAAACAGACGTAATACAGACTGTTAATACCTAATGAAACAACATTGGAACTCTCCATCTCCTACTGCAATGGACAATTACCTGCACAAACGATATGGTGCTGGTAGGGTTGGCCCTGGGCCGCTTCTTCAGCTGCAACTCCTTCTTAGGGAAATCATTCTTGTCTCTACCTTCAGCTCTCTTCTTATTGAAGTTAGAGTTAGAGTTGGACTCTTCCATGACCGAATCCTCCTTATCTCTGTACCTGAAAGTCCGGCTCTTACGGATGAAGTTTGGGGCCGACTGTTGGCCGCCGGGGCGGCGGCGGTTGGAGGATGAGAGGACGGTGGAGAGGGAACGAGAGCGGATGGTGGCTCTGAGGAGAGAAGCGGCAAGGGGAAGAGAGGGTCTCAGAGGAGAGAGAAATGAGGTGGAAGAAGAAGAGAAAAGGAGGCGGAGGGGCATGACCTTGCTCTTATTTAACCTCCCCTTGGCCTTGGCGCCTCGTTTTCGAAGGGTTGTGGGAAAGAGATGACTGTGGTGGTGGAATGAGATAAAAACGGCACGCAATAACTTGCTGTTTTTGAGCAGTTTGTCTTCTCATTTTATTTTCTTTTGCATTTTGCAAGATATGAATAACGGAATTTTCAATTTTAATTATAATACTTTAATAATTATTAAGGCGAAAAATTCAGGTTTTTTTAAATGATGAAAATATTAAGATAATGTGAGGCGATAGAAATTGCGATTCTCGGAATGCTAAAGTTCCGATTTGTACCTAAATGTCAAGCATGTAAATACAAATCGGAACTTTAACATTCGAGAATCGGAATATGAATCATTTCCTTAAGATAATTTTACCTAATCGAGCTACTTCAAAATGATTTAACCTATAGAAATAGTTTATAGACAATATTATATATATAAAAATTTAGAATAAAAGTGTAATTATAATTCAAGTGTGAGTAATACATTTTTAAAATGTGGAGGTAATTCGGTTAACTCTTTGGCGTCGGATCCTTAATTTTAAAACCTCGGCTAGTTCCTCCTATTTTAAAAAATAATAATACTAATCATTATTTGACTTTTGGCAAAAAAAAAAATTTATTTGACTTAGTAAGCATAATTATATATTTTTAGATAATTAACATTTAAGCACTTAATAAAACTATGCTTGTATAATTAGAAACAAAAACAATATGTATATAACTTCATAGTTTTCATATTTTATTATTATTAAAGTGACTCCTCTTAGATTTTTTTTTTAAATTGGTGATAACCTCCCCCTTGGATAATTTTACACAATTATAATATACAGAATGGTTTTGAAATATTAATATATATATTAAAAAATGATAAATATCTGCTGGAATAGCTCAGTTGGTTAGAGCGTGTGGCTGTTAACCACAAGGTCGGAGGTTCAAGCCCTCCTTCTAGCGTTTTTATAGTTTTTTTTTTCTTTTTTATCTTTAAACTGAATATACGTACGTATACCATGCTTGAATTTGAAGCCAAAGTAATCAAATAGTTCTCTTCTATCTCACCAAGGCAAGAATACACCAACCAAACTCCATATACTACTCAGAATCCTTATTTATTATGTTCGGTTCGAAACTCTTACATTATCTGAAGAACAGGTTTCAGGTTATATATGTTAATGTTTTCTGGAATTAGAGAAACAAAAGAAATCTAGTTATGGTCTGTTTGGGGATCGTCTTCGGATGCAAACACCATCGTTCAGCCACAGATTACATTGTATCGGCTGTGATTGTTCTGAGCATCGTTGTTGGGATTCGGTTTCTTTGCAAATTATGCTTATTTCTTGCAGTGAAGATGAGACAGTCTCGAAACAATAGCTCAAGCCCTGCCCCAGTAGAGATGCAGCCTCTGTGAAACGACCTACGCTAGGGTTTTCCCTTAGACTAATCCTCTTAAAAAGTTGTTAGCTTACATTTATGGGGACTTGTTTGACAAGTTATGTTTGAGATATCATGTATCTATACATATTTCTAGTATTGCAAGTTTAGTGTTTGTGTATTTTTTTTGTTAATAGGATTTTTTTTTTACAGGGTAGTTTTAGGGGTCTTATCGGGAGGGCAACGTCTATTAATATGTTTGTTCCACGTTTAGATTAATTTCCACTCGCATCGATCAGATCAGTCTGTAAGTGATATATCGTTGATCATAAATATTTTTCATTTATTAAGATTTTATTGGAGTTTAAACTAGGGTGTAATCTGACAAGCTCGACTCGGCTCATTTTATTCGAGTTCGAACTCGCCAAATTTTAAAATCGTTCAATTATATAATAAATAGTGCATCTTAACTCGAGCTTGAATTCTAATTGATTACGCTTATGGCTCGAACTTGAATAGAATAAAATATATAATATTATGTGGAACTCGAATAGGTAAAAAAAAGTTCGAATAGGCTCGCGAGCTTATCAGACCTAAAATCTGACCTGAGGCGAATTACGTTTTGAAAAACGTGCAATTTGAAAAGAGTCGCCACTAGTTAATTATTAGGCTAACTAGAATCCTAAATTATCCAAACGAATAACGAATTAAACACCTAGGTACAAATTCGGTCTACGATTAGAAATTCGAGTTCGGGGGTTCTATTACGAATTGAAAATAAACAATTTTTAATTACGTCCTTTCAGTACTCAATTCACCTAATTTTCCTATTTTAAAATTTAAACATGCGTCACGTCGAGTTAATCTAATGAAATTAAACTAATTATCATGCACAAGTTATTATTAACGAAAAGTCTAAGCCTAAAAACTTATTAAGCATCTAAAACCCCTAATTGAGATAAAATCTAAGTAAAACCAAACATGCTCAAAATCATGATATAATTTAATAACTACACGTCTTATATATATATACATACAATAAAACATACTTTCTAATTAATATACATCTAAACTATCTATTCAACAATTCAACATGATATAATAATAATAAGTAGAAAAAAAATACAAAATAATTAATAATTAAAAAAAAAAATTGTGGCGTGCGAGACTTACCTGCCACGTGAGGGGGACGTCACGATTCCGGCGAGCTGAGCGGGGCGGGACAGCAGCGACGACGACTGCAACGGCTGCTCGGTGGCAACGAATCGACTCCGGCAGGGATGGGCAGTCTGGAGAGCGGGAATCTTTCAGGGCAGGAGCAGGGCGAAATCCGGCGGAGGTCGACGCACGGGCAGGGACAGGCGGCGGAGTGTGGCTGCGGAGGGACGGCGAAGCTTCGGGCGGTAGCCCCGGCGAGGAAGGCGGTCCGGTGAGGGCTGAACGGGACTGCCGGAGACCGAAACAGAGGAGAGAGAGAGAGAGAGAGAGAGGGAGAGAGGGAGAGAGAGAGAGAGAAAGAGAGAGAGAGAGGTGAGGCAGCTGGTTTGGATCGGCGACGTCGGGGGCGCGGTCGGTTAAGTCCGCCGGAGCAGGGGTGAGTGGGTGGCGACGTGGATGGATCTCCGGCGAGGTCCCTGGCCGGAGGGAGGGGCTGACTTCAGCGGAGAAAAAAAAACTAAAACTAAAACTAAAAGTAATTAAGAAGACGAAATATCACGATTTTCGAGAACTGATGGTAATATTATTGATGGTGTGTCTTTTTTACATGTAAAATGACCATATTTATAGCTAAACTAGGACCCCTAAACTAGGAAAATAAAATTTGAAAATATAGGCATTTAATATTCGGAAAATATAAATATATATTTATGTATTTCACCATAAATACACATAATATATTTTCTAAATATTTTACAATAAATAATGCATATACACTATCATATTTTAAGCCAGTCCTATCTTTAGAAACTTCGCGACCTTCCATATTTAAATACTTCATTTTTTTGACGCGTCACATATGACATTTTGAACGTGCTACGCGCGGACCAAAATTAGGTGTTTACAGAGCCTATCAAGACGACCAGTGAACTCGTACTCGAATCGGCTTAAGAAAAAGCTCGATTATAGCTCGTTTCAACTCGAAATTCAGTGAGTTATTCGTATATCGACCGAGCTCAAATAATTCACGAGTAGCTTTCTCAATCAATTATAAAAGCTCACCGGCTACAATATTTTTGCTGTACACAACAAGTGTAATTAGATCCTCACGATTGTAATTTTCAAAGATCAAAGTAATCTAATTTCCCAGTACTCTTAGCAGCACCGTGGCTACCGCCGTCGCTCGTGCTAGCCACGCGCCACTGCTTGAGAGCCCCATCAAGGCTCCCCGTGCAAATGGTGCAACCACGATCGGACCCATCCTCACCGTGTTCCGAGTAGGCTACGACGCACCTCACGGGACCTCTGTGAGCCGCCATCACCCCCACACACTCATGCCCACCATCCACCTTCTTTGACCAGATCCTGACCGTTGAATCTGCTGACCCACTTACCAGATACTCACCTGCAACAGCAGATCTAGAATTTATGGGGTTCCCTATATATATGTTTTGGGAGAAAGACTAGTATTTTTTTTTTTATTATCTTAGAGCATCCACAATGGTTTTACATAAATTGTATTCTTTAAAGTTGCCACGTAGACATTTATGTACACTTTAAGTAATACGTAAATTTAAGACACACGTAAAAAATATTTTTTCTGCAATCGTATTACTTAAACATATTCCTTAAATATATTTTATTATTAGATTTTCCAACAACCACCAATAAGATATTAGCATTAATTATAAAATGAATTAATTTATAATAAAAAATTAGTTACGTAATACATAGTGCATTACTTAAATTTAAGGAATGCTTTATGTAAAAACATAAATTTACGTGTGGGTCCCATCTTTAAGGAATGCTATGTAAAACCACTGTAGATAGTTTTTGTTGATTTACTTAAATAAACATATAGGGCCCACGTTTACGTAATTTTTACGTAATACCATTGTGGATGCTCTTAAGACTAGTATTTTGAAGTGAATGAATGTCTTTAAAAAATAATGGGTCACATATTATATATTTTTTTTTTTTATAAAATAAGAGCATGATAGAGATTCTGACTGTCGGAATACTAATATTCGGATTTTCTCTTATAATGCATAATATAATTACTATCAACTCTAATGACATTTATTTACTTACACACAATCGAAGGATGGCGGAACTTCAATTCGGAATTCTAATACATTACCTAAATACAGTAGTCTCAACTCTAGGTACATTTATCGTTGTCGTAAATTTAGAATATTAATACGTGGTATCTCAATTATAATATTTGTTACTTTTCACTTTTTTCGGCTGATTTTTGCATTAAAATCTATGTTTTTAGTAATAAAAATATATTATTTTCCACTTTGAGGTTTTAAGTTTAAAAAATATGGTGTTTTCCATTTTCTGAATTATCAGATTTGTTACTCAATGTTTAGGTTTATTTGATACTTTAAAAATATATTTTTATTTCGTCAATTTTAGAAGAAAAAATGAAAATCAACCAATCTGATAGTTAACACATCGAATATCAGCATTTTGAACCTAAGACATTGATTATCATTAAACTATTTTAAGTTATTAACCTTAAAATAAACTTAAAAGTTATATAATGAAAATATTCGAAAATAAAGTGACTAAATTCCTTATTAATAATACCTGTATGCGCCATGCAAAGCACTGCGTGCTCGTGGCCCTGAAGGGCCCCACCGTACTGCATTTGGCAGGCGAACGTTGATCCCTTCGCTCTGACCCAATAGTGGATGTACCCGTCGGTGCAGCCGCCGTATAGGGCGTCGCCTGGCGGCGCTAGGGTTAGAGCTTTTACGGGGGAGTTCTTCGCCGGGAGGGTTAGGGATAGCGAGTGGCCGGTCGTGGAGGAGTGGCGGCGGTGCCAGACGCGGACGGTGGCGTCGTCAGAGGCGGTGTAGAGGATGCCGTCTGAGGCAGCAACGATGGCGTTGACCGGCTCTTGATGGGCTTTGAAGGTCTCGAGGCAACGTAGGTCGGAGATGCGCCAGACCTTGACGGTGGTGTCGACGGAGGCTGAGTAGAGGATATCTCCGGCGACGTCGATGGACATTGATGTTATGGGACCCATATGCTTTGTTTGCTGAAAGTATGCAAACCACATTTAGTTAGTGAAAAAATAAATATTCCCCTATAATTTTTAAAAAATAAATAAATACTTGTAGTTGGAAATTTAATAGTTATAATTACCAAATTTTAGAATTGTAAAGAATGCATAACTATTTAAAAAAAAAATGGAAACTTAGCTTAGTTTTTGGTAAAAAAAAAAAAAAAAAAAACTTAAGCAATTTTTTTTGCAAATTCTATATAGTATATAGTACTCTTTGTCAATTTACCATCAAAATTTGGCTACTTTTGAGTTTTGTCGAAAGAACACAACATTACTTTATTTAAATAAAAAGAACGGAAAAATATTAATTTGTCCATTCAAAATTTACATCATTTCTCAAATATCCATTATATTTCAACAAAAAAAAATTATTATTAGTTTATGCATTTGATAATGTTTTATATTTCTATCTAAAAATGGGAAGGGAAATTCTATTTATAAATAATCAGTTGCTTTTTATAGACCATAATTTATAATTATTTTATATTTACCTTTAAGTTATATTACTTATTTTAAAAAATGCATTAATTTATTAAAAAAACATAAAAAAAACAAATTTGGAATATTATTATACAACAAAAAAATACTGAAAAAAATTGTTGAAAATTATGTTTTTCTTTAAAGAGAAACCTAATATTTAAGTGCTTTCTTTTTATAAAAATAACTTTTGTTTTAAAAAATTATATCATAATTTTTTGTATACAATTTATTTTCATATATTATTTTTCCATTTTTCTAAATATGATTATCTATTTTTTTGTATCATAACAAACTAACAAAACTTCAATAATAACTAATAACTTCACAATATTTAGTCTATGAAAAACAATTATAAATTGACAAATAAAACTTTTAAAATATAAAACAAACACTTACCACCAAAATTAATAACTGCCTACAAACTTCTAGTTATAAATAGAGTAGATGTACCCATAAATGTGCTTAAACCAAGAGACTTAATGACATATCTAACCTTACCGTCCTATCTTTTCCGGCAATATAACCCCGAACGTAGCCCGAACTCTTCGGCACGGTCGCAACCCTAACATGCTTCACACCGCCATTTAGTGTTCTTCGCCATACCCGAATGTTGTTGTCCGAATAAGCCGCGTAGACGTAATTAGACAACCTCGGTGCTAGTAGGGCTACAATCCTAGTCGTCTTGGTCTTGATACGGTCACATTCGATAAGCTCCGGTAACTTATACACACGTATCGCGTTTCGCTCACTTCCGACATATACGAGGTTGTTCGATAACGCCATCGATAAGATCTGTACACATATAAAAAAAAAAAGTTATTATCATTTGAGTTTAAATTATATATATACCATATAAAAAATATGGTTTATTGAAAACCCTATGAAAATAGGCTTAAATTTAGCTAGCTAAATCAAAACATTAGTGTAATTTTTCAATTAATTCCTCGACGAAAAATCCACAACTGCAAACACGTGTCATCTAGTAAAAAAGCTCCTATAAATTTTTGTATGAGGTTAACGCATAAAAAATAAAAATAAAAAGTTAGGAAGTTGGATTTTAGTATCGGTTTAAATCGTAAAAAACTTAAAAAAATGTTTAGTTAGCAATTTTGATAGTTGTTCAAACTCAACTAGCAATTTGATATTTATTCCATAAAAAAATTATGTATATACACCAAATTAGCAAATTGGATTTAGTTTCAGTTTAATAATAATAATAAATAATAAAAAGACATTGAAAAAAGTTTAGTTACCAAACTAGCTCTTTGTTTAGGTTCATCTAGCAATTTGATATTTATAACCCATAAAAGGAATATGTATTAATACACCAATTTAACTAATTATACCATTGTTGGAAAAAAAAAAATTATACCATGATAATAATATCAAAAAATTCAAGATTCGCAATTAGAGCTAGTTAATCTTAACCTTAAAATATGAGAAAAATAATTCAGTTGGTTAGAGATTGTTGGAGGTTTAAAACCTTCCTTCTAGCATTTTTTTTTTTTTCACAAAAAAATTAAAGATGATTAAAACATTGTTTTCACCTTTTTACCTTTATTATAAAGTGTTCTTTAGAAAAGTTTGTTAAGTAGTAAACTCTCGAAGTTCATAATAATAAATACCTGGCCATCTTTCTTCAGAACTGATGAGATAAACCGATAGCTGCAACCGCCATTAAAGCCGTTGGCGAGCCTCTGAGTGGCGGCAGTACTGGCGGGCGGGTAAGACCCTACCGGAAAAGCAAGGTGGTGCTGTACATGTGAGAAGCTCAATCGAGGCGGATCGGCCACCTCAGCAGCGGTCGGGAAATCCGAGGTGGTTTGTTCTTTGTGGGAGATGCTTCTGCCGAATGGGAACCTGCAACCGCTGGTCGATTCGAGCACTCGGAAAGAAAGGTTTGGAGGAGAAGGAGATGAATGTAGAGAGTTCACTGCTTCGGCGGCATCGTCTTCATCCGCCGCCATTGATGAAGAAGAAATGAGCTGCAGGTGAGAAATGGTCCTACACAGTTTCTAGGGTTTTTTTTCTCCCTTTTCTGTGTAGTTAATTAGTTTCCGTTGAGTTAGATAGGGATTTATTGTCCATTGCATTGAAGGGCCGGTTTTTTAGTGGACAAGCAACATTGTTCGTAGTTAAGAGCACCACAACGTAAACATTACATAAACGTGGATGCTACATGTTTATTTAAGTAAAGTAACAAAAACTATCTACAGTGATTTTACATAGCATTCTTTAAATATGAGACCCACACGTAAATTTATGTTTTTACATAAAGCATTCATTAAATATAAGTAATGCACTATGTATTACGTAACTAATTTTTTATTATAAATTAATTTATTTTATAATTAATGTTAATATCTTATTGGTGGTTGTTGAAAATTTAATAATAAAATATATTTAAGGAATATGTTTAAGTAATACGATTGCAGAGAAAATATTTTTTACGTATGTCTTATATTTACGTATTACTTAAAGTGTATATAAATGTCTACGTGATAACTTTAAAGAATACAAATTATATAAAATCATTGTGGATGTTGGTTTAGTTTTAGACGAGTAATTTAAATTAAATGGAGTTAATAATGCTAACTTGATACATCTAAGTAAATATAATGCAACTGGGTAACTGAAATTACGTATACTTAAAATTAAATTTAGAGTTTTAACTTATTTTTTTATTTTGTCACACGTGGTAATAATTACTAATTAGGGATCTTTTTAGTTCTAAAGTATTAGAAAAATTATATTGTTAAATATTATTATATTACTTTAAATAAATATATATATATATATATATATGTATATATTTCCACTGTTTTATCATTTTTAAGATGCATAATAAACAACTAGCTAATATATATATAAACATTACTAAAAAAAATTGTAACTTTCTGAATGTGTATGTTTTTTTTTCAACAATATAACTAGGATTTTTTTTGGGTAATAAAATATAATTCTATGATGATCTTCACTAAAACCAATATGCCAAAATTACTAAATGCTGCAGTATCTGATACAGCATTGGTTGGGATTTCGTAGATTGCGGCAGTGTCAGTTAATATGGCAACAGCCCCATCTACAAACTGAAGCCATTAAATTGTTGCCATGTTGATGATTTTTTTAGTTAATAAAATAATTACTAGGGTTTTGTTTTAAAATAAATGTGATCCGATTCTTAATCATCAGGTCAATATGTCCGAGTGGTTAAGAAGATAGACTCGAAATCTATTGGGCTTTGCCTGCGCAGGTTCGAATCCTGCTGTTGACGTATTTTTAAAGAGTGATTGTACGTACTGTTATTAATGTGGGAGAAAAGTTTGAGGACTACAATAAACTCTTATGAATCTACAAGGGTCATATTGCAATTTCAGTATTATCTCATATATGATTTTTTTTTTTTTTTGCCAAAATTTTCATTTATGATTGATTTATTTATTTTATCTCTTCCCACCGATTCACCGGCCATCATCACTGCCGCTGGCCACTGCATTTTCAGCTCACCTCCAATGGCGAGTTCACTGCTGAACCCAAACACCAATTACTGCCTCCGGCTGCCATCTCGCCTCTACCAGAGTCCCGCCGCCGTACCAACCACTCGCTATTTCTCGATACGCTGCGGTCCTCGAGACGGCCGCGGGCCGCTCGTCAAGGGTCGGACCCTAAGCATCGAGGCGATCCAGGCCGTCCAAACCCTAAAACGAGCCCAGAGGTCACCGGACCCGACTGTCCTCTCCACCACCCTGCAGAAGACCTTCGCCCGCCTCATCAAGGCGGATCTCGTGGCTGCGCTAAAAGAGCTGCTCCGGCAAGACGAGTGCGCGCTCGCCTTAGAAGCTCTCCACGCCGTTAAGTCAGAGTATCCCAATCCGGACCTTTCGCTTTACGCCGACGTCGCCGCCGCGTTCGGGAGGGCCGGAGACGGCGCGGCCATCGACCGCCTGGTGGCGGAGCTGGAGGCCGACGGGGCTGTAATCAACTGCGGGGATAAGAGAGGGCTGGGGAAGCTTTTGACGGTAGTGATTAATTGGGGGAGCAGGGAATCGACGGCTAGGATGTACGCAGTGATGAGGAGGAGCGGGTGGGGGTCCACGTGTACGCCTGATGATCACATAGTTAAGGTCCTGATCAAAGGGTTTAGTAGGTTCGGAGATGTGGAATTGGCTAAAGAGGTAGAGAAGGAATTTGGTGGAATTATGAGGACAAAATCGGAAATATCAAAAGTTCAGACATTGTAAGGGAAAATGACTTGTATGAAATGAAATTAGCGCATTCGGATTTTGTATTAGTTGAACCTAAAAACAGTTTCAACATTATATGTTTCGGATTTTTATTTTTAAAAAAGGGATTTAATTTTTAGTGTCTTAATTATCGTTGATTAATATTTAAAATGTTAATAACCTTTGTCTTAACTGTCATATTTATTATTTTCCACTTTTTTAATTAATTTTTGCATTTAAAATTGATATTTTATGTGATAAAAACATATTTGTTCCATCAATTTTAAGAAGAAAAAAAAAATCCTACTAAACTCTATCATAGGACAGCTGCTTTATCTTTTAAACAGATGTGCTGCCCCATCCAAAAGAAATCTAATATTACTAACTTGAGAAACATTGTTATAAAAAAAACTTGAAAAAACATAATCCTACATAGAATTTTATTATTAGAATTTAACAACTATATAATTCAACTTCCTAAACACAAAATATCAATATTTTAATTTTGGAACGATTAGTATGTCCTCTAATTGTGACTCCTTTTAATTCTTAGCCATTTGTATCATAACTCTTTATTATATTTCTTCTGCAATATTACCAATGGGTGTACAATGAAATCTATAGTTGCTTCCTACTCCTATTACAATGCGGTTTGGCAATGACAAAAGATTACAATTATTAGTTTTTTTTTTTAAAACTATTTTAATATAAACCCCGATCATCGACCACCTTAACTAGGCATTTATTGACGCGGGTCAGGGTAAATATCATTTTTTGGAGCTCGGGTTTGCAGTAGAATCTATATATCGTTGCATAGCAATAACAGGTTGGCTGCATCTAGAACACCGGAATGATGGAGTCGCGGCGCATCGGGTTCGAAGACAATAATAGCAGTACCTGGATTGGATCATTGAGAAAAATGACCATCAGTTTCTTAACATACTAAAGAATGTTACTTTCTGTGGTGATTTCACCTGTTTCTTAAAATGGTAAAAGATGTTACTTTCTAGGGTTATAATTTTCTGTGGTTAAAAAACTGTTCAAACTATAGTCACGTCGTTAATTGTTGTCCCTAATTTAAAATGTTAATATTCGAGTCCGAACTGTAAAATTCAAAATTGGCTGATACTTAATTTTTTTTTTGTTTCGTCAATTTTAATAGAAAAAAGTGAAAATTTGGAAAAGCAAATATCATCATTTTAAATCTGGGACAACGAATATCAACATTTTAAATCTGGGACAACGATTAGCAACATGACCTATAGTTAAAACTATTTTTAGGCTCTTAACCCTACTTTCTATTAGGATTAGAACACCAAATAAATATTCAACAGTTTCCCAAACAGTAAAAGATGTTCCTTTCTATTCTACCTTTCATCACTAAAAGTGATTTCTAACAGTTTTCATGCTACTTTATATTATGACTTCAGTAGTAGAAGATTTCAACAATTTACATCCTATTATGATTTCAAGAGTTTCCCTAAAAGATGTTTGCGACTTCAATAGCAAACCAAACTTCAGCAGCTGCTTGAAATAGTACAACTTCACTAATTATGCAATGGCTATCAAGAATCTTCCAAAATGCTCCTTGCAGAGGCATAAAAATGGGATCAAATTATCTTTTACCTGTGCTGACAAGGAAGAGCAAGAAACGGAATGCTTGGATCAGCTCGACAAATCGGACAAATCGAATCATCTGCTGCTGCATCGGCGTTTTTGTCCTTTGAAAATGGACTAAGAAGGTTTTTTACAGATGACGAATTGAGAAGAGGAAGAAGTAACAACAGCATTTCCTGTAAAAGGGTATCAATTAGCAATTTGATGATTTGAAGTTCAGATATAGATTAGAGAAAAGGGTATTACCGAAAATTCGTTCCAGACCAATTGACGATTCATGTACTCGAAGCTTACAGCTCGGTTCATGTGAGGGCTTCCATATACCAACCTTGCTTTCACAGCTCTCTCAATGAGATTTCTATACCTGTGATTTCATTAGGCAAAGGTTTCACCAAATTATCCAAGCTTTACTTAAATATCAAGTGACAAATATCTAGTAAAAAAAATTCTCTAAGGGATATGATATTTTTCCAAGCGAATTACAATCTAGTGTTTCACCAAGTACAATATCTTGTTTGAATATGCTTCATTTTAAGGATAGAGGGAAGCAAAGGAGAGGGAAATTCATTAATTTACCCTTACAATAATTTACCATGCCTACATCTTGCTCTACCTCCAAATCCTTCCAATTTAAATGATGCACAAATAATGGAAAAACTACTGTATTTACGAGGTAAATGTACAATTCAGCTTCTAATCTATAATTTCAACAACTTATCTCCATCAGGGTTGCATAACAAATAGATTGAACGAATGCAATAAGAGAGATTTCAATACACAACCATACCTTCCAGTTAAAAGAAATACGAGCAGGTTGCCAAAGGAAGCAGCTTTATACAATCCTTCTATTCTCCGCACAAATGTCCAAAGCCATCGCACAATTGATCTCTACAAATTTAAAAACATCAGTCATTCGCCCTTACTATAACATAGTTTTTTGTTTGTTTGTTTTTTTCAACTAGCATCTTCACCTGCTCAGAATCACCCCATCTACGAAAAGCCGAGAACGACTGTAAGCGGGCCCAGAAGTATTGGCCACCAACAGTGGCAGCACAATACCAGAGTTTCTGAGCAACAGTAAGTCCAGGTCCTTCCAACCCTATTCTCACTGCAAGTTGCAGAAGAAGGAAAAAACAGTTATTTTACAGCATATCTAAGCAATAAGAGAACTTTTGAATGGAAATTGGAAGAGGCTTAAAAATGGCAGAACCGCAGAGCTTTGTGTTCTTGAGATGGATTAAGCAGTAGAAAAGTAATTGGACAAGACAACGATGAGCACAGATTCACCATTATCAATTAGAAGGATCATAGAGAAAGCCTTACATTTCCTTCTATCTTCGGATGCACGTTCATCACGATACCTCAGATTCATCAAGCCAATACCAGGAGTAGGCTTATCAACCCAAATGGAAAATCTCCAAATAAGGAATTCAAGAAATGCATCGAGTTCTGGTTCATATTGAAATAGCATTCCTGGCTAATTCCAAAAAATGAAACAAATTAAAAATTAGGAGACAATTACAAAAATCAACAGGTGTCCAACTTTACTAGAATGTGCATTGCTTCCTAAAAGAAATGCAGTGTCTACCTTCATCAAAGAGAAGACCTTCACTAACTGTTCTTTTAACATGGCAGACATTTCAATATCCAATCTGCCAGCATCGAATTGGTTGACTCTCGAAATCGAAATAGGGATCAACATCTGTAGCAATATAATCGGCTTAGTTTCAGCTCAAAATTGCTAATCAGTGTCAATAACTGTCCAATTTCAACAATACCAGTAACAGAATCGTCATCCACTCCATACCCTAACTACAGATAGTACAGAAAGGCAACTAAGAATAAGCACTTAGGGTTCCAAACCCTAAAAATCTTCGAATTCCGCACTCAATACTGCAGACGAATTTCAATTGCTTAAAAAAACGAGAACCCAATGAAGATTACGAAGAAGAACCTGATGAGATTGGGTGTGGGATTGCCATTGAGGTTGTAATCTCCGATAAGCATCAATCCAAGCATCCTCCGGTGGCAGAGAAGTATTACTGCTGCTGCTGCTACTCATTAGACGCTTCCGTGGAGAAACACTCGGTAGGGTTTCTCCCTTCTGCCGAATCTTGTTTACCCAGAAGCTGATGCAGGGAGAGATTAGTGAGCTCACCTTCAGTGGAGGAGGAGAAGGAGCAGCAGCAGCAGACTTGAGGAGGAGGAAGAGCTCTCTTTTAGCGGTAAAGTTGTGCGGATTGGGAGTTTCGGCCAATAAGCGGTTAACTACGGTTAATTTCTTTTTGGTAAATTAGTCTATAACTAATTAACTATATAGTCTATGAGTAAATCTTTATAGTATGGGAATTTTGTGAAAAATTCTTAGAAGTGACAAATGTCAAATAATTGTTGTTCATAAAGTGGAAAGAGAATATTGTTATGTATTGTTTTTTTTTTTGGTAAAAATAGAGATTACAAAGAAGAAAAACAATAACTTAGATGGACATCGAAAGCTGCTTCCTGATCCACTGTCTTCTTTGCCAAGCTATCCGCTACACCATTTGCTTCGCGAAAGACATGTCGAAACTTGTACCTTCTAAATGTGATCAACAACTTCCTGCAATCATCAATAATGGGATTCAAAAGTAAATTCTCATAATTCTCATCACTTACCATTCTATGAGCTTCAAATGCATCAGTTTCTACATGAAGTGACTCAATGTTCAAGTGCTAAGGTCAAAGTTCGGCTAGTAGACTATGAGACGTTCCAAGTTTTCTAGAATAACTACTTGTCCAATCACCCCATAGATCCCTAATCACGCCTCCTGCTCCTGCAGGTCCGGGATTACCCCTAGCAGAACCATCTGAGTTTAGTTTAAACCATTCTGGGTCCGGAGCTTTCCAAGCAATCATTGTAATCTGTTTAGGAATCCTACTATTTTCCTTAGTAACAACCCTAGAAAACTCTCTAGCCTGAGACAAAATAAAGAGAGGTATATCAGTAGAAATAGAACACTTATTAAAGAGCCACGAGTTCCGCTCTTTTAAAATTGTCCAAAGGGAGAATGTGAATAATGTACTCCAATCAATGCCTGAATTGTGTGATAGTGTGGATCTGCAATTTAAAAGTAACCAGTTAGATAACGTAGTGCAAAAGAAGTCCGAATCGGGGATAGGGACCCCCAAAGATCTCCAAATGGTTTTTGCTTTGGGACAATCTCGGAGAATGTGTAGAGTGTCTTCAATAGCCACAAAGCATTGGGGGCACCATGGATCAACGTTGCACCCCCTATGCCAAAGTGTAGGCTAGCCGAACATATTTTGTCATGGTTTGCAAGCCAGACAAAAGTTTGGATTTTTGGGCGGGTATTAGTTTTCCAAATTCAACTCCATTGAGAACCATGATCATCATTATGCATATTATTAGAGGACTTGCAGATAACAGAGTAAACAGAGTAAACAGATTTTACTGATGGTTTTCCATTAGGGGAGAGTTTCCAAGTTAACTTCTCCCCCACCACACCACCCACACTAGTGGGTATGTGTATGATTTTATGAACAATCTCATCTGGTAAAATGAAAGAGAGGTTATCAAAACACCAAAAACCATTTTCATCAATAATATCACTGACCAACCTGCTTTCTTCTTGGTAGGATAGAGGACCTTGAATTAATGGTCGAAGAGATGAGAGCCCAATCCAAGGATCTTGCCAAATATACACATTTAAGCCATTACCAATGGTCCAACCTAGTCCCTTGGACAAGGCTTCCTGGCCATCTTTAAGAGCCCTCCAAGTACAAGAGCCATTTTTAGGGATAACTCTTTTTGGATTGAAATATTTATGGTTGATAACTTCCACCCAAGGAGCTTTTGTGTGTGTAGCTCTCCAAACAAAATTGGCAAGAATAGCTTTGTTCTTTTCCTTGGCTCTTTGGATACCAAGCCACCCATATCTTTTGGGGTAGTGACAGTATCCCAATTCAGCAAATGGATCTTTCTTTTTTCCTTCGTCGAACCCTAGAGAAAATTACGACTTAACTTATCCAAATCATCACACACAGAGCTAGGGAAACTAGTGCATTGCATGTAATAACTAGGAATAGATGAATCAACAAAGTTTATAAGAATCGTTTTCCCTGTCATAGAAAGGCAATTGGCTCTCCAGCCAGAAAGTTTGGACTTAACCTTTTCAATGATAAAAGAAAAAGACTTCTTATTCGAATTTGAAAGATCCAAGGGGAAACCAAGGTATTTCCCTAGGTCATCTGTCATTCGAAAACCTAATTTATTAGCAAGAGACAAACTAAGATTTTCATTGATGTTTTTGGAAAACATGACCTGAGACTTCTCAAAGTTGATTTTTTGACCAGAAAGACTACAAAAATTAGCTAAGGTTTCCAAAATAGTTTCACAGTTACCAATATCTTCCTTACTGACAAGAATTAGGTCATCGGCAAAAATCAAATGCGAAATAGGAAGGGAGCCCCTAGAAACAGAACAAGGATGCCATTTCTTAGAACGCACTTTCTCCTCAATAAGATGATTCAAGTATTCCATACAAAGAATAAAGGGTTAACAGGTATTTTGGTCCATGATGTTTGACCATTTTTGAGTTTTGGTTCATGATGTTTTTTTTTCCTAGTTTTAGTACCATATGTTTGCAGATTTTTCTAGTTTTGGTCCGACCGTTACTTTCCGTCCATTTTTTGACATGTGCAAGTCACGTGATCCACCATAAACTTTCAATTTTGTTCAATTTAGTCCCACTAATACTTTCATAACCTTTTTTTTTGTTCAATTTAGTCCCGAAGTTTCAAAATTTCAATTGGACATATTGTCCAATTGGGGTCAATTTTGAGACTTCGGGACAAAATTAAACAAAAAAAAAGGTTAGGAAAGTATTAGAGGGACTAAATTGAAAGTTTAGAGTGGATCACGTGACTTGCACATGTCAAAAAAGGACGGAATGTAACGGTTAGACCAAAACTAGAAAAATCTGCAAACATATGGTACCAAAACTATGGAAAACAAAAATATCATTGACCAAAACCCAAAAGTGGTCAAACATCATGGACCAAAAGATAAGGGGATAATGGGTATCCTTGTCTAATACCCCTTGAAGGAGCAAAATAGTCGAGTTTCCCACCATTGAACATCAGAACCAGAGAAGAAGAAGAAATGCATGCCATAATCACACTTATGAGATTTTCTGGAAACTTAAAGTGTAAAAGGGTACTTCTAATAAAATTCCACTCCAATCTATCATAAGCTTTCTCAAGATCAATCTTAACAATCATGCAAGTTGATTGACCTTTTTTCTTTTTAAGCATGTGGATAAGCTCCCTAAGGATCACAACATTATCAGAGGATCGTCTCCCTGGAATAAAACTTGCTTGGAAAGGGGAGATGATATTTTCCATGAAGGGTCTTACCCTATTGACAATAATTTTTGTGATTACCTAATATGTAGTAGGGTACCCTATGCAGTATTGCAGAGACTTATGGGTCTGAATTGACCCACAGACTCCGGGTTTTGACATTTGGGAATCAAACAAATGAGGTTTCATTTAGACCACGCGGGATAGAATTTGTGGTAAACACATTTTTAACAAGGGCTGAAAGGGAGTTTCCCACTAATTCCCAATTTTTTTGATAAAAAACAGGGTGCAATCCATCTGGACCCGATGATTTAAACGGTTTAAGACATTTGACCGCCAAAAAAATCTCATCCGTAGAAACAGGACGCTGATGGGAATCAATCATGGTCTTAGAAAGAACAGAATTCCAATTTTCTTTGCTAGTAAATGTTCTGTCAGCTTGGAGTTTTGACGTGGTGAATAGATTTATAAAATGAGTTTGAAAAATATGTTTGACCACACCAATGTCATAGCTCCAAGAACCAACAAAATCTTTTATAGCACATATCTTGGATTTGTTTCTCCTAATAACAGTGGTTAAGTGGTAGTATCTAGTATTCCGATCACCATCTTGAATCCACTTAGTCCTAGCTTTCATTGCCCAGTGTTTCTCTTCCAAATTTAAGACATCCAAGAATTCTTTCCTAAGGTCATTATCCAAATCAATAAGGAATTGGTTATGACCATAAGTGAGAGCTCCTTGTATCCCATTAAGTCTGGTAAGAAGGGACCTTTTCCACTTAAAAATATTTCCAAAGATATTTTTGTTCCAAATCTTGGCTTTGACTTGGAAATCAGCATGAGCCTGTAAAAGGTCATCTCCAGCCGAGTTCCAGACATCTATAACAAAATCCTTAAAAGTGGGATGATTCAACCACATAGTTTCGAGACGAAAAGGCCTGTTTTGATTTCTCACAAAATTTGGATTAAGATCTAAAAGGAGAGGACAATGATCTGACTTTGTTCTAGGAAGATGAGTAACCCTAGCTTCAGGAAAACGGAGTCTCCATTCAGGATTAGCTACAATTCTGTCCAATCTTTATTGTATTAAAAGTCCTGATTCTCTTAGATTAACCCAAGTAAATTTTGAACCACTAAATCCCAAATCAGATAAAGAACAAAATTGTAACATATCATGAAAATCATTGGCTCTACTAAGATTAACCCCTCGACCACCCCTCTTTTAAGAATCATTTAGAATATCATTAAAATCTCCCATAACCACCCAAGGCAAGGTTGTTATAGCAGCTAAAGACTTCATTTTCCCAATTTTTTTTCTTTCAAGTCTATCCACATTAGCATAGATTGCAGTAAGAATCCAAGAAAAATTAGAGCCTCGTACCTGCACTTCTGCGTGTATTTCTTGTTCCATCTGCCCGAGAATACTGAGGGAGACAAGATCAGATCTCCATAACAACAAGATGCCTCCACTAAGGCCCCTCGAATCCACGGCGGCAAAAGAGTTAAAAGGCAGCTTGCTAGCTTGGTTTCTCAAACGTTCTCCACCAATCATGGTCTCCGAGATAATCATAATGGAAGGTTGGTGCCTCGCCACAAGGTCTTTAACAGCTATAATAGCATTGTGATTTCCTAGCCCCCTACAGTTCCACACTAAGACATTTAGGTGGAAAGTTGTAGGCTCAGTGATATTGTTTGTGCTTGGTTGACTGATATCCATAAAAGAATAGGATAATGTTGGAACCAACTCATAAGACAGCTTAACCATTAGACAGGGTTTGGTTTTTCCCATCCGCTCGGCTGGTTTCCATAACAGGAGTACCCAAGTTTTCATAACAGTTTATCGTAACAGGAGCATTCTGGTCTTCAAAACTTGGAGTCGTGGTACTATTATTCGTAGAAGGAAATTCTACTTGATGAAGAACCTCGGTACCTTCCACGGAGTTGGGGACAGACCCGCCCGTATGAAGAGCTTGTTTGAAATTTTGAACTTTCGAGTTAGAAAATTGTCTTTGGGTAGGGCGCATCTGATTTGTCTCTAAAACTCAGACATGCAATCGGCCGGAAGCTTCCAAGCTTCCACTTTGATTAAACGTGATCCCCTTTGATGGTGAACTGCTTCTACTTCTGCTTTTGATGAATTTTGCTGGACAATCTGAGTCGTCAGGACGTGACCTGCAAGTGGTAAGATCCTCTTCCTCACTTGACTTGAACAATTCCTGATCGCCCTTCCTTGGAATCAAGCCCTTGTCCAAACGAATTGTGGAGGAGGAGGGAGAATCAATGGGTGTGACATAAATTGACTGTAGCATCGATGGTGGTATTTGAATGGTATCTGATCGATGGTGGGTTGACTTTGCAATTGTGGTTTGACTAGTAACAACCGATGATGATGGAGGTTCATGGGCTGTGTACTTAGAGGCTTCTTTGTAGGAAAGTTTGGGCTGCAAAATTTCTAAACGGGCCTTCTTCCCATGTTTTGGCCCTTTTTTATTTTGAGGCAAGTCCAAACCAGAAGCATTCCCCGAACAGTAGCCATTTGTACTTTATGACACCTTAGCAGAGCAAGGAAGGACAGTAGCCGTGACCTACAAGACCACAAGAAAAACATAAAGAATCTATCCCTTCGTAGACAATATCTTGGGTATGCCCTCCCAAAATTACACTGGTAGGAAGTGGCTTTCTCAAATCAAATTGGATACACAGTCGGGCGAATCTTCCTCTTCCTTCTTTCATGGTTTGGTCATCAATACGAAGCAATGGTCCGATAGTGTAAGCAATCTTCTTGAGTAAGGGAAGGTAGTAGTATTCATGGGCGAGCTCTGGGAGCCGAATCCATAATGCTACAGATGAACACTCTGCTTTTGATGGTTTAAAGTTAGGTTCCCATTTTCTCATGGTGAGGAATCGATTATTGATGAACCATGGCCCTTCTTTAATAGCTTTATCAAAATCGGATCGATTCTGAAAAGCTACTCTATAATAGCCAAATCCCATATCAATTAGATCAATTCCTGCAACAAGTCTCTATAGATTTAGTAGTTTCTGTTGGAAGTAGTTAAATTCCAAAGATTTTCCATATAACTTGATTATCAAGTTGGATGCAAGTCTTTTCCTCATTTCAAGTTTCTCCACCCTCGTAAAGAGGACTTTCAATGTTCCATCCGTGGATGCCTCATCAACATCATCATCAGTATCATCAAAGTAGTCCTCTTCAAAGTCGAAGAGAGCTTCGAAGGCTCCTGGGATAGATCCCGTGAGTTTTTCTTTGTAAGAACTTTTAGAAGCTCCCACTTCAATATCCATAGCCTTTGATTCGTTGGATTCCTTCAATTTGATCGTGCTTCGAGCAAGTTCGGCTTGCTCCTCAGGTGAGGAAATCGGCGGTGCAGAGAGCATCTTGTTATGTATTGTCACGTGGATTTATAAGTGCTTTCTATTGAAATTTCACAGTTTTTTTCACATATTCTAGCATCACTCATATTCTATATGTTTGCGTCTCAATGGAGTAACCGTACTTATGTTTTGGTTCTCAATTTGTGACAAGACATGAACACGCACGAAAAAAACTGTGTTCGTGCTACATATGATATAACGATAATACTATAGCACGAACACGACTAACACTGTGTAACTTCCGTGTTGTGTTCGTGTTTGAGTATCATAACACGACACACACAATAACACGATAAAGTTGTGCTACTAAAACTAATTCTTAATTTTTTTAAAACAAATCTTATTTATAACTTTAAAGTTTAATTTTTAGTGTCTGTAAATTGTATATTACTAAGTTATAAATACTAGTCAAGGTAGTCTAAAGTAAATAATACTAGTTAAGGCACTAATTAGACACGCCCCTACTAGTTGAGTACCAAACGTGTCATTTTCGTGTTTTCCGGTAAAACTGCCGCCAACCCGATTGCGCCACCGTCCATCGACTCCCGCCGTAAATCGATTCCTCCCTGGCCACTCTTCTCCGTGTTTCCGCAATCGACGATTCACCGGCGACTCCATGGCTGATAAATGGAAGAAGACAGCTCTGCTTGTCATCGACATGCAGGTTCTTGTCGTTCCACTCTCCAATGTCCACCATGTACTCTCTACTGTAAGCACAGTATTCACAGTTTATTCTTCTCTGCTGTAGAAAGATTTTGTGGATGAGGATGGTCAAGTTCGAGTCGATGGTGCCAAATCGATAGTCCCCAATGTCATTGATGCTGTCGAAACGGCCCGGAAGCGAGGAATCCTTGTAATTTGGGTATCCATTTGCATCCTATTGAATCTAAGTTCTTGTTTTTTTTTCACAAAACCCTAATCTTGGTAGGTGGGTCAGTAGTTTTTAGGTATAATCTGTAGTTTTGCTGTCTTTACTGTGATTTTTGTAGAAAATGGCTATGGTTGTCTTGTTTGGACATTCATTTCTGCTCAAAACCTTAAAAGGATCGAAATTGTAGACATTTGCTTCATAATTCACTGCTCCATGTTCATCACTGCTTTCTCAATTGGTTAGATGGCTGATTTTAGCAATTGCTTCATGAATTTCTGTTAGAGCTTGGAGAAATTGACGGTCCTTATCGTTCTATGCTCTTTTGCTCATCTTGATCCACTTACTAAGGAAAATCAAACATTTGGCTAGTACAAGAACAATTTCATCAAAGGATGTGGAGCTCTATATATCAATTCTTCTGCAGATACTATATATTTCATAAGTTGCTACTAAATCATGGAGAAAGCTATGTTCTTTACTGATTTGTGTGTTTATGATTTAGGTGGTTCGAGAACACGATCCTCAAGGAAGAGATGTGGAGCTCTTTCGACGGCATTTTTATTCAGGAGAGAAACCTGGGCCTACTAGTAAGGGAAGTGTAGGTGCAGAGTTAGCTGATGGACTCGTCATCCGAGAAGGAGATTATAAGTTGGTGAAGACGAGATTCAGTGCGTTCTTTGCAACACCCCTTCATTCAATTCTTCAAGGCATTGGAATAAATCGCTTAGTGATAGCCGGTGAGTAAAGATCTTCGTTCTTGGTTGCATTTTCTGAGGAAAAAATCAAACCTTTACATTGAACACAACTTAAAAACTCTGAATTTTCAGGTGTTCAAACTCCAAATTGCATCAGGCAGACCGTGTTTGATGCAGTAGCTTTGGATTATCCATCAGTTACTGTTCTCCTCGATGCAACTGCTGCTGCAACCCCGGAGATACATCTCGGTGAGGGAAATTCAGTCTTTTTTAGGTCCTATTATCTCAGATTCAGATTACTGTTCTTATCGCATAGGGTTAATAACCTATAACCAGTCTGAAGTTTGCCCAATGTTGAAATTTGGTGTCTGAAGTTTCAAATGTTAAAACATGGTGTATGATGTTTCAATTTTGTTGAATTTTGGTTTTCCGTCCAGATTTGCTGTCAAATTTGACTGAATGATGCAAAATGACAAAATTGCCCCTTATACTATTTTGTTCATTTTAATAACTTATTTGATAAAATATGAAATGCTAAAATACCCCTAGTTTCAAATTAAAACGAACATGTGCAGAGAATTTGGTATTTAGGATACATGAGGGGCACACTGACAAGCACGTGATAAAGTTCAGTTATATTTAATAGCAAATTTGGACGTAGACACCAAATTTCAACAAAATTGAAACTTGAGACACTCAATTTTAATATTTAAAACTTTGGACACCAAATTACACGAGGCAAACTTCAGACTGTTTATAGGTTCTTAACCCTATCCATATGATCAGAAAAGTTACTGTTTTTACTGATTCAACTCCTCCCTTCACTTTGAAACAGCAAACATTGTGGACATGAGGAATGTTGGGGTCTTAACTCCAACCTTACAGGAATGGTCCCAGCATTGATGCTTAATCCATCAATAAACTGAACCTGCAGAATCCTCTGTATTAATTAGATGTTAGATTAATCTGCAGACCAGAAATTGTTATTGTTATTACTTATTAGGGATAAAAGTCTTTTAGGTAGCTGAGCTTTCACCTTTTGGTACTTGTTCTTTTTTTGGTGAGTATCTATGTTTGCTGTTTATTACAATGTCTTTTTATGTTTGGTTTAAGTTTTAACTTTTAAGCATCTTGTGTTTATAGTGACAATCTAGTAACTTACTTTTGTAACTAGTTAAATAAACTAGTTCCCAGAAAAAAAATCAGTTACTAAATTACTACAATCAAACAAAATTGGAATGCCTAATACAAACATCTAAAAAACTATGCAACAATAAGAAAAAAAATGGCCACTCAACGATAAGCAAAATATATATAGATACTTAAAAAGTAAACAAAAAACATCAAGTATCAAATTTCCAAAGTTTTAGAATTCAAGTACTTGGCAAATTATTATTATTATTATTATTATTATTATTATTATTATTATTATTATTATTATTATTATAAGAAAATCAAAATAAAAAAAAATGAGTTTGACAGATTTTTTTTTTTTTTTAAAAGTAAAATTGTTGAAATTGGATATGATAAAAAAATAATTTTCATATTTTCATATATATATATATATATATATATAATATTGAAAATTTTATCTATTTTAATTTTTAACCATTAATAAAAAAAATTGAAATATATATGAGTTTTATACTATTATATTTATATAGTTGGGAATAGTTAGTTTTTATATTATATTATATTAAATTATATATATATACATATATATTATATTTTTGTAGGTTTATATATATTTATGTAATGTTAGTGTATTTTATATTAATATATTGTTTGATTAAAACTAGAAACACATATATGACGACCTTATTTGCAGTAGTGTACGTACGTTAGAAATGTATGATATGATATATATATCATTTTAAAAATTCTTTTTGTATATTTTTACATGAAAAATAACAATTCATAAATTAAAGTACCATATCAAAAGTTATGACTCTTCGATTGCAATATTTAAAATAGATAATATTATTGTAAATAAAATAATTGAATATATTTTTATACATTAAAATTATATGATATTATTTAATAATGTGAATTAATATGATATATTTAAAGCTCAGAATCTCTAGTTTGCAACGTAGCACAATAATACATATTTAAAATCATAAATTTTATTATTAATTTTAAACTCCAGAATTATCAATTTTGTAATTTAACTCAGCATAATTATATTTATATAGATTATATTTTTTTGCCACCTTTAGATTAGATTTAGAATTATAATTATCTAAGTAGATGATATATTATTATATACTGAAGTTGGAAAATTAAACTTCTTAGAATTATTATTTTTGGCCAGGGGCTTCTTAGAATTAACTAAATAATACATGTGTAAAATGCTTTTTATTTTATCTATTTATATATTATTATATATATATATACGGCCAGAATGAAGTAAGTGGAAATACCAAACTGCATGTTTCTATGCATTTGGTTGGGTCTAGCAAGTGGGGTGTTTTTACATATGCATGTTTATTTGAGAGATTTTGTTTATTTGCATGCATGGTTTGGTATATGTACCTTGTTGATAGATAATGATAAACGTAGTTCACATATATAGATGGTTTTAAAAATGAATTATTTTCATCGATATGGAGTAAATTGGTTGATAAAATTAAAATGCTTCTCATATCATATGTATCTAATATATGAAGTTTAAGACTCATTTGTTGCCTATATATAGTCACTCTATAGCTTTATTACGTTGGAGATTACAAATCGTGTATAATATTAGTCACATGCATCATAATTGATATGACCATAAACTATTTCTCATCATTATTTCATAGTTATTAAATTAAAGAAAAAAAATGTAAATTATAGGATTTTTTAATCTATATTTCTTTGTAAATCTATATTTTTTTTGTAAAATTTACATAATTTATTGTTTAGTTTTTATTTAAAAATAAAAATAAAACATCGAATCCTATTTGTAAAATTCCGAGTCTGGTCACTTATTATATTATAAACATAGTGTTGTTGTTATTGTAGCATTAGGTACACTTCAATTTCAAAGCTATATATAAAGTTATATGCTCCACCATTTTTATTTTGGCCAAATATGCTCCACCATTTTAAGTTTCATCATTCCCCAAAAACTATTTCGCAACAAAATAAACCACGCTAGAGAAAATATCCTATCATAAGATTGGCAGTGTGCTGCCTAATTATTTGGGGAGGGCAGTTGCTTGTAGTCTTATCTTATATGCACATTTGTAACATTTTAAAAGTATGAGGGGGCTATTTTCCATTACTTGACAAGTTTAAAGGGAAACTTGCATAGACTTAGTCACTTACCAACCAACTATATATATATTCATGGCCACTAAGGGGGTGTTTGGATGGGTGTTTCAAGTTTCAACTGTAAAATATAAAGTTTAACAAGTTAGTTGTTAAAAAATATATATATTTTTTAAATTTATATAAATTTCTGATTTTTTTTGTTTGTAGAATTTATTTAATTCTCTTTTTTTTTCTTCTTTCTAAACTATAGTTTTTACTTAATTATCTGATCTAATTTCGGCACATTTTAATATATTTGACTTTCTTAAGTTACTATGGATTAAAAAAAATTAATTGCTCTTACAAGTTGCACCCAAGACATCGGATCCTGACTCCAGCACTAAGGAAACTGGCCAAGTGTTGCACAATTAAAAAAATGATTTGAGTTTTTTTTTACACTGTAGCCAAGTGGCTCAAATAATTGAGCATGGGAGGTCCCAAGGGTGGGGTGGATGTATAATGTATATAGCAGGGTGTGGATGGAGTGCAAACAGAGCATAAGTAAAGAGTCAGTAATATTATCTTCTGGGATTGAATGGAGCCAGTTGGGCCATGAATCCGGATTAAATGGAGCACTATCTTTACATTATTGAAAAATAGAAATGCCACAATTTGTAAAAACTCAACTCCATCTCTTGATTTTTCTATTTTTATACTGAAACAAGTTAAAGAATTAGTCTTCCTTTTGATTAAAAAATATATATTTGAGATCTTCTGTTATGCGAGTTAAAATGTACCAACCTCCTCTTGATTGGGTAAAACTTAACACTGATGGCTCGGCTATTAGTAACCTTGGCCTAAATGGAAGAGAGTTCAAAGGAATAAATTTGGTGGTTTTTTTCTCTCTCTCTAAAAGACATCTTTATTGAAAGCAAAATTCAAAGCACAAAAGTCAAGACGGATCACAAAGTCGATCCTTTTGAATTAACGAAAAAAAGAGAGCGCGGGGTTCAAAAACCCAAATAACACGACATCTTTCTAAACTGGATAGCAATCCAATTAGCAACTTCATTGGCTTTTCTCGAAATCACACTCCATCGACCATTCGGAATTTTAGCCGCCATTTTCCGGATATCATCTACAAAGTGTTTTATTCTCCAATCGCACATCCTATCCAATTTCGACGAAGATTCAATTGCTTCCTTCGAATCTGACTCAATGATAATATGATTACAACATTCCTGTAAGGTGAGTCGTAATGTCTTATGAATTGCATAAGTTTTCAAAACGAGATGTATATATTATATAGGTTTGAGATGTGCCGTTGATGAATATAAGGCAAACATAGTTTTTTTGTAAAAATTAAAATATGAGATAAAATATTTTATTTTTGTAAATATTTATGTATTTTAATTTAAAGAATTGCGATTAAATTAAAAAACGATAACTAAAAAAACGTACACATGCTATTTACATCAATATCCATCAATTGAATTATATATTATATATATGTATTATATCTTATATAATAAATTATTATTATCATTATTATGTAAGTTCAAAAAGTCATTTTCATGATCGAGTCATTGGTTTAAACTATATATGAATAAAATAACCGTCCAGTGGTCTCTTCTTACTTCTTTGTCATTACACAAACCACATTTTGCATTTATTTTTGGTAAATTTGATTACTAACTAATAAAAAACTGTTTGGCCAAAAAAAACTAATAAAAAACTGCAATCATACGACATTTTCGATGGTGACTCTAAATTACATAAGATTTTCCCAAGTCGGACATGCATGTTGTACTTATCGTATCAAATACAATAAATATCAGTTTTTTTTTTCTTTCTTTCGGGTGGGTTAAAAAAAAAATTCCTCACATGGGTTTCTAAATGGTGAGGTGATTCAGGAATTAGGGTACGGTTAATAACTAAATTGCACCTGAATTTTAATCAATTTACAAATTGTCATTTGAACTTTAATTTTTTAAATTAGCTACCTAAATTTTTAATTTCCAAGCAAATTGATATCTCTGTTGCAATTTCCGTAAAATTGAACAGAAATCTAAGTATGTTTCTAACACGTGAGATTTTTTCATATGTACTCATGATAGATTCAAATACAAATTGAAAATAAATAATTTTAATTGGATACTCGATTAGATTTCTGCCGAATTCGAACAATGTTTTTAGTTGAGATGTATCTCCCAATTACATTAGTGTATCTCTCTCAATGTATATATATAGCTTTGAGATGTGCTGTTGATGAACATATAAGCAAACAGAAAAAAATAGTTTTTTTTTGTTATTTTCCAACCTTGAAGCTGAAGGATCTCCAATGGCTGATCAGAAATGGAAGAAGACAGCTCTAATCGTGATCGACATGCAGGTTGGTTATCTCTTATTATTTCTCTGCTTATAGCTAGCTTGTAGAGTTTTCAGTGTTGGTTCTAATTTCGTTTTCTTGTATTGTAGAAAGAGTTTGTTGATGAAGAATTCCCAATACGACTCGCTGCTGCCAAATCCATTGTTCCGAATGTCATTGATGCTGTGGAACTGGCCAGGAAGCGTGGCATCTTTGTAATTTGGGTACCGCTTTTCACTTCTAACTAACTTGAATCTTCTTCGTTCATGGATTATCAACCTAATCACACTTTTAAGTTTGCGCCATATTGCTTTTTGGTATACCGGGTTTCTAATAGGTGTTCAGGTTTCGTTTTCGTTATTTTTCGGTTTTCCGTCCGTATTACAGTCTTATGTTTGCACTATAAGTTCTTCAATTTCATTGGATATACAAACTAATTGACATAATTTTAAAGAAAGCAAGTATCAATTTGTTCTTTCTCTTCTTTAAATGCTCTTGCTGTTGAATTTTTTGGACTCATAGTACCGAAAAACCAAACAATAAAAATAAAGGACCGAAAACCAAACAATAACGAAAACAAAACATGTGATACTACTTATTAATAACAATTTAAAACTACAACACCTAAAAACAACAAGACAACAAGGTACAAACTTGAGACTATGATTAAGTTCTTAATCCTTCGTTTATTTAATAAATTGCACCCAATCCAAAAAAATCAAATCTTTGTTCGGTGGGTCGGTATATTTTGGATTTTGACGTACGCCACAACCATTTAGTCCATAAATTCGAAGGTGTAATAAGTGACAGTCTTTTTTTTTTTTTTGGCTAAATTAGGTGAAAATCTTCTATATACATTCATACTCTAACATTTAATAAGTTATATGATGATTATGTCATAAAGATCCAATTTTGATTGGTGGGTCGGTATATTTTTAGTGTTGTGAGTAAACTAACTGTAAGAATCTATGTGTTTTTAAGGTTGTTCGAGAACACGATCCTCAAGGAAGGGACGTGGAGCTGTTTCGACGTAATTTCTACTCGGGAGAAAGAGCTGGCCCGGTAATTAAGGGAAGTTTAGGTGCAGAATTAGTTGATGGACTGGTGATTAGGGAAGGAGATTACAAGTTGGTGAAGACAAGGTTTAGTGCTTTCTTTGAAACAAACCTGCATTCTCTTCTTCATGGCGCTGGAATAAACAGCCTAGTTATTGCTGGTGAGGAAACTCGGAATTGAATAAATCAGGATCCAATTTTTTTTTAAAAAAATTATAAGATTAAGAACTTATAAACTATTGGAATTTTGGTGTCTGAAGTTTAAATTGTTGATATTGATTGTCTGAAATTTCAATTTGTTAAAATTTTGTTTTCCGTTTATTTTAACTGTCAAATTTGATAAAAATGTGTGAAAAAAGAAAATTACCCTTGTTACTATTATGTTTACACCGGCCACCATCTACTCCGGCTGGCAATCACCCTACTCTGGCCGGCCACCACCCTACTTTGACCGGCCGCCGGCCACCGTCACAACTTCGGCGGCCGGCCCCCATTCAACTAGGGGCAATTTTAAAATTTTTTTATCGGGTCATGTGACAAGAACATGACAAAGTTCTGTCAATTTTAACAGTAAATTTGAACAGAGACGGCGAATTTCAACATAGTTGTAACTTCAGATAATCAATATCAACAATTTAAATTTCAGACACCAAAATCTCACATAGGCAAACTTCAAACAGTTTATAGATTTTTAACCCTAAATTATATTTATCACACATGAAAAAACCCTATTTTTTATTTTTCAGGCCTCCAAACTCCAAATTGCATAAGGCAGACTGTGTTTGATGCAGTATCTTTGGATTATCCATCAGTCACTGTGCTCACTGATGCCACTGCTGCTGCAACACCGGAGATACATCTCGGTGAGGCCATTTCCGTCTTTTCACTTCCCAGTTTTTAATAAGGACTTAGCTCACACATTTCTCTGTCTTTAAACAGCAAACATTGTAGACATGAAGAACATTGGAGTCAAAACTCCAACAATGCAGGAGTGGTCCCAATCCCATCCTTGATTCTTTCTATCATCACTTAATTACCAAAAAATAAACATTTACAATTATGTAAAAGTGTGTACCGTGATTGTGTCGTTGGTATTTGTTCTTGTATTCAGTAGATCGTGTCAAAAATACATAAACTTCCTATCCTATCACCAGAACTGCATCAAAGTCGGTTTGAAACCACGCAAAATCCTTTATTTTATCGGGTCAATTAAACATCCATAAACATGATAAAGATGAACTTGCCATCATCATATGAATGAATCTACAAGAAATCAAACACAAAACAATCAAACTACGAAACACCGGAATTCATGATCATTGACCTCCAAAGGATGCTTGATTAACTTAGGGTTCTTCAGAAGTAAGTTTTTTCTTCAGTTCCTTCTTGTTCACCTATCAACAACACCAAATTAATCGTTTTTAATACTCCAACAATACTTTAACCAAAAAAATTTATATATATATATGAAGAACGAGTTGATGCTTAAACCTTTCCCATTGCGTTACGAGGAATCGTATCCCAAAGCAGCATCCTAGTTGGTATCTAGTTCAAGCATAACCAACAAATTGGTAAAAAAATCTAAAAATGGTAGGTATAAGTACAGTCGAGTTTATTTCAACTCGATTTTTCATCCATTAGATCATGGGATAGAATCAATCCGAATTCACGAGAGATAAAAATTGTTTTTTACACATGCGTAATCTGATGGCTGAGAAATCGAGTTGAAATAAACTCGAGTTTACTTTAGCTGAACCCTAAAAGTAAATTCTATAGAACATGAAGTTCAAACCTTGTAAGGTGCGAGTTTTTCCTTCGCCAGAGTGCAGAGTTCGTTCAATGTAATCGCGGGTTTCAACTCCTCGGCTCGTTTTCTCTTTACTTCTTCATCGGGCACGATAATGGCACACACCTCTTCTCCGTAGTCCTTGTCAGGTAAACCCAGAACACAACATTCTGCAATGGCAGGATTCTGACCACAACCAAAGATGTTACAGTTAATTCTACATCTGAATGTTGCAAGTAATGTTTTTTTAAGGTGCTAATGAAAACTAAGAACTTGCCTCCAAAAGAACAGCTTCAATTTCTAGAGCTGACAATTTATATCCTCCCACCTTGATGATATCTGCATTGTTGCCTGTTTGGAGCAAAACCAAGGCAGTAAAATAAAAATATTCAATTGCAGTTTTTTTTTTTTTGACCGGACAAAAGAAAATACTCGATTGCAGTTTAATTTGGACACGGATGAAAAGTATACTGTGGAATAAAAGAGGGTTTTTTTACGTACGTCCCATGATGATGTAATATCCATCTTCATCGACTCTAACAGTATCACCGGTTTTAAAGAATCCGTCATCGATGAAGGACTGTTTCGTTACCTAAGCAGCATTAACAAGTATTGTCTTTCAAAATCATACAAAATTTACTGAAGCATGATAAAGATTAAAGGGTACCATTTTTTTAAAGTCTAAGAACTTACCTCAGGGAGCTTCCAGTAACTCTTGAATAACGAAGGGCTTCGGATGCATAGCTCACCTTCACCGTTTCCACTTCCATCTGAAAGAATCTTGGCCTAGCATGGATGATGAAAAGTGGGAAGATACAGAAGTATTCTTCAGCAAGATCATATATATATATATACGTTTTCTACGCAATCATTTATTTTCCTAAAATGTAACTTTTTCACTTTCCAACACACACACGCATATATATATTGGGTACAGTCTAATCGACAGAAGTTAATTATACTTAATGGCTTTAATACTCTTTGCATACCTCGACACCAGGGAGTGGTTTACCCACAGTGCCTCCCTTCCTTTCACCTTTCAAAGGGTTCGATAATGCCATTACAAACTGCAAATTCAGTTACTACTGTAATTAAAAGAACAAAAATACATATCTTCATTGGGTAACAACTATTTACTGTGCTGGAACAAAATAAATAATAAGTTCAGATTAAAAAAGAAAAACTTTGGCTAATTACCTCGGTCATGCCATACCGCTCCAAAAGGCGATGACCTGTTAAGGCTTCCCATCTTTGCATAACAGGATGTGGCAACGCAGATGAGCCACACATCTGAAGACACGATATTAAAGAGTTAAATCACGAAGTTCGTACTGGGTACTGAAAAAGGGATTTTGTAGTAGTTACCATAAGACGCAAATTACGAGCAGCAGAAACAGAAACGGCTTGTAAATCTGGGTCCATAGCTTCATAACCTTGTATCAACCGGGTGTACATTGTTGGAACCTGCATGCCCAAATATATATTACGTATTTGTATGGACTTCGATTGTCATGGCAGCATGTATGAGACAGAGCAACGTTGTGCAATATGAAACTCATAGTAAAAATGGAATCTTTTTCAGTTCAGAAAACTGTCAAGTGTCGACTATCCCATCCACCCACTATTTATTCCTAAAAATGCAACATTTTCACTTTCACTGTGAGTTTTACGCTAGTAGAATTTTCCTATGAGAAAGAGAAATGTAACAAAGTGTGAATGTACTTACCCCAGTAAAAACAGTTATAGCCTCATGAGAGTTACTTCCTTCTGGATAAGATTCACGAAATCTTTGCCAAATTCCCCGTACACTGAACTTTGGCATAAACTCAACCTTCAGATGTAAAAATATAACAAGTAGATTTAGAGAAAAGCTTAATTATACCACACTAATCCTCTGATAACATTAAACAGCTGCAAATTATACGATACTTACCGTGGCTCCAGCATAAAGAGGGGCTAGCAAAGCATTGAAAAGTCCATGAACATGTACGCTTCCAGTTAAGGTAAGACTTGAAGAAACTAAATTGCTTCTTTTTTTTTAAAAAAAAAATTCCCAGTATTTAAGGGGGGGGGGGGGGGGGGGGGGGGAAGTTGAACTGTGATATTTATATGAAAAGTTTATAGGATATGATGTAAGGGTAGGCAATGCAGAAATTGGTCTGCAGATGTGTACTCCCAAGCCTTAGCCAAAGTTTGCACCTGAAAATTGGGAGACAAATTGATCAATAAGCAATCTTTCTGTCAAGAAACTTGTTCTCCAAGAAAGTGTATCAACGGCGAATACTAGGGAGGAGAATAAATGACCTGTGCACTGATGCTTTTATGTGTGTGAACAGCTCCCTTTGGTTTTCCTGTTGTTCCACTTGTATACACGATCAATGCTGGATCTTGATCTGGTCAATGGGAAGTTATTGACTAATCGAGAGAAACTTGATCAAGCAATATACAAATTACAAGCAAACATCGAGGTTTAGATGGTACTGGCACCTTTTTGAAGAGATCTTTGAAAATTTTCCAATAATATTTTATCAGCTTGTGTCCCTCCACTTACGGAAGGGATAAGAGAACATTTTGCAGAAGATTTAGCAGCAACGTTCTGCATTAGCTCGTGATGATCTTCAGTACTCAGAATCAAAGAGATATCCTAGAAACAAAGTTAGCAGATCTGATGATCACGAGACTGTAGAATTTCATTCAAATAAATATTGGAAGTTCTCAGTACACGGTTTCATATTCACAATGAGGTTATGGAAAATTAATCTATATAAAAAAAATAACTCTATCTCTTGCAATACCAGGTAAAATCTGTCCATTAGTAAATTATTTTTATTGAAGACAAGGAATGACCTCATATTTATATTGCAATAAAATTATGCACATTTCCAGGATAAGTTCCTCTGATAATAATACACGCACACACACAAATGAACTATTTTACTATTCCATTTTGAAATGTAGATTATATTTTAAAAATAGCTTAGACAGCTTGAACTAAACAACCTTATCAAGGTAAAATTTAATTCTGGAATTAAGGATTTTTTGAACGAACCGAATCATTTAAAACATGCAACAGCTCCGCCTCGGGGTAGCTGAGTGCAAGTGGAACAGCTACACCTCCACTTATCCAAGTTCCTAATACTCCAGCAACAAACTCCACTGACGGTTTTGCCACAATACCTATTCGCGCGCCATTGAGATGATCATTTCCTGCAGACTATTTAAAGATTCACCACTCAGTTGTCAATTTGATTAAAAAAAAAATACAGAGCTTCTTAAGTAGAGAAGATATGAGTTTACTATTCATATTGAGCCATAATATATACTGCTCAAAGTTTCCATTACCTCGCTAGACAACAACTTGGAAACATCCAAAGCAGATGAAATGAGTTGTTGGTAACTGTAACTCTTCTGGTCAGCTCTAATAGCTGTGCTTCCACAAGCTGCAGAGCCTTGCTTTGCAGCTGCTTTTACCACCTCCATAAGTGTAAGTGAATGGAATGCTGCAGGTAATACACATTTGTAAGACACAACTCCATATAGTAAAAATTCATCTATTTAGACATTCAGATGCAGATGCATATGCTAGTATTAGTTTTATTTATCTCGAGGTTCAGTGGATGTCGATTCTTATGAACATTTATCTATGTAAGTTCAGCTGTCATTTAGTAGCAAGATAGCATCAACATCCTCATCTACTTAGCATAATAATCTCCAATTCCCTTATTTTGGCATTCCTTTATTCTTAATGCTGCATCAACGTCTCTTGTCTAACTGAGCTACATTTTACGAATTGAAATCAACTAAGGACATCCAAACAATGAGCAGGATCAATGGATAGAAACGAGCTTCATCTAGTCGTGATATCAAAATTCCATCCATTTCTTGTGCCTAACTACATCAGAATGGGAAAAATTGTTCTTTTTGGATCATGCAAAACTATTTGACGCATTTGATCAAACAGTTAAGCTGCACCCACAGAACAAACTCTTAACCTAGCTCGCTTTTAGCCAATAAAACCCAGTTATTTCAGCAACCCGATCACCCAACAAAGAATTCAAGCAAGAAGAGAACTTACACGAAAAAAAGCGAGACTGAAGGACGAGACGATCACCGATGCTTGTACCTGAGACTTCTCCGAAGCGAGAAGGATGAAAAGAGGTATAGAAACGGAACCGGTAGCGGTAGTAAATGAGGTAGTTGAAGCTCTTATTTAATAAGGCGCTCATTTTAGTTGGAGTATAGTCGTGAAATTAATGGGGTCCACAAGAATTCAGAAATCTGGAGCTCTTCTTGGAACAATCATTCATCGTAGGTAGCTGACCCAACTACATTTGTCGGTGTGAGCCATGGCAATGAAGAAAGATGGCGGTCGCTTTTATTATGTTCGATCGATGGAACACGAAACTGCAAAAGCTTGCGCCTTTGGATTGATCTGCTCTGAATAACGTCGGTCGCGATCGCGAATGGAATAGAACAGCACGTGCAGCTCTTATGAGAAAGTTGAAACTGTTTGTTAGGCCCACCCATCGTAAGAATTAAAAAATGAAATATGTAGAGAGGAATTTTATGAACTCAGTATTATTGTAATTCTTGAATGATTTTTTTTGGTATATAATTTCTTGAATGATTCAAATGAGATAACGAACCTATACAAGGGACATGTGCTACTAAAAGAAACCATTCATTAATGAGAAACCAACATATAAAATATAAAATTATAGATATTCTTTTACGGTGGTGCTACAAAATGTAAAAAAATTTGTGATTTTTTCTACAATTTGCAACGAAGCGAGTCCATATAAAATTTCTTGTGAATTTTCAACGAAGAGAGTCCATGCTACAAAATTTTGTGCTACAAAATTTCTTGTCACGATGTCGAACGAACTCTTCTCTTATGACGCTTCTTTACAAATTGTAGGAGAATTGTGCTACATCTAGCAATTTCTCCCATAATAATTTGTGTCAACCTCACATAGCGGCGAATGTACAACTCCAAAAGTGTATTGACCCGGCCGCTCCATTTGTCAGTCAATTTGGGGTTCAAACTTGTGGAGGAGTTTAGATCCATAACTAGTATTTTGAATAGTTAAGTCCAAAATCTCATTGTGAAATGTGTCATTTCCTTCGCGTGGATCGGGTACCGCCTAATCCCTCAAACTCTTACGGTTTTTCTTCCACTTCACGGCCTCATCATTCGTCATCGTCGGCCGGTTATTGGAAGTCATCAGTTTGACTGAACATTTGCTCTGATACCATTTATCACAGTTTGGATTTTATCTAACGCTCCATTGCCCGTGCGGCCTTTGGAACCACTCATAAGTCAGTGTACCGATCGCAAGAGCTATAGTAGAGATAAAATATGTAGAAATGAACTTATGAACTCAAATACTCTTGTATTTTTTGTATGGGTTAACAGGTCTTTTGGTCCATGATGTTTGACAACTTTTGAGTTTTGATCAATGATGTTTTTTTTTACCTAGTTTTGGTACCATATGTTTGCAGATTTTTTCTAGTTTTGGTCTAACCGTTACATTCCGTCCATTTTTTGACATGTACAAGTCACGTGATCCACCATAAACTTTCAATTTTGTTCAATTTAGTCCCTCTAATACTTTCTTAACCTTTTTTGGTTCAATTTAGTCCCGAAGTTTCAAAATTTCAATTGGACCTATTGTCCAATTGGGGTCAATTTTGAAATTTCGGGACTAAATTGAACAAAAAAAAAATATTAAGAAAGTATTAGAGGGACTAAATTTAAAGTTTAGAGTGGATCACGTGACTTGAACAGGTCAAAAAATAGACGGAATGTAACGGTTAGACCAAAACTATAAAAAATCTGCAAACATATGGTACCAAAACTAGGTAAAAAAAAAACATCATTGATCAAAACTCAAAAGTTGTCAAACATCATGGACCAAAAGACCTGTTAACCCTTTATACTAATGAGAAAGCCACATATATAAAACAATATATTGTCCCACATTCTATGATATTCAAATTTGGACCATGAGAGCTTTCTATGATATTCACATTCTATTATCCTCTATTGTTGTTGGTCAGTGACAATTCTTGTTGTTGTCCAACTACGAATCGTTCTCGTTAATATATACCGACTAGATTAATCTACGACGACGACCGGCCAATCAATGTCGGGCTCTTAAACCACCTATGGTTTCTAAGTACGAACCACCCTTCTTGTTCGTCACAATTAGGGCTGAGCATGGGACAGATGGGCGGGGTTTTTCTAAAAAATGGCCCAAGCCCTAAAACTAGGGCCACTTAATGGCTGTCCCGAGCCCTATCCCGAGCCCTAGCTAGTAGGAAAAGGCCCGCCCGTCACGGGCCTACAGGGACTAGGGACAGACCCAAATTCCTATCCAAGTTCAAAAAAAAAAAATCATACTCAATTTAATTAAACCATAACCAAACATAGAACAACAACAAAGTTCAGCACATACCACAAAATTCACCATAAAACACCAAAATCACTCAGAACACCAAGTTCAACACATAACTTGGTTCTCCAAAATAGTTCACCAATGACTCCAAAACTAAGTTTTACCAAGACTCTAACACAAAGTCACCAACAATTCTGACATAACAAGTTACAAATACAAATCCCAGATCAAATGGAGTCATCACTAAAGTTAACTTAACTAACTATAGTTTATAGCTGATTAGTTAGCAAAAAGGGACGGGACGGGTCTTTTGGGACTTCGTAAAAAATCCCTAGTCCTAGCCCTATCCCTAGTTGAGAAGAAAAATCCCGCCCATTAGGGCTTGGTTACATTTTTGGGACGGGCTTTTTGGGACGGGCTAGGGCGGGACGGGCGGGATTTTGAGCCTCTCGAGATATTTGCTCACCCCTAGTCACAATGTTCGGGATCTTGATTGCTTGGTCTCCAAGTTTCAACGATTCATCGTCTGCGAAATCTTGGTCACTACTCCACCCAGTGACGGATGCTTTAATGATAATGTGGTTACGAACGTAATCACATTATCGAGTATTTTTATTGAGACCCTAGGTTTATTCCTGAAGAAAATTATATCCCGATCCTCATTATTTTGTTGTAAGATCCACATTATTTTAGTCTGAGAGAATGATCCCTCATTAATATTTTGTAAGACTTCATTATTATTCAATCCATTCGGAAAAAAAATTCATCAATTTTAAATTTGGGTCTTTTCACTTAAATAGTATGTTTGTACGTTTTATTAATCATCACTCTTTTGTTAAACTATAAATTTTAGTTACTCTAACCTAATGTATTATAATATGAGGTTCAATAAGAACAAATATATAAACCGTAAAATATGTTTGAAAAAGATGATTTTTAGTATCAATATGTTTTAAAATGCACAACATGTTTCAAAATAATTATAATTGATACTCTTTTCAATCACTCGTCCAAATTTGTCGTCAAATATGTTTTGTAATTAATATTTTGTAACACTATTATTCAATCCATTCGGAAAAAAAGTTCATCAATTTTAAATTTGGGGCTTTTCACTTAAATACTATGTTTGTACGTTTTATTATTTATCACTCTTTTGTTATAACTATAAATTTTAATCTAACCTAATGTATTACAATATGAGGTTCAATAAGAACAAATATATAAACCATAAAATATGTTTGAAAAAATGGTTTTTAGTACCAATATGTTTTAAAATATACAACATGTTTCAAGACAATGGTAATTGATACTCTTTTCAATCACTCATCCAAATTTGTCGTCAAATACGTTTTAAACTTACAAAATTAGTCAAATACTTTTCTAAATATCTAAATCAAGATCTAATAACTTGTATAAGTGTTATAATAGTGTATTGACTCGATTAAGAGTCAATTGACCCACAAATGGTTATAGTCTAATTTGACTAAATTGTAACATTTGCACAAGCAAGTACGATTTATTTGTGCTTAGTTAATATTGTTCATTTGAAAAGTATTTAACGACAATTTTGAATAAGAAGTTGAAGAAAGTACTAATTTTCATCGTTTTAAAACATGCATTTTTATCCCAAAAAAAAAAACTTAAAGAAGTTGTCAATTTAAAAAAAAAAAATTTGCATAACGTAACCACATTGTGAACCTTCTGGATCCGCCACTGACTCCACCCGTAAAATCTAACAATGTCATGGAGTTAAGCATCTGAGATGAGTTTATCTTTTGAATCTCTTACTTGAAGCTCCAGAACTTTCCGGATAGTTCCATGGAAGGCGATCGCTGAAGCGGGTTTCTTCTAAAAGAAGCATCCGATGGATTACGAGCAACGTGATCTGCGTAAAGAACATCATCGATCCTAGACATATAGTGAAGGCTAGGCCCTCGATGATCCTCGAGTAGCTCTCTAGAATAGCATGTCCCACATCCTTAATCAACAACAAACAAAACAACAAATTAGAGAGAGCTAACGTTTTGATACTTTGCATAATCTCGACTATCAATATCAAAGTTCAGCTTGTAAGTCATTAGAAAATTTAAAAGGCTAAAAGGGTCTTTTTGGTGCCATATGTTTGACTAAAATTGGTTTTTGGTACAACATTTTTTTTTTAGACTTTTAGTGTTAAATGTTTGCATTTTATAGAATTTTCGTGCATATGTTAGTTAACCGTTAAATACTTTTATTTTAATCAGTTTAAATAAATTCATTTGGAAATATTTAGGGTTTTATTGACTTTTTGGTTAAGAAGGTTGAAGGGATTGAGATTGTGGGGTGCATGTTGGAGACATGCTGTGGATTTGGATGTTATTTTTGTTTGAAGGTTTTTTCTGTTGAAGAAGACATGCGGTGGATTCGATAGTTGTTAATTAAGTTATTTGATCTTGTTGCAATCTCAATATTAGGCAATAAAAAAGGAAATTAAGAAATTAAATAAAAATGACCCATTTTATCCAAAGATTATTAACCAAATTGCTACCCGAATTTTGACTAATTTATAAATCATTACCTAAACTTTAATATTTTTTTTAAAAAATTGGCTGTCCAAACTTACGATTTCGAAATTGCTACATATGTTTCTAATTTTTTTTTTTTTTTGTCTGTGCAAAAAGTGATGATCTTGTTTGTTCTTTTCATACAATCTCGTAAACTAGGCCGAGCTATTCAAAATAATATTTATGAAGAAACAATTGTTAACCCATCTTGAACTAATTCGACTCGAATGACAAAAACTAATCTGCAGAAAACAGTGTACACGATATCAAACAACACGAACAACAAACCGAATCGATCGCTAAAAAGATCGGACGATAGATGAATGTAGACTCGAAGCTAGAGTTCTTTTATGGAGCAACTTGATTAATATGTACATATAGAGAGAGCTGCATTAAGATGAAGCTCCCTTGAAGATAAGGAAGTTGAGTGTCTCTACAGTGAAGTAGATGAACGTTCCTTTGGTGTGAGTGAAGAAGCAGCCGAAGTTCGAACCCACCACACACTGCCATCCACCGCCGTATTCATTGTCGAATTCCTGCAAAATTGCTAAATAATAATCACGACAGTGATTTAACGATGTCGATTCTACTGCGAAGCAAAGTCGATGTTCGTTTCATGATCAAAATGCAGTCTTTTCTGTTTTTGGCGGTAAATCAAGAACACTACCAAACCAAAAAGAGACCGGATTGTAAATTAAGAGAATCCAGTCGAGAATGTGTTACAAACCAAATGGAAGAGTCCAACCCAATAAACTAGTCTATTAGGTGGGACGACCCATTTGGCTTATATACACCACATATGTTGGTTGCCCAACCGATGTGGGATATTAAACCATGACAATCGTTCCCCATTAAGGAGACCGACGTCCTCGTTGGTCACGGTCACGTTGGTCACGACTGGCTTCCTCTAGGCCACCACTCCGTGAGTCACCATTACGAGCCCTTGTTGGTCACGGCCACGTCGGTCACGGCTGGCTTCTCCAGGCCACCACTCCGTGAGCCACCGCTCCGTGGACCACCACTCCAAGGTCTGGCTCTGATACCAATTGTTACAAATCAAATGAAATAGTCCAATCCAATAAACTAGTCTATTAGGTGGGAGGACCCATTTGGCTTATATACACCTCATATGTTGGTTGCCCAACCGACGTGGGATATTAAACCATGACAGAATGTGGGTCTGCAAATCAACTATGAAGCAATGAGATGTTAATTTCGTGATCAAGATGCAAACTTTTCTGTTTTTTGCGCTAAAACAAGAACGCATCCACTGAGTAAGTACTGACCAAATATATCCTGGTCGGAAAATTAAGACATTCTGTTCGGGAAATTCGAGTCTGGTCGGAAAATGCAATTTTCCGACCACATATGAGGTCACATAAGACAAGAACAGTCAGCATAACCTTAAACTACTCGAAAAAACCACGAAAAAGTGTTTTCTTGATTCCAATCTTTGCGGAAACCTTAAAACTAACAAAAAATATCAAAGAAAAAGTGTTTTCTGATTCCAATCTTTGCAGAAACCTTAAACTAATAAAAAAAAATCCATGAAAAATTGTTTCTTGATTCCACAGTGTTTGCAGAAATGTGTATAAGAGAGAGAGTCAAGCAATTAGATGTTGATTTCGTGATCAAGATGCAGACTTTTCAGTTTTTTTGCGCTAAAACAAGAACACATCCACTGAGTACTGAGCATGGTCGGAAAATTAAGACATTCTGTTCTGGAAATTCGAGTTTGGTCGGAAAATTTCATTTTCCGACCGGATATGAGGTCACACAAGACAAGAACAGTCAGCAGAACCTTAAACTACTTGAAAACCCAATAAAACTGTTTTCTTGATTCCAATCTTTGCGGAAACCTTAAAACTCGACAACAAAATACCCAAGAAAACACTTTTCTGATTCCAATCTTTGCAGAAACCTTAAACTAACACTAAAATCCAAGAAAAATTGTTTCTTGATTTCAGGGTGTTTGCAGAAATGTGTATAAGATCTAGAGAGAGAGAGGACCTTCTTGATGTGAGCAGCAATCTGCTTACAGTCGACAACATCGTATATATCCAGAGCTTGAGAAGCAGCAGCCATGGCCTGAATCTGCATCTTCATCGGCATGTCCGTATCTTCAATCATACCTTTCCCTTCCAACATTTTTCCTCCGACCGAACAAAACCGAAACTCTCTCTCACTCTCTCTTCTCTCTCTCTCTTGTTTTCTACCACTCCCTCTCCTGACCTTATCTTCAACAACCTGACCAATTCCCAAGCACTGTTGTGTTTTGGCTCAGTCTGTAATTATTTATTTATATGAAGCTGAGTTTCACAGTGAGAGACGACTCTCTCTCTCGCTAAAAGGCAACCAAAATGAAGAACAGTACAGTACAGGTGGACGCAGAAGAGTCCAAGGTGGGTTATTGATTTTCGGTTCTGCGCTTTATGAGGTCTTAACGTTATTATCCTATGAAGGAGGATTGATAGGGATTCATCTGTGTCTCATTAATGTCCTCTTTTTCCAATAAGGATGGATGATCAAATCTAGACGGCTCTGGATAAGGCCACCATGGATACACACACTAAACTCTATTTTCTCTTTTGAATTGAATGAATGAATAGACTATTATTATTATCATGCAAAAATATTTAGTACTGAATATCTCGAGACAGTCCCATAAAAAATATCACTTAAAAATATCAATTTTTGAGTAAAGTTCCTGTATGCCTTGAAATTGAAAAAGAATTTCTATAATCTTCGGACTTTTTGTTTGTTTGCCATGAATAATTTCTTTAATTCAAAAATAAAAAATAAGGGTGATGCTAGAGCCTGTGAAAAAAACTGTGAAAAATCTATAGAAAGCACTTCTAGGTCCACATGGCAATGCATAATAACATTCTCTTTCCATTTTATGAACACTCATCACTTGACATGTGTTACTTGACAACTTTCTATGGATTTTTCACAAAAAATTTCACACTTTAAAGATTTATCCAAAAAATAAACGTCAATCCGGATTACAATATAATAACAAAAAGGTAAGTAGAGCCTATAAGATATGAGAATACATAAACTCATTTGATCAGAGTTTTTATGGGGTACAAAAACATTTAACTTTCATTTATTGTCGCATCGTTGTTATAGAGTGAGAAAAATAATTTGAAAATAATTTGTTCAAAACACATAATAAGCAGAATTATTTTAAACGAAATATATACAAAGTCATTTCAGACATATATGCTTTTTTATATACAATACAAATGAAAAAGCCAATGATAGGAAGGGAACCCAAATTAGAGGAGAGAAAATGTGTCTGGAAATACAATTAGTAAGGAAGACACAAAATAAATTTCCACATAGGCAAAATATATTGCATATTGACAAAAGTTAAGATATCTTACATATTTGCCTGTTGTTAGAATTGCGATCTCGATTGTAAGATCGATAGTGGGCTTGTGATCCTACAAGATCTTAACATGATTTTTTTTTTTTTCATACAGTACAACTATTATAATTTTATTTATGCTACATGAGCACTATAATAAAAGCCAATCTAGTAAGCAACTGCAAGCTGCTTACCGAAACAATCTTAATTACAAAATTAATAATAATAACAAAGGATTCCAATTATTAATTAATTTTTGCAGAACACCATAGAAATTAGAAATAGAATATGAACTACATATTATCTATAGCCACTCTAATTCTATCACATCGCAAAGATTCTAATAAAATCATAATAACAAGAAGAAGAAAAATAAACTATTGAGCAAATTCATACAACTCCTTGAACTAAAATAGCCTCCTCCTCATCTCCCTCCTCTTCCACTTCCACCTCACCGCCGCCGCCGCCATTTCTCTTCTTTGCTCCGACGACGTCCAATCCCTGCAAAGCATCCACGCACGGAAGCTCTCCACCTTCCTCTGCAGCCTTCGTGCCAGGCACCACCACCACATCCGCCGCGCCACCACCACCATTCTCTCCGGGCACAGCCACGTCTCCGCCGCCAGCCACCACCACCCTGCCGCCTTTCTCGGTTGCACACGCCCCAGGCGGGTCGTGCTCGGGGACGATTCCGGTGACTGCATCAGCCGTACCTCCGGATGCCGGACGGGGGTCGTTTATGCAGTCTCCGCCGTGGGTGGAGGATAAGATTGAGTCGGCGCATGATTTCACGGCGGTGGCGGCTTTGAGGACGGCGGCCGTGAGGGTTTCTGCTGGGGTGGCAGATGGCTCCATTTGCTTACTTGCCTCCATGGATGATATATTGAACAGAGGCGACAACAAGAGTGAATTTCAGAGCTTTCGAGAGTCGGTCTTTCAACAAAAAGACAGAAAAGAGTCGGTCGCATTTTCTTGACACGTGTCAAGTATAAAGAGATACACGTAGAAATGAAGCAGACGTGTATATAAAAGATATCTACAACAACAAGCCCATCAATGGATAAGATTTTTTTTTTTTCTCACTATGATCCAGTGGACCAACATTAAGATTTATTTTCCTGGGGTGGTACTAAAATGGCCGGGTCATCAAGAGGGTAACATCATATAACATATTTGCTCCTAAATTAGATTAATTATTATTAAAAGTCTTTTTCTATTCTCACGTTTACTCATAGTTAAGGGTTAATTATTAAATTTCTAGCTAACGTTTGAGTCTGTGTTGTTAGCTCACGTTTCTTTTCGTATACATAACTAGTTCATGTTTTCTTAAGTGAACAACTAGTTTTGTTCATTTTTTAGCTATATTTTAACGAAATCGAAACGTACGCGACACGTAATGACCAAAATGCCCACAACCCATCTTCTTCTAATATTATTGTCCCAGCCTATGTATGTAATGTTTTAAGTTAAAATAAAGTACCCACATTCAAAATCAAATAATCATATTTAATAGTTAACATGCCTAATTAAACATGTTGATCTGTATATAATATTAAAAGATAATGGGTCGGGACATTTTGGTCATTTGACATAATCGCATGCCGTGCACGTGCCAATTCCGTTAACAAAATAACGAAAAAGTGAACATGAGCTAGCCATTTGTTTACTTATGAAAACTTGATCTGGCTATCTATTCGAAAAGAAAGACAAACTAACAATATGTTCGGTTACTCAAACGTAGGCTAGCAATTTGACGATAAACCCCATACTTAAATTGGCCTAGGTATGTATGCCTTGGTTATCTAGTCATTACTAACCATATCGAACCAAACCGTAATCCCGAGGCCGAACTACACTGTTTCGAATTCATCATGAACAGAACAATGGCTACCTCACTAATGATCAAATGGAACAAATTCAACAAAGCAAATATTCATGGGTCCTCTTTGAATTGAACTCCATGAGCGTTAAATAATACACGAAGCGCAATTCGAGAGAAATAAACAGCAACAAGTTCATCACTTCTGTCTCCCCTTAATACAGTTGGGAAATTAAATCTTCAACAGCAAATCCTAACAAGTAAACAAAGAAACCGAACAAGAGAGACCATAAGCATATCATGTATCAATATAGCTGCTTATCAAGCATTGTGAGAAGCTTTCTCTCTCTAGCACTCGCAGCCACTAGACCTTTGCTGTCTTCCTCCACCCGCTACATCGATGGTCTCGGGAAGATAGCTGTGTGAAAAGACAGATTTACCCCCAGCAAGTGAGTTCTTCGCCATTAAAGAGTTTGAAGCAAAATTTAAATCTATGGCAGAAATGTCTTTTTTATCAAACTCGACGCAGAAGATAATGAAATGTGCGAAGAATACTTACATTTCCTCTTCAGGTTCGTTCTTCAGAGCATTTCTGGCTATACACTCGAACGCAGCTTCCACATTAAACCCTTCCTTTGCTGAGGTCTCAAAGTATGGAATGTTGCCCTTGGAAGCACACCAAGCCTTTGCTTTCTTCTCAGAAACCTAAAAAAGAAAATGTCATGAAACACAAATTAACTTATGAAATAAGATGCCAACATTTGACTAGGTACCATCTGTATCATGGAGAAATTATATGAGAGGTAAGGATATATTACCACACGGCTGTTGCCGCCATCAACATCTATCTTGTTCCCCAAAACGACGAATGGAAAGTTTTCAGGGTCAGATGGACTAGCCTGAAAATCAACACAAGAATTATAATGTTTTAGAAAAGAAAATCAAATCTATGAACTTCAATACTACAGGATTTGATCGGTAATCACCTGAATCAAGAACTCCTCTCTCCAGTTGTTAAGATTATCAAAGGATTTCATCACATTCACATCATACACAAGAACGCAGCAGTCAGCACCTCGGTAAAAAGCTACACCGAGACTCTGAAATCTTTCCTGCCCAGCAGTATCCCATATCTACATTTAAAAAGTACACCGTAGTGCATAGCAATGTCAAGTACCCACCATCACACACGAAAATTATTTACAACTAGCAACTAAAGTCAAAATCAAATGGAGCTGAATCAATTCTGAAGCTAACAGTTACCTAGGTAAGTGTTTCATAAGAAAAATATACTAGGTCTCACATCTTTTAATCAATTTCGATTATATTCCAGTCGGGTGACCAAGATAAAGATGACTAATAGAATGCAAATGTGTTGTTTGCTTCACAAACTTTTCATTTCTTTTGGTCGTGATATCTTCTTAACTTGTATCTTGTTATCTTACTTGACTTCCAACGAACTATGATCAATAAGAGATCCAACAACAGTATTAATAACTAGTGTACATACCCTCACTAAAGTTAAACGGGCAATGAAATCAAATTGCATAAACATATCTAGTAAATGAAAATATAGAAGTTAAAAGAGATACAATTCATCAGCTTGTATTACCTGTAAAGTGAACAACCTATCATCAACCTGGACTTCCTTGGTTAAGAAATCAGCTCCAATCGTAGCTTTGTACTGATTGCTGAACTTCCGATTCACATATCTGAAACCAACAGTATCTAGCTTAACTACTAACTACACAAACATTCCATTTCAAAAATTAATCAAAGATCTGGGTTCAGAATCGTACTGGTTCATCAAAGATGTCTTCCCCACCCTGAAACATCAGCAGCACGCAGTATTATTACCAGATAGAGTAAGAAAACAAACATTCAACCTAAACACATTCCAATCCCCTAAATCTCCAATTAAAACCTAATCAGGGCAATCGCTTTCAATCCGCAGGCGATCGCAATAAATATGCATCCTGAATACTGAAGGAAATTCACATACAAATACAGCACAGAAATAGCGGAAGAGAGATTGGAGACGGAGTAGAATTGTTGGACGATAGAGAATACAGATCAACAAATCGGATCAAGAGAGAAACGGAGGCATCACCCGCTGTCGCCGAGAATGATGACCTTCAACAGCATGCGCCGACGAGAAGCCATGGTAGGGGATTTCGGCAGCTGATCTGGGAGTCTGAGCAGAGAGCTAGGGTTCCGATTGGGGAGATAATTTGATTAGGGAGAGAAATCCGAGGAAGGTGTAGAGTTTCTGCGCCGTGAATTGGTGGTGTTCTTCACTTGCGCCAATCGGAAATAGCAAACTGACGAAGAAGGAATTGTAGTTGGAATTGCCCGGCTCTTTTTTAGTATTCCAAAAATACCCCTACGTCATGTATTATGGAAAATTGTGAATGTGTGTATTCTCAAATTCTCAATGTATAACATAGGAATCAAACGCGTATGCCTTATAAATGCAAAAACAAACAACAAAAAACGCTTTATATATAAAAGTTTGTATTTTTTTAGGTTGTTCATAATTTATTTAAGTGTTAATTTGATTATGTGAAAGTGCAATTTTTTAGTCAAACTTTTTTTTAATATATTTATAGCCGGATTTTTGTTAACATACAGTTCGTTAATTGTGTTAATTTTTTCGGTTAACCATGGACATAATATATTTCCAAAATTAGTAAAATATCGTAAAGTTCTACTACGCCTTCTAAAACAATCTAAACGTTTATATAAAAAATAATACAAATCTTGAATAAAATCTTAAAATCATTTATGTTTAATAGAATTTTTAAAATATTTTAGATTACATTTATTTTATTTATATATTTCTTAACCTGTTTTATTTGAAATTTTACTTTATACATAAAACCTAATGTTATTACATTATTTTTGGCCAAGTGTTATTACATCATTATAGTAAAACCTTAAGTATTTTAGTAATTTTGAAAAGTATTTTTCATCTAAAACTGCCAAAATATAAATAGAGATAGTATTTTGCCAATATTAAATATACAGCTAGCAAATTACATATACATAAAAAAAAAGCTTTAGACATCAAATAAAAGATTGGGCAAAATACTAGCTCTATTTATTTAACATCATAATCAGTGTTATCAGAACCGGACCGGCGGTCGGACCGGAACCGGACCCCTCCACGGTCCGGTTTGCTTATTTCCGGAGTATGTAAGCGAACCTGGTTCTGAAGTCCGGTTTTGGGCGAACCGGACGGTTCGAACTCCTTTCATTAAAAAAAAAAAAAACATTAGGGTTAACTTGCAGAGAGACAGGCCCCTTCCCGGACTAAAACCTACAGAAGGGTTAGGGTTGTCAATGGGGCGGGTCGGGGCGGGTATCGCTTGCCCCGTACCCGCCCCGCGGGTCGAGATGGTCGACCCGTACCTGCCCCACACAGTTCGCGGGGCGGGGTGGGTCGATCCGCGGATCACCTATTAGTGGTACATAATATATTATTAGCAATTTAAAACCCCAAATTCTATATTTACCATATACAAATTTGATTTAAAATTTAAATCACAAATAATAAATTTAACTTCATATCCAAATACAAGTCACAAATCCTAATTATTTTAACTATGTATTATATTATCTATATAGTTTTATATATATACGTGTAATATATATAAATTATCCACATACGGGGCGGAGCGGATCAACAGGGCGGGGCGAACCCAAAACCGTACCCGCCCCACGGGTCACGGATCGCGGGTCAACTTGTTAAAATCGGGGCGGGGCCCCGCGGGTCACGGATTACCCGTGACCCGTTGCCACCCCTAAGAAGGGTTAACTTACAAAGAGGCTCTGCAAATCTGCATTTTTTTACTAAAACCGGTCGGACCCGGTTCGGACCGGGTCCGACCGGCCGAACCGGGAACCGGTGGCCCTGCCGGTTCAGGCCCCGGTCCGGTTCTGATAACACTGATCATAATAACTGCAGAGTAAATTTGATTTATAGTTAGCAAAAAAAAATTGATTTATCTTTAGTATATTTTAATTTTAATATTTTTCATTGTAATTTGAAGATATAATTGACATCAGCATAAACCACCGGAGTTTGTTTAGTGCCTTATAACATGAGTTAAAGACTTCACATAGTAATAAAGGCTCTACGAATTTGGGGAATAGTCTGCTGAAATCTTAATTTAAAAAATGCGACATATGAATCTAATAAGACTATTTTATATATAAATAATAAACTTATTTTACAAGAACGCTGAATAATATAAGTGAAGCTTGAGGAGACCAACAAAAAGTGAAGTGTAAGAAACACAAAAAGAGAAGTGTAAGAAACACAAAAAAGTTGCAGCTTCCATCCAAAAAGTACTACACATGGAAGAACATGCAACATCTTCTTCATATTGCACAAAATCGACCATAACAATCTCAACTCTTTTATAGACCCCAAAGAATTTTACATCTATAGCACATCTCTATAACGTTCCAATACGAACCCGTGCTAACGAATAAAGAACCTATGATCCAAACTTAACTATTTACGCGTTCTGGGTATTGTTCTTTACATTACCGGATTCACCGCTCGATGTTGAGGGTTGCATACCGTGGTCACTGAACTCGCATGTGGTCAGTTCTTGGGTTTCTAGAGCCAGTTTCTTAAACTTTTTCAGGTCTTCTTGGTACTGAATTGTGTCGTAATCCACGCTTCCAAAAGGACTCGGACAAAGCTCAGTGAGCCCCTGGTTTAGCTCGGCTAGGGACAAATTCCCTTCCAAAGCTCGAACAATCTGCTCGAAAAATTGTTAAAAAAAAAGATTAATCAATGGACAGTTAGATCATCTCATGCTCTAAAACCATTCACTTTCTCAACTGGGTCTGAGTGTCAATGTGTGAGATTGGTCAGGACTGCAATATTATGCAATGCTATAAAACCATTATGTTTCTCAGTCTCTTTTGCGAATTATACATGATTTACCGAATCCATACTCACTTGTCCTAGTTTGATTAGTAGTTTTAAGACATAGTTTGTATAATCCAAATGTTTTGTTTGATAAAGAGAGATGAATCTAAAAAGAATGCTACAAAGTGTGAAACCTTAGTGAAAAAAATGAAATCTGTTTCATTTTTTTTTCATGAAAATGTATTTTTTTTCACTTACCTATACACTATCAGTTTCATTCAACTTATGTGAGATTTTGGTGTCTGAAGTTTACTTTGTTGTACTGTCTGAAGTTTCAGCTTTATTGAAAATTGCTGTCTCCGTACAAATTTGTTGTTAAATTGACATAACTTGGTGACTCAATAAAAAATCAAATCCCAAAATTTCCCCTATTTAGGTGGTGGCCGGCCGAAGTAAACATAAAAGTATCTGGGCAATTTTGACTTTTCACACCATTCTGTAAAATTTGACAAAAAAATGGACGGAAAACAAAATTTCAACAAAGTTGGAACTTCAAACAGCTAATATCAACAATTTAAACTTCAGACAACAAAATCTCACATAGGACAAACCTCAAACAGTTTATAGGTTCTAGACAATTTTAAAAAATTGACTTAGAAAAGTACCCGACTCATTTTGGGTCGATAGCGTGCTGCATGACGGATAGAGAAAGCAGCACAAGCAGCCATTCGAGCCATTTCCCCAGAATCATATTCATTATTCAGCCTCGGATCAGCAAGATCTTCAAAGTTGTTGTCCTCCAAAGCTTGAGACAGCAATGGCCTTGCCTGAATATACAAACATCACAGTCTTTAAGAAGAAAAAAAAAATCATTTTTCCAATTTTTACCCAGAAAAGTTCTTTTTTTGGCCACTACCCAGAAAAGTGATTAAGCAGATGGAAATATTGGAGAATTACTGACCCAATCAACCATGCTGTCTTCAGCAAAGGGATTATCTTTATCAATAGGTCGCCGTCCAGTGATCAACTCCAAAAGAACAACCCCAAATGAAAAGACATCCGATTTCTCAGTCAGCTTACCACTTGAAGCATACTCGGGAGCCATGTATCTGATACAAATTAGTTTCTTCTTTTTTTTAAAAAAAGTTTCATATGAATGAAGAAAATTACATCTAAGAACTTTTTACAAAAATAGATATAGGAAAGTACTACTTGCCCGAATGTGCCCACTACGCGGGTGGATACATGAGTGTCCGTGTCTTCAGCAAGTTTTGCAAGGCCAAAATCTGCAACCTGGAGTTATATAATTTAATTGGTAAAAACAGAATATAAGAATTAGATTTCATAAGACATGAATATCAATGATACTACACTTACCTTTGCCTCAAAGTTGAAATCAATAAGAATATTAGAAGCCTTAATATCACGATGAATGATCTTCGGTTTACCTGAAAAAGTAAAACAAGAAAGAGCCTTGAATCAAAAACAATGATCAGGTTTTAAACAACTGGTGTGTGTGTGGGGCGAGGCGGCAAAACTCACAGTCCTCATGTAGATAAGCTAATCCTCTTGCTGAACCCAATGCGATTTTTATCCTTGTGGGCCAAGTTAAAGTTGGTACTTCCGTTCCTGTAAAGTCATTTTCCTTCAAACTTCAACAATGATTATTGTCTAAAACCAAAATTAGCCCCTTTACTAATAGAAGGTGGAAACTTCACTCAAATCACCTTGTTTGTAGCTAATCCTAAGTTCCCTAGTAAATGCATTTACCAGCCATAAAGTCCCTAACACTTTTTTTATTTTTTTTAAACTATAACACGCCTCAAAGATCATCAGGATTTACTGTTAACTATCCAATGAAATGAAAAAAAAAAAAAAAAAAAGATAAGTTGCTACTTCTCTACTTTAGATTCATATACCTTTCAATGAAGGAAAAAAAAAAATGTTGTCTAGTTCTACGGTCTACAACACCAATACACACAGCAAAAACTCAGTTAAAATTAATAATAATAATAATAAAAATCTCACCATGCAAATGAAATTCCATGGTGTTGTTCGGGATGAACTCATAGACAAGGCTTCTTTGAGCACCAGAAATGCAATAACCAAAGAGGGAAACAAGGTGTCGATGATGAATGTGTCCTATAATCTCAACCTCAGCTCGAAACTCACGCTCTCCTTGTCCACTTCCAGCTTTTAACTGCTTTACTGCAACCACCTTACCATTCGAAAGGACTCCTTTATGAACATAACCATAACCTCCTTGACCTAGAAGGTTGGAACTGGAAAAATTGTTTGTAGCATTTGCTAGCTCCTCGTATGAAAACGAGCTCAGTGATTGGCCTAAAGCAAAGCTGATGGTAGGTGATATCTGTTGTGAAGTTGGAGGTTCATACAATGGCTGAGGAACAGGTGAGATTCCATGTGGAGGAGTGGGTGCCGGCCATTTTGATACTTTATCCTTTGATGGGGCAGAATTAGAATCATCTGCAGAAGAACAGAGATTTAGCCATTCATCAATCACCATATGATATACCGATGATATTGATAAACATGCATCCATTACTTTAGCAATAGGTTATTCAACGAAAACAAAAAAGAAATCCTGAAATTTACATCTACGGCTTAGCCACCTTTAGTCTACCGAACTTCAGCTGAAATTTATCTCCTCTCAATCAAGTTAAGAAACCTTATGCCATCAAGTTGAACTAATTCTCATCCCTACATAGTTCAGGCAACTAAAAATCCAAAATGCAACTTCCAAAATGCACTTCCTACATTGAATGTCTGAAGTCCATTCAAAATATGGACCAGACCAACATCTTTGTTATATAGACAAGCTCTCTCCACAACCATAGACCACCTAAACATACTAAGCATGACCCGAAACACAAAGACATTACTGTGTGATAAATCACAGCAATTTGAGTCACAATTCTATTTTTTAAAATAGATAAGTACAGAAGCATCATTTCTTAATCTCAAATTGGAGAAATCAAGGATCACCAACAGCAACAGTCTATAATCTCAGGCGCTACAGCTCAATTTTTACTCTAATCTTATTGAAAAAGAATAAGTAAAAATAATTTTTTTTACTCTAATCTTATTGAAAAAGAATAAGTAAAAATAAATGCAGAAGAAAACCAGTTAGAGAGAATCTCAACCTGCTGGAGGATCTCGATGGTGACTACTCTCCAACTGAGCAGCCTTCTTCCTCTTCTTCCTCCTGTAGAAAATCACAACAACGCAGACCAGACAGAGCACTAGAGACCCCCCAATTCCAATCCCAACGACGAGCCCTGCGATAACCCCCGGCGGTAGTCCACTCGACGGCGCAAATGGCGGCGAGGAAGTGTTAGTTGGCGGTGGAGGTGGAGTAGAAGGTGAAGGGATCTCCAGCGGCGGAGAAGTCGTCGGTGACGGAGAGGACATTGACAACTCCGACGTGGGGCGTAATTATGCTATGGAAAGAAAAAGTGAAGGTATTGGAATATTTTGGAGAGGGTTTGAGTGGGTGGTGGCAGTGAAGTCGAGATTAGTAAGTACCGTTTATTAGTTCCTGTTTTATATCCTGCTTTTAAATTATTAATTATTTATTAATATTTGGCCACCTCAGTGAACATGTATAATTAATTATTAATTAATTAATGAAAAGTTCATTGATGTTTGATAATAATTAATTATATTTTATGATCGTTGTTGCGTCCAAATCCAATCGGGGTGTTGGACTCTTCAGGTATTTGACTATGTTGGGTTGGTCGACAGTGCGCACTTCAGGCTTCGTGCGGTTTTCACTGCGCGCTTGACCGAACTTTGTCGGCTCTTCGGGTTGTAATTATGTCAGTTTGGTCGGCAGTGCGCACTTCTTGCTTCGCGCGATCCACACTGCGCACTTCTCGCTTTGCGCGATCAAATTTCTGAAAAAGGACAGTAACCAGCACGGAGAGGGGTGGTGCTGGTTGAGCCCTCTCTGATGCTTAAATAAGGTTCTAGAGAGAGAAAATTATAGATAGAGGTCAGAGCTCCAAAGCTAAATCTCTTGAGAATATGAATCGAAATGGGTGGCATAGGTCCCTATTTATAGGCAACCTTAGAACCGAGCCCGGTTTTTGTGCGGTTTGACGCCGGTCTAAAGGAAAATAGGAATTGTCGTCTATTTGATTAAGTCTGGCTACGGAGAACTCTTTACTCAGTGTACAGTGTGCAAAGGGGTACGCGCGATGCCTGACAGCAGTCCGGACCACGTCGAACTTAGGCAATCCGACGTGATCCGGATTGCTGAGGACAATCTGGACCGTCCGGATCGCTTGAGGCAATTCGGCCGGTCCGGATTGCTTAAGGCAATCCAGAGGTCCGGTCCGGACGCATACGCCGCGCTTCTGGACCATTTTAACCCTCGGGTATCGTGTTGCATCCGTTATGTGATTTTTGACGTGTTTACGAAGTCCAAAATTAAATACGAACCCGAACTGGGCAGATATCCAACATAGGCCTTGGGTAGCATGAAAGGGGCTGGTGATATAATTTTAGTGTGAGTTATTTATCATTTCGATTTGATATAATCTATGAAACTGTCTAGAATTTATGATGTAATACTGGATCAATGACGAATCCAGGACCCAATGGTCAGTGGGTGCACAATAAATTTTATATAGCTAAGAAAAGTCGATCGGGTCAAATATATTTTCGGGTCGAACAAATATTTTTTTATCTTACTAATTGTTAAAGTACAATTATACATATACTCATAATAATAAATAAAAAACATTAAACATTAATAATATCTAATACAAATATACAAAAAAAAAATTACGCTTGGTCCGGATCAATCAAAGAAATAAATAATCAATTAGAATGAATTAAAAAAAAAATAATAACATTTTTTTTGTAAAAAAACTTATAAATTTGCAAGAAATTTTTTTCAATGACATGGAGAAAAATAATAAGATTTAAAAGAAAAATATATTAAATAGTAAAGTAATAATAGTTTTTAATCTAGTTTTTTTTACATTAATATATTTTTTAATATAGTTTAAAATTGAAAAGATGTCATAAGATGTAAGGTATTAGATGATATATAATAACTAAGATAAAACCTAATATAATGAAATTATGAAAACAACTATGGTAGAAAAAAATATTAAAAGTGAAAATGTGGCATAAAATGGAGGATTCTAGATATATAACAATTTAAGTTAAAATGGACAAGACTATACTTATTATTAATGGTAAAAGTGTGGATGATGAGATTTGAACCATGGATAAGGTAGTTAATGGGTGCGCGCAAAACCAACTAAGCTACTAAGCATCATATGCTTTTATTCTCTTTTCTAATTTTTATATGGGGTCCTTTCTAATATTTATATGGGGTCCTTATCGGTAATGGCTAATTTTTTGCTCTAGTTCGGACGAGTTAAACGGTGTCCCGTGACCCCATATGGATACACACAGATCCGTCCCTGTACTGGATTTACAATTTAAACCGAAAATCGAACCGAAAAATCAGTATTGCCACTGGACGGATTATTTATCCTCAAACAGTTTATTTGTCCGTAATTACCACCAATATGGCTGAACCACACTCACTCTGGTTTCCTCCTTGAAAATCCCATCTCTATGCCACATTCTTTTGCACCCTCATTCACCTAGCTCTACTTGAATTGTGATCGAGTATGTAACGCCATGGATGCATTCTACTCGATGAGAAAATACAGTCTCATGCATCCCCACCCTGTTCGGCTGGCTGGAATCAGCTCTTGTACAGCTTCAATATAATACTGCTGGTTTGGTTTCTCAGGTAGGACTGCTATACACACAGATGAGTCACTGTGGAATATTACCTAACAACCTTTACTCTTCACGTGGGAAAAGAACCTATCTACTGTTGGACATGGGCTTTGAAACCAGCCCATTATGAGAATGAATGGAAATTTGTGCTGCCAACATTTTTCTTGCTTTAAGCAAGTACCACACCGGCCAATTCATGTTGTTTTGGCTAGTATATATGTGGTGTGACTTGTTATAGAGTTAACAAATTACTAAATGAGAGACTCTCTCCACGTGCACAGTGGTTGCAGTAGACCGGAAATTTATTTTTGGTAACAGTTAAATATAGACAGAATATATTTCGAGATTAATATGATGTAATTAATGCGTCTAATTTTGAACAGAATTGATGTCGAGAATATTCTGTTGCATCTCGAAATTAATACAGAAGGAGCCTGTCTGCTCTATAAATACAGCATCAATCCTTCACATTTGAACACACCTCACAAATTCATTCTCTCATTTCTCTCTGAGTTTTCCTACCTCTCCGAGTTTATCTGCCATTGCGTTATCAGGTTATAGTATCTGTTTATTTTATTCATTCAGGTTCTACAATCTGTTCTTATATTGAATTTATGCCGTCGTCGTCGGCATCTCTATTAAAATCCTGTTGTGTTTCAGGTATTGAGTTCGGTTCGGTCAAGCGTGTTTCGTGCATAACACGATTTGACAACACTATTGAATCCTGGGAGGTGATCGCCCCGTGTTTAAACTCCTTTGTATAACCCGAGGGTGGAGTGGGGCGAAATTGCCTTAAGGAGACCGTGATCAGCACGGGCCTCAGTATTAAAAGCACGGGCCAACCCTATCTCCCCTAGGAGGGGTTGGGTGGCCTCACCAAACCCCTACCCTTGGGGGTTGGATTTTCCTTCCCCCCAAGGGCCCCGGCACCATTCTTGGACTCCCATACTCGGTTTATTTCCGCCAACCTTCTCCGTACCCTAAGGTCCTAATTACGCGTTTAAAGGATAATTAATTGTGTTTAAAGGTTAACGATGTCATTAAGCCACCTTAATGACATCGTTGCCTATAAATACAACACCTCCACTATTCATTTGATCATCTTGGCAAGTTGGATAATTTTGCTCTGACATCTCTCTAGCTTTATCTCTCTAAAACCGTACTGACTTAGGCATCGGAGAGGGTTCATCAGGCACCACCCCCCCCCCCCCTCTGTGCCTGGTATTGCCCCTCTTGCAGGGCGAGAGGAGAAGAGAAGCTAAGGACGGAAGGACACAAGCTAGGACAACGCAACCCGAGAGCACCAAACCCGCAACATCTCCAGTGAGGGACAAGGCTTAGGTCGACCGCCCGTTGACCCGAGACTTTGGAACCTAACACTTGGCGCCGTCCGTGGGCTTCGGACAGAAAGCCTGGCAATAACGCGAGCAATGACGAACAACATGGCGTCTAGGCACTACCGCCCACCTGGGGGCAATAGGCGAGGGAGACAGCCTATACCTCCAGCAAGGCAGCCTGACCCAGGGAAACTGCCTGTGCACCCGGAGCCTCAAGTAACCCCACAGGCTCCCCAGCACAACAACCAGGAAGGAGGACCCTCACGCCCAGCTGGGGCTGAGTCCTCCACAGCCTCAACACCTTTGGCAAGGCGGCCACAGAGAGAGAGGGAGCAACAGGGAGTGCCATCCCAACACACGGCACCTCCTGAGGGATATTACTATGAGGTGCAACCCCAAGGATATCCATATGGGATGCCGACCCAAAGGAATGACAACCGCGCCCACACAACATACACACAGGGGGCACATACAGTGACTCCAGGGCTGATGAGCGCCTTGGACGAACTACTAGCTTACAGAGAGACCCTAAGGAATAGACAGGAAAGAGAACACCAACAGGAAAGAGAAGAAGCTCAAGAAGAGGAGCAAATCCCAACGGGAGAACATCACTCGCACCCTCGAGCAGGGCAGCGAGAAGAGCAAAGAAGAAATTACCAAGAGCCACCCCCAGAGGGAAGGCAGCAATTCGTGCCTCCTAGGCAACAACAGAACGCCAGGGCTTACACCCCGTTGGGGGCGGACAGACAAGCAAGACCTCCAAGGAGGCAAGAGTTCTATGAAGTACCCCAGCAGGGACACCAAGGATACACCTACAGTCCGTACCAACACGGACAAGGGATCCCGGCAAGCCCAATCTATAACTATGGAGGTTATCCAAGAGATTACATTCCGACACCGGCGTTGATCACTCCAGAAGAGATAGAGGCAATGATAACAAGAAAAATGAATGAGTCAAAGAAACATGGCTTACATTGTCTAAGTGATAAAACGAACCACCCCTTCACGAGGGAACTGGAGATGAACAAGGTGCCGGACTCCCTGCATACAATCCAGATTGCAAAGTACAATGGCAAGGGAGACCCTCTGGAGCATATTCAACAGCATGAAGCCTCCCTATTTGGGAGAACTACTGATGAAAGATACAAGGTACTCCTATTTCCAAACACCCTATCAGGGGTGGCCTCACATTGGTTCTTTAGCCTACCTTCAGAGAGTATCCAATCATGGGAGCAGTTAAAGGCGAAATTCCTTCAGAGATATCTAGGAGAAAGGAAGCTCCTCAAAGGAACAGGCTCCATCGAGGACGTGAAGCAAGAAAATGATGAGTCTTTGGCCAATTACTACACTAGGTTTAACCAAAACATAGGGCGACATCACTGAGGGTGAGATAATACGAGCCTTCATTAGAAACCTAGGCCGCTTCGGGTCCACGCTGGCAGAAAAGATGGCCAAGAAACCAGCATGCACCTTAGAGGAGCTAGCAGGGAGAGTAAAAACTCATATAGACCTGGAGAGGCACAGAGCAAGTAAGAAAGCCAAGATTCAAGTAGCTAAGGAAGACAATGCAAAGCCGAACAGAGGAAAGCCACCTCAGGCACCTCAACACACAAGGCAGCAGGAATAGCGTCCGCCCCAGCAAAGAAATCAAATGGGCGAACCACTGAAAGCTAGGGAAATCAATGTCATCAAGTTCATCCCATTGAACGCCACCCCAGCAACTGTCCTAAAAGAGATGTGAAATCAGAAACTCTGGTCACCCCCTGCAAGGTGGAGAGCCCCAATGGTGGGGACACACAAGGATAGATGGTGTGATAACCATGAAGCATACAGGCATGACACGAACGAATGCTTCAGCCTAAAGCTAAGCATCAAAAATGTCATCCAAAGGGAGTTCGTGGATCATGGGGGCAACAGCATACAATTAGGGCCATCATACAGGGACAAAGGCAAAAGCAAGGTAGACTACAATCCTCCACCCAACAAGAGGGGAACCATAAACATGATACACGGAGGAGTGGCATCAGGTGGCCCAACTGCTAACGCAAGGGAGGTTTACGCATCCAAACTGAGTTCAGTGCCAAGGTGGAGGAAAAGACCACAAGAAGGAGAGGAAATGAAGATTGAATTCTCGGAGAAGGACAAGAGCCACATTGTCTTCCCACATGACGATGCGTTAGTCATCACGATAGACATTGATAATTTTGATGTAAAAAGAATACTGGTAGATGGGGGCAGCTCGGCAGACCTCCTAAGCCTAAGGGTCCTAGAGGAAATAGGGAAAACAAAGGCAGACATCAAACCAGTCAACTTCCCTCTGGTTGGCTTCTCAGGAGCAACAAGTTACCCCCGGGAATGATAACCCTGCCAGTGACCATGGGCCAAGGATGGACACAGCTGAAGGTGAACATTAACTTCTTGGTGGTTGAAAGCTTGGGAGCCTACAACGGGATCCTAGGAAGAACAACCATAAATCCATATGAAATCGTGCCATCTACCGTACACCAGAAACTGAAGTACATCACTGAGAATGGAGTTGGAGAAGTCCTGGGTGACCAACGCACTGCAAGGCAGTGCTACGTCAATTCCATGAGACGGGGATCACACAGGACAGACACAGTAACAATGGTCATGGTAGGAACCGACCAAGACAACAAGAAGGTGATGAGGAAACAAAGGCAAAGAAAGATGAAGAACGGAGTTGCACTCCGCCTGAGCAAGCAATTTTTTCAAAGAATGGCTAAGAAGAGACACATGAGCAAGGCTGTAAAGGTAACAAGCATACCTTGGCAACCAGAAACTGCACAAGGAAAAAGAACAAGGGACTCCATCATAAGAGGCTTCCGACACATTGATGACATCAAGCAAATGCCGAGGGAGCCAATGTCAAGCTACTTCGAAAGGTTCTCCAATTATGGTGCCAACATGGACATCACAAGAAGGGAAGCCGTCAGAGCCTTCACTAGAAACATGCATCCAAAGTCATTTGAAACATATGGAGGCCTTTATGAGATGGTCATGAAAAGCACGATGAGGGAGCTCAAAGAAAAGCTAGACAAGGCATTTACAAAGGAGATAGAACAGCCGGAGGAAGTCCCGGAGAAAGAAGGAGAGACTGATACACTGGAAGGAGGTTTAAATTTCAAATTCACACCCCTTACAGTGAGCATAGAAGAACTTTTTCAGAAGTACCTCAAGGAAGAGCTACCCACATGCAGAGAAGAGGGCAAGGCCTTCCTAGGAAGAGATGCACAAGGATGGTGTGAATACCATGGGACCTGAGGGCATCAAACCAACAACTGCATGGTGTTAAAGATAGAAGTGGAGGAGATGATTTACAATGGAGGCCTAAAGGAGTACGTGGCAACAGACAAACTGACCACCCCATATCCTTAGTTTCATATTTAGCACTTTGCATGTTCAAGCTTTCTAAGTTTTCCAAAAACAACTTTTGAGAAGGAGAACTCACGAAGTTACTCCAACTCTACAACTATCTTTCATTTCCTCCAAAGGGTGTCTTGATCCCCCCAAGGCACCCCATGTGTACAAAAAACATGAATGCTCTTAAGGGAGTAGAAGTTACTCAAAAGTATTTTTCAAAAAAGGAGATGATATAATCATTGAGTTATCCTTACACAGATATGACGTCAAGTCAACAACACCTTCAACGCCCCCAAGAGCGTATCTTGAGAGTAGTTTTTATACTACGACCTTCGACGCCTCCAAGAGCGTATCTTGAGAGTAGTTTTTATACAACGACCTTCGACGCCTCCAAGAGCGTATCTTGAGAGTAGTTTTTAATACTACGACCTTCGACGCCTCCAAGAGCGTATCTTGAGAGTAGTATTCATACTACGACCTTCGACGCCCCCAAGAGCGTATCTTGAGAGAAGTTTCTATACTACGACCTTCGACGCACCAAGAGCGTATCTTGAGAGTGGTTTCCAAAAACTACGAATTTCGACGCCCCCAGGAGCGTATCTTGAGGTAGATTTGCAACCTACCAGATTCGACGCCCCCAAGAGCGTATCTTGAGGTAGAAAAAACACTACCAGATTCGACGCCCCCAAGAGCGTATCTTAAGGTAGATTTCAAACTACCAGTTTCGACGCCCACCAGGAGCGTATCTTTGGTCTAACCTGTGCCCTCCGGGAGCCTATCCTGTGAAACGTTAAGTGCCATCCGAGAGCCAGTCTCGTGAACAGATTTCGACGCCCACCAGGAGCGTATCTTTGGTCTAACCTGTGCCCTCCGGGTGCCTATCCTGTGAAACGTTAAGTGCCCTCCGAGAGCCAGTCTCGTGAACAGATTTCGACGCCCACCAGGAGCGTATCTTTGGTCTAACCTGTGCCCTCCGGGAGCCTATCCTGTGAAACGTTAAGTGCCCTCCGAGAGCCTGTCTCGTGAACAGATTCGACGCCCACCAAGAGCGTATCTTTGGTCTAGCAATACCATACATACCATTCAAAGAGTATCAGAAGAGAGCATTACACCATACTAAGAAGGACCCCATGAGAAAGTAATTTCAAAGTAAAGTGATATGAAGAACACATAATGTTTTTTCTTGATGAGATAGCAGGTATGGCATGAAGGAAAACACAAAAGAAGGATAAGTAAAGGAAACACACCAAGAGAAGAGTCCATAATCAAAAGAGTACATACAAAAGCATACGAAGTACCCATCAAAAGGCAAGTGAACCACACTGCCAACAACACAATACGGAAAAGGAAAGCAACACGAAATCCCACAGCAAAACCAAAAGATACTCAACCCATCAAAGGGGAGAAGGAGTATGGTCGTATATACAAAGATAGTAAGATGTCAATACATCAACCAGAGCCCTCTGGGGAGTCACCCTGACCCCCTGAGGCCGAACCACCAGCAGAGATGGAGGAAGAGGAGGAAGAGTCCGAAGTGTCAATATCCACAGGCGTAGCATCCACCTGTGTAGGGGCAGGCTCGTCTGCAACAGCAGCCTGACCCCTAAGGAAAGCCATGTAACCAGTCGCGTACGGTCCAAAATCACCAAGATCGCCAACCGGAAACTCAGGATCAATGCGAAAAATATGATCAATGAGATACTCACCAAACTGGTTCATCTCCTGAGTAAGCCGCACACTGTAGTCAGCAGTAAAGGCAGAGGAAGCCTTGTACTCAGACACTGCGACAGTCCTCTCCTCTGCCCGGCACCTTGCCTCTAATTTCCGCAACTCCTCAGAGTGGAGCGAAGATGCGACCTCAGCCTCCCGGCGTAAGCTACCTACGGTAGTCTCAAGTAATGACACTTGGTCCCTGAGCTCCTCAATCTTCAGATCGGACAGCCGCGCATTCTCAGTGGCACTGGCAAGCTCCGCCTTGAGGGATGCCTGGCTGTCCTCAAGCGCCTTCTTCTCGTCGGATAGCTCGAGCACAAGGGATGACATGTTCACCATGTCAGACATACCCTGGCAATTTAACAACATATGAGTAACTGGAAAAGCAACAACATGAAAGTAAAAAGGAGAAAGCAAGACACCACTCACGGGCACATAGCGGGACAGTACACCCTGAACGAAACGCCGGGTCTCCCCAGGAGACTTAGGCTGAGCAACACGGTCACCAAGAGGGATGGCACCGCGAAGCACACGGATACCAACTTCAGGAGTACGCAAGGAAGACCCGTTATCAAGGTGGAACTCCTTCAACCCAGCAAAAGGAGTCCACTCAGACCCAACGATATCCTCGTCGGTAAGGCGCGTGAAATCCTTCCGACTCAAAGCCGGAGGCCCACCTATACAAGCAAAGCAAGATAAAGAAACATACAAACATAGAAGAATCAGTGATAGGAAGGAGATCGAACCTGACGGCCGTGCCCTCGGCTTGGGGGCAGGAGATGGAGAACCAGTGACCACTCCACCATCACCAACAGGTCGCTTCCCTTTGTCAGCTCGGGAAGGCGCCTCTTCGACCACCATCTCTTTGTCACGAGACAGGGTCGGGGGACGAACGACAGACGGAGGAGGATCCGCAGCTTTCTTCCTCTTGACAGCCGAGGCCCCGGCCTCAGAGTCAGACCTCCACGACTTGGACTTAGAAGGTCCATAGCCTTTGCCTACGGAGACAACCCTCTCGGTCACCAGAGGAGAGTGCCCTAGCAATACAAGAAAAACAAGGTAAGAAAAACACAAGTATACCATAAAGAGGCAAATGGAAGGAAGTATACCAGAGGCCCCAGCAGCTTTCCCAAGCATATGGGACTTCTTCAGGGTAGAGCCAGATGGAGCCTTCCTCTTGCTCAGATCGACCGGTGCCGCCTGCACATTATATGTTTTCCCGTGAAACCAACCTACAAGAGAAAAGAAGAAAGTAAATGCAGATGAGAAGACTAAGTAACATACCGAACCCTCGGAGTCAGGAGTCAAACTGATCCCTGCCTCATAAAGATCCGTCTCAATCACTAGGGATACATGGCAGTATGACTGGGTCCTATTGCTCTCATAGATGGCCTTCATAGTCTCTAAATCCGCAGAAGAGAACTCCCCGAAGGCAGGCCAACCGTCTGACCGATCCTCATTCAAGACCGACCAAGTGACATATCGATCCGTAATGAAGAAATAATGTTTGGCCCAGTGGCTCGCCGAGTTATCACACCGGGCCACGAAGCGAAGAGAGGTATTCCCTCGACCCCGCTCAACCCGAAGTCAGCAAATCGGGGGTCTTTGAGGGATGGATGGCGAGTTACAAAACTCGCAAAGCCTACCTTCCTCTGGTATTGGAATCGATAGAAGCAGCGGAACAAAACCAGCGAGTACTTCCAGGAGTACCAGTGGCATAACACTCGGAAGCCCACCCAGACACGGATGGCACTAGGAGCAAGGTTCACAGGAGAAATCCTAAAGAACTTACTCAATTCTACAAGATCATCGCAATAAGGCAGCCGCAATCCAAATCGAATCTGGGAAGGGTAAACAACGACCTTCCCCCTGGGAGGCTCAGTCACCGACTGGCGGGTGTTCCCCAACGAGGGGAGGAAGGGATATAGAGGCTCATCTAAGGGGCAGATATCACCTAAAGTAACGTGCTCGTTATAATCAGACCTAGTCAGGTGGTTCTCCGACAAAGCAACGAGACCTAAGTCAAAGGTAGCAGGAAATCCCAAAGTTCGAGTCAAGTTTCGACTAACACCCCGGCTCAGATTGCGACACTAAGCTAATGACAGGAAAGGAAGTAATACGACAAATAGAAGAGAAATAAGGACTTACTCATCCTTCGAAGGATGTAACGCCTTTGCAGAGTCTGCGTGCGGGGACACCACCAGGAATACAGTACCTGCCACGGCATGACAGACGTCAAAACAAGAAAATTTCCGAAGAACCGGGAGTATCCCGGTACCCGACCAACGACAACAACCAAAGAGTCGAAAACATCCAACCAAGGTAACGAACATGAGCCAAAGACACTACGACAACCAAATCGGACAATTTCGTCCGAACCAAAAGTCAGTTCCCGGGCAAAATTACAATTACGCCCTTCAACGAAGATCAACACACAAATGGCGCCTCGACATCAAATTCAAAACGGGAATAGTCTAATCGGACAAAAACCATCTTCGGACGACCGACCAAAATTTTTTCCCCAAATCCACGACTAGCTACGGCTATCCACGACAATCACATATCCAATCAAGCATCGGCAATCGAATATCGGCAATTCAAAAATCAACATTTTACGCGGTAACGAGAAGGAAAAGAGTGGACCTTAGGAAAACCCGACCCGATTTGATAAACGGGTCCGGAAATCGAATTTCGAAGTTGGCCGGAATCAGCCCCTCGCCGGAGCCTCGATTTTCTCGCCGCCGGAGCCGAGCTACGCCTATCCCCGCCTGTCCCGCCGCCGTGGCCGCCCGTCGAAGCTGCAAAATCCCTCGCCGTCGCGAATGGCGGTCCCCGTCGCCTCAGCCGCACCCCGCGCCGCCGTTGGCTGTCGTCCGCCTGAGGTCACGTCGTCGTCTCCGGCTGGACCTTCTCCCGTCGCCGTCCCGCCTGAGCTGCTGGTTCCTCACCGGAATTTCGGCCGGCCCCCCTCCCTTGGTGTGCAAGAATGTCTCCCTTGGTCTCCAAGTGTGAGGAAAGAGGAAAAGGATGACAATGGTGGCTAAGTGAGGTATTTTCTTAACTCTCCTATATATTTGAAAAGGTGTAGGGTTTTTTAAAGTGACATAATCACAACCCTCCATTTAAAATTAGATGAATCTAAGGGTTAAAGGAAAACTATCATCTTTACCTCCCTTAGACTATGGTTGGGCGTATCTCCACTCAAGTTAACATCCCATAGGTTTATTTTTGAACATCCCATACTTAGAAAAAATTTTAAACCAAAATTAAGTTTTCTCCACTTAGGTAAATCCCGGCATGAAATTGAAGTATGGATCGCTTAGCTGTATTCGTATCGCATCCCTATGCGAGCGTGTATTTTTCGAGTATACGCCCGTAGCAAGGACAGATTTATTAGTTCCACCTCAGACGGACGCGTGCTTGGACACGTGTCCGTGCTATTCTGACATTTACAATTCCTCTATCTTATAAGGCAGGGGGCAGATTCAGAGGCACACATCCATGGGTAAGTAAGCATTCAGACAAGAAGGTAAAATCCCGGTTTCAAATTGCGCGTGTCATACCATCCTAAAATAGAGTCAATCAAGGGTTAGGCCATTGGTTGACTCGGGGGCATGTGATGGATATACGCCCAATTTGAACCCGTTGACTCCCGAATCGTTTCATTTTGATTACCTCGTTAATGATTATAAATCGAAACTTCAACCCGAACACTTCGCGAAAACACCAACGATCCGGACGAGGCCGAAGCGCTCGTCCGACCAAGTTAGACTCACCTAGGTGAGGTCGGGTGGCCACACCCGACCTCCCCTAGGGGAGATCGGGTCAGCCAACCCGATCCCCCCTAGGGGAGATCGGGTGGACCAACCCGATCTCCCCTAGGGGAGACCGGGTCAGCCAACCCGATCTCCCCTAGGGGAGATAGGGTTGGCTAACCCTATCTCCCCTAGGAGGGGTTGGGTGGCCTCACCCAACCCCTACCCTTGGGGGTCGGATTTTCCTTCCCCCCAAGGGCCCCGGCACCATTCTTGGACTCCCATACTCGGTTATTTCCGCCAACCTTCTCCGTACCCTAAGGTCTTAATTACGCGTTTAAAGGATAATTAATTGTGTTTAAAGGTTAACGATGTCATTAAGGCACCTTAATGACATCGTTGCCTATAAATACAACACCTCCACTATTCATTTGATCATCTTGGCAAGTTGGATAATTTTGCTCTGACATCTCTCTAGCTTTATCTCTCTAAAACCGTACTGACTTAGGCATCGGAGAGGGTTCATCAGGCACCACCCCCCCCCCCCCTCTGTGCCTGGTATTACCCCTCTTGCAGGGCGAGAGGAGAAGAGAAGCTAAGGACGGAAGGACACAAGCTAGGACAACGCAACCCGAGAGCACCAAACCCGCAACATCTCCAGTGAGGGACAAGGCTTAGGTCGACCGCCCGTTGACCCGAGACTTTGGAACCTAACAAATACATAGCGATGTTTGTGACTTGAAATATGTACAAACGCGTGGGGGAAATAAATACTTCATCACTTTCGTAGATGATAGTACGGAATTTTGCTATGTATACTTGATGAAAGGAAAAGATGAAGCAATTCAGAAATTCATGATCTACAAACAAGAAGTTGAGAATCAACTTAATAAGAAAATAAAAAAGTTACGCAGCGACAGAGGATGTGAGTATGAAGCTCCGTTTGCAGAATTTTGCGCTGAACATGGAGTTGTCCATGAGGTCACTGCTCCGTTTTCACCTCAGTCAAATGGGGTTGCGGAAAGGAAAAATCGAACATTGAAGGAAATGATGAATTCATTGTTGATTGGTTCGGGGTTGCCCCAGAACATGTGGGGGGAAGCTATTTTGACTAGCAATTACCTTTTGAATAAGGTACCCCAAAAGAAGGAAGAGAAAACTCCGTTTGAATTGTGGAAAGGGAGGAAACCTTCTTATAATCACCTTCGAATGTGGGGGTGTCTTGCCAAGGTAATGATACCTCCCACGAAGAAGGTGTGAATAGGCCCAAAAACCGTTGATTGCATTTTCATTGGGTATGCTCAGCATAGTAATGCATATCGGTTTCTTGTGTATGAATCAAAGGTGTCTGATATACAAAAAAATACGATTATGGAATCAAGAAATGCATATTTCTTTGAAAATGTATTTCCGGCTAAGTCCAGAGGAGAAACAAGTTCTTCAAGACAAGCACATGAGACTATAGAGAAAAATAGTCAAGATCGAGAACATGAAGGGAATGTTGAGGTCGAGACCGAGGTTGAAACCGAGGTCGAGCCCAGAAGAAGTAAAAGGGCAAGGACTGAAAAGTCCTACGGTCCAGATTTTCTGACCTATATGCTTGAAACTGAACCTCAGACTTACCAAGAAGTCGTAAACTCCTCTGAGGGTCCTCTATGGAAAGAGGCAATAAACAGTGAAATCGAATCGATCTTGCAGAATCATACTTGGGAGCTAGTGGATCTTCCGCCCGGAAGCAAACCGCTAGGCTACAAGTGGATCTTTAAACGTAAAATGAAAGCAGATGGTTCGATTGATAAATATAAAGCCCGACTTGTCATCAAAGGATACAGACAAAAGGAAGGACTGGATTATTTTGATACATATTCTCCAGTAACTAGAATCACATCCATAAGGATGGTACTTGCGATTGACGCGCTGCGAAATCTAGAAGTACATCAAATGGATGTGAAAACGGGTTTCTTAAATGAAGATTTAGACAAAGAAATCTACATGGAACAACCTGAGGGTTTCTCTGCGCAAGGGCAGGAAAAGAAAGTCTGTAAGCTTGTCAAATCCCTGTATGGTCTAAAACAGGCGCCTAAACAATGGCATCATAAATTTGACAGCGTTATGATGGAAAAAGGTTTCAAATTAAATGAGTGTGACAAATGTATTTACGTGAAAGATACAGATAGAGGTTATGTTATTTTGTGTCTTTACGTAGATGACATGTTTATCGTTGGAAGTGACGATGAGATGGTCCGGTCTACCAAACATATGTTGAGTTCAATGTTCGATATGAAAGATATGGGCCTTGCCGATGTGATCCTTGGAATTAAAATCATAAGATCTTCGAAAGGTCTCGTTCTAAGTCAAACTCATTATATTGATAAGATTTTGGATAAGTTTTAACAGAGATGACAAGAACGAGGTCAGTACCCCTATTGATACGAGTAAGTACTTTTCAAAGAATAACGGGGAATCCATTTCCCAAATTGAGTACACTCGAATTATTGGCAGTGTCATGTACTTAATGTCATGCACTAGACCAGATATCGCTCACGTGGTAAGTGTATTGAGTCGATATACGAGTAACCCTAGTGTTGATCACTGGAACGGGGTAATCAGGTTACTTAGGTATCCGAGGTATACTCGTAATCATGGTCTACATTACACTAGAAATCCTTCTGTGATAGAAGGCTATAGCGATGCGAACTGGATATCCGATTCCAGAGACACGGACTCATTGAGTACGAGTGGTTACGTTTTCACCTTAGGAGGTGCAGCAGTGTCGTGGAAATCCTCAAAGCAAACAGTCATAACCAGATCCACGATGGAGTCTGAGTTTATTGCATTAGATAAATGTGCCGAAGAGGCAGAATGGCTACGCAATTTCCTCGAGGATGTTCCGAGATGGCCAAAACCTGTGCCCGCAATCTGCATTCACTGCGATTGTAAAGCCGCGATCGGCAGAGCACAAAATTTTATGTATAATGGAAAGTCAAGACATATCCGTTGAAGACATAGTTCCATAAGAGAATTACTCTCTACCGGAATTATCACGATCGACTTTACGAGATCGGTTGATAATATTGCGGATCCGCTAACCAAAGGGTTAAATATAGAGTTGTTTGGCCAAGCAATAAAAGGAATGGGGCTAAAGCCCGTAAAGGAAACACCCTTGAGAAGGAAAACCCAACCATGATGACTGGAGATCCCAAAAACTTGGTTCAATGGGACAACCTAATCACAAGGGTGAGTGTGGTCACTGTGGGGGTCAAACCCCGAGCCCATTCCTATGATGCAAAAAATGATGAAGATGAGGTTAAGATTTTGCCGTTGTTGATACTCACAAGCAAAGCTTTTAATGATTCGTAAGGAGAACTCAGAGTCGTGATGATGCTCTTGAGACATAGAATAACCTATGCGAGTGAGAAGTGGGGCTGCTTCGAAAGGGATTGTTGAGGGCACAATTTTTAGAAACGCTTGCAGAACCAGACGCGTGATACAGGGCCTAGGGATCACAGGGCGTGAACCGAACTATACTAGGAAAGTATATGTGGGTTATGTCGTCATTTACACCAACGACAGTCGGTTCAAGGACATCGCGTCTACCGACCAGTCAGTAGATAAGACTTGATCTCACAATGGGTAGGTTCAAAGGGGTTACCCCTACCTATCCTTTACAGGAATTGACTGTTGAACACAACTTTCGAGTCTAGAGCTACCGTTAGGATTCCAATTTCCATTCATGTGGGGGATTGTTGGACATGGGCTTTGAAACCAGCCCATTATGGGAATGAATGGCAATTTGTGCTGCCAACATTTTTCTTGCTTTAAGAAAGTACCACACCGGCCAATTCATGTTGTTTTGGCTAGTATATATGTGGTGTGACTTGTTATAGTGTTAACAAATTACAACATGAGAGGCTCTCTCCACGCGCGCGCGCGCCGGGGGGGGGGGGGGGGGTGGGGGGGTGGGGGGGTGCAGTCGAGTGGATCGAATACCCACCCCAGTAAGCTTGGCTTGTGTGCGTGTCCGCGATGTGCGTACACGAATGTCGGTCCGAAAAGCTAGCCTTGCGCGAGTCCGGTTTTGCTAAACCGAACCGTGGTCTGTCCAGATACATTGAATCTGAAAATTTATTTTTGGTAACAGTTAAATATAGACAGAATATATTTCGAGATTAATATGATATAATTAATGCGTCCAATTTTGGACAGAATTGATGTCGAGAATATTCTGTTGCATCTCGAAATTAATACAGAAGGAGCCTGTCTGCCCTATAAATACAACATCAATTCTTCACATTTGAACACACCTCACAAATTCATTCTTTCATTTCTCTCTGAGTTTTCCTACCTCTCCGAGTTTATCTGCCACTGCGTTATCAGGTTATAATATCTGTTTATTTTATTCAGTCAGGTTCTACAATCTGTTCTTATATTGAATTTTTGTCGTCGTCGGCGGCATCTCTTTTAAAATCCTGTTGTGTTCAGGTATTGAGTTCGGTTCGGTCAAGCGTGTTTCGTGCATCACACGATTTGACAACACTGTTGAATCCTGGGAGGTGATCGCCTTGTGTTTAAACTCATTTGCATAACCCGATGGTTGAGTGGGGCGAAATTGCCTTAAGGAGACCGTGATTAGCACATGCCTCAGTATTAAAATCATGTTTTCGTCTTTCTCGATTTTACGTGTAATTTCGTAGTTGTTAATATCTTGCATGATAATTCGGTATAGTTATATGTAAGAACTCGAAATTTTACTATTTACATTTTAGTCCTTGAAGTTTCAAATATTGCAAATTGATCCCTCAACTTTTGTGTTTTGAAGTTTTGACCCTGATATTTGCCAACATCTACTGTCCCAAGTTTGTCTCGTATTTCAGTTTGGTGTCGTGTAAATTGAGTGTCCCAGGTTTCATTTTGGTTGAAATTTGGTGTCTCAGTGTGATTACTTTATAGAAGCCATTCCCGATGAAATGGACTGTCATATTCGAGCTCCTAAGCATGCTCCCTTCTCGTCACTTTGTCGGGACCATTACCTAAGAATCTGGCCACATCTGCCCTAGTAAATCATGCTTTGCTATCGCTCGAAATCGCTCTGCTGAAAACCTATTTTTTGTATGTTCAATTTTTGTTTATGAAATTTGACGATTTTGTGAAAAGTAAAAAGTGGTGGATTATAAGTGGGTGAGTCAGTTGATGGAAATGGTGGAAAGAAGATGAAAAAATAGGCGGAGACACCAAATTTCAACAAAAATGAAACCTGGGACAGTCTATTTTAACATTTTAAACTTCAGACACCAAACTGAAACATGACTCAAACTTGAGACAGTAAATAGGTTCTTTTCCCCTCTTAACATATATAGCTGTTCATGCTTTATGCAAAGTGAGAAACCTCATAAACTCTATTACGGAAAATGAAGGAGGAATACGTTGCACCGAATATTGTTACATATTCTTCTATCATAAATGTTTATGTGAAGAAAGGGATGTTTCTCGAAGCTGTGGATGTAGTGGTTGTTAAATATAGTAGCATAATCTTTGTATATTCTGTAATTATTAATTTCCTAGTTTAGCTCTTTACATATCTAGCTATTGTACTTGTTATATATTTACGTAATATCAATAAGAGAATATACTGTGTTTTTACCAGTGGTGAGAACTGAGAATGGCTGCAAAAGGCATATCAGTGAATATGCACATTTATGCAGCACTCATTGATGGGCTGCTAAAAGGGGGCAGTCGGCTTTTTGCCTATGGCCTTTATAATAAGATCCTATTAGGAGAAATCGAAGAAACCTCATTTCTGGTAGATGATGCTTTTGTGAATAATTTCAAAAGGAATGGCACTCTAATGCAGCGTGATGGTGGGATAGGAGCGCAGAAATTCGTTGATTCTATGAATACCGAAATCACACGCAGGGTTGAGGAAAAAAATCATCGATTTTCTGATTTATCAATAACTCAATGTAAAATTCGGCCAACAATGTCTTAAATAGAAAACTCTAATCTATGAAATAACCGAAAATAATGAACAAGTCCCGAATAAATTGAAAACTATATAAAAAAAAAGACCCGAAATAACATAAAAACGCAATTTTGACCCCTCAGATTGATGGAATTTGGCCAAAAGCAGCGCATTACACGGCGTAGCCGTGTATTTGGACCGGAACGTTGTTTTCGCCCGAAAAACACTATTCACGGCCAAAAATCTTTGAAACTACTCGGTTCCGCCTGCATCACACTCCTGCAAACATTGTTGATACTTATAATTCCCTTCTGCATGGGTATTGTCAACCCAAGGCATTTCCTTAAACGTTGTTGAAACTTACAATATTCTCTTAAAGTACTCTACTTCTGAGGGATGGATGAAGAAAGCAGACAAACTTTTCAGCGACATGAAGAACAGTGGAACAAACTACTAATCAATAGAAGAAATGTAGAGAAATAAGGATTAGCTTTGACAGTTGATTCGATTAATTAACACAACTACTAATGGATGAGACAGCTTGGAATTAAGTGCACATATATAAATAACTACTAGCTAGTGTCTATTATTATTATCTAAGGCAGCTTGACGATTAGCTACGGCCACCAACAATGTTAGGATATCCTCGCGTGCATTCTGTAATTTGACGGTAGTGAACACTGACAGGACAATGTTGCCCACCAGCGCGGTGACTGTAGCAGTCGCGACAACTGCAACACCGATGAAGTTGGTGTTTTGTTCATGTCTTAGCTCTGCTAACCTTTGTAACAGCTGCTGCTCCGCTGCTGTCAAGCTCGGGCAGTGGCATCCAGGTGGTGGCTGATCTAAACTGCTCGGAGCTGGAGGACTGAATACTGTCTCGTTGATACCTAGATTCACAAAATGCAGAGCAGAATTTTGTGTAAACACACTATCCAATTAGATGTAATATATATGCATTATGCAATGAGGTGAGCAAGTACTAAAATGCAAACAATTATTACAAAAAATAAAAATAAAATTTTGTCTAAATTATAACATTAACATATGTAGAATTAATTGGAAGAAGCAGAAACTGATCAGTTCATCTTATTCTTCTTTCCAGCAGAAACAAAGACCATGGCGGGTTCAAGTTCAAGAGGGAATTGCCACTTTTGGAAGATGTCGTAACTCGTCTTTTTTTTTTTTTTTTTCCAAAAGACATGTCTTTTTCTAAGACACGTCTTTTTTTTTTCAAAAGACACTTCTTTTTTCCTAAGACATACGGTTAAATATGTTGAACAGATTTGCATATCATTCGCATTTCGCATGCTTGAATCGATTGATTAAACATTTCTATAAAAATAAAAAATCATAGATAAAAGGGTTTATAAGTCTTTTGGTACCCTATGTTTGTCCACTTTTGGCTTTTAGTACCACATGTTTGATTTTGCCTATTTTTGGTACCATACGTTTGCCAATTGTATACTTTTGGTCCAACCTTTAGTTGACCGTCAGTTTGACCGTTATATAGTCACGTGACTTGCACATGTCTAGCCCCAAATTTTGATTTTGTTCAATTTAGTCCTCAAATTTTTTGTCGTAACTTTTTATTTTCGCAATTTAACCCTTAAACATTTTCAACCACACCCTAGGACTAAATTTACATAGTCATGGTTAGACCCATGGCTAGGTCGGACCATGACTAGGGTCGCCGGACCTGGGCAACCCTAACCATGGTCCGACCTAACCATGGGTCGAACCATGGCTAGGTCAATTGGACCCAATTGCTAAATTGACCTAGCCATGGTCCGACCCATGGCTAGGTCGGACCATGGTTAGGGTCGCTCGGGTCCGGCAACCCTATCCATGGTCCGACCTAGCCATGAGTCGAACCATTGCTAGGTCAATTTAGTCCTAGGGTGTGGTTGAAAATGTTTAAGGGCTAAATTGTAAAAATAAAAAGTTAGGATAAAAGATTTGAGGACTAAATTGAATAAAATCAAAATTTGGGGCTATGCATGTGCAAGTCACGTGACTATTTAACGGTCAAACTGACGGTCAACTAACGGTCGGACCAAAAGTATACAATTGACAAACGTATGGTACCAAAAATAGGCAAAATCAAACATGTGGTACCAAAAGCCAAAAGTGGGCAAACATAGGGTACCAAATGACCTATAAACCCTAGATAAAACTATCATCGTTAAACTAAACTAATGATAAAAAAAAAAAAAAAAAAAAAAAAAAAAAAAAAACTATTGCAGATTGGTAATACTTTAGTATTTTGGAGAGGGTTTTAGTGGATGGTGCGAGAATAGAGTAAGCACTCGTAGACTTTACACACGTCTACACGGTATAATATATTTAATTGCTTTAACCCTAATATATAACACGATATAAAATTTTATAAAACCGAAAGTCTTAACTTCTTTGATGCTACATTGTAACAATTTAGAGAAATTTACTGCTTTCATCATCCAACTCTCTTAGGATGTTGTACCTCGCCTGTAACTCACGATATGTCAGCTACATGTTCGGTAAATGCAGATTAAAGGTAGCCTTAAAACTGTCCGACTCTAAAAAACCTAAGCCTAGATCGAAACCTAGCGGCCGTGACCCGGGTGTAGGGATCAAGCCGGCCACAAACAAGGTCCATACGTGTTCGGTATGTGGTCGGTATTCGAGTCGGGTCCGGCACTAGGATGGCACATGAGGCATTATGCATAGGCCGGAGGATGATGATCATATGGCGAGCTCTGGTGATCGTTAGAGGAGTAACAATTCTAGATACATATGCTAAGACACGTAAGATGGAAGGTGGTGCGCTAAGTTGGTTAAGCTAGGTTTCAATACAAGGCGGCGAAAGCACGTTATATATTACTAGGTATTTTCCCGCGAAATGTGTTGGGTACGCAATTTTAGGTGTTATTATTTTAATATTACGTTGCATATACAATATATAATTCATTTTCTTGGGCCGTTGCTATTAGTTGCTTGTAGGGGTGAATCCAAAATCTGGTTGGTCCGAAAAACCGGTGAAAACCGAACCGGTCCGGACCGAAAAACCGAATCTGAAATATTCGGTTTGGTTTTTGGTCGTTTTTTGCTCTAGTTCGGATTTTCGGTCCGGTTCGGATTTTGATTTTTGAGGGCCGTGGGGACCGAACCGACCGTTATACTAAGTAAATATATACAATATGTATTATATTAGTTGATATTACTTGATATAATTAATTAATTAGGTTAATATAAATTGTAAAAAATGCATTTATGAAAATTATTTTTTCTACTTTTATTTTATAGTTTATTTAATTATAATAATGGAAGTTATTTATCATTTCGATTTGATATAGTCCATGAAAATGACAAGAATTTATAATGGTAATTACTAATATTGGATTTTCGGTTTAAACCGAAAACCGAACCGAAAAAACAGTACTACTAATGGACGGTTTATTTTTTCTTAAACGGATTTTTGGTCGGATTTTTTTTAAGGAAAAAAAACCGGACCGAAAATTTTGGTACCCGACCGAAACAAGCTAAAAACCGGTCCGACCGATCCGGTTTCACCCCTAGTTGCTTGGGGGTGGATTTGGCTCGTTTCGACCCATACCCAAGATAACATCCCACGACCAAGTTGGTTGCCAGTGAGGGAGAGAAGAGATCGCCTGATTAAGTTGAGAATGAAATCTTCAAATACATGACACTGACAATCCATATTCCATACACCAACTATAAAATTTTATAAAAGTGAAACTCTGAACTTATTTGATGCTACCTTGTAACAAATTGCTAGCCATATAAATTTACTGCTTTCTTCATTTAACTTTCTTAGGATGTTGTACCTCAGTTTGGTCCTTCCCCGTAAATCCTGATACGGCAGCTACATGTTCGGTAAGTGTAGAAACAATCGAGTAAGATCAAGAAATTTCTGAAGCCACCGGAAAGATAGATCTTAATTCAATTTAATATAATTGGTTTAGCTAATACCATTAGGACCACAAGTCATTAAGGTAAAAAGTATGTTAAGCTTCTCCATCTTCTTCGCATATCGTGCTTGGTCATCATGGACCATTACGGTTTGGCGCAACGCAAAAGCTAATACAATATTCAAAATGTGATACATAAGTTTACCTAATGACTTTCAGGTAGATGAGCGAATTGTTAAAGGGTGATACTATCACATAATAATGTATATTAATATATAGTATATTATTTTATATATGCATACCTTATAACTTGACATCGTGATATGTTTTATAAGCAACAAATAAAAGATCTCCGACTCCAACTCTATGGTGAATTCATTCTTTCTTCTGCGACCAACAATCAGAGCATCAAACGTAGTATTCAAGATGCTGAATTTATTGAATGACTGGTTTTAAATAGAATGATTTTAAATATCAAAATCATATGAATTTGGGACATAATTGGTTTTGGTATCTCAAATCGACGTATTAAAAACATAGCAAGATATGGGCATGCATACAGGGATGTAGCTACGTACAGCTGACGAGTTGCAGTTGCAACCCCTCAACTTTATAAAAGTTAGTGTATATAATAGTGGATATGTAAATGTTGCTACCCCTCAATTTATGAAAAAAAGAATGTTGCACCCCGCATTTAAATAAGAAAGTGGTGCAACATTAAATGTGAATTTTATGTATATGTATATGTATATACAATATTTAACTCATTATATTTAATATATATAGTTTGTATGTATAAGTGCACATTTAAAATTATATATGACTATCTAAGTGACAATATATATTTTTTCAAATAAATATATACAAAAGTATTACAAAAAAATATGCAAAAGTCTGTTTGTCCAAAACGTAGTTCAATGAGCGGTAATTTGACGAACGATGTTTTGGTTAATTTCATTGAAAAATATATATTTGAATATGTTGATAATGAGTATGTTATGTTTTATTTTCAGTGTATTAAAATCATAATAGTCATTGTAATTATTTTTTTAACTTTTAAATTAAATTAGACTATATTTTATAGTTTTTTTCATATGATTTTTTTTTTTTCAGAATTATTTTTCATTTTTTAAAATAATTATTTCTATAAAATATATTGAACTATTTACCCATATAACTTAAGAAAGTCCAAATACTAAAATGTGTCACAAATTTAGTCAAATACTAAAATAACTATACTGTCGTTATCTAACGGCTTCGCCCCATATTTTTTTGGCCGCCGTTATTCTAAAAAACGACGCCTAATTCACACCCCCCCTCCATTTTGTCTTTTTGTTTGTTGAATTTTCATATTTTAATGTAAATGATTTATATAATTTTATGAATTTTTTTAAACTATATTGAGTTAGGTGTAAAGTTTGGTCGGGTTAACTTTAGAAGGTAATACTTTTAAACATTTTTATCCTCTAGGGTCAATCCAGTCAAACTATACAAACAATTCAATAAAGTTGTAGAATTTAAGATTTATATATAATTTTAATATTATTTCAGGATTTATTTAATTCTTTTGAATTTTTCCTTCTAAAACCGTGGTTTGATTTTCGACATATTATGATATTTGAATTTTTTAAGGTTGGTATATGAGAAAAAAAAAAAAAACTGATCACTCTTGCAACCCCTGATCCGGTTCCTGGCTACGCCACAGTATGCATAGATAAAAGTATTTACCTGATCATTACCAAACACATGTTGCAATAGTGTACGGGGATAAAAATGCAGTCCGTGCAATTTGAATGATGGGCGTCACTGTCCAGCTTGCTCTCGGCCATAGATGACTAAATTCAAACATGACAACGCCGTTATTAAACTAAAATAAACATCATCAGAATAGAAAAGTGCATAAGAATAATATTATAGTCTTTTTAACTGGTTCAAGATTCGGACACTTGGAGTGGAATCAATGAAGGACATATGGATGGTGAAGAAGTAGCATGTAATAGTTATGTATGGTTTCTAAAAAAAATAAACCATTTAAATACATCTGCATATATTTATGTAGTGCGTATACGAAGCATAATGTATGCGAATTGTATTATAAATTCTCCTTTCCAAGTTATGTGTTCTAGAAAGAAAATATTTATTTTAGGTTTAATTAAATAATCTGTATTAGCTAGTTCTATTCTATTTATATATATTTATATATATATATATATATATATATATATATATATATATATATATATATATATTAAACATATAAATTTTAAGAAATTTTACTTAGAACAATTTATTAATTCTTTTTTAATATATATTTATATATATATATATATATATATATATATATCTTTCTTTGTTATATTAGTATTTTTTTATATAAATTAAGTATTAATTAAAATATTAAGTGGATGTTATATATAATATTAGCCGGCATTAACAGTATGTTAATGTAATACATATATTACCCTTTATTAAATTTATATATTTAACATTGATCTGCTGAAGATAAAATTAATTAGTTTTTTTTTTTTTTTGGTAATAAAAGAAATACAATAGAACTACCCAACGGATGAACATTGCCTGTCTCATTTCCCTGTCTCCAGCTCTGTCTCATCAATTTGAGCCCTACACGTGTCCCTTATTAAATTATTATTTCTCTTTACTTATTTTTTAACTAGTCCTCAACGTGAATGCTTCAACGCACATCGAAGAAAGTATCACACGCGCCACAGACTTTTTTTTTGCCAAGCCACGGATTGAGAGGATTCAATCTTTCATATATATATATATATATATATATATATATATATATATTAAACAAAAAAAAAATTAAATCATTTCACCTATATAATTGAAGATGATATTACACGCATGCAATATCATTTACTTAAGTGAATATAATTTTTTTTTATTGATTGAATGATATAGAAGTTAATTAAAGAATAAAAATAATACTTTTGTTATGTATTTTTAAATTTTAAAGTTCTCTTTTAAAAAATGATCATTTAAGTATTTACTAGGTGCTTTACCCGTGTTAACTATAAAAACTAAATGTTAAAATATTAAAACTGAATTCACAAAACCATTAAAATTTTATTAATTGAAATATTTTACATAGTTTTATAAGATAATTTGTATAAAAATGTCACACAAAAAAAGAATTTACCCATTTTGTGCGAACATCATGTGCATTATTCTTTATTAGCATGAAGTAGATAAAAAATAAAAATATAATAATAATAATAATAGCACATTAAACTATAAATATCATACAAACTTTTTTATTTATTTAGTAAATAACAATAAAATAATAAACACTACGTAATGTTGGATGTTATATTACATTAGATTCATTTTTTTGATGGAATCTCACATTAAATTTAGCGGACTTTGGACATGATCTTATATTGTTTGATTTGTTAAACAACGTAATGGATGTAATATAGGACGTAATGTGAGATTACATCACCCATTACATCCATTCAAACACCCCATTTGGGCTTTACTGTTGTCGGCGATGAAGGAAACAAATTTTAGGGTGGGTTATGGGTAAAAAAAATAATTTTGACGAGGGCTTTTGGCCTATGTTGGTGACAATAGTATTTTTTCCAAGCAAAATTAAGATAAATTATCCCTTTCTTTGACAAATTTTTTTTCCCAATAAGAATCATATTTTATATTTCAAGACAAATGAAATATATAACTAATAAAGAATTTTTTTTAATTTTTAATAATTTTGTTTTTTAATTTTTAATAATTTATTATTGTATCATTAATTTTCTATTAACTCTTAGTGACTTACAATTTCTTTTTTTTATATATATTTTATATAAACACATCAGTCATATTCTTGACTATTTTTACTTTGTTATTTATTATTAAATAAAAATCTATTTTTAATCTATAACAATTAATTTGTTAACATCATATAAAATAAAATTATTAAAATATTATTTTATTTAACATACTAACAAATGATCCACGGGTAAAGCATCTAGAAAATACTTAAATGTTATTTTTTTAAAGAGAAATTTGAAATTTTAAAATACATGACAAAGTATTATTTTTTAATTAACTTTTATATCATTCAATCATTAAAAAGATTTTTTATATTCACTTAAGTAAATGATATTACATTAATATCGTCTTTTTTTTTCGTAATTAATATCATCTTCAATTATATATATAGTCATATAGATGAAATATCGAATTCAGTCAGTGGCTTGGCAAAAAAAAAAAGTCAGTGGCGCGTGTGATACTTTCTTTCTTCGATGTGCGTTGAAGCATTCACGTTGAGGACTAGCTAAATAAATAAGTAGAGAAATGATGATTTAACAAGGGACACGTGTAGAGTTCAAATTGATGAGACAGAGATGGAGACAGGGAAATGGGACAGGTGATGTTTGTCCATAAACAAACTGCTAGTAAGTAGTAAGTACTAAACTACAAGTCTAGACGCGGTTAAACCGAGCACATCATACATAATAATCGGCATCAAGTCCGAATGAGGCTCTAAAAGAGTTGTAAACGTCTCCTCCAAGTTCACAGCATCCTTAGCCCGGAAATCATCTACTTTGTTTGCTTCACGAAACACGTGTCTGATTTTGTATCTACTGAACTCCAATAAAAGTTTCCTGCAATCAAGAATTAAAGGCATAAGTGGTCTGTCGTCACTATCATATTTGACGATCAAGTTTATTGCTTATTGTAGGGGTGAAACCAAAATCCGGTTGGTCCGAAAAACCGGAAAAACCGAACCGGTCCGAACAGAAAAAACCGAATCCGCAATATGCGATTTGGATTTTGGTCGGATTTTTTTTACTCTAATTCGGTTTTTCGGTCCGGTTCGGATTTTGAGCTTTGAGGACCGTGGAAACCGAATTGACCGTTATGTTAATTAAATATATACAATATATATTATATTAGTTGATATTAATTAATATAATTAATTAATTATATTAATATAAATTGTAAAATAGTTACTAATGAATATTAATTTTTCAATTTGTATTTATAATTTATTTAACTATATTAATGGAAATTATTTATCATTTCGATATGATATTATCCATGAAAATAAAGAGCATTTTAAATGGTAATTGTTAATATTGGATTTTCGGTTTAAACCGAAAACCGAACCGAAAAAACAGTACTACCAATGGACGGTTTCAAACGGTTTTTTGGTCGGATTTTTTTAAGGAAAAAAAAAAACGGACCGAAAATTTAGGTATCCGACCGAAACAAACAAAAATCCGGTCCGATTTCACCCTTAGCTTCTTGAGCGTCGGATTCCACATGTATCGCATCAATCCCCAAGTTCATAAAATTAAGGGTTAACAGGTCTTTTGGTCCATGATGTTTGACAACTTTTGAGTTTTGGTCAATGATGTTTTTTTTTACCTAATTTTGGTACCATATGTTTGCAGATTTTTTCTAGTTCTGGTCTAATCGTTACATTCCTTCCATTTTTTGACATGTTCAAGTCACGTGATCCACTCTAAACTTTAAATTTAGTCCCTCTAATACTTTCTTAACATTTTTTTGTTCAATTTAGTCCCGAAGTTTCAAAATTGACCCCAATTGGATAATAAGTCCAATTGAATTTTTGAAACTTCGGGACTAAATTGAATAAAAAAAAGGTTAGGAAAGTATTAGAGGGACTAAATTGAACAAAAGTGAAAGTTTAGGGTGGATCACGTGACTTGTACATGTCAAAAAAATGGACGGAATGTAACGGTCGGACCAAAACTAGAAAAAATCTGCAAACATATGGTACCAAAACTAGGAAAAAAAACATTATAGACCAAAACCCAAAAATGGTCAAACATCATAGATCAAAAGACCTATTAACCCTAAAATTAATTAGTTGATTGTCCCATATGAAGTGCCGTATTTAATTGTACTAGGTACATTCCCCGCAACGAAAAATCCAAGCTCATTTTGGAAAATTCGAAAAACCCGAACTCATCCGCGTACAACTAAAAATAACCATTAAAAAACATAACATTTAAAACCAATAATATAATCAATGATGTGAACATTTGTACGATGATATTTTTGTGCATAATCAACGTAAAGTTATGATATAAATCATTTTATTTATACTTTTTATTAATCTTATAAAGTTTTTTTTACCTATTTAACAAAAAAATAACATAAATGTGCTAATTGTTTAAAAACTGAACATTAACTTCATATTTGTTTTATATATATATATATATATATATATATATATATATATATATAATAAACATTTCCATATATTTGTTTTCATATCCGCCCAAACACGAAGAAGCAGAACCTGAAAAACCCGAAAATTTAGACTACCACTTAGCTACCCAAAATTGGGCAAAATAAGAAACGTGACGAACATTTCAACAAAAAATAAACGCCCAACATATCAAATTCATATATAATTAAATCCTCGTACAAAATTCCATGAGAAAGGAGACAAATACTTTCACCAAACAAAGTCTCAACGGAACTTGTCCACATAAAAATAAAAACCAACTAAAGCTTAATCCGTTTTTGGGTTACTACGCCAACTGCTTAAGATGATGCTGCAGCAGCTTTCTTCCTTGGTGCAGCCTCAGTACCTGAAAACCAATACATAAGATCAATACAATTACGGGTCGCCGGAGTAGGTTAGGGTATTTTGGTTATTAGGTCCTATGTATTAGCTAATATATGATTTTTTTTTAGTGTTTTAACTAATACATGATTTAATATTAATATAGAAATGAGTATTACCTGATACCAACACCAAAGCAAAACCAACAAAGTATTGGTTATGACATGTATTTATACATGCAATCAAACATGCACTTAGGGTTTAGGATAACCTAACCGTAATTTAAGAATCGGAGAGTTTTTAAGTAGTTACCTTCTCTGAAACCGCTCTTGAACCTGCGAGGTACGTTGCGGAGATACCTCATCCTTCCAGTTCCGGTTGTCTTTCTTCGGATAGCCTTTACACTCCAGTTGTCTATAACCAATGAGAAACCAATTAAGCACTATATTTCACCATCTAACCATTTATATTATGTTAATTTCTCATTCTCTTGGATACAATATTTCAATTTTTCTAACAGAACAATTTATAGTGAAGCAAAGTTTTAGCCTTATAGGGATTGCTGACTATTGGGTGAATCGCCTATATGTAAGAAACACAACTTAGCCAAGCAAAGTTACAAGATTATGAAATGCTTAATATCTAAATGCACCGAGTAAAACAAAACTGGTTGTTGATTGACATTGTAAGCATAGAGTATCACCAATCACAATTACCAATAGATCCTTTCAGTTCTATGAAATATCAATACAAATTCAATTTTAAGAAGTAACACAAAAATCATGATTCACCGAAAAATAATAATGAACTAAATAGCAGCATGATACCATAGGCTCTCAAATTATTAATCTGTGCAAAAAAAAGTCACATAAAATCACTATATATGGACTGATAAAATTTTCATTGTGCTTAGCATAAAGCAACCAATGGGAAACTTGTCCAAAATATGAGTTATGCATCTAAGGAAAGTCTTACAAATAAACACAGCCTCATTTTCTTTATTCTCTATGATTAAGTTGATAAGGTATGCATACAGCTATATGAGGACCATGGTTTAAAACTATTTCTTATCCATCTTGCTCAAGATCAATTTACTTGCAAATGTTTCAACTATTACAGGACATGAACAGGAATCATATTTACTCGAGCAATCCAACATTGATATCTATTTTATTCAATTGATACAAATCAACTATCCAAAATTGAGAAACGAAAACAAGCAAAAGCATTTGATGGCTAAGTGAATTAATTTTTTTTCCATCAAGCTCAATTTCTTCCTATTAAACTAGCGAAACGCATTATGGAACCTTGAAATCTATGGGATTTACTTTTCAGTTGTCACAATTCGTTAATGCAATGTATTTAATTATATTAGAAGTCTTTGATCTCTACTATTCACATCGAAAACGAACAACTAACAAAAGCATTTCATGGTCATGGACTAGTACAAATGGCGGGTTCTTCATGAAAGAGTGAAGGGACTGAGAGGAGATTCTTACATGTCCTCTTGCGAGCAGCCGGGAAGGCGCAGGCAGAGCAGCGGCTCTTCTGGAGGTGGAAACTGCGACGGCCACACCTCACGCAGAGCGTGTGGGTCTTGTTCCGTCTCTTACCAAAACTACCTGTTCCCTTACCCTGAAATGACAGTAATCAACCATACAGCGATCGAATTTAGCTCAATGGTTAAGATATCCAAGGACAACATAGACAGATAAAGATATGGAAGAGAGTTCACCATTGTAGCGCAGATGCAGCAGAAACCCTAGTTGAGATGTTCGAGCGGCGGGGAGGAGACTACTTATACTGTTCCTCTGTGAAGACGAAAGTTGTAGGTTGCTTTCTAATGGGCTGGGCTGATTCGAGCCCAAATTTTGTTGAATAGAGGACTTACTCGCACATGCACTTTACTTTCGGCCCACCAAATCGGCATAGCAAGGGAATCATTTCGCGGGTTTCTCTTTCTTCATTGTAATGGCGGGAAACTAACAGTCCCGAAATCGGAGCTGCTGCGGCGAAAATTGAATCTCTCTCTCCCTGTGCCAGCAACAAGCCATATCAGCAGTGGAAGCGAAGAATCCGAAGAGACGAGTCAATGGAGGCTGATCGAGAAGCAGAAGGCAATGGGAAGTTCGCAGCCTTCCCTTTCAAGCCCTACCCTATCCAGATCGACTTCATGAATGCGCTGTATACTTCCCTCGACAAAGGCGGCATCTCCATGCTCGAAAGTCCCACCGGTACTCTCTCCTATGAGTTCTCTCTCTACTGTAGAACTAGATAAGGCTGTATGTTTACCGATGTGTATAAGTATTTAGCAATTCCTTCGTCAGTTTGGTATTTATGTATATCTTGATGGATTGAGGAAATGTCGCCTTATGGATTTCTAAATTGATCGTTATCTCTATGGCTTGGTCCAATTCTGAATGTTTCTGTATCTTGTTGCTCTATTACTTTCATGAATAATTGGGAAATTCTTCTTCAAACAGGAACTGGTAAAACCCTAAGCATTATCTGCATCGCATTGCAGTGGCTAGTTGATCAGAGACAGAAAGGTTCTGCTGTGAGCTTTGAGTGTGGTAATAGTGGTTCATCTGTAGCCGAGACCAATTCAGATGATGAACCTGATTGGTTGAAGAATTTTGCGCAAAACAAAGATGACCATGTGGATGACAAGAAAGGAAAGAAGAAGAACTTTGGAGTGGTTGTAGTTAAAGCTGAGAGGAGAAAGAGTGGGGGAATATGCAAAAACTCAATCTCCACAGTTTCTGCGAAAGAGGGTCTTCTGACGATTAGAAAATGCAAGGGTTTGCAAAACAAGAGCTCTGAGGATGAATCAATGATGAGGTTTTTTTGTTGGAGGATTACCAAAGTGAAGAGGATGAAAGAGTTGGAGGGGGAAGGGCGAAGAGGAAAGTAGGTGGGGTTTCTCTCAGTTCGCCGAGTGATGAGGATGGAGATGAATCTGATGATGCTAAAGAAAGCGAAGAGCTGTTGAAGGTTTACTTCTGCAGCAGAACTCATTCTCAGCTTTCTCAATTTGTAAAAGAGCTAAGGAGAACAACCTTTGCCACTGAGTTGAAAGTTGTTTCTTTGGGGTCTTGGAAAAACTTTTGTGTCAATGATGGTATGTAGCAATTTGTATGTTTCATTATCATCATCATGTTATTGTATACATGATATTCACTAAATGCCTATTTGCGGAGGTTTCAAGACTCGTGAACTCCAATCATATCAATGAACGGTGCTTGGAGCTTCAAAAGAGCCAGAAAAGTGAAGTCTCTCGTGTCAAGGTACAATATGTTAAATTGCTAATAGCAACTGTGCCTCATATAAGAAACTGCTAGTGCTAACTGGAATCATTTGCGTTTTCAGAGTTTATGTACCGGAGGGAGACCAAGTCGGACAAAGGCAACTTCTGGATGCCCGATGCTTAGGAAACAAAAACTTCAAAAGGAATTTGAAAATCTGTTATCTCAACAAGCGGCTATGGATATTGAAGATCTTGTGCAGCTCGGGCAATCAATAGGAACTTGCCCTTATTATGGCTCCAGACGCATGGTTCGTGGTTCCCATGGCAGATCTTGTGGTTCTTCCCTATCAATCTCTTCTTTCAAAATCTTCCAGATATTCCCTTGGGTTGAATTTGAAAAAAAGTGTTGTGATAATAGATGAAGCTCACAATCTAGCTGATTCGCTCATCAGCATGTATGATGTGAAGATTACTTTATTTCAGGTAATCATGCTAGTATATGAGCACTCCATCATTATCCATAATATACATTAGTATCAAGCTCTAGGTATGCTAGTACCCTCAGTCTTCGCAAGTTAATTCTAATCATAAGGGTGCAATTTATAGAAAAGCTGCAGCAATCATAAACACAAATAAATTGTTTGCTCCCTTTGTCTATTTCACATAATTTTAGGATTTTCTTTGCAGCTGGAAGATGTGCATTTCTTTCTAGAGAAGTACTTGGAGAGATTCTTTAACCTATTGGGGCATGGCAATCGAAGATACATTCAAACACTGTTGGTTGTTGCTCGGGCTTTCCTTCGGATTCTACACGAAGACAAAAAAGACTGTGTGAACCCTTCAAAAGAATCTGAGAGGCGCTCAGTAGGAAAATCTCCTGATGATTCTTCCATGGCAATCAATGATTTTCTCTTTTTGCTCAACATAGACAATGTCAATTTTGTGAAGGTGCTTGACTATATAAATGAGAGCAATATTATTCACAAGGTATTTGCTTGCTCCATGGTATAAACGTCTATCCTTCAATCCTGTTTTACTTATTTTATCCTAATAAAGAACTGGATATGCTTATCAGGTAAGTGGCTAAGGGATTAAGCTGGTTAAAGAGCAAATAGTTTCAACACTCATTAACAATGGTGAAGAAGGCAGCTCGTTATCAGTTTCGAGCATTAACAGCCATGTTGGTATCCCTCACTTACAAAAATGGCGATGGAAGAATTATCATCTCAAGAACAAAGCAAACACCCTCTGGGCAACAAGAAGGATTTGTTAAATATGTTATGTTAACTGGCGAGAAGATTTTCTCGGAGGTGTGCTAGAAATTTTACCAGCTTTCAACGGCTTAGTGTCGGTATTATTTTTTTTGGCCAAGTTTTTACTAAGCAACTAATAAGATATTCTTCTGTAGATTGCAGAGGAGGCTCATGCTGTTATACTAGCTGGTGGCACGCTGCAACCTATAGAAGAAACAAGAGAGCGCCTGTTTCCTTGGTTACCATTGGATCAATTAAGTTTCTTTTCTTGCAGTCACATTGTCCCTCGAGAAAGTATTTTACCAATAGCAGTATCTCGTGGCCCTACTGGTCAGTTCTTCGACTTTAGCTATGGTTCCAGAAGCTCTTCACTCATGGTAAGTATATCATCCAGTGACGAAATTACGATGGAGACATTCTGGCAGGGTTCGACATCCTAAGAAGTTGTGGTCAGAAAGGAAAAGCATATTATGAAAATTTGTGCACGAAAGCAGTGAACCAATCAATTGGTGAGTCCTAACCACTCTTCTTGTTTTCATAATTTCGTAAGTATTGTTTTAACGTTGAATATCATTATCCTTGACTAACAGTATGAAGGAGATCTTAGCAATCACGGTAATTCAATTGCATCGGTTGTTTAAGATTGAGTAGATAGTTGGATCTCTCTGGTTTTATTCTTATCTGAGGCTGCATAATTATTCTGCATATTTACCTTTGGTATCTTAGTTCAGCTATCATCGAATGATTTTTTGTTGCTTATATATACTGATTTTAGGGAGAGCGATTGGTCATATCGATGATTACGCAGCGATTTTATTGGTCGACAAAAGGTCTGCGTCAAATCCCGCAAAAAAGAGTTCCCAACACCCAACTGACAAGATCCCAAGATGGATAAAGGACGGTTTCATTCCATCTACTGACAAGTATGGTGAAGTCCATCGACATTTGCATCAATTCTTCAAATTCAACAAAAGAGGAGAATAGCAGTAAGTCATGTTATCCTTACATATTTTTACCAAAAAAACTATTATCCTTACATACCGTAATATTTAATGTGTGATTTTGCTTAAGGGTGCGCTTATGCAAACTAGCTAGCATTTTACAGACAAATTAGATGGCAATAAGGTAAAATGTATGGGTTAAGGGTAAAGAACAGTTGCTGCATGAAACTGACTTGTTGATTGACAATTCTCAATACATATGTAAGGTAGAATGGTCAAAAACTGAGAAACCGCATATTGTGGTTAACCATAAGGTCCAGAACCAATTAAAGTTACTCTTGCAATGAAAGTTTCCCTGTCTTATATAACGAACATTTGTGCGAATCAAATGAAGGCTTTGTAAGTAGCTAGCATCTTACGGGAGATGGTCATAATAATGTAAAGGGTTAAAGGTACTTTTGGTGTCATATGTTTGATCAATGTAGGCTTTTAGTGCCATATGTTTAATTTTGTAGGTTTTTAGTACCATATGTTTGAGAGGTTGTATGTTTTTTGTGCTTTCGTTAGTCAACAGTTAGTTTGACCATTAAATACTTTTATTTTATTCAATTTAGTCCTCAAAAATTTAATATTTACAACTTAGTCTTTAGGGTAAAAAAACAGTTTCTCTATTACAACGACTTGGCCAAAAGCTTAGAAATTGAATACTGTGGCAATACAAAACCAAATACATTATACCCGTCGGCTGCAGTGAAATTTTCCTCATCTTAAATACCGAACATATGCAGGGATCAATTGAAAGCTCTGAAACTGAATCTCAAACTGCTCTACAGGATCATATCATATGAGCCAGTTGGATTGTTATCTGCAATAAATTTGGAACAAGCTATATGTCAGCATTTATACAAGGCCACGTTATGGCAGTTAGCATACCTGGTCCCCAGTGGATTAAGCTTTTCTACCCTCAGGTACACTCTTCATCGGTCATAACAGTAACTCACCAAGTTTATTTATTGGGTTAATAGGTCTTTTGATCCAACATGTTTGACAACTTTTGGGTTTTGATCAAATATCTTTTTTTTTTTTTTTGTCGAGTTTTGGTACGATATGTTTGAAATTTTTTGGCTTTTGGTCCATCCGTTAGTTGACCGTCAGTTTGACCGTTAAATAGTCACGTGACTTTCACATGCCTATTCCCAAATTTTTATATTGTTCAATTTAGTCTTCAAAATTATTGTCCTAACTTTTTATTTTTACAATTTAGCTCTTAAACATTATCAACCGCACCCTAGGGGTTAAATTGACCTAGCCATAGTGTGATCCATGGCTAGGTTGGACCATGGTTAGGGACTCCAGGTCCGGCGACCCTAGCCATAGTCTGACCCAGGTCAATTTAGTCTTAGTCTTAGGATGCGGTTGATAATGTTTAAGAGCTAAATTGCAAAAATAAAAAGTTAGGACAACAAATTTGAGGATTAAACTGAACAAAATAAAAATTTGGGACTAGGCATGTGCAAGTCATGTGACTATTTTACGGTCAAACTGACGGTCACCTAACGGATGGACCAAAAACCAAAAGTTTTTAAACATATATTACAAAAACTAGGAAAAAAAAAAGATGTTGGACCAAAACCCAAAATTTGTCAAATATGTTGAACCAAAAGACCTATTAACCCTTATTTATTAATTGATCTATGTAGAATTGAGCATGTTATATGCTTGGTAGCCTTTATTTTTGCTCATATATGCTCGAAACCTTAATACTGTAAGTTTTCTGATAATGAGTGTGCTCTAGTTTTTCTGCCCGAGTATTCCTTTGGGGAATAGTTATTTACATATGTACTAACTAGAAGTAGTTTTAGAGGTAAAAATTCATGTGACGATATTAACAAAGTTTAGGAGGGGATAGTTGAGGTGAAATAACTTTCTTGGCTGTGTCTGAAAGGCTAATAAATGGTGTGGCATGTTATAAATTTGTGCATGTAAAAAGCTGGTTCATGGCAGTGAGTTTCTTCTGAAAAAAGGCTACTAATTCCAGAAACTGTTCCAATAGCTTTATGGTTTTCATGCAGATTGCATTATTGAAAAGTGGTAATCCATTAACTCTTATAAAAAAAGAAAAAAAATCATATATATAATACAACAATAATATATATATATATATATATATATATATATATATATTAAAAGAGCAAAAGTAAATCCTAAATCTTCTGAAATGCAAACTTCTAATATTCTATACATGTATCTAGGTTAGCTTGAGCACTAAGAATGAAATTTTTTGTATGACCAGTATTTTACCCGTATAGGTTGACTTGATGAGAGCGGGCATTGTTTAGGTTATGACACCTAAGATTTTACTGTGTGTCATGATAATATGATTTCTAACTTAAAATGCACTAGAAATAATTACATTATTAAATAATATTATATTATTTTAAAAATTAATGTATATTTGTTTACTTGTATTGACTAAATTAAACTATATTATAATATATACTTATAAGTTATAACATTCCAATAAATGAATTATTTTTTTCTTATGCAAGTGACATAATATTATATATTTTTTATTTATACATATTGTATATGTTTTGTTGGCATATTAATTTAAAGAATAATGATAAAAACTGAGAAATTTTCGGTGAAAATTTCCCCGAAAGTAATGGAGTGAAAAATGGTTCAAAACTCAGATCAAACGTGGCAGAATTTAGAAATATGTTAGTGGAGCCCACATCAATTTTCGGGGTATGTTTCACGGTAAGTTTCGTAGGCTATAGCAGCACTCTAATTTAAAACCAATTCTCATGAAAACACGAGTCAATAAGTTCTATAACATATAAATATCCATTTAAGTAAATTTTACGAAATGCTCGGGTAAGTGAAAATATATTATATACTTTGCGACCTAATTAATGGTTGAGGACGACAATTCAACTGAAAAGGGTCCCCTATCTTCTTTTTTTTTTTTTTTTTTTGGTGTTGGTAAACCTACTTCTTCCTGAATTTGCTCAAAGTGTGCAATTTAAACTTAGTTAATTAATAATTTAACTTTTGCACCAACCACACCCTTTTTGGCTTTTGAGCTTTGCATTTTCAAATCAATGAATGCCACTTCACTTTACACAACCAGCAGTCAAACAAAACAAAAGGCCTTCAGGCACTTTCTTCTCGTCTCTTCCTTGCACTCTTAGAATAAAATTCTTAATTGCTTTTTGCTAAATAAAACAAAAATAAAAAATAGATTGTCTTGTCTTCTGCGCCAACATTAAATGAAAGCAAGATGCTATTGGTTTGTGAATTTCTTTCTCTTGGTAATTTCAAATTTTAATCAGAGATTGCTTATACTAACCGTATAGCATCTTCTTGTAATTAATAAGATGCTGCTATTGGTCTGTGAAAATAATTTTATTGATAGAAGCATCCTATGATGGTTATATAGTATATATGAGAAGAGGGTTAGTTAGCTTCATGGAGATTTGCATTTGCTTATAAGCTCATCACCAAATTATGACCCATAATTAGAAAAGAAAATATAGTTATAGTATTGATTCTTATATCTTTATGTAAGCTAAAAATTAGCAATTAAGGAGGTGACCAATACTAGGAATATGAATTTAGAGTGAAACTCAATGAGGAAAATAAAATAACCATTAAAGAGTATTTCAGTTAATTAAACTTTTTTATAGAAAATAAAATTTTCAGTTTCTCTTCGAGTTTCACTCTATGCAAGTCTTATTTATTGTAAGATTTTCCAATTTATTGTTATTATATATATATATATATGTCTAAAAAGTATGAGCTAAATAAATTCCAACAGAAAACCTTTGCTCCTCATATCTTGTTGAGTAATGCTAAAAACTGTAAAGTGAAAGTGACACATATAGTGAAACTTAGCTAAAAAATGGATATTTTTCATTTTATATATCACTTATCACATTGAAAATCTATCATTTTCCACCATTTATTATTTAATCTTACTTTAGAATAATTTAGTTGCACGGAAAAATTCATCATGTTATGATGATGATAGTTGAATGATATCATGACTGGTGCATGACCTTTATCTCGAGCCAAAAACAAAAACAAAACAAATCTCTCTTTATCTATCTATCTAGTATCTATTGCTCTTTGTGTCTCTCCTCTGTACTTGCTTCAACCGTCTTCTCTCTCTTGAAGACATCATTAAAACAGCCAGTGTTCTTGTCTTGCTCTTGTAGGTGAATTAGACACAGCAGTGAGAAATGCAGCTAAGAGACTCCATTAACAAGACCAAGACCTTCTTTCGTAGAAGCCTCACTACATTCAAACGCTTTCTCCATTCCCCAGGTTACCAGAAGCTTCCTAAACCTCCTTCCTTCCACCCATTCCTCTCCTGTGGCCGAGGTCGAAGTCGGGATTTCCACGAGATCGACGATATCTTCTCTCATCATGAATGGCAGGTGAAGAAGAAAGAGCCACACAGAGGTAAACAAGAAGAAGATGAAGAAGAAGGAGATGGTGTTTTGCAGCAGCCAGAAACAGAGGTAACTTGAAAAATAGTGTTTTGCTTCTAATATCTATATATTTGCACTTATATGAGTAATTGAGTATCCCTCCCATTTATGTTTTATTTAATTATGCCTAAAAGCATTCATTTAAATGTTTAAAGTTACCCCTTATACATTTTCTGCTAATTTTTCAATTCATTTTTTTTTGGGTTTTTTAGCATGCTTCATAAACTTCATGTTTGTGCTAGTTTTATTACTAGTGGACTTAGTTATAACATTTAAAAAACTTAAAAAACTTTAAAAGTATGATTTTTTTTAAAGTACGCTTAGTATTTGTATCATAACATTAATAATAGTACTACAATCATAGTGTTTGTGAATCATAGCAAAAATGTTCTTTTTTTCTCATCTTCATGACCAAAAAAATAGAATAATCATAATCATAAAACGTTAGGGATTCTGTTGGGTGTAGCAAAAATGTTCTTTTTTTCTCATCTTCATGACCAAAAAAATAGAATAATCATAATCATAAAACGTTAGGGATTCTGTTGGGTGCTGAATTGTGGTTGATTATGAAAGTACAATAAGATCTTGATGAGAATTTTGAAGTTTTTAACAAATTTAAGGGAATATTTGAAGAATGATGTTAAAAGGGTGGTATTTTTATAGTTTTGACAGTTTGGGAAATTTTAAGAAAGGGTTACTTTACTTTTTCACAATAATATAAAGAAAATATAAGGGCAAATCACCATTTTAAAGCATTGCATTTGTCTATTCTCTAATTCTTATTCATTTCCTAGCAGCAGCCATCTGGAAGCAACGCGGTCTCGAAAGAGGTAACTTTTTTCAGTTTCAGTGGAGAAGAAGAGAAGGTGAAGAAGACGAAAGTTGCGGTTTCCGGGTCGGGTTCGAGAAAAGGAGACGGGTTAGGGTTAGCTAGGAAGATGAAGGAGATGGAGATGGTCGACGTTGGTGACGTCGACCATGTCCTCGACGTGGAAGAAGCGCTTCACTACTATTCCCGGCTCACGAGCCCGGTTTACGTTGGAATCGTCGACCGGTTCTTCACGGACATGTACACCAACTTCTCTGATGCCCCGCCTCAGCATCGGGTTGCCGGGTCGGTTCTTAGACATGGGTCGGGTCGGGTCGGACGGGGTCATCGTGGCAATTGCAGGTGGTGAGATGGGATTTTCCTAGTTGACATGCAAAAAAAATTATATCGTACATCTGATTCGTTAATTATGACTTGTTAGGTTACACGTAAAAAAAAATGTGGAGTCTAGTGTTCTGGTTGTGCTATGGTTTATATAAAATTCATGATTGTTATGTGGAGTAAGGTGCCAATCGTAGTTAACGAATCAGATTTGTGATGTAACATTGTTTTTGTGCTCTGTTATGGCTTGTTCTGTCTTTACCTAGATGATGTCTTATCTGAAGGTATTAGAGAATGTCTTGGTAGATGAAAGCAAAGGGCTTGTCACCATAATAGTGTTTACCATTCCACTTCATATATCAACAAAGATTGATTTGTCGCAAAAAAAAAAAAGTTTTTTTGTAAAATTGCTATCATAGGTTCCGTAACATTGCTGAGCTATTTTATTTGTATTTTTCTTTTAAAACGACCTGTAAAAAAGGTAGGAGTTATTTATTTAACATGTTGTTGAGTCGCAATCGGTACTATTTGATGTCCTACAACATTAATGTCTCTAGAAGTTGTATTGGGTTCCTCACTTTGTCTCGTTACTGCGTTAAAGTGTTTTTTCTTTTCCAATATAACTCAAATTAACCTTATCCAAATATATATATATATATATATATATATATCCAAGTATATTGTTTATAGTCAATAACTCCGAAACAAAGCCAATCTTATTTGGACTATTAAAGATCAGTATCTCAAAACCAAAAGCTTACGTACAAATTTAGTTTTATTTAATATATACTTTACATTAAAAAATTGTTAAAATAATAAGAAAAAGAAAAATCGTCAAGTAGCTCTGTTCATGATTATTGGGAAGTTACATGCACCGGGTTGACGAACGCACCCCTGAAAAAAGTGGTAATTTTTACTTCATGATTTCCACTACTGTGTTCAATTTTGTACCCAAATTGGGTTTACCGGGCTCACGTAAACGTAGCCTCAAAAAATTGATTTTAATTGTTTATAGGCCATTTTGAGGGACTTGTATGGACAACTGGTGCATGCAAACATACCTATGTATTATAATATATATTTCTATGCAAATTGTCTTTTGGTTAAGAGATATCGCTTCTGACTAGGAAGAAACGCGCGTAGAGTCGTAAAAATAGATAGAAACGTCGTTTTTAGATTTTTTTTTTCCATTATTTGCTAAAAAAATCTTAAATCTAATAAATTGTGTCAAATCCACAAAATTTATCAACCAAACACACAGAGTTTTTTCATACATTTAAATTTGTGACTCAAATTATTGATTCAAAACATATTTGTATTTCATTCAAGTTTAATATGAAAGTACTCCGACTTCAACAAATGATACTCAATGTGATGAAGGATGAAGAGAAGGTTGAGAGAGATGCAGAGAGTATAAAGACAAAGATGACAACGGAATTCATCAAAAGTTTGTTACGATTAGTTAGGCGTAGGTATTTATAAGAACCTAAAATACACAAAGGTCATCAAACCTGTATCTAATATGTACTCTACATATACAGATTAAGTAAGTAATACAATAGTATATCTCTATCATAATATTCAAGAGTTCTGGACCCTTCAACATCACTTTCTATTTTATATATTTCTCAGGCCCTAAAATCGCAATTGAGATATAGGCACACACGGCGCTCTGATACATGTCAAGAATAAAATTCGCGTCCTAACCAACTGTCTCATAAACTAGAACTTGTGAATGAAAGCCGAATATGTACTTATGCATACTTTAACATATACGTTATGTTAGTATATATTAGTTTAAAAAATAAATTATACTGTGTAAAAGCACAAGTCAATAATATTTTAATGTAGGTTTTTATTTGAGTAAAATTTTGTTCAACAGTTAATGACTATCATATACACAGTGTCTTTATTTTTTAATTTGATTAAAAAAAAAGGAAGATATGAATGAATATCACAAACCCACCACATGAACAGCTGAATTTTTGCCAGAAGTAGATGGACAAAATGGGGCTTTGATACAGGCCCATTTATACCTCCATGTTCTTTTTAGTAATAAACAGCTAACCACAAAGTGACAGTCCCCCACCTTAATTGCAAAGTAGTTGTTGCCAAATTTAGTCTACTTAATCAATTAATATCACAACATATACCAAACTAAAATATGAATTCATCAAAATGCAAATTCAATGAACAATAAATTATGTCCTGTGAGCTCATCAGCTTTACATGGCATGCTTTGATAGCAGGCAAACAGGAAAATAGTACAAAGAGATGAACAAAATAAATATATGATCTTACATTCTCAATCCATGAGAACCAAGAAAAAAACCCAGAACCACGAAATTCAATTGGAGATTATTGGATGACAAATCTCCTGCAAACTGAGAAACCAATCCAACCATATTTATCGAGATTTAGGGTAGCTGTTTTTACAGTTTTTTACCTCGTGAATTTAGTAGCCCGAAGAGACCAATACGTTGTGGTCCTTTAACCGCTTCTGGAAGTGAACCAATCGGGATTGTAGTTGGCGAATTCCGGCAGCCTTTTGAGTGAGGATCGTGTTCAATCTAGTGACGTAATCGTCTAGTTGGTTCCCGGGTTGATCTGCTTCGACTAGTAAGTCCATTTCCTGCAACAATAAATTGTTAAGCCTTAGAGTGAAAAAAGAAAAAATCATTTTCTATTTCAGGAAAATGTTGGATTCATCACTTCACCAAATCACTTTTTCCTTAAAAGGTTAAGTTTTGAGTTTTCCATTGTCACAAAGTTCAATAATTTCTGAAATTTTCTCTTAATGTAACAGCAATGATGTGAAGTATGAAACTCGAAGTGAAACACAGTATAATCTTTTTCCATTTCAAGAAACCGTTTTTTATACCACAGAATCAGGGGCTGGATTAAACAAAAAAAATTATCAGAGGCAATTTCGACTTTTCACACCACTCTGTCAAATTTGACAGCAAAAATGTACGGAAAACTAAATTTCAACAAAAGTTGAATCTTCAGACAGTCAATAACCTCAGACAGTTTATAGGTTCTTAACCATTTTTATTAATATAATTAACATTGATTTTGTTGTTGTGATATGAATTATTGATTTGTGTACCTCTCGGACAATGTTCATAGTATCCTCCACTTGCTTCCTATGAGCACTGACAAGGTCTTCTTCTTCCTGAAAAATATATTTACATATAAGCATTTATTTCCCATGTTTTTCTTTCTGGAGAAGATTTCTATTTTGAATTTTTTAGAGTACCTGCAAAAGTGCATCCAGATCATCACCAGACTGCATGCTGCTTGAATTACTAGTTTTCTGTTGGTCCTTCCATTTTTGTTGAAAACTAGGCTTCACCGACTTCTCTGGCTGTGGAGGTAAGAAAGACTCCACCTTTCCATTGTTCTTCCTAATTACTGGTTTCTCTTGCTCGTACGATTCTTCGGACATATCATAATCGTCTGCTCCATTATCTTCGGGCCATGAATTGGTCAAATCCTCCTCAAAACTGGATAAATTCGATACAGTAGACGATAAGGGCACCGTTATTGATTCCTTCAAGTTTGTGGTCGACGATAGGACATCCTTCTTCGAATTGTTTCCTTTTGAAAGACTTTTTACCCTGTAAAGTTAAAAACAACAAAAAGAAGCTTTTTAAAATCTGGACATGTTAAACAAAATGAATATTAATAATAAATGAAAGAAATGTAGTTCTGAGTGTAGATTGTTTCACCTGTCAGCATATCTCAAGGTATTGAGAGTATGTTCACAAGAACCCGAACTTGGAGAAATGCACGATATCATCACTGTACGTGAATTTCCCATAAAGGAATCACGTAAAACTTCGGTTAGTTTACTGCCTCTGAATGGAATATGACCCTGATCATTGTCCAGAGCCCTGATGCATTCCTTCAGTGCAAGTAAGCTCTTGTTGATTTCTGCACCTTCCATTCTGCAGCCAAATCCGCGTCCAATAAATAAATTACTCTTATACTATCGGATCACAGATCATCTATTGCAAAGAGCATGTACGAAAGTGTTGCTAAATTGAACCAAAGTGCGTGTTACTTTGTTTTACAGCAGAAGAATCTTCCAAAAATAGCAAGGCACAGTTATCATTGCAGAGTACCACAGGTACTTTGTTCCTATATTCTGGTGACCCCGTTTTAGGGAAGGGCTAGAATGGGGTCTGCCTTATCAACTATTGTGTTTGAAATGGAATCACTGTGAATGATTACAGATTTTGAAATCCAATATTGGCCAAAAAAAAAAAGATTTTGAAATCCAATGGTGGAAAACGCAGACCACATTATTTTCAACCTCATTTCAGACAAACAAACGCCTTTGTTTTGTATTTTTGATGACTCCTAAAAGAATTTTACAATCATATAAATGTGCAACAAAGCTTTTTCTAAAATGATGTTAAGAAGTGTATTTGTTGGACTTGGAACTGATAAAGATAGCCAAAATCTTACCTTGTTTGCTTATCATTATCAGTAGTATCAGCTCCACGTTCACTTCCAGCAAGATCGATGAAGGAGAGCTTGCCAACTACACGGAGAGGTTTCGATTCACTTCCGTCAACTGACCTTTTGATAGCAAGCTGAAGTATGGCATGTGATCTAGAAGATTCCTCATTCGCACCAGTGGTTCCAGTACTTCTCGTTCCACTTCCCTTTTCAATGAGTTCTTTAATGGTCTCCACATCTGATACGCTATACTCTTGCAGCCCCACAATGCAAACTTGCTGCTTTCCGTCCTCTCTCATACAAAGTTTCCTATTATAATGGAGCTGTTAGTGTTAACAAGGAATAAAGCCTAAAGTTCTATAGTTGATATGGAACAAAATTTAGGACTCTTACTTTCTTTCATTCAAAAGATCATAGAGCTTTCCTCCATAGATTTCAAAGAAACTGACATGCAGTTGAAATCCTTGGTTTCGGTATGTGTGAAGCATCAACCTTAAGATGTCCCTTGATGCTCTGAGGGGCAACGGTTTCATAGTGAAAGTTTTACCACTCCCTAAAGAGGAAGGAAAAGTCAAAGTTATCATGAGCTTGAACATCTTTAATACATACATGAAGGATAATGTACAATGAGAAAATATAGGGTTAATAACTAAAAAACTGTCCAAGGTTTACCCTATGTTAAAATTAGGCGTCTGAAGTTTCAAATGTTAAATTATAGTGTCCAAGGTTTCAGTTTTGTTAAAATGTAGTGTCTTGGTATGATTACTTTAAAGAAGTCAATTCCGACGAAACCGTATGTCAATTTCGAGCTCTCATACACACTTTCTTCTCGTCATCTTTCCGGGACCGTCACCTAAGAAGTTGGCAACATCCACGCAAGTACATCTGGCTCTGTTGTCCTTGGAAACTGACTCCAGACCACTCTTCTAGAAATTTTTTTTTTTAATGTTCAATTTTTGAGTGAAATTTGACGATTTTATGAAAAGTAAAGAGTGATAGATTATGAGTGTGTGAGTGAGTTGATGAAAATGATAGAAAGGAGATGAAAATACGTGTAAATACACCAAATTTCAACATAAATGAAACTTAGGACAGTTCATTTTAACATTTGAAACTTCAGACACCTAATTTTAACGTAGGGAAAACTTTGGACAGTTTTTTAGTTATTAACCCGAAAATATATCTAAACAATGGGACTGGAAGCAATTATCATGTCTTATTGTCTTGTAATTCATCTTATATATATGTACTTCAAGGAGATTATTTTACCTGTTTGTCCGTATGCAAAACAAGTTGCTTTAGTTCGCTGAAAGATAATTGGAACTATGGGCTCCACAGTATCACGGTAAACCTGAAAGACAAAAACAAAGGCTCAAGAGAAGTGAGAAACTATGAATACATTTTTAAAGCTCAGAAAAATTAAAAAATTGGCAACTCACTTCATCATTGGAAACCTCCTCATTCAGGACTGCATCAAAAGCAAATTCATGCTTCTCTACATATTCGGTCAAATCAACCTGCAGAACAAGAAGAAACACCATTGGAGCATGTGTATATAGAAAATTTTGACAACAGAGCTACATGTAAAAAGGGCCAAAACCCTGGTTAAATATGTAAGTGATAGCTTGGCCAAAAAAAAAAAATGTAAGTGATGGCTACCTTAAGTTTTGTTTCATAGACAGTAAGAGAATTAGCATGTGTCTCAATAATATCTTCCTCATTCTTAGCTAGTTCCTTTTTGTTAAGTGGCCGTTTACGCACCTGTTGATACAAAAACAAGGAGAAGAAAAAAATTAGAAGCAGAATTCATGGTATTTTGTATAGGATAGCTAATAACAGAAACAAAACACTTCCAAGATATATTATTAGCATAAGAGTAAAACATCAGCAGCGTCTATGACAATTGATAAGGATCATTACTGGTAGCGAATTTACAGTCAAACAAAGTGAATCATATAACGGCAATAAAGTAGCTAACGTCTTTGTACAATGCATTACACATGAGAAAGTCCAGGTTAAAGTAAGTCACACATACCACTACTTTAATCTTCGCAACAGAATTAGCTCTATCTTTGTCAACAGCAATACTTTTAGTGAGGCTGTTATCTGGTGGACCACGAACTCTTCCAGGTTGCTTGCCATTTGCAATATATGGCTCTGCATCATCTAAGCTTCTGCCACGAACAGGATTGTTCATTAAAGAGTTGTCAAAAAGTCTGGATGTTGGCATCTGTTCAAAAAGTGTATCCATAATCAGGAAATAGGAATAAAGGGAAAAAAATTGAACATTTCGTGAATGTGGCAAAAAAAATAAAAAGAACTTCCGTGAATGAGAACCACTCGAGTCTAAAAAATAGATTAGGTTGCCTGTTCTTTAAGTATGCTGAAACCCACCTCAGGGATAAGCTCGGTATCATAGGAATGAAGATCTAGAAGGCCCGGACTGAACTCACTGGGTGAGTCGTCTTCACGATTCCTCCTCTGGTTGGATTGCCTAGAATTTGTCGGAGGTGTTGAAGGCTCCATGTAGAATTCATTACCACCATTGTATCCTCTATGCATATTGCGAAACATTCTTGTTTCCTGATCTCCTCCACCAGCATAGAAATTATAATCCTGATAAATGCAAACAGAAGAATAACTAAGATCGAGAACCCCATTTGGCATTAAATAGACAGTGTGGTGCATAAAGATCAACGTGCTACACAATATTTACCATAGATATAATCATTCATCAGTACGCATAAGAAACATTTCCTCATTTTGCAACCATTCAGACTTTAGCTTTTCATTCAGACAAAGGTAATTCCCAAATCTTAGTCATAAAGAACCTTATGTCAGCTAAAAAAGCAATTGTCTGTTAGGTTGCAATTAATTCCATTTAGGTCAACCACATGATGATGCCATTCATGAAACCTTTTCAAATCAAACATCAAAACGACGGCAAACGAATTAGAATAGAAGTTATGAGCTAGCATCGCCGTGAATAGCAATTCAATACCAGAATCATAATCTGAACCGTACAGATCCAACTACAATAACAGCAAGCGACCTTTCCTCACCTAACACGGTAAGAATAACTTACAAATCTAAAACACGCAAATCTGAGCTACATGCTCCTCCATTTGATATAATGAACAGAAAAACCGACCAGATTCGATCAAATTCCAACAGACAAGCACCTGAAGAGGAGGTAGGGAAGCATTCGAGGACTGCAGGTGCTGGAGACCAGCAGACTGAAGCCATCTTCCATTGGAGGAGCTCTCCAGGAAGTTGTCCGAGTGCTGCCGCTGGTGATGCGCCGCCGGAGCTCCAGATCTCTGCCCCTGCCTTCCCATTGTACTCATTACCAGAACAAAATCGATCCGCACCACTCCGATAAGCTACTATTTCCCTCTCTCTACCTCCAAACCTGCTCCAATACTTCCGATCGCCCCTAAATCCGCCGCCTAAAGCTCAAATCCGCCGATACCGGTGAATCGCCGCCGGAGACCGAATCTCCGGAGGGAGATATTAACGTGAAGCGTGATGCAGGTGGCAATGGAAGTGAATTTACTTGGACGGAAGCTGCATTCTGATGTGCTTTCACCGGGAGCAATGAGTCCACACAGTAATGGAATGGCAATGGAGGAGAGAGAGTGGAGACGAAGACTTGCTTAGCTTCGGCCTTTTGCAGAGCTTTGAATTTTGATTTTTGAACGAGTGACGAAAAAAAGGAGACGAGGTCCCGCACGTGCGAGGATCTGAGTTTAACAGAGTGAGTGACAGTAAATAGTAAATACGGCTTAGAAATTTTTTTGCTGTACTACTACTAGTAAAAAAAGATGGAAGTGAAATTCTTTAATCCTTGTCTATTTCTATGTTTATTTCATAATTTCGGCCCAAATGGAACTTGAATTTCAAACGAATTGAAACGTGTTTATAAATAGTAAATTCCAATTAAATGTCAAGTATGAAGGAGTGCAAAAAAAAAAAAAAAATGCAGCAGATCTTATGAATGACCTTATCAATTGCTATACAAAAGGAATGTATAGCATTGATAGTAGATCTTATCAATGTCTTTCTCATTGTATAGCATTTGAGAACTAAACATGCACACTGAAGAGAAGATAAATTATTAGTTAATCAAGTTAGTCACCTTAGTTTTAGCTTTTAGGAACTAATCAATGAATAAAAGATACATTATAAATTTATTTTAAATAAATAATTTTAAATAATATGTGATTACATCCTAACAATTTCTATTAATTGTCACTTCACTCCTTTTTTTAGTCTAATAAAAATATTTTCCCTTATAAAATAAGATATATTTTTCCATATATAAAATATAATACGAGTGTCACTAGTTTTGTAATTTTTTTTCTTCTAAAAACCAATATAATATAATAAACCTTGTAGGGCAAATCAATAGTAGTTATCTAATGCTTATTATGTCTAATAAGTTTTAAGAATTAAAAAAAAATACAAGTGATAATTCTATTATATATTTATATATGAAAAAATTATTTTTATTTACTAAAATAAATTATTTTTGTTAAGTGTTATGTATGCAGTCAATGTAAAGTTAGTTTCTGTAGGTGGTTAAAGTAGTTAGCAGATACTATATATAGCTATTATAGCTACTGTACAATTGACACTCTAAAATGAATACATTCAACATTTCATACATTTCTGATTTCTCCAAATGGTATCAGAGCCAGTAAAAACTTTTTCCAACGACCTCTCCGAGGCGATTTTCGGTGATTTGAGCTCCGATCACTCTGATTGAGCTTATCTCTTGCTCGTTCTTGCTCCGATCTCATCGATTCGGAGTCTCTTCTCGTTTTCGTGATCCAGATTACAGGTCTGTCGGGGAAGTTCGTTATTACGAGGCGGTACCGACGCTGTGTTCTGGTCACGTTGCTGGCGATTTCGATTTCCGTCAGCGTCATTCTGCTCGTTTGTGCCTGAATCTTGTTGATTCGGCATTGAAGTTGTTACTCCTTTTCTTTGGGATCACAGGTCTGTCGGGGAAGCTTGCTGTTGCAAGGCGGTACCGACGCTGTGATTGGACTCTCTGGTGATTTCACTTTATCTGTGGTGAATTTGTAATGGCGAATGAAATTGATGATCGCTTAACTCTTCATCCATCGGATACGAATGGAGCTTCGCTTATTGAATTCCAGCTTCAAGGAACTGAGAACTATCAAGCTTGGAGCTATGCCATACGTGAGAGTCTTCTTGTGAAGAATAAGCTTGGTTATATTGATGGAAGCTTTGGAAGAGACTCTGTTGCTGCTAGTCAAAGAGCTCTTTGGGATCGCTGCAATGCTTTAGTCAAGGCTTGGCTAAGGAAATCTGTTTCCAAAGAGCTGGTAAGTGGCTTTATATACAATCCCACCGCTGAATCCATATGGAATGATTTAGAGGATATGTATAACAAAGTTGATGGCACCAGGATTTTTCAAATTACTCGAGAGATTTATCGTGTTACTCAAGGTGCATCGACTATTACTGCTTACTTTGCTAGGCTTAAGGTGTTGTGGGATGAACTTGCTGCAATTAATGATCTGGTGTTAGAATGTGAAAATGATCGTGAGCTGCTGAATTTGCATAAAGAAAACCAGAAATTAATACAGTTTCTAATAGGCTTGAATGAAACTTATGGAGCTGTTAGAACCAATTTGTTGATGAGACAACCCCTGCCTAGTTTGGGAGTAGCGTATTCAGTTCTCTTGCAGGAGGAAGATCAGAGGAATCTCTCTGAACATATTACTGATGGTTTAACTGAAACTAGCACTGCTTTATACTCTGCTCAGAAAGGAAATTTCAATAGGAATGAATCTGGTTTTAAGAAAGTGGATAAGTCTACTTGGGTATGCAGTTATTGCAGAAAGAAGGGTCATCGTGTTGACACATGTTGGGAGAAATATCCAGATTTGAAGAAGAAATGGATGAAAGCAAATCTTGCTGTTGATGAACAATCTGTTGTAGATGATCCATTATCAGTGGATTCAGATTTACTTCATGCTCAGAGTTCGAAACCATTTTCTCACAGTCAGATGAACCAAATTGAAGCTTTCCTCAAGTACATGGAGAAGGGAAAGCCTGTTGTTGAAGCTCACTCAAACATGGCAGGTAATGTGTGATAGAGTAAACTATAGTGGTGCTTGTTTCATTACGAGTGTAGGAGTATATGCTTGGTGATAGAAAGTTTAGGGACTATTCTGAAATAAATAGAAACTTGTAAAACCCTACTAAACTCTATAAAAGCCAGCAGAATAGTACTGTACGCATCATCCTTTATCAATACAATAATATTCAGCCGCCATGCTTTTCTTCCTTCTCTTATTTCCTTTCTGCGTGTTCTTCCTTTTCTTTTGATTATTACCCTGCTATATCCTACTTCCTCACATGGTATTAGAGCCGGTCGATCTGTGCTCAAACCTCTGCTCTTTCCTCTGATTTGATACAACAAGCTCTATCCTCTCTGAATCATGGCAGAACCCAAGAATTTCTCCAACAAAATCATCAATATCAAGTTGGATGATACGAATTATCTCACCTGGCGGCAACAGGTTGAGTTTCTGGTCATCAGCCACCGACTTGAAGCTCACCTCGATGACTCCACGGAGATACCAGAGTTTCTGATCGCTGCCGATGGATCGAAAACCGAGAATCCGACATTCGCGGAATTTCGACAGACAGACAGTGCTCTAGCTTCATGGCTACTATCAACTATCTCTCCAAGTATCCTACCGAGTCTTGTCAACTGCAGATATGCCCGATCGATCTGGAGAGCTATACAGGGGATATTCTCGGTGACTTCACCGACTCGGATCATGCATCTTCTCACCTCGCTTCAGTCACAAAGGAAACGCGATCTATCTATGCGTGAGTATCTTTCTAGAATTCAACTTCTATGTGATAGCTTGAATAGCTCAGGTCATCCAATCTCTGAGACCATGCATATTAGTGTGATTCTTGCTGGTTTATCAAATGATTATGAACATATAGTGGTTGTTATTACTGCAAGTAGGCAACCTTATGACTTGGCAGGGGTTACAAGTGTTTTGATGGATGCTGAGTCTAGACAAATAGATGCTCTGGTTCAGTTAGGCTCTCTGAATCTTCATTCTGCTGCCTTCAATACTGTTTTATCTGGATCTACTAATTCTGGAAACTCTGCTGGTTCTAAATCATCTGCAACTGGATCTGTATCTGGTTTATCTGCACCTGTTTTGTCCTCTAATCTACAGGGTCATAATCAAGCATTTCAACAGCAGCCTCAGTTTTATCAACAGCGACCCCAGTACAACCAATTTACTACTCCTAATCAGGGTCAGCTGTTGTCATATGGCAGGAATGGCAATAATAGAGGAAATGTCTATGGTGCTAACAGAGGTAACAAGCCTCAATGCCAAGTCTGTGGCAGATTCAGCCATATTGCGGCCAAATGTTGGTATAGATTTGATCCAAACTATGCAGGTATTGGTGCCTCTGGTGGTTCTCAAAATCAGTTCACGAGCAATGGAGTGCTTGGTAATGCACCTACAGAAGCTCATAATGCTTCCTTCTATATGCCTGGTCCTGCAGATGTGCCTTCTATCAATCATCAATCCTCTGCTGCTTGGTATCCTTCCCCTATGATTGCTCCTTACCCATGGATTTCTCCTCATGGCACTCCTATGGCACATCCCTCGATTCCTCAACCTAGGGCTCCTTCTCCCATGCTACCTACTTCATCGATGGGCATCTCTACTCCTCAAAACTGGACTCCTGTGAACTGGGCTCCTGCGCCTTCCTTTCCTGAGACAGCTGGTACATCAAGTGCTGGTTCTGACCAACACTCCCAACCTATATATGGTCCTCTCAACCCACCTCAATCTCATCAAATGCAGGTCATCAATCCCACTACTCATCCTCATCTCTATGGACCTCCACCTGCTTCTGCATCTTCTGCTCAGCCATCTTCCTCAGTTCAGCCGACTGGTGATACCTCTGCTACTTGGTACCCTGACAGTGGTGCTACACATCACTTGACGAACAATGTCAACACGATGGCTCAGTCCAGCCACTACAACGGATCCTTTGTTGATATCTCTAAAATAGGTCAGAATTGTATTAATACTTCTTCTAGATCCTTATTGCTGAGAGATATGCTGTTAGCACCTCATATTACTAAAAATCTCCTTCCAGTCTCTCAATTCACTAAGGATAACAATGTTTGCTTCACATTTTTTCCATATTCTTGTGTTGTGAAGGACCTGAGAACCCAGGAGATACTACTGGAAGGCAGTGAGCAAGGAGGACTATATAAGCTACATCTTCCCAGAGATGCTACTTCTCTTATGTCTCTTCAGTCATCTAATAAATTCGAGTCTGATAATCTGCATATGTGTAATGCAGCTTTAGTGTCACAACCTAAAAAGAGTCATGTCCCTGAGTCCTTTATTCATGTTACTAAGTCTTCGAGTCCTTCTAAATATGGTTCTGTTCCCATGTCTGAAAGTCCTAACATGCCTAAGTCTTTGGATGTTACAGACATCTCTTGTACTGAACCTAGTTTATTTGATATAAATGGAAATGCCAATTTATTCTATGAGTGTGATGATTTTACTTGTTTTGAACATGTTGATAATTCTGCACCTCTTGTGACATGCTTATCTGCTGAATTATGGCATAAAAGACTTGGCCATCCCTCTTTATCTGTTTTAACTTCAGTCATGAAATCCTGTGATATTAAATGTTCAACTGAAAAATTCCATTGCTCTGCTTGTGAGATAGGAAAGAGTCACAATCTTCCTTTTTCTTTATCATCTACAGCTTATTCTAAACCCCTAGAATTACTACAGGTTGACCTATGGGGACCAGCTCATACTAAGTCAAATGGGAAAAGCTATTACCTTAGTATAGTGGATGCATATACTCGTTTTACCTGGATATTTTTCTTGACTCTTAAGTCTGATGCTGCATCTATTTTTGCAGCTTTTCACAAGTTCATTGAAAGACAACTTGATTCTTCAATAAAAGCTGTCCAAACTGACAATGGAGGTGAGTTCACAGGTATCTTCAATAAGTATTTGATAAAGGAAGGAATTTTGCATAGGTTAACTTGTCCCCATACCTCTCAACAAAATGGAATTGTTGAGAGGAAACATAGGCACATAGTTGAATCTGGGCTCACTTTACTATCTCAATCCTCACTTCCTTTAAAATTCTGGACTGATGCTTTTTACTCTGCAGTTTTTGTCATTAATAGATTACCAACTTTGGTTCTTAACAACAAATCTCCTTTTGAGAAACTTTTTGGCAAAATGCCTGATTACTCTTTTCTTCGGGTTTTTGGCTCTTTGTGTTATCCTCATCTAAGAGAATACAATTCTCATAAGCTGGATTTTCGCTCCAAATCGTGTGTGTTTTTGGGTTATAGCGATGTTCATCATGGTTACAAGTGTATGGACTCTTCTGGTAAGATCTTCATATCTAGACATGTCAGATTTAATGAATCTGTTTTTCCATTTGAGAAAACACCACCCAGCTCTAGTTCTTCAGTTTCTTATGATACTAACTTGTTTCCTTTTCCTTTCAGTACCTCTTCTCTTCAGAAGGATACAACAGGCTCTTCAATAGTTACAAGAGCTCAAACTCTTAAATCTCAGCCTGTTCAAACTTCTGAGCCCCCTACTGAAAGTCCTATTGATATCCCAAACTCAAGTCTTGATCACCGTCCCTCTTCTCTTGAAGAACCTGCTCTTAAAGTGTATTTTCGAAAGAAATTAAAACCATCCGTGTCTCACTCGGTTCCTATTTTGCAGGATACAAATCTGAATTCCATCCCAGTTGTTCAACCGGACACTACCCAAGATACTTCTCTCCCAGATGTTCAAATGTCTGCTCAGACTCATGACAAGGCTTACCCCTCTTCAAATTCTCATCCAATGATAACTCGATCAAAGGCTTGTCAAGCAACAGAATCTGGTAAGACCTATGCTCAAGCTCTTTTGGTGTCTTTAGATGAACCTATTACTATTAGGGAAGCTTTAAAATCTGAAGAATGGAAACTTGCTGTGGAAAAGGAACTTGATGCTTTGTCTAAGAATCAAACCTGGGTTTTGACTCCTCTTCCTAAAGATAGAAAACCAGTGGGTTGTAAATGGATTTTTAAAATCAAGAGAAATTCAAATGGATCCATAGAGAGGTACAAAGCTAGATTGGTAGCAAAAGGATTTTCTCAGCAATTAGGTTTTGATTATGGAGAAACTTTTAGTCCTGTTGCTAAACATATAACTGTTCGAATTGTCCTATCTCTTGCTTTAACCTATCAATGGGATCTTAGACAGGTTGATATCAATAATGATTTCCTTAAAGGTGAATTGCTTGAGGATGTATATATGTCACAGCCTCCAGGGTTCGAGCAAAAGGACTCAGATGGAAAACCTCTGGTTTGTAAACTTCAGAAGGCTTTATATGGTCTAAAACAAGCTCCTCGAGCTTGGTTTGACAAATTTAAAGCTTTCTTGATTGATATTTTATGTTTTGAGCCCTCCATTGCAGATACTTGTTTATTTCTTCAAAGTACTGGTCATGACAAAGTCCTTTTACTTGTCTATGTGGATGATATCATTATTACTGGCTCAAATTCTGTTCTGGTTGAAAGGGTAATTACTGCACTTGATGCTGAATTTTCTTTAAAGGACTTGGGAAAGTTGAACTATTTCTTAGGTATGGAAGTCCAAAATGGACCAGATTGCAGGGTTTTAAATCAAAAGAAGTATATTCTTGAACTTCTTCATAAGACTGATTTACTTAACTCTTTGCCCACTCCTACTCCTTTAGTGGTTTCCCCACCTTTATCCTCTTATGCTGGTATTTCTTTTCAGGATCCAACTCTTTATAGGAGTACAGTTGGAGCTCTTCAGCATGTGTGCTGCACCAGACCAGAAATTAGCTATGCAGTTAATAAGCTCAGTCAGTTTGCACAAAATCCACTTGATACTCATTGGAAGGCCGTAAAGAGGATTCTTAGATATCTCAAAGGGACATTAGATCATGGTTTAGTCTTCAGAAACTCTTCTACTCTTTCACTTACAGGTTTTTCAGATTCAGACTTGGGAGGTAATGTAGATGATAGGAAATCCACCAATGGCCATTGCATTTATCTTGGTGGAAATTTAATTACATGGTGTTCTAGAAAGCAAAGGGTAGTCTCGAGGTCTACAGCAGATGCTGAGTTTAGAGGATTGGCAGAGTGCTTGTGTGATATGATCTGGATAATGTCTCTTTTAACTGAGATTGGTGTGCAGGTTTCAGGACCTCCAGTAGTGTGGTGTGATAATACCAGTGCAATTTCGGTTTCCTCAAATCCAACTCATCATTCAAGGATGAAACATGTTGAATTGGATTTATTCTTTGTTAGAGATACTGTATCACATGGAATAGTCTTGGTGAATTATGTACCTGCTACTGAACAAGTAGCAGACATCTTCACAAAACCACTTTCGGAGAAATTTTTTGTTCCTTTAAGACAAAAGCTTGGAATTGCCTCTCTTGATGAACTTAAGATTAAATCTTTTTCTTCCATTCCAGCACAGGTTTTCTACACTACTCTGCATGCTAATCCAAACTATCTTTGCTCTTTTGCAGCCTCTTGTCATCATCTCTCCAAGGAAGAAGTCAACAAACAAGTGAACTTGAAGCTGGCAAAGTTGGATCATTTTGAAGCAGCAGTTACATCAGCTATTAGAGCAGACATTGGAATCTTACCTACACCACTGTAAAGTATATACTCCTCCCTCTTTGTGTTTTGAAACAATAAACTATTTCTTACTCTATCTATCTCATCTCCATTTTCTTTTACATCCTTATCTCTATCTTATCTTTTGCTGTCTTGAGGTTTGATAAACATGAAGAAACTCTGCCAAAATTCTTTAACAAATGACAGTTCCTACTAAGGAGTAAATTCTGTTTTACTATTGTTTATGAGAAATACTTTAATTTCTTTGACCTATGTCAATGTCATTTTATATGGTCATGTTTCAAACTACTTGATGAAGCTGTCTTTTGTATTTATAAACTTATCCTTTCTAATAAAAACATCAAAACAGAGCAAATCTCTTTGGTCCCAGTGTTTGATGTTGTTTGTTTCCTTTTTTTTGGGCATCCCAACAAAATTCCTTCTTCGTTTAATCTTGCTTCTCTAGCTAGTCCTATGCAACGACTATCTAATCTTTATGATTAGATTTTTTCTTTGATATGAAGATATAATTTCTGTCTAATTCTGGTTTATAGAAACACTAAGGTTATATTGACTTCCGTCAAATGTCATTCCTAATGGCTATGTTTTTCAAAACGCTAAAGGTTCTTTGAATGTCACCACTGGGTCTTTTCTGTGTTTCTTCTCCTTCTGATCTTCCTTTCAATATGGATACTCTTTTTGACAATATTGCCAATTTCTATTCTTCCCAATGATAGTACACTTCAATTATTCCTGTTCAAAAAAAAAAAAAAAAAAGGACACTTCATTGAACATAGCCTTTCATCACATCTTTAGGTCTGCTATCTTGAGCTTTATACTCTTGTATAATTGAAATATTGTCATTAAGGCTTTGAAAGTATCTTCTTTCTTATTCTATTCAATGAATAGTATCCAGTGGTGCTTCGAAAAATGTTGGTTGTTTTGTTCTCCCATTTTGAGTGACCTTGTATACCAAAGTATAATTTCTCAAAACCTCAATATTCAGTTTTCTTCATATTAGTGGTGTTGCCATGACTATGACTTTTGAAGGTTCTATTTTGCTTCTGGTTTTTCTTTAAATGAACCTACAGCTGATTTCTTCTGGTTCCATTACCTCTTTCTGCTCTGTTTCTGATCTCTTTTTCAATTCTGGATATGTTTATTTTTTACCTAAGCCTTTTCAACAAAGTATGCTTTGCACTAACATCTATATGACTTCTTTGAAATCAAGTATAAATCCTCTTTACTTGTGTAACTCAGTTCCTAAGTGTGACTTTCATTTCTTCTTCAAATTCTTGGCAGAGTGTTCTTTTCTTTCTACAACCCCATGAATAGGATGAAAAAGATTTCCAAACAATTTTACAAAATGAGAGATTCAGTGGGAATGATAGAGTAAACTATAGTGGTGCTTGTTTCATTACGAGTGTAGGAGTATATGCTTGGTGATAGAAAGTTTAGGGACTATTCTGAAATAAATAGAAACTTGTAAAACCCTACTAAACTCTATAAAAGCCAGCAGAATAGTACTGTACGCATCATCCTTTATCAATACAATAATATTCAGCCGCCATGCTTTTCTTCCTTCTCTTATTTCCTTTCTGCGTGTTCTTCCTTTTCTTTTGATTATTACCCTGCTATATCCTACTTCCTCACAATGTGCACTCTTCTAACTTGAATTGGATCATTGATTCTGGAGCCACTGATCACATGACCTTTCGAAGAGATTGGTTAACCAATTCAAGATTGAATGACTCTGCTCATCAATTTGTACATCTGCCTAATGGTGAGAAGTGCAAAGTTACACATATTGGAGATTGCGTTGTTCAACCAAAGTGCATTCTGAGAAATGTGCTCTTCATTCCTGAGTTTAAGTTCAATCTCATTGCTGTGTGTAAACTTCCTTCTCAGCTTGATTGCAAAGTTGTTTTTCATGGTAACCATGTGCTTATACAGGCACTCTCCAATGGGGAAACCATGATGACTGGGAGTCTGACTAAGGGGCTGTACATGTTGCATGCTTCAAATGGAGACAAGTTGGCTGCTGTTGCTGCTTCTAAAGTTTTTGAAGGGGATCCAGACTTATGGCACAGAAGACTAGGTCATGTTTCAGCTACTAGACTTAGCAAGATTCAGAACTTATGTGTCAGTGATGTTGATAAAATAAGGCAGTGCACCATTTGTCCCATTGCTAAACAAACTAGAAAACCATTTAGTGAGAGTCTTTCTCATGCGGCTGATATATTTGATCTTGTTCATTTGGATTTATGGGGTCCATATAAAGTAGCCACCATGAAAAGTTTCCATTATTTTCTCACAATTGTCGACGATCACTCGAGATATACATGGGTGTATTTGTTGACTAACAAAAGTGAGGCTATCTTACACATCAAGAATTTTCTTGTTTTGGTTAAAAACCAATATCAGAGGTGTGTCAAGGTTTTTCGAAGTGACAATGGGGGAGAATTTGTCAGTGATTTGAGCAAGACTTTGTTCAGCCAGCTTGGAATCATTCATCAAACTAGCTGTTCTTTCACGCCCCAACAAAATGCTCGAGTGGAAAGAAAGCACAGGCACTTGTTAAACATAGCTCGTGCAATTCGTTTCCAAGCTTCCATGCCTATTAGATACTGGGGTCACTGCATTATGGCTTCCTGCTATTTGGTTAATCTTCTTCCCTCACCAATTCTGGATGGAAAAACACCATTTGAGTGTTTGAAGCACAAACCTCCAACTTTCAGTCAGCTGAGAGTTTTGGGCTGCTTATGTTTCACCACCAAGCTAAATAACCATGACAAGTTTTCTTCTCGTTCTGAGCCTGCCATTTTCTTGGGATACTCTCTTACTCGAAAAGGTTACTTGGTCATGAACATAGATGACAATGTGATTCATGTGAGCAGAGATGTTGAGTTTCATGAAGAGGTATTTCCTTTCAGCTTAAGCAAACATGAACTAAGGAAGTTATTTCCTTCTTTGAAAAGTCTTGATGCTGCTGCTGATAGTTCAATGAACTATGATTGTCCTGTTGAATCTGCTGCAATGGAGAATGTCATGCCAGTTGCTTCTTCTCCTGCTCCTTCTCCTCAGTCTGTTATACCAGCTGCCCCTTCTCTTCCTGCTCCTTTAAGGAGATCTAGCAGAGTCAGAACTGCTCCTGGTTGGGTCAATGACTATATAACACCCACCATTCATCAAGCAGCCAACATTTCTTCTTCCTCACCTTATGGTTTGGATAAATTTGTTCAGTATAGGAACATCTCAGACAATTACAGATGTTTTCTTACTAACATATGCAAAATTAGGGAACCCATGACATACAATGAGGCTTCTCAGGATGAAAATTGGATTAAAGCTATGCAAGCTGAAATCAGTGCTCTGCAAGCCAACCATACCTGGGAAATTACTGAGTTACCTACAGGAAAGAAGCCTATTGGTTGCAAGTGGATATACAGAGTCAAGTACAATGCTGATGGAACTCTTGAGAGATTCAAAGCAAGACTTGTGGCCAAGGGTTACACACAGGTTGAAGGGAAAGACTTCAAAGAAACTTTCTCACATGTTGCTAAGATGCCTACAGTGAGAACTATCTTGGCCATCTCAGCTGCAAAGGGTTGGAGCATCTATCATATGGACATCAATAATGCCTTTCTTCAAGGTGATTTATATGAAGATGTGTATATGGAAATTCCACAAGGGTTCAGTCATAGCTCGAGCTCTTCTGTATCTGATAAGAAGGTCTGCAAACTCCTCAAATCGTTATATGGTTTAAAGCAGGCTTCCAGACAATGGAACATCAAGTTCACTCAAGCACTTCTGGATAATGGTTATACTCAAGCCAAGACTGATTATTCATTGTTCACAAAATCTAAAGGAGATCATTCAGTTTTCCTATTGGTTTATGTGGATGACATCCTTATCACTGGTTCCAGCCCTGAGATGATTTTAGACTTGAAGAGAGTTTTGACAGAAAATTTCAAGCTCAAAGATCTGGGAAATCTCAAGTATTTTCTGGGATTAGAAGTTGCAAGATTTGAAAAAGGGATAACACTGAACCAGAGGAAGTATGCACTTGAAATCATTATGGATGCTGGCTTGGGTTCTGCTAAGCCATGTGCCACACCTATGGAATCAGGTTTGAAACTAACTACCAAAGAATATGATGAGTGTTTTGGCCTGAACAAGGATGATAGTTTATTCAAGGACAGAGGTTTATATCGAAGACTTGTTGGGAAGCTCTTGTACTTAACAGTAACAAGACCTGACATTGCTTACTCTGTTCAGCAACTAAGTCAGTTCGTGCATCTTCCTAAACATTCTCATTACAAAGCTGCTATGTGGGTGATTCGTTACATCAAAGGATCACCTGGTCAAGGATTGTTTTACCCCTCTCAAAATGAGCTCAACTTAAAGATATACTGTGATGCTGACTGGGGTTCTTGTTCTTTTTCGAGACGATCAATCAGCTCGTACTGTGTGAAACTTGGGGATGCAACTGTTGGAGGAAAGTGAAGAAGAATGCAACTGTGTCCAAATCAAGCACAGAAGCTGAATATCGATGTCTAAGCTTAGCTGCAGCAGAGGCTACTTGGATGAAGAATTTACTGACTGAAATTGGCATATGTGTCTCCTTGCCAATAGTTGTGCATTCTGATAGTGAGGCGACAATTAGAATGAGCAAAAATCTCATGTTTCACGAACGAACTAAGCACATAGAGCTTGATTGTCACACTGTTCGTGAGAAGGTTGTAAATGGCACCATTACAGCAGTTCATATAGCTTCAGCAAACCAGCTAGCTGATTTGCTCACCAAAGCTCTTCACAGGCAGCAACATGAATTTCTGATAAACCAATACGGGATAAAAGATGTCTATCGAGAAAAGAATCAAGAAGAAAATACTGGTGGATGTTAAGTGTTATGTATGCAGTCAATGTAAAGTTAGTTTCTGTAGGTGGTTAAAGTAGTTAGCAGATACTATATATAGCTATTATAGCTACTGTACAATTGACACTCTAAAATGAATACATTCAACATTTCATACATTTCTGATTTCTCCAAAATTTTTATAGAAAAAAACGGAATAGATTAATATGAGACATTATTATATTGTAATTACGTCGAAATTATTTACGGTTGAATAATTGAGCGGCTAGCCCCGGCTCAGCTCAATTAACAGAAGTGGCAAAGGTAATTTGGGTCCCATCAGGACGTACAAAAATAATAACTTCTGTAGGGACGAAACGGCAAGTCGTTTTGGTCGGCATTTTTATAATCAATGCTCCGCCAATTTTCGCGTGGTCTTCCATTTTTTGCAATTAATAATAATTCGCTTTAATTTAAAATTTCCTCTTTTTTAGCACTATTTTTTTTATTAAATGGCTTCGGCGCCTCCCATTCAAAATTTCGTCATCTAGAGGGAGCTATGGTCGCGCTTCCACGTGTGCACTGGAGCGTCATGGCCACGACCATCTGTTTTTCAATTTAGAGCCAACTATATATAATTTAAAATTACACTTATTTAATTAAATTATTACATTTAAATAAATTATTAAATTTTCTTTCGGCACGTCGACTAGCCCGAAACTCGATTGTATCAATAGACTGAATTTGAAACAATTTAAGCTTGATATATGAATTTGCATGATAGTCGTGAAATTAAGATTTGTTAAAATTAAATCACAATGCATCCAATCCGAATAAGCCGCAACGGTGATAGAGAGTCCGACTCTAATAATTCGAAGAAATCTGAATGTCTCACGGTGGCAATAGAAGTAATTATTATTAACTTTAGGGCATTAATTACTCTCATATTCGGAGGATTCCGAGATTCGGACTCTAATAAACCGATGTTTTGAAGTGACGAAGTGTCACAAATCCACCGTGAAATTATAAATAATCACATATCAATGGTTCGTAGAGTAATTATAACTAAATATGTAATATGACTTAACTCCTTCTATCATCTATTTAAAAATGAGCGATTTTATCTTTCGATTTTTCTGGACCTTTTGGCTTCTAGTAGCACCGTCTGGATAACGACTCGTTCTGTGCCTTGATTATTTTGTATAATTTATTTGTTTTAAAAGATAGTTTGTATATTTCATTTATTTAAAGTTATGTGAAATATATTAAGGATAGCTTGTGTTGTACATCGACGAAGCCAATCACTTGCCCCTGAACTCTGTAACCATGAGTGCTCTTTATTTGGAAGAGAAAAATTATAGTTTTTTTTTTTAGCTTTACCCTTGAAAAATTATTGGTTGTTTATTGCCCATATATCTAAAGTTTAGCTCCATACTTTTATCTTGAAAAAAAAAACGAACATATAAGATAGAGGAGAAGAAGACATTCGAGATGGAAGAAAAAGATGATTGAAAGAGAATTAAATAAAATAATAAAAAAATGTATCGAAAATATATTCATTTTCATCCATGAAGGGATTTATAGTAGGGTTGTCAACGGGTCGGGGCGGGGCGGGTATCGCTTGCCCCGTACCCGTCCCACGGGTCGACCCGTGGGTCACCTATTAGTGGTACATAATATATTATTAGCAATTTAAACCCTAAATTATATATTTACCATATACAAATTCAATTTAAAATTTAAATCACAAATAATAAATTTAACTTCAAATCCAAATACAAGTCACAAATCCTAATTATTTTAACTATGTATTATATTACCTATATAGTTTTATAAATACATGTAATATATATATATATATAAATGATCCACATACGGGACGGGGCGGGTCAACGGGGCGGGGCGACCCCAAAACCGTACCCGCCGGACGCGCAACTTCTGTTAGGTTATAAGCCTTCGGTCAACGGGTTGTCGGTCTAAGGCTTACTACTCACTGGTGAGCTGATGGATTTAGAGCTCTCGGGGCTAGTTGTTCTGATCCTTATCCTTCTATCCTCCTCCTTCTCTTCTCCGCGTTACCCAGCAACATGGGCAATATCAAGCACGGAGGGGGTGGTGCTTGATGAACCCTCTCCGATGCTTAAGTCAAAAAGTCGCTTTTAGAGAGATAAAACTAGAGAGAAGTCATAGCTAAATTGTACACTTAGCCGAGATTATTAAATGAATGGTGGAAGGTTGTATTTATAGGCAACAGTGTCATTAAGGTGGCTTAATGACATCGTTAACCTTTTAACACAATTAATTAGTACTTGATCACATAATTAAAACCTTAAAGCATGGAGAGGTTGGCAGAAATAATCCAAGTGTGGGAGTCGGAAAACGGAGCTGGGGCCCTTGGGGGCGGGGAGAAAATCCGACCTCCAAGGGTAGGGGTTGGGTGTGGCCACCCAACCCCTCCCTAGGGGAGATGGGTTGGCCAACCCTATCTCCCCTAGGGGAGATCGGGTCGGGTTTGGCCACCCGACCTCACCTAGGTGAATTCGTCGCGGTCCGGACGAGTATTTTCGCATCGTCCGGACCGTTGGTGCTTCGGCGGGGTGTTTGGGTCGAAGTTTCGATTTATAATCATTAACGGGGTGATCAAAATAAAACGATTCGGAAGTCAACGGATTCAAATTGGGCGTATATCCATCAGCTTCTGTCTCTAAAGCCTGTCCCAAATACGAGTTTCTACGTAGAGACGGAAATTGGTAAGTAGAGTCGAGTCGTAAAGTCAGATCGTAAAAACGTAAGTTTCTACAAATATACTAAAATTACAATAAAAATGAAATGTACAAATATTTAATTAAAAAAACATAAAATAATAGATATAAATTGCATCCCAATTCAAACATTATACACTTAACATAATCATCATAGCAGCTTGAATTATCAAAATAAAACTTTTTATTCACATTTTCAATACAAAAATTGATATAAGCATTAAGCATGATATAACACACAGTATGGACTATGTAGCAACAAAAAAGAAAGAACTTTCGGTAACAATATGTTTTTTTAGTAGGGGAGGGACAACGTTTAGGATGTGTCTCTACTCCTATCGCTTCCTAATAAGGATATGGAAAATGATTTAAAATACGAAATTACCTGCAGAAATTTAGGCAGAAAATGTCGTTAATGGTCATGATTTACTTGGTGTTTTGAAAATTGTGAAGGTAAAGCAATACTGACCATTAGATTGCATTTTCTACCTAGATTTCTGCTTAAATTTCGGCTGCTATAGCATTGTCCTAAGGATATAATGTCCATGACACTTGTAGAACATTTTGAGAGAGATTTGTAACAGATTAATTAATCAATATTTCACATTTGAATGTCCAATTAGCGTTCATGGCCAAGAAAAAAATGTCCACTTAGAGATGATTTTCAAAAAGATTTAACTAAGAGAACTATATAATGAATTTCTTTATGCTTAATATTATACCAGTGGGCTGTGAAATTAAACTTTATGATGACTAATTATAAAGCAGTTCATATTATAGAGAATCTAAGTCACTAGGTGAAGACCTCAAACTCCAAGGCATCTATAATTTAGCACGGCTCATAAAGAAATCTTACGTTTAGATTTAGTCATATAATCAAGTAATCAACGACAGAGAACCCACGCTAAGCTAAATGAAACTTCAAGAGAAAGCAACACCCAACAACATCTTTAAAAATGAGTTATTTGTTGCTCCCTTCACTCTTGCTAATAAAAAGTACTTGAGGAAGACCGACGTTTTCTGTTGCCGACGTTTGAACTCAATTGGAACTCTAGAGCTTGCAAGAGAAGACGAGGCGTAGAAGATAAAGGGTCTGGGCATTATTTTAGTTTTTATTGATCGGCTTTTTGGGCCTTTCGGCCCAAATCTGAATTTTGGACCAGTTTTTAACCAAAATTTGATACAATTTCAGAAACGTCGGAGACGTATACAAACGACTTTTTTGCCCGTTTCTACGATTTTAAACGAGTTTCTACACGTTTTTACTAAAAAAACGATTTTGTTACGTTTTAACTCGTTTTTGGAGGTGCATACGTAAAAACGTGCGTTTTTACGACTTAAAAACGAGTTTTTGACTACATAGATCCCTAGCATGATATGTTGACAAGTGTCTGAATTATAAATCAACGGCTTGGCTTAATCAAATATATAATATAACACACTGAAAAAGAAATATATAATACAAATAAACCATTAATTTTTTTTTTGTCATAACTCATGCGTTGTTACTTTAGCTCTTCGATGTAGGCAGTAATAATCATTGCTTTGCTCTCCATAAATCTTAATAAATTGTATATATTATGTTGTGGTATGAATTTTTTTACGTATACTTTGTATATAAATCAAGTTAATTACAAATCATTTTTTAAATTAACATTATTTGAACAACTAAATATAAAACTATAAAAAATGCTCATATATGTATATAAATCTAACATTTGCTAAGGATGACATTAGCGAAATAATTTTTTTTTAGGTTTAAGAAATTTTAGGATTTATATAAGAGTTTTGACAGTTTGGCGGGGTGATCTCTAGAGTGTTAAAATTGAAAAAAAAATTATGACGAGTGAAAAATAGTTGGCTAAACCCTCGAGTTTAAGTACGTTTAGGGTTAATGTAGTTTTAGATTTTTTCTTTCTTTTTAATTTGTCCAGTTTTAGCCCTCGAAGGTTCACCCAGTCATACTGTTCACACATTCTAATAGGGTTTTAAAAGAGAAAAAAAAAAGAATATAAACCTAAAGTACTTAAACCATAAATGAAAAAAGAATTGCATTTTTTCTGGGTAAAGGTGCTGCCCATATATTATAATAAACCAAACACAAACCGTTAGTAGGGCAATTCATGGTTTATTTTTAATATATTTCTTTTTCTTAAGCTTATTTGATTAAGCCAGCCGTTGATTCAAAAAACGGACACTTGTCAACATATCATGCTAGAGACAGGACATTGGGATAGACTTCAGCGACAGAAGCTGCGCGTCCGTACCCGCTCCACGAGTCACGAATCGTGGATCAACGGGTCAAAATCGGGGCGGGACCCCGCGGGTCACGGATTACCCGTGACCCGCTGCCACACCTAATTTATAACTAGAAAAGGTGGTATATTAGTGCACCACTAAATTTATTTTTATTTTTTCATTTTGAAGTTAAATAAATTTACCAAAAGTTGAAGTGTTGTAAAAATCTTACAGCTTTTTTAAAATAAAATCTTAAAATTTCAATGAGAAAATGAAAAATAATCAAAATAAAATAAAGTCGTGGTTGATTTATTCGATAATAAAAACAAGTTTAGTTTATTCTTATAGAACCATATTTTTCTAACTTTCTTAAATAAAAATGAGCTTTATAGTAAATGATAGATTTACTATCTATAAAATTGATGCAGTTGATAAAAAAATATATGATAATTAAATAATGTCTTATTCAAAGTTAGTATGTATTTTTTATTATCTACTATATTATATTAATTCGGCATCGGAAACTCTCTGGCTGACATGTGGACAGTTTGTCCAGTCAGTGTTGCCTAATTTAATATGAGTTATCTAAATTTAGATACATAATATTAATTGATTCAAAATTAAGAAGTATTTTTATATCCTATTTTGGTCTATACGCAATTTAAAGAAACAAATTAATTGAAAGTTTCCTTTTAAATTCATTGTCTATACAGTTTGGTAACGGAAGACCATATGCCGCCATGTAAGCAATACATATTTAGAATAATAAACCACTATTATGATAATATTATAATTAATAATTATACGTGACATATAAATTTAGCAAACCAATATGTGCTCTCCGAGACTTAGGCTTCACAATATATTATATTATTAATAATAAAATCGAGTGTATATTATTCATAATATAATATACACAATACAAGCGTTGAATGGTTTTTACTTTTTATGACACTACAATATATATAATCTTATTGTAAAACCTTATTACCAAATAAACTTCCTTCAGTCGCCCAAAACAAACTCTCATGAAGTATTGTTGAATCAGTTAATTGTCGAACAGATCTTCGACTTAACTATACTCGAAATCTCATAGTGTGAGGTCATACACGCAAGAAGCTCAACATGGAGAAGGGAGATCTCGGGATAGCGATTATGATGCCCGTTATGGGCTTTATAGTATGAAAGGCTGAGGCGAACGGAGTGTAAGTAGGTGATATTGTGCATCTAATCGATACTGTATATGTATGTGTATATAGGAGGAGGAGGAAACCTACAATATTGGCATTTTGCAGCAGTGAAACCAAAACAAAACCGAAGGAAATCAAGTTGAGCATAGAGCTGTAACAGCGACCACAATTAGTATTAGCTTCGACGCCATGCCTTTCTAGCTAGGGTTTGTTACTTCACCCTTCCAATTTTAAGTTATTATTAATATTTATCAAATAGAAATAAATAAAAGGTTGATCAGTATAATTATCACGAACAATATCATATCTTATCAATATTATATTTATTAAAAAAAAAAAAGCAAATTATTTTTATTTCTCAAACCACTTTCAATGATTTTACTTTTTAAAAAAAAAAAAAAAGTTAACGCAACTAATTTTTTTAGTTCAGTTTTCACACTCGCGTGGTGCGCGGGTTAGAACATCTATTATATTATATATTAATCGGTAATAGTTATTATTATTATAAAAGGTACGTATGTATCAATCAATTATATTCAAATATATATATACATTCTTTTTATTAGCTTCTTTCTAAATTTTTAAAATAATAATATACTATATATATATATATATATAACTATGTTACACATACGTTGTATCAATCCATCCATTATATAGATTAGTAGTATACATGTATATAATAATAATTAATAAAAGATAAAAAAATATTGAAAATATATGTAGTGTCATCTCTTATAAGAATTTTAACACAAGTTGCGAAATTAATGCTTTACAGGTGGATAAGTATGTTTTCATCCATGATCCAAACACTTTTCATGTTGATCGCAGGATATGAACAATTTGTGACGCTATGTCGGGGCTAACATGAGGAAGGATGAAGCAGTGAGAGGTCCGAGGAGCAAGAATGGCTATAGGTGTTGGATATTGGCAATGTTGTTGCTTCCAAGTACGTACTGATAGAACTTTAAGAGAGCCCAAAATTAAGTTACCTCTCAGTATCAGCAAATTTTATATTTAAGACTAGACTATAGTAATCACCGTACAACCAATCTCTTCTTTCATATTTACAGATTAAAGAAACCCCTCACTATTCTCTAATTCAAGCATCTTCAATCGAGTCTCAGTTTCCTTGTGAGAAAGATATATGTATTCTCATTTTAAATACATTGGATAAATTTTGTAATTATATATATATTAATTATGATCATAATCGATAAGTGTATCATTGAAATTTAACCATTAAAAAAAAACTCATCATTTTAACTTGCAAGTTTACTTGATTAAAATTAGGGTTAAGAACCTATGAAAGGTCTGAACTATCACCCATGTTAACGGGAGAGATCTGAAATTTAAAAAGTTAATAACAGAGGTCTGAAATTTCTGTTTTGTTGATAACAGCGGTCTCCGTTAGTTTTTTCCGTTAAAACTAACGGAAGTTGGTCACATGCTTGGCATGTGACCGGAAATTAAATAAAATTCCGAAAATGCCCTTCTATCAAGTGTGCCCCTCACATGCATGGAGTGAAAAGACCAAAATGCCCTTGAAGCCACCACGGTACTCCGGCGACCACCAATCGTACTCCGGCGACCACCACCGTACTCCGGCGACCACCACCGTACTCCGACGACCACTACCAAGGCTCCGATTGGGCCAAAATCGGGGCCGGTAATCGGAGCCACCGGCCCCGATTGGGCTCCGATCGGAGCCACCGGCCCCGATTGAGCTCCGATCGGAGCCACCGGCCCCGATTGAGCTCCGATCGGAGCCACCGGCCCCGATTGGACTCCGATCGGAGCTTTTTTGGCCCCGATCGGAGCCTTTTTGGCCCCGATCGGAGCTTTTTGGCCCCGATCGGAGCTTTTTTGCCGGTGTGGTGGCTGGAGTCGGGTCGCCGGAGCCGAGGTGGTGGTCGTCGGAGTCGAGGTGGTGGTCGCCGGAGTCGGGTGGTGGTGGCCGGAGTCGGGTGGCGGTGGCCGGAGTTGGGTGGTTTTAATTTGACTTTAGGGGTAAAATTGTCATTTCACATTTTCTTAAATAAGATATTAAATAAAACAAAATATTAAAGGGGCAAAAATGTCATTTCACACAATTCTGTTAAATTTAACCCTAAAAATGGACGGAAAACCTCAAATCAACAAAATTGAAATTTCAGACCTCTGTTATTAACTTTTTAAATTTCAGATCTCTCCCGTTAACATGGGTGATAGTTCAGACCTTTCATAGGTTCTTAACCCTTAAAATTATTAGTTGATATTATGTATTTTTATTCTTTTAAAGTAACAGTTTGCTATCCATCTTTTTCAAGTTTGGTTTGTTGTTAGTGTTCTTATTATTAGCTTAATGCAGTGAGCACATAAAGACAATGAGAAAAATTAAGCATATTTGTTTTCATAAATTTTTATTATTATTATTATTATTGATATTAAGAATATGTATTTACATATTTTAGTGTATATAAAATCACAATATAAACATGTAAAAATACATAATATATATATATGTAATACAAAAAATTATTATGACCAACTACATAAACATAATATATATAATTGCAATATATAAACTTATATATATATATATATATATATATATATATATATATATATATATATATATATAATATAAACTTACTACGGCCAACTAAATAAATAAATATAAAACTTATATATATTTTAATTTTTTAGGTTAATGATTAAAATAAATAATTTTTATGAAAATATTCAAATTACTTTTATTTTTCAAATCTAATTTCAAAGATTTTACTTTTCAAATTTTTGTAAATACTAAACTCAATTTTCTTTGTTCAATTTTTCCCCGCGCGGTGCGCGGGGTTAGTAGCTAGTTTAGTATATTAATTCACAAGTAATGTAAAGATTAAAATGTTGCTCAGAATTTATGATTTTATAAAAAAAATATAGTTTTTTTTATATGCATTTTATATTTATAAGCATATTATCCTTTTCGTGTTTAAAATTGAAATTGTAGATTTATTTTTTCAAATGAGTATAATTTTTCCCCTAAAATATATTTGTAGCTTCGTCCCTATTTGTTTAATATTACAAGAAACAAAATATTTTTGGAAAATTTATTATTACAATGAGTGGGCTTTGGAGTACAACCCACTAGTTTGTTGTACTGAATCTTCTAGACTTTGGCCCATCATCTACCAATCTTCTAGGCTAAGCGCAGACCCTCTCGATAAGGTCTCCGTTCGTTGAGTTGATTCCTTAGCCACGATGGCATCGCCGTCGCTTCTCCAGCTCTCGCTGCCGTCGTCTCTCTCGCGTGCAGCAATGATTCCCGTGAGCTCCGCTAACTCCACGATCCAGAGGCCGAGCCTTACCTGCGATTCGTTCTCTCCGGTGTGTTCGAGGTTTTTCCAGACGCCTCTTTTGGCGGGTGTTGACAGGTTGAGGCGGCGGAGCCAGATTGTGAGGATGGCTCCCGACGAAGAGAAGATGGTTCGCCGCTCTCCTCTCGATTTCCCCGTCGTAAGTCGTTCGTTATTCCTCTATAGCTGATTCGCTGTTCCTTCTTGTGTAGATAGAGTAATTGCAGATATTTCTCTTAATTATTTCATTTAATATTATTTTCTTCCAGAATCTATAGATTAAGAGATTTTTTATTGTCTCTCTTGATTCTGGATAGCCGAAAATTCTCAGGATTCCTATTTGATATTGTTAGTTCGGTTTGTCTATACAAGCAACCTTCCTATTCGATTCGAATTGTGTACTTTCTTCAAGCTGCTACTGTTGCAGAAACCAGAATGGCGGATACAGCAGTTAAATATGGTTTGAGTATATGAATTTCAAAGTATTATCTCTAGCTGTCGATTAGCAAGAGTGATTCTCAGAATCATCCTGTACACAGAGCAGATTACGAGAAATTCTAAATAAGCATCATTTGAGCATGGAAATTACCGATTTCTGTGGATAGATTGTTAGCTACAACGTGGATTTGAATTAGCAACAGTTTTTTCAATCATTTTAATCCCGTCAGCTGATTTCTTTCCTTTAATCACCATAAAGACTAAGGGTAGATTCATTCACCTCTGATTGTGTGTTGAGATATGATTAGGCTAGAGGTATTGAAGAAGAATTGTGCAATTTTGGGTGAAGTTACATCTTTTGAGACTGAGATTTACAACTTTCTTTGTATGATAGGAATGGGAAAAGGCTAGGCCTGGAAGAAGACCAGAAATAACTCCAAAGTTCAGTCCGATGAAAACGCCGCTACCTCCACCATTGCCTATAGATCCTCCTCTAGAGGATGAAGAAGAGGAAGAAGAAGAACAAGAACAAGAAGAGCCTGAAAAGGAAGGTGATGAAGAAGAACCACAAGAGTAATAATGGTACCTCTCTATGCCTATAGCTTAGTTGAAGCTGCTAATAGTTATTGAGTATGCCAAAGATGCAGCGATCGGGAACTAGATCTTCTAGAAAAACCCTTGTTTGTTATTCTGTTGTTCTTCGATCGGTTAGGCTGTGTTTGGAGTATGAGCTGTAGTAATTGACTCATTATGTTCTAAAATAATGATTTGATCCATGGATGTATTAAATAGAGTTTTGAATAATATCTCATCTTCTTCTCCTGAAGGTGAGCCAAATATGCCTGCAAATATGAAAAAACTGGGCTACTTGAGAGTGTAAAAGAAAGAGCAGAGAAATTAAGGTGAAGAAACTAGCTTTTCTGCTACTCAATAGGACTGAGTGAACTTATGCTGCTATATATGTAGTTTCCTGAGTGTGTGTACTGTTGTAACTTGGAATATCCTGTCTTAATTTTATAGTTATTATTATTAATAATTTACATACTTTTATATATATATATATATATATATATATATATTTATATAAAAAAAAAAGAGAAACTTTAATATTCTCCATAATAAACGCATATTCTGAATTTATATAATTCCTTAAAGTAAATTAGTGTTTAAATATTTCCTCAAAATATTTATAAAACTAATGATTAAGCCGAGAGAACTAATGTTAACTTGCATTATATATTAGAAAAAATAAAATTAATGTCTCATGGTTTAGAATTTAGATAGATAAAACTTGGACTAATCCCGATTAGTGTAGTCATTTCGCATCAGATGTTTGTACTCAGTTAATTTTTTTTAGGAATCAAATTCTGAATGTATTACATTAATATAAATTTTACAGATTGATAAAGAACAATAATTTGTACAACTATATATTATATATATATATATATATATATATATATATATATATATATATATATATATATATATAAGAAGTGTCATATATTATAGATTGTCAGAATTAACTGCGTTGACGTCTATAATATCATTGTCAGCTTTATTAGCAGGGATAGAATATTAGAAACAGAGTAGAATAGTAGGTGTGAAGAACAGCTGAAGATTGGTAGCTACATTCACACTCTCTAAATCTGCAACTCATAATAATTACCTTAAATCTTCATCTTTCTGAGACATATCATTCGATTCTGCCAAACTCTCAAACTCAATCATGGTACGTTTACTTGTTAAACTGTTATAAATAAATTCATGTTTTTTGATTCATTTTAACTATATATGGTGTACGTACGCAGTTGATGCCATTGATGCTGAGATCGATTGTGAGACTAATGTCGGGCCTGGTAATTAACCCGACACCAACCGTGACCACCATACTATTCTACAGCGACCTCCTTCCCCGCCACCTTAATCTCGAGCGGTTGGTCCGACACGAGCTGTTCGATGGCGATAACTATATGTTCCATTTCCTGGTTAACTTCCTAAGATGTCTCTGGTACGTCTATGTATGTCTTAAAAACTTAATTAATTAATTAATTTTTTTTTTTTTTGCAACTACTTTAATTTGTGTCCTCCTATAAAAATAAAATAAAGGGTTAAGAATCTATAAACTGTATGAAGTTTAAAATGTTGAAATAGATAATTCCATATTTCATTTTAGTTGAAAATTGGTGTCTTCGCGCGTCTTTTCCTCTACCTTCAAACATTTTCATCGACCGTTTCACCCACTCATAATCCATCGCTCTTTACCTTTTATAAAATCGCCAAATTTCTTCCAAAAGTTGAACATCCGAAAGAAAAAGTTTTCAGCAGAGTGGTGTGGAGTGATTTTCAGCGACAATAGAGCGATATTTACTTGTGCGGTTGTGGCCACCTTCTTAGGTGACGGTCCCGGCAAGGTGACGAGAATGAAGCGTGCATGAGAGCTCCTATTTGACACCCGGTTTCGTCGGGATTGAATTTTCTAAAGTAATCACACCGAGACATCAAATTTCAACAAAAATGAAATCTGAGACTGTCTATTTTAATATTTTAAACTTCAGACACTAAAATCTCACATGGAGCAAACATTAGACAGTTTATAGGTTCTTAACCTAAAATAAAATAAAAATCTCATACTGTTATTGATTGTATGATTATTCATCTGACAATGTTGGTGTTGTGTGTTGCAGAATATTCCGGGTTTAATGGTAGAGAGATTTGCAGTGGAGGCGTCGTTCGTAGAAGAGGTTACTGCAAACTTGAGAGTCTTCACATTCTTCAGCGTGTAGTTTTAGTGTTAGTAACAAAGAGTTGGCTGTAATTTGATGATTCAGATAGGGATGATAGATAATAATTAAGATTTTCTCTCTGTCAAAATCCAACTGCATTTACATAACAATCATTGAGGGATGTAGAAAGTAAACTGGCTCTAAATAGTAGATTAATTCACCTATTTTTTATATTTTTAAAGTTTTACTTATATTATAATTAAGCTTATATTAGTATAAAAAATAGTAAAAATACGGTGCTTTACAAACAAAGTAGAAAAGAAGCCCATTATTCTTTCACAAACCCAAGAAAGTTGGGATACTATATGAACTTCGTTTGAGTTATGGGCCTATTTCGCATGCTTAGTTTTTAAAATAAACGGTCTTAAAACTTGGGGATTTTTAAACATGCTTCATATGTACAATATTTTATGGGATTTTCTACCATGCTTGTGGAGTAGTGTACTTATATTTTTTTACTACTAATGTAGACTTAACTATAACATATGTAAAACTTTAGAAGTATGAAAAAATATGTAATTTTTTAACTACACCTAATATTTGTATTATAATATCAATTTCTTAGAAAAATGTAAATAAAGCTACAAGATAAAGTTCCATTATTACATAGTACGACGTATATCGTTAAATCGATGGTTGCTTTTTTTTTTTTTTCTTCCGCCGCGGAGTGGTTCAAATGTCCGGTTAATCCACATTCGCACCGAGTCATAATATGCTTATCCACAACTTACACTTCCCTACTAGTATTAACTCCGTCCGTAAGAAGTAAAATGCTATCTATGAATAATTTTTCAATTTTAAAATTATAGCTTAAATTAAAACTTTAACATTTTGTGTAAGAGATGATGCCACTCAAATTTCAAATCTGTTGTCAAAAACTTATTTTTAAGCCAGCCACGAACTACTGGCCCAAAAAAAAAAAAAGCCACGAACTTTCCAAACCGGTGTATTATATTTATTGTAAAAAAAAAAAACGGTGTATTATTTTAACAAAAAAATAAACCGGTGTATTAGCGATTGTGTGGCACGGATTGTCCAAATCGTCGTCATATTGGGCTTAGACTTTTTAGGTGGAAATCATAATTAAACCGAAGATCGTATTGACGCAAAAGGGCGCGACAGATATCGCGGGTTGTGAATCTTCCGTTGTGCTGCTCCCCTGAGACTGATCATCAATGGCGGACGAATCTGAATGTAGGTATTCTGTGATCAAGGAAGAAGAACACGTGATGAGTGAAGTACATATTGGCTGTCCTCCAGGTCGCTCCGGTCCTCACATTTCCCGCTTCACCGTCTCCATTCCAACCGGTAAGCCTATTTCACCCTAACTCTATGTGGTTGAGCGAATAAGAGAGCTTGAATTGGTTATCTCTGCACGATTTCAATGATTAACCACTTCGTGGATTAGTATATGATGCATTAGCAGTTCTACAACTTGAATTAGCGTTTATTATTGGGGAAATTGATATTTGAAGTGACATGATGAAGATGACAATGGCTATATAATTGCTGTCAATTCATTTTAAGTACTGGTAGAAGTATGGCTGAGTTTCAACAGTTCGTATTGTTACCGATCAACAAATTTTCTTCTCTGCTGTTTACTGCGTTTAGCGTGCCATCCATGTACTTGCTCATAATTGATCCCTTTAAGTGAAAGATTTGCACGACAGATGAATTATTAGGTGCGGTTAACATGGTTATTCAAAATGGCTACAGGATCTTGTTTAAATTTAGCATGAAGCTAGTTTGACTGGAATGCAATATCTATATAATTTATCCTTGATTGTGCTGTTTTCTCATCCTATTTTTACTAATGACAAAACATTTTGCTACATATTATAAATTTTCCGTCAAATCAATAACAGAAAAGTTATCTTAATTTGTGTGGACAAATGACAATTTCAACAGGCTGTGCTAACATGTTTGGAGGTGAATCCTCAAAACACCAAAACTTGGAAGTGGATGAAGATGGTGATCTTGTAGTTAGAAGGCGCAGCAGTGAGTTTTCATATTTTATTTATCATGTGATTGTGTTGAAACTGTTTCATCGTGGAACTTTTAAGGAAATTGAGAAAGAAACAGTTTATCTCCATGAATGTTTTGTGTCATTCTGGATCTTCTTACATAGGCTGGAAATATGTAGGTACGTTCAACCAAATAATCAATGTCATTGATTCTATGAATGTTGTGTCCTTTGCTGTATCAGTGATTCAAATATTTCTTGAGCATGAATCATCAGTTGCTTAGAATAGTTTATCTCTTTTTTTATCTGTGATATGTATAAGTCATTTTGGCTTTAAACTGTAAGCTTCAGATTGGCTTCTGCTTCTGCACCATATAGAATTTGTAACGTGTAAGTTACTGGAAGCAGATATGCAGTTGTATATTTGTATGTGACATCATATTTCCCATCTGTCAGATTATTTTTCATTCTCACTCCACTTTTGCATCTTTGTGGGCTAGGTAATGGTTGATATAGTTAGAAGTCACGTGTTGAACTCATTTTAGTTTTCCTATTGTGAACTCAAACACGAGTAATTTCTGACAAAAATGCAGAAAACACAAAAAAATCTTCTACAGTGACCATACAACATAACATCACTTCATCTATTCCAGATGTTGGTTTACAGGTAATTGGTTTGTGTAATTTTTTTTTCTTTCACGGACTCTACATTCTGACAATGCTTTACCTCTTTCTCAGATTTGGAAAGCAGAACTATCATTATCTGATTTTTTGTTGCATCTGATGTCCACTTCATCCTTTCTAGATGGAGTTATTTCAATTGAACTTGGTGCTGGAACAGGTATTCTTACTGCTTGTCAAGTTCACTCTGCCATTAGCTAATTTTGCCTCACATCACTGTACTGCATTAGCAACAATAAAATTACTAAAAGAGTAGAACTCGGAAGTATACAATCGAGCAAAATTATATACTCTAGTTACATGGGTAATTCTTCAATCTCGAAGGATGGAGATAGGATGGAAAAGTGTCTTGTTTCTCTGTAGGGAAAGATCATATATTGAAAGTCTATTTTTCCACAATTTGGTCCAAGTTTGATTATAATAACCATTGAAAGAAGCAAAGCTCTACCAACTAAAATCCAAGTAGATAACTGGAAAGAAAAGCTAGTCTCCACCAAGCTGGAGATTCTTCAAATACTGTATTGATTATATCGACTGTCTGTGTTTGGCATATGAGAGATTTTGTTTTCCAAATGGATATATCAACCTTTTATTTCTATGCACCAGGTTTGGTTGGTCTACTGCTGGCTCGTGTTGCTCAAACAGTTTTTCTCACTGGTAATGCTCAATTAACTTCTTCAAACAGTTGGCTTTTTCTTTGTCTAACTTCTGTGTTCTCTGCAACATTGTTTTCCAGACCGAGGAGATGAAATTCTTGACAACTGCATTAAGAATGTTCATCTGAATAGTGAGGTCCTAAATTATAAAGCTAGTATTCACGTAAGGGAACTTGATTGGCTAAAGGCCTGGCCTCCTGAAGTGGGACCCGGAAACTCCGGATCAGCAGAAAGGTGAATTCGTGCTTTCAATTTGTTAACTTTTCACATCAATATTTCATTTTCATGGTAAATTCTGATTCGATTACAAGGCATGATATTTTTCAGGTATTCCTGGACTGCTTCAGAAGTTGAAGAAGCTGACAGGAGCTTTTTACTGTTAGCTGCAGATGTTATTTACAGTGATGATCTGACTGATGCATTATTCAATACCTTGAAACAAATAATGTCCAGGGGTTCAGAAAAGGTAAAATATTATTCATCTTGTTATTGGCCGAATGTCTTTCATAAACTTTAAGGTATCAAAATATTCTATTTGGACGTCGGGTGGAATGGATAATTTTGCTTCTTCATTATGTGTTTTCATGCTTTTCAGTTATTATACCTAGCTCTGGAAAAACGATACAACTTCAGTCTCGACGATCGAGACGTCGTTGCAAATGGGTACTCCCGTTTCCGCCATTACGTGAAAAATGAGGAAGGTGAGTATTCTACAGTTATTGTTTCTCTATATACGTATATTGTCTCTGATGCTATTTTTGTCTGCAATGCAGAATGCAGCGTTCATGATTTGGTTGTAGGTTTTGTGGGAAAATGCATCGATCTTACTCAAATTCCACAGTATGTCTCACCATATGATAGAGGAAACGATGTCGAGATTTGGCAGATTAAGTACATCAGAGAGACTTCTTCATCTTGATAGAGTCTGCATAAGGCTCTTATACACACATCTGTTCTCCCAAATTTCGCACAGAAACTGGAGAAGGCCGAATAACTCAATTCAGTGATTTCCTAACTTGAAGGTAATGCTATGTTTAATTTCTACACACTCTGATCCAAAATTCAGATTTGATTCCAATTATCAGCTGTAGCAAGATCTTTAGTCTTTACTAGGTCTAAAAGAACATGATTCTGGACAAAGACCACTACAAAAGTAGGATGCTTGAAAAAGAGAGCTAAAGCATTATTATCGGATGCTTTTTTGAATTTACTTGTTATCTTTCTTATGCCCCATCTGTTGAAATTACCCAATCTATGCATGTGAATGGTAGGTCTATCTAATTTGTAAAGTGCTTTTTTCTAATCTCTAAATTGGGTTAATAAGTAGTAAACTGTCTTGGGTTAATAACTAATAAACTGTGTGAGATTTGGCCCATGTTGAAACTTGGTGTCCGTCGCTGAAATTGACTGTCCAGGTTTGGTGTTTGTTGAAGTTTGGTGTCTGTTTATTTTTGGGTTAAGTCGAACGGAAGTGTATCACGTGACCATCACGTGAGCTCGATAAAATGGATATCCAAAAAATGCCCATCCGTGAAAAATCTGACCTTCCGTTACCTAGAGAATTGACAAAATTACCCCTTCTAGCTATATCAACAACTATAGGGTTTTTAGGTGGTGGTGGCCGGAGTAGGGTGGCAGCCGACCGGAGTTGGGTGGTGGTTGTTTTAATTTAACTCTAAGGGTAATTTTGTCACTTCATGTTTGGTAGAAAGGGCAATTCCGACTTTTTGTAACATTATGTTAAAATTAACAACAATTTTGGACAGAAAACCAAAATTTTCATTTCAACACTTTAAAGTTCAGATTACAGATTTCAAATTGGGCAGTCCTCGTACCTCAAATAGTTTATTAGTTATTAACTCTCTAAATTTCGACTACTCTTTAAATCTCTAGAGATATTTATGTCCCACTCCCACTTGGACTCAGTTTGAGATTTAATATGGGTCGGTATCTTTTTCTGTAGGGACCGTATGTTTATGTGTGGTAATTGCGTCTTTGCAGGACATTACTGATTCGAGAAATTAACCTTTTTACAGTAAGGTCGATTTTGGGACTTCTCCTCCATGATTCATGCACATATGTTCCAAGTTCATTGACTTTGAGGCTGCACTTTTATAGAGAAGCATTGGAGGTAAGATATCTTGAACTTGAAGTTTTGCTTTAATGGAGAATCTGACCTTGCTTTCAGCTAAAGAAACTAGAACATGCTTTTTTTTTTCCCTCTCTGGATTTATAGTCAGTGAAACATGGAAGCCTAGAATTCTGTGTGCGTGCTTGTTTTATTGACAATAAAAATGTTATTTTTTTGGACTCATATGCACTGTTAATGCAAACCGGGTTCTCATGCCATATTAAAAAAAATAGATCTAGTGGTACTAAAATTAAATTAAATTATGGGATCAAGTTCTGTTTAAACCTCTTATTAAAAAAAAGTAATATTCCCAAATAATAAATATATACATATACATTATATGCATAAAGAAAAGGAGAAATGTGTTGGAACAGAGAATCTTATTTACGGGGGTGCTAAAGCTGATTTCACCAGCTGGCGATCGGTATTTTTTTTCTTTTTAATATGTTAATTAATAGGATTGACAATTCGTGCTGTCGTGCTAGCTTCGTGTCGTATTTTGGTGTCAGTCCAGACCCAGTCCAATACGACACAACATAAGCATGAAACTTAGAATATATTGAATAAAAAGTCAAATATAAAAAATTTTAAACTAAAATTTTAAAATTATCGTGCTATATCGTGTCATCAATATCAAATCAAAACCCGTAATTTTCGTGTCGTGCTCGTGTCGGCTCATTGTGTCGAGCCCAAATTGTCAGCCCTATTAATTAATTAATTTAAAACAATGAATAATTTAGCGAAACATTATGTTTGGGATCATAATTTGTTTGTGAAACGAAACTGGATATGGACCCTAAATAATTAGACAGATCTAAATAGTAAATTTTATGAAATGGTTGTTCACTAACACTAAATTTGGTAGGAAATTCTCAAACTACACATCAGAGTTCAAACATTACGTGTGATTGATGTAGACCTATTCATTTGCTGAAGAAAAAGTAAATCCTATGGAATGAGGTGCACCGTGCGCCACCTGATAAAATCCGTAGAGCAACGCTGCATTAATTTACGACGTCGTAGCACTAACTACGATATTTTTTTATTTCAGTACTTCACCGTCTGTCCCAGTCAGCATCTTTCTTCCACCTTCGTCTTTCTTCTTCTTCTCGCCTTCCGTCTTTCTTCTTCTCCTGTCAATCGGGATTCAGCTGAAGACGAGATCGTGGCTTAAACCCTAGGTTTGGATTCGATCTATCTGCCGCATGCAGTAGTACAGGATAATTTCGAGCTATGGGGTGCGCGCAATCGAAGATCGAGGACGAGGAGTCAGTGATCCGATGCCGGGACCGGAAGCAGTTCATGCGGGACGCCGTCACTCAGCGCAACGCCTTTGCGGCAGCTCACTCCGCTTACGCCGTCGCGCTGAAAAACACTGGCGCTGCCCTCAGCGACTACGCTCAGGGCGAGGTCCGGGACCCTCAACAAATCATCCCCGGCGGGGGCGTGGTGCCGGCTCCGACCGCGGCGCCTCCGGTCCCGTTCGAGACTCTCCTACCTCCTCCGCCTCCTCAATTCCGTGAAAACCCTGAGAACTTTCCGCCGCTCCAGAGGACTGTCAGTGCGCCAGAGATAAAGGTACCAAAGGCGGAGGTGAAGCCTGTGGAGCCGATGATTGAGGAAGGTGAGGAGGATGATGATGACGATGATGATGATCTGGAGAGTGAACCTGTTAGTAGTTTGAGGCAGCGGAGTAGCAGAGGTAGGGTCCAGCAGCCTCCACCTCCTCAGAAGCCACATTCGCCGCCTAGATCAGTGCATTCCATGGAGAGACATGGAGCTCAGCCGCAGGAGTTTTACGATTACTTCTTTTCTCCTGTGGAGAATGTGCCAGCGCCAAGCTTGAGTGAAGTGGTGGAGGAGAGGAAAGTGTTCTCTGAACCACGGATAATTCAAAATCGTATGGAACACACTCCAATGGCAGCAGAGACGGTGGTGCAACCACCAATGCCGCCATCGTTTGCTACAGTAGAGAATGGGGGAGGAAGGAGTATGAAGAAGGGGAAGGCAGGAACGTCTGGGTCAGAGGTGAAGCGGGGTTCAAAATATGTGAATTTGGCACAGATTTTTGTGGAGCTTGATGATCATTTTCTGAAAGCCTCGGAAAGTGCCTACGAAGTATCAAAGATGCTTGAAGCTACAAGGTTGCATTATCACTCCAACTTTGCTGACAATCGAGGTAAAAAATGGTCTATCTTGCGATTGGATTAAATATCTAGAATTACAGTTGTTGAATTTATTGAAAGTACTTGCGATAAATATGGGGGTTTAGCTGCCAAGAGCGGTCAATTAAGATTGATTGTGCTTGCCTTTGTGAAGAACTGTGGCTTCTATAGATACCCTGTTAAAACTGTAGTGCCTGGCTCAGTTGTTGATTCTTGCTTCCGTCTTTCCATTATGAAACATATTGCACTCTTAATTCCATAAATAAATACGTTAAATTTGAAAAAAGGTTAGTGTTAATGTGTGTTTTTAGCTGCAAAAGTCGTTTATTGAGATGATTTTCTCGTCTTCTGCATTGAATTATGATTTTCTGGAATGGAATCATGTAAAATGTTAGAAATTTGCTAAAATATACTAGTAATACAGATTTGAGAACGAAGATAAGAGTCAATTGCCTTCTGACATTGGTTTATTGATGTTACATTTGTACAGGGCATATTGATCACTCTGCAAGAGTAATGCAAGTTATTACCTGGAACAGATCGTTTCGAGGATTACAGAACGATGTGCCGAAGGATGATTTCGATTCTGAGGAAAATGAAACTCACGCCACTGTTTTGGATAAATTGCTAGCATGGGAGAAGAAGCTATATGATGAAGTAAAGGTATGTTCTGTAAACTGCATCCACAGTTTGGGGCATCATGAGTTAAGTCTAGGGAACCTTGTAAATGTTATCATTTTCTTTCTTTTGAATGGTAAACATTATGGGATAAATTTATTACCCTATGTGTTGGTTAATGATGGATAGCTATTTTCATGATAGGCAGGTGAAATATTGAAATACGACTATCAACGGAAGGTAGCTGCACTTAACAAGCAAAAGAAGCGAAACCCCAACTCAGAATCTCTTGAGAAAATCAAAGCAGCTGTTAGTCATCTGCATACAAGATACATAGTCGATATGCAGTCCATGGATTCAACTGTTCTGGAAATAAATCGTCTGCGGGATGAACAGCTGTATCCAAAGCTAGTTCAACTAGTTGACGGGTAAGTTTATTCCTCTATAGAAAAATGTGCTTGTGATTCCATTTCGGATGAGTTTAGTGATAGGACTTATGGGTAGAAACTAATTGATTTGATCTGTTCATCAAAGTGCAAGCTCTGTTCGGCTTAAATTAAACTAGTTCAGTCTCAGTTTGAATTTTTTCTTACTCGAATTCGAATATTAACAAAATCGACCCGAATAGTTCTCAAACAGCTTTGTTCGTTTAAACTTTAAACCCATACTCGGGTTGATTCAGTTAATATTTGAATCTGATTTGAGAAATTCCAGACCGAGTCAAGATAGCCAAGCCGAATCCGATCCTTCTAGCTTATATCTTACATATATTCATTATGGCCAAGTTGGTTAGGGGCTCAAGCCAAAACCCAGTCTCAAACACAAATTATAATTTTCCAAACCGAGGTCTAGCCTGAGAAAATCAGGGTGGGCTAAGCTTGGCTGAGTTCAAGCAAGCTTAATTTCAGCTGAACAGAGCCTGAGCACTCTCTGATATTCGGCTCGGTTCATTTACACCCATAAACGATATTTTGACTTAAAATCAACTTCTTTTTCAGGATGGCGAGGATGTGGGAGGTGATGCAGTCCCACCACGAGGCTCAATATAACGCTGCATTAGACCTAAGATACATAGACATCTCCCAATCTCCAAAGGAAACAACCGACCACCACCACGACCGAACTATCCAACTCCTCAACGTCGTCCAAGACTGGCACGTCCAATTCTGCCGTCTCGTCGACTACCAAAAAGACTACATCAAAGCCCTCAACTCTTGGCTAAAGCTAAACCTTATCCCGATTGAGAGCAGCTTAAAGGAACGAGTCTCCTCCCCTGCCCGCCCCCAGACCCCCCCAATCGAAACCCTAATCCGCTCATGGCAGCAGTCCCTCGATTCACTCCCCGACGAGCTTGGTCGGACCGCGATCTTCAACTTCAGGGCTGTGATTGAGACCATCGTTCACCACCAAGAAGATGAGATCAAGTTACGGCACCGGTGCGAACAAACCAAGAACGAATTAATCCGAAAGACAAGGTTAGTTTCCATAATCAACACTGCATTGAGTTCTTTTCTCTTTCTGTCCAGATTTGACCTACATGATCGTGTAAGATGCCTTACACAGCTTGGATTGTGATTTTTGTATTGAATTTCTGGATCACCCGACCATGTAAATGAAATGGCCGGTACCCAACACGTGAAAAAGGTTGGGTACAGTTTGGGAATTTGCCCCCTTGAATCGTGTAGTCTATTTCAAGACCATCTAAGCCAGATAGGATTATAGGTTCTTTCGGTACTACATGTTTGACCAAAGTAGACTTTTTGCTGTCATACGTTTGTAGACTTTTGGTACATCCGTTAGTCAACGGTTAAGGTTGACCATTAAGTATCCATGTGCAAGTCACGTGACTTCTCCCTAAGTTTCATTTTTGTTCAATTTAGTTCTCCAATTTATATACTTAACTTTTGAATTATGCAATATAGTCGTAAAAAAACAAAATTTAGGATTCTTCTTGACCCATCAAATGCATATATATGTTGGGTGTGGGTTCATCGACCCATGTATTTATCTAGCTATTGCATGTTGATGTGTGAGTGAGATTGCAGACAATGATTGATTTCCTTCCGGGTATGACGCCAATTACAGGAGCTTTGAAGATTGGCACCGTAAATATATGGAGAAGCGGACCCCGCCAGACGAGATGGACCCAGATCGGGCTGAGTTGGAGCGGCACCACCATGGTGCATTGGCGGAGAGGGAGCTTGCGGTGGAGTTGGTGAGGAAGAGGCTGGAGGAGGAAGAAGATGCGTATCGAAGGCAGTGCTCTCAGGTGAGGGAGAAAACCCTTGCGAGTTTTAAGAACCGAATGCCCGAGCTGTTCAAGGCGATGCTCGATTTCTCGGGGTATTGCACCGTGATGTACGAGAGTATGAGATCGGTGCCCAGGCATTGAAACTGAATGTCTGTTTGAGGTACGTATGTTTGTTACATAGTGTTTTTTTGTTTCTGATACGTAGATATACATTATATTTATGAAATTGTCCAATGTCTAAACGATTGAAGAATTGTACACTTTTTTTATTTATGGAATAAGTTGGTTCGTGGTGGTCGAAAAGGGTTGTTTCTTTGGTGGGTAGCAATCGAATGTCGAGATTTATACATATAATAAAAATAAAAAATTTCCGCAGGCTCTATTTATATGTTGGGTGCTTATTTTGTTCTTAGCTGAAACCATCTTACACGTGAAAAACATGGGATGTCGGTTAAGAATCTAATCACGTTTTTAAATTTGTATTATATTACTTTTTGATATTTCAGATTTAAATTGTTACTAATTCGTGTCGTTTTCGTTCCTTTATTTAATTTCCATCATTTTTTTCTTAATAAAATTCGTCAAATTTAACAGACAAAAGTACAGAAAACAAAAAAAAATAATAGAATTTTTTTTGAACTATTGACAATAATTTAAATTTGAGACAACTAAAAGTAATATAGTATAAACTATTGTTAGGTTCTTAACCCTATCAATAAAAAAATACAATCAAAAACAGAAACCATCCGGCCAATTAATATCATGATGATATTCAACATGTCTCTTGGCTAGTTGGTATTAACGACCATAATGCTCGTCATGCTACAAACACATGACACCACCGATCCGGAAGAAAAAAAAAACAATTACTTTAATTTACATATACATTGTGAAAGAGCAATTTATTCAGTAAATAAGAGGACCACTTAATATCAGATCCATGAACTGACCCACAGAAATTGCTACCAAAATCTTCCATTTCCTTGTTCTCGGAATATTATCTGCTGAATCGCTTAGTGGTCACAAGATTGTTGGGTAATTTGAAACGATCTTGTCGGAAATTCAATGCAGAAAGTCCTTCATAGGATCATCGTGATGTACTTTCTTCATTCGATAAGCTTCCATATCCTCAGCAGTGACCTCATCGTTCCACTTTACGTTATATTTGCGCTTCCTGTCGTCTTTCTCCACCCTCTTCCTTTCCTCCTCCTGAAAGATTCAGAATTCGAAATTGTAAAATACAATATATACATAATATTAAGGGTTAAGAACATATAAACTATCTGAAGTTCGCCCCGTGTGAGATTTTGGTGTCTGAAGTGTAAAATGTTGATATTGAATATCTAAAGTTTCACTTTTGTTGAAATTTGATGTTTCTGTCCAATGTGCTTGTCAATGTTTACGTCCAATGTGCTTGTCACATGACTCGATAATAAAATAAATTCCAAAACTGCACCTAGTTGGGTGGTGGCCGGCCGGAATATAATATAAGGGGCAATTTTGACATTTCAAATTTGGATGGAAAATCAAATTTTAACAAAAGTGAAACTTCAACATTCAATATCAACATTTTAAATTTCAGACGGCAAAATCTCACATGGGTAAACTTCAGACAGTTTATAGGTTCTTAACCCTAATATTAATGAATGACTGATAATTTAAGTAGAGTTGTACCTTCTTCAATGACTCAGCAAGCAATTTCTCGTCAAGAACCAAGTCATCGGGCACCTCTGTACCCCATGTTGCTAGCTTTTTCTCTTCAACTGGAGTAGGAGCCTCTGCAACATTAGAAATTAGACAATTTTGTCAGAATCTTGAACACATTGACATTATGATTTTGATCAACGGATATTAATGCTCATAAAAGATAAGTTGGGTATAAATGCTGACCATCATTCGCTGCTTTACGGGCTATGTTTGCCTTCATCAGATCTGCTATTGCTTCAGCAGCCTCGATTCCAGCAGTGCCCGTACAATAGCTATTGCGCATTGTCTGCTTACAGCACTTGTAACCCCACTGGTGATCCTTCCACCAAGAACCCCATACACTGGTGTGGTTATTGATGTAGACATCTTCTTCGTACTTGCTTTTCGGAAGAGCTTTCTCCTTCACAAATTTAAGGACAAAGAGTATAAATTAGATAGCATAAAGTTTGTAACTATGCAGAGAATACAACTTGCAGAGCATAAGCAGATTATGCTTATGCTCTGTAAGTTGTATTATTATCTTTTAGGGCAATACTATGATAGAGCTTATACGTTGGGTGTTTGAGACACTGAAATAGAAAAAGTAATCACTTCCATTTTGAAATCTATTCAAACAGTCGACCTTCTATAAGCTATATCTTATTTCAGCAATCCTTAACAGAGATACCATATATGCAACTACTTTAGATAATGCATGGCGAAAAGGCGAATTTATCACATACCATGCCTCTTATGAGCCTCCCAGCACGGTCATATTCCACTTGCTTCTCACTCTGGCCCAAAAGAAGCTCCATTGGCATTTCTTCTCCACTAGCAGCATTCCCATATTTCTCCATGATTGTGTCTTTTGTTTTGGTCTCCAGCTTCTCCTTAATGACCTTAAAATTCTTATATAGCAACCCAGCTTGGGTAGGGGCAGATTGTAAATGGATGTCTTGTCCCTTGTCAAACGCCTCCCAAGCATGTAAGTTGAGTTGCTTGAATTCATTTGCTTGCCCACTCATTCGATACTGATTATCACCCTATATAAAATTGATAAATCAATGTCAGTAGAAGTCTTTACGCAAAAGAAGACAACTTTCATTTTTAAGCTGATAAAATCATAATTGGTGAAAGGGTCTTACCAAGTAGAATTTCTCATTCGGGTCAGCATCTGGAAGAGGATCCTCTCGCATGGACCGAGTTTTAGGATCGTAATACGCAGAATTAACATCAAGATTCAGTAGATACTTAGCAGTGTCCTCTCGAATACGTAGATTTCTTCAGGAAAATAAGTGTCAGTTCACATTTAAGCAAAAATTAGAATCAGCATTCACAGAGTTAATGAAGACAATTGAAGTACCTGACTGTTCCTGTACTTCCACCACCAGTAGTACGAACACGTTTTTCTACCTTGGCAAAATCCATCTGTTTGCTTTCATCGACTTTAGCCTCATCGACCTTCAGGTCATCATCCTCATCATCATCATCCTCTTCATCAGAAACTTCACCACCTTCGCCATTTGGGTTACTATTTTTCTCCTCCAACTTTTTAAGCCTTTGTTCTTTCAGATATTTACTTCTTGCTTCATCTCTTGCTTCATACCTCTCAATAACACGAGCGTAGGTAGTTGCATCGTATCCATTCCAACGATCTCGTTTTCCATCATAATCGAGCTCAAATGTTTCTATTTTCTCATCAGGAGCAATGTGCATATTTGTCCATTTTGCTCCCTTCTGTCTAGGCCTATCCATGCAAGCTTTTGCATCATGTGTCATAGCACCACAGCTGCAATGTTACATTGACATGTCAGAATTGATTCAACCAGTAGTAGTGATAAACAAAGACACAAATCCCTCCACTTCTAAAATGTGAGCACTTGAAGTTAAATGGTTCTTATAAATTCCCAATCCACTAAATACAGTTTCTTCGTTAATTATTCAGGTTCAGCAGAACTGACAATTATGAAAACGGTCAAGCAGTACCAATAATTTTAAGAGACACTAGAGAGGACTATACTCTACTTACTTTTGACAAGCCCCCTTTCTGTACTTGTCTGCTTGGAAAATTTTGGCACCTCGGTCATACCACGATTTTGTGTAATTGGGATCAGATTTCCATTTCCTTTGATGTTTCAAACTCTGAAAAGCAGAAAAATTAACAACAATGAGAATCATCACATAATTTGAGCAGAGGCCAAAGTATGAACTAGGAAGGAATATACAATCTTACCGGTCTCTCAGCATTAAGATACCAAGGTGCAGAGGACATATACTGAGGAATGTGAGGGTTAATTTCTTTCCCATCTTCATCAACCTCAGCTGGTGCAAGTCCAGCTTTTCGTGCTTCCTCTAATTCAAGTTGCTTACGATGATCCTCCCTGGATTTGAAAGCCGCTGTACCATATATACATGATATAAATTTTAGGGAAATTTGTTGCCGAAATTAAGTCCTACTAGAAAAACTAATTCAGATGCAGAATTATACGTTCCTATCACAAATTCTTATACAGAGAGAAAAATACGGAGTAAGATATGAGCCGTAATAATGAAGATGTTACTTTCTTCTAGGCTGAAACTTAAATGTTCACCAATTTTGAAAGATTATATCTGTTTCTATTCAGGAAATCTAAAGCACCAGTCAGGTCTATCGTCTTCTTTATGAGCATCACATCCAACCTTCTCTATGCACATAGCACTACCACCGTGCTAACCAAGATCGCCAAGAACATTAAACAAAGAAACTGAGCTTCTGAAGCTCATTACTACACAATTCACCGAATAATTAGGGCCAAATCCCTGCTTAATGATCTATCAATCGTCTAACACATTATACTAAGCGATTCCGATCAAGAAACGCGAAAGTTAAACGAACTGAAGAAATGAAACTTCTAGAGCATACTGAAAACCTCGTGAATGAAGAATCGTGGAACCTACCTGACGCAGTCGCCATAGAGAAGAAAGAACGAACCACGCAAACAAACAACCTTAATTACAATTCCGAGGTGAGAGATGGAGCTCGCAGTTCCAAGTTGCAACACGTAGAGCAATTACGAGGCAGTTTTTCACCGGAGACGAAGGGAGCTGCAGAGGAAGCCCTAATCAATCGAATGAGAAAGGCTCAACGAATCTGATGAATTTGGCTCAAATAGACATGAACTAAATATTATTAAGTCGGCTTTGGCAAAAAGATATATTAAGTCGGCTTGGATTTTCGCGGGTTTTATTTTTCGGCCGAATGTGGCGGTTCGATAGATAGCTGCTTATGCGTTATGGTTCGTCTAAGGCCAGACCCAAAGGGTCAGGTTTTCTGAACCGCTACTGGTTCAACCAAATACTCTTTTCCCTTACATAATTGGTTTTTTTTTTTTTTTAGCAAATAAGCTAGTACCAATTAGTATTATGTTACATTTTTTTTTTTTAAATTAACAGAACTCCTCAAACGAGGACTATGTGATGCCCCATAACTAAAAATATATATAATTCGTACTCCGTCGCTGTCAGCGACCGATAAAGAACTGCTCATAAAAAATTTCGTAAGATGAATCCGCATCAACGAAGCGAGTTGATTAAGTGAATATAAGTTGACGTGCAGTTAAAACCTTACAACAGTCTCAAACTCTCAACTATTAAATAGGTTGATTTCTATTTTTTCTCTTAAAATGATAAAATAAAATAAAAAACATATTTTAAGTATCAAATCAAATAATAATTCTAAAATATGAGCAACAAATTTAATATTTCAAAAAAGTAAAAAACAATATTTTATTGCTGTTTAAAACGGTATTTTAATACCAAAATCAGTAAAAAAAAATGGAAAGCGACATATAGGACACTAAATATCAACTTTTAAACTTGGAATATGTTATGATCGTATCGTTAGTGGCTAGATTATTATTAGGAATAATATATTTATATTAAATGATATATTTAGTTATCTCATAATATTTAGAATATCTATATTTAGATTTCTTGTAATCCCTATATATAGGGTATTCTTATTAATGAAATATCAAGCTTCCAACAATTAATCTTAGTCTCAAACAGAGATTAGGGTTGATTAGGAAGTAAGCTTTTCCCATTTACATATATTAGTTCTTTCAATATTTGGGGCACGTATCATATTTGGTATCAGAGCCGACGATTCTATGGCAGACCTATCATCGATGACGCTAAGAGAATTACGGGTGCTCCTAAAGGAGCGTTTGGAGAAGATGATGGCGGCGGAAAAAGTTGAGGGCCTCGTCGTCGAAGAGATGGTCAAGAAGCCGATCTTGGCAGAGGGGTTGACTCCGGTGACATCGCAGCTAGCGACGCAAGACCAGAAAGAAGCACAGACTGAAGTGACGGTGGAGGAAGTGAAAGCTGAACCATTGAAAGATCAAGCGATGAAAGCATCTGTACGAACATATGTATGGAAGTCTGCGGAAATTGCTGATGCTAGGGACCCGAAGCTTCAAACCAGTTCCATGTGTTTGAAACCGATAATGGACAAAAGATCACCCACTATCGTCCACTATCAAAATCTGTGTAGTGGCATGAAAAATAATATTTTTTTGTGGTCTTCAATCCCTGACATTCCCTTTCTTAATCAGATACAACCAAGCTTCCGATTTCGCAGAAAAACTTACATTGATAGCATGCTAGGACAACCTTTTCAATCGTTTCAAAATTCTGGAAGCATAGGTGTTATCGGGCACATGATTTTCCTTGACATCAGCATCGTCCTTGACCTCGACACCCTAGGAGATAATATCAGTGTGTCAACTGTTCCTACGAGCCCCACACACAACCAATGTTATAATTTGCAGAAGCTGGATGGTGGGTATTCGGAATTTACAATTGAACTAGAAGACGAACATGAAACATTACTTGCAGCTGCAAATTTTGCTCCAAATTCTTTGAATCAAGCTTGCCCTTCTCAATTTTGGAATAGGTTAGAACCTATATTTGCCTCTGTAAGCACTGAAGATGCATCCTACTTGAAGAAACATTTAAACCATGTAGAGGAGATTGGTGGCTGCGTAGGTGGCAAATTGGATGGTGGAAAGCTCTCTGAGGATCATCTCCTATTTGAAAGATCTCTCACTACATTGATTAATGGAGAGGGTGAAGAGAACTTCCTTTTGATCCAAGGTAAAAGCATGTCACTTCAGTGCGTAAGTGATGATTTTCACTGTGGTTTATACAACCCAATGGATATCGAGTCCAATGACCAGAACATAACGGAATCCGACCTAGAGTCTGTGGTGGAACAGAATTATAAACTTTGCTTCCTTGATAGACTTTTCTATAACAGAGGCCGACTTTTTCATGGATTTCATCATGCTGATTATGGATGGCTAGGAGTAAGAGGACGAGCCTCTCAAGAAGTAGTCGGAGATTTTTCAAAATTAGAGCTTGAGGACAAGCTCTTATTAGTTCTGGGCCTTGATTGCAAGCTGGGCTGCTTTAGTTTGTCTTTTTATTTTCTTTATTGGGCTTTGTTGGATCAGCCCGGCCAATCTTGTTTAGGCCTTTTCTGTTTTGTGGACCGGTTCCTTCTTTTATTTGTGTTTTGTATATATGACTCTTAGTTTAGGGTTGAGGGGACACCAGACCAGATGAAGGAACTCTGGTGAATGAACCTCAATTGCTCTGTTCATATTCTCTCTATCACAAACCCTAGCCGTGACTCCATTCCCAAATCTCACATGGTATCAGAGCCTAGGATGATCATCATCCTTCGCTTCTCGATCCTTTCTTTCTGCTGATGACTGTTCTGATTCTTCTACGAATCGTTGCCCTATCTTCTTGCTGGTGACGTTTCGACTCCTGGTTCGTGAGTATTCTTTTTTCTCTGCATGTGGCCTGCGTTTCACACTTCGTCTGATTCTTGTTAACCTGTTGAGGATCGAACAATCACCATGGCGAATGTTACTGAGGAAGACCCCGACTCCAAGAAGCCCATCGATGATGCTCCTTCCAAGAATACTCTAGTTGAAGTGAAGATTGATTCAAGGCATCCATTGTATCTTCACTCCAGCGATCATCCTGGTTCGTATACTACATCTCATGTTCTCACTGGTCTTGACGATTACCCTATGTGGAGTAGATCTCTTCGCTTTGCCCTAGTTGGTAGGAATAAGTATGGTTTTGTTACTGGGACATGTGTTAGAAGTAATTTTACTGCTCCGTTGGATGATCTGTGGGATCAATGTGATGCTATCGTTTTTGGCTGGATTATCAATTCTGTTTCAAAGGAGATTGGTAGAACCATCATGTATACAGAAAATTCCTACTTAGCTTGGAAAGATTTGAAGCAGAGATTCGACAAACAGAATGGATCAAGAACTTACCAGCTCCATAGAGAAATTGTTGTGTCTAGGCAGGGTCTTGATTCTGTATCTGTTTTCTTTACCAAGTTAAGAACTCTCTGGGATGAATTTGATGCCGTATGTGCCTTGCCTTATATTGACCACCCCCTATTTGAGAGGCACACCGATCATAAGGAAAATCTGCGTCTGTTTCAATTCTTGATGGGCCTCAATGAGAATTATTCTGGGATAAGGAGTAACCTCCTTCTTTGGGATCCCCTCCCAAGTGTTAATCAAGCATATAACCTCCTTGTTCAAGAGGAAAGCCAGAGAGATGTTACTTCCACCATTGCTGCTTCGGCAGATATTATTTCTGGGAATTCAAACCTGATTCTTGACAAGTCCAAAGGGAATCCAAATTTGGAGTGTAGCTATTGCCACAAAAAAGGGCACCTGGCTGACAGATGCTATGCAAAGGGATGTGACTATTGCAAGAAAAAGGGACATGTCAAAGATATCTGTTTCAAGTTTAGAGATGCTTCTAAAGGAAAAGTTGGAGCTGCTAAGGTGAATATTGCCTCCACTGGGATTGGTGATATGCATCCTGGGTCAACTTCAACAAATTCAGATGGCTCTCAGATTGATGCTGTAAAGGGAGGGATTACCTTGTCTTCAAAGAAGTTTGAGCAACTCCTTCAAAGTATGGGGCACCTTGGTAGGACTGTCTCACAGACAGATGCTGCTGGTGCAACTGATCTAAGAGCCAACACTGCAGGTACATCCCTCCTTGTTAACAGTGAAAAGGTTAATGATTGTTGGATTCTGGACACAGGAGCCACCAATCATATGACCTTTAGAAAGGATTGGCTTACTGATTTTCAAAATGTCTCTGGAACTAGGGTTAGTTTACCTAATGGTGGTTTTTCTAGAGTTTTTGGCTATGGAAACTATATTTTAGGACCTGACATGAAATTGGAAAAGGTTTTGTTTATCCCTTATTTTCATTTTAACCTCATGTCAGTTTCTAAAATTACAGCTGATCTGAACTGTGTTGTCCATTTTTACAACAAACATTCCATTTTACAGGACCCCTCAAGTGGGAGGGTCTTGGGGACTGGAAATGAAGATTCAGGTTTATATCTCTTTAAATCTGTTGTTGCCAATCCTGAATCTATTTTTCATGCCATGATTGTTAATAAGGCAGATTTGTGGCACCAAAGGTTAGGACATGCTTCTGTTCAGAGTCTTTCTCAAATCAAATCTTTGGACTTTACTTCAAATAAATCAGCTGTAATGAATCACTGTTCTATTTGTCCTAAGGCCAAAATTACCAGAGGTTCTTTTCCTAATTCTGATTCCAGGGCATCTTCTGTTTTTGATCTTATTCATTGTGATGTATGAGGGCCTTATAGTACCCCCACCTATGATGGAAAACGTTTTTTCTTAACCCTTGTTGATGACCATTCTAGAATTTGTTGGATTCACTTAATGCAATTCAAGTCTGATGTTTCCATCATTTTAAAGAACTTTGTTAATATGATTCAGACTCAGTTTTTAAAAACCATTAAGTGTTTTAGAACTGATAATGGTGGAGAGTTCTTCAATGACAATTTAAAGGATTTCTTTTCAAATAAAGGGATTCTCCATCAAAGCAGTTGTCCTTATACACCCCAACAGAATGGTAGGGTTGAGAGAAAACATCGACATTTATTAGAAGTAGCTAGGGCTATCAAGTTTCAGGCATCTATTCCTATTCAATTTTGGGGTGAATGCATTCTTACAGCCTGTTACTTGATTAACCTTATGCCTACTAAGGTTTTAAATGGTAAGTCCCCCATTGAAATCCTTTCAGGAAAACCTTCTAAGCTCAACCATTTAAAGGTTTTTGGTTGCCTTTGCTATGCAAAAGATTTGGTGGTTTCTGATAAATTTGCCCCTCGTGCAATACCCTGTGTTTTTTTCGGATATTCAGAGTCTCAAAAGGGATATAGGTTATATGATCTGATTGGTCAGAAATTTTTTGTCAGTAGGGACGTTATCTTTAATGAAACTATATACCCTTTTGAGCATAGTAAACAATCCCCTGGGATCCTCTCTGACATGAGGGAGAATGTCTCTGATGATGGAATATTTTTCAATCTCTTCCCTGAAGATCATGATCCCTCTATTGTCTCAAATGAGTCTTTGAATATCTCCCCTACTGATATTCCTCATGGAAATGATTTACTTGATAGTGATCCACCATATGATGAATCAGCTCATTCTTCTGATTCTGATGGAGCAGATATTTTTTCACCCTCACATGATGAACCCATTCAGGGGTCTGATGAGAATATTGCCCCAGATATTGTTGATATTCCTTTACAAACTACCAGGTCTGGTAGGATTGTAAAACCACCAATCTGGACCACAGATTATGTTATGGGAAGTACATCTACCTGTTATCCAATTACAAATTATGTTAACTATCATTCCCTCTCTGATAAGTATAGATGTTATTTGACCAATATTTCTAAGATGGTGGAACCAGATAGTTACAGGGAAGCAGCTAAGGATCCAAATTGGATACAGGCCATGAATGATGAGGTGTCTGCCCTTGAAGAAAATGGTACATGGAACATTGTTCCTTTACCAAAAGGTAAAACTGCTATTGGGTGCAAATGGGTTTACAAATTGAAATATAATTCTGATGGTACCTTAGAAAGGCACAAAGCACGTCTAGTTGCAAAAGGGTACAAACAAAAATATGGCATTGCTATTTTGAAACCTTTTCTCCAGTTGTCAAGATGAATACTGTAAGGACTATTCTTGCACTTGCTTCTATTAATAAATGGCCCCTTTTTCAAATGGACGTGTTTAATGCCTTCTTACAAGGAGATTTAGATGAGGAAGTTTACATGCACTTACCTGAGGGATTTGGTAGCCAGGGGGGTCATGGAATGGTATGTAGGCTACGTAAATCCCTGTATGGCCTCAAGCAGGCTAGCAGGCAATGGAATTGCAAACTTTCTGATGCTCTCATTCAATCTGGTTACAGTCAATCTAAATATGACTATTCTGTTTTTACAAAAACAGTTGATGATCAGATTGTTATACTCCTTGTTTATGTTGACGATTTGATGATTACAGGGAATAGTATTAATCTTGTGAATGATTTGAAATCTGTCCTTGAGTCCAATTTTAAGATGAAGGACTTAGGGGAGATGAAGTATTTTCTGGGAATTGAAATTGCCAGGTTTGAGGATGGTATCTATCTATGTCAGCGTAAGTATGCTTTAGAATTAATATCATCTGTTGGTTTAGCTGGGGGGAAAACTGCTAGAACTCCTATGGAGTTGAATGCCAAATTAACTAGCAGATTTTATGATAAGCATTTACAGTTGAATGACTCAGATAAACCCCTAGATGATGTTTTTGCTTATCGAAGGCTGATAGGGAAATTGCTATATCTCACCATCACTCGTCCTGATATATCTTTTGCTGTTAGACATATGAGTCAATATATGCAAGATCCTAAAATTTCTCATTGGAATGCTTTGTTGAGAATTGTCAGGTACATCAAGTCTGAACCTGGAAAAGGTTTGCTATTTCCTACTGATTCTGATGCTTCTTTAATTGGTTTTTGCGATTCTGATTGGGGTACTTGCATTGAGACTAGGAGATCCATTACTGGATATTGTGTTAAGTTAGGTGAGTGCCTTGTTTCTTGGAGGGTTAAGAAACAGGATACTGTTTCAAAATCCTCGGCTGAATCTGAATATAGAAGCATAGGTGATTTACTGAAGGAGATTATTTGGCTTCGTGGATTCATGCTTGAACTAGGTTTTACTCAGTCTAGTCCCACCATCATTCATTGTGATAGTCAGTCTGCTATAAAAATTGCTACTAACCCTGTTTTTCATGAACGTTCTAAGCATATAGAAATAGACTGTCACCTTGTTAGAGAAAAAATTTTACGTGGTGTTGTGCAGCTTAAGCATTTAGGAACTGAGGAGCAATTGGCGGATATTTTTACCAAAGTGCTTGGGACTCAACAACATCGTTATCTTTCTGCAAAACTTGGGATGAGGAATATTTTTTGGAAACAGGGGGAGTTTGAGGCTGAAAATGAGGATTGAAGTGTCTGTTGCAGCTGCCAGCTTGAGGGGGGGTATTAGTTCTGGGCCTTGATTGCAAGCTGGGCTGCTTTAGTTTGTCTTTTTATTTTCTTTATTGGGCTTTGTTGGATCAGCCCGGCCAATCTTGTTTAGGCCTTTTCTGTTTTGTGGACCGGTTCCTTCTTTTATTTGTGTTTTGTATATATGACTCTTAGTTTAGGGTTGAGGGGACACCAGACCAGATGAAGGAACTCTGGTGAATGAACCTCAATTGCTCTGTTCATATTCTCTCTATCACAAACCCTAGCCGTGACTCCATTCCCAAATCTCACAGCTCTTAGTGGAGGAGGGGAGTAATGTTATGATCGTATCGTTAGTGGCTAGATTATTATTAGGAATAATATATTTATATTAAATGATATATTTAGTTATCTCATAATATTTAGAATATCTATCTTTAGATTTCTTGTAATCCCTATATATAGGGTATTCTTATTAATGAAATATCAAGCTTCCAACAATTAATCTTAGTCTCAAATAGAGATTAGGGTTGATTAGGAAGTAAGCTTTTCCCATTTACATATATTAGTTCTTTCAATATTTGGGGCACGTATCAGAATATCGATTAGCATGGCTTATAATTGAAACTATTTTTGGATTCTTAACCAAATTAAAAAAAACTATAGAGATGAAATGAACTAAAACTAAATACCAAACCAACCATATTTATCCAAATCTTGAGAAGCTGTTGACAACAGCAGATAAGTGTATTCCTTCACCACCCTTTGACGCCATCCACTCAATGACACAACTCTTTAGCCCACAAAAACAAAGAAAACCCTTGATGCCAATCCACTCTCCTCTACAACATGCCAAGAAATCTCCATCTTTTCCTTTCTTCCTTTCCTTTGGCTTTACAACAAAAAATCCAAATCCACACCTATCCTCCATTAAACTCGATTCTATCTTTCTCGGGATTTTAAAACTACAAAAGTAAAATCTTATCAATTCATCACTTGCACACAAAAAAAATAATCAATTTATCACTAATTTTTCCCAAAAAAAAAAAAGAAAAAAAACAAGTGCAGACACTCTTCCACTACATATAATCACAAAAAACACTGGTAAATATATAAATATACAATATAAAAATACATTTTTTATTCCATAAATCCAAAGAATTTCCTCTATAAATTAAGAGCTCAACTGCACTTTCCTCAGGAAGCAAGACAAATGTGCTATCCAAGTTTTCCTGCAGAAGATTGCCAAAGGCAGAAACTTAGTAGGGCCCCGAGGCCTAACCGGCTTGACATGGGTGCTGAGACCCGAACCACTGCCCCCGAGACCGACCCAGCACCAATCACGGGACAAGACTCGGCCCAATGGTGCTTGTGCTCTCCAACGAACCATCCTGGTTCGTTCAGGTGCAGGTATCATCACTCAGAGTACAGGTGGACGAACCGAGCTTAACTGACAAATGGGTTTGATGTTTTCTTTCCAATCTTATATGCATAACTTCAGATAGTGAAGAACATGTAACCATACACTGATGAAACATCAGTGAGAAGCGTTGTACATTCCTGAGAAAACTCAATATGCTGTTATCTGTTTTTGCATTATTTACATGATGGTAACACATTATGAACTAGTAATGTTAATCAAATCAATGCAGCCATGCAGATAGTTCTGGTTCGTTATATTCAAATCTCGGCTTCTTTGATTCGCATAGACAGAAGGGTCTCCAAGAATTTAGCTGTTTGATCATCACTGACAAAGAAAAATTTGAACTTTAATCTTCAACACTGAAAAAACTGTCAAAAAAATGTTGACAGAACAAGGTAAATGGTGGAAAATAAAATGATACTAACCGCAGGGAAGCAGTTCTGTCTAGCTAGGGTTTGATTCTTGGTATCGACCAAAACCTCACAAGCTACTTTACTCTGTAAAAGAACAATTCCAAGAAGCAGAATCAAAAGACAAGAACCCAGAAACAGAATCTAAAGAAACGAACTTCTGTGCTTCTCCTAAATCCTAATGCAGATCAAACTCTTCTTATTGTTTCTGTGAAATAAGGACCGGTTAACCAACTATCCCATAATCTCTTCATCGGTCAGTTCAGTCCTTTTTGTGCATATCCAGAAACAAAAAGAACAACTTGCTTACAGAAGGAACATAAGATATACCGACATCTAAAGATGGAAAAATGTCACATGATCCAAATTTATTACATTGCTAAGAATATTGATAGATTTGAAGCAAACCAATTTTTTTAGTGCTATTTCCATTTTCTGGTTCATTTTAGTTTAGAGAACACTCTCCCCAGCCACATGCTAGTTTGTGATGAAGGATAAAGAAGTTCACAGCTCCACATACAAAAGAAATTAATTGTCCAAAACTCCATTATTGAAGATTCTAGGCATTTTGTCGTTTGCCTCTATAGTGTGGTACTGGAATCTATAGTTCGTATGAACACAATTTCTTGAAAGAGATTGAATATATTTCTTGATAAAAAATTAAAAAATCAAATTCATGATGCAAACTGGACAAATCCTGTAATTTCATAATCAGATCTTGAATTATATAATTCAATTGGTCTTAATTGTCAAAACTATAATGTTTTCTGCAGATTCATACGAAAATTTGATTTTTACCTTCAATGGGAACCCAAATAACAGCAGTCCAAGCTGCCCACGTACATCCGTAACGGTGTCGAACGGAACCAAGCCCTTGCTGAGGTCCTGCAGCAAGTACACGACGTCGGTCAGCAGGTCAACGCCGGAGAGTTCCAGTTCAGCGTCGACGTAGGATGATCCGAGAGCCCTCACGTGGCCACGCTCCGACACCACGTGCCCCAGCTCCTTCCCCCTGTAGCCAACCGCCACGTCAAGGCTCCGGTAGTCCAGGGAGTAGATGTCGGCGTTTCGGACCTTCAAGGTGAGGGACAGCGACGCGTCGATTAGAAGGTGCGGGGGCTTTGTGAAATGGATCTTGTCCAGGCGCAGCCGTACGATCTTGATGGCCGGATTGGACGGCCAGAGGACGTATGCGAGGAGGGCGGCGAGGATGAGGCACGATGCGGCGGATAGTGTGCGGCGGAGTATACCAGGGGGACGGCGGCGGTAGAAGGGTAGGACGATGTAGTTGGCTTCCTGAGGCTGGGGCGGTATGGGAGTGTAGTTGAAGGCCGCCGCCGGCGGTGGGTGCGGCGTGAGTTTGGCGGTTGCCATGGCGGTAGGCGGTTGGTTGGGGCGGCACAGAGAAGGAGAATGGATTGATTTGCTTGCTCGCACTTCTGTTTGTTTGCCACGTGTTTGCTTGCAATTTTATTGTTTTTTGTTTTGGACTACGGCTTGTGATTTTTTGTTTAAACGATTGTTAAAGTTTAGGTTAAACACATAATAAATTGTCATGAAATCTTAAAATATAGATGAATACAAACTATTTGTACATCAATAATAACTTTCGTGTGTGTGAGTTGAAACATTTAAAGACTAAATACCTAAAACTTTAATTAAATATATACCTTTAAACTTAGAATTTTAACATAATAACAGATCGCGTATGTTCGAATATATGCAATGTCAAGTGTAAACTTTTATTTATTTAAAGTTTCATGTGGTAGGCGTTCAAAATATTTCAGCTCGTGAAAGGAAAGGTTAAAGTATAAAGATTAAATCATATCTTTCATATATCATCTTAAAATTTTAAAATAGTTGGTTAAGTAGTTAATTTAATCTACATAACTGATAAGACTTGGTTGGTTTCTTAAAGAAAACCTAAGTTGGTTTCTTTTTAAGTATGACAAAATTCAAGTACATAAATCAGTTTAGCTTTACTAATATATATAGATTATAGGAAACTAAAAGAAATAAATATGTTTGCATATATTAAAATATCTACTATATTATATTAATTCGGCACCGGAAGCCCTCTGACTGACATGTTAGCGGTAGGGGTGAAACCGGACCGGTCGGACCGGATTTTCGCTTGTTTCGGTCAGGTATCTAAATTTTCGGTCCGGTTTTTTCCCTTAAAAAAAATCCGACCAAAAAACCGTTTGGGTAAAAATAAACCGTCCATTGGTATTACGATTTTTCGGTTAGGTTTTCGGTTTAAACCGAAAATCCAATATTAACAATTATCATTCAAAATTCTCTTTATTTTCATGGACAATATCATATCGAAATGATAAATAAGTTCCATTAATATAATTAAATAAATTATAAAATACAACTAGAAAAATTAATATTCATAAATGACTATTTTACAATTTATATTAATATAATTAATTAATTATATTAATTAAGATCAACTAATATAATATATATTGTATATATTTAATTAGCATAACGGTCGGTTCGGTCTCCACGGTCCTCAAAGCTCAAAATCCGAACCGGACCGAAAACCGAATTAGAGTAAAAAAATCCGACCAAAAACCAAACCGCATATTGCGGATTCGGTTTTTTCGGTCCGGACCGGTTCGGTTTTCACCGGTTTTTCGGACCAACCGGATTTTGGTTTCACTCCTAGTTAGCGGTTCGTACCGTCAGCGTTTCCTAATTTGATAGGGGTTCTCTAAATTTAGATACATAATATTGATTGATTGAAAATTAAGAAGTTTTTTATCTCCTATTTTGGTCTCTACGCAATTTAAAGAAACAAATTAATTAGAAGTTTCCATTTAAATAGCAAATCTATACAGTTTGGTTCCGGAAGACCGTAGACCGCCACGTTAGCAATACAAAATATGAATTAAAAATATATTAACTAATATAAGACATTCAATTTTAAAAATAAACGTAGGTATATATAATAAGAAAATAGAAAGAGTATAAAAATTATTTAATTATCACTATAAATATATTTATGTTCACCTATAATATTGTAACCGGATTAAAGACTAAGAGCATCCACAATGGTTTTACATAAATTGTATTCTTTAAAGTTGCCACGTAGATATTTATGTACACTTTAAGTAATACGTAAATTTAAGACACACGTAAAAAATATTTTCTCTGCAATCGTATTACTTAAACATATTCCTTAAATATATTTTATTATTAGATTTTCCAACAACCACCAATAAGATATTAGCATTAATTATAAAATGAATTAATTTATAATAAAAAATTGGTTACGTAATACATAGTGCATTACTTAAATTTAAGGAATGCTTTATGTAAAAATATAAATTTACGTGTGGGTCCCATCTTTAAGGAATGCTATGTAAAGTAAAACCACTGTAGATAGTTTTTGTTACTTTACTTAAATAAACATGTAGGACCCACGTTTACTTAATCTTTATATATACGTATAAATAATGACCATTATATATATTATTTATTATATAATACTGTAATAATTCATGTTCTACAGTCACATCTCCATATAACTCGATTATAAGTAACCTATGTATTTGAGCATAATATGAGATTCTGTAAAGATCATATATGTGCTAGGAATTTATCTAATTGCGTGACTTTTTGTTTACTAAATAAATATAAATAAAAAAAATAAATAGACATATTATAAATTTAAATACATATACTAATTGACTACAAATTAAGAAAAAAAAATTATCTTTTATTTTAGTTTCTAAGTAAAATAAAGAAAAATATTTAAAGTTTCTATTTAAATAATACATTTATACATTTTAATTGTGAAACATTTCTAAAGTTGCCATTCTATTTTTAGTCATTAAATTGGACCTTTCTACAATGCAACCATGCTTTTGCCACTAATTTTTTTTATTTTTCTATTGCTTTAAAGGTAAACTCCATAGGGAAATTGATATTATTAATAGTATGATACACATCTTAGGTGTAGTTAAAAAAATTCATATTTTTCATACTTTTAAAGTTTTACTTATGTTACAATTAAGTCCACCATAGTATTAAAAAAACCAAAAGCATGATGCTCCAAAGCATGGTAGAAAAATCCCATTAAATTTTTAAATATAACACAATAGCAAGTCTCATTATATAAATTAAAGACATATATATATATTATTATATAAGGAAGCGTAACAATCAACTAATATTAACTAATATATATTATGTACCTTTTTGTGTAGGGTTTTGGACATGTACACTGCCACATTCTTGCTATCAGCCGGCGACGTTCTCTCCTACCTCCCTCACCCCTCTCTCCCGGCCCCCTGTTATTTGTATATATATGAGTTATATAATTCTCATCAATAGTAGTTACGCACTTGAAAATATCTTTTCTATATATAATGGAGGGGTTTGGATATATATTTAAAGCACAGTTAAATATATACGCACAGTTACATAATTTAGTTCAACTTATAACTTACACTTTTTACTTTCTGATTATTATTAATATAGATGAGCACTTCTGAATCTATTAATCAAATCTAAAGCAAAACTGATTTGGAGCTTTGTTCTAAAAAAATAAGATTTATAGATTTTTTATAATATATATATATATAGAAATATAACATGTTTATTTGTATTGTTTATTTGATCTGTAGCATCAGGACAGTGAATATTTACTATTCGTTTGTGCATATACATAATAGACATGTTGAAGATCAATATTTCCATCAATAACAGAAAAACGGTATATCAATATTTTAACATTACTATAAAATATACTTATTATGAATTTTTTGCTATTTCTCCTATAATATACGATGTATGTTCTCTGAAGTTTGCTTGGTTGCAGATGGGTACTTGAAGATGGTAAAAGAGGTCTCATAACTCAAATTTCTGCAATTAGATTGGATGGACGAGATACTTTAGAACCAAGACCCTCAGATCTATTACCTTAATCCTTTATGGTATGTCTTCGTTTAATTTCTTTAATTATTTTACCATAAAATTATTTTTCTTAGTTCTGAATTTCGTTTAGGGAAATAAAGTTTTTATAATTTGATTTTTTTTTACCAAAATAATTTGATTCATCTATTTAATATTTAAGGTTCTTAACTGACAAGAGTTATATTTGTTATTACAACACACTAACATTATATTAATATTAAAAATATGTATATAATAAAAAAACTTACTACGGCTAACTATATATATATATATATATACATAATTATTATGAGTAGCCATACATTAAATATATATATTATAAATATAAATATTATATGAATAATCACAATATATAAACCTACATAAAAAAAAATATATATAATATAAAAAAATTTCTATTACCAACTACATAAATATAGTATAAAACTTATATATATTTCAATTTTTTTTTTTTTAATGATTAAAATAGATAAAATTTTCAATATTATACCGTTAATAGATATATAAAATTTAAAATTTAACTACAATCAACTACATAAATATAAAATATATATAATTTAAAAACATACTACGGACAACTACATAAATATATAATATAAAACCTATATATATATATATATATATATATATTAGTTTTTAGGTTAATGATTAAAGTAGATAAATTTTTCAATATTATATCTATGAAAATCTTCAAAATATTTTTATTTTTAAAATCCAATTTCAACGATTTTACATTTTTATAAATTTGTATTCTAATATTCTATTATCTATTATAATATAGTAATTCGAATAACAAGAATTCTCTTAGTAATACGTGTACATTTTTATTAGTCATTTATTTCATAATTTAATCGGAGCTTTATCAATTAAGATACAAAATACTGAACATCTGCAAACCAATAGAATATTTTTATTTCCAATTTTAGTTTCTATGTAAAATAAATAAACTCTTTATATAAATAAAGTAATAAATAATAAAAAATTTCTATTTAATGATATATATATATACAGTTTGACTGGGAAACATTCTAAGGTCGCTACATAGACTTTTCTATTTTTAGTCACAAACAATATATAAATATAAAATATACTAATATTAAATAAATATAATATATATTATATAAATAATCACAATTCATAAACCTACATAAATATAAAATATATATAATATAAAAACTTATTACAGTCACATATGTAAATATATAATATAAAACCTATATATATTTTAATTTTTTAGATTAATGGTTCAAATAGATAATTTTTTCAATATTATATCTATCTATGAAAATCTTAAAAAAAAACTACATTTCTCAAATAAAGTTTCAATGATTTTAATTTTTTAAACTCTAAATCAATTTTTTAGTTTAATTTTTTTACCCGCGCAGTGCGCGGAGTTAGCATCTAGTTATTAAATAATGTAGAAATTGGTGTGACATCTGATTCTATTGTATTTTGAAACTTAAAAGTGTCAATTTCACAATAAGTCGTCGTTTAACTCAAGTTAACGAAATAAATCAGAAATACAATTCTTTATATCATGTTTAAAGATTAATAATGTATAATTTAGTTACTAGTGTTTATACAATATTTTATTTAAATTGTTCAAACTTATTTAATTTAGTTATTTAAGTGTTATCCAACATTAATAAATTATTATAAAATTACAATTCTACCTTATTTTCGTGTTCTTTATTGTGTTTAAGTGTTCTTCATGAAAATGTTCAACTAGCCCATTCTTTTATTGGCAAAAAAAACTACTCTATCGAAGAAATCTGCAAAGTATTGTATACAAATATAATCATCATCTACTGCATAGTACGATGATGATGATGATTACAGCGACAACGACAAGAGTCGAATAAAGAGCTTGCAATTTGACCTTCTAAAGCAGCCAAAATTTCAAGAACACTGCTGCCGACATAACTTCACCATCAAGATAGTGACGAAGCTACAGTTTTTGATCGATACGCGTATTGAAGTCGGTGGGACAACGAACAGTCAATAGAAGCAGCACAACTACCATTCCTTGCTTTGCCGAGGAGTTTTCTTCCTTCCTTTTAGCTCGTCGTCTTCTTTTCCGACAATCGCAGAGCTACAAAGACTTCTTTCCCAGATCTCCATATTCTGTTCTTATCCGAAAACTCTATCCGGTTCTTGATTTGATCACGATGGCAAGGCCTGGAAACAAGATTATACAATCGAAACTGGTAAAATTTGTCTACTTTCTGGGAATTTTCATGCTGCTGTTTGTTCTATGTTGTCCATGTTACATAATAATTGTATGACCGACTCATATTGCACCTTACCTGTTCGACGAAGTGCTTCTGTTACAGTATCTGCTGAATCTTTCATTTAATATTTTTAGCGACTCTTTGAAATTAATTAGTCGAATTATATGATGTTTAATTTAACATCAGCTGCACCTGTAGGTGGTTCTTGGAGACATGGGAACCGGAAAAACAAGTTTGGTGCTTCGGTTTGTGAAGGGTCAATTCTTTGACCACCAGGTTAGCCATTTCATACTGAAGCTGAATTCTTATTGATCTTTGACTCTGTTCATCGAGAACCTTGAGTCCAATTTATGGAAACATCTATATTTGTGTAATTTAGGAACCAACAGTTGGTGCGGCTTTCTTCACCCAAATTTTGTCATTAAACGAAGCAACTGTCAAATTCGATATATGGGACACAGCAGGACAAGAACGATACCATAGTTTGGCTCCAATGTACTATCGTGGTGCAGCTGCTGCCATTGTTGTTTACGACATATCAAGCTCGGTATAATCTAAATTCACAAACTTATCCTTTTTTCCGATTGGTTTGTTTTACAATTGATGGAGCTGATATAATGATATCATTCTATTTTAGGAAACATTTGACCGTGCCAAAAAATGGGTCGAAGAAGTTCAAAGACAAGGTGAAACAATCATGTTTGTGTTGTTTAGTTTAGATTCGGGTTTTGTTACATTACAAAGACATGCTTTCATAATCATTGTGAATTTTTTGCTGGCAACTCTCTTGTAACTTTGTCTTCAACATATTAATATGCTGCAGGAACAAGAAATATGGTGATGGCATTGGTTGCAAACAAATGTGACTTAGAAGAGAAGATGCAAGTGCCAAATGAGGTACAATTTCGAAATCTCTTTCATTTATATTCTAGTAATGCACTTCCAATATGATAATTGATGATAATTTGTTATACTTTTCGTGTTTGATTAGGATGGAAAGCAATTTGCTCAAGAAAACGGAATGTTCTTCATGGAAACATCAGCAAAAACAGCACAAAACATCAATGAGCTTTTCCATGAGATTGGTAAGATCTAAATACATTCGCAATTCACAAAGTGAGGAAAGTTCTTGATGAAAGTTTATAATTCATGGTTACCTTCGATTTTATGTTCTAGCAACGAGGTTGGTGAAAGCAAATCCATCGAAACCGACCGGGATTACCTTAAACAGCGAGCATAAGGAAAAAAGGAGAACCTTTTGCTGCTTAGGATGATACAGTGACTTTTTCTGCAACAATGTATATAATGTTAATGGATTTTTCATTGCCTTAAACAAGATCACTGATCTATTGTTATATATATAAATATGTTCTTACTGTATAAGAAACCGGGTCTCATGTAACTCAATAACCCAAGTGCGATTATAAATGTATGAGAGAATTTGTTTCTCCGACAGAATAATGACCATTGCTAAAACTAATGTCTTTTATCTTTTCTATTGGTTAGACTTTCGTATCCGAAACTCGAAAGTGCAGATCATATGAACCGAACAATCATTATCCGTTAGTTACCACTATCGAAACCTAACCATCTTTCTGCTATATAGGATTATTGAAACCTAATCATCCTCTTTGTGTTACGTAATTATCAAGTAATATATTAGAGAGTTAATAACTAATAAACTGTCTGAGGTCGTTAAAATTGTCTGTCACAGGTTTGGTGTTTGTTGAAATTTGGTGTCTCCGTTTATTTTTGGGTTAAGTCGAACTGAAGTGTATCACGTGACGGTCACGTGAGCTCGATAAAATTGATATTCCAAAAACCCCTCCATGAAAAATTTGACCTTCCATTACTTGTTGAATTGACGAAATTACCCCTCATAGCTAAATCATCAACTATAGGGTTTTTGGGTTGTGGCCGGCCGGAGTTGGGTGGTGGTTGTTTTGACTTAGGAGTAATTTCGTCACTTCATATTTGGTAAAAAGAGAAATTCCGACTTTTCACAACATTCTGTCAAAATTAACAGCAATTCTGGACGGAAAATAAAATTTCAACAAAATCCAAGCCTCAGACGGTCCATTTCAACACTTTAAAGTTCAGACACCAAATTTTATCATGAGCCAAATATCAGACATTTTATTAGCTATTAACCCTAAATTAGATGAACTGAGTAACCACATCCATCACTGTTTACCAAACTGTCGCAATAACTTGACAATCAAGTAAACCATATTCACAGCAAGTATCAAAAGAGGTATACATAGCTAAAAAACAAGCAAAGATCATTCATAGTTGTATGTCATGGTAATGGCCCTTCCTGTTACAACTCAGCTGCCTATAACATCAAATAATACATTACATACCCGACAAGAATCGTGCATCAAGTCACAATAGCATTACACAATCTAAGCCATAATTATAAACAAAACCTAATCTTACAAACACAACATCAACTGTTTGTTGCTTAGCTACTAAGTTACCCACTTGCATTCTCACCTGAACGGTCATGATCATCCTCCTCTTCACCTTGTCTGATTTTGGCGATCTCAGTCTGCGCCCTCTCCATGATCTGCCGCCTCTGCAAATCCAAATCCCGAAAAAAATCCATCCTCATCTTCTCCAACTCTGCTATCTGCTGACTTTTACTGATCTCAACATTCTCATAAATGTCGCTGAATTTCTGAATCGAGTCTGCAAGAATCTTGAACGAAGACCCGTCAATGGATTCCCTCTTAGACTTCCTTTTCTTGGGCGGCAAGCCATCCGATTCATCCTCATCCTTGTTTGAAAACTCTGAATTTCCAGGACTATCCCTCATCTCATCCATCCCATTAGCTCGGTTCAAGTAAACCCTAGGATTCATAAACACATACTCCCCTGAGTCCAACCCACAAGAAAGACCGGGTTGCTGTGGAGGAGACACCATTAAAGCATCCATTTTCTTGAAGTAAACCCATTTGTTGGGAGACCCACCTGACTTCATCTTCTCCTTTTTATACTTCTTTTTTAACGTATCCAATCGGTTCCTACATTGGGTGTCTGATCTCTCAATCTTGGAGACTTCCGAGACTTTCTCTGCAACTTCTTGCCATTCATCAGACCGAAGGCTCTTCCTTCCCCGTTGAAGGAACCGTTCTCCCCAGGCATCGAGCAATACAAGGGTTTCATGCTCGGTCCAATCGGTTAGAGGGTTTCGGCCACCCAAAGGAAGTTTAGGGGCCGGAGGGGCCACTTCCGAAGGTGGAGGGACCCGGGGTGCAAATTCATAGCTCGAGACCAAACTCTTCATCTTCCTCTTCTTTGCACGCCCTTCAGTATCACCTCCAACACCATTGCTTCCTCCATCGGTATCTTCATCATCATCATCGTCTGAGAAATCATCCAAGTCATCATCATCATCAATGTCATTAGACTCATTACGCACAACTATAATGGCTCCGTTGTTTTGATTACTTTCTATGTTTTCTTCTTCTAACACTTCTTCCTCATCTTCATCTTCCTCATCATCATCAACCTCATTGGGAGGTCTGGAAAACTGAGGATTTCGAGTGGGGTGTTTCTGGGTACTCGAAGAACCATATCCCTGCTGGTGATTACCTACCCGAGTATTAACAGCATAATCCTCAGCATCATCCATTTAAACCCAGTAACTAAAACCTTAATCCCAGCCAAAAAGGAGCTCTTGTTCCAATTTCAAGAAGTAAGACCACGACAAGACAGCTGAAGTAGCATCTTCAAAGAACACCAGAAAGTTACTCAATTTCCGTTCTGAAAGAACTATTTTTACATCGAAATCCACTGATGTGCAATTTCTAATCGATTGCAGAATAGGAAACAGCACAAGGGCAGATTACCCAAATCCATCATCAGCCTCAACTCTCAAGGCAGTAATTGCATAGCTTCCACTGACATAGAGAGAGGTCATAGTCAGTAGTAGACCAAGAAATTCAATAATTTCACAAATCCAGACATCAAGAGCAAGTAAACCAACGACGTAACGGAAATTGAGTGAAGGGGGTTTCAATTTCTTAGCTGGAACAGAAATGCGAGCAAGAAGAAGACATAATTTAATTACCTCAAGAGAGTACAACTCGACGCCAATGGTGTGAATTGTTCCCACGAACGAACCCTAATTGGGAGTTAACTCATCAAGAAGATGAAGAAATCGATGAATACAGTGCGGGGAAAATATCGGACGGACATAGAGACGGAGTAGGTGTTGGAACTTGGAATTTGGAAGGTTGAAGAGGAGTTGGCTGCTATTTTACGCCGAGTGTGTTGTATTTTCGCACGATTTTCACAGAGGCCGAACTCGATGTGGCCCGACCGCCCGAGTTGGGCCATTCTTTTTGCAAGACTGAAAGCTAGTGCCGACGATTTATACATGAATGAATACGCACACAAAAATGCGATTGAGAACTAGCCTCGATTGGGTCAAATTGTTAAAACCAGGCACGAAAACTTACAGAGTATTCGTGTTTATTAAGTTTAACATCACGATTATTAACACATACGAATATACAAATTGCCACCGGTAATGAAAGCTGCTTTGACCAAAAAATTAGGTTTTTTTTGTTGAACACATTAAGCTTATCGTTAATGCGATGCGATTCGTGCACAATTGTTAAAATGCGTGTTGCGCGTATCATTACAGTAACGTGTCTACACAAATACGAGACACATTATATTAAAATATACTTATTTAGGAATTTAATTCTACTCATTATAATCCTTAATTTTGACGAAATTTATGCGACTTGAAGTCGCTTATGGACCAGTACGCGAATGACATCTACGTACATTTTATACCCTAAATTAAGAGGATAATACTCATAGCATGTATGCTCTAAGCTTAAACTAATCTCTACCTGGGTACGAAGTCAACTTGTAAGGGATATGGTGCTAGCCAAAATATTTTTTCATTCATATGGTCATCAGCGAAATTAAGACCCTGACTTCTGGTTAAATGATGATGCATTAAACCATAACATCATATTATTATCACTGTTGAGTGTTGACAATTATAGAATTTGAATTTTATGTTTAATTTAGGGTTAATAAGTAAAAAACTGTCCAAGGTTTACCCTATATTAAAATTAGGTGTCTGAAGTTTGAAATGTTAAAATGGAATGTCCCAAGTTTCATTTTTGTTAAAATTTGGTGTCTCGGTGTCATTACTTTAGAGAAGTCAATTCCGACGAAACCGTATGTCAAATTCGAGCTCTCATACACACTCCCTTCTCGTCATCTTGCCGAGACCGTCACCTAAAAGTTGGTCACATCCGAACAAGTAAATCTCGCTCTATTGTCCTTGGAAAATGGCTCCACGCGTCTCTTCTAGAAACTTTTTTTTTAATGTTCAATTTTTAGGTGAAATTTGACGATTTTGTGAAAAGTAAAGAGTGATGGATTATGAGTGGGTTGGTGGGTAGATGAAAATGATTGAATGAAGATGAAAAGACGCACAAAGACACCAAATTTCAGCAAAAATGAAACTTGGGACAGTCCATTTTAACATTTCAAACTTCAGACGTCTAATTTTAACATAGGGTAAACCTTGAACAGTTTTTTAGTTATTAACCTTTAATTTATTAGAGGATTAGTTTACACTGATCTAAAGGTGCAGACAACATTGCAATTTTATTAGTTTGTTTCTTAATCAAATCAAACTAAAAATTTCCCGTTTTTTGTGATTATTCCACAAGGGCGCTTCTTGTTGTTCATCGGGAGACAGTAAATTTCAGAAATTCACTGAGAAATTAGAGAGGGGGCAAGAACAGAAGCACCAAAAAGGCACAAGGAAACCAGAAATCCCCTCCTGATTCCTGATCTCGAGTCTCGATCTACTCTTTTCCCCTCTCAAATCCAGCCAAATCGAGCTTTTGATCCATCTATCCTTCCAAAATCCGAAATTGTCGCCATATTTTTCAGATTCAATCTGAATTGCTTCCTGGGTTTCGTTTCTGATCTGCAGTACCACCACCTGTCGCGCCTATTTGAATTTCGCTATCGTCGTTCTGCCAATTCTTTCACTATTTGTTATTTCAACAATCGGGAGTTGCCATCTCCTCTGTTCTTGATTTGGGTATTAGGTTATTGTGATTTTGGTTTCGAATCAGCTGACACTTTAGAGGTTGCTCTAGCTGTTAGAATTTTGAATTTCTTCTACTTTGTTGATTGAGGTAATTAGGGTGTAGTGAGTTCAGGAAAGACTATTCTTCCCAGTGATGTTTTACGGTGCAGTGGTATGGGACCCGTGGTTAATCGTTGCCCAAATTGTCACTCTTCAGTGCCTACATTACCTCACTCTTGGAGTGTTCTTGTCACTTCTAGTTGGCACTCGGGTTTCCCGAATGAGCCTAGTGTATTTCTTTGACTTCGCTACCATTAGCATTGCCACGGTTACTGGATGGTGCGTGATTGCTTCGTTTCTGCTCAGTGCAGTTGTTGGGTAAGAACAAAGTTCACTCTATGCCTTATGTTTGCTGCTGCTGACTCTTTTGGAATTTGATTTTGGCTTTGTATAGAACTATCTTAGATCCTATCTTGTTATATGCTGCACTATTTGTTCCCTTTGATGCTCAAATATATACCTATTTTCTTGAATTTTATCTAGTGTAACAAAACTTGAACCGTAGTAGCTGAATTCTCTGTTCTACTAGCTCCAATGAATTCAGTGACTAGCAATTGACACATTTGGAAGTGATGAAACTGTGGCAATGGATTATTCATATTATCACTATGCAATTTTATGAAGTATTCAGTTTTATTACAAGGTTGATTGAAATGTCTCAAGCTACTTTTACTTTGAGCATTCAGCAGTTAACCCATCATCTGTGTTTATAAGGCAAATTGGAGATTTGACTATATTAGCTATGCTACAAAATGTGAATATTGAATCCTTTTCTATTTATGAAAACTGTTGACTGTTTCACACAATCATTTTTTCTTGAAAACTTAACTTCTTATAACTTTCACTCTAACTTTCATACATCTGTAGAAGTTTTCCTTCCCGATATCTATCTTTTTAAGGCCTTCTGTGTTGGCTTGGCTTCGTGATTTCAGTACCTTGCTTCTAATTGACTTGATCCTTCTCATCAATGAATCACATAAGGAAGGCAGTTTTCTTCTGCTGTCCATTATCAATTTCTGCCTTTTAAGTTTTAACATGGTCTCTTTTCCATCATCTGCTGTAATCCCTAGGTTAAACTGTGGATATATGCTATACGATACCCCCACTTTGGTTTTATGTTCTTCAAATAGAGTACCTTCTTTTTTACCTACAAATAAGCTATATTAGATCCTTACAGTGAAATAAACTAGTCCTTTTTGGACCAATTTGAGAGGATCCAAGTCCTTCAGTTTACTCTTTGATTCATCTTTGTGGTAGAACAATCAAATATATTATTTTCCGTTGATGTGTGCCCTTCTCTTATGCAGAGCTTTCTACATGCTTTACTTGATCGAAAGGGCAAAAAAGTGCCTAGATTTTTCAGCAACCCTGTTCATAATCCATCTCATCTTGTGCATCTTTTACGGAGGTTGGCCTTCCTCAATAACATGGTGGATTGTGAATGGGACTGGATTGGCAGTAATGGCTTTGCTAGGTGAATATTTGTGCATCAGGCGAGAACTTCAGGAAATTCCAATTACGCGGTACCATCGCGCAAGTAAGTATAAATTCCATCCTGAGTCCTGATCCTTTATCTCAATACTAATAATTTTATTAATAATAATCTTGTAGTTTTCTTGTTAATACTGTCTACTGGAAGAAATTACCTTAGTGCCTAAACTTTACCTTGTAGCATAATTTTTTCCCCCTTAAATACATGTAGAAAAAATTCTTAGAATGGTAAGACCCCATCATCATTGCTGGAAATATGAGTTTTACTGATAAATAAAGTAGATTACGTAACTTTGCTTGTATTTTTTGACACAATTTCTGCATTTTTACTGAAAAAGTTACGTACTCTTACTTTTTTTTTGGAATTTCTTGTTAATGAAATAATGAATATCTTCCGTGTGGCTGAAATGAAGTGTGAGGAGCTCATATGAGATGGATTATGAACCAATTTTCCATCGGATTTAATCCAAAACCTTATTTTGAGTATCTGTTCACGTGCTGATAATGGCAGTAGTGACACTGTTCTTGGGTTTGAACACGATTATTATGTTGCAGATGTTTGATGAAAACAAAGAACTGACGGATTTGGATGGTTCCAGACAAGAGATATAGGGGACTAGCTGCTCCTAGTTGCAAAGTGAATGGATTGCAGAGATTGATACAACTGATGCTTATTAGGGAGAGTCATGATGCTTATTAGGGAGAGTCAAGGTGTTAGTGATTTGATTTGGCTTAATTGTTGACACGGATTCTAGGATTTGTTTGTTGACAATGAAATTGAAATATGCTTATTATAATTATTATGCATGTTTGGTATTTTTTTTAGTTTCTCATGAGGTGCTACAGGTGCCGAACACTATAATAATCTCTGCTCTCGTTGGTTCAGCCCGTAAGGGTAAAGTGCTGGCCATGTTTGGTATCTTCTACTGACACTATTCATGTTGTTCAATAAGTTGTCATTCTCTTTGCGTTATATATTATGTTGTAGATATTGATCATTTGAATTTTGGTTACTGGCCAAAAAAAATTATTTGAATTTTGGTTGAAGTGCCTAGAAGATATAAGTTACTTGAGTGCCAGGTAAGTGGAAGGGTTTCAAATCTCTTTTTCTAAGCTGTTCTATGCCTTGAGAGACAAGTCTAAGGGTTTCAATTCTCTCCTTAATTTGAAGAGCTTGGAACATATAACCGCAAGGTGCTTAATAATTAAGTAATGGCTAAAAATATTTTTTTTATTTATAAACTCGAACTTAAATCTCTAGTTAATAAACAAAGCGCTGAACTCCTATACTATCTTAATTACCTTGGTTTCCACTTGTTTTTACCAAGGAAATTTGTTACATTTCATAGATACATGTTCATTTCACGACCTTACAATGGTTATCACCTTGATGGTCTTCATTGTAGCTAATATTTGTATATTATGTCCCAAATCCCAATTGAATGTCGAAAATGCGGTTCATGCCTTGATAGACAAGAAAACGAGTTGTTACTTAGGAGCTAAGGTAAGTCAAAGGGTTTCAAATCTCTTCTTTGAAGAGCTTGAACATACAAACCACAAGGGCTCAACTGAAGCATATATCTACTACTACTTACTCTTCTCTTCTCTTCTCTAGACAGCTACAAACATTCACGCGATCAGTACAGAAGAAACCTATTCATATTCCCGAACAAAGACATCGAATCTTTTCTCGATTTGGGTTAAGAAACTATAAATTGTATGAGGTTTGCCCTATGTAAGATTTTGGTGTCTTTAGTTTAAATAGTTGATATTGATTATCCGAAATTTCAACTATGGTGAAATTTAGTTTTCCGTCCATTTTTGCTATAAAATTTGACAGAATATTGTGAAAAGTCGAAATTGTCCCTGATACTATTATGTTTATTCCGACCACCACCAACTCTGGCAGGCCCCCACCCAACTAGGAGAAATTTTGGATTTAAATTTTTTTTATATGGTCATGTGACAAACACATGATCAAGTTCTGTCAACTTTAACAACAAATTCGAACGGAGACAGCGAATTTTAATAATTTAAACTTCAGACACCAAAATCTCACATAGTTAGGACAAATTTCTGACAATTTATAGGTTATTAAACCTCTCGATTTTGCTTCAAGGTTGACACTTCCATTGGGCAGAAATGTCGGAGACAGCTTCTCCCACTGTCATGTAGAGACCATCCAACCCAAATGTCTCTAGTGTCTTTGTCTGGTGTAGCTTTTCCATCACATTTGCAACAGGATTTACCAACACAAACTTTGCATTCAAAAACAGAAGAATCATTATCAACAAATGGGAAGGCTAGACTCCATTTTTCCTTTGTCAAATTCTAATGTTCAAAAGCAATACCTTGATTGATCGTTTATCGAGCGTTTTCTTGATATATCGGACTGTATCGATCCCGCTCGTGTCTATTGCAGTGACAGCTGAATTATAAATAAGAAAAATAAACAAGAGACAAGATAGCTTAGGCTCCAAGTTATTGCAACAGATCTGTATAGAAAATTAATAAGCCAATAGATGGCTTAGGCTCCAAGTAATTTACCAGTCATGTCTAGAACTAGACACTTGAGCTGGCTCCCATTGTTCTCCTTTATCCACTCCTCTTCCTCCCTCACCCATCTCATCGTCCTATCGATTCGGTTACTTCGAGTTAGCAATTACGATGAAATTACTCATTTACGGGGTGCGGTAAGAATATATAGCCGAACCTTTCTTGTATGTAAGTTGAGTTTGCGAAGTAAATGGGAGATTCAACCGCGAGGATTAGGAATGAAGGAACTCTGAGCGCTTCTCTGTATCGATTAAGGCTATTGTAGACGCTTGTTCCGGGGATATTCCCGAGGACGAGGGTATTCGGCCTCGTTACGTGCAATAGAATCTTAAACACTGAAATTCCGACCTGAAATTCGGGGTAGTGTGTCTTAGAACAAAAAAAATATTATAACGACGCTTTGCGTTGCAACTTGCATGTGCTGGCGACGCAAGCAAAAACGTCGTATTTTTTAAGAGTTTTGTGAAGATTACTACAAGCAAGTGTTTTTTTGCAACAGTGATTTGAAATGAGATATGTACTTGAGTCAGTAAAAGTGTCGCTATTTTCATAATGATGCATTTTTGCGTCGCGAAACAACATTTCTACTGTCACGATCGAGAAGCTAGTTTTCTTGTATTGCCTAAAGCAACCATTTCAAGATACTTACCGCAATGGTGAGGCCGATAGGCACAGAGATGAATAAGACACCGATGAAGGAACACATGCAGGCCATAAAGTCGAGTTTGTCGACTTTCCAGAGGCTCCAAGCCGCGTGATAATCAATCAGACCAATCACAGCAGTGATTATGATAGCGGCGAGAATGAAGCTCGGTGTGTAATGGAAGAGTGGCATTAGGAATAGAAGCGTCACAAGAACCGCCGCTGCCATCACAATGTTCGAAACCGCGGTCTGTGCCCCGGCGTTGTAGTTAACAGCCGACCGTGAAAACGAACCTGAAGTTCAGGATAACGCAAGATATCTTTCGTTACTAATGATATTTTTATTTTTACTGACGTGAGGATTTTAGGTTACTAGAAGTTATATTGGGAAGTACCAGAAGTGACGAAGCAGGAAGAACAAGAACCCGCCATGTTCATGAAACCAATTGCCATCATCTCTTTGTTTCCATCAACTTGGTAGTTTTTCATTGTTGCAAAGGTTCGTCCAACTGCAATCCCCTCCTACGATACAAGAAAATTTGTATTATTTTCTTGGTAATTATTCGATGTTGTTGTAATTCAAACAGAAAAGACGTCTATAAAGCATACAACATGTTTGAAAAAACGATTTTATGGACTAATATATTTTAAAGTGTACAACGTGTTTGAAAAATATGATTTTATAGATCAATATGTTAAAAATATATAACATGTTTGCAAACTAGTGTAAAATGACATTCCGCCATCGACTTGCTGTCAGTTGTCCTATTAAACTAACATGTGTGGGTCACGTTTTTAGAAAATAATAATAATAATAATAATAATTAAAACAATAAAATAACTATTATTTCTGGTTTTAATTTTTATTATTATTTTCTAAAAAACGTAACACACAGGGGTCAATTCAACGAGATAATTGACAGCAAGCCGATAGAATGTCATTTTACCATCTTTTGCAAATAAGTTGTACATTTAAAAATATATTTGTCTGTAAAACCATTTTTTTCCAAATATGTTACATGTTTTACCGACTTTTTCCAATTCCCAAATACATGAAGCATACACTTGTAGCGACAGTTTTAGCGACGTTTCCGAGACAAGGTTGTAAGTCCGTCGGTAAAAGGTCCGGCTACTTACCGTAAGAGCCAAAATCCCTGCAATGAGGCCAGTCTTGATAGCCACAGCCAGGAAAGGGCCATTGAAGTACAACATGTTCGATGAAGATGGGTTGAGACCCTTCGGCAAGTGCCCAATCTGCAAAACCGAAAACCCAGCAATTTAATTATTTTATTTCTCTATGGAAAAATACGAAACAATTCTCGATCTTAACCAAATCGTACAATTGAGATTCCGGTCATCTTCGATCGGAGGAGGAAGACAATGAGGGTAGAGACGACTACTGAAGTTAGAGGGGCAGCTGCCGAGACCCAGAAAAGGTTCGGCCTTTTAATGCCCTAGAAAAACATTTTCGGTCAATTAGTGACGTATATTTGACAATTTGCGACGGTCCAAACTCGAGTAGTATCAATCAACTTACTATGTGCCTTGTTGTTAATAGAAATGCTAGGAAGATCACGCCCAACACCATCGGTTGCCATGCCCACTGCAATATCAATATGACCATTTTAGAATGGAAATCTTTAAATACAGTCAACTGCATATACAGTCGACTGTTGTAGTAGCTCCACATGTTTAAACTGTGAAAGTTAAGACTAAACATTTTGACCAACTGTACTAAAACCTGCGTGATTATATATTTATAGTTCAAACATCTTTTTACTATATTGCAGTTTTATCTATGTCATATCGAATGACTAAAACACACGACTATACATTATGTGTTTGAATCGGGACATCGTGTGTACGGTGTACCTCGTGTTTATGCTTGAAAACCGACTCCATTACAGGAACAAACTGCATCTTGTTAGTGAAGTGGACAATCCCAAGCAAGCCCTTAAGCTGTTGCAATGAAACAATGATTGCTGCTCCAGCCATGAATCCAACTAGCGTCGCCTTTGACAAAAAATCGATCACGAACCCTAGCCTTATAAACATTTAAAATTCAGGTTCGGTTTTGTCAACCGAATCAAACACCGAAATTAATATAGTAAATGTGAAAAACATGGTACCTTAGGAGACCAAGAGAAGCCTGGAATATACCAGCAAAGAAGGTTGCTGTGAAGGCTAATTTGAGGTACATAACTGGGTCTTGAGTATAGGAGACTGATTCGCTCAGCATCGAACCCATAACCAGTGAGGCTATGGAAACGGGTCCGACTCCGAGGTGCTTGGAGCTCCCGAGCACCGAATAGATCAATGGTGGCACGAAGCTTGAATCTATGTAGTAAAGCGTTCATGTAAATATTCTTCAGTAAGCTAGCAAAGCTAACTAGTTAAGGGCAACTTTTGTTATTTATATTATATGTATATATAAAATAGACTGAATGAACCCTGTTTATAAAGAGTTGGAGGAAAGTTAAATTGATGCTTACAGAGTCCAATTATAGGTGGCAAATTTGCAAGCTTTGCATAGCTGATTCCCTGCATTTTCCAGAAATTTATTAATTACTTGAAAGGCTAAAAATTCACATAAAAATAAAACATAAACAAAATGAATCGATGGAAATGCCAGATTCATACTCGAACCGCGATGATTCAATAAAACTTCAAACGAAATGCAAAGATTTTCTGACTAAGAACCATTGGATCATCACTTATTGAATGATAAGTATAATGACTAAAATCCAAAGAAAGTTTTTGGATTAATAACTAAAAAACTGTCTGAGGTTTACCCTATGTTAAAATTAGGTGTCTGAAGTTTGAAATGTTAAAATGGACTGTCCCAAGTTTCATTTTTGTTGAAATTTGGTGTGATTACTTTAGAGTAGTCAATTCCGACGAAACCGTCTGTCAAATTCGAGCTCTCATACACACTCCCTTCTCGTCATCTTGCCGGGACCGTCACCTAAAAAGTTGGTCACATCCGGGCAAGTAAATCTCGCTCTGTTGTCCTTGGAAAATGGCTCTACACCACTCTTCTAGAAACTTTTTTTTCAATGTTCAATTTTTAGGTGAAATTTGACGAATTTGTGAAAAGTAAAGAGTGATGGATTATGAGTGGGTTGGTGGGTTGATGAAAATGATGGAATGAAGATGAAAAGACGCACAAAGACACCAAATTTCAACAAAAATGAAACTTGGGACAGTCCATTTTAACATTTCAAACTTCAGACACCTAATTTTAACATAAGATAAACCTTGGACAGTTTTTTAGCTAGAAACCCAAAGTTTTTTACTTGGATCAAAATAAAATAGGGAGGGTTTAAAAAGAATAGAAAAATATTTCGAAATTTAACTCTTTGGAAAAAAAAAAAAAAATTGAATCCGGTCACGGGGTGTGAACATTAAGTAGGAATCACAGTGAATATATATATATTTTTGTTGATCTATTTCATCTATTATGTGCTTCAGATACGAGAATGAATATCCAACGAGGTAAAACCATCTATATCAAGTTTTGACAGACCCAATTTCTGTACCATCAATAAGATCCATTATAACAAATCACGCACTTATATTTAAAAAATATGGTATTTATTTATAATTAGATATTTTAAGTTCAAATAACTAAAATATTGAAATAAAAAATATTTATGACTAACATTTTAATCATAAATCAATAATTCGATGATTAATAGATAAATAGTTAGATGTGGACTAAGTATACTATAAATAGGGACATTTCTATTTGGTTTCGGAGATTTTTCATCTCATGACCTGGAAAAAAATAAAATAAAATGATAAGGACTTAAATAATATAATAACAAAGTTTAGCTCTCAATCCGTACTAGGCTATAAAACTAACATAGTATCATACTTAATATGAGATATTATTATTTTATTCATTTAACCATCTACTCCCCAGTCCCCACAAGGGCACAAATCACGTACTTCCATTTCATAGAAGCCCTTCAAAGTCCATTTGTGTACAATCGTCATCTTCAACAAGAAAAATTCTTCAACAAACACCCGCTTTAGAAGTATAGCTTTAATATTAGCAACTTTCTGATATTATTTATTTTATATATATAACTTATATATACTAACCTACATTACAAAATTAAAAAGATATGTATATTGTTTATCGATTTATATATCTTTATCATACCTACTAATTCATTTAATTATATATTAAATTAAAAATAATTCTTAATATTAATCAGTATATTGCCATATAAAAATTAATTTTAATATTTTTTTTTTACATTTTTTGTGCTTGTATTTTATATCTTAAAATTTATGGTGATTAATTCTACTTATTTTAAATTTTAAGATTTTACTCCGACGACTTGCGCATCACATGGTACACTGCATTAGTGTAAATGATAAATGTGTATTTATTAGTATTTTATTTTTAGACTTTGAGTTCTAAAAAAAAAATCTTTATCATATGTTCTAGAATGATAAAATTTTCTATTAAATCTATTATACATATTAATTAGAATCTCTCAACCCTACTTGGCTAGGACCATCCCTACCGGTAGCTCGAGTCACGGAAGAACTTGCCCTACCATTTCACATTTTCTTTAGTTTATGATTAAAAGCTGTTTTATATATATATATATATCGTATTATTTGCTAACACATTCTCGCAAAAGGCATAATGTACACTATGCATTTTGTGAGGTTGTGCTAGTAAATAATACACGTATGATAAAAAGACTAACATGTTAATGTATTCATACTGTTGGACTCGGACCAGACGAAGTGTCGGATCCCGGTGTTGATTCGGGAAGATGTATCGGGTTGCTCACTCGCCGGGTCTTCGCACGTGTCGGGGCTCGTTCTCTCCGTATACCTGCACGAGGGGAAATATCGTACACCACGCAGGGGGGTGGATTGCGATGAATCCTCTCTGAAGCTCAAGTCAGGTATTTTAGAGAGAGAAAGTAAGAGAGAGGTCAGAGCTTCCGCTATTAACTTAGTCGTAAAATGGGAAAGTGAAGTCACTTGAATAGGAGTTTTCCAACTCGAACCCGGTTTTGAACGGTCCAACGCCGGTTTAATGTAAAGTATGAACGGGGGGTAGACGGGAGTAAAGCGGACATCGGGAGGGTCTGCACGTGTAGTGTTTGCGTAGGGGTTTATGCGTCATCAAGAGGAGTAATCCGGAGGGTCGGATTGTCCCACAATCCAGACCTGGTCCAGATTGTCCAAACAATACGGACGAGGTGCAAGTCTGGGGCGCGTACGCGCGTGCTCCGGACTTTTTAATACTCGCGGGTTAATAATTCTAGACCGTTTGGTGGGTTTGACGTGTAAACGAAGTCCGAATATAATATAAAACGAACTCGAATAGGACGTATACCCATCACTTACTAACAATTATTAGTTATCAACGGTATACGTAAAATGTTGATAACTAATAATTGTTAGTAAGAATACATTACCATTTTAGTCTTTTTATCATATCATTGTTTTTTTTTTATCATATCATTGTTTTTTTATCATATCATTGTTAGAGCTGCTGCTGGGTTCAATCGAAACAGAGCTGCTGTTGGGTTAATCGAACCCAGCACTGCTGTTGTTGGGTTCGATTGAACCCAGCACAGCTGATGGGATGGAGAATAAATAATATAACAATGGTCGTTTGGACATTTCATTAAAATGTAACTAAACTGTCACGTTTGAAAATCTAGGTAATTAAAAAACACACGTTTGAACCATACGATCACATTGTCAAATTAAGTAAATAATATATGTATTAACCCTTATATTATATATAGATATACATTTTTTCTAGGGTGTAATTTTATTTCATTTTTTGTCACTAAGCTAGTTTGACCGCTCGCAAATTTAAGAGGGAAAATAGTATAACTGAAAACAATTAATATAATGTCATAGAGTTTTATTTATAAAATAATTTAGAGAGTTAAGTTGATAAATTGAGAAGGAGCCACTTAAAAACATTTGACAACAAAATAAAAATAACTCAATTTATATTATATAAATTGTTTTATGAATTTTAGATTTTTCATTATGTTTTAAATCCTCATTTTGTATGATTATAAAAATTTAAATTGTTGTGGAAATTTTTAAAAAAATTATATTATTATTTAAATTTTCAATTTTTTTTTTTATCATATATTGGAATTAAGTAATTCAAAATAAATATTATATTTTATATCTATGTGACACATATTTGACACATTATGCACCAGTCAATTTATCACTAAATGGAAGATTTTGACGGCTAGTGCATCGAATTACATGTCAAAACATGTTGGTACATATATGACACAAGCTTGATCCTAATTTTATCAACAATGACGATGGTTATACTATTTTTTGATATCCTCACAATAAACATTTGAATATTCTATACAAATATTATAAGAAAAAACATTATTATTTTAAAACGGGTTGGAATGCTCTAATTGATACGTCTAATAAATTTAATAAATTTTCTTATTCCATTGAAATATATAATTACAATATTAATTTAACAAAAAAAAGTTGACAAAATTTTGAGAACTCAAAGTCCAAAAAAAACTAATATATGTTAATATATGTTTTAGACATATAATAATATATGAAATGAAAGGGAATAAAAAATTGAAAATTGAAATTATTATTGCTAATATTTGTTCTTAGAAATGGATGAATGTATTAAGAAAAAAAAAATGAGTGGTGATTGGTGTGAATGAACTGAATGTTGATGATGAAAGAGGACGACGAGTGGATTCGTCGAGTTCGACTAGAGGGATGTGAAACTTGTCAACACAAGAGTGGATGAAAAAAAGGGTTTAAAATAATAATAATAATATTTTGGCAAAAAAATAATATTTTATAGAAAGTATGAATGTATGATGCTTTAATAGTAGTGTAGATGAGTACGAAGTGAATAGCTAAATAGTTGTTTAATATTATTTAATCCTTATAGTTTTAACTTTTTTATTTTTGGATACTGAGATTAAAAATCTCAGAGTAACAATAGAAACGTCCTATAAATAGAGTATAAGTATAAGTACCGCACAAAACAAAAATGTTGCCAAACCCTAGAACCTTAAAAAAACATGTCTGCAACTCCATGACGCACCTGTGGGATAGCGAGGCTAGCAATGGTGAGTCCCGACACGACATCCCGGCGAAAGAGCGTAAGGCTGTACTCTGGGGCCCACTGAAATATCGGGAAAAAGTACTGAAGCCCTAGTAGCAGCTTCCTCACCCAAGTCTGGTTCTTGAAGCGGTGGAAGGGATCGTCGGGGAAGAAGATCTCTGCGAGGCGTTGACGGAGCTTCTCCGGCGTTGACCGAGTCGGCGGCAGGGAGACTTTTTGCACTGAAGGCATAGGTGCTGGCTCTAGCACTGTAACTGCTATCTGTGTCGGGTTCGGGTCGGTTTCATGGGCGGCGAAGTTGTCTACTCGGTTTGAGGTGACAACCATGGTATGATGTCGGGTAATTAACGATAACGAACAGTTCCTATGAAAGCTAAGGTTTAATCGGTTACAACGAACAAGAGAGAGTTCTGTGATTGTTGAGACTGTCTTGGAGATTGCATGGAGCGGATTTATAGGAAGGGATAGATAGGGAAGTGTGAGTGACATTGCAAGAAAGTACTTTCAAAAGAAATGGAATAATGGAATAGTAGTTGCGCCTATAAATCCATGCCACTACGTAATATTTAAATTCTCCTGTTTAAATTCTGGGTTTTTTTTCTGACCAGACTGACTTAGTGAACAACCATCGCACGCACTAGCCTCGTCAACGTTGTTCCATTAACAGCTATAGTCAAGAGGCCGCCCGTGCCCAGTTCTATTCACCCCTTCATGTCTGACGCGGTGTGAATGAAAGAGTCTTTTATTTATTTTATTTTTGAAAATAGTTTATTTTTAGTAGAAATAAAGAGTCGTATTTTTTTTTATACAATTGTTTTCGCAATTTCAGGTCGGGAGCGATAAGGTTAAAGCCCTCTCCAATGTGGTGTCTATAATGATATTTGACCACGGGTCACCCCTATAAACGCTACTCGCTTTACCAATTGGTCCAACCAACCTTGAGTACGAAGATTCATATACTCATATTGGTTGTATTTGTGCCTTGTGGACTCCATTCTCATTAATAGATCATTTATTAATGTTAAGTCGTAATTTATTCTTATGTTGTTAGAAGTGTATATTTTCTGCCACTTATTGTTAAGTATTTACTTCCACAAGGTTACACTATTTTTATTTAATATATATTCAAAGATACCAGATTAGATATTTGCTTATTTACTATTAGTCTAAAGAGAAAATATAATTTTGTGTATTTAATTATGATAGTTTATTCTAATATTTATTTATATATATGTATATATATAATGAATTTTTTAGTATAATTTTTTAATTTAGATTATCATAATTAAAAATATAATTTTTTAATTACACTCTTATTTACTAACAATGTTCTATATTTAAAAATAGATAGAAGTGAATTTTTTTTATATATAGTTTTAATCTTGTATATATATTAGTGTAATTTAATTATGAAAGAGATGAATGTTGGTTCATTTAAAAATTGTGTTAAACACGAGGATAAGATATAGGTAAAGGGTCTCCCTTAAATTTAGGTGCTAGTAAAAGTAATCTTTATTCTTCTTGAAAGTTGATAGCGTCTTCTTTGAATGTAAATATTCAAGAACAAATATTTAGGGAGAAAACTTCGTTTAGTACTTTAAAATATCTTAACTCAACTGCGCATTATATAAATTTTACCTTATTGTTTAGTGTTTTTTTTTAAAAAAAAGAAGCTTTAAATTTCTTTTGTATATATAGCTAGCTTTTAGTTTTAAAATAAATCTAGAAAACAAAAGTAATGAATTCATTTCAGAACTTAACGTATATTTTGAAAAATACTTTGTAAAGTTAATTATGTACCATAGCTTCTATTAATTCTTTTTGGCAAATCATAGCTTCTCTTAATTTATTAACTTTTAGTTTTACTCATTTTACAGAGTTTTTGACCGATATAAGCCTTCGTGGACAACCAAATACAAATATAGACTGCATGAAAAAATAATTACAAATATGAGGCAAACCGAGATTTCACATCTCGGTTTGGATTTTTTTCATCCAAACCGAGATGTGAAATCTCGGTTAGGATTTTTTTTTTTTTTAAGGGTTTGGGGTTTTTTAGTGCCCTAAACCCTATAAAAAAAAAAAAAAAAAAATCCTAACCGAGATTTCACATCTCGGTTTGGATGAAAAAAATCCAAACCGAGATGTGAAATCTCGGTTTGCCTCATATTTGTAATTATTTTTTCATGCAGTCTATATTTGTATTTGGTTATCCATGAAGGCTTATATCGGTCAAAAACTCCATTTTACAAGACACGTAGTTATTGCTTTGTCCGAGAATTAAGGGAGAACGTACTTGACGATATATCACTTTCACGGTTTTACGGCGTACACTAAACTTTTGCATTCTCTCCACTACTGCAGCCTCACCTAGCTGGTCACCTTTCTTAAATATTCATGCTTTAGCACTCACCAACTTATAATAGGAACATGCATGGCCAAAAAAAAAAAAAAACTTATAGATAGGGGTTTAAAAATGGCAGGAAGGCAAAAAGAAAAATAAATAAAAATTTATAAGAGTTTTCACAACCTCACATTCAGTCAATCGATTCGATTCGGACGAGGCGACTCGATACTATCGCGGCGGGGTTGAGTAATCATATTGATATTAGATTAGTTAATAGAATATAAGATCAATGATTCTAAATAGGGGAAAGGTTTTTGATGGTGGTAACATGGCATATAAGGGAATATCTCCGGAATTATGCCATTGTGTTTGGCTTTTTTATGTGTTTCGGCCAAATGGTGTTTTGGTGTGTTACAATTATGGCCGTTGCTTTATACTTACACCATTAAAAAAGAGATTCTTAATCTTTCATTTCCCTTGCTTTTTGGTCCTTCTTGCTTTAAAAGGTTGATAGAACTGTAAACGACATGATCATTGCAGTGTAATTCACAGCTCGGATCGAATGCAAAAATATCGTGCGGCGTGAAAAAGAAGATTGTCAGAACATTGTGTAAAGTAACGTATCTGCGGGACGCTCTGTATATATATGATATGGCTGAAGAAGTGAAGTAACAATCTTATGATCAAATGTAATTATGGTTTGTTAAATGAGTAAAGTTTCTACGTTTGAAAATTCATGTGAAATTTCAATAGAAAGTATGAAAGAGAAAGTGAAGAAACAAATTTACTATTGGTGTTTGGTGGGACCCTTTAACACTTTCTATAGAAATTTCATTGGAAATTTCACAGGGTGTAGCAACACCCTTGTTAAATTGCTATTGGAAAAAATGTGTTAATGGCGGTATAACTTTTTTTATCGGGAAAATGAGAAATTATTATTTTTAGTACACCCGGCTAGAGTATAGTCCTGACTTCATCTAAATTTGTTGAATCCGACATATTAATGGTATGTAACGGATTCATAATAGTGACATTTCATTTGTATTTATTATTGTGTCACTAATACATGTCATAATTCTTATCGATCAATTCAATATCGTATAATTTCAATTTTTTCTTTCTCTCTGTCGACATATAGTTAGCTTTTTAGGTCGTATTCGACCACAATATATTTGATGATTGTTTAGAAACTATAGGAATAATGATAGGATGACTTGCCTCAACCGCTTAATCAATAAATATATCCAATATATACATCCAAGTTTATGTGTATCATGCAAAGAGAACCAAAGTGATAGCCAAACCATATTCCACATCTCAAGTCGTAATTCATATATTATATTTATAGGTTTGAAGTCCACTGATGAAGATGACAAATACCATTTTTGCCCAAATGAGTCTCGGGAAGTCGTTGCTCTCTTTTTAAATTTGTTGCAGAATTTTAAATTAGTGAACCAAGTTCAATATGTCATAACTTCCTCGATGCATATCCATTTTAACTCATATTTACGTCCATGGAAATCTTATACAATGAAACTTAAACCTACTTAATTTTTTTGAGGAGCAAAATATTATAAACAAGTCATTTGCGTCGGTTATCAGAGTTGTCCGGACTAAATTACAGCAGCAGACATATTCAGAGAAACAACTTTTAGAGTCCATAACTATCTCTATACATCTCCGTTTTGGGTGATCATTACGTCCACAAGAGTCTAAAAGTAGCCTGCTTTAATTATGTACACTTAGTTCTCTAAATCCAATTGAAAACAACTCTTTTATAACATTAAACAAGTCCGCTAAAAATATTATAACATCTATCAGATTGAATGAAAACTTCAACTTGTTATAATTTAATAACTATAAGTCAAATTCACGTAATCTTAGTGTCTATAGAAAAGATGTTTGATATAATATAAAGTTTTACAACCTAATTTATCCACACAACAAAGGAAGAAGCAAAACATGGCACTTAAGGCCGTTCAGCGAACTGTTCATAACAATGTCGAAACTTCATATTTATACCCAAGAGTTAACAGAATTGCAATGCAACTTATCTTCTTCTAAAAATTCCCAAAACATTACCAATGATACTAAATACCAGTTACGAATACACAGTTCAAATGAAGTCTTAATCATATATCGTGTTTGATCAAACGAGCCCCGGGAAGTTATAGGCAAATATCAGTTCGCGACAGCTAAACTCCACTGCAATGTTAACTTTAACATGCCATAACTTTGTGTACATATACCCAATTTGAGTGATATTGGTTTCCACAGAAAGCTAATATTAATAAGTTTCAGAAAAAATATTTCATTCAGCCAAAAACTGATCAAAACTAGGCCGTAATTACCTTTGAACAGCAGAGTGCGGAGAAGTTAACTAAAACCTACACTTGAATTCTAAAAGCTACATTCAATCAAAAGTTTATTTGTTCTTTTGTCATCAAAATTTATTTATTTGCATAAACTTACGTTAAAAATACTATAAGTAGCAACAAAAGATTAGAAGCCTAAAAAGAAGGGTTAATAACCTAGAAGAGGTCTGAAGTTTCAACTTTGTTGATAACAACGGTCTCCGTCTATTTTTACCGTTAATTGTGACGGAAATTGGTCACGCGCTTGGCATGTGACCAGAAATAAAATTAAATTCCAAAAATGCCCTTCTATCAAAGTGTGCCCCTCACATGCTAGAAGGAAAAGACGAAAATGCCCTTAAAGCCACCACAGCTCCGGCCACCGCCACCCGACTCCGGCCACCACCACATCGGCTCCGACGACCACCACCGAACTCCGGCGACCACCACGAACCACCAACACGGCTCCGATCGGGCCTAATAATATCAACAGGTTTCACGATGTCCCACTTGTAGTTAGAGACAAATACTTGAAGAAAAATCACCATCAGTGCAGTGGACAACTCGGCCCCAACGCAAGTTCTCATCCCCCACCCGAACGGCATAAAGTTCTTTGCCACCGTGCTCCAACTTAGGTCCTGACAATATATTTATAAGGGTTAATAACTATGTGAGATTTCACCCATGTTGAAATATGGTGTCCGTCGTTGAAATTGATTGTCCCAACTTTGGTGTTTTTTGAAATTTGGTATCTCCGTTTATTTTTTGGTTAAGTCAAACATAAGTGTATCACGTGACCGTCACGTGAGTTCGATAAAATGGATATTCCAAAAATGCCCATCCATAAAAAATCTGACATTTCATTACCTAGTGAATTGACGAAATTACCCTTCTAGCTAAATCAACAACTTTAGGGTTTTTGGGTGGTGGCCGGCCGGAGTTGGGTGTTGGCCGGCCGGAGTATGGTGGTGGTTTTTTTTATTCTAGGGTAATTTCGTCACTTCATATTTGTTTGAAAGGGCAATTCCAACTTTTCGCAACATTCTATCAAAATTAACAGCAATTTTGGACGAAAAACCAAATTTCAACAAAATCCAAACCTCAGACAGTTCATTTTAACACTTTAAAGTTCAGACACCAAATTTCAACATGGATTAAATCTCAGACAGTTTATTAGTTATTAACCTTATATATAATGGTGTAGTAAAATGTGGTCTTTAATTATAAGCAATTTGAGCTAATTATTGGTATATATAGTGAAAGTTTAGACTAACTACTTAATCAACTGTTCTAAAACCATAAAACCATAAAGTGTTAGGTGAATGCGTGATTTAATCTTTATTTCAACAATCCCCCTCACGTGTGGTCTGATACATTTTTGAAATAAGGATTAAATCACACCTTCTCCTAATACCTTAAGGATTTATAATAGTTGGTCAAGTGGTTAGTTTAAACTTGATTAACTATCCTAAAACCTTAAGGTGTTAGGCGAATGCGTGATTTAATCTTTATTTCAACACTCCCCCTCATTTGTGAGCCGGTATATTTTGAAATAAAGATTAAATCATACATTCTCCTAATACCTTAAAGATTTCTGATAGTTTGTCAAATAGTTAGTCTAAACTTTCGTATGGTATCAGAGCGCGCACATTCGAGTCTGCCAAGTTAAGTCCCTATTTTCATCATGTTTGTGATCTGGTCAAGCAAACATGTGATGGGCTTTCAAAAATGTCTCGGCCCACACGTAAGATGGAGTGTTGAAATAAAGATTAAATCACACATTCACCTAATATCTTAAGGTTTTAGGACAGTTGGTCAAGTGATTAGTCTAAATTTTCACGTATATATTGTTACCTTCCAGCGCCGCGGGTTGAATGAGAGTGGATCGTGGTAGATTTCGGGGTTCATATGAAAAACTGATCCAGCTATCAGGATTGTCCATCCTTTAGGTATTGTGTATCCTACAGTTATTAATAAAATAAAATTAGAGGAGAGAATGTTGTATTCTAGAGACTAGAGATGAAATAATAAGTCCAATATTATATTATTTATATTTATTATAAACTTGATATTGGGGGCCTTCAATTAAAAATTTGTGGAACTTGGTGAGCCTAGGGACAAGTATTAATTGCCCTCTAGGGTTCACCACGTTCAATAGATTTAAAAAAAAAAATTTAGAAAACTAATAACAACTGTACTTATCGTATATGAAAAAATTATTTATTATTTATTTTTATTATAAAATGCAAAATTCTAATTAGATATACCTATTATGAATATTTATTAATAATAAATAAAGATAATTTATGAAGTAATTAATGTTGAGAGATGAACCACATATTATCCTCTACATAATGATATTTATGTATAATATATAATTGATGAATTATCATGTTTTTATTGATCGGTTACACACCCTACGTGGCAGATTTGGTCTCACTAATAATTTCTCATTCACGAGCGTATACCATTCACGTGGATATCTTTGATTGCTCTCCTCAACAGTATTGGCGCAACGTTTGCCATTCGTTGCGATTCCTTAACGACCTGAACTTACAGGACATCAATGAATTAAAAAAGTTAATGATTAATTATGGGCAAAAATGTAATTTAATATATATAGTTGCTAGTGATAATTAACTTTATGATGAATTGCACATTAATTTAATTACGTACATGCGTCGTAAATGTCATGGATTTGTACTCCTTCCACGATAATGTGCTTTGATCTCCGTTATCTTTTCTCTCTTGAAGTATTCCATTTTGTTCTTTCTGTATCAATTTTATGTTACCAAATATAATAAGGTTAATAATCAATGAAATGTCTGAATTTTAACCCATGTTAACCAGAGAGATCTGAATTTTAAAAAGTTAATTTTGAATGTCTGAATTTTCAACTTTGTTGATATAAGAGGTCTCCGTCAATTTTTGCCGTTCAAACTGACGGAATTTGGTCACATGTGACCGGAAATAAACTTAAATTACGAAAATGCCCTCCGAACAAAGTGTGAGCCTCACATGCTTGACCTGAAAAGACGAAAATGCCCATTAAAGCAAAAAAAAAAAAAACATTATTCTTCGCCGGAAAACACCGCTGGTGACCGCCAAAGCCACCCTAAGCTCCGGAAAAAATGGGTAAAAGTGTCATTTCACACAATTATGTTAAATTTAACCCTAAAAATGGACGGAAAAACAACGTTGAAAATTTAGACATTCCAAATTAACTTTTGAAAATTCAAACATCTCCGGTAAACATGGGTCAAAATTCAGATTTTATTAACGACCCAATATAATATCCATATAATTATGATGTATAACAAGTAAACATTAATTACCTCTATTTCTTTCACGGCCCTGGGATGATCGGAGAGATAGATAATAGCTATGCATATGGTGCCTGAGATTGTTTCATATATAGCCATTAGGATAGCCAGCATAATGTAGAGGACGAAACCCTCGGTCAAGAAACTCTCCGTTTTCATTGCGTCGAGCAATAGATCCAGAAGATCACCCCTGCGCTTTTCTGGCGAACCTAATCTTTCTTCCATTAACCCTTTCATTACTCGTAGCAACGATTTGTGGTTCTACACTCAAATACACTCAAGTTATAATTTATTACACTCTAAGTAAAGATATTTTATCAAGTGATGATATATATATATATGGGTTAAATGGTGTTTTCGTGCCATATGTTTCGTCACTGTTGGCTTTTGGTGCCATATGTTTTATTTTGTAGGTTTTTTGTGTCATATATTTGCATTTTGTAGACTTTTGGTGCATTTTGTAGACTTTTGGTGCATCTGTTAGTCAACTGTTAAATTTGACTATTAAATACTTTTATTTTGTTCAATTTAGTTTTTAATCTTTTTCCTGCCACCGACCAAAATATTTCGGCCACCACACAAGGCTTCCGGTCACCATCCAAGCCACCACTGACCACCAATCGGAGCCGGATAGCTCCGATTAGAGTCGTCTGGCCCCGATTGGGCCACCGAGGGCTCAGATCGGAGCCACAGAGCTCTAGATCGGAGCTCTGGCCTCTGTGGCTCCGACCTGAGCCACAGAGCTGCGATTTGGGCCATCGGTGGCCCAATCGGAGCTGGACGGCTCTAATCGGAGTCGTCTTGCCCCGATTGGTGGTTACCGGTGGATTTGCATGGTTGTCGGCGGCCTTGTGCGGGTTCCGGCGGCCTTGAGAAGTGGCCGGTGGTCTTGTGCGGTGGTCGGAATATTTTGGGCGGAGGCCGAAAAAAATTAGGGACTAAATTGAATAAAATAAAACTATTTAACGGTCAAACTTAACTGTTAAGTAGTAGATGCACAAAAAATCTAAAAAATAAAACATACAAAAAAAAAGACCATTTAACTAATATATATATATAATACCTTCATGCATTTATTGTATGTTGTTCCAGGTAGATTTACAGGGAATGACATCAGGCCCTGTATAATTGGGCCAAGACTCTCACTCACATGCCTCTCTTTTGATTTCTCAGGGTCATACCCAAATAGCAGCTTTGATGTCAAATCCAATGCCATCTTATTAAACACAACACGCATAAAAAGATTAACAAATCTTACTAGCCAAATTTCTGGTTTTACATATTGATATTGAGATCATACAATTTTCAGTTTGGTGTCTTAGGATTAAAGTGTTGATATGGACTGTCCCAAGTTTGAATAGTGTTGCAATTTGGTTTTCTGTTAAATTTAGGTGTTAAGTTTAACAGACTTAGATGAAAAGACCATACTGCCCATAAACCCGATTTCGGCCACCCACCTCCGATTACCGCCACCCACCTCCGATTTCTGCCACCCACCTCTGATTCTGATCCACCCACCTCCGATTCCGGCCACCCACCTCCGATTCCGACCCACCCACCTCTGATTTCGGCCACCCACCTCTGATTCCGACCCACCCACCGCCAGTTCCGGCTACCCACCTCCAATTTCGGCCACCCACCCCCAAACGAGATGATTTCGGTCTATTCCAGCCCGATTCCAGCCGATTTAGGTTTTAGGATCGACCGATTACGACCTATTCCGGCCGATTCCGGCCAATTCCAGCCGATTCCGTCCAATTTAGGATTCCGGCCGACTTAGGGTTCAGGCCGATTTAGGGTTCTGGCGGTGGAGCAGCTGACCTGATTTAGGGTTTAGGGTAATTTGGGAATTTTCAATTTTATTTGGTCATGTGCTGGCCACATGACCGAATTCTGTTAAATTTAACGTCAAAATTTGACGGAGACACCAAATAGCAACACTATTCAAACTTGTGACAGTATAAATACACGTCAGACACCAAACTGAAACATGAGGTAAACTTGAGAGATTAAATATGTTATTTTCCCTACTTGGAACTATATATATATATGTCAAATCTTACCTTGGAAGTAGCTCTTTTAAGCAGTGTTATCAGAACCGGACCGGGGCCTGAACCGGCAGGGCCACCGGTTCCCGGTTCGGCCGGTCGGACCCGGTCCGAACCGGGTCCGACCGGTTTTAGTAAAAAAATGCAAATTTCCATATCCTCTTTGTAAGTTAACCCTTATGTAGGTTTTAGTCCGGATCGGGGCCTGCCTCTCTATAAGTTTACCCTAAAAAAATTTTAATTTTAATTTTTTAATTTTTTTTTTAATTTTTTTTAATGAAAAGAGTTCGAACCGGCGAACCGGTGAACCGCCCGGTTCGCCCAAAACCGGCCGGTTCGGTGAAAACCGGACTTCAGAACCGGGTTCGCTTACATCCTCCGGAAATAAGCAAACCGGACCGGTGAGGGGTCCGGTTCCGGTCCGACCGCGGTCGGACCGCCGTTCCGGTCCGGTTCTGATAACACTGCTTTTAAGGTCAACTGAACCTGAGGCCGATGCCCATGCACGTAAAGTTTCTTTTGACATATCCTCAATTTGTGTGAGGATACTTTCCTTGAGTTTCTCTATGCCAATGTGGCTCAAGATTGAGTTTCTTATGAACTTATGGATATAGCCAGTAGAATTGGTTGGAAATAAGCCCTGTTTGGCAGACCCAGTAAGTCCAAGGACATTGGCAAAGGCATCCATGTACCGCATTTCGACTAACTTTCCCTCTTCTCGTAATATAATGTGGTTCAAGTCAGGGTCCGTTGAGACCACCACGGGTCGACCCACCAAGCTTGTCTTGAAAACCCGTCCGTACCTTATAATAGTGTGTATATGTTAGGAGAGTCCAACCGCAAACAAATAGGCTACGTACTTCTCGTGATACGTTTAATGTTGATATAGTATAAGTGTGTGTTGAATGTCTTCACTTATAAGTTCGGACTTATGAGACAGTTGATTAAGGCGCACGTCTTATTATTAACAGTTAAATGGAACATAAGTTTGCGTAAGTATCAAAACCGATTGGATGCTATGTAATTAAGGTGAATAGTGTTAATAGTGTGAGTTGTTCTATATTGACTAGAACAACAATGAGCTTATGAAGTATACAAGTATCAAAAATCTCTCAAACTCATTAATTAACTTAACCTTTTTGAATTGAATAATAGCTACTTTCTCTTCTATATCTACTATAATCTTCACTTCTAAATATAAATAAATATATATATATATAGCTAGCATTAAGTGCAGTGTTATCAGAACCGGACCGGACCGGCGGTCCGACCGCGGTCGGACCGGAACCGGACCCCTCACCGGTCCGGTTTGCTTATTTCCGGAGGATGTAAGCGAACCCGGTTCTGAAGTCCGGTTTTCACCGAACCGGCCGGTTTTGGGCGAACCGGGCGGTTCACCGGTTCGAACTCTTTTCATTAAAAAAAATTAAAAAAAAATTTAAAAAAAAAAATTAAAATTTTTTTAGGATAACTTATAGAGAGGCAGGCCCCGATCCGGACTAAAACCTACATAAGGGTTAACTTACAAAGAGGATATGCAAATTTGCATTTTTTTACTAAAACCGGTCGGACCTGGTTCGGACCGGGTCCGACCGGCCGAACCGGGAACCGGTGGCCCTGCCGGTTCAGGCCCCGGTCCGGTTCTGATAACACTGATTAAGTGTGAAACCAAAAGTTGGTTGGTCCGAAAAACCGGTGAAAACAGAACCGATCCGGACCGAAAAATCGAATTCAAAATATTCAGTTTGGTTTTTGGTCGGATTTTTTTTACTATAGTTCGGTTTTTCGATCCGGTTCGAATTTTAAGCTTAAAGGACCGTAGGGACCGAACCGACTGTTATGCTATAATATTTTCTATATATATTATATTAGTTGGTATTTATCAATATAATTTATTAATTAGGTTAATATAAATTATAAAAGAGACAGTAACGAAGATTTTTTTTTTCTACTTTTATTTTATAATTTATTTAATTGTATTAATGGATATTATTTTTCATTTCGGTTTGATATAGTCCATGAAAATGACAAGAATTTTAAATGGTGATTGCTAATTTTGGATTTTCGGTTTAAACCGAAAAAAACTGTATTACCAATGGACGGTTTATTTTTTCTCACATGGTTTTTTGGTCGGTTTTTTTAAAATAAAAAAATTGACAAAAAATATAAGTATCCGACCAAAACAAGCAAAATACCGGTCCGATCGGTCCGGTTTCACCCTTAGCTAGCATAATCTTTTTTTTATTAAATGTAAATACAATTAATAAGTTGGTGCTAGAGACTTACTTGTTGATTCGATTAGTGTAGAAAGGTGAAATATCTATTGATTTACTTGCCCTGAAAAATTGAAGAGTCTCCCCGATGAGGGGCAACCCCATTGAGCCAGGTGGTAAAACTCCATTGCAATTTGGGTTCCTCCACTTGTACACGAAATAAGTGAAAGCTACCACTCCTATGGTGAATATGAACCCTCCAATTAAAGACACCATCTCTCTAGCTTGGCTCTCTCAATAACTTAAATAAAGAGGATTTATGTATGATTGTGAAGAATGTTCAACTTTATATAAACGGAGTACGTTGCTAAAGAATTTGTGGGGGTACAAATTGCATGCACTAGAAATTGACACACTTTCGCTCCTACTCGATCATACTGATAATGTGATGATTAGTTGTTCTTTCCGTCATTAATTCATTCTATCTAGGGCTAGCAATGATGCGGTGAAAATCAAATAATTATAGTTTTTCGCACCATTTATCGTAATGGCTAAACCACACCATTATGATGTGGTGTGGTTATGATGATGAGTTTTGTACCCATAATGGATATAGTTATGGTATTAGGTCTATAACCGCATTATTCAATCACAGGACAACGCCTATATGTATATTACTTATTTATGTAGGTAAGTCACCTGCGCGCGACGCGTGGGTCATGCACCCTAGCACATGTAAATTTAGTTTTTGTAAAGGGTAATTTTAAAGTGTAAATTTTTTAATGAAAAATCCATAGAAAGTTGTCAAGTAACACATGTCAAGTAATTATTGTTTATAAAGTGGAAAGAGAATGTTGTTATGCATTGACATGTGGACACCTTTTTGGAAAAAAAAAAAAGCATAATATATTTAATCTGGGGACATATGTGATAATCTGTGTTGAAGTATAAAGACTAAACCACACCTTCACCTATCACCTTAAGGTTTTAGAATAGTTGGTCAAGTGGTTAGTCTTAACTTTCACATGGTATCAGAGCGTGTAGGTTCAAATCTCCGTAGCGCCAGTTTAAACTCCTATTTAAAATTTCACGTGTTGGACCACACTTGAGGGGGAATGTTGAAGTATAAAGACTAAACCACGCATTCCCTATCACCTTAAGGTTTTAGGATAGGAGATGTAGGGCTGGGCATGGTTCGGTTTTTGGCCGAACCGGTTCAGAACCGAACCGGAACCAGATTTTAGGTTCAGTTGGTTTTCTGTACCAGGTAAGAACCGAACCAGATTTTAGGTCATAGAACCGAACCATAGGAGAACCGGTTTTGAACCTTTTTTCATTTTTTTTACTAAAATTCAAAATATACGGCCAATATAGAACTATTCCTAAGTTAAGTTTCGAGTTCAAAACTAAACTCAATTGACTGTAGAACTGATATGAGCTAACATAATATATAATAACTATATATAAGTAAACAAATCTGCTACGACCACCTATATATCCAATATGAACCAAACCCAAATAGTGAAGGATCTACCCTATGGGTGTAAACGATTCAAGCTACTCGTGAGCTTCTCAAGATCGGTTTGGTCGATATTCAAATTCGACTCGCTAAATTTCGAGTCGAGTTGAACTTTTTTTGATACCGGGTCGAGTTCGAGTTCACTTGTACTCGACTCGAGAGGCTCGCGAGCCTAATCGAGCTTTTTTGTTCTGCATATTCGAGTCGAGTTCGAGTTTTTCGAGTTTTACGTAATAATATTATATATGTATATATTGAGTCGAGGAAGAGCTCGACCTCGAGCTAAGATGCACCATTTATTATTTAATTGAATTTTTAACCTTATCGAGCCGAACTTGAACATGTCAAGTATGGCACCGAGTCGAGCTCGAGCTTGAAAAATTAAGGCTCGGTCGAGTTTGAGCTCGAGTAAACTGAGTCGAGTCGAGCTTGCCGGATACTCGGCTTGTTTATAGCCCTTTAATCTACCTAAAAAAAAAGATGCAAGAGTGTGTTACTATTTAACAATTTAGGCTTCATGTAATAAAAGTGGTTCTGAAAAACTGGTTCAAAACCAGTTCGGAACCTGTTTTGAACCAGTTGAAAACCGCTCCATATATTCCTTATCAAAACCGAACCATTTAAGAACCGGTTCAGTCAGAACCGGTTTGTATTGGTTCGGTTCCTGTTTGGTTCCGGTTCGGTTCGCCCGAACCGATTTTTATGCCCAGCCCTAAGGAGATGTACTAATTTCATTCAATAAAATTGCAATCTCTTCTATTTATTAATCAATGTTGGGCGTTCTCTTTATTAAAGAGCAGTGCTTGTGATTTAAAGAAGGAACACATACAGTTCACAATGTGGTACATAGCTAGGGAGATAGATATAAGATGATCACATTTGAGAAATACGTGCTTGAAACTCCTCATCCTTTTCCAACTTAGCCATGTCTTCCTCATTCCAGTTAACATAAGCTTCAATTCCATCTCCCGATTCGGTATCGGCGAAAACAACCAGATTGTCCACCGGGAACGAAGGCACACCGACCCATGTCGGTTTCCCCCATCCAAAATCAGACTCATACATCGGAAATCTGCAGAAGCTCGTGAAGCTAATCACATTCACTTTAAAATGATTATCATCGCCGTACTGTGACGACATTCTCTTCATCATGAAATACACTTGATCTTCCCCCTTGCCGAGTTTCCGCACATACTCGCCATCTATTGTACGAGTGGCCTCTTGCATTTTAGGTATTAAGTCGACATAATCCGATCCCTCTGTGTCAGGGGATGAGTACATTGTCATCACCACTCTGTAGAGGTTGCCGAAGGAATGCTCCGGTAATGGCGGCTCGGACCTTGTCCTCAGATTCACGGTTTGAATCATGATGCAGGGTTTTGCAGGATCGGAATGCACTTGAGTTGCGGCCGCTATTCGGCTCCATATAAAGGCCGATAGAACCCCCACACGAGACGGTGATGAGGCCGAGTACTTCGCCTTGAGAGCATCAATCGCGTCCGATTTAAATACGAATCTCTTCGAAACACTACAAGAAATCTAGTCGTTTGTGAGATATTTATTTGTCCGGACATATAACCTTATTTGTAAGGGAATGTCAACTTACAAATAAAACATTCAAAAAAATTATAAGGGAATGGCGACATAAGAAAAAACGTTATATTTTTTAAGAGTTTTTTTAAGCTTGCTGTAGGCGTCGCAGTGTTTTTCGCAACGGTGATCAGAAATGACATATGTACTTGCATCAGCAAAAGCGTAGCTAGTTTCATGAAGACTCATTTTTGAGTCGCCACATAAAGTATTTATACCGTCACAATAAGTTATTTTTCTTGTAAACTTGGTTAGAAAATTGGGTAAAAAAATCTCTCACAAAATTTTGAGCTTGTAAAAGAATTTCACTAAAAACTTGATAATTCCCATAAAAAATCTTATAATTTGTAAGAGATTGTTTTCCTTAATAAAAACGTTATCACAAATTACCAATTTTCTCGTAATGAAAAGTTCTTTTTGGTTGTAGTAGTATTGGCTATCGGTTGTGCAGCTTCTTCGAGTTCGGCAATCGGAGGGAAGAGCTTTGCAGTTACAAACTCCGGTGACGGTGTGTGATCATCAGCTCCACGGCAGATTGCAGCCCAAGTCTTCGTAAACATGAACATTGACAAGCCATCTGCAATCCTGTGGGAAATGCAAAGACCGATGGCGATACCGCCGCCACATTTCTCCTCGAAAACGTTGAATTGGACGCCGAGGACGACGTCGCTCAAATCACCGAGAACGAAAGGGACAAACTTGCGCAGCCCTCGGGGATCCGGGTTTCGGACAACATCGGAGAGTCGGGAATTCACGACTCGGGTTTCGATAAACGGTATGCCTTGATCGTTGCATTCGACGAAATTGCGGCCGCCTTTGTGTCGTCCGGCTAATGGGTAAAAGAGAGTTAGGGTTTCAGAGAGGGAGGTTTTCAAGCGGGACAATACAATATCCGAGGTGTAGAATAGGACTAAGGAGGTATAGACATGAGGCGACATTTGGTCGAGAAAAGAGAGCTGGTAATGCTTAAGGTGTGGTGGAGTCGGAGCAGATGGCTTAACAATGCATTTAGACACAACCTCCATCTTAACTTCTTCCATTGTATAATAGATATTCTTCACTTCAGTTTATAATAATTGGACGGCCGGTGTGGATAGCTAGCTAGAGAAGCAGGGTTTCCATATTTTTGCTAGTTTCTCATCTTTACCGAGTTTAGGGTTTTTCAAGTGAGGATCGATCAAGATCCATGAGATCTACGCGTACCACTAAACTCGCCTCCTCTCACGCCACTCATTTTTTTTTGTTAAACCGGTCATTCTCTCTCCTCTCTCATCTTTTCCAATAAAAGAAATGAGGTCGTTATCATAAACCCTCCTCCGTAATGTAATGTTCGGATCTCCTGCTCACGGTTTGAAATTTTTTCCGATTATACACCAGCATATGCATTGATTCCGTCAACGTAATCCCACCAGCAGCCTAATATGTGGCCACACAGAACCTATCTTTTAAACATGCCACCGCGAAGTGTCTCCTGAGGGTTTTGAATCTGGGAGTTCACCACACACGTTACTAGTAAGGAATGCACTATGTTAATCATTAATGATGTGGGAGATTTTCAAGTGTCTGATTTTGGCGAGCGAGTACACTTTTTCGGGCAAAAATGACGATCTGAGAAAGACCCATAGTAAACGATTAGATTTGACGTTTTCGGCCAAATTCATTCTCTTAGAGTGTTAAAAGCGTAATTTTATATTTCTCTAGGTCTTCTGTCAATTTTCGGTTTTCGTTGGAATTAGTAGATAATTTCAGAATTTTCTAGAGTTAAGTTTTTTTTTTTTTTTTTTTTTTATTAATTTTTTTCCAGTATTTAAGACTCTGTTAGCCGTCGTTTACATTTAGTTGAATTATTATATGAAAAAATTGAGGTTTTCCTCAAACCACGCGTCAGATTTTTTATATTCCTTATATCAACGAATTATGCGCTTTCTATCTCTGATCACGCTGCATCACAATGGCTAAAGTCTCCTTCTAGTGGTGTCTTCGTAGAGTGTTAACGTTGCATCTACGAGACATTTTGCTGATCTCATTGAAGTTCTCCGACTCCGTGTTGGGTCGGAAATTTCATAACCTGGTATGCAGTATAGGGAACGATACAGTTTATATTGAGAGTTGTTCTTCCAAATATGACATTTTAGGTGTCCATGTCGTCGACAAATACAAATAGCACTTTAATTTGGAGCGCCTTCCACCGTTGCCCCAGAATTACTAGGAGTTGGATTGCTCCTAAAGGATAAGTAGTCCTGACAATGAATCCTATCAAGGGAGAATTCATTTTGTGGAGGTTTTTCTTCTAATACCCCATTTTGGCGACGACACTCTAGGCTAACACATCTGTGGAGCTTCCCCCATCAATCAACACTTTTTTTTACCTCAAACCCACGACCAGAGTATCCTCCTGAGGTTGTGCAACTGTCGACAAATCATCATTATAGAAAGTGATGGCGACAAGTAGGGGTGTAAAAGAATCGGCTCGGTCGATATTCGAATTTGACTCGCTAAATTTCGACTCGAGTCGAGCTTTTTCTGAAGCCGAGTCGAGTTCGAGTTCACCGGTACTCGACTCGAGAGGCTCGCGAGCCTAATCGATCTTTTAACTTTTGCCTATTCGAGTCGAGTTCGAGTCCGAGCTCGAGTTTTTCGAGCTTTAAATAATAATATTATATATGTATATATTGAGTTCAAGTCGAGTTCGAGCTCGAGCCAAAAGCCTAATCGAGTCGAGTTCGAGCTCGAGCTAAGGTGCGCCGTTTACGATTTAATTGAAAAAATATAACCTTATCGAGCCGAGCTCGAACTCGTCGAGTATGACACTGAGTCAAGTTAGAGCTCAAAAAATTAAGGTTCGGCCGAGTTCGAGCTCGAGCTCGAGTAAAATGAATCGAGTCGAGTCGAGGTTGCTAGATGCTCGGCTCGACTCGTTTACAAACCTAGCGACAAGGTCTAGTTCTCTTCCTCTAATTTCTTGCGTAACAATCTCCTTGAGGATTGTTACGCAAGAAATTTTAGGCGATGAACAACTACAAGCATCTTATGTTCTTCTAAACTGGCACTTACACTGACACGAATCGAACCCTGTTTTCGAATTCACAAATTCTAAATTCCTTCTATGGACAACACACCTTCTAATTAATTATGAAGTCAACTAGTAAGAGAATATTATTCATTTGAACATACAGATGAAGAAGGCATGTTGAAAAGTACAATACATATATATATATATATATGTAGGGAAAAGAAATACAGATAATTAAGATGATTGCTTTTATTATGATGATGATGAAATGTTTGAAATTCAAGTAATTAAGCAAAGCAAGAAAAAGGAAGCTAAGCAGTGGAGGCATGCATATCCATAACGTCACCACCTTGTTTCTTCAACACCTTGATGTAAACTCCATCGCCAAACGATAAGAAGGGGGTCCTAATAATATCTCCGCCTTTGATTTTTTCCCATTTGTAGTTGGACACAAATACATTAAGAAAAACCACCATTAGTGCAGTCGACAATTCGGACCCTACACAAGTTCTCATCCCCCACCCGAACGGCATAAAATGCTTTGCCACCGTGCTCGAACTTAGATCCTGTCCATGTCAATAATCTTCGGTCAAAAACGGGTTTTACGTAAAGAGAAAAATAATATAAAAAGTAGATTCGTAAACATAAAACATAAGTTTCTACCTATTTTTGCTGAAATTACATTAGTAATGAAATATATAAATGTACATATATGTAAAAGAAATATGAAAATAGTAAATAAACTCATTAATAGCCGATAACGTTTTTTTTTTTCAATAAAAGATATGGGCAAACCAGTACCTTAGCCGTCACGGTGAACAATTGTTTGTGGAATCGTAAGAAGGATAGACGGGTCAAAAGAGAAGCGTGAGCCCATATCTTAATTGAGATTTTAGTGTTTGAGAAACGTAAATTAGAAAGAGATGTTGATGGGTCTAGGACTCTTGGATATTATTAAATGATTAATGGATATTGAACATGAATGAAATAAGAATATGTTTTGAATCAATAGAAGATGATTTGAACCACAAATTAAAATTCATGAAAAAAATCCTCGTATGTTGGGTTGATAAATTTTGAAGGTTTGTCGTAATTTATTAGATTTGAATTTTTTTTAACAAATAATAAAAAAATCTAGAAACTTATAAAATTTACATTTTTACCATTTTTTACGACTCTGCGCGCGTTTCCACCCAGAAGCGACTATAGTTACGTTTTAACTCGTTTTTATAGTCAAGGCGTAAAAACAAAAGACCTATAATTTAATATAATTATTGGTACATATATATTGGTATATATATTATATTACCTTCCAGCGCCACGGGTTGAATGAGAGTGGATCGTGGTAGATTTCGGGGTTCATATGAGCAACTGATCCAGCTATCATGATTGTCCATCCTTTAGGTATTGTGTATCCTACAATTAATATCAGAGAAGAGGAGATAATTCTAGAGATAGAGATGAAATAAGTCTCATACTATATTATTTATTTATTATAAACTTGATTGATATTGGCGGCCCTTTAATTAAAATATTTATATATTGAGCGCATCACTAAATATTTATATACCATTCACGTGGATATCTTTGACTGCTCTCCTCATGAGTATTGGCACAACGTTCGCCATTCGTAGCGATTCCTTAACGACCTGAATTTACATCCCCGATCGTGAATTAAAAAAGTTAACATGGGCAAAAAGGCAATTCAATAAATATATGTTGGAATATATATTCGCTAGTAATTGATAATAATTAACTCTAGAGAGTTAAAAAGTTTTTTGGTGTTATATGTTTGATCACTGTCAGCTTTTGTGACATATGTTTGCATTTTGTAATTCATCCGTTGAACAACAGTTAAGTTTGATCGTTAAATAGTTTTATTTTGTTCAATTTAGTCCCTAATATTTTTCCGGCCACCGCCCAGAAATAAACGAATACGATGAATGACACATTAATTACATACATGCGTTGTAAAGGTCATGGATTTGTACTCCTTCCACGATAACGTACTTTGATCTCCATTATCTTTTCGATCTTGAAGTATTCCATCTTGTTCTTTCTGTAGAAATTTGCATGTTACCATATATAATCCATATATATCTATCTATCAATAATAACAAGTAAAAAGCAATCACCTCTATTTCTTTCACCGCGTTGGGATGATCGGAGAGATGGATAATAGCTATGCATATGGTGCTTGAGATGGTTTCATAGGTTGCCATTAAAACAGCCAACATGGCGTAGAGAACAAAATCCTCGGTTAGGAAACTCTCGGTTTTCATTCCGTCGAGCAAGAGATCGAGAAGATCACCTCTGCGCTTCTCTGGCGACGCTAATCTTTCTTTCATTAAGCCTTTCAGTACTCGTAGCAACGATTTTTGGTTCTAAATTTTAGTACACTCAAATAAGTAAACTTTTGATAAGTGATGAAATAAACCACTAATTAAGAAGTATATAGTACAATATAAAGTACCTTCATGCACTTATGGTATGTGGTTCCGGGTATGTTGAGAGGGAATGCCATCATGCCTTGTATGATGGGATTGATACTTTCGCTCATATGTCTCTCTTTAGATTTCTTCGCATCATACCCAAATAGCAGATTTGTAGTTAAATCCAACGCCATCTATTAAACAACACGCAGAAAAAGATTGATGAATCTTAGTGGTTAAAATCATGGTATTGATGATATTGATCAGATCATACAATTTACAGACATCAACTATACTTGGAACTATGGGTTAAGAACCTATAATCTGTCTGAAGTTTGCCCTATGTGAGGTTTTGATGTATAAAGTTTAAATTGTTAGTATTGACTGTCTGAAGTTTCAACTTTATTGAAATTTGGTGTCTCCGTCCAAATTTACTGTTAAAATTGACAAAACTTGGTCATGTGCTTGTCACATGACCCAATAAAAAAATCCCAAAATTGTCCCTAGTTGGGTGGTGGCCCACCGGAGTGGGATGGTGGCCGGCCGGAGTAGGGTGGTGGCCGGCTGGAGTATGGTGGTGGCCGTCTGTAGTTGGGTGGTGGCCGGCGGCTGGAGTAGGGTGGTGGCTTGTCGGAGTTGGGTGTGGCCGGAGTAAACATAAAAGTATCATGGGCAATTTTGATTTTTCACATCATTCAGTCAAATTTGACAAAAGAAAAAAAAGGACGGAAAACTAAATTTCAACAAAGTTGAAACTTCAGACATCCAATATCAACAATTTAAACTTCGGACACCAAAATGTCACATGGATCAAACCTCAGACAGTTTATAAGTTGTTAACCCTGGAAATATATATGTATGTCAAATCTTACCGTCGCAGTAGCTCTTTTAAGCTCAATAGTACCCGAGGCCAATGCCCATGCACGTAAAGTTTCTTTTGATATATTCTCAACTTGTGTAAGGATACTTTCCTTAATTTTTTCGATGCCTATCTGGCTCAAGATTGTGTTTCTTATGAACTTGTGGATGTAGCCTGTCGAATTAGTTGGAACTAAGTCGTGTTTGGCAGAGTCATTTAGTCCAAGGACATTGGCAATGGCATCCATGTACCACATCTCTACTAACTTCCCTTCCTCTTGCAATATATAATGGTTCAACTCAGGGTCCGTTGAGACCACCACGGGTCGACCCACCAAGCTTGTCTTGAAAACCCGTCCGTACCTTATAATATAGTGTGTATATATGTTAGACGAATCTAAGAGCAAACAAAATAAGAGACTTCTATAACTACGTTAAACAGAACAATAGCTCATGGCTTAGTTCGAAGAGCTCAAGAAAAAAAAATCACGAAAAAAATAGGCATATAATTAAGGATATATTCAGTTAAACCTAGCTAACACACGATTAGGTATGCAACTAAGGTGAATTTTACAGTATATATACTTAATAATGTGTGGTTTGTTCTATATTAGCTACAAACAATGAGTTTATATTATTATGAAAACCTCTCGTCCCATTAACTTATTAGCATTTTGTATTAAATATAATATACGTTTACAACTTGTACATTTTTTGTTAATCAATTAGTTGACCGTCATAGTTAACCGTTAAATAGTCACGTGATCACTTGTACATACCTAGCCCCGGATTTTCATTTTGTTCAGTTTAGTCCTCATATTTAATTTATTGACCTAACTTTTTATTAAAGTTAGGACAATAAAATTTAAGGACTAAACTGAATAAAAAAAAATTTGGGGCTAGGCATGTGCAAGTCCCGTGACTATTCACGGTCAACTCTGACGGTCAACTTACAGATGGACCAAAAGTGTACAAGTTGCAAACGTATAGTACAAAAAATATACCCAAAAAAATGTCACAAAAAAAGTCAAACATGTGATACAAAAAGACCAATTAACACAAGCATATATATATATATAGAACATAAACCTTATTTATATGGTGATGATAATAACATAAAACTTAACTACAAGTAGCTAGAGACACTTACTTATTGATTCGATTCTTGAGGAAAGGAGAAATATCTACTGATTTATTAGGAGTAAAAAATTGAAAGGTCTCTCCAATAAGAGGCAACCCCATGGAACCAGGTGGTAGAACGCCGTCGTATTTAGGGTTCTTCCATTTGTATATCCAATAAGCCAAAGCTCTCTCTCTCTCTCTCTCTCTCTCTCTCTCTCTCTCTCTCTCTCTCTCTCTCTCTCTCTCTCTCTCTCTCTCTCTCTCTCTAGATCGGGGACTAAACTTGGAAAAAAACGACATATTCGGATATAATATTAGTGAAGTAAAACCACGGGAAAATGATGTAGGGGTTGAGTCTCTTAATTATAAATCTCTCGTGGTTCAAACTCTTAGAGAATATAACAATCTTTATAGGTAATACTAATTACTCTTTCGAGCTGACGAAAAAATGTGAGTGAAAATTATTTTATATTTGTGAAGTAAATATGCTAAAGATGGTGTTTTTGGACATCGAACCCTCGTTGTAATTTTTTTTTTTTAAACGTTAACAAACGACAAGAGACTTATCCCTTTAGAATATTTTCCAAAATAGTTATACAATACATAAACTTATTTTTTTTTTTTTTTTAAAAAAGTTAGTTCAAAAAATTGATTTAAAAAAACAAAGTGATATATGTTGATCTAAAGATGGTGCGGACATTCGCACTCACTGGTCACAAAAAGGGCGCGTGACTCTCGTAAAAGGTTATATCTATTTACTGATCGACAAAAAGAAATGCTCGGACTACTTCACTCTCATATTCGGGGAAAGATTCGCACTCAACCATCCTCCCTTCAAATAGTAAAATCAGTGTATGTCAAGTTGCAACTTGATACGAAAAGAATGGAAGAACATGGGCCTTCGACTTTTTATTTGATGAGAGGACTGACTGGTCTTTGGTTTGGAAGATGCAAGTCCCTCCTAAGATTAAGAATTTTGTTTGGAGGATGGCCACAAACTCAATTGCCACAAATGACAACCTTGTTGGGAGAGGGGTTAAGTGTTCTCCTTGTTGTCCTTTCTGTAAGGAAAGAGAGACCATTGAACATGTCAATTTGCTTTGTCCATGGGTTGCTGCTGTTTGGATGGAAGGTCTTGGCATGGTCATAAACCGTGTTGGTCTGAGAAGAATTGAAGTATGGATGAGAGAAGTAGTTGAACGTATGACTTCGAGTAAGGAAAAGGAGACGCTCTGGGCGAAACTGGGCTTCCTGGTGTAGCATATCTGGAAGGAGAGGAGCAAGGCTGTTTTTGATAAGTCGAAGCCAAGTTCATCTGCTGTGCTGATGAGGTTCAATTCTGCACTTGAGGAGTATTGCAAGTTAAAAGTTCCTAAAATGCTGGACTCTTCCAAGAAGAATATAGGTTGCTGGATTAAGCTTGCAGAGGGGGTGGTTAAATTAAATTGTGATGCTGCTCTTGATCCTACGACTGGACACGCTGGTTTGGGTGTTGTGGCAAGGGACAGCTCTGAGGTGTTGATTGATGGAAATTTCTCTAGTTGTGAGGGTGACTCTGTGGTCAAGCTTCTGCTATTCATTTGGTCTTCTCCCTAGCGTGCCGGAATGAGTGGAGGAAAATAAATGTGGAATCGGACTCGTTGAGCGTGATTTCTCAATTACAAGCAAAGGAGGACAATTTTGATTGGTGTCTCACCCCTATTTTTATGGATACTAGGAGGTTGTCGTGCGTGTTTGAAGAAATATCCTGATCTTTTGTTAAAAGAGGTTCGAATCGCTCTGCGAATTGGGTTGCTTACCAAGCCAAAAAGAGGACGTGCCCAGTTGATTGGGTTTTAAACCCACCGTTCTCTTTACTTTCATTGTTGGTTTCTGATTGTAATTACAACCCTCCTTAGTTTGAGTTGATAATAAAGTTTATTCATGGCAAAAAAAAAAAAAAGTAAAACCACAGGAAAATGATGTAGGGGTTGAGTCTCTTAATTATAAATCTCTCGTGGTTCGAACTCTCAGAGAATATAGCTGACGACCTAATGTAAGTGAAAATTATTTTATATGTGTGAAGTAAATATGTTAAACATGGTGTTTTTGGACATCGAACCCTCGTTGTAATTTTTTTTTTTTTTTTTTTTAACGTTAACAAACGACAAGAGACTTATCCCTTTAGAATATTTTCCAAAATAGTTATACAATACATAAACTTAATTTTTTTTTTTAAAAAAGTTAGTTCAAAAAATTGATTTAAAAAAATAAAGTGATAGATGTTGATCTAAAGATGGTGCGGACATTCGCACTCACTGGTCACAAAAAGGGTGCGTGACTCTCGCAAAATGTTATATCTATTTACTGATCGACAAAAAGAAATGCTCGGAGTACTTCACTCTCATATTCGGGGAAAGATTCGCACTCATCCATCCTCCCTTCAAATAGCTGAAACACTTAGTAGTTTCGTTAAATTTATTTTCCTAATGTGTCGCATCCTCTCTAATCGGATAATGTACTGATGGATCAGATATTTGACTCACTCTTCTTATTCTAGATTGTGCATCACCGTTGTGATCTTGACAAGTGTCCATGATGTAATTGATTTTTTTCGATTTTTTTTTAAAACCTATTGGATTGGTGAATATTAGACGGAAAATATTAAAACTACGCATGTCAAAATTACAACGGTGGAGCACGATCTGAGATATATGATGAGTGGAGTATGTAATTTGCATCCGTGCTAATGTGGCGGCCTCTCATCTTATTTTTTTTCCTCCAAATTAATAGAAACAACTTCTCTATACGTACACGTGACAACTTGTAGATTATGTTGATCTAAAGCTAATAATAAATTGAGATTTAACGTATAATATTAGTCAACTCCTAGTTAGGGCAAAACATTAGCGTAAAAAATATTCCTTTACATAATTATGCATTTATGATTATTGTTAATTAAGCAATGAAAGTTAGGGACTGCGTGTGAGCGTGACATATAAGATGCGCTGTTCATCACGTGATTATATACAAATACTTGGGATGAACTCGCGCTATGCTATGCGTGTGGGTGAGAATTTTTGCACAAATAAGTGTTAAAAAATTATTTAAATAAATGTGCATAAAGTGAGTCTTATATGTAAGGATTTTCATTATCAATTTTTATTTAAATATGCATTTCATAAAAGTTTGCTGATTTTTTTATTATATATATATATATTCAAAAAAAATATAGGTATCTAATTTTTTTATTAAACCGCGTTGGATGACTTAATATTTATAAATTATTATGATTCGAATAAAGTTAAACTGATAATTATTAGTATAAAATTAGTTTCAAATATATATTTGAGGTTTCATATTAACATATGTATATAATCTATATCACTTTATTGATAAGAGGATACTTAAGAAAATTTTATTTAGTGACGACGAATTTTTTTATTCAAACTCTCGCGTTGTTCTTATTTTCTTTCGAGTATTTAGTCACCTTCCAAACAGTTGGTATGTCACTTTGATGTCGAACGATGAGTAATACTAATTTACATTTTATATATACTAGAGATTTTACCACGTGCAACACACTACCAAATATTTAACGTATGTAAATAAGACAACACTACAACAAATCAGGGAATCGGTGACAATAAAATTGTCACAATTACCTACAAAATTCGTCACAGATGTATTCAGTGACAAATTTTTTGGTTGTCACAAGGCGTCACTAAAACCCGCGTCAGTAATAGTCGGTTCGACGAATTTGCTTAGTTGTCACTGATAAGTTTTCTATAGTCACGACCGTTTTCGCCACTAATAAAAGGACACTAGTGACAAGAGAGCAAACGTCACTGATATAACAGGGACAAGAATAAAAAATCACTGAAATTTATTTATAATTTTTTTTTTCACAAACTAATTAATTTATAAATAATGGCAATTAAAAATATATTTATAAATAACATCAGTTTTTCACAATAATATATATTATTATTCCATTAGAAATAACATGATTCATAATAATAAAGAAAAAATTACAAATACAATTTAACGAATATATCTAATTACAATAAACTTTACCAAAAAATATTACAAAATTGACAATGCAACTTTAACCACTCCATGAAGGCTAATCTCTTAGCCTATTCACTCTGATTCTGTATATACAATAATAATAATAATAATAATCACTAAAATAAAAACGGTTCATCAACCGGCATACTTAACAATTGTCGATGGTTTCCTCGTTCCCTTTAATTCCTCAATTACATCTCTGCCTCTATTTTTCTTGATACTCTTGCTGGAAATCATCAACATGGAACAATTCCATACTCTGCAGCAACAAATCCTAACGATCTGACTTGGGATCTGTTTTGATATTCATCAGATCTGCAAGAAGTTGAAGATTTACGGTCAGATCTTACACAGATCTGTAAAGTAGAGGTGTTGAAAATGAAAAACACGCAGAGATCTATGGTGTACGTAGATAGTGGTACAAAGGACTAACCTGGTCAGAAATGCCTCGATTCATGACTCTTCAAATGCCTGCTTCTAGTTCATGTCGTGACACATCTACTGGCTGTGGCTCTACGAATCCGTGAGCTTGTCCTGTGTAAGTCGTGACTCCGACTTCGTAAAGTGCAGGTCGTCGTCCCCAAGAAAAGAACGAACGAGAAATGGATACACTAGTGGAAGCCAACCAGTTATCAGTAGAAAAAAGCATAGAAGGAGAGTCCCTTTTTGGAGAACAATAATTCACGGCGGATTAGTGGAAAATGGATGGTTGAGATTAAATAGATTAGGGTTTGGAAATTAATAAAGACAAGTTTTGGGCCGAGAGAATGGCTAGTTTAAGAGCCCGATTTAGATTTAGTTATAATTATATAATATTTCAAATATAAAAATTAAGTATATTTTATATTTAGCAAATATATATACAAGGAAAAATGTATTATTATATTATACTTATATATGTTACTAATTCAAAATTAAAATTTTGATGATATAATGATAAGTATATTATGTAATGTGATTATATATATATATATATATATATATATATATATATATATATAATTAAATAGTTGATAATATATATATTAAAATAATACATTTATAAATATTAGATTTTTATGTATTACTATTTTAATTAAGCATAGCATATATTTTACTAGTATATATATAATTATAATATATTGACCTTTTTGAATTTTACCTCTTTTATTCAAAAAAACTATAATTCTGGTTGTGTCATTAACACTATACTTTTGTAGAGATTTCATAATTTTCCCTAATGTGCAATATAGGGTATAAACTAATATACGTAATTGGCATCAATTGATACCCTTATATATATATATAATCCTCGAAACTTGCACCTTTATGTTTACAATTTCTAAAATTTCGCCCACTTTTATCCAAAATTGACTAAACGTGTTTGTGACAATTATGTAATCGTCACAGTTGTATATTGTTAGCGACGATAATTTTTTTTTTTGTAACAATCGTACTTTTTTTAATGGACGTAGTGACGAAATAAGTGGTTGTGACTGAAAATCAGGTCAACGATGACAAAAAAATATTCGCCACTAATATTTGGTAATTTTATCAGTTGTCACTAATGCACATTTTATTTGTGATGACTGAAATTATGTCACAAAGAATTGTCACTAAATTCATGATTTGTTATAGTGCAAGAAACTAAAGTATATACTTTTACATATGATCAGTTACTTATAAATACATATAGTAATCAACTAACTTTTCAAACCTAAAGGTACTCTCAAAGCAGTTTAACAATTAGAAATGTCATATTCGATCTCAATTCACTGAGTGTAGTTAACTTAATGATGAGATGACCCTCTCTTATTTCATTTGTAGCCTCTGCAATATTTCCGGTCTAATATGACATTGGTTGGTTGTACAAGATGATGAACAAACCTCTGCAAAAAAGACAAACAGGAGGGAAAAACATTAATAATGCTAACTCGCCAAAGAGTTGTCTCTATATTTGATATATGCATCGCCAAAGAGTAGTCATTTGTAAAATAGTTTAATTAACCCTCGTCCGTAAATCACGTACCAACATGAGCTTTCGCTGTTATCTTTAGTAACTTTAGAAAACCATTTGCAAACTAAACAAAATTTGGACAATATAACAACTCAATCTACCAAATGTTGTTAAAGAGAAAAAACGAAATGTTATCAATGTGTAATTCAAGATAGATCATTAATAAACAGATAAATAGCCATTTTATCAAAATGTTTCAATAATACCAGAATAATAGTTTGGTATGCATGAAGGTATATATGAATAGGTCATAGGTGTCAGGATGTTGTGATTGTATTCCGTAGTAATCTCCATTCAACCGAGGAATATAAATAGAAGATCTGCAGAAAAAATAAAAGCATTTTTTGTATAGAAATTCTGAAGATGAAAAAGGAAGTACATATTGATAATCTTACGCTTAATCGAAATAAATAATAGCTGATTAAAATCAAATCTTCAATGCACCATGTTTTACATTCTATAGTCAAACATCTTTCATATAAAGAATTGAGTAAGTGAATTACCAATTCGTTTGAAGTGTCACAAAAAAAAGTTAAACCAAATGAATGTTCCATTACATTGCGAGTCATTCACAATTTAAGTAACAAAGCATCCATCAACCATAAGTGTTCAACTTCATTATACACACTTTGACTCAATCCATTAAAGTAATAAACTTGTAACCAGAAATTATTGAAAATATGACCAAATTACAGAATTAGAAGCTCTGGAAAAACAGTTTGAATAATTTGGTTTTTGCACAACATTTAAAAATCGAGAAACAATGTTCGTTTGGGTCTGGATACATGTCTGATGTTGACAACAAACAAACAATAGTACGATGAAACAAATAAGAGTATAACAAAACATAAAGAAAAAGATAGATAGCGAAAGTGTGATTTAGAAAAATACTGAAAAACAAATAAGAGTATAAAGAAAATGATAAATACTGAAAGAAAAATGAATGTGTTGTAAATTAAGAAAAATACTGAAAGTGTTGTAAATTAAGCCTATTAAGGGTCAAATAACATTTTTTAGTAAAAGTTTGGTAGATCATTGCACAATGAATGAGTGGATGGAAGACTTCAAAAGTAAACAAACAAACCATAGACACTTTAACCGTGGGGATGGATTATGGCCGCTCAGAAATACATGTAATAGTACTAGTTATTAACGCGTGCGTTGCACGCATATCGATCGTCTAAGTTTCAAGGGTACAAATTTATCTTAAATTTTCTAATACGATATTTAATTAATACATGTGCAAGTTGAGGGGTTGCGAGAAATGAATCTGTGTGATAAAGAAGAACGACATAATGCAATTCAAAACAGAAAAAATAGAAGATGATAATTAGGTACAAAATTAACTATGTACTAAATTAGCCTCACATGTATATATATTTACAGTAAGAAATAATAATGAGTTGGATCGCGTGAGTTCTTAACGACAAAGTTGTATCTAACTCATCAACTTGAGGAGTGAAGAATGTAAACCGTACTTAACCACTTAGAGTCATCGGTGGAGCAGTTTGGCCTATACAAACGTAACTATACACTTTCCATGCAATTTTATACAATAATACCAACAAAAATTAATTTAACGCTAAAGGAAAATTCAATTCAGTAAAATCTAAAGTTTATACTTGACTTTACGTCAATTACTTATTTATATACTTATTAGGTTGTACCCAATTTGATTAAATTGACATACATAATAACTAAATTAATAGTTCGAGACCCTAAATGTTGGACGATGAGTAACCTGTTATCCGTAAAAGGTCAAAAATTCAAGAGCCGTGGTTGACCCGTATTTGGCAATTTATATGATTTAACAAGTACTTGAAGTTTGCAGAAAAAATCTCAACATGTACTCGAAGTTTGCACAAATTGGTTACATATCATACTTTGGGGACTCAAATCTATAGATATAATGCATTAAGAAGTTAATGATATTTAATGTAACATGTAAGTTAAGCGACCTTAGCAAAAAAAATTAAAGTTCGGACCGGGAGCGTTAAGGTTAAAGTCCTCTCCAAGGCGGCCGGACAACTCGCTTTACCAGTTGGTCCAACCAATTAAATCATCAATTTTTAAATCACTAATGTATGAAGTTTATACTTGAATTCACCTTAAATATTTATTCAACTACTAATTAGGATATACCTAATATGATTGAATTTACAAACACAAGAACTAAATCAATAGTTCGAGTCAATTAGTATTGAACATTGAGTAACATATTATATGTAAAGTCAAACTTCAAGAATCACGTTTGATCCATATTTTGATATGTTATATGAGTTGACAAGTGACTGATTTATGTAATACAAAAATGTCAACAGTCGGAACATCCCCAAATCTGTGATACGGTGATGGAAAAATGCATGCACCCGACAATTGCACATATTGAATGCATATGATATGTTAAGGTTGACTCTAATTGATAAATATACTTGATTGAGAAGTTAATAATAACTACGGTGACCTGTCAATTAAGATCATAAAAAATAAAAATAACAAAATGTAACAAAATGATAATAATGACTAAATCATTAATTTTATAAAATTATGGGAACTATATAATAATAATAAAATTTTCAAAAGGTACTTATTGGGGTGAGGACAACCCTCACTTACTTTTTATATTGGTATATAAAGATAATCTAATTTTGTTCAGAACTCTCGTATATGCTGCAGATGCTACCTAAGACTATATAGTTACTAAAATAACTATTAAAAATCAATTTCAAAATATAATAACACACTATATTACTGTCGAAACAAATTTTATCATTTATACTAAAAGATTTGTCAATGCAATAAGAAATAATGGATAAAGGATCACGAACATACCGATCGATTCTCACATACACCAATTGTCGGTTGATCTTCTTCAAGCCCCGGTTTGAATAAGCCGGAGCACTGCACCGTGGACTAATTCAGGGAGGTGACAAGCCGGTAGCATTGGCCGTGAACGGAATCGGGGAGTTGAAAAAATCAGAGTACTAGGTGTGGTCCGAGTCGGAGCCGTGGTCGGAATCTGGGAATTGAGTAAATCGGAATACTATGTGGTCTGAACCAGGGAATTGACTTACCAGGACCATTGGCCGTGGTTTGAGAGGAGTGACCGCAGTCGCACAACGTAAATTGGAGCATCGGACAAGGAGTTGTAGGATGACAAGGAGCATCGGACATAGTTCTGTCTTCATCTTTACACTTTATTATACCAATAACTGGAATCAGAGTCACATGAAAAGCATTTAATGTCACGCAGGATAGTCCTTAATAATTAACTTCCATGCCTTAAGCAATGAACTGTAGTCACTAAATGCGTTATGCAAAGGAAATATCTTATAAGTTATTTGTCTCAACTTCACGCTTATTACGTTCATGTTATAATGACAGGTGGAATGAGAATAAGACAAGTTCAACTAAGCTCTAGCACGACCATTTCGTGATGATAAGTCATGATTTCTTCTCACATTAATTATATCCCATACTATATTATCTTTTGGTATGCAAATAAATAGACAAATAATATAGGATTAAGAACCTATAAACTGTCTGAAGTTTGCTCCATGTAAGATTTTGGTGTCTGAAGTTTAAAATGTTAAAATGGACCGTCACATATTTCATTTTTATTGAAATTTGGTGTCTCGGTGTGATTACTTTAGAGAATCTAATCTCGACGAAACCGACTGTCAAATAGAAGCTATCATGCACGCTCCCTTCTCGTCACCTTACTGGGACCGTCACCTAAGAAGGTGGCCACATCCGCACATGTAAATCTCGCTCTATTGTCGCTGAAAATCACTCCACACCACTTTGCTAGAAACATTTTCTTTCGGATGTTCAAGGTTTAGGAGAAATTTGGCGTTTTTATAAAAAAAAGTAAAGAATGGTGGATTATAAGTGGGTGAAAGGGTCGATGAAAATATTTGAATGGAAAGAAAAAGACGCGCAAAGACACCAAATTTCAACAAAAATAAAACCTAGGATTATCCATTTCAACATTTCAAACTTTATACACTAAAATCTCACATGGAGTAAAGTTTAGACAATTTATAGATTTTTAACCCAATAATATAATATACATTATAACGTGAACTCCGTGTATATGAGACTAATTAGGTAGCTATCCCATTTTACAAGATTGCCCACATGTCCTGCTTATTATATAAGGTTGTCGCCGTTTCTCCTTTAGCTATCCATCATCCATCACAATAATGGAAGAAGTTAAGATGGAAGTTGTGTCTAAATGCATTGTTAAGCCATCTTCTCCGACTCCACCGCACCTTATGCATTACCAGCTCTCTTTTCTCGACCAAATGCCGCCTTCGGTCTATGGCGCCTTAGTCCTATTCTATAGCAGCAGCTCTTCCGATATTGTATTGTCCCGCCTTAAAACCTCCCTCGCTGAAACCCTAACCCTCTTCTACCCTTTAGCCGGACGCCACAAAAGCGGCAGCACTTTCATCGACTGCAACGACCAAGGCATACCGTTTATCGAAACCCGAGTCTCGAATTCCCGACTCACCGATGTTGTCCGAAACTCGGATCCACAAGGGCTGCACAAGTTTGTCCCTTTCGTTATCGATGATCTGAGTGACGTCATCCTCGGCGTCCAATTCAACGTGTTTGAGGAGAAATATGGCGGCGGTATCGCCATCGGTCTTTGCATTTCCCACAGGATAGCAGATGGCCTGTCCATATTCATGTTTACAAAGACTTGGGCTGCAATCTGCCGTGGAGCGACTAATCGACCACCACCGCCGGAGTTTGTATCTGCAAAGCTCTTCCCTCCGATTACCGATCTCGAAGAACCGATAGAGAATACTACTACTACCAAAAAGAAGATCTTTTCAAAGAGATTCGTATTCAAACCGGACGTGATTGAGGCCCTCAAGGCGAAGTACTCGGCCTCATCACCGTCTCGCGTAGGGGTACTATCTGCCTTTATATGGAGCCGATTAGCGGCCGCAACTGATCAAGTGCACTCCGACCCTGCAAAACCCTGGATCATTATTCAGACAGTGAATCTGCGGACAAGGTCTGAGCCGCCATTGCCGGAGAATTCCTTCGGGAACCTCTTCAGAGTGGTGATGACAATGTACGAATCCCCTGATGCGGCGGAGGCCAGATCAAAGTATGTCGACTTAATACCGAAGATGCAAGAGGCGGCTCGTACAATAGATGCGGAGTTTGTGCGAAACCTGAGCAAAGGGGAAGACCAAGTGTATTCGATGATGAAGATAATGGCGTCACAGTACGGCGGTGATTATCACTCTAAAGTGAATGTGATTACATTCTCAAACTTATGCAGGTTTCCGATGTATGAGTCTGATTTTGGATGGGGGAAACCAACATGGGTTGGTTTGCCTCTGTTCTCGGCTCACAACTTGGTCGTTTTCGTCGATACCGAATCAGGAGATGGAATTGAAGCTTATGTTAACTGGAAGGAGGAAGAAATGGTTAAGTTGGAAAAGGACGTGGAGTTTCAAACGCGTGTTTCTCGATTGTAGTCATCTCAATTGAATTATGAGTTGATAACTAAAAAATTGTCCAAGATTTACCTATGTTAAAATTAGGTGTCTGAAGTTTTAAATGTTAAAATTGACTGTTCCAAGTTTAATTTTTATTGAAATTTGGTGTTTTTGCGCGTCTTTTAATCTTCATTCAATCATTGTCATCAACCCACCCACCCACTCATAATCCATCATTCTTTACTTTTCAAAAAATCGTCAAATTGCACCAAAAATTGAACATTAAAAAAAAAAGTTTCTAGAAGAGTGGTGTGGAGCCATTTTACAAGGACAACATAACGAAATTTATTTGCGGATGTGACCAACTTCTTAGGTGACATTCCCGGCAAGATGACAAGAATGGAGTGTGTTTGGGGGCTCGAATTTGACAGACGGTTTCGTCGAAATTGACTTCTATAAAGTAATCACACCGAGACATCACATTTTAACAAATTAAAACCTTGAACACTACAGTTTAACATTTGAAAGTTCAGACACCTAATTTTAACATAGACCTTGTACAGTTTTTTAGTTATTAACCTTGAATTATTATATCTCCTCTCCCTAAAATAAACAATTTGATCATCACAAACACAAATTCATAATGAGAACGCCTAATGCCCATGCATACACTAGTACATCGAACATTTATTGATCAATAATAAACTGAAAGACAACAATTAAGAAAAGAAGCATAAATTGAAGATACATTAATTGAAATATTATTTCATGCGAAAGAAGTTAAGAAGCAATATGTCTAATGCACCTTGGTAGCAATGACACACAACTCGTTCTGCCGTTTAACAATTTTACCGAAAGACTCATCCATGTCGAGTTCTTGAGGGTTGTGTCCATTTGGTAACTTCCAATCAAAGTGATACAGTAAAGCTGCTAAGAGCAACTCCATACCTGCATTTGCAAATGTTATGCCTGGGCACATCCTTTTTCCAGACCCAAAAGGAAGAAACTGGAAGTAGCTTCCATTGAAATTCACAGGAGAGTCTAAAAACCTTTCGGGATAGAATTTTTCCGGGTTGCTCCAATACTTAGGGTCCCTACCTATAGCCCAGAAGTTGATCACGATTGAGGTTTTGACAGGCACATCATAGCCATTGATCTTGAAATTTTGTATTACCTCTCTAGGAATAATTGGTCCAGGTGGATGAAGCCTAAGAGTCTCCTTAATCACTAGTTTCAAGTACTTGAGCCCTTCAACATCTGATTCTTCTATCTGTTTTTTACCTTTCAAGTGCATGGCCTCTCTTACCTCAGTCTGCGCCTTACTCATGGCCGCCGGGTTCTTCAACAGCTCAGACATTGCCCATTCTAATGTTACCGATGATGTCTCAGCACCTGCAACAAAGATATCCTAACAAACAAAAAAGAAAAATTAGGTTTAAATTCGTACGTAGCTTAATTAACATTATTTATACTGTAACAACACTTATGTACCATAATGACGCCTTTGATGTTGCTTGTGGTCACGTGGATTCCTAGGTCGTTAGACTCCTGAATACTTAGGAAGATGTCTACTAGATCCTCTGCTGTCGAGGAATTACTATTGTTCTGGTTCTTGTCATCCCTTTTGTTTCTGTGGTTGGTTAGGATGTCATCCATTATTTTGTTTATCTTGTCATAGAGTAGATGCATCTTTGTCTTCAAACCAAGAATATGGCGAAACATTCTTATGGATGGATAAACCTCGGATACATAAAACCCTCCCAACAGCTCAGCTGTCTGTCTTTGTAACTGGGTAAGTTGTTCAAGATGGTTAGGATTAATGTCCTCCCCCAATACCGATTTATAAAATGTGGAATGTGCATAGGAATCCATCTTTTGACTAAGATTAACTGTTGTTGATGATGAGCTACAAGCTGAAGATATCTGTTAAATGATGTTTCTCATCTCTTTTTCTCTTATTGACCTGTTCAAGTAAATCTATGCTGTATCAGTAAACTTGAATTTGAAATAGTAAAGATCGAAATCGAATGAACAATTTCAATGGATGTAAATTATACATATGATTGTACTCATATGAAAACTTAGGTTAATATTATTTACTCGCAAACTCGCTTTTTAAATTAGGGTTAAAATATCTTTTGGTATAACATGTTTGACCAAAATTAACTTTTGGTACAACATTTTTTTAAAAGATTTTTGGTGCAAATATGTTTGCAGTTTATAGACTTTTGGTGCATCCGTTAGTTGACTGTTAGTGTTGACTGTTAAGTGTCACGTACATTGCATGTGACTAGCCCTCTAATTTTCATTATGTTCGATTTATCCCCCAAATTTTATTCCTAATTTACAAATTAATCACTAAACAATTTTAATCGGACCTTAGGTCCAATTGACCTAGCCAGGGTCCGACCCATTGGTCTGACCCAGACCCTGGTTATAGTCTTTGGACTTGGGGGACCCTAACCAGGGCATGGCGTCGCCAAGATTCGAACCTGGCTAGGTCAACTGGACTTAGGGTTCGATGGCTATATCAGACTCTAGTTAGTGTCGCCCAGGTCCGGGACCATAATCAGGGTCTGAACTGTCAAACCCTAGGTCCAGTTGACCTAGCTAGTTTCAGACTCATGGCTGGGTTAGACCCTAGTTAGGGTCCCCACACCTAGGAGACCCTAACCTAACCCATCCATGGGTTAGAACTTAGCTAGGTCAATCGGACCTAGTGTACGGTTGAAATTTTTTAGGGAATAATTTGTAAAGTAGGAATAAAAATTGGGGGTTAAACTGAACGAAATGAAAATTAGAGGGCTACAAAAATTAAAAATGTGTGAGGCACGTGATACTAATTAACGGTCAACACACTAAGAGATGCACCAAAAGTTTACAAACTGCAAACATGCACCAAAAGTTTACAAAAAAAAGATGTATGAAAAGTCAATTTTGGTCAAACATATTGTACCAAATGACCCTTCAACCCTTTAATTTAATATATTAAAAGAACATATTGGTCTTATTATTAATTAATTTTTTACAGTGGTGAACATATAAATTAAAAATACATGTGTTATTCAAAAAGTTTTCATCTCTACTTTCACATGAAAAACTTGTTCGTAAATCAGAATACTATAAAACAATTATGACACTTAAATTACGATTCAAAAGTTAATAATATTATAATAATTTATAGGAAACGAATATATTTCTTAAATGTTATAATTATAAAATTTTATTGAATAACGTGGAAGTTTACGTGGCACTCTCGTTGATTCCGATACGTTTTAAAACTTAAATTCTAGTTTTCGCACATGTCATCTTTTAACTTGATCAAAAAGAATTATAATTCTTTATATTATATTTTGATTAGATTATTAATGGAAATACCACGTACAAAAAATATTTAATTTTTTTATTTAATATATATATATATATATACACTTGTGTGTTTGCCAAATATATAATACTAAACTACAAGAAAATGAATATCTTACATGACATTTCAAAAGCAACATTTGCTCAAGGTTGAGATCAGGGCCGTCTTACGACATACGAGGCTAGCAACAAATTTTTTTTTTAGTAAAATACAAAATTTTATTTTGAAGATATGTTAATACAAATGTCACTAAATATTAAATGAAAATTAATTGATAAATGATAATTAAGAGAAGAACTTAATATAATTATAAAATGTTAATGAGACACAATATTACTTGCAAAGTTGCAATCATGCTTTATTTTATAAGTAGAAATAGAAAGAACGTACGTTGAACTTATACAACCTTAAAGATTACCTACAAAATATTGGAATTAAATAATTTTGAGATTGTGTGAATATAGAAAATTCATAATTAGTGGTGATTTATGGGATTAACTAAATTATTAGTAGTTTTTTTCCCAAAAAAAAACTAAATTATTAGTAGACAATTTCAAAAGAAAATACAAATTTAATTTTAGCTGAATAATATTTGAGCGAAAAAATTAGATTTTAGAATATGCGTGTGAAAATAAGGAGTATTATATAAAATATAGGGTGTGTAAATTAAGGAACGTTAGTAATAATTACCTAAAAGAGCGCACACGTTTAGCACATAGAAGCTTAAGGACAAGGATTTTGCGCATCTGGCGCCAATACATCCCATAGGGTGCCACAACGAGGCTGGAGTTTTCAAAGGTGAAATTTTGGTAGATCACAAGCTGTGGCCTCTGTGCGACGTTCACATCGTGTGTCTTGAGCATTTCTTCAGCTGTTTCCGCATCCGACACCACGATAACCGAAATCTCTCCCATTTTCAGATGCATAAGCGGCCCATACTGCCGCGCTAGCTCGGTTAGCCGGCGGTGTGGCCGCTGCAGACCCGCCACTTGATGGAGGTTTCCGATGAATGGCAGCTTCCTCGGCCCAGGTGGTAACTTAAGCTGCTGCTGTTTTACTGCTGCGTAATTCCTTTGAAAGCAGTTGATGATAATTATCACCACAAGTAAGATAGAGCATAAGATTAACCGATCATAATAATATTGCGAGTCCGAGTCGTCTATTGGGAGAATCATCATCATTTCTCTCTCTCTATATATGTATGATATAAGAGACTCAATTTTGATGAGATCAACTTTACTCTCTTTATGTAGACATTTAGACGTTGGAGATATATATACAACTAAGCGTAAACAAGTAATTAATACATGTTAGAGATATATATACAACTAAGCGTAAACAAGTAATTAATACATGCCAGATATATAGGTCTCCACCTGTGATATTTGACGAGTTTTGAGTTTTGGTCTATGATGTTTGTTTTTGCCTAATTTTGGTCTCATATGTTTGCATTTTTTTTAGTTTTGGTCTTTCCGTTACATTCCGTCCATATTTTCCGTTAAGTAACATGTGCAAGTCACGTGATCCACCATAAACTTTTAATTTTGTTCAATTTAGTCCCTGTAATACTTCCCTAACTTTTTTCTTGTTCAATTTAGTCCCAAAGTTTTAAAATTGACCCAAAATTGACAACTAGGTCAATTGGACTTAGTGTTCCAATTTTGGGTCAATTTTAAAACGTTGGGACTAAATTGAACAAGAAAAAAGTTAGGGAAGTATTACAGGGACTAAATTGAACAAAATTAAAAGTTTATGGTGGATCACGTGACTTGCACATGGTACTTAACGGAAAATATGGATGGAATGTAACGGAAAGACCAAAACTAAAAAAACATGCAAACATATAAGATCAAAACTAGGCAAAAACAAAAATCATGGACCAAAACCAAAAACTCGTCAAACATTATGAAACAAAAGACACGTTAACCCTTTATTTATTAGGTCTCTCTCATTTGCACTTCATCTTTTGTCATGCATATGCAGGTGACAAAGCCAAAGAAGTTAAACGGTTAATTAACCATAACTGGAATCATATATAGTCACGTGATGAACAGCGCATCTTATGTCACGCTCATGCAGTCCCTAACTTTCATTGCTTAAACAATCATCACAAATTAATGCATTATGTAAAGGAATATTTTTACGCTAATTATTTGCCCTACCTAGGATTTGACTAATATTATACATTATATCTCAAAATTTCAAGCTATGCGCATGTTATTATTAGCGTTAGATCAACATAATCTACAAGTTGTCACTGGTACATGTATGATGGATAGAAGTTGTTTCTATTAATTAATAAGGTTAAAAGGGTCTTTTTATGTCATATATTTGGCCACTGTTGACTTTTTGTGTCATCTGTTTGCATTTTGTATAATTTTGGTCCAAAATTGGTAATAACTAGGGTATGTATGCATGTGCGAGGTATTGAATTAAGTACTCATCGCAATAAGTATACATATTGTCACAATATTTTTACATTTATCAACGCAATAAAGTTATTAGATCGTCTCTATAATAAGACCTATTGCAATAAATTTTATCACAAATATGTCAAAAATTATCATTGTAATAATATATAAAATATTCTAACAAATTTTATTACAAATGTTTCAAAAAGTATTCTCGTAATAGATAAAATCTATTGCAACAAAGTATATTTTTTAATAGATACTGCTGCAACAGCCTTATTATAGTGGCGGTCTTACAGTGACTACATGTTGTTGCTATACAGCTATAACAACGATTCCAGGGCCTATTGGACGATTTCGGAGGGCCACAACTACATTATTCTTGTTGTGATTCTGTCTATAATTTATCATTTTGATTTATATTATTTCGCATTGTTTGATAAATTTGATTATATAACATTTATATATTTCTTAAAATGACTTATTTCTTAAAATGACTTTTAATGGCTTTTCCTGATTAGTGGAGATTGGTGGTGAGATGTCAGTAAGTAACAAGTAGATCGCCACCTCTTTTTACTTAGGAGGGAGGTTTCCTCTAAGCAAGTGACAAGTTAGTTGTCTCCTTACATTCCTAAGAGGAAATGTTTTTCTCCTTAGCAGGTAACGAGTTTGCTGCCCCTACCTTTCTTAGAAGGAATGGTTTATTTTTGGCGCCGCATTCTGATCTTTCCTTAAGTATTATGCTTTATCCTCCAAGTCGACCTTAGGTGTCGTTTACCTTTGACTTTTGCAATGTATCCTTCCTCTTATTACTTGACGAACTTGTCGGTATGGAGTCATCTTTCTGTGATGACGCCTTTTCTCTTCTCTTATAGACCCATCCTTGTCTGCTTGCTCTGGATGTAGTTTGTGGTCGTCGACTTTCCTTATCTTTTTAGGGAGGTTCCAACACTAATGTTCCTTAATTTACATATATCTTGATGGAAATTGATTTCTATATCTATATTAATAAACTATTACTCTTTGGATCTTTATTTTAAAAACTGAACAAGATCATCAGTCAGACTGGATTAGGCTATGAATCGGTCATTCTATCGGCATGTTTCGCGTAAAAGACCGAAATACACACTAAACCCGGTTCAGTGTGTCAAAATCATATTGAACCTAGTTAGACTATAAAATCTGGCACTGGTTCGATCGTTAAAAATTAGAAACTCCTAAAACGTAAAATTAGAGACTCAATTGTGAAACCCAGTGTCGCAGACTCTTTATAGTTAAAATTTCAAATTTCAGTTGTGCTGCCTTCCTCCTCTTCGTTCCTTATCTACTGCTCATTTTCTGCGTTCCCATGTTTTCCATGAACGTACCAAACATATTGAGATTGAATGTCATCTAGTTATGGAGAAAGTGTTGCGTGGTGTTGTACAGCTTGGGCATATCAAATCTGAGGAGCAGTTGGCAGGCATCTTCACTAAGGTATTGAGTGGGAGGTTTAGAAGCTTGGGCTTGATGCTTGGTGGAATGCACCTGAAGTGTCAAGCTGGGTTGTGCTTCTTGGGCCTATGTTATGAGCTTGTTCGTGGGTTTTTGGTTTGTTTGAATCTCAGGGGTTGTTTTGCGTATTTTGTATAGTTTGTGGACCAAAGTTCCTTCATATTGATTGTTGGGGTGTGGTTGTTATTTTGTGGATGTACCATACCTTTATATTCTTAGTTTTAGGTTTGGGTGAAGGTCTGGCCAGATGAAGGAACTCTGACCCGAGAAGCCCGAAGTCTAGTTTCCTCTATTTACTTTCCACAACAAAATTAGGGTTAGGGTTCTTGATTGATTCTCCAGAAATTCACATGTTCTCGTCTTCTTCGTCCTCCCCGACTTCTCTAGTTACGGGGTGTCGGTGAATCTTCATCAGCCGCCTCTGTGGCCCCTCTTTTGCCTAGAAACCACCATGCGGCTTGGCCACTTACAGTACCTTGTGTCGCTTATTCCGCTGCCGGGTGGGAAAAAGAAAAATAAGAAGGTGATGTTTGTGGATTCATCATTGTTTTGAAATCCAGATTGGACCGGCGGTCGGATAAGGTTGAGTTGTGAACTGGTAATTCTATCGGACGCCACAAATGCGGCAACACTTTCATCGAATGCAACGATCAAGGCATACCGTTTATCGAAACCCGAGTCGTGAATTCCCGATTCTCCGATGTTGTCCGAAACCCGACCCCCGAGGCCTGCGCAAGTTTGTCCCTTTCGTTCTCGATGATCTAAGTGACGTCATCCTCAGCGTCCAATTCAATGTGTTTGAGGATTGTGGCGGCATCGCTATTGGTCTTTGCATTTCCCACAGGATAGCATATGGCCTGTCCATGGTAATGTTTACAAAGACTTGGGCTGTAATCTGCCGTGGATCTGATGATCCACCACCGGAGTTTGTATCTGCAAAGCTCTTCCCTCCGATTACCGAATAAGAAGCTGCACAACCGATAGACAATACTACTACTACCGAGAAAGAAAATTGATAATTTATTATTAAAAAAAAATTCAATGAATTTATTAAGTTTTTCTTAACCTAACTTCTCTGTGTCCATTCAAGAATTCAGTTCTCGCCAAGGTTTCTTCGACCTTTGGTTTACTCCGTTCTCTCTCCTAGGGTTTCGCCCAATTTCTTTCGGTTTTCTCCATTGTATTTTCGCCTGCACGGTCGGCTTTCCCTTCGTTTATTCGCCTGCGTAATCGCTTCGTCTACCTATTTCGTGTTGAGCTTTCCAAATCTACAGAACATCTTTGTCTCTTCATTTTCTGTTCAGCGTGGCTTAGGTGGCATATCTCCATTGTTTGCATGTCTGTCTGCTGTGTTTGGGGAGCGACGCATATCTCTTAGGTAATCATTACCTACTTTCTGCTATGGAACCTGCAACTTCTTCTTCTATTAAAGCTAAGCTTCACTTTCACCGCCGTCTTCATTCCACCCCTTTATTGCAACGAATCTTTATCTCTGTCAATTCAACCAAAATCACACCTACCTCGTCCACTTTTAATTCCATGGAAATTCTCCGGAGGGTTTTGTTTGGTCGTTTCTTGGCTCTTCGTAGAGTGAGGGAGGATGTTGTCCGCCGTTTTGTTGTTGCGAGTTGGAGGGTTGATGAAGCGCCTGAGGTTATTCGCCGTTAAGATGACCTCTGGGTGTTCATCTTCTCTTCTGAAAATCAAGCCTTGGAAGTGTTGCGGAAGGGAGATTTTAATGTTCAAGGTATGGTCCTTCACTTATGGCGACCGGATCCTGAGCTTCCAAGTACTGTGGCTGATTTCACTCGAGTGGAAACTTGGATTGAACTTCGTGGAATCCCTATAAACCTCATGACATACGGAAATATAAATCTGGTGGTGTCTCAAATCTAGCTATCAATAGCAGTACATTCCCCGGTACATACAAGGTGGGGGAAGTTTTACAGACGGAGGTCACCATGGAACGAACTTGGATTACTGCTTTTCCAAGGATTAGGGTTCGTATGAATCTTCTCGAGCCTGTCTTGCCATCTGTGGGAATTACGAATGGGTCTACTACTCATGAGGTGCTAATTGCGTACCGTTTGGGCCTCCCTTGTAGACGTTGTGGTCGGTTTGGCCACAATCTGGAAGAGTGTCGATCGCCAGGCTCAGTGGTGTTAACAGATCTTACGACGAGATTGGCTAGGATTGCCGATGAACCTGGGGTGACCCAAGTTACTTCCTCAGCTCATGATATGTATACTTTTGGGAACCGGGGTTCAGGGATGCTGAATAACTGGATCCCCCTTCACCAAAACCCTATGAACAACACGCCAAATCGGGGAGGTCCTAGGCCTTCTAGGGATCAACATGCAAATCATCACTCAAACGCCCCTCCTCACTCAGAAACTAGGTCTGTGGTGCCTCAGCTGGGAAGTCATTCTGACTCAAGGTCTGGAGTTGCAGCGTCTCAACTTGGAAATCTAGGGTTTCAAGGCCAACATAATAATGGACCAGTTAATGAGCCTATTGAAGCGCAACCAGTCTCATCCTTTCCTCCAGGCCCTCATCCAGTCCCTATCCTCTCATCCTCAACCCTAACTCCAAGTTTTAATTGGGTTTCACCGCCTCATTTCCCTCGGAATTTGAGACCCACTGACTTCCCAGCTCCAACTTACACCCCACCGTCGTATGTCCAAAATGCCCATAATCCTTTTCCGTTGAACGTCTTTGTGCCCTTTTATCTGCATTGGAACTTCCAGTGGGCATCACCTCAGACTCAATTTGCTGCTCGAGCTCCTTCGCATGCATGGGAGTCGGTGTTTCCTCCTTATGTTAAGCCCTTTGTTGTTTCTAATATACCTGATGGTCCAAGACGAAGAGTGGTGGAGGAAGCCCCGGAGATGTCACCGGATTATGTGCTACCATCTCCGGCAGCAACACTAATCTTAGAGGTGATGGATAATTCTCGTCAAAGCAGGCCAATATATACGGAGATGGGCTTGGGCAACAGGCTGGGCTCAGAGGAGGATATTTTGATGGACCAATTGGTCATTCTGGACCACTTACACAACACGGCCCAACCCGCAAACAATCATGAAGCTGGCCCATCACGAAGGTCTCCCTCTCCTCCATTATTGCCGGCTATGAGTACCGATGTCACGGAGATGGCCCCGGTAGAGCATAGGAGCGGAAAGGAGTCAATCGTCGAGAATGGTCCCTCAGGAAACCCGACTGCGAGGAAGAGAACATTTGACGAATTCAGGCGCCCGGGTATCCATATTCAAGATTCTCCTATGCCTCAGGTGCAACCTAGAAGGACCAGGCAGAGGATGATGGAGGTGGAGGAGATTAGTTCGACGGATTCCTCTGGCACAGATCAGGAGATGGTGGATCTGCCAAGCTCACATGCTCAGGTGTCGTCTTTATTTTCTAATTGGCACGCTGTCTATTATGGGTCTTCTTTGCTTGCTCCTTCAATGATATATGCTATGGCGGGACTGCATTTTTTGCAGTTCCCACGGCAATTATGAATATTTTGGCATGGAACTGTCAGGGCTCTGGAAATGCCCTGACAATTCAACATCTGCGGCATTTAGTGGCGCAGTGGAACCCTAGTATAGTTTGTATCTCAGAAATTAAGAGCAAGCCAGGTAGATTAGAGAAGGTGATTTCCACTTTAGGTTTCCAACATATTGTTACTGTCCCACCAGAGGAAACTAGAGGAGGTTTAATGATAGCTTCGAGATTCTTATTCAGTTTAGAAATTATCAAGACTGAGAAGTTCTTTATCCACTGCTCTATTCAGAGAAACCCTATGTCTTCGATCTGGTACTTTACCTTTGTCTATGCTCCCTCTGTTTTTGAGGATAGATTCCCTTTTTGGGATGCTCTGAACACTATTAGACCACTACATTCAGAGGCTGGGTTGATTTTGGGGGACTTCAATGACATTTGGGCCTTACACGAGAAGAAAGGTGGTCCTCCTAGGTCAGCTTCTAGGTTATTGCAATCTTATCTCTGGTCTAGTTCTTTAGACTTAGTAGATATTGGGTTTCAGGGTCCTCTGTTTACCTGGTCAAATAGAAGAGTTGGTCATGATAATATCAAGGGAAGGTTGGATAGAGCTTTAGGTAATCTAGATTGGAAGACTGCTTTTCCAGATGCAGCTCTCTTTCATATGGAAATGGTTGCTTCAGACCATTGTCCTATCTTATTATCTCTTTCTGGGGCAAGTAGGAGTCTTTTCTCAAGAAGACATTTCAGATTTGAGAGAATGTGGATGTCTCAATCAGATTTCTCTTCTATTCTGTCAAAATCATGGAATGTTCATTTATCTGGTCTGCCTTAATTCGTTCTTCATCAGAAATTAACCCGCCTCAGACACACCTTGAAGCATTGGAACAAAGTCACATTTGAAAAATTTCAGTCACAAATTTCTCAAACCTTGAATGAGCTCCTTTATTGTCAAACACATTCCTCAGACCCAGATGTAGAAGCCATTATCTCTTCAAAGCTTCGCGAGCTATATAACATGGAAGAAACACACTGGAAGCAGAAGTCAAGGCAACTATGGATTTTTGAAGGAGACAGAAATACAAAATTCTTCCATGCTAAAACTCTTACACGCCGCAAAATGAATAGACTGGATTGGACGTCTGATGCTGCTGGAAATTGGATAACTGATCCCACTCAAATTCATGATCATGTTGTTTCCTATTTCTCAGAGGTGTTTACATCCACTCAGTATCAAGGTCCTTTATCCTTGTTACAGTTCTTGAATAATAGGAATCTTAGCAATTCTCTGTTGACCTTCGACTCAGTTGTGGAGGACAAGGAGATTTTTTTAGCTCTTCAGGAACTGCACCCTGATAAATCGCCTGGACCTGATGGTTTTCCCCCGTCTTTCTTCCAAAGAAATTGGGATATTATTTCCTCTGATACATTCAAAGTTGTCAAAAATTTCTTTCAATCTGGGCAGTTACTCAGAGGATTTAACCAAACTCACATTGTCTTGATTCCTAAGAATACACAACCCCAATCTCTAGCTCAGTGGAGGCCTATAAGTTTGTATAATACCACAAACAAATTAATTTCCAAGATTTTGGCTAATCGACTAAGGGAGGTGCTTCCAAGTGTTATATCTCCATTCCAAAGTGCTTTTGTTCCTGGGAGGCTCATCACAGATAATATCCCTCTTGCTCAGGAATTATTGCACACCATCAAGAAAAGAAGATGTGGCCGTATAGGCTTATGATCGTATTGAGTGGTCTTTCCTAAGGGGTGTTTTAACAACACTGGGTCTCCCGTCTCTATTTTTTTCATGGATTATGGCGTGTGTTACAACTGCTTCCAGTAGTATTCTGATTAATGGCTCCCCATCTGAGACTATCTATCCTACTAGGGGTCTACGTCAAGGTGATCCACTATCACATTTTCTTTTTATTCTCTGTGCTGAGGTGCTCTCTACTCAGTTAAGCTTAGCCCACCAAAGTAACCGGCTTAAGGGAATTAAGCCGACAGCAAACTGTCAACCAATTACGCATCTATTCTTTGCTGATGATAGTTTTGTGTTCATGGAGGCAACTATCCCAAACCTAGCTGCTCTTCAGGAGATTCTTCATACCTATGAAGCACAATCAGGCCAGCGTGTTAATTTCCAAAATCCTCAGTCAAGTTCCGTAGGAATGTTCATCAATCATTTAAAGATCATTTCCTTACCTCCTTTGGTGTGTCTGAGATGCTGGATTCTGATAAATATTTAGGTTTACCTATAGATTGGTTCTCTCGGAAGAAATCTATAGGTGCTTCCTTAATTGATAGGATTGGGGCTAGAATTCAAGGTTGGATGTCTAATTTATTATCTCCGGCTGGTAAGGAGGTCTTGATCAAGTCCACAGCTTCCTCTATACCAGTCTATACAATGAGCTGCCTGAAACTTCCGTGTCATGTCTTGGATAAATTGGAACAGATGATTAGGCAAGTTTGGTGGGAAAATTCTTCAGAAAGAACTGGTATTAACTGGATTGCTTGGTCAAAACTCACTAAGAGTAAGAGGGAGGGTGGTTTAGGTTTTAAGGACCTTCGAATTCAAAATTCTGCCCTTATGTTTAAGCAGTTGTGGAGATTAGTCACTGATGATAAATCCCTTTGGGAAACTGTTATGAAAGAGAAATACTTTCCACACTAATCAATTTTTTTGGCTTCAAGCTCTTCTAATCATTCTGTGGTGTGGAGGAATCTACTTAGTTTGAGGCCCCTTTTATCCATTGCTAGTAGGTGGCTGGTAGGAAATGGGCAAAGCATTAACTTTTGGGCAGATCCCTGGGTGCCAAACATCTCTTCTTTGCTTAAGTGGAGACTAAGAATTGATGATGGTCATCCTCGTCAAGTTGCCTCATTCATTGATTCAACTCAAAGTTCCTGGAGACTGAATCAATTAAATGAGGTTGTGCATCCTTTGGTGGTTCATTCAGTTGCTGATATTAATATTCTTCTTTTCCCTATTCCGGATCGGTTTGTCTGGCTCTATCACAAATCAAGTTCCTACACGGTAAAATCTGGTTACAACTTGCTCCAGTCTCTGTTTCTCTCTCAAATTCATGGTTCTACCTCGGCTCCCCCTATGACAGTTAATCCAACCTTTTGGAGTTTTTTCTGGTCTTTACCAATGCTCCCTAAGGTGAAGATGTTTGTTTGGAAGGGTTGCAATGGTGGTTTAGCCCTTGGGTTAAATCTTTAACGACGTATTACCTCAATAGATCCCACTTGCCCCATGTGTTTGAGCAATGTGAATCCTGGTTTCACCTTATGTGGGAGTGCCCCTTTGTTGCTCGAATATGGTTTGCTAGTCCATTTGGGATTCGTACCTCAGAAACTTCTGTGACATCAATTATAGATTGGTTGGAATTTTTCATATCCAACATACTCTAAATCCATGAAGAAGAAGTTTATGGCCCAGAAATGCCTAATCATTTGGTCTATTTGGCTAACTAGAAATGAATGGGTTTTCAGACATCAACGACCTAACATTTCTAATATTATGCAACGCTTGAATTCATTGTTTAATGATCTAGATGCATTATTATCATGTGTTACAGGTCCAGCAGCAGGAACATGTCCAGCATCAGGGAGGCCCCTCTGTTCAGCCTCCCCCAGACAACATATTCTAAATGTTTTGGACTCACATCATCACTGGAGGCTCATCAGTGATGGTGCTGTAAATATGGAGTCCCAGGTGGTGGTAGGAGCAGCTCTTTTGGTTAATTCTAGTGGGGTTGTGATGGCAATGACAGCAGTGTCTAAGAGTGGAGTGGACCCCCTTTTGTCTGAAGCATATGCTTGCAGAGCTGGTCTTTTGATGGCGCGTCGGTTCTCACAGTTCCCTATCTTGCTGCAAACGGATTCACAGTTGCTGGTGGAGTCCATAAAAAATCAAGTTTCGTCTAGTTATGCTTTATTTGGGGTCATTTCATATATTTCAACTCTCTGTTTGTCATTTCCTTTGTTGAATGTTGTTAAGGTTCCTAGACTTGTTGTTTTCCTAGCTCATGATCTTGCTAGGAGATCTCTTTTGTTGAGCCTTGTGGGGTGTTGGTTTGCTCTTAACTTCTCCCAGGAGCTGGTGGACTTGTCGTCGGTTTCTTTCTAGTTGTTTGGTTGTAAAAACTTGGTGTGTTGGTTTGTTTCCTTTATATATGGGCTCCTTTTTTACCCAAAAAAAAAAAAAAACTTCTATGTGTCAAATATATATTTGGCTTCACCATCTTTCATAGGAGGTCAAATTTTTATTTATTTAAAATGACGTTACTAGTACTAGAATATGTACATTCTGAGACCATGTTAATTATAAGACATGCGACCTTAACGAACTGTCTCATTACGGACTTGTGGGTGAACGTATCGACACACTCCTTATACTTTAACAGTTTTGAGAGAAATTCTTTACAAAACTCAAAATTTTGTTAGGGATTTTCTACCCGGGTTTCTAACCAAGTTTTTTTTGTTATGGGTCGTCATTCTTTTAGAATTTATTTTTTAATTTTGTATTTATAAGAGATTTTCAACATTCCATTATAAATAAGCTTACATGTTTCTCACAAATAAATCTCTCACAAACGTCTAAATTTCTTGTAGTGTTTCGAAGAGATTCGTATTCAAATCGGACGCGATTAAGGCTCTCAAGGCCTCATCGCCATCTCGTGTGGGGGTACTATCGGCCTTTATATGGAGCCTAATAGCGGCCGCAGCTCAAGTGCATTCCGATCATACGAAACCCTGCATCATGATTCAAATAGTGAATCTACGGACAATCCGAGCCGCCATTACCGGAGCATTCCTTCGGCAACCCTTACCGAGCGACGATGACAATGTACCAATCCCCGGACTCAGAGGGATCGGAGTATGTCGACTTAATACGTATTATAATTAAATAGATGGCGAGTATGTGCGGAAACTGACCAAAGGGGAGGATCAAGTGTATTTTATGATGAAGAGAATGTCGTCACAGTATGGTGATGATCATCGTTTTAAAGTGAATGTTATTAGCTTCACAAGCTTCTGCAGATTTCCGATGTATGAGTCTGGATGGGGGAAACCGACATGTGTGTTAGTGTTTGAATATGTGTTTGTGTGAGAGTGGGAAATGTGGAGAGGATATGAAAGAGTTGTTGTTTGTCTACTCAACTTAAATGATTTTCATTCATTCACAGTATCTAATTATAGGTTACATTAGGAGAATTCTACATACTTCATTTACACTACAAGAAAATCCCAAAATGCACACCCAAAGCAGTGTGGAAGTGGTGTGTAAAGCAGTGTACACACGGATTCCACACCAAAAATACCGGTGTGGAATTTAGAGGTGGTAAATGGTCCTCTTTATTGCACACCAAAAATTTTGGTTTGTAATAGGAGTGGGCTCAATTCAGTATGCAAATTACACACCTAAAAATCGGTGTGCAACCCAAGTTAGATTCCACAACAACCCTACCAAGTTTGATACTATATTCTACCTTTATTAACACCTATCTCAATTCAAATGTACTTCTTCAGTATTAGATTAATGATTTCAAAATAGTAACATTTAGTAACTAACATTTAAACTCTATTTAGAACTTTTAGTATTGTATTTGTGATTCCAAAAGTAAACTACCAATTTAAAATCTATATAGAGCCTTTAGTATTGCATTAAGATATATACGCAGTCCCTAACTTTTATTGCTTAATTAACAATCATCAGAAATGCATTATGTAAAGGAATATCTATTATCTACTATATTATATTAATTCGGTATCGGAAGCCCTTTAGCCGACACGTGGACAGTCCACGTAATCACTGTTTCCTAATTTAATAGTGGTTCTCTAAATTTAGATACATAATATTGATTGGTTGAAAATTAAGAAGTATTTTTATATCTTATTTTATTCTCTATTTAAATTAAAGAAACTAATAATTAAAAATTTCCATTTAAATAGTAAATCTATACAGTTTGGTTCCGGAAGACCATAGGTCGCCACGTAAGCAATATATATTAATATTAAATTTAAATTATTGAATATTATAAAATACACGTTAAATGGATATATAAGGAATTGTTTTGGCGAAGAGACAATTACTTAAATATAGAAACTCTCCATTTAATTGAGTTTATTGTATAATTTGTATATTCCGTTAGTTTATTTAAACAATAAAAGAAGATATATGTATACACTAAAATTGATTTTCAAACCATGAAATACGGGTTTCGTTATCTACCATTTTTAATCAAGGTACTATATTATATGTGTGTAATATATACACAATATTCTGTACAACCTAAAGTCCTAGACTACACGGACAAAGTGGGAAAAAAAACACACAGTTAATGTGTATATGTACATATATATACTTGAAAATGATCGGTGGTTACTAAATATTATTTTATTTAGTAATATTTTTTTTGCCAAAATTTAGTTATATTATTTAATTTAGTAAATATATAGGTTTTTACGTGTGTGTGTATATATAGACAATATTTTGTACAATCTAAATATATGATCGGTAGTTACTAAATTTATATTATTTAATTTAGTATATATATATATAATATTGTGTACAATCTTACACAGACACAAGTATATATATATTATGATCGATGGAAGTTGTTCTGTCCATAGGTATTTTTATTACGGTCTCCTTTCTCTATTAATCAGTACTTGGTCGTCGTCTCTTCTATCGTACGTCTCTGCTCCAGTCGATAGTAATTTTAGTATATTATTATAAATACAGTTGATAGTTAAAATTTATGATTGTGGTGTGTTATAATATATTTATAGTTGTGTATTGTTTGTTGTTCAATTCAGGATCAATTGGGTGGAACTCAATTAAGATGACTCAAGCATGCTTAATTAATAGGGTTAATAACTAAAAAACTGTCCAAGGTTTATCCTATGTTAAAATTAGGTGTCTGAAGTTTGAAATGTTAAAATGGACTGTCTCAAGTTTCATTTTTGTTGAAATTTGGTGTCTTTGTGCGTCTTTTCATCTCCATTCATTCATTTTCATCAACCCACCAACCCACTCACAATCAATCACTATTTACTTTTCACAAAATCGTCAAATTTCACCTAAAAATTGAACATTAAAAAAAAAGTTTCTAGAAGAGTGGTGTAGAGCCATTTTCCAAGGATAATAGAGCGAGATTTACTTGCCCGGATGTGACCAACTTTTTAGGTGACGGTCCCGGCAAGATGATGAGAAGGGAGTGTATATGAAAGCTTGAATTTGACATACGGTTTCGTCAGAATTGACTTCTCTAAAGTAATCACACCGATACACCAAATTTCAACAAAAATGAAACTTGGGACAGTCCATTTTAACATTTCAAACTTCAGACACCTAATTTTAACATAGGGTAAACCTTTGACAGTTTTTTAGTTATTAACCCTAATTAATAGGACTTGAGCATAGAAGAAATACATGTTCTACTATCCACAGCCATAGGTACTGCGATTTAGTATACTATTATAGAGACAGGTGGTGTAATATGTTTATAGTTGTGATGTGGTGTGTATACTACTACTATTAGGATAAAAATAATTAATTATGGCTTTTACTCTAATAAATATTATTTTATTTTGTGGAAAAAAATATTTTACTTTAATTATTGAATGATGATTGATAATTATATTGTAATATAATATTTTTTTCTCTCTTTTGTAGGATTAATTTTCAATCCGCTAAGTATATGAAGGTATATATATTTTTTCTTTCTTCTACTAATTATTCTTATATTCGTTTGTTTTCTAATTTTTCAGTAATTCCTATATTGTGATTAAAGACTATAAGTTTGTTTCGTGTTGTATATGTTTCTTCACATATCCCCTAGATGATTTAAAAGGAAATTTTCATTTTGTAGCTATAATTACGTAGCTTTTTTTTTTACATGATTTGATATATTATAGGCATAAATTATAACATGAATGGATTTAATAATATATAGCATTTGACATTTCTAACTGATATAGCTAAAACTGTAAGTATCAAGCTTTACCATTTTGCATTTAACTTATGAAAGTTATTATTTCACTAATTTGCAAGGTGTTGCATCAAATGAATTCCCGCGCCTCACCGTAAGAAATCCATCTAATTACTACCTAAGAATATTTGATAGTAATTTTGATATCTTAAGTTGGCCGTTTTTGAGTTTTCCATGCACGATATAGACAGTAAGAATTTGAATATTATGAATTAATTATAGGTGTAGAGAATATCGAACAAGGGCATGAGAAAAATAAATCGACGATATGGTGAAGTCATACAAAGCATTTGAGGCTTACCAATTAGTTCATCATACATCGTACATCTATCAAAAGTTTACATATTTATGATAATTTTCTTGATGATGATACATTTTTTATTTAAGAACAAAATAGTACCATGGATACCATGATTATTTTTTTAATAATTATTTTTTGGGATAATTTAATGGATAGACTCTAAAAAATTTACAATTGTAATTAGAAGAAGGGTGGACAAATATCAAATCTTAGTTGTATTCTACACGTATGTATTACATATTTCAATTTTAAAATCATTAATATTATCATCTGGCCAAAAAAGTCGTTAATATTATTATGATATTAAATTAGTATTTCTTCTCATATTTTATTATGTTTTATTATCACTAATATAAAATTACAAATAGTTATAAAACTATCTATTCTACAATGTAATACAATTTTTTATTTAATTTCTTTCATGCGCAGTGTTCGGGGTAAATATCTAATAATATATTAATTTAACTGACATAATTTTTTTGAATGACACATGTACGTTTTTCACAGTTATCGTTTTCTAATTTAATTAGGGCTCTACCGATATAGATATAAAATATTGAGTAAAATTCTAAAGTTAGGTGAAAAAAAATCCCATCATATTTTAGTCTCAACATAAATAAAGAAACTAAATAATTAAAAGTTTCCATTTAAATGATATATCTAAACAATTTGATTGTAAAGCATTCTAAGGGTGTCATGTATGCATTTCTATTTTTAAGGAAAATAATGTGTAAATACAAAATACACTAATGTTACATAAATAAAAATATATATAATATAAAAACTTACTACAACCAAATATATAAATAATATATATAATATATATATATATATATATATATATATATATATATATATGTATGATAATCTCAATATATACACCTACATAAATATAATATATATATATATATATATATATATATAATATAAAACCTATATATATTTCAATATTTTTAGGTAAATGGTTAAAATAAATAATTTTTTTTAATATTATATCTATGAATTAAAATCATATTTATTTTTCAAATCAAATTTCAACGATTTTACTTTTGTAAACTTTTTATAACGCTAATATCAATTTTCTTAGTTCGATTTTCTTTCCCGCGCGGTGCGCGGGACTAGCATCTAGTATTATATTAATTCGGTACCGGAAGCCCTCTGGTCGACACGTGGACAGTCCACGCAGTCGCTGTTTCCTAATTTAATCGGAATTTAATAGGGGTTCTCTAAATTTAGATACATAATATTGATTGGTTGAAAATTAAGAATTATTTTTATCTCCTAATTTGGTCTCTACGCAATTTAAAGAAACAAATTAATTAAAAGTTTCCTTTTAAATTCATTATCTATACAGTTTGGTACCGGAAGACCATAGGCCGCCACATCATCCTTTATTATTTTGGACAATATAAAATAAACATTAAATTAAAGTTCAAAAACGTAATACCAATCATGTAAGTATAGAAACTCATCTATTACTTATAGAAACAATAGTTGAATTTATACATATGACACAATCAACTAATCAATTTGCTACAAAATCAGAAACTAATATATTCACAATATATATTTATATTTATATTTATATTTATTATATAAAAGTATAAGAATGATTCATTACTACATATTCACAAGATATATATATATATATATATATATATATAATAATAATTAATTAGAAGAGGTTCCTAGCTTCGGCAATATATATATACTCTCTAGCTAACCACCCGTTCCTTCTCCCTCTAAAACAAAAACCATTAGAAACCATAACCTTTTGTTTCTCTAATATATACCAATTACCATGCATGACTTCCCTTTGATCAAGTCAGATGCTTAAGCAATTAAAGAATGATATATGAGAATGTTTGTTCATATTATAATGTCTGAGGAACTCTTTCCATGAGAATAGCAGACCCAATACTATGTATGCGAAAAATCCTTATGTAAACGGATTATATATAGTGTTTAATAAAGTTATTCATAGATTTGAGGTTCTCGACTCATTGGAAAAGGTAACAATTCTATGTTAATGTTCGTTAAACCAACTTTATTCCTTACTCTAATTTTAAACTGTGTTGTAGTTGTCAAACTTTATTCCTTACTCTAATTTTAAACTGTGTTGTAGTTGTCAAGTATTTACTTATCCTAGAGATTACACTGTGATAATCCTTTTTGCTGGATAAACTATCGATTTAACCAACTTTGGCTTCAGAATTCGCATGCCTTTCTCATAAAGTAATTAGAGATTTCATTCTCGATGTTTCTTCATTAATGAATTTTTTACTAAAATGTCGTGCAGGTGGAAGGTGTTCGTTTGGTTACCCACATAATTGGGAATCATCTGGGAAGGATTTCATGAATTGTTTTTTTTTTTTTACTGATAATTAAATACATCGCTATTATTTTTTTTCTGTTTCTCTTTAATTTAGTTGTGATATATAGTCGCTCAATGATGCAGGTCAGAACATTAGAAAGATGGTGAAAGTTGGTTTCCTCATTAGAAAGCCAACCAAAACCCACTCATGTTCCTCTAGCGCTCCGCATGAAGGAGGCCAAGAGGAAGGGACGACACTCGACATATGGTATATTATTATTCGTTTCTTTTCTTTCAAGATTGATTAAGACAAGAATCCCAAGCAATTTATATGTTGGCAAGCAATTGATATACATGGAGTTCAAAAGAGGAACGTGAACAAAATAATATGGTTGACCGATTAAATGTCCTTTTTTGATAGTTTCTATTCCATCGCTATTATTTTAATGAGTTCGGACTTAAAGAAATAGGATGGTCAGAGCTCAGGACTCATCCTCAAACACATGGTCAACATTAGTGTGAAACAATCACGTAACAAATATTATTTTCATATTACATTACTTAGCTACTTAGAAATTGACGTATGTATCTTAATTAATGAAGTTTTGATTCGCTTGCAGAGATTGGTATCGAGGTCATTGCTTAGTCGGCAAACTGCACAAATATTAGACACTGTTCTTACTCTTTTACTTAGTTTGTTCTATATTTATATTTTACTTAACATCTAAGACCAATTTTGTTTCTTATCAACTTATTCTGTTTATATATATTTAAAGGTTGTACAAGTTGAATTAGTTTTTATTATTAGTTTGTCAATATGCAACATTAATGAATCTTTGTTACAGTTTACTATTATTATTTATATAACACCGCCCATTAAATAAATATTTAATTTACATGACTTTAACGTTATTAATGTGGCAAAAACTCGACTGTGTTATAAATAAATAAAAATCTATCATAATTCATAATGGTGTAAATTAATAGTGACATAATACATACTCAAAAAGATATATTAATAACGCGTGTATATTTTTCGTCTCTATTAAATGGTAATAATTGCGCAAACTATCGAATTGATTTGTTATATACTACGTAAAAATAAGGGGAATACTATCTTAACTATTTAATTACTCATCATGTGGTGCAATCTATGTTCCTCATTTTTAAATTAGTACATTTTAACTTATAACTTCAAATAATTTCCTTAAAAATATATTAAACTTATAAAAAAATGATCTAATTTTATATTTTAAAATTAAGATAAATAAGGTATTTTAATCTATATTTATTTAAATATTTTTTACCCGCGCTGTGCGCGGGATTAGTGGCTAGTATATATATATATGCTAATATGGCTAATATTTTGCCCTACCAAGGAGTTGGCTAATATTATACGTTAAATCTCAATTTCAAGCTATGCACATGTTAATATTATATATATAGCGTTAGATCAACAGAATCTACAGGTTGTCACAGGTACGTATATGATGGATAGAAGTTGTTTCTATTAATTAAGATGTATAATAACATGGAATCAACGTGAGAGTAATTAAGATAACTAATTAAGCTCTAGCTGTAAACGATTCGAATGAACGCAAACATGGATATATAGATGACATAAATAAATTTTCTTTGGAGGCAATGCATCTTTGCCTTTGTCCTGTCCTAGTTATAATGAAAAGGGTGCATACGGCTGGTCCAGCTAGCCTATTCTTGAAATAAACAACTCGTAAATGTAATTAATTTTGGATTTTTTCTTTAGATCTAAAAATTTATTGGTATCAGTGAACCCTAAAGTAAAATATTAAATTTAAGGACATAAACCGAAGATACAGTAAATAAAGATACATTAATTCATGCGAAAGAAGTTGAGAAGCAATATGTCTAATGCACCTTGGTAGCAATGACACGCAACTCGTTCTGCCGTTTAACAATTTTCCCGAAAGACTCATCCATGTCGAGTTCTTGAGGGTTGTGTCCATTTGGTAGCTTCCAATCAAAGTGATAGAGTAAAGCTGCTAACAGCAGCTCCATACTTGCATTTGCTAATGCTATGCCTGGGCATATCCTTTTTCCAGACCCAAATGGAACAAACTGGAAGTAGCTCCCATTGAAAGTCACAGAGGAGTCTAGGAACCTTTCAGGATCGAACTTTTCCGGGTTCGTCCAATACTTAGGGTCCCTACTTATTGCCCAGAAGTTGATCATGATTGTCGTCTCGACAGGCACATCGTAGCCATTCACCTTGCAATTCTGTATTGCCTCTCTAGGATACATTGGTACAGGTGGATGAAGTCTAAGAGTCTCCTTAATCACTAGCTTCAAGTACTTGAGCCCTTCAATATCGAATTCTTCAATCTTGTTATTGCCCTTCAATTGCACCGCCTCTCTCACCTCGGCCTGCACCTTCATCACACTCGGGTTCTTCAACAGCTCGGACATTGCCCATTCTAATGTCGTCAATGGTGTTTCAACCCCAGCACCAAAAACATCCTAAACCAACAAAAAATAAAAATTAGGCAACAACGTCAACAGTATTTGAACATGCGCAGTTTAGGCAGACCACATGACCAATTGTCGTAAAATTTTAAGCTGATGGGTAAGAATATATAATTTAACGTTTATAATGGCGCAATAGGTTATATGGACTTTAGGTATATACAATACAAGTGCATGTAAATTAAGGAACGTTAGCAATAATAATAATTACATAAAGGAGCACACCCGTTTAGCACATAGAAGCTTAAGGACAAGGATTTTGCGCATCTGGCGCCAATACATCCCATAGGGTGCCACAACGAGGCTGGAGTTGTCCTTGCTGAAATTTTGGTACACCACGTCCACAAGTTGTGGCCTCTGTGCAACGTTCACATCGTGTGTCTTGAGCATTTCTTCAGCTGTTTCCGCATCCGACACCACGATAACCGAAAGCTCTCCCATTTTCAGATGCATAAGCGGCCCGTACTGCCGCGCTAGCTCGGTTAGCCGGCGGTGTGTGGCCGCTGCAGACCCACCACTTGATGGAGGTTTCCGATGAACGGCAGCTTCCTCGGCCCAGGAGGTAACTTATTAAGCTGCTGCTGCTGTTTTACTGCTGTGTGTAAGAATATATATTTGATGTTACAATATATATTCTAATTATGTGGCAAGATAATATTAAAGTAGATATATTGAATAATGTATTATATTATATTATATCAATATATGTCTTTATGGAATGTATTTAATCTAGACCGTTCAATTGGTTACTTGATGGACGTACCAGATTAAAGGGTTAATATTATAAATGGTCCTCTCTCCCTGCCAGTAATTGACAGAGAGAAAGAGCAGTTCTCCATCAATTGGTCTCTGACAGAAAGATGGACAAGGGAGAGAAGTAGAACCGTTTTACATAGAAGCAAATCTGCAGTCTAGGGAAGATCAATGGAGTCGAAATCAATTATCGGTAAGTCATTCTTATCTATATCTTTTCCCTCATAAAGCATGATCAAGATTATGTCAATTAGGGTTTGTAAAACTTACATGTGGTATCAGAGCCTGAGTTGTTGATCATGCATTTATGATGAGATTATTCATCATCACGGTCTTTGGAGGAATCGTACGAATTGAAACTGTTTAATCGGCACTTGGATTAAATTGTTTTGAGGAACTGTGTAATCGGTAACCGCTTGATGGAATTCGATTAAATCATTGGCTTCGTGATGCACAATTCGATTTAATATAAAATTGCTTCTCCATTATTCGAACTACTGTCACGTTTACAAGTGATGGCAAATAAGATGCGGTTTTTTTTTATCGTACCGTGCAAAGCTTTAATTGAATGTATTTCAATTTTGCATCATGTCTAATTCGTGGTTTAATGAATGTACTCTTGGATGGGGATATGGAATTGTTTATTCCTTTCGATGAAATCAACGCCACGTGAACATCCGATTAAACAAATCTGTTTATAAGTTTATGAAACTGGACAAGGTGTGTTGGCTGTGAGCGTGAAATTTTTTTTGGTAAACCGTGAGTGTGATATCTGTGTACATACTGGTGTGTATATATATATTATTTATTCAATTTAGGGTTTACTGGACAATTGAATGTGGAATTGTTTCAAATCCTTCGCACCATGTATATATTACATATATATATCCATTTAATCGTTATGCTTCAATTGGTTTTAATTATGCTTCAATTTTCTGATTGTTAATCGGTGGGCTTGGATGAATTTGAGTTGCTGTTTGGAACCGAAATCAATCTCACAAACCGGTTGAAGATCCATCTTAGTTCATCAGTTGCCTCGGGATACAGTGACTTGAAGCAAGTTGCCTTTTGCACAGTTTGAACTGAAAGCTACTAACACGATTGGAGGTAGTCCCTATTCTCTCTGCTACATGGAATTTGATTAAACAATTGGAGGGATCTAATCATGAAATTGGTTTACTAATTAGAATTGTTTAATCAATTAAAGGTTGAAACTTTTTCATAAAGTGCAGGATTGCATTGTTTATTAGATTGGTTGTACTGATGCTAGAATACATAAATTATGAACTAGAGTGAATTGGAACTGAATCAATCTTTAAAGCTAATTCTATGTATGGTGAGTTAATTGTGGTTGTTAAAATGACCAACTTAAAGTTTACTTATTTCGTTCATCACGTGCATTAATGATGATTAATATGTCGTGTTTATAGTGGTATAAACATACACATATATGAATTCAAAATCATGATGATATTGTTATGTAAGCATGAGTGATGAATGAATAGCATATTAGATTATGAGATTCTAATTTGAAGTTAAGAGTTGATTATGTTTCAACAATGAAGGATAAGCTATTAATTTAGCTTAGAATATGAATTAAGTTTTATTCATCGATTGAAATTAGTGTTTTTTTTTATGAACGTAAAATTTTAATTGGATTATCAATCATGATGAAGGATATGAATTTTCCTTGATAATTGCTTCCGCTAATCACTAATGAAAATTATATTTTTATGGTGTAAAACCATAAACTTTATGGGTTAAAATATTTTATTTTAGCCAAACCTAATGTTTTCTAGTGATGTTTCAATCCTATGATAATAACCGTTATGATATCAGGTTATATTTAGTCATAAATATCACTTTAAAGCCTATATGCATGACTTTATAGTTAGTTTCTAATCACCAAAGTGATTGAACTAGAATGATAACGTTATGCATGAATGAGGCATTTACGGTCATCATGACTTTATAGTTAGTTTCTAATCACCAAAGTGATTGAACTAGAATGATAATGTTATGGTTTAATGAGACATTACTATCAACATGACTTTATGGTTTGTTTCTAGTCACCAAAGTGACAGAACTAGAATGTGTTGTCATGCCTAAAGAAAATCAATTATTATATGCATGAACATATAATTTAAGTAGGTTATTGTCACCAAAGTGGCTAACCTAGAATGTTTATTCGATTCATGCGTATAATATAATAGTAATGTCTACGTAAAGATCAATAATTATATGCATGAACTTGTATTTTAAGTAGATTATTGTTGCCAAAGTGACTAATCTAGAATGTTTATTTGTTTCATGCATATAATATAATTGTCATTTATCAATGATAATAATGAAATGCCTATTACTGTATACATGATTGGATAAATTGACATTTACTAGAATTTTAGGATTTGCCCAAAGGTGAATCGCTTTCTATAACCGGTAAACATGATGGGATAATTAAGATCTTTTGGTTCTATATATTTTATATCCAAAGATAACTTATATATTTAACTGGAGATTTTCTTTAATTGTCCAATAATGTTATGGAATTTAATTAAGATTTGTGTGCTATAGTCGTTGCCCAAAGGTCGGTTATAGTATACTTTGATGATTTCCAAATAATGTTATGGCATTTAATTAAGATTAGTGTATTGTAGTCGTTGCCCAAAGGTCGACTATGATATACTCTTATTGAGTATCTGAATCTATAATAGTTTATTTACTAATTGGCATTTACTTAATGATAGTATATTATAGTTGTTGCCCAAAGGTCGATTATGATATACTTTAAATGATTAGCTGATTCTTATTAACCTATTTTATGAATGAGCAAGTATGTAATTTGCAGCTATTATAGTTAATTCGCATGTATGTTCTGTTATTGTGTTTAATAGGTTTGACTTTCTAAACCGTGTAAGTCAGGTTCCACTAAAGTTACTAGATCCTGACTTAACACAATAAATAGTATCCTTACGGGTACACAACTTAAGTAGAAAGTCAAGTCATAAAGTATAAACACGATATAACAGAGTAAATCTTAAGTTAATGCGAATAATTTTGGTTTATTCCACAAACAATAAATAAAGAAAATTATGAAGTTTTGTGGATGAAAGACCAAATTATGTAATAAGTCACTCGTATGTACAAACTTACAACCATTAAGTTTTGAGTTGTAGAGTTTGTAGAAGTTTGAGTTGGCTAATTTATGGAGCAAGATTAAAGACCTTAAGGATGACTAGAGATAACTCAATATTTATGAGAGAACTTTAAAGTGTTCATTAAGTGATATTGAGTTAGCTCGTATGTTTATGAAGAATAAGGAAGTCACATGTCAACCATGCATAAATGAGTGCTGCTAAAATGTTAGTGCAATTGTTTTCATACATGAATAAAATGTAATATTTTGTATATCTCGCTAATTGCATGATTATTATGCGGAAAATTAATAAGTGTCAAGAATAAGGGGGATAATTTCTATATCTTCTTGAACTTATGAATTTATGTTTATTTTTCGTATTAAGAGTTAAAGAAGAAAATTAGTTAGTCACACTTATTAATGTTATTCCTGTATGACTATATCCATTTGCTGAGTGTTTTTTCTTGATGGAAAGTAGGCAATTAGATAGAAACATGAAAACTTATAATGTCTTTATGTGTGGTGACTTTCATGAGAAATGTATAAAAGTATGATATGACATTTAGTTCATTAGTAAGACTCATCAAAAGAACATGTCATATATTTGTATATACTATGTTATACATTTATGAAAATAGTATTGTGGGAAATATAAACGGACTTTGAAAGTTACAGTTAAGAGTTAGACAAGTAAATCTTCTTTACCCATTAATGACATTAAGTTGTGGATGTATGAGTTAAGTCTGAGATCTCATAAAGGCAGTTCCAACCTCTTATGATCTTTGTGTTGGAAGGGAGCTTGGTTAAGACACCGTTATGTATGAGGTTGTCTAATAAAAGTAAAGTAAATGTTTATGATCCACATTAAAGAATGGATTCTTGAATGAAATGTTTACTCTAGAGTAACATTAAAGATCCAAAGGGTATAAAGACTTACTTTCTTAACTGAAGTCCGAAAATTGTAGAAACCAATTATGTTAATCATAAGAATAATGAAATTAGTGGGAGTGTCTGAATAATAAGATGTGGATATTATGGTAAATGATAGACATTGTCTATCTGTATGAATACATTATTCACATGGATTAGAATATAGTTCCATCAGTTGAATGAAAATTTCAACATAAGGGATAATGTTCGAAAGACGTGATACTCCATAAAGAACGAAAAATATAATCATCTGATAAAGTTAAATCATTTAGAATAACATTACGAAAATTTGTTATTCTGGAAGTTGGTTTACTTGTAGGATTCAAATATTAGTAAATACTTTTTCGGTTTCATTCCCACAATATATTATGTTATGAAGTTTATATTCCTCAATTAATGAATGGTCATTTTAGAAATCAATTTATGAGATAAAATAAATGTTCCCACGAATGGTTAGTAAGTGACTTTACAACCATATGAACCGTAAGATTAGTGGGAGTATGTAGATATTTTACCTGTATAATTGATTATATTTTGCTCACATTTAAATGATTATGTATTATGATTCTCTCTGAAGTTAAGATGAAAGTTAATGTGAGAGACAATTTATGTGACTAAGATTAAATTAAAATTTTAATCTAGTCACAATTACAGTTGGATTGTCTCAGAAAGCTCACATTGAAATGATCTTAAAGACAGAGTATAATTCAAGAATGCTGCAAATAAAGTCATAATGCACCTACAAGAACATGTGAATGCATTTATGTTCGTGTAGATTCAGATTTAAGGGATATCGTGACAGTTGAAAGTCCACTTTCAATTATTTGTTCATTTTATGTGTTGGAACAATATTATAGAAAAGTGGTAATTATCTGTCGTTATCAATAATGTAAAGTAAGGTTTTAGCATGTTTTATCATGCATTAAGGACTGTGGGACTTATTTCAGGGTTTGAGGTTGTCGACACCGTTACCAAGTCGCTGGAAAATTTATCGTAATAACGCCACAGTTATTTCTTCGTCAAAACGACAAGCATTAAAAGGTGCAAACTTATGGAATTAAAGTTTATTGTCGTTAAGAAGAAAGTTCAGAAACAAGAGTGTCTGTCAGCATAATGGCCAAGCTGACAATGATGTATTTAAATGAATGTTTACAACTAATGACATTAAAGAAACATGCAAATAATGAGTCTTAGTTGTAAAGTTGATGATGATGATAATGTTTGACACTCTGAGCTCAATGATATGTTTCTGACTCCAATGTTTTCCTGTTAATTATGATTGTGTACACATAAAATTTATGATAACGGGAAAACCTTATGTAAAAGCCTTACTCGGACCCTAATGTGTTTATATATATTACTTATAGGCTTACATTTGATAAGATGTAACTGTCGTGGTATATGGTAGGGAGTATGCTGCTTAAATAAGTGTACGACCGCCATAACTCGCATTTACAGATTATTGAATGTAAGTGTTTAGGACGAACGGAAAGATTAGATTTTCGCGCGTCTTATGTTATTCCATAAAGATGTAAGACTTATGTAATTATCTGGCCAAGTGAGAGAATGTAAGAATATATATTTGATGTTACAATATATATTCTAATTATGTGGCAAGATAATATTAAAGTAGATATATTGAATAATGTATTATATTATATTATATTATATCAATATATGTCTTTATGGAATGTATTTAATCTAGACCGTTCAATTGGTTACTTGATGGACGTACCAGATTAAAGGGTTAATATTATAAATGGTCCTCTCTCCCTGCCAGTAATTGACAGGGAGAAAGAGCAGTTCTCCATCAACTGGTGTCTGATATAAAGATGGACAAGGGAGAGAAGTAGAACCGTTTTACAATATAGAAGCAAATCTGCAGTCTAGGGACGATCAATGGAGTCGAAATCAATTATCGGGTAAGTCATTTTTATCTATATCTTTTCCCTCATACAGCATGATCAAGATTCTGGCAATTAGGGTTTGTAAAACTTACACTGTATAGTTCCTTTGAAAGTAGTTGAACATAATTATCACCAAAAGTAAGAATACGATGGAGTAGAAGATTATTAACGGATCGTAATAATATTGCGAATCCGAGTCGTCTATTGGAAAAATTATCATCTTTCTCTATGAAGACTCAGTTAATTTGATGAGATTATATGTACTCTCTTATCTGTCTCTCTCATTTGCACTTCATCACCTTCATGCAGGTGCAGGTATTAATAACAATTAACAAAGCCAACTGGAATCATATATATATATAACAGCACATCTTATGTCACGCTCACAAAGTCGCTAACTTTTATTGCTTAATTAACTAACAATCGTCAGAAATGCATTATGTAAAGGAATATTTTTATGCTAATGGCTAATGTTTTGCCCTACCAAGGAGTTGACTAATATTATACGTTAAATCTCAATTTCAAGCTATGCACATGTTATTATTATATATATAGCGTTAGATCAACAGAATCTACAGGTTGTCACAGGTACGTATGGATAGAAGTTAATTGTTTCTATTAATTAATGTGAGAGTAAGATAACTAATTAAGATCTAGCTGTAAACGATTCGAATGAACGCAAACATGGATGATGGATGGCATAAATAAATTTTATTTGGAGGCAAAACTTGGTGTAATTAATTTTGTATTTTTTTCTTTCTAAAAATCTATTTGTATTAGTGAACCTTAAAGTAAAACATTAAATTTAAGGACATACACGTTCTGTGGTATGAATATTGAATTGGGGCAGGTGATCTAAATCCTACTGAAAACGCGTAGCAAAAGAAGCTTTCAAGATGTAATGTACGATTTCATATACACCGATCTTCATCACAATATACACTATAATCAATCGGTGACGACGATTAATAATAGGTTCGACTACTTCTACAATTTTTGCCAAAATATATTATCACTAGTACTTTAGGTATCTGTTGCTACTACATGCCTTATTCTGCGAATGTGTTGCACCGCCTCCTAAAGTCGAGTTTGCTTCTAAACTCGAATATTGTGACCTCAAAATTGGCGATTTTTGTATGTCATAGTTAGATTCTACATTGGGCCGAGCCAAGCCAACGGGGCAGCAAAAAGTAATCATATATGCAAGTGGGTTTTCATCCTAAAACTAAATCTAACATTCAGAGACAATAATATTGGAAACCGGTGCACATGGATTTGTTAATAATATCATGTGGAAGTTGTTACATGTATTTTCTCATAGTTATCGCCTAAAATATCTCTATTTATGGCTGTAGAAATTACTAGATTCAATTTGTAATTGTTATTGTTGAAGTAAGCTTAGTGCTGCCTAGTCACTATTGAGGATCACACCGGTAATTGGTGCTGGAATTTTTTAGTATAGAAGCAAGTGGGTACATTAATTGAAGAGACAACATTTAAGCATAAATTGAAGATACATTAACTGAAGATGCATTAATTAATGTGACAGAAGTTAAGAATCAATATATCTAATACACCTTGGTAGCAATGACACATAACTCGTTCTGTCTCTTAACAATTTTCCCGAAAGACTCATCCATGTCAAGTTCTTGAGGATTCTGTCCATTTAGTAACTTCCAATCAAAGTGATAGAGTAAAGCTGCTAAGAGCAACTCCATACCTGCATTTGCAAATGTTATAGCTGGGCACATCCTTTTTCCAGACCCAAATGGAACAAACTGGAAGTAGCTTCCATTGAAATTCACAGGAGAGTCTAAAAACCTTTCGGGATCGAACATTTCCGGGTTCGTCCAATACTTAGGGTCCCTACCTATTGCCCAGAAGTTGATCATGATTGTCGTCTCGACAGGCATATCATAGCCATTTACCTTGCAATTCTGCTTTGCCAATCTTGAATACATTGGTACTGGTGGATGAAGCCTAAGAGTCTCCTTAATCACTAGTTTCAAGTACTTGAGACCTTCAACATCTGATTCTTCTATCTGTTTTCTGCCCTTCAACTGCACTGCCTCTCTCACCTCAGCCTGTGCCTTGTTCATAACACTAGGGTTCTTCAACAGCTCGGACATTGCCCATTCTAATGTTGTCGATGGTGTCTCAACCCCGGCACCAAAAACGTCCTAACCAACAAAAAATAAAAATTACACAGGGTGATGCACCATTCAACATGCTCTTAATTAAAGATATATTTTAACCACCTTTCCATACTAATTTTAAGGGTTAAACAGTTTTTTTAGTGTCATAAATTGGCTTTTGGTGCCGTACTTTAATTTTTTTTTTAATGTCAAATGTTTGTATTTTGTAAACTTTTGGTGCATCCGTTATTTAACCATCAAATTTGACCGTTAAGTGCCAATATGCAAGTCATGTGACTTCCCTAAATTTCATTTTTTTCAATTTAGTCCCCCAATTTATATCTATAACTTTTAATTTTTGCAAATTAGTCCCATAACTCACAATTTATATCCCAGCCGCACCATAACTCAAAATTTACCCAGCTGGGTTGGACCATGATCAGGGTCAATTTTGGGTTAGGGTGCGGTTGAGTTTGTTTAGGGACTAAATTGCAAAAACTAAAAATAGAAATTGGAGACTAAATTGAACAAAAATGAAACTTAGGGGAAAGTCGCTTGACTTGCACATGGGTACTTAACGGTCAACTAACGAATGCACAAAAAATCTACAAAATTCAAATGTATAACACCAATGTCTACCAAAAAAAAAAAAAGAAAGAAAGACATGGTACTAAAATTTAATTTTGGTTAAACATATATGTCACCAAAAGACCATTTAACTCTAAATTTGAACATACGCACTTTGATACTATTTGAAGTTTAGAGAGACCACTTGATCATTTATCCTAAATTATAAGCTGATAGCTTTAGCAACACGTACGTACCGTAAGGATGCCTTTGATGTTGCTAGTGGTCACGTGAATTCCTAACTCATTAGACTCTTGAATTCTTAGGAAGACGTCTACTAGACCCTCTGTTGTCGAGAAATTATTATTGTTCATGTTCTTGCATATATCCCTTTTGTTTGTGTGTGTGCTTAAGATGTCATCCATTAGGCTGTTTATCTTTTCAGAAAGTAAATGCATCTTTGTCTTCAAACCAAGAATATGTCGAAACATTCTTATGGATGGATAAACCTCGGATACATGAAACCCTCCCAACAGTTCAGCTGTCTGTCTTTGTAACTGGGTAAGTTGTTCAAGATGGTAAGGATTAATGTCCTCCCCCAGTACCGATTTATAAAATGTAGAGTGTGCATAGGAATCAATCTTTTGGCTAAGATTAACTGTTGTTGATGATGAGCTACAAACTGAAGATATCTGTTCAATGATGTTTCTCATATCGTTTTCTCTTATAGACCTGTTCAAGTAAGATCTATGATGTATTAGTAAACCCTCAAGTTGTTCTATATAAATTTCTTCTCCAAATCTCTATTCAAAAAAGATCTTTTTACTTCTATTTAATATACTTTAAGATTTCGAAGGTTCGCAACTGCAATTACAAATCAGATGGATGTGATTCTCGTCACGTAAGAATACGAGTCAAAGTAATCTAACTCTTCCTTCTTCCTATATTTTATTAATTACAAGTCGGGTTTTATATTATTTTTTTTAATTGAACCATATGCTTTCTTAATTACAAGTCGAGTTTTAATCAAAATAACTTCTCCCCTGATATTATGGGGTCATCCAAAACTAATCAACATTGAGTTCATCATTTTCTTCAATGTTCATATTTTTTTTCCTCCTGCAACCCAAATTCTACAAAGTGAATGTGGTGTAGTGACTTCATAGATTAATTAAACTGTGTCACCAAACAGAGAACGAATATCACCACATATGCAATTGCACAAATTGAATTCTCGTATCGGGTTTATTGTCAACCCTTCTTTGTAAGGCATGACTTTTCCAATTCACTATCTTTTATCTCCATCAAATGGACATTGCAACATATTGCGTACTGTCATACACTAAAGTGATGAAGAAATTCTTGCCGCCTTGTGTTTGCACAAATTTCAAGTTGCAATCGCCAATAGATATCAAATAAGCGGTTTGAGAATCTTTTAAATTGACTAGAAGTAATACGGATAAATTGCACTAAGTGTGAAATTTGTGTCTATTATCAATTAAAGTGTAGGGATATGCTTTGTGTTTTAACATTCTAATCAAATTAGAAAACTCAATCAAGTATGTGCAAATAACAATTTTAATTATGTTCCTTTTGGGCACAATAATCATTACATTTTAGAAATGAGTCGTTAGATTTTAACTTACATATAATCTTAAAAAAATGCTACTTATTTAAAATTGTCAAATTCTAAATACTTTAAAATAGTTAACATATTATTTTCATAAAAAAAATTAAATCATTAAGTAGACTCACATTTTTATAGTTTGTTTATCAATTATGTAACTTTTCATTCAAAAAATTCGACTCTATGTTAAAATACACTAACATATGTATCATATTTAATTTCTAGTTAAAATACACAAATTTATAAATGTCAAATAGTGAGTGTTTAGTATTTATCATATCCCTTTAGCTTATACTCGCAAAATAAGCTAAATAATTAAATATCCAAATAATGGTTTTTTTTTTTCCAAACAAAGAATAATAGTTTAATATAGAAAGAGAGATCAATGTTAATATCACATGCTCTGCTATTCATGTTCCAGATCGTGTTTCGTTATTAACATCTTGACACGTGTTCTTATATTTAATATTTTTATTCTAAGGTTCAAAAATCTCAATACGATTTTAAAAAGAAAAAAAATACAAAATCACTTGTAACACATGTTAAGATGGTGCCCCACAATCTGGAGTAGTGGGACAGGAGATCTAGATCCATAATATTTATAGATGCATGTAAATTAAGGAACGTTGGTAATAATAATAGTAATAATTACCTAAAAGAGTGCACGCGTTTAGGACTTAGAAGCTCATGGACGACAATCTTGCGCATCTGTCGCCAATACTCCCCATAAGGTGCAAAAACGAGGCTCGAGTTGTCAATGCTGATATTTTGGTAGACCACAAGCTGTGGCCTCTGCGCAACGTTGATATCTTGTGTCTTGAGCACCTCTTCCGCTGTTTCCGCATCCGAAACCACCACAACCGTAAGCTCTCCAAATTTCAGATGCATAAGAGGCCCGTGCCGCCGAGCTAGCTCGGCTAACCGGCGGTGTGGCAGCTGCATACCCACCAATTTACGGAGGAGTTGCACAAGATCACGTCCATGCAGCATCAACCTTGCCAGCTCAGCTACCGGAAATCTACGTGGCAGCCGCAGACCCGCCAGTTGATGGAGGTTTCCGATGAATGGTAGCTTCGTCGGCCCGGGAGGTAAGTTAAGCTTTTGCTGCTTTAGTGCGTAACTCCGGCGAAAGTAGTTGATTATCAGGACAAGGAAGAGGACAGAGCAGAAGATTAGCGGATAATATTTATGCATCATTGTCATTATTTCTCTAGATATGATAGATGTTGGAGATATATTAATATAAGAACTGATAAGTGTATATATATATGTATATGCTTGGAAATTTGGACAATGAAAGCTATAGTGTCACGGAATACATAATAGAGGGGAATACTTGGCTGTCATATCTCAAAACCTATAGTATATATATATATATATGGGTCAATAACCTGGGAGAGGTCTGAAGTTTGGCCCTTGTTAATTTGAGAGGTCTGAAGATTGAAATGGTGATAACTGAGGTCTGAAGTTTGGACTTTGTGATTTTTAGGTTTTCCGTCCAAATTTTCTGTCAAATTTAACAGAACCGTGTGAAATGTCAAAAATACCCTTTTGTAATATTTGAATTAATAAAAAGTTTAATAATATAAAGATGAAATGACAAAAATACCCCTGTCCATAATTTAAACCTAACCCAACTCCGACCACCACCACGGCTCCGGCCGGCCACCACCCTCTCCGGCGACCACCACTCTCTCCGGCGACCACCACCCTCTCCGGCCGGCCACCACCCTCTCCGACGACCGCCACCACGGCCTCAATTGGGCCCAAATCGGAGCCACAAAGCTCCGATCGGAGCTCGGTGGCTCCGATCGGAGCTCTGTGGCCCCAGATCGGAGCCACAGAGCTCCAAATCGGAGCTCTGTGGCTCCGATTTGGGGCCACAGAGCTCCGATTTGGAGCTCTGTGGCTCCAATCTGGGGCCACAGAGCTTCGATTTGGAGCTCTGTGGCTCCGATCTGGGGCCACAGAGCTCCGATCGGAGCCACCGAGCTCCGATCGGAGCTTTGTGGCTCCGATTTGGGCCCAATCGGGGCCGGTGGCTCCGATTTGGGCCCAATTGGGACCGTGGTGGCGGTCGTCGGAGAGGGTGGTGGCCGGCCGGAGAGGGTGGTGGTCGCCGGAGAGGGTGGTGGTCGTCGGAGAGAGTGGTGGTCGCCGGAGTTGGGTAGTGGCCGGCCGGAGCCGTGGTGGTGGCTGGAGTTGGGTGGTGGCCTTAAGGGCATTTTCGTCTTTTCATTGAATCATGTGAGATGCAAGAATGGTATTTTTGGAATTTTTTTTTATTTCTGGTCACATGCAATGCACATGACCAACTTCCGTCAGTTTTAACCGAAAAAACTAACGGAGACCTCTATTATCTACAAGTCGAAACTTCAGACCTTTGTTATCACCATTTCAAACTTCAGACCTCTCAAATTCACAAGGGCCAAACTTCAGACCTATACCCTATATATATCGACATGCTAGCACACATGTATTCATAAAGTGTGTTTAGATAATCTTCTTAAGATGTATTTTGTAGCTGGCGTTTAAAAAAAATAGCTGGTTAATAATTGCCCCATTAAAATATGATGAAATTCTTCCAACCCATTTGGATTTGAAATATTGGTTAGCGTTGAATTAAGCTTAGTGCTGCCAATCACTAGCGTTGAGCAAAGATGGTTCTAGTCCTAGGATCGACGGGTGTTAGGGCTGGCAATTCGTGCGGGTCGTGCGTGTTTGTGTCGTGCTAACTTCGTGTCGTGTTCTGGGGGTCAGCCCAAACCCAGCCCAACACGGTCCAACATGAAAAATCAGCATGAAAAACCTAGAATAAATTGAATAAAAAATCAAATATAAAAAATTTTAAACTAAAATTTTAAAATTATCGTGCTATCATTGTCGTGCCGTGTTATCAATATCAAACCCGTAATTTTCGTGTCGTGTTCGTGTCAGCCCATCGCGCCGGGCCCAAATTGCCAGCCCTAACGGGTGTAGAGTTATATGCGAAGTCAACTTGTTGACACTATCCTTAGACTTATGTTGATTAGTTTAGTTAGGTTAACTAAACTACTACTATATATATATAGTAGTCTTTACACTTTGTACAATCTCGATGGTTTATTGAATGAATTCAGTTCTTCTACATTCTTCCAATTTGCATATGGTATCAGAGCCTGTACATACACATCCTCTTCGTCGTGTTCAAGATCGAGTTGATCTTGGAGTTTTTGATCTGAATCTGATACTATGTTTTTCCGGAGTTGCTGATCTTCATCTAAGTTTTAAGTTGGTTCTCAGTCTTCTTTGTCATATTACTCCAGCGATTTCATCTCGTGTTCTTCATCAATATCTTTCAATCTTGATGGCGCAAGAAGCAGTAAATGCTGGTGGTAACGTTGCTGTTGATGATCCGTTTTACCAGCTTCTTGCCGATACGACAGGCACTATGTTGATTCCTTTTCAGTTGGTTGGATCTTCTAACTATCATGTATGGAGTACTTCAATCAAATAGGGTTTACTCGTGAAAAATAAGTTGTGTTTCATCGATGGATCATGTTCGAGGGAATCAGTTCCAGTAGCACAACGAATCAAGTGGGATCGCGCCAATGCGATAGTGAATGCTTGGCTGAGAACACGGTTGCGAAGGATTTGGTCAGTGGATTAGTTTATAATCCGACGGCACAATCAATCTGGAATGTCCTTCGCTAAATGTTCGATAAGGTGGACGATACTCATATTTTTCAGCTCACTCAAGAAATTTATCGAACATCTCTAGGTACATTGTCAATCACAAAATTCTTGGCTAAAATGAAGCAATTGTGGGATTCGCTTGCAGCTATTGATGATCTTACTTTAAAATGTGATGCTGATAATGCTTTATTGAGTGCTACCAACGAGAAACAAAAGTTGAATGCATTTCTACTAGGTCTAAATGAGACTTATGCCAATGTTCGAAGTAACCTACTGATGAGGACTCTATTGCCTAGTATAAGTGTAGCTTTCTCTGTTTTGCTGCAAGAAGAGAGTCAGAGAAGCATTTCATGATCACTTTCAAATAATTTGATTGAAAACACCACTGCTCTCTACTCTGCTAGGTCTTCTTCAAGTTCTGGACAATATATTCATTCTTCTAATGGTTCATCTATGGAGAATTCTGGGTTTTTGTTGAAATCCACATTGGGCCGCGAGTCAAACCCAACGGGCCAATATAGTTTTAACTATTTTCACAAGTGGAGTTCCATCCTAAAACCAATTGGTAATAGGAGGAGGTGACCCTATATAGTGCTCTAGTAATCCACACACCACCGGTGTGGGACACTCACGATGCAGTGACTTCAACACACCCCCGCACCGTGAGGACTCTTTTTAACTAAGGCACCGATTTTTTTTTTAATCCGGACGAGTTGGGACTTATAATTTCAACAAACTCTACTCTCACGTCAGGCCCGACCCGGTAACCTTGTACGTGGAGCCAACAAATGGGACAAACCCAACATCGCCTATCGGAACCGGGCTCTGATACCATGTTAAATTCCACATTGCGCCGAGTCAAACCCAACGTGCCAATATAGAGCAACTACTTTCAGTTTTCTAGGCCTAGAATTGATAAGTCTAGTTGGCTTTATATGTATTGTGGCAGAAAAGGTCATACGATAGATACATGTTGGAGTAAGAATGAGGTTCCAAAGAATATGAAAAGGAATTGGGCTACTGGTAATGGTGTATTTGAAGGAGAAATGACTGATGTTATCAATATTACTGCTCAAGATGGACCTCTGCATCTTGGCTCAGTTAAACGTCCATTGCATGTTGCTACTAATAGCTCTGGGATGTCTGATTCTGGTCCTCTTCATTACAAGCCTGATTTTGATTCTTCAGACATACAAGCTAGGTTATCTACTATCAATTGCCAATTGGTATTAGGATATATATGTATGTTGGTTGAATTTGTGTCGATCCGGAGCAAAATTTAACAATTTAATCATCACAAGCACTAATTTATAAAGAGACACCAATTAATGCCCATGCATGCACTAGTACATCCAACATTTATTGATCAATAATAAATTGAAGAGTAGACAACAATTAAGCATAATTTGAAGATACATTAATTCATGTAAGCAATATATCTAATGTACCTTGGTAGCAATGACACATAACTGGTTCTGTCGCTTAACAATTTTGGTGAAAGACTCATCCATGTCAAGTTCTTGAGGATTCTGTCCATTTGGTAACTCCCAATCAAAGTGATAGAGTAAAGCAGCTAACAGCAGCTCCATACTTGCATTTGCAAATGTTATTCCCGGGCACATCCTTTTTCCAGACCCAAATGGAACAAACTGGAAGTAGCTCCCATTGAAAGTCACAGAAGAGTCTATGAACCTTTCAGGATCGAATTTTTCCGGGTTCGTCCAGTACTTAGGGTCCCTACTTATTGCCCAAAAGTTGATCATGATTGTCGTCTCGACAGGCACATCGTAGCCATTCACCTTGCAATTCTGTATTGCCTCTCTAGGATACATTGGTACAGGTGGATGAAGTCTAAGAGTCTCCTTAATCACTAGCTTCAAGTACTTGAGCCCTTCAATATCGGATTCTTCTATCTTGTTATTTCCCTTCAATTGCACCGCCTCTCTCACCTCGGTCTGTGCTTTGTTCATCACACTCGGGTTCTTCAACAGCTCGGACATTGCCCATTCTAGTGTCGCCGATGGCGTCTCAACCCCGGCACCAAAAACATCCTAACCAACAAAAGTTAAAAATTAGGCAACAATGTAAACAGTATTTGAACATGCGCAGTTTAGGCAGACCACATGACCAATTGTCATAAAAGTTTAAGCTGACGGATAAAAATACGTAATTTAACAGTTATAATGGCGCAATAGAACGTACTACCCTAATGGCGCCACGAAACATCCTAACCAACAAAAAAGAAAATTTAGGCAACAACGTTGTTTAGGCAACCAACGAAACATCCTTAACATCAACTTTATTTGAACATGCGCAGTGTAGGCTGACCACATGACCAATTTTCGTAAAATTTTAAGTTGATGGATAAAAATACGTAATTTAACACTTATAATGGCGCAATAGAACAACGTACGTACCCTAATGGCGCAATAAAACATCCTAACCAATAAAAAATTAGGCACATGCTCGTAAACATATTTACAACAACGTCAACAAGATTTGAACATGCGCAATTTAGGCAGACCACATGACCAATTGTTTTAAAAGTTTAAGCTGATGGGTAAAAATACGTAATTTAACACTTATAATGGCGCAATAGAATGCACATACCTGAATGGCGCAATAAAACATCCTAACCAACAAAATGGAAAAATTATGCACATGCTCTTAAACATATTTATAGCGATGCAGTTTAGGCAGACCACATGCCATGACCAATAATTGTCGTAAAAGTATGAGCTGATAGGTAAATACGTAATGGCGCAATAGAACAAACGTACCCTAATGACGCCTTTGATGTTGTTGATGGTCACATGAACTCCTGTCTCGTTCGACTCTTGAATCCTCAGGAAGGCGTCTATTAGATCGTCGTCCGTTGTTGTCGGGGAATCACTCTTGTTGTTATCCCTTTTGTTTTTGTGTGTGGTTAGGATGTCATCCATTAGGTTGTTTATCTTGTTACAAAGTAGATGCATCTTTGTCTTGACACCAAGAAGATGGCGAAACATTCCTATGGATGGATAAACCTCGGATACATGAAACCCTCCAGTTAGCACAACTGACTCTCTTTCTAACTGGGTCAGTTGTTCCAGTTGGTTAGGGTTAATGTCTTCCCCCAAGGCTGATTTGTAAAGGGTGTAGTTTATGAAGACGTCCATCTTTTGGGACAGATTAATTATTGATGAACCACCAGCTGAAGATATCTGTTCAATCACGTTTTTCACCTCGTTTTCTCTTATAGATCTGTTCATGTAATTAGATATCTATGATGTATTAGTAATTTCCAATCTAAAAAATGATGATTCACCTTGTTATGGAGCTTGTCTTTGCCCAAACTCATGCTAGACATGGCTTCCCAGACTATGTGAACATGTTTAGTACATGCTCGGGTCAAGACGAATCATAACTAGATAAATCGAGTTATGGCAGACTCGAAAGTCACACATCAGATAGCTGATATGCTCCAAATAATTTTAAAAAAAATGAGACTAATAAATATTATTTTACAATAATAAATATGTAGATAGAGAGGGTTTGAATTTCTAACATCTAATTAAGGAATGAAGCGCTAAATCGTTACACCATATTAATGGTTTGTAGATAGAGAGATTAATATATAGGAATAAGTGTAAGAATATATATTTAATGTTACAATATATATTCTAATTATGTGGCCAGATAATATTAATGAGTATAGATATATTGAATAATGTATTATATTATATTATATCAATATATATCTTTATGGTATTTAATCTAGACCGTTCAATTGGTTACTTGATGGACGTACCAGATTAAAGGGTTAATATTATAAACGGTCCTCTCTCCCTGCCAGTTATTGACGCAGAGAGAAAGAGCAGTTCTCCATCAACTGGTCTTTGACAGAAGGATGGACAAGGGAGAGAAGTAGAACCGTTCTACAGAGAAGCGAATTGACAGTCTAGGAAGATCGGAGGAATTGAGATCAAGGCCAGATCAAGACCAGGTAAGTCATTCATCACTATACTTTAATCCACATAAAGCATGATCAAGATCCTGACAATTAGGGTTTATAAAACTTACATGTGGTATCAGAGCCTGAGTTGTTGATCATGATTTATGTTGGAATTACCGTGTTTAAGTAATTGATAACTGCGGCGATATATTTAATTAGTAAGGAACCAACCGTCGTAAATTTGTTCCTGGCCTGGGCTTTGAATTCGATCGCCGTTTTAGTATCAATTTCCTAAACGAATTGGTGATGCCGACTTCCACGGTTTAGGTTGATTTTGTCGCATACGTATGGATTTTGAATTGTTTAATAATTGTGGATTGAATTGTGTTGATTGGTGGTTAGCTTTCTCATGGATATCAGATTATATCCCACTAGCAACTTGATGCCATTCTCACGCATGCTAATTGCCACATGTATCATGATTTGTTTTAATTCCTTCGTTGTGTTCTGATATGAGGATAATTGAATACATGCAATTCCTTCGCTATAGATTACGAATTGCTTCACTATATATAAATTTGGTTAGCAATTGAAGGAATTTGATTTATCACCTAATGAAATTGGTTTATTGATTTGGAATTGTTTAATCAAATTTCTGATAATGGAATTATTGTCCTCATCTCATTATGCTTCTCGATGAAATCAAATCGATGACATGAGGCATTGGGGAGGGCGAGGAGTTGCATCTCAATTTGTCGCCCGAGTGGTTCGATCCGGGAGCAGAGATAGATTGCTACAGTTATGAATCCACCATGTAATATGTGATAAATCATTCACATTATGACTGACTTTACAAGGACATCACGTGGATGAAAATGATCACGTATCTGCGAATCCGCTAAGTGGAGGGCTTTCAGATTTTCACGTATGTATACTCTCCCTCCTTTGTACAACTCATGATGATAGTATGCTAGATCAGTTTAAGAACAACACGTACTAGCATGTATAGTATCTTGATAGTGGTTCCTAAAGTGATCAAATTAGAGTTTACCTATTTCGTTCATTACGTGCCTTAAGGGAGATTAGAATCGCATGCTCATAATAATATGGATATACACCTAAATGATGAATTTGGAGTGTGATAATGGTAGTCAATTGAGACTCCTATGCATGTGTTTATGGATTCTAAATCATGATGATGTTATTATTTATGCATGAGTGATGAATGAATGACATATTGGATCATGTGATTCTAATTAGAAATTAAGGGTTGATTATGTTTCAATAATGAAGGATTTAGCAAGTTTGAATTAAGCATGAAAATGACTATTGCATGAAAGATTACTTGCTTTTGTTTCCTTGTTAATTGCTTCCGCTAATCACTAATGAAAAATTATAGTTTTATGGTGTAAAACCATTAACTTTATGGGTTAAATATTTTATTTTAGCTAAACCTAATGTTCTCTAGTGATGTTTCAATATCATGATGATAACCATTACGTCGGGTTATAATTAGTCATTGAAATATTACTTTAAAGCCTATATGCACGACTTTATAGTTAGTTTCTAATCACCAAAGTGATTGAACTAGAATGATAAGGTTATGGTTTAATGAGACATTACTATCAGCATGACTTTATAGTTAGTTTCTAGTCACCAAAGTGACAGAACTAGAATGTGTTGTCATGCCTAAAGAAAATCAATTATTATATGCATGAACATATATTTTAAGTAGATTATTGTCACCAAAGTGGCTAATCTAGAATGTTTATTTGTTCATGCGTATAATACAATAGTAATGCCTAAAGAAAGATCAATAATTATATGCATGAACTTGTATTTTAAGTAGATTATTGTCACCAAAGTGGCTAATCTAGAATGTTTATTTATTTCATGCATATAATACAACTGTCATTTATCCATGATAATAATGAAATGCCTATTACAGTATACATGATTGGATAAATTGACATTTACAGGTTACTAGAATTTTAGGATTTACCCAAAGGTGAATCGCTTTCTATAACTTGTAAACATGATGGGATAATTAGGATCTTTTGGTTCTATATATTTGTATATCCAAAGATAACTTGTATATTTAACCGAAGATTTTCTTTAATTGTCCAATAATGCTATGGAATTTAATTAAGATTTGTGTGCTATAGTCGTTGCCCAAAGGTCGGTTATAGTATACTTTGATGATTTCCAAATAATGTTATGGCATTTAATTAAGATTAGTGTATTGTAGTCGTTGCCCAAAGGTCGACTATGATATACTCTTATTGATTATCTGAATCTATAATAGTTCATTTACTAATTGGCATTTACTTAATGATAGTATATTATAGTTGTTGCCCAAAGGTCGATTATGATATACTCTGAATGATTAGTTGATTCTATATTAGTTTATTTTATAGATTGACAAGTATGTAATTTGCAGCTATTATAGTTAATTCGCATGTATGTTCTGTTATTGTGTTTAATAGGTTTGACTTTCAAAACTGTGTAAGTCAGGTTCCTCTAAAGTTACTAGGTCCTGAGATAACACAATTAAATAGTATCCTTACGGGTACACAACTTAAGTAGAAAGTCAAATCATAAAGTATAAACACGATATAACAGAGTAAATCTTAAGTTAATGCGAATAATTTTGGTTTATTCCACAAACAATAAATAAAGAAAATTATGAAGTTTTGTGGATGAAAGAACAAATTATGTAATAAGTCACTCGTATGTACAAACTTACAACCATTAAGTTTTGAGTTGTATAGAATGTAGAAGTTTGAGTTGGCTAATTTATGGAGCAAGATTAAAGACCTTAAGGATGACTAGAGATAACTCAATATTTATGAGAGCATCTTTAAAGTGTTCATTAAGTGATATTGAGTAAGCTCGTATGTTTATGAAGAATAAGGAAGTCACATGTCAACCATGCATAAAGGAGTGCTGCTAAAAGGTTAGTGCAATTGTTTTTCATACATGAATAAAATGTAATATTTTGTATATCTTCTTAAACTTATGAATTTATGTTTATTTTTCCGTATTAAGAGTTAATGAAGAAAATTAGTTAGTCACGCTTATTAATGTTATTCATGTATGACATATCTATTAGCTGAGTGTTTTTTCTTGATGGAAAGTAAGCAATTAGATAGAAACGTGAAAACTTATAATGTCCTTATGTGTGGTGACTTTCATGAGAAATGTATAAAAATATGATATGACTTTTAGTTCATTAATAAGCCTTCTTAAAAGAACATGTCATACATTTATGAAAATAGTATTGTGGGAAATATAATATGACTTTGAAAGTTACAGTTAAGAGTTAGACAAGTAAATTTTATTTACCCATTAATGACATTAAGTTGTGGATGTATGAGTTAAGTCTGAGATCCCATAAAGGCAGTTCCAACATCTTAATGATCTGTGTGTTGGAAGGGAGCTTGGTTAAGACACCGTTATGTTTGAGGTTGTCTAATAAAGTTAAAATAAATATTTATGATCCACATTAAATAATGGATTCTTGAATGAAATGTTTACTCTGGAGTAACATTAAAAGATCCAAAGGTTATAAAGACTTATTTTCTTAACTGAAGTCCGAAAATTGTAGAAACCAGTTTTGTTAATCTTAAGAATATTGAAATTAGTGGGAGTGTCTGAATAATAAGATGTGGATATTATGGTAAATGATAGACATTGTCTATCTGTATGAATACATTATTCACATGGATTGGAATATATTTCCATCAGTTGAATGAAAATTTCAACATAAGAGATAATGTTCGAAAGACATGATACTTCATAAAGAAAGAAAAGTATAATCATCTGATAAAGTCAAATCATTTAGAATAACATTAGGAAAACTTGTTATTCTGGAAGTTGGTTTACTTGTAGGATTCAGATACTAGTAAATATTTTTTGGTTTCATTCCCACAATATATTATGTTACGAATTTTATATTTCTCAATTAATGAATGGTCATTTTAGAAATCAATTTATATGATAAAATTGATGTTCCCACGAATGGTTTATTAAGTTACTTTACTGTTGTATGAACAATAAGATTAGTGGGAGTACGCAGATATTTTACCTGTATAATTGATTACATCTTGCTCACATTTAAATGATTATGTACTCTCTGAAGTTAAGATGAAAGTTAATGTGAGAGACAATTTATGTGACTAAGATTAAATTAAAATTTTAATCTAGTCACAATTACAGTTGGATTGTCTCAGAAAGCTCACATTGAAATGATCTTAAAGAGGGAGTATAGTTCTCGAATGCTGCAAATAAAGTCCTAATGCACCTACAAGAACATGTGAATGCATTTATGTTCATGTAGATTCAGATTTAAGGGATATCTTGACAGTTGAAAGTCACTCTTAATTAATTGTTCCTTTTATGTGTTGGAGCAATATTACAGAAAAGTAGTAATTATCTGTCGTTATCAATAATGTAAAGTAAGGCTTTAGCATGTTTATCATGCATTAAGAACTATGGGACTTATTTCAGGGCTTGAGGTTGTCGACACCGTTACCAAGTCGCTGGAAAATTTATCGTAATAACGCCACAGTTATTTCTTCGTCAAAACGACAAGCATTAAAGGTGCAAACTTATGGAATGAAAGTTTATTGTCGTTAAGAAGAAAGTTCAGAAACTAGAGTGTCTGTCAGCATAATGGCCAAGCTGACAATGATGTATTTAAATGAATGTTTACAACTAATGACATTAAATAAGCATGCAAATAATGAGTCTTAGTTGTAAAGTTGATGATGATGTTTGACACTCTGAGCTCAATGATATGTTTCTGACTCCAATGTTTTCCTGTTAATTATGATTGTGTACACATAAAGTTTATGATAACAGGAAAACCTTATGCAAAGCCTTACTCGGACCCTAATGTGTTTATATATATTGCTTACAGGCTTATGTTTGATAAGATGTGATTGTCGTGGTATATGAAAGGGAGTATGTTGCTTAAATAAGTGTATGACCACCATAACCCGCATTTACAGATTATTGAATGTAAGTGATTATGATGAACGGAAAGATTAGATTTTACGCGCGCCTTATGTTATTCCATAAAGATGTAAGACTTATGTGATTATCTGGCCAAGTGGGAGAATGTAAGAATATATATTTAATGTTACAATATATATTCTAATTATGTGGCCAGATAATATTAATGAGTATAGATATATTGAATAATGTATTATATTATATTATATCAATATATATCTTTATAGTATTTAATCTAGACCGTTCAATTGGTTACTTGATGGACGTACCAGATTAAAGGGTTAATATTATAAACGGTCCTCTCTCCCTGCCAGTTATTGACGCAGAGAGAAAGAGCAGTTCTCCATCAACTGGTCTCTGACAGAAGGATGGACAAGGGAGAGAAGTAGAACCGTTCTACAGAGAAGCGAATTGACAGTCTAGGAAGATCGGAGGAATTGAGATCAAGACCAGATCAAGACCAGGTAAGTCATTCATCACTATACTTTAATCCACATAAAGCATGATCAAGATCCTGACAATTAGGGTTTATAAAACTTACAATAAGAACCTATAAACTGAGATTTGCCCTATGTGAGGTTGTGGTGTCTGAAGTTTAAATTGTTGATATTGACTGTTTGAAGTTTCAACTTTGTTGAAATTTGGTTTTCCGCTCATTTTTTCCGTTAAATTTGACAGAATGGTGTGAAAAGTCAGAATTGCCCCTAATACTTTTATGTTTACTTCGGCCACAACCAACTCCGGCCGGCCACCACCCAAATCCGGTCGGCCACCACCCTACCCCGGCCGGCCACCAACCCTACTCCGGCCGGACACCGCCCTACTCCGCTCGGCCACCACCCTCTTCCGGCCACCACCCTCTGCCGGCCACCACCCAACTAGGGGCAATTTTGAGATTTATTTTTTTATTGGATCATGTGACAAGCAAATACATGATCAAATTATGTCAATTTTAACAACAAATTTGGGCATAGACAACAAATTTCAACAAAGTTGAAACATCAGACAATCAATATCAACAATTTAAACTTTAGACACTAAAATCTTACATGAGCAAACTTCATAAAGTTTATAGGTTCATGGTGCACGTAAAACGTTAGTTTACCTGAAAGAGCGCACCCGTTTAGCACTTAGAAGCTCATGGACGACGACCTTGCGCATCTGTCGCCAATACTCCCCATAGTGTGCAAAAGCAGGGCCCGAGTAATCATACCTCAATACTTCGAACGCCACAAGCTGTGGCCTCTGTGCAACGTTGACATCTTGTGTCTTGAGCACCTCTTCAGCTGTTTCCGCATCCGACACCACAACAACCGGAATCTCTCCCAATTTCATATACATAAGAGGCCCGTACCGCCGGGCTAGCTCGGTCATCCGACGGTGTGGCAACTGCATACCCACCGATTGACGGAACAGTTGCAGAAGAGGTCCATGCAGCATCAACTTTGCCAGTTCAGCTACCTGATATAGAAGAATGAGAATGTATTATTATACTAAATCTATAACAATATAATAAGGGAATAGATAATGATAAGATATTAGATGTAACATCCCATATGCTTGTGTATCACATCGGTTGGAAATCAGAGATTTGAAGTCTTAATAAGCAAGAGAGGTACTACTCAAGTTCAACAGGTATTCCTCATTTTCTAAGCTCAAGTGAGGACAACGGGATTAGTTAAAGCTAGGTTGGGATTAGTGGGGACAGTCGCTCGGCCTTATGGGCGTGACAGAATGGTATCAGAGCCGACCGGGATAGTGATCGGGCTCGATCGCGGACCAAGGGCTATTGACCCCCGGAGTTCCGATCACTTGTGTACCACATCGGCATTAGAAATATTATTTCTAATATAACTCAATCAGAAACATAATAAAATATATTAATTCATAATATATTTTATTATCTGATACCTGAAACCTACGTGGCAGCCTTAGACCTGCCAGTTGATGGAGGTTTCCGATGAACGGTAGCTTCGTCGGCCCGGGAGGTAAGTTAAGCTGCCGCTTTGCTGCGTAAATTCTGCGAAAGTATTTGATTATCAGGACAAGGAAGATGACAGAAGAGAAGATTACTGGATAATAATTATGTATCGTCATCATCATTTCTCTAGTTATGATAGATGTTGAAGATATATTGATATGAGAATTGAGAAGTGTATATATATATGCTTGGACATTGAAAACTATAGCGTCACGAAATACTTGCCAGAAGGGAATATAGTTGGCTGTCTGTAGTATAGCGGATCACTCAATATTGATTTTAGCGTGTAATCACACTATCTGCTATAATTAACTACAGTGTTGTTTAACAGATCATACGCTTATCTTTTTAATTAATTGGGGTTAAAGAACCTAAAAACAGTGACAACTGTAGTTCAGGTTACTAAGCGTTATCCCAGATTTGAAATGTTGATATTTGGTGCAAACTAGGGATGACATGGAATTGGTCAGGCCCGGACCGGTTCTAGCCAGAATCGGAGCTGGTTTAAAGAGTTTCAATCCAATCCGGCTTTAAATTTGTACCGGCTAAGGTATAAGTAGGAAAAGCTGGTCTGGTTCTGGAACGATTTTGGATTGTTTTGTCAAAAATAGTATGGTTTGATCTAGAAACGGTTCGATCTATTTTTATATACAGATTTACACTAAATTAAAAAAACAAAAACAGTTCAAAACCATTCTGGTTCAGTCCGGTCTGGACCATTCAAGACCAGAACCGGTTCCACAAAGTATACTCACAGTTCTTGGTCCGGTTCTCCATTTGAAAACTTAGTCTGTTTGGAACTAATCCGATTCCAAACTGTCCGGACCGGTAGGGCCGTTTTTTTTGTTGCCAATCATAGTCCAAACTGTCAGATTTGTTGCCTGTTGCTTTTTTCTTTCTACTGATTTGACATTAAAATTGGTGTTTTAAGCAATAAAAACATTTAGTTTTCTAATTTTCCGAAATATCAGATTTGTTACACTTGGTTTAAGTTGATTTGATATTAAAAAAATATGTTATTGTTTAGTTAATTTTAAGAAAGAAAAAAAAGTTTAAATCAAACAATCTGATAATTGTATAATAATTATTATTTTAAATTCGAAACAACAATTAGCAACATAAGATATAATGGAAACTGTTTTTAAGTCCTTTTAACTTTTTAATTATCTAGTTCTGTCTTCATCTTTACACTTTATTATACCAATAACTGGAATCATAGTCACATGAAAAGCATTTAATGTCACGCAGGATAGTCCTTAATAATTAACTTCCATGCCTTAAGCAATGAACTGTAGTCACTAAAATGCCGCTATGCAAAAGAAATAATATTTAAGTTATTTATCTCAATTACACGCTAATGTTTTGCCCGAGGAACAGTTTAATTTCTAGTTAAATCTCAATTTCAAGCTATATGCACATGTTATTATTACCATTGGATAAACATAATGTACAAGTTGTCACAAGTATGATAGAAGTTATTTTATTAAGAATAATGACAGGTGGAATGAGAAATAAGACAACTTCAACTATAAGCTCTAGCATGGCCATTTTGTAAGCGACTTGACTTGAATTAACTAAGCAAGTGATGAAGTCATGATTTTTTAAGGGGTGTTTGGATAGATGGAATCTTACAAGACACATTACACATAATAATACATTACATTTAGTTTGAAAAATTAAATAATAAAATTTGCATTATTGTAATATGAGATTTCATTTAAATACTCATTATTATAATATATATTATTGTGAAATTACATAAAAAAAACATAATTTATTAAGTAAATAAAGTAATTTATGTATCTCCATTCAAATACTTCCTAGTACTAAAAATTTGAGTAAAGAGAAACCGTAAAAATAAAATAATAATAAAGGATATATAAATATAAAACATAGTCCATTATATATTAAATTATACTATGATCTAGCTAATATATGATTTGATCTATAAGTATTAATAATTAATACTACTAAGTATTTCGTCCAAATACATTATTAAGTAATACGTTAACGTATTAGCCAAATGGGTCCTGAAAAATTAGATTATTATTACTTCAATTCTTAGGATTAAAAGTTGAAGTAGCAACAATCCTTAACCTTAATCCAACGTGCTTTCATCCCTGTGCCGCAAGTAACTGCTTGTTATGTAGCAATTATTATCATATTACATTGTTTCATCCACAAATTCAGTTTAACAAAGAAAAGACTGTGGTTTTCAAATTGAAATTAATTGGGCTTGGCCAATTTTTTCGGCCAAAATTGGGCTTGGCCAATGGACCAAGTAAAAACTAAAAACATTTGAATGAATAGAAAGAATATAATGAAATTCCATGTGGATGTTCAATTGCAATTTGCAAGTCCTAAGATATATATATATATATATATATATATATGAGTTATGTAATACTTTGTTTGTTTGGATAACACATTGGTATTAAATATTACTCATTTATATAATAAATAAATCATATATTAAACAAGTCTTATAAAAAAATAATGACAAAATAGAAATATATTACCCTACTTAATGACTTTGACAACCTCTGACCGGATACCTAGGCGACTCTGAACCGGATCCCAATGGCTTCGAGCCCGACTCCGATCTGGACTTCGGTGATCTCATGCCCTACTTTGGGTCGAGCTTCGACGACCTCCTGATTACATTTAAAAAATGGTATATAAACTTAGGGTCGTTTAAGTCATTTATTTATTATTAGTATATCCTAATATATACTTCATCCAAACATTATATTAGTTAAATTTGTACTAAGATATATCAATCGATACTTAACTAGAACGTAAGACATTGAAACAAACACCCCTAAAATCCTAACGAAATTCAATTGAAATTTATCCAAACATTATACTAGGTAAGTATGTACTAAAATATCTTAATATATATTTAACTAATATGTAATACATCGAAACAAGCATTCCTAAAATCCTAACATAATTTAAATGGAATAAGCAATTTTGAATTTGAACGTTAAAAGTTAAAACTCTCATCAGTGTATCAGCTCTAATAAGATTCGAACTTAATTCATCCTAGTTTTACTATTGGTTCAACTAATCTCGGGTATTACTTGAATTAGTTAAGCAAAATATATTTATTAATATACTATGGTTTCATTAGTTCATGGGGTAAATAAAATACAACAACAAGATAGGTTTTTTTTTTTTTTTTTTTTGCCATAAATAGAAAAAAGATATTTTTGGTAAAAAACTCATAGTTTGACGGACTATTTTGTAACTACTAATCCTTTTCTCAAACCTAGTTCATACTTACAGTGCGGCAAAAATTCCCGTCTTCTCCGTCTCATTTTCTGTCGTTTGGAATCGGAACCCTAATTGCTCTATCCCTGTTGAATCTCCGGTAATTGCTTCTCTCTCTGCACTACTCTTGCAATTTGGTTCCTTAATCGGCTTCACTGTGCTAGACGATGCATTGATTCGGTAGATCGATGCTGTATTACTGCTGAGTGTGTTCAATTGATCATAATCCATGGCTTTGCTACCGATTTTCTTCATTTACCTGTTGATTATGGTAAATGCTGCTATAAACAGGTTAATTTTGCAATAGTTTTTTTTTATTTATTTATTTCCAGCTAGAGGCGTACAGCTTCTAGAAAAATTTCTTGTTCTTCACAGCTTGTTTGATTCATAATGTGGAGCTAAGTAATTCAAATCCAAGGCTATGATGCGAGTGAATGTATTTTTTTAAAATTTCTTCTGGGATTTGAGAAAGTCTCTGTACATATATCACTGTACTTGCATTATCCTAGTTGTTTGTTACGTGTCTGTTGTCATTGTGTAGATGGACGGAGAAGCTAATCACCAACCTAAGCAAGAAAGATCAAGAACAAGGTGGACCCCGGCCCTCGATAAGATATTCGCCGACTTGATTGTCAAGCAAATTCAGCTCGGAAACAGACCGAACAATTACTTCGACAAGAAAACATGGAACAATATTCGTGATGACTTCAATCGGCAAACGGATCTCAACTTCAACAACAATCAGTTGAGGAAGCATCTCGATGTTCTTAGGACCCGGTTCCGTAATTTGAAGTCCACAGTCGACGAAAGTGAGTTCTCCATTGACGATTCTTGCTGCATCGGGTTCTATTCGTGGGAAGATATCGGGGTAACTCTCTAACCCTTGAGTTTTAATAATCTCTGACATGTTTGGTTGCTTATCTCCTTATATTGCATTATTTTCTTATGTTAAAAGTGGTAAACATGGATTTATGATGGTGTTCTATGCTTTTAAATGGATTTGGATGCTCTGTATTGCTTTTCAGATTGATTTTAGTGTATTTCACAGCTAAATTAAGTTATCAACTTGACGAATGGATAAGATTATACTAGGGCAGTATGCATCAATAACAAAAATGATATCTAGCAGAATCCCATCCATAATCAAGCTCAGAACTGAATCCTGGTCCTGAAGTGGACTAAATTCTTGTCCTGCTTTACAACGATGTGGTGAATTTTCATCTTCGATTTTGCTTTCAGGCTCAGCCAAGGACTGATAGTAATAAGCCGACGAAAGGCTGTCCCATATACGACCAACTATGCGCGATATTCAATGACGTGGCAACCGAGGGCAAGTATGCCCAATCAAGCCACTACGAAGAGTTTGGAAAACCAACCGAACCAGCTCCTATACCATCAAGCCCGTGCCATGAAGAGAAGATTTCAAAATCAAACCCTGACAAGAAGCGGAAGCGGCCATTGGAGACCCAACCCTCTTCAGAGCAAGCCCTGAAGGACCAAGAAACGCTGGATAAGATGGCGGAAGTCATGACCGAGCTTCTTAAAGCTTCAAAGTCAAGGCAGGTAGCAGAGGAGTTGAAGCTGAGTGACAACTTATACTCCATAGGGAGTTGCATTAAGGCACTTGATGAGATCGAAGGGGTTGAAGAAAGGGTTTATTTCGCGGCTTTGGATCTATTCGAGGAGCCGGACTCGAGGGAGACCTTTGTGTCTTTAAAGGGACATGAGGTTAGGTTGAGTTGGTTGTATGGGAAGTGCGGTGTTAGGTTGTAGCTACTTAGTGGTGGCTTGAAATTTGGCCATTTTGGAAGTGTAAGAAGTTTTTGTTCATTTGTTGTATATATTTGGGTTTTAAACAAATATTTATCTGAGATAATATGTGTTGATGAATTGGTACATGCAAGATTTTTGTGACTTTTTAAGTAATTGAGAAGTCCAAAATGTTGAACTCATCGAAACTATGCCCCAATTGATCTAACCCGAATCGAGTACAGAGTTAGGTTTGACCATAGTTAGGTTTGCCTGACCTAAGGGATCTCAACCATGGTCTGATCTAGCTCTAGGAGCGACCCAGACATAGGCTCGATTGTGGTCCAATAATGTGGAATTTAACATGGTATCAGAGCCCGGTTCCGGTTGACGGTGTTGAGTTTGTGTCCCCGTTGTTGGCTCCACGTACAAGGTTGCCCGGAGTTTGTTGAAATTAAGTCTCAACCCGTCCGAATTTGAAAAAGCTGGTGCTTTAGTTAAAGCGTCCTCACGGTGCGGGGGTGTGTTGAAGTCACCATGATTTGCACCGTGAGTAAGAATCCCACACCGGTGGTGTGAGTGAAATTTAGCACCATATAAGCAAGTGGGCTATATCCTCCTATAATCAATTGGTTTTAAGATGGAACCCCCACTTATAAAAATAGTTGCTCTATGTTGGCCGTTGAGTATGATTCAGTCCAATGTGGAATTTAGAATTTAACAGTTTGGAAGGCTCGAAAGCCCTGATCCAAGGGATAGGCTGACCCACATTGCTAAGCTGGCTTGTCTGTGCTCACTTAGGTTTATAAGTTGTCTATAATATGTGAAGAAGTTTAATTGTGTTGGATTAAAGACATGTTACGAAATCAATAATTCTAAAGTTTAAAATCAATTTTTGAACCTCTGAACCCACGTACATAATAATATAGTTGAGACATTTGCAGATTTTAAAACACACTAAATAAATTCACATTTTTAACTAATATATATTATATAATATTTAATATCTATAAATATATTTATATTTATTTTTATTAATTTATTATTATATTATATATTATAAAAAAAATTATAATTTTTTACGGCCATATGATATAAAAAATTGTTTTTTATGTGAAATTATTAGATATAAAAACCTTCGATTTATGCACCATTTTCTTGTCACGCCTAATGGGGCGATTTAAATTTTAAAGGAAAGATGGAACTGGCTGAAATAGTTGAGTAGGAGGACTAAGTTGAATTCAATTAGAATCTCTGGACATATTTATTGTTATTATTTTATATTTTTGCTACCATTTCTCGTTGAGTTTCTGCATATCGTCGTCGTCGTCTATACAAAACTGAAGCCTTTAACTCTTTCTGCATATCGTCTCTCTCTTTTGGCCAAAAAAAAAACTCTCTCTCGCTCGCTCGGAGTTCCTCCACATGATACAGAAACAGATTCATCATCTCTCCACCGCGCCACTCAAATCCTAAGAAAATTAATCTTCTGTCAACGGGGGACCTCAACTCTCTTCTCCGTTCGCTGGATCGCGGTGGTAGCTGGATCTCCGAGGCTCATAAGTACCGAATCAGCACCGATCTCGATCCACCATGGTACTTGGTTCTCCTGACATGATTAAAAATTTTGATTGCTTTTTTTGTTCTAGTACATCTAAGATCTGGCTTAATTTAGCCTTGATTAGATGCGGATGCTTCATTATGCTCGCAATGCTGCTAGTTTTGGTTTATACGGAATTGAATGGTAATGCGGGGATTGGATCAGTGTCCATATGCGTCTCAGGGACCAAGATATATGATTGGAGCATTAATTAGGTGTATTAAATCTTAGAGTGGAATGTGGTTAATTCTATCAGTAGATTGGATATTTATATTAAGATCAGAAAAAGATTGGAATTTGGATATTTATAACATAGTTGACGGAGTTCAAGTCTAATTCAGTTGAATTTGATATGGTAACTGATTGTTTCTTTTTTGTGCTTTTTTGCAGCCTCTCAGACTCGAAATCAAGGTACATGACTAAAATCTTGTCAGCTCCAGATTTTTCCATCTTTAGTTTGTATGAATTGGTTGACGAAGTGTTTTTATTCTTTCTTGTAACAGAGAAAACTTGCTCAACGATCGGAAAGAGTCAAGTCTGTAGATCTGCATCCAACCGAACCATGGTAAGCAACTGTTGCAATTCTAGCTTTGGCATAATGGCATGTGATCAGTATGTTGATGAGATCCTTGATGTCAGCAATGCTTTTTACTTTTAACCAAATGCCAACACTAAGGTTCTGAAAACTGGACATATTGCTGATGCGATTATTCGTTTCTTGCAGGATCCTAGCGAGCTTGTATTCTGGAACAGTTTGTATTTGGAACTACCAGACACAGGTAGGGAAATGTGGCAATAAATAGAAATGATCTGCAATCTATAAGAGATATTTTTTTTGGCTGGAAATCTATAAGAAGTCTTTGAGAACTTATATACTAACTAATATCTTTATGTTACTGTAGACCATGGTGAAGTCATTTGAAGTGACTGAGCTTCCAGGTATTATGCTTCCACACATTCATGCTTGGAAAAAGTTCTATGCATTTTTCTCTTCTCCGAGCTGGACTGTCACTAATATCCAACTTATATCTTTGCAGTAAGGTCAGCAAAGTTCATATCCCGAAAACAATGGGTTGTGGCTGGAGCAGATGATATGTTTATCCGGGTTTATAATTACAACACAATGGACAAGGTCAAAGTATTTGAAGCACATACAGATTACATTAGATGTGTGGCTGTTCATCCAACGCTTCCCTATGTGCTGTCATCCTCTGATGATATGCTGATCAAGCTTTGGGACTGGGAGAAGGGCTGGGTCTGTACTCAAATATTTGAGGGTCATTCTCATTATGTGATGCAAGTTACATTTAACCCGAAGGATACCAATACTTTTGCTAGTGCATCCCTTGATCGAACAATAAAGGTACTGATGGGGTTTTCTTCACTGTATCATTTGGGTAGGGTATCTGATACTTCACTGCAGTTTTCCTAATCATTCCACGCTGTTCTTGACTAGATCTGGAATCTCGGATCCCCTGATCCAAATTTTACTCTCGATGCTCATCAGAAAGGAGTAAATTGTGTGGATTATTTCACAGGTGGTGACAAACCGTATCTTATTACTGGCTCCGATGACCACACTGCTAAGGTAACTCGTGCAGATTGACGTAGAACCATAATGTTCCTTTGGACTTTTTCTGATTCAGCAATTTGAAATCAGGTCTGGGATTATCAAACAAAAAGTTGTGTCCAGACACTTGAAGGCCACACCCACAATGTTTCTGCTGTCTGTTTTCATCCTGATCTTCCTATAATAATTACTGGTTCCGAGGATGGTACAGTCCGCATTTGGCATTCTACCACATACAGGTGAGTCAGCATGGAAAATCTGTCATTTTGGTTCAGTCATCAGTGTTTGTCAAAGTTCTCTTAATTTTTTTTGTTCTTTATTTGCTCTTAGTTTCACATTCAGTGAATACTGTATTTCATTACTTCTTTCCAAACTTTAAGGCCAGTTTGTCTAAATTCTTTTTGAGGATTACATTTGGAGTATTGTATTATTAGTTGTAGATATACAACTAGGGGTAATTTACTTATACGACTGTGTACCAGTTGATGAATCAGATGAAAAATTTCAAATCCGCTGACTGGGTGAAATACACTCTCTTGCAGGCTCGAGAACACATTGAATTATGGTCTTGAGAGGGTATGGGCAATTGGGTATATGAAGAGCTCTCGGAGGTACGATATTGAAAAGCATTTATACTTTCATGCCACTGGGAAAATGGAAACTTAATAAACTTTATCCTCTTTACAGGGTGGTGATTGGTTATGATGAAGGTACCATTATGGTAAAGATTGGTCGTGAAGTACCTGTAGCAAGTATGGACAACAGTGGCAAGATCATTTGGGCTAAACATAATGAAATTCAAACTGTGAATATTAAGAGTGTCGGAGCAGACTTCGAGGTTTGAAATATACATTTTTCATTATTCATTCATTCGCCCTGGGTTTTGGAGGTTGTTTAAGATCTTGATAGTTTCTTTCAGGTTACTGATGGTGAAAGATTACCTTTGGCTGTCAAGGAGTTGGGAACCTGTGATCTTTATCCTCAGGTGAGTCAGTATGCTAGTGCCTAGTGGCATCCTTATGCAAATGCATGTGCTGACTGGGCATGCATGTTGTTGTATGAGGCTATGAGCATGCAAGTAGACATTGCACAACTTGATCTCTGTGGTTTCACTTCTTCCTAGTTCCCACACGTTGAGGTTGAATGCTCCTCGAGATGATTACTCTCAGTACATAATTCATTTTTATATATTTATTTAAGTTCCTCTACCTTCCAATGTATGTTGTTTGTTGCATGTGTCTTGTGCCTTGTTGTGTCAGAATTCTCACCTTTCGGTTAGAAATATGTTCTCTTCTTTTAGTGGGTAAATTTGTTCATTTTTGTGTGGTTGAATTAGGGTCAAGTCATATTTGTTTGACAATCAACTAGAGTAAACAATCTCTGATAGTTCATGCATGGGAATGATTGTTTCATTTGCGATGACTTTGCCTAATGTTGATTGATTATATGTTTCCAGAGCTTAAAGCACAATCCGAATGGGAGGTTTGTTGTAGTTTGTGGAGATGGTGAGTACATCATTTATACTGCCCTAGCGTGGAGGAACCGTTCATTTGGTTCAGCATTGGAGTTTGCTTGGTCTACTGATGGAGAATACGCTGTGAGAGAAAGCACCTCAAAAATCAAAATATTCAGCAAAAATTTCCAGGTTTGTTTATCTTAATGCTGCTATTCATAATGGTGAATATATGCTGTCTTGATAACTGGTTATGTTTATTGCCTCTCAATTTTTCATCTTTCTATGAAAAGGCAAAGGCAAGTTGCAGATGTTTGGTTTTACTAAAATAATATGTGGATGAGTTGTAATGTAGTTAAGCCCGTTTTCAGGAGAAGCGAAGTGTGCGGCCAACCTTTTCAGCTGAACGTATTTATGGTGGAAATTTACTAGCAATGTGCTCAAATGACTTTATCTGCTTCTATGATTGGGCAGAGTGCAGGTTAATTAGAAGAATTGATGTTACTGTGAAAGTAAGGATAAAGCATCTCTAGACTTTGGTAACCTTTTTAGATTTAAGTTGTGTTGTATGATAACATAAGTTTTTTCTCTGTATATCAGAATCTGTACTGGGCTGATAGCGGTGATCTGGTCACGATTGCCAGCGATACATCCTTCTACATCCTGAAGTACAATGTATGTAAACTGTAAAGTCTCTCTTATCTCTGTGTATGGACTTTTAACCTCTAGTTTCTTTAACTGTAGGCAATTTGTAGTTAACATTATCATTGCTATATCTTGATTTGCTAAAATCCCCGTGATAGTGGTTTACTGAGTTGAGAATTTGCCCAATGCAGCGGGATGTAGTTTCTACATATTTAGATAGTGGGAGACCAGTAGATGAGCAGGGAGTTGAGGATGCATTTGAGCTTCTCCATGAAGTGAATGAACGTGTGAGAACAGGAATCTGGGTTGGTGATTGTTTCATTTACAATAACTCATCCTGGAGGCTTAATTACTGTGTTGGCGGAGAGGTACAGTGCATTGATCCCTCTGTTATATTTCCTAAACATTATGTTTAGTCAAAAAATTCCACAAATGCTTGTGGGGGTTCATGTTACAGATTTCATCATTGATGATATTGTTGCTTCAAAAATCAAATAACAACATCACTATTTCAGGTTACAACAATGTTCCATTTGGACCGACCCATGTACTTATTGGGATACCTTGCAAATCAAAGTCGGGTGTACCTAATTGATAAAGAATTCAAGTGAGTGCTTGTCTTAGAAATTCCATAGTTAACTGGGTTTTAGGTGTCTTAAATCGATGTTGAGCTTGATTTCTTTCCTGTTCAGTGTTATGGGATACACATTACTTCTTAGTTTGATTGAATACAAGACACTCGTGATGCGTGGAGATTTGGAAAGGGCCAGCACAATATTACCTTCAATTCCCAAAGATCATTATAACAGGTAAGGCATATGGAGTATCTTATTTGTACATAGTGTAATATTCCGCATTACATGGGAGATTTATTTGAGAAACTTGTATTGGTTGCTAGTGTGGCACGCTTCTTGGAGTCACGTGGTATGATTGAGGATGCACTTGAAGTCGCCACTGATCCTGACTATAAGTTCGAACTGGCTATTCAACTTGGCAGACTAGAGATTGCAAAGGTGAGTCTTAAGCTTTTCCCTAAGGGATGTGAAAAAAAGGTTTTTAGATTCTGTTTCACTCTTCTTTCTGTGTGCATGAGGTTGATATCATCCAAATCTTGTTTTCATTTGACTGCAGGATATTGCTGTTGAAGCGCAAAGCGAGTCTAAGTGGAAGCAGTTGGGTGAATTAGCTATGTCTACTGGAAAGGTACATCAACAAAACGATCTCTTTATTAAGCATGAGATCGGTTGAATTTTTTTAGTAAAATGCTTGTCAAGTGGATAGTGTTTTCTTGATTGTTTCAAATCTGATTTGGAAGGCATTTTGACTTTTGTGGAACATAATACATATTGATTTAGAAGAAAAAAAATCTTGAAACTGGAAATTGAATTTTGCATGTGGAATACAAAACACTATTTTGCATTTGCTATGTTCAGTATGGCCATGCAACGTTTCTGGTACCTTATTGGTTCTAGAGGATTCCAGTAATATATATCAAATGAAATATATACTTTTCTTCTCTGGAAAATTCTTATTAGAAATTCTGTGCAGTTGCAAATGGCTGAGGAGTGTATGAAGTATGCAATGGACTTGAGCGGTCTGTTGCTGCTTTATTCTTCACTGGGAGATTCTGAAGGAATCTCAAATCTTGCATCACTTGCGAAAGAGCAAGGGAAGAACAACGTTGCATTCCTTTGTTTGTTCATGCTGGGAAAATTAGAAGACTGTCTCCAGCTGCTGGTGGAAAGGTAATTTTTTTATTATTTAAGTACTCATTTCTTATTTTATTGTATCTGGATCCTGATATTAAAGTTGTTTATCCCTTAAGCAACCGGATACCTGAGGCAGCTTTGATGGCAAGATCTTATCTTCCAAGTAAAGTATCAGAAATTGTTGCAATTTGGAGGAAGGACCTTAACAAGGTAACTTGCCATTTTTTAGCGTCACTTTGTAGTAAACATCTTCAGAGATAGGCAATTCGTTATTCTCAAGCCCTCTCTGGTTGTTTTTGGTGTTTATCAACTTACGTTAAATGTCATTGCAGGTTAATCCCAAAGCTGCGGAGTCTTTGGCTGATCCTGAGGAGTACCCAAACCTGTTTGATGATTGGCAGGTGGCCCTCTCTATTGAATCTCGAGTAGCTGAGACAAGGTAATTATAGTTTTCTATTCAGCTCAATAATGTAAGTGAAGTAAATTTCCCAGCGTCAGGGATAAGGTAATTATTAATCTTTGGGTTAAGAACCTATAAATTGTCCGAGGTTTGCCCTATGAGACATTTGGGTGTCTGAAGTTTAAATTGTTGATAATAACTGTCTGAAGTTTCAACTTTGTTGAAATTTGCTTTTCTGTCCATTTTTGTTGTCAAATTTGATAGAATTGTGTGTAAAGTCAAAATTGCCCCTGATACTAATATGTCTACTCTGGCCACCACCAACTCCGGCCGGCCACCATCGTACTCCGACTGGCCACCATCCTACTCCGGCCGGCAACCACCCTACTAGGGGCAATTTTGAGATTTATTTTTTTATTTGGTCATGTCAATGACCAAGTTCTGTCAATTTTAACAGCAAATTTTGCGCGGAGACAGCAAATTTCAATAAAGTTGAAACTTCAAACAGACAATATCAACAGTTTAAACTTCAGACACCAAAATCTCACATAGGGTAAACTTCATACAGTTTATAGGTTCTTAACCGTTAATCTTTTCTATTCAGCTAATAAGATAAGAGTTGAATCCTTTTATGTGTTCTTTAGGGGTGCCTATCCTCCTGCAAGCAATTACATTAACTACGCCGACAGATTAGCTGTACCTCTTGTCGAGGCTTTCAAAAACATGCAAGTGGAGGAAGCAGAGGATATGCCAGTGGAAGAAGAAGAAGACGCGCCACTTGAAAATGGTGAAACTTATGAGGTATAACTACTATTTCTACATGTATTTATCTTTTCAGCGTTTTTTCTGCGTATTATTAGAGAAATGTGAAAAAAAGGCTTTGCCTATTGAATAGGATGCTGATGAGAATGGAGAAGAAGAGAAGAATGAAGGGAACCAGGAAGAGGCAGAGGTGGTAGATGCTGATTCTACTGATGGGGCAGTACTCGTTAATGGTAACGAGTCGGAAGAACAGTGGGGTACGAACCATGAAGGAACCCCACCGGCCTAAAAAGCAATTGGTTGGGCCAGTGTCAAAATCCAAATTTTGTCTCTGGTGATTAAGCATATTCTGTAGTTGCCCTCTCTAGAACTCCCATTTCCACTAGATGCAGCCTGCCTTATTCATGCTTAGCTAGTTGCACAATTTAGTGGCTCTACATTTCCCACTTCTACTAATTGATCAAGCATATTTAACCAAATTGACTGAAAAATAATAGATTGATTTACGCATGCACGGTAATGTCAGGAACTGCTTGAGGGCTCTTTTTGGCCACTCTTAGGTTTCATGGTAGACATTTTAGGTTACTCATTGCAATGTTTTCCCATACACATGGCCTGCTAAATAAACCAATTTTTTTTGTATTTTGTGACTCTGATTATGCTATTTCTTGACTACTATGGGGTATTGATATATTTATCGGTTTTTGCAGTTCTTACTCAACATCACTAGGTTTGCTTCAAGTGAACGGTTCCAACTTGTTAATTCTTTTAAGGTGAGACAACTTGTATCTAATAATATCGTTCTCTATGCATTGAAGTCGATTCATATTTACCGTTAATTTGTTCAACTCAAGAAATGAGAAGATATTCCGTGAGCAGCATTTAAGTAAGCAAATGTCGGTCCTATGTAGTTCTAACAACTAATATGTATGTGGTTTTGGTGTTTGTCAGGTTTTCTGAGTATTTAGCCGTGAAGTTGATGATATTTAGTTAAGAGTTTTATCCTAGTGGTGTGTTTATTGTAGTGGCATTGAATTTTTGGATTGGGATCACATATAGTAGTTTAAAAGGAGTTGATTTAGCGTAATTAGCCACCACCCTGTGTTCTTTACATTAGCATCATTATATATATTCATTTGATGAGGTCATTTCGGTCCAGATCGATATATTCCATTTTCTCCATTGTGAAGTAGAAAAAAATTGTTTAGAATCCCCATATCTTCTCCCTCTCGTTGATGCTTGGTTTTGTTGCATCGGCGAGCAAATCAGCAAAACAACTTAATTTCTGGGATTTTGTGGTAATAACTAGAAAAGGTATTGACATTGTTAATATGGGGTTATTAATGTTGTGATTTCATGTTTTTTAAAAAAATCAATAGGCTTTTTTATTTTTAAAAAACGGGTCATGTGTTAATGCGAATTTACCCGGTAACCCGTTAGATTGAGTTCGGATACTACACCCTAACCCGCTCTGCCAATTGGGTCGGGTTCAAACTTTCCACCCGACCTGGCACTATTGAGCCGATTGATACTTGTCTAGATTTGGGATTTCGGATCTATCCCAAAGGACGGTTTTTCTAGTTGCGGTGTCCCAACTAACGGGAATTCGTCAATCTTTGGTGGGTCCGGTTCCTCCACCCCTTCCACGCAAGAAGTTACAGTCGAAACAGGTGAGGAAAAAGAGAAAGTAGTTTTTACAGCAGATTCAATGAATGCTATTTGAAATTTGCGAACAGAAGTTGGAAAGAGCGAGGTAAAGGTGAAATCAAGGTAAATGTGGGTGAAAAAGCTAGGCTTGTGATGAGGGCAAAAGGGAATTTCAGGTTAATCTTGAATGCAAGTCTCTACCCGGAAATGAAGCTGACGGATATGGACAAGAAAGGTGTCACCTTTGCTTGCATAAATAGCGTCGCTGAAGAAGAAGAAGCTAACCAAGGCCAGAGCCTCACCACATTTGCTGTCAAATTCAAAGACCCTTTAATGGTGGAGAGGTTTCGTGAGGCCGTATCTGCACACAAGGGACCGAACCACTCGAGACTCCAGAAAACTCACCAAAGGCTCCAGAAGGTGATGATTATGTATAATGTAAAAGGTTAGTTACACTATTCCCTTGCGGTGATAACTTTGTAGCAGAGTTGAGGAGTGTTGTTAATTCGTTGTTACATTATAGGGTTAAGAATTTATAAATTGTCTGAAATTTTCCCTATGTGAGATTTTTGGGTCTGAAGTTTAAATTATTAATATTGACCATCTGAATTTTCAACTTTGTTGTAATTTGATGTCTCCGTCCAAATTTGTTGTTAAAATTGACAGAATTTAGTCATGTGTTTGTCACATGACTCAATAAAAAAAATAAATCCTAAAATTGCACTTAATTGGTTGGTGGCCGGCTGGAGTTCGATGTGGCCGGAATAAACATAAAAGTATCAAGGGCAGTTTTGACTTTTCACACTATTCTGTCAAATTTAATAGAAAAAATGGACGGAAAACCAAACTTCAACAAAGTTGAAACTTGAAATATCCAATATCAACAATTTACACTTCAGACACTAAAATTTCAAATAAGGCAAACTTCAAGTTATTAACCCTACATTATATTCATATGTTTCGGGCTTTAGTTCTACTGTTCTGTGTTAGTGTATCCTCTCATAAGCATAATGTTCTTGCTGAACGCAGCCATTAGTGACAATTTTGGTGAAATTGCTCTTATTTATTGATTTCAGTTTTCATTTGGACGTGTATATTTCAGGTCCCAATATTTTTTCCATCCATGTTCGTAAAAGGTGAAGTACTGGATATAAATATTTCTTTTTCATTTTTACGATTTAAACTCTAAATTTATTTATAGTTAAGAAATGAAGCGTTTAACCATTACACCATATTAATTACATGATTCTCGGCTCTTGTTGTGCTGATTACGAGGTGTGTACTTAGACGTCACCATTGGAAAACAAGGAGCAGGCCGTGTCGCAAGGTTGGCAAACAGTATCTTTGTCAGCTGTTTCTGCACAACAACACCATGAACAAACAAACTTCAACATATATGAACAAACTCAACAAATCTAAACGGACCAAACTAGTTAGTTATCAGGGCCGGTCCAAGAGTAAGGCCACTAAAGTTAGAAGTAATGTCTCATATATATATTATTATATAGCTAAGTCTACTTAAGCATGTGTCAAAAAATGTTAGGTTTAAAAAAAAGGATTTTCCATCATTTTTTATGCTTGATCAGGTTATTTTTTCGAATTTTAATCGATAGGTTCTTTTGAAAAATGTCTACTAAAAAAAAAATGAAGGCCCCGAATTTTATTTTAGCGATACCTGGACAAAAGGATGCTGCACATCCGAGCTTGCAGAACCCAGCATATAGTTGCCCACCATTTCCACCGTTTGTGGCAGCCCCAGAAACTTTGCGTTTACAGGTGTTCTCCGAGCAAGACTCGAAGCACTTGCCCAGTTGGTCCACATCTGTGTTCGAAACACACAACACACATTATTAGCCATTTAAGGCAGGCAGACAATTAGTGTCGTTTCTAAAAGTGTCGTGTCACATTCGTGTGACACAACACACACAATATAACTTTCAATTATGAGTATTACAAAATAATCATAGATCAACAAATTTGACAAATATATTCAAGGGTTAATAACTAATAAAATTGTTTGAGGTTTGCCAATGTTGAAATTTGGTGTCTGAGCTTTAAAGTGTTGAAATAGACTGTCTGAGGTTTGAACTTCGTTTGAAATTTGGTTTTCCGTCCAAAATTGCTGTTAATTTTGATAGAATGTTGCGAAATGTCCGAATTGCCATTTTTACCAAATTGAAGTGACGAAATTACCCCTAGAGTTAAATTAAAACAACCACAACCCAACTCCGCCGGCAACCACCCAAAAACCCTATAGTGTTTGATTTAGATAGGAGGGGTAATTTCTTCAATTCGCTAGGTAATAGAAAGTCAGATTTTCACGGAGGGGCATTTTTTTGGATATCCATTTTATTGAGCTCATGTGATAGACTTAACCAAAAAATAGACGGAGACACCAAATTTCAACAAAAATCAAACCTGGACAGTCAATTTCAACGGCGGACACCAAATTTCAACATGGGTTAAACCTCAGACAGTTTATTAGTTATTAACCATAAATTCAAACCTTATTCACTTTGTAAAACTGTTTTTTTGATAGACTTTATGTACGTACTTGGGTTGAGTTCAGTGGTGGTGATATTAGTGCAGCGAGAGAGAGCACAACCGATCTCGCAGTATTGCTGCTCATGGGTGACCGGGTTGTCGGAAGTTGCCGAGGTTCGGGATATATCGTTGTCGGTACCGGTGGTGGTGGTGGCGGCGGCGGCGGCGGTGGTGTCGGCGGTGACGCATCCACTAAAGGCCCTGCCTGCGCAGTAAATTGTGGAATTCGCAAGTCTGCAGATGTGGTATGCAGTACCCAAGCATTCGGCTTTCTTCTCCAAATCACTTTTTTGACACTCAACTCCTCCCACGCACAATATCACCATCACAACCAAACACGCCAATCCTGATCTCCTCTCCATTATTGCCTTTTCTTTCTCTTCTTAATTATCTGCACACAACACAGACAACAAAGAGAGAAATGCCAAGTCTCTTGTTATTTGTTATCAGAACAATGGTGTTTATGTTTTATTTAGGGGAGACAAGACTCATATTATATATACTCTTGTCTAATTAAGGTTGCCACCTTAGATTTCTCTTAATTGTTTCTTGTTAATGCATGACTTGCTAATAATAGAGTTTTGACTGGTTGAAGGCTTCAAATATCGTCCGATTTTTTGGCGACATTCTAATTGATACAGGCATTAATTTGCCTGGACACCTCAATCTACTCTACACCATTACTTCCACCGCATATATAGCCGGTTAAAATACAGTCGGGTTTACTTCAATTCGATTTCTCAGCTGTTAGATCATGAGAGATAATCAATTTAGATTCAAGAGAGATAAAAAAGTATTTATATATATGCCTAATCTGATGACTGAGAAATCGAGTTGAAATAAATTCGAGTTTATTTTAGTCGAACCCTATATAGTTACCACCTAAATGGTTCTTCAATGTACCTATAATAGCATTATATACTTTTACATAATTTGTATTCTTTAAAGTTACTATACATATGATATAATAGTTATGTACACTTTAAATAATACTACTTAAAATTAAAACTCACTTAAATGATATTTATTCTTTAATTTTTTTTACTTAGAACTACGTAATTAAGTATTATTTCGCCGAGAGTTTTTCTCTTTCTACAATGCAATCAGATGCATTTGCAGTCGAATTTATAACCATTGGATCTGACACATTGAGATTTGTGAAGCAATTGAGATCTGGTTAAATTTATCTTTTTTAAAATCAAGCCTAATTTAACCGCTATAAATTCGACTGTATTTACGATTGATTGTATTTTAAACGAATCTTTTATCTCCCCAATTTTGTTGAGAGTTAATTCATTGTTAATCTTTCTAATAGGTGTAATCTTGCTGCATGCGCGCCGATATATACCAGTTTTTGCAATTGATAAATAAATATCGTCATGCTTATATGTTTTTCATATACTAGAAAAACACACATGCACGTGCGATACCTATTGTATTATATTTCTATGTAATGACTTAAGTGGGACTGTATCTAAAAAGAGCATTAAAATAAGGGTTAAAAACCTAATTAATCAGAGTTCATAGTTTGAACTAAGTTGATTTTATGCGTTTTAGGTTTAAATTGTTGGTAAAAGCTGTTATGTGTTTCATTTTTGTAGGTTTTTTTTGTTTTTCGTCCATTTTTCTATTGAATTTGATAGATTTGGGCTTTAAGGTTTCATAAAATTCTTTAGCAAGAGCATTTAAAGAAGTGAAAAGAATAAATGAGACCCAAATTGTTGGTTGGACTGTCTGGCAAAGCGAGTTGTGTTCCCGTGCGCGTTCCGAGGTCGAATCCAGTCGGAGACGCCTCCTCGGGAAGGTCTTTAACCTTAACGCTCACTTCTACTTCTATTTAACTTATGTCGATTAGTGTGTACATTCAGTTTAATTTAATTGACAAAGATATACATGAGTTGAAGAAAATCCATACTCAATTCCGTAACTGAAAAAAAGACATAAAGCCTAAAACTAACGAAAACGAAACCAAAATACTTATTAACAACAATTTAAACATGAAAATCTAAAAAAAAATATTATGCAAACATGAAATTGTGATTAGATTTTTAACCCTTAAAATAACACATAAATTTAGCGAAGTTTTAAGGTAGAGAACATATTCTCGATAAGTATTAAAATATTATAACTCTAAAGATAGACAATATATGGTAAAAAAACATGTTTATATGCCAACTAAGACTATATATAAACATAGTCTCAGGACACAGTGTATTCAATTTTTTTTTCACATGAAAATGAATGACTGATCCATTAGTCTTTTAATGCATTAGTTTGTAGATTTACTTGTTGTTGATATCAAATAATAAATTCATATTTAGTTTATGGAGAAAATGTTAGCTTGATTGGCCTCTTGTATTTTATTAAAATTGTGATGACTCATTTTTAAGTTTCTTGTGGATTATTATATACCCGTTTATATATTTTAAATTTAAATTTGTGAACAAAACTTGAATAGAGCATAACTATATGTTGTTGAAAGAAGCTTTAAAATGTTTTTTTTGTTAAAAAAAAAACAGTCGAAACTAAGGGATTTCTCGATGGAGTGCTGGTTCATTTGTTGCACAGTTAAATAGTGCACTTTCTTCAATATTTGCTTTACATCATTCTTCAAGTAGTAAAGAAAAGTTGTACACTTTAAAAGGCAAGTAGCTCATTTTGAAGACTAAAAAAATTCAAAACCTGCCTGATATATATATATTGATTACAATACTTTAATCGGTTCATCATTGCATCCACTAATACACTACAGTAAATTGATGTGGATATGTGCCAGCAATTTGCTCATGTTTGAGATGAATGAAAGCAATGATCAGAAGAAGAAGAAACCGAAAATCAACACCCTGTGATTTAGGATTTCCATTTTGTCAACGTAGGCTATTTAATATTCCATGTTGAATTTTCCGCAAACCAACCATCTCTATGCATTCTATTTGTCGATACTGAGAACTGAAATAATGAAAATCATAAACATCTTTGGGCACGAAAATATGTCTGAAGTCTAACTGCACTAATTCGACCAAATTGACATTGATAGGCATGAATGTAATCATCATAGATTTATAAAGGAACAAAAGCGAAGGGGCTTGAGTGACATGTAAGATCAAAATAAGGAACGAAGAAGTTACCGTCCTGCAAAATGTAAGTCGATCGATGAAGAAATCGACTTATTAATCATTAGAGTAGAGGTTCAAAGGAAAACCCAACATAGGGGAAGATTATGATAAATAACGGGTGGTTCGTAGAATCATAGTAAAGTAGAACAAAGGGATTCAATGGAGATGTTTCAGAACATGCATAGGTGGTTAGGTTTGGAGGTGGAAGGAAAATTCTCATGTAAACTTGGTGTTTACACCAAATGAATCTAATAGTGATAAGTGTCTTTTACTCCCACCATTCTAGGGTTTCTCCTTAGGATTTTAGAAAAAACTTAAAAAATAGTGGGACACTTGTCCTAATTGTATTGGTTTGGTGTAAAGACAAAGCCTACACAAGAATTGCCGAGGTGGAAGATGCTGTTTCAGAACAGGCATTAGTGGCTAGGTTTGGAGATGGCGGCGTTTTGGTTTTTCGGTGGCTCGTAGTGTTTTTTTTTACTGTGTTGGAACCAGCTCTTGACCACTTTATCTTTTATATAGAGTATAGATATAAGGTTAATAACCTATTTAGTGTCTCAGATTACTATTCGTTATTTTTTTTTTTTTGTGTCTCAGGATCAAATCATTGGTTTTGAGTGTCCAAGATTCAAATTGGTGTCTCATAGATAAGCAAAGCCTGACGGTCAAATTCAAGTTCCCGTGTACGCTCCTTTTCCGTCACCTTGACGTAATTGTCACCTGAGAAGCTGGCAACGTATGCGCTGGTAAATCCCGCTCTGTTGTCGCTGAAAATCGCTTCACACCACTCTGCCGGAAACTCAAAAGTATTGTTTAATTTTGGGTGGAAATTTAGCGATTTATATTCAAGTTTATGTGCCGTGAGCATAGGTTTTATTGTTTTAATCATTTGCTAGTTCTACTAAGAGTGATATTCTTTCAATTTAAACATATAAATGGTAAGCGAGTCAGTATCAAATAATGTAAAAGGTTAGTTACACTATTCCTTTGCGGTGATAACTTTGTAGCAGAGTTGAGTGAGTGTTGTTAGTTGTTACATTATTTATCTGTTTCGGCCTTCGGGATGTTGTTAGTTCTACAGTTCTGTGTTGTAGTCTCTCTAATGTAGCTTCATATGCATAATAATTTTGCTGATGCAGCCATTACTGACAATTTTGGTGAAATTGCTCTTATTTATTACCAGTTGGTGCTGCTTGATTTCGATTTTCATTTGGATGTGTTCTTCAAGACTCATTTGGATAATTATAAGGCGAATATTTCTGCTCACAATATTTTTTTCCATGCATGTTCGTAAATGATGAAGTACTGAATATAAATATTTTTTTCATTTTTACGATCCAAACTCAAAATTTATGATTAAAAAATGAAATATTTAACCATTACACCATATTACATTATTTTCGACTCAACATTGTTGTGCTGATTATGAAGTGTGTACTTAGACGTGGGACATGTGGCCAATATTGGAAATGTTGGGGCAGGCCGTGTCGCAAGGTTGGCAAACAGTATCTTTGTCAGCTGTTTCTGCACAACAACACCATGAACAAACCTCAACATATATGAACAAACTCAACAGACTAAATTAACATATTTAGTGTTAAGCATTAACATTTTGGACCCTGAGAAAAAGGTACCTCCACAAATGGATTTTGCACATCCCAGCTTGCAGAACTCATCACTTGTTTGATCATCGTTTCCACCGTTAGTTTCGGGTTTACAGGTGTTCTCCGAACAAGACTCGAAGCAACTGCCCAATTGGTCCAAATCTGTTGTTCGAACCACAACACACAGATTATTACCCATTTAAAGCAGGCAGGCAATTAATTAGTGTCGTTTCTAAAAGTGTCATGTCACTCTGTTTGACATGTCTTTAATCGTGTCGTGTCAAAATAGATCACACCGGAGGAATGTATGTGTATCATGTGACACAGCACACAAACATAACTTTTAGGGTTAACTACTAAATAACTGTCCAAAATTTACACTATGTTAAAATTAGGTGTCTGAAGTTTCAATGTTAAACTGTAGTGTTCAAGGTTTCAATTTTGTTAAAATGTGGTGTCTCGGTGTGATTACTTTAGAGAAGTCAATTCCGACGAGACCGACTATCAAATTCGACCTCCCTTATACACTCCCTTCTCGTTATCTTGCCGGGACCGTCACCTAAGAAGTTGGTCACATATGCACAAGTAAATCTCGCTCCGTTGTCGTTGGAAAATCGCTCCACACCACTCTGCTAGAAACCTTTTTTTTTATGTTCAACTTTTGGGTGAAATTTAACTATTTTGTGAAAAGTAAATAGTAATGGATTATGAGTGGGTGAGTGAGTTGATGAAAATGATTGAAGGGAATGAAAAGACGCGCTAGACACCAAATTTCAACAAATATGAAACTTAGTCAATTTTAATATTTCAAACTTCAAACACATAATTTTAACCTAGAGTAAACCTTAAACATTTTTTTAGTTATTAACCTACATTCAAACCTTCACTTTTAAAATTGTTTTTTTGCTAGACTTTATGAAACGTGTATGAGTCATTCTAAGTTGATTGAACACGCTTGATAGTCATGTTTAAAGTACATATCAAAATTGTTTAGACACTACTACACAAATTTTGTATGAAATCTGTATCAATTCGTTACGAATCGTCAATTTCGTGTCATGTCAAAAATTATCAGCCCTAGCTAATTATTATCATGACCATGCATATATATATATATATATGCGCGTTACAATGCACGTTACGTACTTGGGTTGGGTTGACTAGTGGTGATGTTAGCGCAACGAGAGAAAACACAACCGAGCTCGCAGTAGTTCCGCGTAGAGGCGACCCCGTAATTCGAGGATGATCGGGACGCAGCGGTGGCAACGGTACCAGTGGTGCTGGAACATTGACTCGTGGCCTTGGCTAGGCATTCAAATGGGGATTTCGTAAATCTGCAGAGGTTGTATACAATACCGAAGCATTTGGCTCTCTCGGTGATCAGACTACCTGTTTCAAACTGCCCTGCTCCCACGCACAACATCATCATCATCACCAAACAAGCAAATCCTGATTTCCTCTCCATTATTATTATTATATATATATATATATATATATATTGCCTTTCCTTTCTCTTCTTAATTATCTGCACAAAACACAGAAAATAAAAAGAGAAATGCTAAGTCTTGTTATTTGTTAAGCTAAGATTATTAATGGTGTTTATGTTTTGTTGGGATACATGTTATATATATATGTACTGTGTGTCGTCTAAGAGTAGCCGATAATTAAGGTTCCCACCTTCTACATTAATTGTTTCTTGGTAAGGTGGTTAATGACTTGCTAATAATAGAGTTTGACTGGATGAACCGGTTCGTCTGAATTTTTGGTTTAATTAGCTCAATGCACCCATACATTTGTGCATGTTGCTGGATGCACCACACATGTAAGCGAATGCACACATACGTTTTGCTGTGTTGGTGAATGCACGTGAAGCTCAACACCGTTAGTTAAATACATATGCGCCACACATGCACCCGAATGCACCCACAACAACCAACCACCGTGACGACGACCGATCACCGCGATGGGCGAGTAGCAGACGACCAACCACGAAGATACACGACAACGTAGTAAAGACGAGTAGAGATACAAAGAAGCGTGTCTGTAGAGGTTTATCTGTCATTAGCAAAATCATTTATTTTTTTTAATTAAGAAAATGTTTGCATGTGAGTAGCACGTGAATAAGTAACGACAAAAATAAACGGAACTTAGACTAAATGTGTATTGAGCAACAAAGCAATAAATATCGGTGCATTCAGCAACATGAAAAACATATGGGTGCATTTGACAACATGACTAAAAGATGTGTGTGCAGTTGGCTAATTAACCCTTCTTATTTTTATACTAGCCAAGGCATGTAAATATTACTTTGCCTTGACAGCTCAATGTGTCTAACATAATGGGCTTCAAATTCTATAAATAGGAGGGTAACATCTTTTTTGTTACATTTAAAACGTCGTCACCAGGGCTTGAATCTGTGTGCTCTGATACCATTGCATATATGGCTGCTCTCTGCTGGCCCGTTGGACTTGACTCGGCTCAATGTGGATTCTAACATGGTATCAGAGCGCACATAATCAATACCTGCTGACGCAGTTTTAAATGAAAAAAAATATTACCTCCTTTAAATAGAGTTTGAAGCCTATTATTTTGTTAAGACCCAATTAAGATCAGCCAAGGTGGGCTATTATGTTTAAGACCCGAACGTGGTCGAGGCCGAAGTGGCCGGGCGTCAAACTCGACACAATTAAGGTCAAAAGGCCGAGGTGGCTAGGATAACGTTGATATAGTAATATAAGAGTGTGTGAATATCTTCATCCATAAATTTGAAATTAGGGTAAAGGATTGGGGCACACTCTTAACATTTTATATCTTTTAAACATGTTAGTGGCTAAATGGCAAGCTAAAGAGGCTAGCTACTACACAATAATCCGAACAAGCTAGCTATTTATGAGGAATTCATAAGTTTGATTTATGAGGAAGTACAAAAGGCGTTGCTGCTTGCATTAGCTTAATTAGCATTTACATTCCCATAAATGTTATTAATTTGTTGATAAAGACAATATGGATTTGTCTGTTTTGGCAATAGTCAAACATGCTTTGAATGGGTTAGGTTAGGTTAATTTATACTGAGCCGAAGTTATTTAAAAAAGGGTAAAATTATATTTGAAGAGCAGTTTATAATAAACTTTATTACATATTTGAGAAGTTTATTTCTCGCTACTTTCAAGAATTAAGATGCATTCGGCGCGGTTTTATACATTTTATTATTAGAAAAAGAAAATAGACGATGAATGATGGACGATTTGGTTTGTCTTGATGATGAATAGGTAGATCCATATTATTTCTTGTAGCGAAAAACTATGATCTCTTGGAGTTAATTAGTTTTTTATTGGGTGATTTGTTTGAATAGCTTAGGAAACATAAATATAAAATAATATGTTTTTATTTTTCGGCAAATAATGTCTTCCTCTTAACATAACATGTCTATCTAGCTAGACTCAACAAGAGCTGCCTACTAATTTATGCGAACAAGAATTAACTTCACGAGCTTCCACTTTTCCAAATTCTGCAATAATGATTATAAACAAAATATAATTAATACGAAATTTCTTAAAATTACTACTTTATAAACAAAGTTCGAATAATACATACCTTGTGGAGGTGTCTTGAATTCTGCAATGATCGTGAAGAGACATAATTAATTATCATCAATTTTAACAAATACAATTAGCTTCATTGATATAAGTATTAATAACTAAATAATATTTTAAATATGCATATATACCTGCTGTCTCTGTCTCTACTGTTGGCTCTGGCTTCTTACCTGCTGAAAAAAAAAAATACATTTAAAAAACTATGAATTAAGTTTCATAGATAAATCATCAAATCAGGTGTAAGTATATATACAAAAACCTCATTTACATAAGAATAAAAACAATGTATAATTCAGATGCATATATACCTGGTGGTGGTTCAGGCTCATCACCTTCTGCAAAATTATGAAAGTAGAAGTATTAACACGAATTTTATGAATTAATTAAGCTTCTTGGTAATTAACATCATAACCAAAATTTATATAGGTTAACAGGTCTTTTGGTCCATGATATTTGACGACTTTTGAGTTTTGATACATTATATTTATTTTTGCCTAGTTTTGGTACCATATGTTTGCAGATTTTCTAATTTTGATCTGACTGTTACATTCCGTCCATATTTTCCGTTAAGTGACATGTGCAAGTCACATGATCCACTCTAAACTTTTTATTTTGTTCAATTTAGTCCTTCTAATACTTCCCTAATTTTTTTGTTCAATTTAGTCCCGAAGTTTCAAAATTGATCCGAAATTGGACGACTAGGTCCAATTGACCTAGTTCAATTTGGGGAAAATTGAACTAGGTCCAGTTGACCTAGCCCGGGGCTAGGTCAATTGGACCTAGTCGTCCAATTTCGGGTCAATTTTGAAACTTCGGGACTAAAATGAACGAAATTAAAAGTTTACAATGGATCACGTGACTTGCACATGTCACTTAACGAAAAATATGGACGGAATGTAACAGTCGGACCAAAACTAGAAAAATCTGCAAACATATGGTACAAAAACTAGGCAAATATAAACAATCATAGACCAAAACTCAAAAGTCGTCAAACATCATAGATCAAAAGACATGTCAATCCATTTATATATATAGTTGGAATAATATATGAATATACAACGTGTAAACAAAATTAAAAAAATGTGTACCTGCGGGAGGCGGCTGCGGTATAGGAATTTCGGGAGGCGGCGGCGGTATAGAAATGTGGCATTTAGATTCAACACAATGGGTGATGCAAGTAACTGGATTCTCTTTGTTAATGTCGTCGGCGGTGATCTTAAAGACGGCGGCGTGAATTGGTGAATCAGGAACCACAAAGCATTTACCTATGCACTTAACGATGCAAAGACTCGCTGTAAAGATGCATTTCTTGTTGAAATTTGGTTGTTGTGCTTCGGCCACAGCTGATCCGTACACCAAAGCCACCATGGCTACTAATATCATCACCTTCATTCCTCCTTTCATGGTGTTAATTAGCGTCTTTCTATATTATTATTATTATATTTCTACTGTGTTTTTTGTTGGTTGAGGTAAATGAAGCTGATAAGTAGATTTATATAGGAAGAGGAGTTGGTGAATGCATATTAGATTAAAATAAATAATTGTCTTTACTTCATTACTTTGGGTTGGTAAAGATAATGTGCATTATAAAAAAAAGTAAAGATAATGTGCATTTTGTTTGTTTTTTCAATAGTCAAATTTGGTTACATTGGTCTGACTAATTGAATATTAATTCCGGAAATCTGGTTGACTTTGAAACAATCTGACACCTGAGAAACCTGATTACACAAATTTCTCTTTTCTTTTTTTATTAAGAACCAATCGTACATTTTGTGCTCCATATGTAAGGAGATCAGTTTTATTATTTAGCACAGTTAGTCAAGATGTATGAATATACTAACTTAATTTCTATTAATTTTGGATCACTTATCACATTTTTCCTGTTGCAATGGTAACCTAATTTTTTTTTTAGTTTCGAACAACTTATACTCAATGTTTCGTTTGCGTGCGCTAAAATCACTTTATCACATTATAACTAGATACATTTAAATATAAGATTAATAAGTATTTTGGTACAAACATGTTTGAGTCATATTATCTTATGTTATAATTTTTTTTTTTTTTGCATAGTACTATTAGTGCAACATAATTTTGAAATGTTATTTTTAATTAAATAGAATGCTCTAGAACATCCCTCGTCGGGAGGGCATCACCCACACCTAAAATAATCTACATTCGCATTGGAATGTCACTGGTTAGCTCGTAAGGAGTGAGGTAGTGACACGTTTTGAACTAAATACATCTGGTTAATGAATGAAGTATTAAACCTCTACATGCTAGATGTATGCAAAGATTTAAACAACAATAAGGCATGCATGTATCTTATATGAAGCTTCATTAATAGACCTAATGGTATCTCCCATGCATATGCAATATTGTTGATATATTATAAGAGTGTGCTAAATGTCTTCATCCATAAGTTCGGACTTATGAGATAGTTGGTTAAGGGGCACGTCTTATTTTTAACATAGTATCAGAACGCACGGGTTCAATTTCTGGTTACGCCGTTTTAAATGTAAAAAAAAATATGTTAACCTCATATTAAATAGAGTTTGAAGCCCATTATGTTTGGACCCAATTGAGGTCGGCCGAGATGGCCCATAATGTTTAAGACCCGAATGTGGTCAAGGCCGAGGTGGCCGGGCTTCAAACTCGATCCGAATGAGGTCAAAGGCCGGGGTGGCCGGGAGGATGTTGATATAGTATAAGAGTGTGGTAAATGCGTTCAGCCATAAGTTCGGATTTATGAGACAGTTGAACAAATATACAGACAGGACAGGAGGATATAACAAGCCACTAAGAAAGTTAAGAGTTTCTTGACACTAGTTTGGTTTGCATTATTTTCCACTGCACAAACTAAATTATTAGTTGAATCCAACACACAAGAAGAATCATCACCATCAGCTGGGTGAAGATTGATCATGTCTATCAATTCTAGATCAGGAATCCGGCACTTCTTTTGGCACAAAGCAATGCATACGGGCATGAGTTTGCGGCGGGGGATGCATTTAGGGTAACACCTCCGAAGACATTCTTCGTCGAATTTAGGTTTTGCTTCGGCCACAGTGCTGTAAACCAAAATCACCATCGCCATTACCATCACAATGTTTCTAGTACTTCCAGATCTCTCCATGGCTTGTTTTCTGTCTTCTGATGAAACACTTTGTTTCACTCTTTGTTAGGAAGAAAATGGAGCTGTGAAGTGTGTAGATTTATGAGGATACTGAAAAGCTTAGCTAGCTAGTTAGTTTGTTATGCATATATCGTCATGGAACGGATAATGTTGTTTTGTTACCTCACTATCATTTGATTGATAAAGACAATCTGCATTTGTTTTTTCTTTGCATCATCCAGAAACTATAGTTGGGTGGGGTCAAGTACAAATCGACTTTCATATTATGATGGATCAATGCTACGTTTTTTGGACATGCATGCATTATTAGAGAGGCTAATATTAGAGACATATGTTTGAGTTCTATAAATGTTAGTCCCCTAAGTGTTTTTATTTATATATTTACATTGCTTTCGCAAGTTCCGACCGAGAGCGTTAAGGTTAAAGTTCTCCCAAGGTGGCGTCTCCAACGGGTTTCGACCTCGGATCGCCCACGATAAACACAACTCGCTTTACCAGCTGGTCCAACCAATCTTGGGTAGTCCCCTAAGTGTTAGTATCTCGGAGGATACTCCAAAATCTCCTATATAAGGAGAGTTACCCCTCTTGTATTACTCACTTTTAAGCAATACAATATTTTCCATAGTTATTAGTTTGCTCTCTACATTCTCTCTACATCTCAATTAATCTCTCATGGTATCAGAGCTTTGGGCTTTCCTAGGGAAAGATTTATGAATTTCGCTGCAATTCCTCGTAGATTTAGCAATTCCATACCTCTCAGTGATTTCCAGCTCTATGTTTCATTACCGAAGCTCAGTTTATGCATTATTCAGCTTCCCTTGTGCATCATTTTAGTTCAGGCTTTTCATCGTACACCTCCTGCTTCCTTTCAATCAACACCTCCTGCTACTGGATCGACACCTCCTGCTTCTAGATTGGCACTTTGCAGCAGCTGTCATCCTCTCAGCAATCAGCTCAGTTCAGATCAACAGCAATCAAATCAGCAATCAGATCTCTTACCACCAAGTTCATATTGCGCATACTGATCTGTCTCTCTATGGATCTCTATCTCCTCTGTCTCAGCGATCTACACCTCACGATGCTTCAAGACGTGTGTCTGTGCCACTTCTTCTTCCATCGGCATCAGAGACGTTGATCTACACCTCTTCTTCTTCATCGGCATCAGAGCAGAACCGTTCTTCTTCTCCTTCAATTGGCTTCAGAACGCCGGTGCACCGATATGTTTTTTTATGACACTATTTCTACATAAAATTCGTTGATTAGTAGCGACTGAGGTACTGGATATGTTCTCTTGCCATTTGCTAGTTTGAGTTGCAAGTTTTTAATTGCGAGTTGGCCGCTGGATTGAAATATGCTATTTGATTGGTATGAGTTTCGAATGGTGATTACAAGTGGATTCGAAGTATTTAGTTGAGATTTCAGCCATGAATTTAATCGGATTTGGTCTAGAAAAAGCTAGTTCTGCTGTTCTTCAATGCAAATTAGTCTTGCAAGCCTTTGTTTGAAGTTTAATTTGACGATTTATGTTGGTTGCCAAGCTTCAAATGGGTTAAATTTCAGGTTTCTTTTAATACTTTGTTTTAGCGGTGACAGACCTAATTTGGGCGGCTGCAATGTTAATCTTAACTCAGTTTTTGTTTGATCATCACCTCTGAAAGCAGCAGCACATCATTCAGTTTTAGAAGAATTCAATTTCATCGAAGTTTGAAGGATTGATTTAGGTTTTCTGAATAACATTCAAAGTGCAGCAGTAGATGATTAATCAATCATTCTCTTGAGCCATGATGTAATCTGGGTTTTGGTATGAAGATTAGGAGACAAAAATCCACAACAGCAAGACAGTAGTTCATCATCTTTAATCCCAGCAAACATGAAGATCAAGCAGCAGTTGACTGATATATAAACAAGCTGAATTGCTGATTTGTGGAGGAATAAATTGGAAGGTGAAAGATGCATAGGGAATATTAGAGATACTAATATTAGAGACATATGTTTGAGTTCTATAAATGTTAGTCCCCTAAGTGTTATTGTCTTGGAGGATACTCCAACGTCTCCTATATAAGGGAGTTACCCCTCTTGTATTACTCACCTTTAAGCAATACAATGTTTTCTATAGCTATTAGTTTGCTCTCTACATTCTCTCCACATCTCAATTACTCTCATGCATGTGTATATATTAATTCCGTACATGTGTGTATATATGAAAAACTATATTTTTTTTGAAGCATCTTCCTGTCTAATGCTACATTGGATTTGAGAATAATGGGGTTGGTGTTTATTTTCTTTTAAGTATAAAATTTTAATTACAAGTAAAGGAATAGTACAATATATAGTACTGGATGAGAGCTCTAGCCAAATAACATTGTTAACCACATCAATAACTCTCCTGAATGAGGAGCATCCCTCTTTATAAATACTATATATATATAGTATATATAATTAACTGGCAAGACCATAAGAGCACTATAAGAAAATTAATAATTTGTGACGAAAATTTATTTAAGGAAGACAATTTTTACAATATATAAGTACTGTCATTTGATTTATTAAGTTATAAGGAAAATCCCTTACGAAACAAAAAATAACAACATAATAGAACACTATATATATATATATATATAGCAGTGTTGCATAAACAGTAGCTTCAAATTAATTATAGGGCTTTGATTTTTTTAAGCACAATATAAATATAGTCCATATGCATACAACTTGTATGTAGTAGGTAGCTGAAAAGTAAGGAGTATAGTCAATGCATATATGGCACTCATATGAAATTACAAATTGGATCCTTATAGGTGTCTCTGGCTAGCTCTCTGCTAATTAAATACATACACGAAATGATATGGAGCTAGCAGAGCAAATTAGTCTTTGGTCTTGGAACACTTCTGCGAGCAAGACTCTATGGAGCTCATTTCCACTTTACTAACATCTGCCAAATTGTTTACACACATACAGTAAGCAACGTACGTACATACTGAATTTAATTAATTGGGAACAGAACCTAAAAACTGTCATAATTTTGACCCTAGTGTCAGTTTGGTGTCTCAATTTTAAACTGTTGATATTCGGTGTTCCAATTTTCAGTTTCCTGCCTATTTGGTTTTCTGTTAGATTTTGGGGTTAATTTAACATATTGAGTTGAAAAGACTAATTTCCCCCTTTTTTTTAAAGCCTTCCATTCCGGCCACCCACCCCGACTCCGGCCACCCACCTCCAATCGGCTGGAATTGGCCAGAATCGGCCGGAACCCTAAATCCTAAATCGGAGCTTCTTAACCCTAAATCTGCCATAGTAGGCTGTAATCGGCCGAAATCGGAATGGGTTTGCCCGTAATCGGACGGAATCGAGGTGGGTTTGGCCGGAATCGGGTGGGTTTGGCCGCAATAGGCTGGAATCAGGGTGGGTTTAGGCGTAATCGGCCGGAATAGGGGTGGGTTTGGCCGCAATAGGCCAGAATCAGCTGGAATCGGGTGGGTTTGGCCGGAATCGGGTGGTTTTGGCCGGAATCGACCGGAACCCTAATTCTGGTAGGGGTATTTTTGGAATTTTGAAAATTGACCACTCACGTGACCTGATTCCGTTCAACTTAACCCAAAAATTTAACGGAGACACCAAATAGCAACACATATGAAAATTAGGACATTGAATTTCAATCTCAGACACCAAACTGACACATGGATCAAAATTGTGACAGTTTTTAGGTTCTATTACCTAATTAATTTCATCAGAAAATATTTGTATCGAATTAATTAAGTAATGGAGGTACCTGATGGGGCTAAATTGGGGTACATGGACTTAATGCAGTCAACTGTGCAAGGAACTTGATCAATAGCAATACTAATTTTATGATCCGGGGACGAATCATTGCATTGTTTCCGACACTGAACGACACAATCCGGCGGTCTACTTCCTTCTAACCCACACATTAGCATGCAAAATATAAAACAAGGTGATGACCAATTTGGTGTAATTATTGATTGAGGTGCTTCTGCAGCAGCAGCAGCAGCTCCTCTGTTCATCACCAAGCTCAGTATCAGCATAAGCATCACAATATCCGACTTGCTCGGTTTGACACATTTCTCCATTGATGAAGAGATATGGCAATGCTTAACTCTTAAGGAAAGTAACCAGTTTTTCTATTGTATTTATATGGGCAAGATGCATGATTTGCATTTCTTTTTTGCTTTTTGGTCAACACCAAAACAAATCTAGTTCATTTGCATTTATGATGTTTTGTTGCATTGAATTAATTCATGGTGAAATCTTAAAATAATAATTTCTTAATTGACCCACGATTCATTACAAGATTTCAAACCAAACACGGATGGTTGTTGATGTTTTTGGTAAGTGAGCTTAAACACATCTTCGATATATTATCAACTATCTACAATTATATTTAATGTATGTAATGTCTTCGTTACTAATCAACACATCTTTTCAGATGGTACTCTTTTACTATTAATTATATTTGTATCACTATATCTATTTCTATTTTATCTATATATCTATTATTCTATTATTACTTATTATAAATGTACCACCTGTCCTCACACTGAACAAACATGATGTTTCAAGTTTTTTTACCAAACGTTGTTTTCAGTTTTTTTATTTATTAGAAGAAAAAAAAATCACTTCTGTTTCTCCACCCCTGCTGCAAAAAAACCAGTGAAGCGTTCCAGCCTCGCCAGCAAACCTCAAATCGTTCCACCACAGCCGCTGGAAAGCTGCCAACTCACTCGAAACTTCGCGTTGTGCAGCTTCGCTCACTCAACTCATATTTGCTATTAATCTCTACTTCTATTCATTTTCATCTTGATGCATGCCACATCCCTCTGAATTGGGGATTTCCGACTGCAAATAATAATCTTAATCTGCTTCCGGTTATGTTCTGTTCTTTTTCTCCCACAGGTCCCGGACTAAGAGTCCCGCCACCAGATGCAACCACACCTACGACTCCGCCAAATTCCCAACCTGATCTTCCATTGCGACAAGATGTTCAGTCAGTTTCATCCAAAGGCCAGTCTGTGAGTTCCCGCCCCCAAATTGGTTGTTTTGTAGGATTATATTACCCTTAATGAGGAAAATGTTATTTTGCCCCAATTTTCTTGTGATTGTTCATCTGAATCCTAATTATTTTCTTCACTTCTAATTTGAAAATACTATTTTGTTTTCGAGCCATTAGTTTTCATTCGAAATATGTGCTTATTTTGAAAGTTGTAGTTACTTGCTGCTCTGATTGGTAATTCAGTTCATTTCTTATTGTCAGTTTTCCAAAATTTTATGTCTGAATTGTTTATTATCGCTGCCATTGTATTGTAGAAAGTTACTGATAAATGCTACTGGTGTTTGGCTTGCCTCAAAGCTTGACGAAAGCCTCTGGTAAGCAAGGCATGCTCTTTAAGTGGTGGATAGTTTCAAAGATAGTTTTTGTGGGTTACTATGCCTGTTCAATGATGTAATTTTTAGCCATAGTTAAATTAGTGATAGAAAAACGATTATATTTTGATTTATTATACGAAAACAAACAAACATGCTTGCCATATTAAGAACTATAGTACATCTCAATTCTTTATGTTGTTGAATTGCTGATACAACTTTTTTTTATGGCCATGGATAAAAGTTCATTATTGAAAATTACACTAGCATGCAAAAGAGTTAACTGATCCGAGAGTGCAATTTTACTGAATGTTATTGAAATATAGGCTGAAATTTGTTAGTTAAGTATTCAAATAGATACATAATATTGTTGGAGGTACAAAAAAGCTTAGATGCAAACGAGGAATCTTCATCTTTTGATGATAACGTGCTTCTTTGTTGAGTGGTACTAACCAGTCCAATGAACTAACTGATGGCTCAGTAAAACACTTTGAAACCCTTTTTACAACTCGCGTCCAGCAGTCAATTTGAGTGATTCATTGATCATAAGCTGACGTTGATTCAATAGGTAATACATAAATTCCTTATCATGCTTCATCGATTTTGATAATCCGTGAGGTCAGAGTACCAAAATTGATGAGCGGCATTTTTTTAAGATAAAATTGAGTTGTTTATTCTCATATATTTTTTTCCACCACTCTAAAATAACCAACCCCTCATTGTAAAGCGTTGGTCACTGCTTCTGCTAAATTGCTTTACTTGTTAAGCATGGTATGATTATTATGATTTATGGAGGTCAAATGCAGGTTACATGTAATTAGTTTGAAGATCTTACATATATTAGTTTGAAGTCTTAAGGTTTAATTGTCCAAGACCTTGTTGTGTACTTCTCATCCAAAGAAAATAAGGAACTTCTGAGGTAAGTCTGTTTTTTTCTGTATTAAATTACTATCCATTATTTTTAGGGAAAAAAGAGAGTAAATAATGACATTATAGATCCTAAACTTAGCATTTAACAATGAGTAAAAATTAAATGTGTGTTTGTCTTCGTAGATTTGATACAGCCCAATAACTTTTCCTTTTCACTTTCTACGGTAGAAAGAGGTCAATGGTGATGTTTTAGTAATAGTTTAATAAAAATTTACGACAACTTGATTTTTTTTAAATACTTAGTAATAATTATTAATAGTTTTATTAAACATGTCATATAAAGTATTATTTTGTAGCTTCAAACCATTTTGAAGTACCAATGGTTATATATGGTGAAATTGTTGTAGTTATGTTTTCTGGCACTTTGAGTGCATATTATTCAGTTTCTCTTACAAATTAGCATCTTATTTAGAATAAATCTAAAAACCATAAAAAAAAAAACGGGAATTATCTAGAAAGATCCATAAATCTGAAATTTTGATTGCTTGGACAAGCTTTTAGTCCATTTACTTGTTATTTTTTATGATCCATAACTGTTGCTCAATTGGTCAATCGAGTCTTGATAATGTTCAGGATTAGCAATGTGTTTTTTTAATTTTTTTTCAAGTGGATTTAATTGACCGTGAAACTAACTTTAAAGATGTAGTTGATATCACTTGTATGATAGATGTCTTTTTTCCGTCCATTTTGACGGAATTTTTTTACGAAAAACTGATAAACAACGAATCGTATACTTGTGGTACCAAATAGTAATAAAAAAAAAAATTGGGTAACTAATCGCAACATGATACATAATTGAGATCGTATTTAGGTTTTTAACCCTATTAAATCAATGTATATTCAATATTGGGTAAATAGAGTCACCAACTAATTGATTCTTATTACATTGTTATTTATTATTATTATGCTCAATTGTCTTACTAATTAAACTAAAATAGTCATTGCCAAACTGCACTTATGTCATTGACTCCCCCATTTTTCAGCTTATCAATGGTGTCAAGGAGTGCAGATCATATCAAGGAGTTCAGCATCGACATATCTGATACATGAAATATGAGTTTAGATTTTTAAGTATCATCTTGTTGTATATTCATATTGTTGTATCACAACTCCTTTTATATGTTTTTTCATATTTTTCTGATATACTTATTTATAAGTCATTAGGTTTTTATTACAGCCGCGCGTGCGTTCGCACGTGCCGCCCTCCTAGTATAATGTAAAAGTTTCAAGTTTTATTATCACTTACCAATGTATCCTTTAAATATTTTCCTAAGTATATTGTGTATCTTTCTTTTTATCAAAAGGTTGCTATCTCTTTAAGTATATATTATTATTATTATATATAAAAAAAATTCACTAACCATTACCATTGTATCTCTTCAATATTTTTCCTGAAGTAGATTATGTATATTATTTTCACGAAAGGCTGATGTCTCTTCAAGTATTTATTATTATTATTAGTATATAACTTATTTGTCTAAATAAAATTATTGTGTTACTATAGAATACAAAGAGACTGAGTTGGTAGAATAGAGTTTTATATGAAATGTTAGTCTTAGAGAGTCCTGTAAATAGGGTTACTCCTATTGTAATGAACATCTTTGAGCAATACAATGTTTTCCCTCATACTTGCTTTGCTCTCTTCACTCTCTCCCTGTTTAATCCTAATTACTCACATGGTATCAGAGCTTTCCTAGGGCTAGGTTCAAGATCTTCATCATCTCTGCTGGAGATTTCCAACTCAATTTGTATCATCTTCGTCAATCTCTTCTCCTTTTTTCAGTTCATTGCTCATCAATAACAGCTTAAAGTCTACAGAATATCAGCATTGTTTCAGCATCTTCAAATCAGTTCCAGTTTCGTCGACACCTCATGCTTCCAGATCAGCTTCTTCAGATCATATCATGTTCATCGACACCTCATGCTTCTAGATTGACACTTTGCAGCAGCTGTCATCCTCTCAGCAATCAGTTCCGATCAGAACTACAACAACAAACAGATCAGATTTCTATTAAGTCCAAGATCAGATTTCTTCGTGCCACGTCTTCTCGTCTGGTCATGGACGCCATTCTTCTCCGAGCAGCTCCGATGTCAGATTCTTCTCCGCATCTCTCCAGGTCTCTTCTTCTTTAGGATGCCGCGGTCAAAGCATCAGCACTGATTTGTGCCTCTTCTCCTTCAGCCATCTGTGTCTCGCGATGCTTTTGGCTGCTTCTCTGTCTCACCGATATGTCTCCTGGTTCTTCTTCGCGTCTCCTCATGCCTTGTCTGTGTTTCTTCTTCTTCAGACTAGCCTGAGCTGGTATCGATTCCTCTAAACTCGGCCTGATCTGCTTAGCTTGGTATTGCTGAAATCAAATTCGAATTGCTGCTTTACTTTGCATCTGGATATTGTGCTATATTTTTGCTGTTGATGCTAGAAATCTCATAAAGCTGATTGAATGGATGTCAATGATTGCTTCTCTGCTACTAGTTGATCTGGATTGGACTAATTTGAACTGGAGTTTGCATGTATTTGTTGTTGTAAACATCTGGATTTTGCTGCTTTACTGTTGACATCGGAATTCAACTATGCTGCTTGATTGATTAAGCTAATGATGTTGTTCATCCAGTTGTGCTGTTGTTGAATTCATCACATCCTAGTTCTGATTTTTCTGGAAGTCTTTTGAGCTGTGTGGGGCTACAAATTGATCCTAATGCTGCGAAGTGGTGTTATAAAACTTTGTAAATGAGAAATTCGAAGAATTCAAGTGATTACAATGCTCAAGTGGACTTCGATTTTCAGTTTTAAAGCGGTGACAGATGCAAATCAGCACGGCTGCAATTTGTAGATGAATTTTTTGTTAGTTTTCTGCCATGAAGAGCATCTGTCAATCAGGGAGGTTCAGAGACTTTTAATTGTGGCATCAATTCGATTTTCAGAAGGCTATTCATGAAGACCAGCTCTTGGACATGAAGTTTTTTCAACAGCAGCTCTATCAAGCAGCAGCAAAAACATCAACTAATGTCATGCTCTTTGAAGTTGAATTGAGGGCAAATGAACATCAAGCAGCACTTTGAAGCTGAAATGCAATGGATCAAACTGTTTGCAGCAGCAACATTTAGTTTCTGACTTGAATAGGCTGAAATTTAAACCTGGAAACTCAAGAATGATTCTAGAAGGAAGGAAGAAGCATAGGAAATGATAGAGTAGAGTATTATATGAAATGTTAGTCTTAGAGAGTCCTATAAATAGGGTTACTCCTATTGTAATGAACATCTTTGAGCAATACAATGTTTTTCCTCATACTTGCTTTGCTCTCTTCATTCTATCCCTGTTTAACCCTAATTACTCACATGAGTGACCCTCAGAATTTTTGAAACGGATTCATCATATTCATCGTTGAACACATTAATAACTCTCCTGAATTAGGAGTGTCCGTCTTTGTATAGTATATAATTAACCGGCAAGACCAATAGAGCACTACAAGAAAATTAACAATTTATGACAAAAATTTTATTTGAAGAAAACAATTTCTTACAATTTATAACAACTGTCAAGTGATTTATAAGGTGAAATAGGTTGCTGCAAATTAAGGAGTATAGTCAGTAATACATATAATCAGTGTTTGGTCTTGGAGCACTTCTGCGAGCAAGAGTCTATGGAGCTCATTTCCGGAAAATTTATGAAACTGCCCCTCTGCGATGTTCGAATTCGAAAAATGCCCCTCGGAATGGGGCATTTATGAAAATGCCCCGTCCCGCTGATAATATCAGCGGGACGGTCAGCGGGACATGACCTGTCCCGCTGACAGCCACGCGGGATGATCTGTCATCCCGCGTGGCTCTTGTCCCGCTGGTAATACCAGCGGGACGGGAACCCGACAAAACGGGTTCCCTAGGCGCAGGCATGCGCGCCTGCGCCTAGGGGAACCCGTTTTGTCGGGTTCCCCGTCCCGCTGGTATTACCAGCGGGACAGACTGGTCATTGACCAGCTGCTGGTCATTTTGACCGGCTGCCGGTCAAACCGGACCAGCTGCCGGTCAAAACCGGACCAGCAGCCGGTCAAAACCGGACCAGCAGCTGGTCAAAACCGGACCAGCAGCTGGTCCGATTTTTTGAACCCTTAGCCTATATATTTGTACTCCCTTCTACAATCTTAAAATTTATATTTCCTTTGTATTGTTTCTTCTTGTTTCAAACTAAGGTAAAGTAATGTAAGCTTATAAAATTTAGATTTTTTATAGTTAATATATGTTGTTATAATGCTACAATATATGCTTTTTGGATTTTCAGGAATGCCAACTCATTTGAGTACGTTGTGACATAGCAGAAGTTGTATATCAAAAGAGAGGTAACATACTGTTATTTTTTTTACTAAGCATTCTGATTATAATGATATGTATAGTACAACTATTATGTAAGATATAAAAATAAGAGATTATGATAATTATTTTTGTGCTGAACTAGTGTAGAAATTATAATGTAATTAAGAAAACGTAATTTTGCATGATTTTTGTTTAAATTTTTGAAAATCAGGATTTTCACATATATAGATTATAATGATGTATATATTACAACTATTATGTGAAATAAAATAAATAATAGGATATGATGACATTTTTATTGTGATGAAATAATGTAGAAATTATAATGTAAGTAACAAAAATTAATTTTTGTTTATTTGTTTTGTATTCTGAAAATTAGAATTTTCACGTATATAGTATGTGAATAAAAAAATGATATATATAGTACAACTATTATGTTTAAAAAAATATGATAATTTTTGTTTGTACTGAAATAAAGTAGAAATTTTAATTTATTTAACAAAAACAAATTTTGTAAATTAAATTATATTAAAAATCTGTAAAAAAAAATCAATACTTTTTGAGTAGATTAGTAAGAATTATTAGTTATTAGGGAAGTCCAATTTCGCAAATGGATCTGAATTTGAAGTGCGGTAGAATTTATACGAGCTTGTCAAAGTTTAAAAAAAAAATTAAAAATTAACGTTTGAACTTTGATCTAGGACAACAGTTTATTTACAACTACAAATGCAATGAAACTCGAGATTTATTGAATTTTTTTATAATTAACGGTACGTTAAATTTTCAAATTTATTTTAAAAATTCGAAACTTAGGGTTTTCAGCATCGAACAGTGTTCAACCCCCCTAAAACGCAGTGTTCGGGCCAAAAACATTTAGTAAAATTAGTACGAATTATTAGTTATAAGGGTAGTCCAATTCCGCAAACGGATACGGATTTGGAGTGCGGTAGAATTTATACAAGTTTGTCAAAGTTTAAAAAATAAAAAAAGAACAACAAATTAACATTTGAACTTTGATTTAGGACTACCGTTTATTTACACCTACAAATGCAATGCAACTCGAGAATTATTGAATTTATTATACAATTAACAGTATGTAAATTTTTCAATTTTTTTAAAGAATTTCAAAATTTAGGGTTTTAAGCACCGAATGTTGTTCGAGCCAAATGTCGAATTTTTAGAAAAATTTGAAAAAATTAGTACAAATTATTATTTATTAGGGAAGTCCAATTCTGCAAACGGATCTGAATTTAGAGTGCCGTAGAATTTATACGAGCTTGTCAAAGTTTAAAAAAAAAACACAAATTAACGTCTGAAATTTGATTTAGGACTACCGCTTATTTACAACTCCAAATGCAATGAAACTCGAGAATTATTGAATTTATTATTCAATCAACAGTATGTAAATTTTTCAATTTTTTTTGAGAATTTCAAAATTTAGGGTTTTCCGCACCGAAGGGTGTTCGACCCCCTTAAAACGCAGTGTTCGAGCCAAATGTCGAATTTTTAGAAAAATTTGAAAAAATTAGTACAAATTATTATTTATTAGGGAAGTCCAATTCTGCAAACGGATCTGAATTTAGAGTGCCGTAGAATTTATACGAGCTTGTCAAAGTTTAAAAAAAAAACACAAATTAACGTCTGAAATTTGATTTAGGACTACCGCTTATTTACAACTCCAAATGCAATGAAACTCGAGAATTATTGAATTTATTATTCAATTAACAGTATGTAAATTTTTCAATTTTTTTTGAGAATTTCAAAATTTAGGGTTTTCCGCACCGAAGGGTGTTCGACCCCCTTAAAACGCAGTGTTCGAGCCAAATGTCGAATTTTTAGAAAAATTTGAAAAAATTAGTACAAATTATTATTTATTAGGGAAGTCCAATTCTGCAAACGGATCTGAATTTAGAGTGCCGTAGAATTTATACGAGCTTGTCAAAGTTTAAAAAAAAAACACAAATTAACGTCTGAAATTTGATTTAGGACTACCGCTTATTTACAACTCCAAATGCAATGAAACTCGAGAATTATTGAATTTATTATTCAATTAACAGTATGTAAATTTTTCAATTTTTTTTGAGAATTTCAAAATTTAGGGTTTTCCGCACCGAAGGGTGTTCGACCCCCTTAAAACGCAGTGTTCGAGCCAAATGTCGAATTTTTAGAAAAATTTGAAAAAATTAGTACAAATTATTATTTATTAGGGAAGTCCAATTCTGCAAACGGATCTGAATTTAGAGTGCCGTAGAATTTATACGAGCTTGTCAAAGTTTAAAAAAAAAACACAAATTAACGTCTGAAATTTGATTTAGGACTACCGCTTATTTACAACTCCAAATGCAATGAAACTCGAGAATTATTGAATTTATTATTCAATCAACAGTATGTAAATTTTTCAATTTTTTTTAGAAAATTTCAAAATTTAGGGTTTTCCGCACCGAAGGGTGTTCGACCCCCTTAAAACGCAGTGTTCGAGCCAAATGTCGAATTTTTAGAAAAATTTGAAAAAATTAGTACAAATTATTAGTTATTAGGGAAGTCCAATTCTGCAAACGGATCTGAATTTAGAGTGCCGTAGAATTTATACGAGCTTGTCAAAGTTTAAAAAAAAACACAAATTAACGTCTGAAATCTGAATTTCGTAAATTATGTCAACACTTAATAGCACAGTAGTATCTATTTTTAAGTAGAAATTTAAAAAAATAACCGTTTAATCTCTATTTTTCAATAATGTTATTTTTAATTTGAATTTTTTTTTACTATTTCTAGAATAATTTGAACATTTGAAAACCCAATAATTTTAAATTTTTTCTCGTATTTAATAAGAAACCATGAAAATTCGTAATTAATTTCAAAATTTAATAGCACCATAATTTCTATTTTTATTTTATTTTTTAATATAGAGATTAAAAAAAAATCTAATCTATATTTTTCAGTTTGCTTTTTTTAATTTGAATTTTTTTTAACTTCTAATATAATTTCGAAATTGGAAAACCAAATATTTTTATTTTGTATTTAAATAAGAAATTAAAAAAACTATTAAATTTCGTAATTACGGTTAACATTTAATAACACACTAATTGGAACCGTAAGACAATAATGAACATTTTTTTTTCAATTTGGAAATTGTTTTTACATAAATTAACAATAATTTCAAACTATCTAAAATCGCTGATTTGTTATTTAAATTTCTAATTAAAATTTTAATTAATAGTCTAAAATTTCAAAAATAATTTTCTACATTTTAAAGCACATTAATTTTAATTTCTAATTTTAAATTGGACATTTATAAAGAAATTGTCAAATTTCAAAATTTAAAAACAAAACTCAGTAATTTCTTCCTTTTAAATTTCGATTTTCAATTTTTTTTTTTCAAAATTATAAAAATACTTTTATTTCGAAAAAAAAACATCTACTTTCGTATCTATAACATATTTATTTGGCATTGTACTCTATTTACGCAATCTAATTTAATCTATGTATCAATATAAACATTTATATTTATAGAGAAAATAGAAAATTTACCGTGTCCGTGTGGACAAAACTAGCCCTGTGTACGTTATTCATGTAGAGCACGGTATTATCTCCTAGTTCATTGCCAAAACTCATCCTTCTTCTTGAACCGGAAGAACTGCCTTCACCATGGTAAGCCATTCCCCTTGAAAATTTAAGATTGAAAATATAACTCCTTTTATAAGTAAAATGATGAGAGAATTATATTTTTACTAAGGCGTAGAATTGGGGTTCTTATAGAAAATAGGAGGAGAAGGGAAGAAGATGGGAAGGTGGAAAAAAATTAGGGTTAGGGGTTTAGTGGGGGGAGGGGCGGCTGGTTTCTTTTGGTGAAACCAGCCGTCCTGTCCCGCTGGTATTACCAGCGGGACGGGGAACCCGACAAAACGGGTTCCCCTAGGCGCAGGCGCGCATGCCTGCGCCTAGGGAACCCGTTTTGTCGGGTTCCCGTCCCGCTGGTATTACCAGCGGGACAAGAGCCACGCGGGATGACAGATCATCCCGCGTGGCTGTCAGCGGGACAGGTCATGTCCCGCTGACCGTCCCGCTGATATTATCAGCGGGACGGGGCATTTTCATAAATGCCCCATTCCGAGGGGCATTTTTCGAATTCGAACATCGCAGGGGGGCAGTTTCATAAATTTTCCGCTCATTTCCACCTTACCAACATCTGCCAAATCATATACACACATACAGTAAGTAAGCAACGTACTGAATATAATTAAGGGTTAACAACTTATGAAAGTTCTGAATTTTGACTCATGTTAACCGGAGAGGTTTGAACTTTTAAAAGTTAATTTGGAAGGTTTGAATTTTCAATTTTGTTGATATAAGAGCTCTCCGTTAATTTTTGCAGTTAAAACTGATGGAATTTGGTCACATGCTTGGCATGTAACCGGAAATAAACTTAAATTCCGAAAATGCACTCCGACCAAAGTGTGCTCTCACATGCTTGACCTGAAAAGATGAAAATGCCCCTTATAGCAAAAAAAAAAAAAAGTATTTTCTTAATTTGATTTTAGTGGTAATTTTGTCATTTCACATTTTCTCAAATAAGGTATTAAATAAAAAAAATATATTAAAAGCGGTAAAAGTGTCATTTCACACAAATCTGTTAAATTTAACCCTAAAAATGGACGGAAAATCAAAGTTCAACAAAGTTGAAAATTCAGACCTTCCAAATTAACTTTTGAAAATTAAGACATCTTCGGTTAACATAGGTCAAAATTCAGACATTTCATAGGTTATTAACCCAGAAAATATTTGTACCGAAATTAATCAAGTAATGTAGGTACCTGAGGGGGCTAAATTAGGGTACATGGATTTAATGCAATCGACGGTGCAAGGAACTTGATCGATAGTAATATTAATTTTACTATGATCAGCCATAGCCACCGCGTCCGGGGACGAACCGTCACGGCATTGTCCCCGGCATTGAATGACGCAAACCGGCGGGATATCGCCTTGTATACCACACATTAGCATGCATAGTATAAAACATGATGATGACCAATTTGGTGTAATTATTGATTGAGGTGCTTCTACAGCAGCAGCTGCTCTGTTCATCACCAAGCTCAGTATCAGCAAAACCATCACGATATTAGATTTGCTCGGTTTGGCAAATTTCTCCATTGATGATACCTAGAAGAGATATGGCAATGCTTAACTCTTAAGGAAAGTAACCAGTTTTTCTATTGTATTTATTTGTGCAAGATGCTAATCTGCGTTTCTATTTTTGCATTTTTGTGAACGGCAAAAATAAATCTAACAGTTCATTTGCATTTATGATATGTTGTTGCATTAAAAACAGTAATTTCTTAATTGGCCAACAGTTCATTACAAGATTTCAAACCAAATATGGGCATTTCTTGATGTTTGGTGAGTAAGTTCAAACCCGCTACATAAATGTGCATTTAACAATCTTTAGGACTATATATATGTGCATTCTCGAACATGGTCTATGTTGAGAGATTAAAACTGGGGAAAAATCAATTGGTGATAGTAGGAGTAGCTTAAGCTTATATAGTGTTCCAACTCATCGTAACTCCCATTAACCGAAAGTCCGACACCAAACTATGGAATTTTCAAACCAGCTCATCGAACTGTCACGTCATGCCCCGAGTCAAGACCCAAAACATGCATGTTTCACGTTTCGCTGCCCTTACCGGGACTCACCACTGTTTTTGTTTCCTCCCAGACTTCCCGGACCGATCCACCGGCTCTGATACCAGTTGTTGGGAGATTCAAATTGGAGAGCGAACGCATACCCATTACATAAGCCCACTGATGTTCCAAATTAAAATCAATGGGTGATAGTAGGAGTAACAAATTAAGTTTATATAATATTCTAACTCTTCAAACTAACCGATGTGCTATAATTCACTCACATATATACTTAACGACCTAATCGTATCGGTAAATGCATCTTACAAACGTTATTTTTGACGTAAAAGAATGAAAATTCGCCACTCTAAATCACCTCATGCACTTGGACATATAACCAAAGCCAACTTTTTATACATATATATATGATATATACCTCTTCAAGTACAATTTCTCCACCTTATTTCTTCCTTTAGACCCCATTTGATCCCTCACTGAAGGGTTCTTCAATAAAAACTCGATGATTTGGGCGAGCATTTTGGTCCCCGCGTGGCCCACGGGGTGGAGAAGACCGGTTTCGTTGTGCTCCACAATCTCCTTCACTTTTAATTTTCGAGTCAATTGCTACATCACATCCGTAATAGTTTTATTCAAATTGGACATAAAATAAACATGTTTCGGCCACACGTAAGGTCTTTTGATGTGCACCCAATATAGATTTGTCATGAAATTAAAAAGATTACAGCAAAATATTTTTAATTGGATACTAAATTGAAAGACACCATTAAGATTGGGATGAAGGTCCAGTTGAGCGTCTTGGGTAAATATTAAAAGAATTCATGTAAATGGAACATGCTCATGTTCTACCTAATTTGATGGAAATCTACTATCTACTACTATTATAAAAGTTCTTCGAGGCCTCAACACCAACAACCGTACCTGTTCGCCATCCAGCACCAAAAGTCGCCACCAACAGCTGTGCCAGCCGGGTCGCCATCCAGCACCAAAAGTTAAAACGCGCTTAATCGATCATCACTGATAACGAAAAGCCTCTTTTCCCCTACGACCCTCCTTAGGGCGTTGCTTATCGCAGTTGTTCCTTCATATTCTACCTGACTCTAATCCACACAATCTGACTGCTTAATCACGCATTCAGATTGCCGATCATGTGAACCATCGGTCTCATATGTAGATGTCACCATCTCCAAATTCCGAGGCCTTATGTGCATCATCCCGGTAAGTATCGCTTTCCTTCATAGTTCATACAGTTTGCTGCTCATTCACCTATTTACTTGCAATGAATTGCCTCAATTGCCAAAGTTAATTTCTAAGTCTGCCTTCTCTTTAAAGGGTTGATGGCGAAATAAGTGGATGTTGGCGTCTCTGCATTTCAGCAATTCTTATTATTGACTGTACAACAAGAGTAGTATGATCAATTTATTGTTGACAATCGATCAAACACCCAGCTTCATCATATCCTTTAATCTGATTTTACACACTTCCAAGTATGAAATTTTGAAAGTCAATAATCGATTGAGTATCATTCCTCAGATGGGGTATGTCTGTCTCTCTCTAGAATTACCATTTTTTATTTTGCCATCACCATCATTTTCACTATCTTCCTCATCCTTGTTTTGTATATCTATTGTACATAGTTCTTTTTTTAAACTGCAAAAAATTCATTAATTCTTGTCATCAAATTATAAAGCATGTATCCAAGTCACTGACCATGAGGAACATGGACCATGAGTTGAATTATAGTTTTGAATAAGATTCATTTTCGTGAAATATGAGTTCTATGCATTATAATCTCGTATATGAATTTTCTATGCAGTCTAAATTTACTAAACGTAAATTATGTGGGAAAATTATGGTTTCTCTACCCAGTCAAATTTCATTGCTTCTATTGCTTTTACTCTTGCAAAACAAAATGAGCAATTACTTTTCAGTAATTCAGTTAAGCTTAGTTTACATTATTTAAATGATCTTTTTTTACCACAATACTAGAGAATTCAATAGACAAGTTCAGTTCCTTAGTTTTTGTTAGGCTCAGTTTTTCATCCCCTGATTTCCGAAAAGAACAGATTTAGTTGATCTACATCTGAGTAATTTTATTTTCAATTCTACATTTTGGTTGAAACATGTTGAACAACAGTTTAATGTTTTTGATGAATTGTTTGGTTACATAGATTATGTTGTTTCTGGGGTTTATCATGTTGTTCTTCTGATAAAAAGTTTCAAAATTTTCAAATTAGAAAAAGAAGAGTTGCTACAGTTAATTGATCACCAGTTGTGCATAATGTTGTATTTTAAGTCGGTTTGTCGGTCATGTTAGCATTTCCTCGAATTTATATGAAAAGTCTGGTCTGTCCTCACCCTCAAACGACATATTGTTTCACCCCACGCCAGTTTAAAAACTCTTTCTCCTGAAAATCTATCATCCCATTCAAATCACCGCACCCTTTGATCACTAACCCCCCTTTGAATCCAATTATTACGGGCATAACCGCTTACCTCTCCAACTTTGTCCCCCTTTCGGTAGCGGCCGTACGAACGACAGTGGTGGCGGCGATGGGCAACTTCTACACGAAACTCCCGTGATAGGATTTCCTATGGAACGCTAACTCTAGTGCTAGAGTGCGGAGGATCGTTCACATCATTCGAACTAATCATCCAGGTAGATCGATTCCTGCCGATAAGGTATTGCGGCATTTCTGGGCTTTATATTATTTATTAGAAATCAAATGTAATCAGATATATCAGATTGTGTCAGTCGTTTGTCTGCTGCGGATATTGCCAAAAGTAATCTATGGTCTGGGTTCTTCAAAGTAATCTATGGTCTGGGTTCAATGTTATGCTACAGTGTAGTAAAAGAAATACTTTGATTTGTTTAGAATTAAGTTGTCAAGTCGCTTCCCTCCTGCTGGTGGTTTTTGGTAATTTTCATATTTTCACGCTAAACACAATTGCTGACAAGTTTCTATTCATATATTAGGGTTTAGGGTTTATATATAATATTTAGAATTTACTGACCGGTTTAGTGTTTAGGGTTTATATATAATATTTAGAATTTACTGACCCAAGCAAAAATTCGACCGAACATTTGTACCAATTTTAAAACCCTTAAAATAGAACCCAACCCCATAACTGGACCAAACCCATCAAAACAAGCCACATAAACTGTAAATACGGTCTCGAGCCCATAAGTCTCTTTTTTCCAATTAGGTTCCATTACTCAATTTTTCGTCAGTAAAAAATAGGAGATTTTGTTAGTAAAAAAAATGATTCTTAAAGATTTAAGCAACATATGGCACAAAAGTGAAATGATAATAAACATATTCCATACAATGATACAATATAAGATTCGGCAGATTAAATTTAATCAGAATAACCGTGTAGTAGATCAAGTAAAATAAACATCGTGAGTTTTTACAAAAAATTTGTAGAGGCTCACTTAGCTTAGTTTAAAATTTCTTAAAGCAATATGTGCAACTTTTAACGCAATTGTATTGTATTTTTTATTCTTTTGGCCAATTGTATTGTATTAGAATTGAAAAAAGAAAGAGAGATATGACAATTACTCAATATTATATCACTTGAACCAATTTTAGAACCCTTAAAAATAATCCAAGCCCATAACTGAATTTTTAGAACCAATTTTTACCATCAAATCAAGCCAGTCTCGAGCCCATGGATCTCTTTTTTCCAATTAGGTTTCATCACTCAATTTTTTGTCAATAAAAAAAGATATTTTGTTAGTAAAAATTTTTATTGTTAAAGATTTAATCAACATATGCCACAAAAGTTATTTTTTTTGCACGTTCCACATATTGCATACCAACGACAACATACGTTATCTAACCAAGTTAAATTTTTTTTGGTATGTCAATTACTTGATTATTGGAGCCAATAATAAGTTGTATAAATAATTGCCCAACTTTTTATAATTCAATGGTACAAAAGTTAATTTGTTTTTCAAAGGAAATACACAATTTTATTAATGATAGCGTCAACTGATTATTATATTACACTTTTTAATCTATTCATTCTTTCTGCTAGGTTCTTCAATTTTGCCCCTATCGGGAGACATCTGGGAGACATATCTCCCGCTTATATGTTCAATACTTCCTCATCAGTGACGCTATTTTTCTCTCATCCTCTTCAGTCTTGCAGGGAAAAATATTGTTGTGTGTTCCAAACCAAACCAAACCTGCAAGAAAAACCAAATAAGACCAAACATGCAAGAAAAAACAAACCAAACCTGCCAAGCATCATCATATAAAACCAATCATCAAACTCCCAAACAAACAAATAAGACCAGAGTCAAACAACAATATCATAAAAGAAACACATGTCCCAGGCAAAGCATCAAACAGAGTCCCAAACAGAGCATCAAACAGAGTCTCAAGCCAGAGCATCAAACAGAGTACAACACACCATAACATAACAATAGTAATAATAAAAAGAGTCCAAGTCTCTCCTCTCACAAAGAGATCAAATCAATGAAGTGCTCTCCGCAACATCGAGAAATTGCGCAACGCGACGTGTTATCGCACCTTCAATGATCCCGTACAAGTCACCGATTCACTTGCTCTTCCGTTCTCCAACGAATGGACCTTCCGAGAAGATAATCCTGTAAACACAGTCACACGTCTCAACTCCGCCCACAACAGTATGAGTCGAGCGATCAATCTGTAGAAAGAAAAAATGAAGTCATTCAATGGAGAGTTAATCAACTAAGTTATATATTTAATAAAATAACATCTCTAATTATACTACCTACTTGGTTGATGACTCCAGAATAATAGGCAACAATTGCCTCATCATCTGGGTGTTTCACAAGAGCACAAACCATGTCGTCTGCCTCCAGGTGACGACAATCATGAGCCTGCTTGATTGCAGACCGAGCTCGAATCTTCGCCCTTACAACACTCATCTCAACCCGGTAGTGTTCAGGTTGAACACGATTTCTTCCAGGGGTAAGGCGTGCTGGAAAGTGATCCGCATTTTGTTTTCATTCACCCTTCTGGCTTGGGCAAAGTACCTTCCCCGATTATTCGCTTTGAAGTCGATGTCGTCCCAAGTCTGCTGCGTCATTTTCTGTTAAAAATAACAATGAAAAATAAGTTAAAAAAACCTAAGAAAACAACATTGGGTTGTAAATCCAAACCTTGATACAAATAAAGGTATTAGACTCAGAAACATGTAAAACCATGATGCAAAGAAAGCTCACACACTCAGAGAAATATCAGAAACTGATGTAAAACACTTGAGTCATCAACATGTCATGTGTGTGTGGTCCAACTGTTTACAATTATTCAACATAATATTTTCTCTAAATAGTATGACGAAAAAACATAATCAGCATGATGAAAATATAATACCAGTATGATGAAAAACATAAAAAAGATACACATTAATAGGTTATTAAATCGTCAATATTACTTTGATTTTTCAGGTTTTATATGTTGTTTTTAATAAAGACCAATTGGTTACCCCTAGGTCTGGGTCCGCAAACCTTGTCCACAATGCCTGAGTTGTACTTAGACCGACTTGATACAACATAATCAAACATTTTTTCTTATTGTTTTTTTTTTTCAAACTATATACGTATTTTTGTATTTCATGTTGTAAATAAACTTTTATTTATATTTATTTTTATAATATGTATTATATTTAATTCTTAAGGGTACTTTTCATACAACTGTTCATACAAGATGTTTTTTTTTTGGTACCAAATTGGTACCAACAGTTTCCATTTTGTACCGTTTTCATACCTCCGTTAGTGTTCTGTAAAAAATGGTCGTTAAATGGCATGTGTCAAGTACGTGAGTAGCCCAAAACTTTCAATTTAGTCCCTCTAAAACATCCATTACTTTTATTTTGTTCAATTTAGTCCTACAATTTCAAAATCGAATCATTCACCCAAATTGACCTAGTCAGACCTAGCCATGGGCTAAGTCCGACCCTGGGTCGGGGTCACTACACCTAGGAGACCCCGACCCAGGGTCGGACCTTGCCCTAGGCTAGGTCCGGTTGGGTCAATTGGGACCTAGCCCCAATTTAACTCAATTGGGGCTAGGTCAATTTGGGTGAAGGGTTCGATTTTGAAATTTTATGACTAAATTAAATAAATTAAAAGTTAGGGATGTATTAGAGGGACTAAATTGAAAAAAAATTGAAAGTTTTAGGCTACTCGCGTGCATGACACATGTCATTTAACGACCATTTTTTACGGAACACTAACGGAGGTATGAAAACGGTACAAAATTGAAAATGTTGGTACCAATTTGGTACAAAAAAACATCTGATATGAAAAGTGAATTTCGTGCAAACAAGTGGTATGAAAAGTACCATTAACCCTTTGATTTATATAAATTTTGAAGTCATTTATCATTTAAAAACTACATCAAAACTTTACATTATTTTTTAATTTTGAAGCCATTTATCTATATCTATCTATCTATTCATCATGGAAACGATGCCGCGTCCATTTTTCGAATTCTACACATCCAAAATGACATCATTTAGGCATCCTTTTACACCTAATACTGAATATTGATGGTCTCGGGTATTCTGAGCTTTACACGGCAGCTCCTCAACAGCGGACACGCTATACATACTGCCATCCTATCCATCGGCCCCTAAGGTTCGACCGATTAGCTCTTTACATGTTGTAGCCGCCACAGATTTGACGATGGTTGGCTTACGAAATTGATTCTGACGGTTACAGACCATCAATAACACTGATTTTTCACGGATGGAGAGAAAATATTACTTCATTTATAAGTTTCCAACCACTTCAACTATTACATAGTGACTTACTTATATAGTAACTAAGCTCTACTAACTTATAAGCTAAGCTAACTATATGTAAAGCTATACAAAGCTACTAAGTCACTTAACATTCCCCCTTCATTTTCTTTTCTTGAAATACATCTCTAATGCTATATTGATGGAGCAAATACAAGTACTGGTGTTTGCTCAAAGCCTTGGTAAGCAGATCTGCGATTTGATTCTCAGTCTCAATATAAAAAGGACTGAATGCACCACTGACAACCTTCTTTCGTATTGAATGACTATCTAGTTCAAGTAAATAGGGTTGAATCACTGATTTGCACACTAAATAGGAATTGAATCACTGATTTGCACACTAATTAGGGTTGAGCAAAAAACTCGAGTAGCCCGAAATCCCGAAGAGCCTGTAACGAACCCGTCCCGAAAATGTGCCCGAGCTCGCTCGGGCGGGACTTTCTCTCTGAACTCGGGCTCGGGCCTTTTACTTAAAGTCCCGAAAATCCCGAGCCCGTCCCGATTAAACCTATTTTAATTACTTTTTTTTTTAATTTATATTACATTTATTGCTTTCTCATTTTTCCATACTCTTTATTTATATTACCTATATTGCTTTCCCATTTCCCATGCCATCTAGGCGGGTGGTCCCACCATCCATTAAACATTGAGAAACATAGCTGCCGGAAAAGATAGAGACATCGAGAGACTAAACAATCTAAACCTCACTTTGTCACTCACATCTTCACCTTTCTTCTATATCATTCAATTGTCTTCCTCTTATTCCTTTCTAATTTCACCCGCAGCGAAGACGGAAGACCTAGACCTCCTACTCCCAAACTCCATTCGCTGCTTCTATCGATCTTCTACTTAGTCACTTCGAATTCTCCTATCTTTGCTTCTATTTTTTTCAGAAAAAAAAAAAAAAAAAAAAACTTGTTCAAACTCGGGCTAGCCCGAGCACGAGTCCCGATGTCCTGACTCGGACGGGACATTTTCCTTAGATTCAAGCTCGGGCTGAGGCAAAAGCCCGCCCGTCCCGTCCCGAGCTCACCCCCACTCTTAATTTCTTCATAAAATTATTCATCCAAACAACTTGATCTCCTGCCAAACTCAAGCTTCTGTAGTAGACTTAGACACAGTAAGCTGCTTCTTTATTTTCCAATCAACCACAACCTCTCCAAGTTTCACAACATAAGCATTCACGGGTCTTCTGCTGACATTGCATGAACCCTAATCTGAATCAAAAAAGAGTTTCAAACGTAGATCATTATTCGATGGGAAAAACAATCCTTGACCTAGTGATCCTTTTATGTAGCTGATTACCCTCATCGCAGCTGTGTAATGTGACTTCTTTGGATCATGAAAATATTGACTCAATTGTTGCACAGTAAAGGATATATCAGGACGAATCATTGTATGATACAAAAGCTTTCAAATCATTCTTTTATATCTGTCAATATCTTCATAACTTCCATCATTAGTATTGAAACCAAAAGCAACATCATATTCTTTGGTTGTGAGCTTCAATCCCACCTCCATTGGAGTGTTAAAAGGTTCAGTAGCACCTAAACCAACATCCATGATCAACTCCAAAGCATAGTTACGTTGATTTAGTAGAATTCCCTCACTTGTTCGAGCAACTTCTAGCCCAAGAAAGTACTTCAAGTGCCCAGATCTTTCAACTTGAAATGTTGTTGCAATACCTTCTTTAGTTCTGATATTAAATTGAAATCAGAACCAGTAATAAGAAGGTCATCCACATATATCAAAAGAAAAACATGATTTTTTCTATTTGAATTAGTGAACAATGAATAATCAGAATGACTTTGCTTGTAACCATTCTTGATCAAAGCTTGAGTGAGCTTTAGATTCCACTGTTTTGATACTTGCTTGAGACCATAAAGATATTTCAAGAGTTTGCATGCTTTCTTAGTTGTTGGATTCACCTTACCCCCATCAGTGAAACCAAGACGAATTTCCATGAAGGAAAACATTATTTACATCCTTTTGACAGACTTCCCAATTCCTAGCAGCAACAACAACAAGCAGACTTCTAATAGTGGACATCCTCACTACTGGAGAGTAGGTTTCAGTAAAATCTGAACCCTCAACTCGAGTATAACCTTTTTCTACTAGGCGTGCCTTGTATCTCTCAAGAGAACCATATGGATTATGTTTTTCTCTATATACCAATTTACACCCAATTGCTTTCTTTCCGGGTGGTAGATCAGTAAGCACCCAGGTTTGATTAGCTTGCAAAGCATCAATCTCATCTTTCATAGCAGCAACCCAATTGTTGTCCTTTATTGCTTCTTCATAACTGATAGGCTCCCTTATCTTGTCTACATTAGCCAAGAAGATCCTGTAACTCTAAGAAATTTTATCAAAATTCATATAATTTCTCAATCCAAACACAGCAGCAGCATTGGTGCTAATAATGGGTGTAAGAAAATCTTTTGACCAAACTGAGGGCCTAGTACACTACAAGAGATATGGTGTACACCGACAACCACTTTATTGTCGATAAAACCATTTTGTTGTCCATAAAAGTCTCACTGACTAACATGTCGATAAAGATTGTCGGTAAAAGACCCGTCGCTAAAAGTATTGTCGACAACTAAGTTTGTCAATAAAAGTTGAAGATTTTTATCGACAACTAAGTTTGTCGATAATGTACTGCCATTATTTTAATTATATTAATACTTTTATCGACAATACATAAACTTGTCAATAAAAGTTAAATTTATCGACAAATAAAGTTGTTGCAAAATAGAATTTTATAGACAACTAACAAATATGGTGTCAATAAATATGAGAATTTTTATTGACAACTCTCACTTATCGCCAAAAATACACTTTTTTTTTACCAATATCGAATATTTTTAATAAATATTTTTTTTAGTAGCAATTATTAAATTTACATTTTATAATCAGTAGAAAATGTCATCAAGTACACAATATTACCACTTTAAACTCCGTTACAAACATATTATCATTTTTCAAAAGTAAATACACAACCTTTCAATACTAAAACATCATCAGAAGCGCGCACTTCTTGAACCATTTCCACATTAGTTTTGATCTGCATAAACTGGAACATAAATAAACACATACAATAACAGTATGAATCGGGGAGTAGAAAGGAAGACACCGCATATTAGCAAATAAATTAAGTAATGAATGATTGCAATTCAAATTATTAGTAGTAATAATTTTGAAAAGCACAACAAAGTAACAACTATATTACGAAAGCACTGATGAGACCCATTCATAGAATATTAGGCACCGTAGAAGATCTGCAAAAGAGAAAAGGCAGACATGAATATCAGCTATTTATTAAATTGGAAGGAAAATAGAAATGATGGAAGGATGTAAAAAATGGCACAAACTTACAGTCAGCTCAGGAGAAGGTGCATGTCTTACAAAAGTAAGCTGCAACCGTTGTGGCAGCAAATGGAACTTGGTATACATATACTACCCAAGTAACATGAAAGGAACTACAGGAAACTCAAAACAATGATACATTAGTTAATTGGTAAAGTCAAAACAAATGCAATGTTTGTTCAGTAACTACACTACGCACGACAACCTGACAAGATAAAGATCAGCAATTAATAAAGAGTCTGAACAAAAAATTCAGAAACCACGCAAGGAGCAAAAAAAATTGAACAGGTAATTAATTTTAAAAAAACATAAATTCAAATATTAAATTATAATCATGTTAAAGTTATTTAATTATTAACCTTGTATTATTGTATACTTATATAAATCAGCCAAGTCTCTTATTGAAGTTCTTATTCTTGTTCGGACAAAAAAATAGTGAATTTTTATTAAACTTGACTAATACTTCTTTTTTTTTGCCAATATTAATTAATACATCTTATTGCAATTTTATTTTATTTTTATTTTTTATTATATGTGGGATAAAATAGAGTTGTCATGGTAATACAATAATGGTGTTACATATATCATAATCGTAATCACTACTTATCGGTCATAAAATGGTTACAAAACTGTTTATGAATGAAAGAATGGTTAACAAAATATATATACAAATAATAATAAATGAAATGGTACCAAAAATTATACAAACTTGTGATTTGCCTCTATGAATCTTCTATGCTAGGTAGTAACTTAAAGTTCCAAACAACACCCTCCCATTACTTGTCCCCCAAACATCTCAGGTATGTCCACCTCTGTCCATTGATAACTAACAAGGTCCAACACATGAGCCTTTCCACCACTCCCGGACCCCACCAACATCATGTTCCCGTGCCATCTCGCCACATGGCACGCCCCCATTGGCACATCCATCGGCAGCTTCGCCACATCATCCCATGTCGATCCTCGTCGGACAATAACATTTCCGTCCCGACACATGTACAACGATCCATCGTCGTCCCCGGCCACGCATGTTCCGGGGAACATGCTGGCAACCAACACGTCTTCCTCGACCGGGCCCCACTGCCAAGTGAACGGATCGAAAGCTTCGCCGCTCTTCTCGAATTTTCCTTGCATGTCACTATGGTACCCTCCGATGACGTGGAACTTGCCGCGCTGGAATATCCCCTTGCACTCATCGCGTTCCCTCGTCATGTCAGGCATCGGGACCCACTTGTCCCTCGCCACATCAAAAGCCATCGCGGAGCTCAAGGAGTTCTTGTCTTCATCATGCCCGCCTGACACGTAAACAAAGTTGTCTCTATCTGACGTGCACGCAAAGAACGACCGGCGCGGGCCGGCCATGTCGGGCCCACGTCGCCACGTGGCAGATAAGAAACTATAGATGTACACGGTGTTGAGAACGTCCCACACTATTGGATCAAGCCCTCCGAGGACAACTAGGTTTGAACCAACAGTAGCCAGCTGGCAGAACATCGGGAGCCCGTTAGGGCAGCCCGGAATCGGAGGCAAGCTAGCCCACCGACCCGAACTAGGCTCGAATATCGAGAGATGGTAAATGGGAGGGAGGGGATATTTCATTGAACAAAACTCGCTAATCGGGTTGGGCCGGGCTTGGGCTAGTACAAGTAGTGTCTGGCTAGAACGTTGTAACCTTCTTTGTGAGACGAAATCGGGCGACTCGACCTCGCCTTTCCATCCCTTGCATGTGGACCCCACGGTCGGAAACTCGTCGTATGGGACCCGGACTAAGATTTCGCGAGCCAGGTCGTTGGGAAGTCTTGGAAACAGCTCCATTATATGTGTTTGAGTTGTTATGTGATTGTTATTAAGATTGAAATGTTGAGAAGAAGATATGGTTTGGAACATGGTACTATGTTTTGGTCCTTATATAGTGTCCGAAAGTATTGTGTTGTGTTAGTTGAGGCTTATAATTTAAGGCTATTAAAGAAGGAGGCGGCGCGGAAAATGAGGAGAAGCAACGCGCGGCTTTAATTAGTGCGTAGGAAGCAATGGAGAGTAGTTAAATATTTAATTTGACTAGTTCTATGTTCACACTTATATGTATATGTATAGTTTAAATAAATAAATAAGATGGAAATCAAAATTATATAGCTAGTCTTTGAAAAATCTTGACTATTTCCTTGTTGTTAGGAGAATATATACGACTTGCTTTTACTATTCGGTCAAAAATGGATTTCAACGCACGACACCCATACCTAGGACAAGAAAGTGACTGCGGAGATTCCACGGAACACCTGACACGTGCGTAAAATAGAGACAAATAAGCAGTTGGTCATATTATTGTTTTGTGCCAAAAGCAGTTGATCAATTGAGAACCTTTTCTCATGTGCAACCAGACTTTTTTTAATTATTATTATTATATATTTGTAAAGAAAATGAATTAGTAGTGAAGAAATATGCATCCCGCTACATAATAAATTTGAACAACTAGTATGCATTAATCTTGTCAACATAGCACAATCAGTATAGTTAAGAGGTTAGCTCGTTAGACATTTGTTATTCCACATTTTTCAATAAATGGTTTTATAAATGGAGTCCTTCAGTATATATAATTGATTGATGATGAAACTTAGTTGAAATTTACTCAAAATATGGAAAGGAAAAAATGAAAACAAATCTGACTTTGAAAACCAATATTGTGTTCATATTGTTTTGCTTAAACTAATTACCCAATGGCTTCTAAATTCTAAATTTATCAGTGCACATATCTAACACGACAAGCTAGGACGAGGATAGGATAAACTAGTGCCTTATTGATTTGGGATGTGTAATTTTAGAAAAGCATTGAATTTAATTTTTTTGGCCGAAATTGAATTTTAGAATTAGAATCACTATTTTTATATCAATATATAAATATAATATATTAATTATCCATAGATATTAGGGGTGGATATAAAAACCGAGAATCCTAATCCCAAAAAACCGTCTCGACCCGTACCCAAAAAATCTATTCCGAGTTAAAACTCGAAAAAACCGATCCGCATACAACAACCAATAACCCTTAAAAATTAAATTGGAGACAAATATTATTATAATCAATGATGTGAACATTTGTATGGGTATTTTTGTGTATAATTAATGTAAAATTATAACAAAAATCATTTCACGTTTACTTTTTAATAGTGTGGACATTTTGTCCAATTTAACAAAAGTTAACATAAATGTGTCGATTGGTTTTAAAATCGAAGATAAATTTCATATTTTTTTAAAATATATACAAATTTATTTGTAATATGCATTTCCATATATAATTAGTTTAAACCGAACCCACCCAAACTCGATGATAAAAAACCCGAAAATACATTGGCGGGTTTTATTTGTCACATGATTCGAACCTAAAAACGTGGACGGCAGGATTCGAACCTGCGCGGGCAAAGCCCACGTGATTTCTAGTCATGCCCGATAACCACTCCGGCACGTCCACTATGATGATTGGTTTCAATCACAGTTACTTCACAGAAACATACACAGAGATGCATGTGTTTTTCTATCACAAAGCTTGATTTCGAAGACTATATGCAAGTTAATTAATGGGCCATGAGTTGTGGTAAATGAGGTGGTGTTTGATTTGATCCTCTCTGATTAGGCCCAATTATTTCCAATTACAAGCTTAATTTTATTTTTCTTTATTTGTAAACAAGATCAGTGCATTTTTTCCATCAAAACAAAATTTTATTCATGAATAATCAATCAATCAACACAAATGTTATTTTTATTCAGACATAAATCGTATGCGCAGTGGGGGAAAATCGCCACTGTTTTTAAATAAATAAATTATTTAGTTTTTTTGGCCGATAATACATTATTTAGTTGAGATGCAGCAATTTCATTACTTTCATAGACTTATAATAAGATTACTTATAAGCCGGAAGAAGGAAAATGTTTTGTCCAATTATAGATAACAAAGCGTCGGTCCATATATTTTTCGGTGAGACAACAAGGCTAATAATATACGTTAATGTTTGGTCAGTGTTGCCTTAAAACGTTACGTCACGTTGACAATAACATGTTCCTACCCTACTTGCTCGAGTATTATCAAGGGTAGGTATTGCATTATTTATTTCGAAAAAAAATTGTCAAAGCAACATGAGTGATTATTTTTTTTCAAAAATTTCATAAGTATAATTAATTTAAATGAACTAAAAATTTAATATTAAATCACATGATAGTTAATGAGTCATCAGGACCCGATGTTAGTGAGTAATTTGTAGTATTAAGCTAAAGTAAGATAATTAAACTTTAGCGCAAGAACAGGAGAAATTTTAATAATATATGAGGTTGTTTTTATTTATGTATTAACCTGCATGCTGCGCTAAATTAATATAACTGAAACTTAGTATATAATAATAATAATATTTATTAATGTGTGTTTGGAGTATAAATTTGTTTTAAATTAATATATATTAAAATAATTATTTGTTGTATACTTGATTAATTTTTTTACATAGGCATGCATATAAGATGTATATGATACTATATTTCATTATGAAGTTTTTCATATTTATTTTTACATAAAATAATTAGTTCGTAAATGCGAGTACCATTAAAAAGTTATGATTTTTTAAGTATAATATGTGAATTTTTTTTAAAATATTATAGTAACTAAAAATTAGTTACATATATTGCAATAACATGTGTGATCACGTGACATTTTCTAGTGCGTTAATTAATAGCTTATAATTGTCGGGTGTACCACGTGTCGAAAATAGTTGAGCTAGCGATACCATTTTATAGATAGAATTAAACTTGAGGAATAAATTAATAAGCAATGTATTCATTATCGAAAACCTTACTTCAACTATGTACAAACTAAAGCTACTTATAGTAAACTAAGTTTAACAACCTTCACCGAACAGTGACCTCAGCATAAAATCACTATAAATTACATAAAAACTAAATACTTAACAATTATGCCACGTGTTTAATAAGTAGAATTATATGTATTTAGATTAGCAACCATCTACTTACAAATTACAACTATATATTATTTATAGCTAAGTTGAGTAAAATAATTCAACTGGGAAGTAGTCCTACTATTTGATTATTGCTCGAGTGTCCAATAAAAACCAACCATAATATCGGTATTTTATGTATTTTTAGTAAGTTGTGGTAGCAACACGACTTGCGACTGTATATATTAAATTATTGATAAATTCAATAAACGCTATATAACATATATAGTTTCCTTAGTTTGAAGTTTGAACAACAAACTATAAGCGCATGCATGTTTTTTTTTTTTTTTTTTGGCATAAGTGCATGCATCTTATATTCTACAGTCCTACAAACATATTATTTTTTTAAAATAGGATTACAAAATATGATATATATTTTTAAAATAATAAATACAAATCAAATAGTAAAATTATAGTCATACGCCGACAGGCTGATAAAGCGGGCCGACCGTCGACGAAGTAGAGACTCAACCGAAATGTGAGCTCACGGAGTCTCGATGTTTTTATCACGTGGTGGAGGTAATACATAAGGGTTTGCTAAAATAAATTCGAATTTATTTCAACTTTATTACTCAGTTATCAGATTATGCATGTATAAAAAAAAATTATTCCTTCTAAATTTTAGTTAATTTTCTCTAATAATCTAAAAGTCGGAAAATCGAGTTGAAATAATTTGAGTACTTTTAACGGTCACCGAACCTTAAAAATGGGCCGCCGGCTAATTACTCTTTGTCTCGTGGATAAATGAGAAAGCGATATTGAGCCGACAGGCAAACCCATGACACATGGTGGTGTCGGGATTTGTGGGGCCTGTGATTTGACTGACGGCACTTTTATTGTTTGTTGGTAAACGGCAATTTGTTTACTTTTTTTTTTTTTTTTAATTGTTAGCTCCTTCAGATCTGCGATTATTACCCAAAAAATGATTTTCTATTAAATTAAATACGATTAAATATCATAAATAAATTAAAAACTATTATGATTTCTGGAAGAAGAATAAAACCCCGATTTTATTTATTTAATAACTTTGTAATTTAGACTACCCATTATGACAAAGTATGTATTTAACTGATTTATGGGATTTTCTTTACATATATGCACTTTAAAAATAAATTGAGAAATATGTTTTTCGGCCAAAGACTTATTTCTTTTTAAGAAAATGAAAAAAATCGCACATTAATAAAGAATAAATATGTAGAGTTTTCGGTGTTCCTTTTGTGGTTGTAATGTTAAACACGCATTTAGATCGTGACAACAACCTTCATATCCACCTTAACATACGCTCCTAAGTTCAAACCGTAACAATTAGAATAACAAAACCAGTATATTTCCTTAAAAACTTAGGGATAAGCAATATTTTCTCCTTTTATTTTATTTTATTATAATAGTGCACTTCGTTAAAAAACATGCATAAGTAATTAGAGGAAACTTCATGAAACATCTGAAAAAAGTCCATATATATATATATTAAAGAAATGGATGAAAGGAAATATAAAATATATAACTCGAACTATATATTTTTCTTCTCTTGTTATAAAGCAAGATAAATGTTGCCATTTCTTCCCACGGCAAGAACTCATGCCTTCGGATTCCTACTTTGACCAAATTAGGTTACTTTTCGAAACTAATTCCTTAACTAGGCTTGTTCAAAAATTAATTTATAAAATAGGTTTCTTTATATTTTTAATAATATATATTATTTAATTTGCATCCTAAAGTTTACATTATGTTATAAGTGAACCCCAATCAAAATATAATACAAGAAAAAAATTGAAAATTAAGAAGATTAAATATATGAAAAACATAAAAATAAAAATGAAAAAATAATAATTAATTAATGAAATGATAAAAATATACATTAAAAAATAATCAAACAAACATTTTTTGTAGCTTTTATTTCTTAAAAAATATGTGAAATTAAATGATAAAAGTTACATATAAAAATAAATAAGTTTTTAAACAACTTTATATAGGCAAAAAAAAAAAAAAAAAACATGTAATGATATAAAAACTATTCAATAAGAGTGAAAAAAAATACAAATTGAATTTCATTCTTAAATTTATTCTATTGATTTTTCAAATTTAAATTAGTTTATCTTTTTTTTTTTTCAGTCACTAATTTTATAAATTTAACATGTTTTACTTAGGGATTATGTACGCTTTCATTTTTATATTTTCATACTTAAAAAATCACGAGTATTTAGTTTCTTTACATTTTATATCACAGCTTTTTTTTTTTAATAATTTATATATTTAGCATAATTATTTTTACAATTTTTTTCACTATTAATAATTTATTATTTTTTAGTTTTTAACTTTTACATATAGGTACCTTATTTTGTCAAATTTTCTAATATATTTCTTGTATTATTTCGGTTTAGGGTCAATTGTAACAAAATATAACATTTGGGATGTAAAATAAATAATATTTCTGATTAAAAAAAATTAAAAAACCTAGTTTCTGAATTAGTTTCTGAAGAAGTATAGTTTGGGAATAAGTTTGACAAACTAACCTATTTTGGGAATTCACTCGAATAATTGATCACGTCTAGTCCAAAGTTGTTTTTTTACAAAGATCTAACGGTTACCACACTTTTCAACCTAATATATATTGAAGAATGAAGAAGGGATATATATATACAATACCTTTTTGTTACTTATTTATTTACTTACATAAAAGTAGTTTATAATAATTTATAAATTAAAATTTCACGATCCCTGATCTGTTCATATACACGTCACCGATTCTACTTAATTCTCGATCCTACTTAAATCCCAATCATATCAACTTTAGTAGAAGGCGAATCACAAGCAATTGAGTCAAGTTTATAATTTAAAGCGTTACGGTGGATCACACAAGCAGTCAATTAATTTTGTGAATTTTTTTTTACAACCCCATATAATAATAATAAAAATATGTATGAAAATATATTAGTAATAGTTATTATATACACATTACTCAATAATTTGCGTAACTTTTCTGCTACTTATATAAAGTCATCATTTTACCAATTTTTTTTGTTTACAATTTTGCAAAATGAATATTTCTCATTAATGCAAGGAAACTGAGGATGCGACGTATGTGGGCCAGGGGGCACACGCGTGGAGCGTTATCTTTTCTTTAAGCTCACACGGATGAATAGAAGCCAATGCTTTCACGCCACGTGACCATTGCGAGTAGAAGGAATCATTTTGTCGGCCCCATTTTTTCATTATATATATTTACTGCTTTTAGCGGGAAAAGGTAAAAAGTCAAAAGTGAGGAAAAGTGTCTCGTGCCTGTCAATGTAATCTATCCAAAGTGATTTCCTGTCCGACAAGAGGGTTGAAATTCAGGTTGTCTTCTAGATGCCTCACTAAATATAAGAATGATCAAATTGTTTATTTTATACTATATATATAATATAAATAACTATAAAAAATTAAAAGAAAAGAAAGAAAAGAAAAGAAAAGAAATGAAATGAAATTTAGTAAGCAAGAACTGGCCAAAAAATATATTAGGAAGCAACTAAAATAGTGAAGGACTAATTACTTTATAATGAAATAAAAAGTTGTACTCATTCTAATTTTTATCTAACATATTGTTCGACATAACTTTATTTATCATCTACGAAATCCCGTAAATCCATATATGGATTCCCGTATAAAATTCGGAATGTATTAACATGTTTTTTTTAAAAATATTGACACAAATATATTTTTAATAACAAATTTCAATTATAAAAATAGAACAGAAGATTCATAATTTTTAATAATATATAAATATTAAATTGCGAGAACTTTTTTGCAGCTTCACAGCTCGAACCTAGAAAGTACATGATCTTTTGATGTTTCACCAATGTTGGCTTTTGGTGTCAAATGTTTTATTTTGTATGCTTTTGGTGTTATATGTTTGCATTTTATATAATTTTGGTGCATTTATTAGTCAACAGTTTGACAAAAAAAAAGTCAACGGTTAAGTTTAACCGTAAATATTTCATTTTGTTAAATTTAGTCATTCAATTTATACAACTAACTTTTAAATTTTGCAATGTAGTTCCTAAAAAATCCAATTGGACCCTGACTACAGCTAGCGTCGCCTGGCTCGTAAAGCGTAAGGTTCACGTAACTTTAATTATGTAAATAAAGCGTTAGGTTCACATAACTTTAATTAAGCACGTAATTTAACTTTATAACTTTAAAGAAATAATTGTAGTACAATTTGTGTAAAAATCCAATTTTTTGTGGCAAGTAACAAAAATTCATCGCTAAATCACTTTAGAACGGGGTAGCCGCTTCCTCTGACTTATTATTATATATATATATGCAAAGGGCCAAAACGTGTGGGTCAAGTCCTCGAGAGTTGTCTACTTTATACGTTTGTAGTCTAGAAAAGAAACAAGAACCAAAGTTCATTATCTACCTAGCTTTGTTTCTATTCCCTAAGAGAGAGAGAGAGAGAAAATATGTCGCCGGAGAAATTGCAGACGCCGCCTCAGCTTACTGCCGCCGCCGCGATGTCCCTCCAGGAGACCGAGCTCACTCTGGGGCTGCCCGGGACCGAGACACGTGGCAAATCGGGCACCAAACGGATTTTCTTGGAGACGGTTGATTTGAATCTCCGGGTATCGGACGGTGGCGGCAAGGCTGCTAAAGATTCTGCTGTCTCTGATCGGAGATCGGAGAACGGAGCATCTAAAGCTCCGGCAGCCAAGTAAGACTCAACTTTTCTTTTATCTGTAAGACTGTAACTATATATATATATATATATACCTTCTGAGATATAACTATATATGCATGTCTATGTATATATATTAAGAAAGCTAGTAATTAGTAATCAAATTACTATCATAAAATTAAAGGGTGAATGATTATATATGATAATCTATATAATCATATAAATGGTAATTTTATGAAATTATATAATGATGGATCAAAATATTTGCTCCATATTATCTGTGTTTGGTTTTACACTCGAATGAAATCCAATGCATAATTTTGTTTCATATAATTAAATTAGAAATAGGGTTTAATTAGAAATGGGTATGAAAAAGTATATTATTAACGATTTTTCAGTTATGATTCTTATGAACAAAATATGTACCAAACCAGTATCGAAATTAATACAACCTAAATTTTCTAATCAACAACATGGTTTTGTCAAAAAAAAAAAAAAACATTATTTTCGCTCTTTATATACCATCCATAATTTCACTCTAATTAGTTTATACGTAAAATACTGGATTTTTCTTATATAAATAATAGTTCCATTTCTCAAATCTAAAAAAAATGAAAAACTACAAGAATTTTTCAAGCAACTTGTTGAATCCCTAAATTTTTAACTCTATTTTGGAGATATGTACGTAGCAAAGCACGACATGATTTTTTCAACGTCGTTAAAGATGATTTATTTGCGTCGATACAATCGTTGCTGTTTTTAGCGACACTTTTACACGTCGCGAAAAGTCAGTTTTAATGTCGTCCTTATCTGTATACAAGCCTTGCAAATTTTTTGGTAGTCAGTATCTTTATTGGTTAGTTTGAGATATAATACTCTACAATCTTTTGTAATATATAATTCATGGAAGCAGGAACCAAGTAGTCGGGTGGCCACCGGTTCGATCGTTTCGGAAAAACGCGATGACCAAGAGCTGCAAATACGTTAAGGTCGCGGCCGATGGAGCGCCTTATCTTAGAAAGGTCGATCTCGAGACATACGATCGATACGAGCAGCTAATTGCCGCCCTCGGCCAAATGTTCACCAAATTCACTATTCGTACGTCTAAACAATCGATCATAAACCCGACCCATATTGATCTATCTAGAAGATTCTAGATGAAAAATGCTATGTGTTTTATTTTAGGTAATTATAACTATTTGAGTGAGAGGAAGGTGATGAATGAAGCCATGGGTGTGGAGTATGTTGCAACCTATGAAGACAAAGATGGTGATTGGATGCTTGTCGGAGATGTTCCATGGAAGTAAGTTAATTAGGGTTCGTGATTTCGATTCGATCGTTAAGAGACACATGTACTAAATTTGTTTGTTCTTTTGTCGCAGGATGTTTGTGGAGTCTTGCAAGCGGCTTCGTTTGATGAAAAGCTCCGATGCAATCGGGTTAGGTATAATTAACTAAATTATTTTTCGCGTTCGATAACTCTGTGGTTTGTGTTCGAGTTTTTCGGTCCAATACTGTTTATATTAAGAAATAAAATATATTTTAGGGATATATGTATTTTTAATATATTATCAGATTATGTTTTTCTAATTATATATATTTATTTTCGTTTCGGTAATGCGCAGACCCGAGAACTCCCGATCTTACGAGCATAAGTTCGAGCTGATAATCGAAGAGAAACTGAAGATGCAGCTTACTTATATGTAGTTTTGCTTCCTAATAAGCCTTATATTTAGCTGTACAGAGGCTACTTGAGATTAACTTTAGTTCTCACAATATATATATACACATCTCTATTGTGTTTTTGGTGTGTGGTTGTGAAGGTTAATTAATGAGAAGTAAGAAAAGTATTTATGAACTGGGGTTTGCTTTAATGAATTAGTGTTGTTTTACTTCATGAAATGTTAATGCAATCCTCCTATATATATATATATGGTTAAATGTACTTTTCATACCACATGTTTGGCCGAATGTGGCTTTTAGTACCGGATGTTTGGTTTTGTATACTTTTGGTACCAAACGTTTGAAAAAATGTGGCTTTTGGTACATCCGTTAGTTGGTCGTTAGTTTTTTCCGTTAAGTGACATGTGCAAATCACGTGACCGACCCTAAACTTTCGATTTTGTTCAATTTAGTCCCTCAAATATATTCATAACTTTTAATTTGGTTAACTTAGTCCCAAAACTTCAAAATCAATTCCAATTGAATCATCGAACCCAATTGACCTAGCCGGACCTAGCCTAGGGCTAGGTCCGAACCTGGGTTGGGGTCACTGGGCCCAGCTGACCCTGACCCAGGGTCGGACCTAGCCCTAGGCTAGGTCAATTGGGACCTAGCCCAAATTCGACCCAAATTGGGCTAGGTCCCAATTGACCTAGCCGGACCTAGCCTAGGGCTAGGTTCGACCTTGGGTCAGGTTTGGCTGGGTCCAGCGACCCCGAACCAGGGTCGGACCTAGCCCTAGCCCTAGGCTAGGTCCGGCTAGGTCAATTGGGTTCAATGGTTAAATTGGAATTGATTTTGAAGTTTTGGGACCAAATTAAATAAATTAAAAGTTAGGAATATATTTGAGGGACTAAACTGAATAAAATCGAAAGTTTAGGGTCGGTCACGTGACTTGCACATGTCACTTAACGGAAAAAACTAACGGCCAACTAACGGATGTACCAAAAACCACATTTTTTCAATCGTTTGGTACCAAAAGTATACAAAACCAAACATCCGGTACTAAAAACCACATTCGGCCAAACATGTGGTATGAAAAGTACCTTTAACCCATATATATATCACTCACATTGAGTAAGTTGAAAATATTAGTTATGAATTTCTTTTCATTAAAATTTAAGAGAATACTTAAAAAACTGATTTATATGTCGATCCTTTTGGGTTGATATCACACTGTAAAATGTTATTATTATAAATTGATAAGGTGATATTTTCATTAAAAGTGTAGAACGGTTGCATTATATTGTTGGAGTTAGAACGCCATCGTTGCAATGTAGTAATGAGTGTTGTATAATAATATTGAGCTAATACCAAATTTTATCTTAAAACCCTATTCTAAAAGTGATGAAAATTGAAGTGTTTAATTGGAAAACATAAATTATAAACTATTTGATGGTATATGGATCAATCATCAAAGGTGCAATTATCACGTCCTTGGAATATTTTGATACAATTAAAATATTTTGAGTTGAATACTTTTCCCCACGTGTGAACGAATTTTTTTTTTTTTTTTTTTTTTTCCAAAAAAAAGTGAACGATAGTTTTTAAAATTTGACCCGTTGATTTTTCACCCGGCACCACAAATATCGAAGGCTATTATATTACTTTACTTTCCTCAAAATAGTATGGGCCCACTCCCAACGGCCATTTTATTGAAACATCATCACAATAAAGCCCTTCAAAGTCTTCTAGGCCCACCTACCAAAAAGAGGCCCAAAAGCTCTACCCAAATCGTTAATATCTCGACTATTGGAGGGTAGAGTCGTCTTTTAGTCATCTTCTTCACCAGCTAGTCGGCCGTTTAAACGTCGCCTGAGTGTGAGCTCTGTAGATCGCAAAGAATTGTGGAAATGGCGGCGACGGCTCTTGGTGGATTGCAAGATCACTTGAAACTAGCGAGGGAGTATGCGCTTGAAGGCCTCTACGACACCTCCGTCATCTTCTTCGATGGCGCCCTTGCTCAAATCAACAAGTATTTCTCTCTTCCTTTCTCCTACATTTCTCCTATCAGGTAGTGGGGGAGCTGCTAAAGGACGCATTTATTCTGCTAATTGATGGATATGAATGCGATTGCATTTGGTTCCATGTTGATCCTTACTTTGCTAGGTTTTCTTGTGGGCATTTAATCTATTTGAAATGGTAGTTCCCAAGTTACGTCATTATGGTGTAGCTCTAAGACATTTTGATTTGGAAGGAAAGAAATTGGAGCTGAGCTCAGAAAGATCTCAGCTCAATGTGAAATTGATTTTGTTGGCCAAAGCTCAATGTGAAATTAGTACGAAGAAAACATCACTAGGATATAGCAACTGAAGTTCTAGCGTAGAAATTTTGTTTTTTGGTTCACGCATACACTAGTAGTAGTTATTGAGGGTATTATGAGAAGGTCCAATTTCATGAAAACGTGGATCTGTTTCCCGAAAAATTGGCTATTTGTTTAGAGCTAAGGGTCGATTTTTTACTTCAAGGGTGTATTAAATAGATCACATTTGCAGACACTAGAAACTGCGAGTTCATTGTTATCAAGAATATGTCTTTCACTTCCCATTCTTCTGTCAAGTCCTGATTGAGCTTAAATATCAGGCACTTAAGAACAATTGATGATCCTTTGCTTCGCACGAAATGGATGAATGTGAAGAAATCCTTGGCGGAAGAAACAGAAGTGGTGAAGCAACTAGATGCTGAGCTAAGATCATTTAAGGAAATTCCTGGTGGGAGGCGTACCTCCTCACCTCCAATTAATGCAAAATCCAACTTCGTATTCCAACCACTTGATGAGTATCCTACTTCCTCTGGTGCTTCCATGGATGATCCTGATGTGTGGAGACCGCCGAGTAGGGATACTGGAAATAGAAGACCCACAAGATCTGGTCAAGTGGGCACGAGGAAATCTCCTCAGGATGGTGCTTGGGCTCGTGGTTCTGCCACAAGAACAACTAACACCACACGCGGTGCAAAGGCTAGTGCAAGTAGGGGAAATACAGGAGTGAATACAGGAGTTCGGTCATCTGCTGTTGGGAAGAAAGGATCTGGTTACGGAAAATCGGGCAAGTCAGATTCAGTGGTAAGTCTCCAATGAAGTCCCGGCTTTTTTTTTGTTTAGTCTCAGCAATTTTCTAGTGAGGTCAGAGTCGCCCACCTTTTGTTTTGTGTAGTATTTTATTCCTTCAATCTTGGAGTGTTGGTTCATTAGCATAGTATAATCATCTCTAGTTTCTTGCACATATTTGGTATATCTTTAGGGGTTCTCTTGATACCTGCTATTTTGAAGATGCTTTCCATTTCTAGTGCTTCAATTGTCACATAAAGATGGTGCTTCATTTATTCTTCCAGCCTAATGTGATTATGATAGTAGATCTTATAGGAAGTTTATTTCAGTAATTTAGATTCCTCTTGCATGCAACATCCTTGTTCTAATTGTTTTCATCTAACTTCTTTTTGCTGGGTAAACCAAGTGCCTGAACTTAAGTGTCCAAAGTATTCTATTTTAACCAAAATTGTCCTGTAACTTTTCAGAACGGTGATGCTGAAGATGGAAAGTCCAAGAAGGGACAATATGAGGGACCTGATCAGGACTTAGCAGACATGCTTGAGCGTGATGTCCTGGAGACCACACCTGGAGTGAGATGGGATGATGTTGCTGGGCTCAGTGAAGCAAAGCGACTTTTAGAAGAAGCTGTTGTCCTTCCTTTATGGATGCCTGAATATTTTCAGGTTTTTTTTAAAAAATTGATTGATGATCTCCTTATTAATTGCTTCTCACCCCATATAAGTATGTTGAAGATATAACTATGAACCACATACTTACAGGGTATTAGGAGACCATGGAAAGGGGTTCTTATGTTTGGTCCTCCCGGAACTGGGAAAACCCTATTAGCAAAGGCTGTTGCTACTGAATGCGGTACAACATTTTTCAATGTCTCATCTGCAACATTGGCTTCTAAATGGCGTGGAGAGAGTGAGCGAATGGTTCGATGCTTGTTCGATCTTGCCAGAGCTTATGCTCCCAGTACAATTTTCATTGATGAGATCGACTCACTCTGCAATTCTCGTGGGTAAGAATTTTCTTTTCTTTTCATAATCCAGTTAGTATGCTCGATTGATTTTGTAGCAACTTTTTCCATTTACCTGTTTCAGTGCCTCTGGGGAGCATGAGTCTTCTAGAAGAGTGAAATCTGAACTTCTTGTTCAAATAGATGGTGTGAATGCTAGCTCCACCAATGAAGATGGTAGTCGTAAAATAGTGATGGTACTAGCTGCAACTAACTTCCCATGGGACATAGATGAGGCTCTCAGGTTTATTTCCCTTAAATTTTGTCTAAGTCCTCAATGATTTGTCCACCTGCCTGTAGTTTTTGTTGGGTAAATTTTGATTGGTCATTTTAACTATGAAGGCGGAGGCTGGAGAAGAGAATTTACATTCCCCTTCCGAGTTTTGAGAGTCGCAAGGCACTTATCAAGATCAATCTAAAGACAGTGGAGGTACAAGCTCTAAAGATATGTTTACCCACAGTTTCCTTTTAACCGTTTCGGTTTCTTGATTTGAATGTGTGATCAGATTACTTTGTATACGTCTTTTCTTGGGGCCAAAGAAAAACTTGTTAGTAATAAGACGTTTGCTTAACCAATGTTGAAGTATAAGAGTGCGCCTTAACTATCTGAACCGATGAGTGAAGGCATCGACATACTCTTATACTTCAAGATCCTCCGGCCACCTGGGTCTTAACCAACCCTGTTAAAACACTGGATATCAGCCCGGCCACCTCGGCATTGACCATCTATGAGTATGGGCTTCACCAATTTTAATAGGAGGTGGCGTTACTAAGACTAGAACCTGTGTGATCTGATACCATGTTAGTAATAAGACGTGCGCCTTAACCAACTGTCCCATAAATCTGAACTTATGAGTGAAGGCATCGATACACTCTTATACTTCAACAAAACTAATATGCATATGTTTTACCAGGTTGCAACAGATGTAGATATTGATGAAGTGGCGAGGAAGACTGACGGATACAGCGGAGATGATCTGACAAATGTTTGCCGTGATGCCTCTATGAACGGAATGAGGCGTAAAATAGCAGGTAAGACCCGGGACGAGATCAAGAATATGTCCAAGGACGAGATCTCCAAGGATCCAGTCGCCATGTGTGATTTTGATGAAGCTCTGGCAAAGGTACAGAGGAGTGTTTCACCAGCCGACATTGAAAAGCACGAGAAATGGTTCAACGAGTTTGGTTCGGCGTAGAAATATGGTTATCTTCTTATATTACTTGCGTACCAAGGATCTCCTTATCTACAATGTTGTGTATTTCTCATTGTTTTTTGTTGTTGATTGTTCATGTGTATGGGTCCTTACTGCACTAGAACTGGGTCATTTCTAGCTGTTTTTTTCTTGTACAAATAAGCACTAGAATCGACTTTTTGCGGGTCAGTTGCCCTAAAACAACTGGAAGTTCAAGTATATATACTGTACTTTATCAGAAACTGAGAGAAAATTGCTGTAAATTGCAAAACTGGCCACTTTGTTATATAAAAAAAAAAATTCTAGCTAGCAAAAAAGGAGATGGAATAACATATAGTGGTATATAGTGGTTTGGTGTTTCATTCATTAATTAAAGTTTAGAGATTTAAATTCTGCTAGTGACTATATAAATGGAATATTATTCTCAATTACCCTAAGTGTAAATAATGTAATATATATATGCTATGTAAATTTAAAAAACATAAGTGTTGTTTGGAGAAATTAATGTTTTTTTCTTCATTGCATTATTTTACTAAGAAATGATTCTATTGGTTAATGTTATTTTGTCTCCATCGGTAAACGGCAAAATAAGAGAAATGTCAAAACTGATGACGAAAGAAGATTCGTGTGTACTTGTTTCTTGTCATTTTGGCAACAATTAGATGGATTTTTATTCAATGTAAAATGAGTTGATTTTCTATGTAACTTTCACATATATAATAATTATTATTATATTACATAAAAATCTATCTACTCCTTTGATAAAAAAAAAATTAAAAGAAAAAAAATGCGGTGGGAGCTAATTCCACAAAAGTAAGTTCCTTATTATACATTTATTATTATACACCGCTCTCACAAATGCGGTGGAGGTAATTTCTACAAAATCGACTCCTCTAATTGTAATAATAAATTTAAAACAAGAATGCGGTGGATGTAATTTCACAAAAGTGAGTTTCCTATTATACCCTCGTAACTTTCTTTTCTTCCATGTAACGCATCGCGTGTACCAACTTCAATCTCACTCGATTTCACTGGTCCACTTACACTATACAAAGTATAGAAAGACAAATTAGCGAGTGGTATTACTATTTATATAATACCCACTATAAAGATTGTTTGTGAATCATTGCTACACTAATTTAATATAATTATAAATACAAATTAATAAGAAGATGGATCCAAATTATAAGCAATCATTAAGATAATTAAGAATTATTATCGAATAACGACAAAATAATATATATGCGTGTATGTATAATTTGTCGTGGTGAAGGATCATCCAAATGATCCAAATCTTATGGAGGTGGAATGGAAAAGATTCGCAATCAATGCCCAAATTTTCAAGAAGAATATCTTCTCCATGTTGCGCCACGCCTATTTAAACTCAATATTATAATAGTAGGCATATATTTTATGCTTCTATAGTATGAGCACATAAATAAATGAAAAATATAATTGCAACTTATTTGACCAAGTTTTTATTCATCTTGATTAATACTTCTCTTACTTATAACGAGTTCAAATCGTTCTTTTGGATCACTAATTTACTTTTTTTAAAGTGAGTGATGTGTTTGTATAGCTTGTGGCAGTCAAATCTATAATATTTGCTCTAGTTAGGTGACTCGAGATTTACATGATATGCCGTAGATACTCACATAACTAAATATTATCTTTCACGACAAATCTAATTACAATCACGAATCGGCTTTGATATCATTTTTGACGCATGGAACTTGTGTGACTATCCCTACTAACCTAACCAAACACCCCTAAACCCGTTGTCAATTTGGGTTAAAAAAAACGTTAAATATAAGTAGTACATTTATTTATTATTATTTGTTGGGTATAAAGGGTAGTGGTATTTTTAAAAAAAAAAAAATTAGGTGGAACAATGTGCCTCAGTGTGTACAATAAAAATATATGTATTTAAATCATTTATGTATATAAGAAAATATGGATTGACAAATTGGTATCTCAGATTATTTTTGTGACTTTTAAATAACTCGAAATCTCAAAATGTTGCACCGTTAACTTTTCCATTGATTTTGAATAGAAAATTGTCATATACTTCACCTATAATCACTTATGAATAAAAATACAAAAAATTACCTCAAATATCACTTTACAAAAAGCATTTTTCACAAATAATTAAATATCTAAATGGTTTGAATCCGTAATAATATTTAAACGGGGCCACTAGCCGGGTGATTTTGTCTTCATGTGCATATGCATAATATTAAATGCATTAATTATGCCACAGAAGTAATTGGCTAATCTATAGCTTTTTAACTTTTGTCTTGATCTGATTTTTCTTTAGACATGTAAATAAAAATCATTAAGTACCTCACTAATTGTATAAACAACTGAATTTAAGGTTAGTAATTAATTGGACCAAGTGATAAAGCAAGTCCCGATCCCTAGAGTGAACTAAGACATTAGTTATATCAATGAGGGTTTTAATATGAAACACTTCGGATCTATATAAAATGACCGTTACTATCACAATCCATATAAATGTACAAACAAGCTCCTTCCTGTTCGTGTAAGGCGATTTCTTAATCGATCGATCTTTCCCGAAAAGACGAGTCTTATCAATAGAGAATACCCTAATCAGTGAATAATGTATGGACATTTGAAGCCAATTATAAGGGTCCCTCTATATACCAAACAGAGATGGCCCCTCTCAGTACAATATTTGGAACCTTATCAATGTTAATCTTAATAGCAATAAGGAACACACTGAAAAGGATTAGGCATTTCCCATATGTTTGACACCAAGTTAGTGGTGCATGATTTGACATTTGCTTCATATGCGAGTGGTCTTCTCTGTGGGTATTGAAATAATTGCACTTGTTGAAAGTTGAAGGGTGGGGAGTTGTCCAGTAGCGCTCAGAGGTTATATATAGTAACCAATCCTCCTTTTGTTTAAAAGAGACTACAGTTTGTGTAATCAGTAAAACCAAGTGGCAAGTGGCAACACTACTAAGCGTTTGTTAAAGTTTGAAATTACTGGACAGTTGATTAAGACACACGTTTTTTTCTTGATATGGTATCAAAACGTCCGGCTTCAACTCCCGGTGAATGTTAACATTTTCCTTCCCAATTAGAGATTATATTGTTCACGATGATACACATTCGTCGTCAATGGTTAAACTGTACATAAACATCATTAAGGGAGGGTGTTAAAGTATGAATAGAACATGACCAACGTCTTCACTCACAAGTTCGAGCTTACGGGACAGTTGGTTAATGTGCGATTTTTATTCTTGACACAGTTACGATACGATAATCATTATTCCGAACCGAAATAGTGCTAAGATTTACTTGAATCTTGAAAGTGTCAAATTAATCAAAGCATAACAACGCTTTTGAAAAAAACATAGAAATAATACACAAGAATAAACGACACTAGATTATGTTTTAAGGGCCGCCCTCCACCAGAAGGGCAACTCCTGTAACATGCTTAATTGATAAGCGCCGAATCATTATAACATTCTAAGTGGCTTTATGTTATAAATAAATGACAAGATCCATAAATAGAATCTTGGAAGATGGTTGATGATCACAAGTCAACTATGTAGAGTGGACTTTAATGTTTAATGTTCATGAATACATTAAATTATTCCAACCATTGAGATATTGGAGGTAAAGAATTTTCCTCGTCACAAACAATCAGTTCAATTCATACGATTGCTTCAGTGTGCATGTTAACAGATTATCTACATTGTAATAAATACTAAATAGGTTGCTCCTGCGCGTATCGTAACTATACGTTCTCAAACCCGAGCAAGACACAAGAGCATGTCGAACCGTACCAAGGTGAAGATCATGAAACCTAAGATCCAATAAGCAGGGTTCATAAACTTTAAGATCCACGGTAGAGAGATGTCATTTTAATTAATGATGAAAATCATGAAGACAAACCGTCGGTGCAAATGCCGGCCTAAATATAGAGGGTCTTATCCTATAATATATCACTCTATTGTAGGCCCAAATATGGCCAACAAATATCGATTGATGAAGTTGACAGCTTAGCTTTGGGCGAATAATTCTAGTAGATCTTAGTTCATATTCATGTAAATAGAAAAAAGACAGTTCTAGATTGTTATCTTTACTGAAATATATAATTGTGCCCCACAGTGATTCCTGGGAATGGAAGCTTTTTCAACAATGGCAGTAAAAATAACGGCTTTCATGAGTATTTAAGGTTGTATGGTTAAAAAAGCTGCCCAGAAATGAAGTCAAAACATAGGATATATATAAGGTTAATTACTAATAAACTGTTTGATCTATGTTGAATTCTGGTGTCTGAACTTTTAAAAGTGTTAAAATGGACTGTTTGATGTTTGAACTTTGTTGAAATTTGGTTTTCCGTACAAAATTGCTGTTAATTTTGACATAATGTTGCGAAAAGTCGGAATTGCCATTTCTACAAAATATGAATTGACGAAATTACCCCTAAAGTCAAACTAAAACAACTACCACCCAACTCCGCCGGCCACCACCCAAATCCGGTCGGCCACCATCCAAAAACCCTATAGTTGTTGATTTAGCTAGAGGGGTAATTTCGTCAATTCGTTAGGTAACAGAATGTCAGATTTTTCACTTTGGGCATTGTTGGGATATCCATTATATCGAGCTCACTTGACGGTCACATGATACACTTTCGTTAGACTTAACCCAAAAAATAGACTTTGACACCAAATTTCAACAAACACCAAACTTGGGATAGTCAATTTCAACGACGGACACCAGATTTCAACATAGTTTATTAGTTATTAACATATATATATATATATATACTTACAAACACGGATATTGAGCGAATTAATGCAACACTCGAGCTTTTCGAACAGTTTGTTAAGTGTGTTGATCATACATGCATTTTCGAAGAAGTCGAAGTATTCTACAATATATATAAAGTTTTCAATATCATGGAATCATTCAGGGAAGACAGTAAGATCATGGAATGATATAAGCAAACACATGAGAGATGATATATCTATTATATCTTGATAAGTGGCTGCAGTTTTGAAGCCTACACACAGCAAAAGTTGCCTTGTCTACCACATTAACATTCAAAAGATATTCCAGGTCAGTTTTGTTTTAAAGGATCACTCCAAGAAAAGAGACTCAAGAAGTTGATTGAAATTAAAGCTAAAGCGGACCCGACCAGACGGGTTCACGACATGTGATGTACACGAGGACTATCATGTAGTCCATGATGCAATCTCACGAGCCGATGTCGTCTTTCGTTAGAGGTGATCATGACAATCACATGAGGATTCAATGGAGCACAATGAAGAAGACACAACATTATCTAGGCCTTCTTTTTATTTTGTGTCCACCACATAAGGATAGAAGAAACCAAGAGAGAATTTCTTGAGGATGATTTTTCTTTTTTTGTGTTTTTGCCCTTTTTGGTCCATGTTGGAATGAAGAGAGAGAGAGAGAGAGAAGAAAGGACCATGATATCTAAAAGAAAATATAACAGAGACCCCATGCATATTCATTCATTATTAGGTAGAAGACAGATTTCTTCTATTCTATGGTGTTCTTTGAAGAGTTGGTTTTATTGGGAGCCCACTTGCAACAGAATGGACACCACAAAACACAGAATTCTTAACCCCATTTAACCAAGCAAGTTTCTTCATTTTTCCTCATGCAATGCTCCAAATATGTTAAACACATTGATTAAAACAGGAGACACAATTAATGGAATATGGGTTTTGAATGGTTAATGAATAGATCAATTATCTAGCTGTTGAAGGGAAGTTTGGAGACAATGTCCAAGTGATGGTGATAAGTGTCCAATAGTGTGGTAAGAGGATAGTACCTAGATGGGTTTTTCTGATGTGGATGTTTTCTCTACCACAGGACAAGAATAAGGCACATGGAAAGAGACTCCTCTTAATTATAAGAATTCACCTATTTATGTAACTTTTTAGAAAAGTATACTCAAACTTGACATTTTCTTACTTCTTACTGAGGGAGGCACTCCATTTTTTGTAATAATGTTTTTTTTCCCCCTTCCATTAAGTTATAATGCTTTGCAGCAGCAGAGAACACTCTGGCTCTTTCAACTTTTGGCTCTTCCCTATCCAATGAAAATGCTCCTTATTTTATCCAACTCTTAGTCAGACAAATAATAAATAAATAAATTTATATAATTGGAGTATCTGACCAATCATCTTTACAAAAAATAATAAATTTCTAGGACCTAGCTACACTATAGTCTCATATACATTACAAAACCGTAGCTGGTATAGTGGTTTAACACATTATCCATAAACTAAGAGGATAGGGTTCAATCTTTGCTGAGATTCTGATAATGAAAAAATATTTATGTCCAATATTTTACTTCTTACAGGCTAACCCGATACAAATGTGTATTAATAACGTAAAAATTGTTACGGATGCTACTATCTTGATATTCCCTAAACCGTCAGCAGAGAAAAAAGACAAAGTATAGTATATGATTTGGCACTCTAATATACCAAATCATATGCCATGTGGTGCATAACACATTGCCACCACCTCCACCATCCCTATATAAATACATACATATCCACCACAATAGATCTCATGAGTTGGATTCCAAGCTATTCTAGTATCAAGTACAAAAAAAGCCTAACTCCACCATGCATATCTCTGATGCTTTCAGAGCCCACCCTGTAGAGCTCCACCATAAACAGCTAGATTTCAAATCAGTAAAAGAGCTGCCTGAGTCATATGCATGGACTCAACCCGAAGAAAACCGTTCCGGCGATCTTGTATTTCAAGAATCGGTACCAGTTATCGATCTAGAAAACCCGAACTCTCAGGAACTCATCGGCCACGCGTGCAAAACATGGGGCGTGTTCCAAGTCGTAAACCACGGGATCCCACAGCAACTTCTCAATGATGTCGAGTGCAATGGAAGGAGTCTTTTTTCTCTGCCACTTCAAGAGAAGCTCAAGGCATCAAGATCACCGGATGGAGTATCCGGATACGGTGTAGCTCGGATATCTTCCTTCTTCCCCAAGTTAATGTGGTCCGAGGGGTTCACCATCGTCGGATCGCCTTTAGAACACGTTCGACAACTTTGGCCCCACGATCACTCCACATTCTGGTACTTATGCTCATTCATGCACGTGTGCTGTATATAGCTGTAATATCTCATATGCTTGTGTACCACGTTGGTTGGAAATAAGATATTTAGAGTCTTAATAAGCAAGAAAGAAAGGTACTACTCAAGTTCAACATAAATTCATTCTTTTCAGTGAAGTGAGGACAGCAGACTCTGTTTGGGAGTGTGACAATAGCTAACCTACTTATCTTTGTCAAAACAAACCCAACTTTCACTTTACTTAATATGTTTTTGGAAGATTATAGTCAAAACAGAAGACACCCACCAAAAAAAAGTAACCTTTTTCATGTTCATAATTACAAAAAGTGATTTAACCTCCAAAATTTACTTTTTTTGAATATATGCAGTGATGTGATTGAAGACTACAACAAACAGATGAAGTTGTTAGCTGAGAAGTTGATGTGGCTAATGCTTGGTTCATTGGGGATAACAAAAGAGGACATCTATTGGGCGAGCGACAAACCGAACGACTGTCCCGATGCGTTCGATGCGCTGCAACTAAATTCCTACCCGGCCTGCCCGGACCCAGATCGGGCAATGGGTCTAGCTGCCCATACCGACTCGACCCTCTTAACAATCTTGTACCAAAACAACACTAGTGGATTACAAGTCATGAGGGAAAATATTGGATGGATCACAGTTCCTCCATTGTCTGGTGCCCTTATCATCAATGTAGGAGATCTTCTCCACATTCTATCGAACGGATTATTCCCGAGTGTACTCCACCGAGCTGTCGTGAACCGGAGTCGTGACAGATTATCGGTTGCTTACTTATATGGACCACCAAGCAGTGTCAAAATCTCACCTTTGTCGAAATTAATCGACCCAACTCATCCTCCACTATACAGATCAGTGACTTGGACAGAGTACCTTGGGACCAAAGCAAAGCATTTCAACAAGGCATTGTCGTCGGTTCGGCTATGTGTCCCGATCAATGGATCACTCGGCATAAATGACAATAGTGTTAAAGTTGGGTAGAAATTTAGGCATTTTTGTTTTTCCATCAAGTTTTAGTAGCGGCTAAGCGGTTCATGGGGACTCTGTTCTTGGAAGATTGTGGATTTGGAACAAGTTGGCTGCTGGTTTGTACTTATATTGTTGAGAAACATCATGTAAACACGTAATATGTGGTGTGTTTTGTCTAGTTAGTTGTCTTCATGCTAGAAGGGAGTAATCAGTTGAGTGAGTGATCTTATCAGTTCAGGTCCATGTATTTTAAACTGCCAAAAGCTCATCACGTGATTCGCACGTTACACTTCTCCGTCCAAAAGCTCATAACCAAATCGCTATCATAATTTTGAAGTTTTTAAATCGCCTACCTGAATTTTCATTTGCAGACCAAATTGCTACATTCGTTATAATTTATATTAAATAAACAGAAAAAAAGTATATACTGCATACTGGCTATGTGAGGTCTTTTGATATATATCCATATAGATTCGTTAAGAAACTGAAATAACTACAGCGAAATATCTTTAATTGGATGTCAATCTAATAGTAAAGGTGTCTTTGAATTGAGCGTTTAATTAAGAATATTTTATCGCAATTTTTTCAATTTATTGACGAATCTACCTAGATACACATTAAAAAAATATAATATGGTCCGCACATATTTTCATTTCTATCCAATTTTACGTAATTATAACATATATAATAATTTGGTCTTCAACTGAAATTTCATATGACTAACTTTAAAAAATCAAAGTTCTGTCATGAATTTCTAATTGGATCAAAATTTGATGTTGCGATTTTGATTATTAACTCTTAATAATCAAATTCTGAACATATAGTTTAGTTAGCAATAGCAAAAAGGATTGAGTTACCAATTTGCAAATTATTTGGGTAAATTAGTAAGAAGAAATTTAACCTAAACTGTAGAGAAATGACGGGTAAATAATATGTAATGTGTGGCGGTTAGTTGTCTTCATTAGAGGAAGGAATGATACTCTGAATATTTTGGTAAGAGACAAACAAACCGACAACCGTTTCCTGGACATGAAGGTATCCCTCCTGCTGTATATAAACAAGTACGATATATAAGGAATGATGATTAACTGGAGATCAGATCAGAAGATGACAAATAAGGGAGAGAGTTATATAGTTCAAGTTGAAAGATATGTATACTGATTTTCTGGTAAAACTGGCAAAAAAAATGAATATAAACATGTGGAGAATGGCGAGATATACGTGTCATTGTGGATTCACATGAGTTTCTGCCGACTATATATAATTGTTATATAGATGATGGCAAAAAAATGTTATCTATACCATATAATATGATGGATATACACCTGGATTTACGGAAAAATCACCCAAATAACTAGTATTTGAAACTCAAACACAAAAACAAGGGAAATTTTCGTTCAAAACTCAAAATAACCAATGGAGCATCTCCCAGATGCGCCATTTAGGGCGCATCTGGGAGATGCGCCATTTTTCCCGGACATGTTAACGATCTTTTTTTGCCGTTAACAAAAATGGAGCAACTGCCAGATGCGCCGGAAATGGCGCATCTGCCAGTTGCTCCATTTTCGTCGCCTATTAAACCCGAAAATTTTCCCTTTTGACGCATTTGGCAGCATATTTTATTGTTGTTGTTGAAGAGTTGAAAAATCAGTCCATCAATTGCTGTACCAATCTATACTAAGGTAATATATCTGATTTGCAGTTCATATTTTAGTTAGTTGTACATAGTTATTTCAATGATGATAGAAAATAGTATTGCCTGGTACAAGATTTAGATTTAGTATTGCCAATATGTATATATTGTAAGTATGTATGTAGTGATGTGCTAATACACTATGTAATAATAATCATGTAGGAAAATATGGTGACCCTTTGGTTTCGATACGATGATGAGTGGTTTCGATACGATGGTGATAGAGACATTACACTTGATGATGTCATATTTGTAGCTAAGAGCATGACCCGATGCCGAGCACCAAATGTTAAATTATTTTGGATGTTCGATGGAGAAATGAACACAGTCGGCTCTCAAAGTTATTGGGAGTCCATTTTGTCATTAGGCATCGAGCAAATTGAACTGGTTCTCGTACCAGAACTGGATATCACATATCAGATGGGCGTTTTTAAGGTTACGTGGAGGCAGTGGTGAAGGGCAGAGCAGCAATGCTAATGTGGATGAAGGTGAATGTAGCAATGCTAATGCGGATGAAGGTGATGCGACCCTACCGGAGGTTGTAGAGAGGGATGAGCGGTATTCATCCGACTCTGGAGCAGAGCCATTCGAAGAGTTGGTGAACCGGGAGAACCGGGTGGGAGACTACGAGTTCATAGATCAGTGGTCGGAGGGGGGAAATTCGGAGGGGGAAAATGAGGAGGGAGACTACGAGTTCCCAGAACAGTGGGTGGAGGGGGAATGGCAACAAGGGCTAGAGTGCGACGACTGGGAAATACATGCTGCGAGGTCGTCAAACAATGCCGCAAAGTATTTCCAGAAGGAAGACAAATATCCTAACAAGGAAGCACTGCAGATGTATGTTAAAGAATGGCACATCGCGAATTCCCGACAATGTAAGACCCCAAGATCAAGCAAAACTGAAATTTTGTTTAAATGCGCGGATGACAGTTGTTCGTGGAATCTTCGTGCAACATCAGGGTGGTTCGGTAAGTGGACGATTAGGAAAGTTGGGCCTATACACACATGTGTTAATATTGAGCCAATCGTGCATCACAGAAACCTTGACGCTTCGATGATTCAACGACAGATTTACCGTCACGTGAAAGATAACCTCAGCGTGACGATAAAAGATTTGCAGAATAAGCTTAAAGATTCTGTATATAAAGAGTATCCATCTTATCGTAAGATGTGGTCGCGAAATGTTTAGTCATTGAACGACTGTTCGGTAGTCATGTATCATCATTCGGGCTACTTCCACAACATTTACTGGCTGTGGCGCATTACAATCCTGGATCCGTATTCGATTTTCAGTACAAAAACCCCGTTATTGGGGAAACTGCGACGTTCGATAAATGTTTCTGGGCTTACGCTCCTTCAATTCACGGGTATCGGCATTGTCGACCGTTGATCAGCGTCGACGGCACACATCTGTATGGAAAGTACACAGGAAAATTGTTGGTTGCCGTTGGATACGATGCTGACAATCAAGTTTTCCTGTTGGCATTCTGTTTATGTGACAAGGAGAGCATTGCAACGTGGACATGGTTTTTGTCCCATGTAAAGGAGCATATTACTAAGAACCGTCATGTCTGCATCATTTCTGACCGTCACATCGGTATATTGCGTGCTCTAGCAGAGGTTTATCCGGAGCCAAATCACTCACACAGGTCTTGTGCACGACATCTTGCGAGCAACTTTAATACTCATTTCAAGAATAAACAGCTGAAAAAGAAATTCTCGAGCATGATTTATGAGGTGAACAGGGAGAGGTTTCAGAAAGAGGTTGATATGTGGTTGGTTGCAGATGATCAGAAGTATAAACCTTTCATAGACCGTTGTGGTGACTTCGCTGTTTGGTCATTAGCCTTCGATGACGGCTCAAGGTATGGTGTAATGACAACAAATCATTCTGAGTGTTTCAACAAGGTCTTAAAAGATGCTCGCATGTTACCGGTGACCGCATTAGTCACTGAGACGTTCTCGAAGATGGTCAAATCTTGGGTTGACCGGAAGAACATTGCAGAGGAAGCTGTTTTGGCAAAGAAAACGTATTCTCCAAAAATTACAGTGTTGATACAGAAGGCTAAGGAAGATGCGAGGTTCTGCAGAACTGTAACTTTTGAGCAGGGCGTGAAGTACTATGTTTCGGCTGCAGAACATGATGAAAACTACACGGTGAACATGACTGATAGGGACTGTGACTGCGGCAGATGGAGACTATTTCATTACCCGTGTTGTCACGCCATTGCAGCCATCGGTCATTCGAATCGTCGTCTTAAAGATTTTGTTCCCAAATGGTTCAAGAACAAAAGATGTAGTAAAACTTATGGTATGCCGTTTCAAACACTGCGTCAGCAGTCGCAATGGCCAACATGGGAAGGGCCTTTGGTAGTAGCAGATCCTCAGATGCTGATTGTTCCTCGGGGACGGAAGAAAAAGAGAATTCGCAATGAAATGGACACATCCAAAGAACCCAAGCGGAGTAGATGCAGTAGATGTCGTCAAGAAGGTCACAACACAAGAAGCTGTAACACTCGGGGCCAAGATGAGTAGTACTCGTTGTAGATGCAGTTTTATTTGAAGATAGTTGTAACTGAACTGTTTGCGGATTTGTATTCGTATGTAGTTGAACTATGTGCTATGTTTTTTTAAAATTTTTCTAAACAGTTAGAAAAAATTATGTTTTTCCAAACAATGCATGTTAGGTACCCTGATATCAAACTTTTTGAAAAAAATCTTAAAAATCGACATACTCAAAAAAATATGAAAAAATTAAAATAGTTTCCTGACATATTTATAAGACTAACATTGAAGTTTCACGACATTTAGTAAATTACATTATTTAATAATAAACTAAACTAATTTTCTATCCGCGTCTCGCTCGGACGTTCCTACTACTACTGGGACCCGGTTCATCGGCCTGCGTATACTGAGTGGGAGGTGGAGGTGCGTCGTACATCCCCTGTGCTGGGTCATCTAACATGGTATCGAGGTCTTCGACATCCAGACCTCCAAAGATCAGATCACCGTACTCGACATCGACACCAAAATCTGCACCAACAGCAGGGGGAGGTACCTCGGGGGGAGAATCGGGACGGGCCATAAGTGCCTCAAAACGCTCAACCAAGTCGAGGCTTTCATACCCTATACGTAAGTCATCGAGGAAAGCATTAGCACAACTAACTCCCGACTCATTGGTGGCTAACCGACGCATCTTCTTCGCTCGCAACACGGCACGATCAAACGCATTGGCCTATTAAATGTGCAAAGTTTGTAAATATGTTGGACCAAATAAAATTGTTAAAATTATTAAAATTGACATAAGAGGTCGAATAGAAGACTTACTGCCACCAGAACGTTGTTTCCGATTCTATCGTGGTGTCTTGGGGGTAGAATTCCAGGCAGCTGTTCAGGTTCTTCTTCACGGGGAGTCGCCATTGTAACTGTAACAGAGTTGTACCACTCCATGTAAGCTTCTTTGGTCACTGGTACGCCGCCTGGAACCACCACGATGCCGCCGTTGTTCCACACTTGGATAAGATCCCCATGCTGTTCGCAGTAAGGGGGTCTCGCATCCTTACCCCATGTGCGCTTTTCGTGGAGACTGGTCCATTGTTGAAGCTCAGTTGGAGGGTCGGGAATCGTCGGGGCCAACCCAAACTGTCGCGGGACCCGATCGGGGAGGTACCACTCCACGATGTTCATGTGGAACAACGGCAGCCGCCTCTTCGCCAGATCCTCATCTTGGAAACATACGGCGTGAAGCATTTCTCGCCGCTCCGCGGTATATGGGTCCCACTCCACCTGTAAAGTTAAAAATAATCAGGCTACAATAAATGGTAAAACAATTTAAAACATTATCAATTAAGTTTGGATAGTTGATCTTACAGATTTCGCAGAGGGGCCCACCAACATATCTCGGTATACTTGGTGGGAAAACGACGTCGGGTTGTTCTTTTGACTCTTCGGCTCAACCCACCAACATCCGAGACTAAGGCCAGGTTCTGGCAGGGACTGCAGTGAGCGCCTGCCAACCGAGAAATGCTCCCACACCCAGACCTACGTCCAAAATCAAATTAAAACAGAGCTATATATAAAATTAAAAATACTGTCAAAACTAGAAATATTGCATACCTGTAGAAGACAACCACATCCTTGGCAGTTTTTTGTCTTCTTTTGAACAACATCGCAGAGGCCCCTATATAAATAGGCTAATACAGCCGAGCCCCAGCTGTACTCTCGAACCCTATACAAATCTTCAAGAAAGAATATGTACTCAAGTGGAATATGATTCCCTTGAGTGTTGGCGAGCAGGACTTGACCGAGGAGGACCAAGATATAGCCTCGTGCCTTTCGTTGTGCCTGTTCTTCAGTGTCATGAGGGAGTGCCTGAATCTGGCTCCTGATCCATTTGGCGTTGACAAAAGTGCCCTTTTTGTCCTTTAGTGCCTCTCTAGGCATTGTTATATCGAGGAGACGATGACATGTGTCCAACGTGAAGCGATCCATCGTTGTCCTCTCAGGCCTCGGTAGTAACCGGTAAAAGTCGGTGACGGGCATCCCAGTAATTGGTAGACCCAAAATGACGGAAACGTCTAGTAACGTCACCGTCATTTCACCATGAGCTAGGTGAAATGTGTGGGTCTCGTTACGCCACCTCTCAACAAGTGAATGGAGTAGAGCCTTATCGAAGTAGATATTTGAGGCTCTACCAGCTAATCCAAATCCGGCGATGTCAACATAATGTTGGGTACGGGCATCTAACTCCCACATCTTGGCACCTCTAAATGTGATCTCGTTAGCAGGTTTGACGACCTATAAATTTAAATGCAAATTAATGACATAGCGTATTTAATATTAAGTTGCTATTAACTTTCAAATTATATAGAAATTCTAAGTGGTAACTACAAATTAGAATATACAACTAATTCATTAGAATATTCTAAGAAAGCAACTATAACTTAAAATATTTAAGTGGCTATTAAATTTCAAATTAACGGTTTTATTTGGAGAATTATCTATATAATTAAACGTAAACTATTCTGCATATATAGAAATTCTAAGTGGTAATTACAAATTAAAATATAAAAGTAATTCATTAGAATATTATAAGAAAGCAAATATTTAAGTGGCTATTAAATTTCAAATTAACAGTTTTATTTGGAGAATTATCTATAAAATTAAACGTAAACTAATTCTGCATATATAGAAATTCTAGGAAATTCTAAGTGGTAACTACAAATTAAAATATACAACTAATTCATTAGAATATTCTAAGAAAGCAACTATAACTTAAAATATATAAGTGGCTATTAAATTTCAAATTAACAGTTTTATTTGGAGAACTATCTATAAAATTAAACGTAAACTAATTATGCATATACATAAATTCTAAGTGGTAACTACAAATTAAAATATACTACTAATTCATAAGCTTTCAGAATCTATCAAATTAACAATTTTATCGATGGTCTATACCTATAGGCAGTAACAGGTATGTAAATTCCTATCAGCATGTAAGTCTAAATACAATTTATTCATTAATATTAACAACAATAAATATTACCGTGTCCCAAGTAACATTCTGAGATATGTGAGTCGCCTGGCTGTAAAGAAGTGACGGATCTACTGGTAGAGCCATATCAACAATCTGACAATCTAAGAAATTTTTGAGAGGTTTTTTAAGAGAGAATTTGGAGCTGGTGCGCTCTAAATGACGCTCCAGCTCCGTTTTTATAGCCAAATTTTACCCCGCATCTGCCTGATGCGGGGCAAATGGCGCATCACGCAGGTGCGCCATTTGACTCAACGGTCAAAAATTTGACCGTTGAGTCAAATGGCGCGTCTGAGAGCGCCATTTGGCTCAACGGTAAAAAATTTGACCGTTGAGTCAAATGGCGCATCAGGCAGATGCGCCATTTGACTCAACGATCAAATTTTTGACCGTTGAGCCAAAATTGGGTTAACGGTAAAAAATTTGACCGTTAACCCTAGGGGAAAATGACGCATCTGGGAGATGCTCCATTGGTTATTTTGAGTTACGGCCGAAATTTTCCCTTGTTTTTGTGTTTGAGTTTCAAATACTAGTTATTTGGGTGATTTTTCCTGGATTTACCCTATCTAAACCTGACTTAGTCGTTACGTTGACCCAAACACGATTATAAACTGAAATTTGAACATCAAGTGACTCGTGATCCAAAAAATACAACCCAAAAATAAAGTACGACCCGAACACGTGAAGTTGGTCCGGATCGCAAAGGCCCGGATGGAACGACTTCCATCCGGACCGGTGTATGCTCCACTGGTCTGGACGAAGGTGTTCATGTCCGGACTAGTCGAACGGGCACCCCAAATCCAGACGAGTTCGGGCCGACGCGTTCCCCGCGCACGGTCCCGATATCCGAGTAACCTTTCACCTGGGATACACTATTGGTGGTCACTTCGAGTCATCGACGCACGTATGAAACATACATGGACATTTACCAAACATAGTGGGCCTCTCCGATTCCAAACAAGACTTATACATCTCCTACCTGCGGTTATACACTATCTCGGATAGCACTATCCTTAACCAGATTATTGCACCACAAACTCTATAAATAGAACACCATGTCTTTCATTTACAATTTAACTTCATTATTGATAACTCTGATTTCTCTCTAGAATACTTTATCTCTATAGCGTTCGTACTCATTTAAGTATCAGAGAGGATTTGCCGGGCACACCCTTCTTGCAGGACTGCGAGGAGTTGAATATGAGAAATGGAGTTCATCAAGCGAAGAATATCGGTGTGAATGGTCCACCCAAAATAGGAACCACGATGCACGTAATCAATCACCATAGATCCACTTTGTCTACTGCTAAATACCAACCTATTTCATTTCCCCAAATTAGTTGTATATAGGTCTACCTAAACCCGAAATCTAACGGAAATCTACAGGGGTACTTCCATGAAAAATTGAGAAAATCTTGTCACACTCTCTAACATATGATTAACCCTATTAACTAATGATAAATTGATAAGTAACGATATTGAAAAAAATATTTTATTAAAGTACAACACTGATGCCAATTATATGTTCTAATCTAAATAATCAGGATACATACAAAATCTGATAGTTTGCGGATACATGAATTAGATAAATAATGGATATATTTTTTTTAGAAAAAAATTGTGTGTAAAAAAAGTTAATGCATAGAAAAATAATAATTGAAATTTTATAAAATCATATTATATGTTAATTAAATTGTAATGCATTATACAGTTTGACAATAAAAAGAAATTATTAAATTGCTACCTTACGTATGAGCACTTAAGACAAACTGCTATCCAAAGTATATTTTTAGACAAAATTTTCGAGTTTAGGTTTCACTTTGTGGATAATTTTTTTTTTTTTTTTACAATTTGCTAGCTTAAATTTCGCTTTGTATACGATTTACCAACTTATATTTTCTTTTGTAAACAATTTGCAAGTTCAAGTTTTATTTTGTGGACAATTTACTAGCAAATTATTCACAAAGCGAAATCTGAGCTCGAATTTGTACAAAAATAAATTTCAATTGGTATTTTTTTTTTACTATCAGTCTTTCTCTTAGCTTGCTTATAATAAAATTGAGGATATTTTACTAATAAAACTGAAATAAAGGGGACACTTTGTCCCCCCTTTGTTCTACCTGCATCCACCCTTAAATCCATGTAAATTAAAGTGTCATCCTTACGACTTTAAATGTTATATTATATATTTAACACTTATCAACCTATACTGAAATTGAAGGGTTGAATTGGAGGTATAATTGATGTGAGTAACCTAATAAGTAATCTTCATGTTAAGATTTTAAAAGAAAAAATGTATAATTTATTTGCTTTTAACTTAAATTTTTAAATCTTTTTAAATAAAATAAAAAATTTCAAAAATTTACTTTGATATTTTTGATTTATAATTAATTTATTTTGATATTCTATTATCATGTATATTATTTTAGAAGTCCAACAAACAATTTGCAACAAATAAAACTTTGTTTGCAATTTGTACATTAAGTATAAATTCAGCTAACAACCTCCACCTCCTATTTACACTCCTAAGTAAGTTGCCGATAAGAAGAATATCAAGACCTCCGACGACGCAGTGCTCCAAAGTTTAGTTAGTTAGCTAGTTAGGTAATTAGTCTTACGTAATACATTAGATATAGATTATTAATTTTTTAGTATATAACCTTTATTAAATGTTTGCAAATTGCATATCCTACTATTATTTATTTCAATATTCCAAGTCCACTATAGAACGACTAAAAAATTGAAGGTCATATACCTCTCTCTGTCGACAGCTCGTCGTCTTATCACTGCCAACAAATGCCGTCCACATCAAGAAAGTGACGGTGAGAAATTCAATCATAACTAGTGAATTCGGAACCCGAAATTTGAAGAATTCCGTTCCGATCCGTTCCAAAAAAATTGTATTGAGTTAAACTCAAGCTCGTTTTGGGTAATTAGAAAAAACCGACCCGCTCGCTAATTCAAATAACCTACAAAAATTAACATTAAGAGAAATGAAATAATTACTAATGTGAATATTTTTGTATGAAACTCTTTTTTGTGTAAATTAATGTAAAATTATAATATAAATTATTTTAATTATATTTTTTTAATTAAGTGAACATTTTATTAATATATGTGTTAATTGGTTTAAAACCGAATCTACCCAAACCCGAAAATAAAAAACACCTAAACAATCCGAGAATTTATGGGCGAATTTTATTGCTAAAAAACCCGTCCAAACCCATTATTGCCTAGTCCCTCCCTAATCACACCGGAGAAGAAGACTTTGCTTAAATTTAATCCAAAGAATTGTAATTTTGTTTACTTCGGTTCGATTCAGGTACAAAGTTTATTTATATAAAAAAACGGGTAAATTTAAACTTTGAAATGTACTAAAATAAATGAGGGTGTCATCTTCCATAATTAAATAATATTTGTATCAAATTTTCTACCAAATATATAATTTTGTTCCAAAAAGAAATAATTTTTCTTTTAATTTACAATAATATAATTACTTTTGAATATCGTAATTAAAAAGTCATAATTTTTTCTACACTACTCTGATTTATAAACATATTTTTTTTTCAATTAAAAATAATATCAAAACCTTTTAAGTAATGTATGACGTCATATATTTCTAATTTAAGTACACTACTATAACAATTTAATTACTAATAATACAATTATTTTATTTTAATATATTAATTAATGGTATATATAAGAGCATGTACAATGAGTTTACATAAATTATATTATTTAAAGTTGCCACGTAGACATTTATGTACACTTTAAGTAATACTTAAAGTTAAGACACACATAAATAATATATGCACTCCACCCAAGGTTGGTTGGACCAACTGGTAAAGCGAGTTGTGTTCCCCGTGGGCGACCCGAGGTCGAAACCCGCCGGAGATGCCTCCTTGGGGAGGACTTTAACCTTAACTTCAATAAGGTTTTACTTAACTATATTTTATTATTAAAATTTTCAACAACCAAATTTATGATAAAAAAAATTAGTTGTGGAATAATGTAATTTAGTAACAGACGAGTCTCACTTTTAAAGAATGTTATATAAAACCTTAACTTCAATAAGGTTTTACTTAACTATATTTTATTATTAAAATTTTTAACAACCAAATTTATGATAAAAAAAATTAGTTGTGGAATAATGTAATTTAGTAACAGACGAGTCTCATTTTAAAGAATGTTATATAAAAAAAAATTGTAATACGTTTTTATATAAAATAAATATGTTGGATCCACAATTAAATACTGTACAATATTATGATGCTCTAACAACACCTTACTCAGCTCGACAAGAAACCCAATTTACGTGCCACATTATTCGGGAGACAGTCTACTAACTCTCTCATTGTCGTATAAATTAGCCTTTCATCTCTTCAACGAAATCATCAAAAAAGAAAACACCAAATGGGTTCAATCGACGACGACCAGAAACTCCCACACATAGACTTCTCCGGCGCCACCGAACCCGGAACGGCTGCATGGGTTGATGTACGTGCCAAGGTGTGGAAGGCACTGGAGGATTTCGGGTGTTTTGAAGCCCGTTTCGACCATGTCCCGATCGAGCTGCGAAACGAGACACTTGGGACTCTAGAGGAGATGTTTGATCTTCCATTAGAGACGAAGCTCCAAAATGTTTCTACCAAGGCGTTTCATGGCTATGTAGGGCAGTACCCTAACGTGCCGCTGTATGAGAGCATGGGGATCGATGATGCCGATGTGCTCGAGAAGGTGGATGCCGTTGCTCATACCCTCTGGCCCCAAGGTCATCCCGATTTCAGGTATATATTGTACGTGTTAATAAATGTATTTGATCATATTATAGCTAGCAGGACGAAGCCAGTAATACGGAAATTTTGAGCTACTGACGAACATTTCGTTACTAAAAGTTAAATTTCCGTCGCTAAAAACAAATTTGGTCTGTAAAAATTTGGGAAAGTTCTGTCGCTGCTTCCGCTGTCGGCAAAAGTTTTAGCTTATGAAATTTAGATAAAAAATTGTCGGTAAACATAAATTTTAAAGAACTAAATTGAAGATAATTACATATTTTACAGCATGTTTGGTTCAAAGAATTGGAATACGGAATAGGGAATAATAAATAGGGAATAAGGAATATGTAATATTAATACGTAGCTGTTTGGTTGACATGATGAATATGGAATGCTGATTACAAATCCAATGTTTGGTTGATAAAATGTTATACGTAAAGGAATGTAATAGGTCCCAATTGACATATATACCCTTTTAATATTTGTATTAATTAAATTAACAGTATTAAACATGAAAAAAAGTCAAATCACATATTATTAAACGAAAAATTATTTTTTTATAAATGATTATCTTTTTACAAAAACAATTATTTTTTAAATGATTTTTTTAAAATAATTTTTTGAGATATTGTAAAATTCACTACAACTAATAGAATATATTGTAACAAAAAAAATAACATGTTAAATTATTATTCTTAATTAAATTGAAATATGATAACTTTTAATTAGATTTACCTACATGATATGATACATTATATAATATATATATATAATAAACAAGAAACATGTTGTGTAATCAGATTATGTACAAAAGAAAACAGATTATGTAAAAAAAACAAACATATTATGTAAAAAAACAGATTATGTACGTAAACGACGAAACAAATTGTAAGATACATGTTGAAAATATTTAGAAAAATAAATTATGTACGTAAATAACTAGAAGTATGATATGCTGTAAATAAATAAATTAGGGTTATATAAATAAATTAGGGCTAAAATAGTATTTTTACTTATTTATTTTAATTATATGAAACTTGGAATACTTAATCATAGGGGTTAGGCTAGGATTAAGTATTCCCTCAAAATTGGGAATTAGGAATGCTTATTTCACATAATTTAAGAACCAAACAACATCATAGGATTACCCACGCCCAATTCCTATTCCAAATCTTGAACCAAACATGCCGTTAGATCTAAAATTACACAACACCAAAACCGATTATGTAGTATGGTAGTTTTTTTTTGTCTTAGTGGCGTGTTTAGGTCCCATCCCGCTATGTAATATACGGGTTCTCCTGCTTATGGACTGAGTTTTTTCAGACCAGATTTAGCGAGCAACCATCGCATGAATTGACCTTTTAATGCTGAAATCTACTTGCTTCCTCATATGCCTGACGCGATATGTGGGCCCAACGGGACCAATTTTTTCAAACAAGTCACTGCATGTCAACGTCTCTAAGAGGATTCGATCCTGAAATACCGGAGCCAAATCAGCTGAAAGTAAACGCTATTAACCGCTAGACCATCACCGACGGGTTGTAGTATCGTAGATTAGTAATGGAAAATGATATAAGATCCGATTGCTATGTTCCGATAAGTTCCGATTAGAGTCGGAGTTGTTGGAACAAATCATTCGTCAGATCGTGTATTAAGAGAGGTGATAGGGGTTCCGACTTTCGGAACCCCAAGAGTCCGATATCAGTCTGTATGGCACATGCGTAATTTAGCTAAACTTTTATGGTATTTAATAACTGCGTCAGATTCGGAGGATGGCGGATTCCCAGTTTCGGAATCCCCATCATTTCCGGTGTATTAATTATAAGTCTTTACTGATTAATAATAAGTGGATGCAATGATGTTGGCAGCAAAACCCTACATTCCTACTCGGAGAAACTATCGGAACTTGACAAGATGATCCGGATGATGGTTTTGGAGAGCCTTGGTATGGAAAAATACCTGGAAGAACACCTCAACTCAACAAACTATCTTCTCCGTGTCATGAAATACAAAGGTCCTGAAACCAGCGATACTAAGGTCGGACTGAAACCTCATACGGACAAGAACATCGTAACGATATTGTATCAAAACGAGGTCGAGGGACTCGAGGTCCAGGCAAAAGACGGCCAGTGGATCAAGCCGTCTCACGGATCCTTCCTTGTCATGATCGGAGAATCACTCTTTGTAATTAAATTTCTTCGCTCAAACTTTTTTGTATATACGTATAATCATCGTATTAATTGTAATATGACTCGATCGGTCGGTACTAATTGATTTTGCAGGCATGGGTGAATGGGAGGCTTCGCTCGCCATTTCATCGCGTAATGATGACCGGAAATGAAGCGAGGTACTCGGTCGGACTGTTCTCGATCCCAAAGCCTGGGAACGTGATAATGGCGCCACCTGAGTTGGTTGATGAGAACCATCCTCTGGTCTTTAAGCCTCCTTCGATGATCACCAGTATCTTCGGCTGGGCTTAATTAATATTACGCCGATTTGCATGTATGCTATTGTGCGTACTTTATGTATGGGTCTCTTTGATTTCATAAACCAGTTTTACTGTTGGGTGTAATAAGTTAATAACCACATGGAGTTTTGTTCAGCTCCATGTGCTGATTGATCATGTGATGCGTGGTGTGTGGATATGTATTTGATTGGATTACAAAATGAATAGTTGTGTATTATTTGTCTGTTACATGATTGCTTGTGTGGATTAGTAAACTCCGATGTTTTGAATAATTTAATATCTTCTTAATAGAGTATTTGGTTGTTAGTGAAATGGTTACTAAGCTAGCGGGATGTGCATGATTGAATTAAGATGACCGACCTAGCTAAACTAATTTGGCTTAATCAGGTTTTGATAGAATTTGTATCGTTGTTTTACGTTCATTCTCTTTATTCAGGGTGTACCTTGACATTTTGATTCTTAGATTAAGGTATATTAGGGAAAGATGGTTCTACCAAATGAAGCAACTTATTTGGAAGAACTCTAAGTCACCGTTGTTCTCTCTGTTTCTACGATTTCCTCCACTATTCTAGAGTTTTCGATTTGGCGAGTACTATAATCATTATCTCTCTTCATTTTATCTTCCAAGAGATGATTTAATACGAAACAACAGATGAACTATATATGTGAATAGTTTTTATTATAAGAATCATCTCATCCTCGATAAAGTAACAACCAGATGGTTCATACATAGAATAATATAAGCAGTACATTCCACACATGAAACATGAAACATGTAGAATATAAGATAATTAGTTAGCTTCGAGACAATTATGCACCGCAGTAAGCATTGAGTGCACGGGCATTCTCCACTTTCTTTCCTTGCTCCGAATCGCAGAACTCCATAAACTGTTTGTAATCGAAGGGCTTAAACAACACAGGGTGTTCATCATCCACCAACTCTTCCGGTGCTTTGATTATGGACCCAGGTTTTGGGACCGAGAACATTCCGAACGAGTACCTTGTTTCATTTCCCGTCATCATCACACGATGATTCGCGGAGTGAACCCTCCCATTCGCCCAAGCCTGCACCATCAAAATTTTCCAATTTATGTTGGTTTTATAATAAGAGAATAAGATATATTAGATTATTATATTTATAGGTTTATTTGAAATTTTGAATATCTATACTGTCGAGGATAAAATGCGTGCCTCAACTAACTGTAAGGATGGACATTGAATTGGTCCGGCCCTGACCAGTTTTGGTCAGAATCGAAACTGGTTTAAATTGTTTTGATCTGGTCCGGTCCGAATTGTATTGAATAAAGTATAGATGAGAAAAAATGTTATGCATTTTTGTGTGTCAAAAACTGTCTGGTTCGGTCCAAAACCGGTCCATAACCAGACCGCCTTTTTTTTGTATACTGATTTACATTGAATTTAAAACAAAAAATAAAAAAACATGTTCAAAACCATTCCGGTCTAGTCCAGTTCAGGGCCGATTCTAAATAAGTATACTAACGATTTTTAGTTCTGTTCGAAACTTGTTATAAACTGTTTCGGTCCAGTTCGGCTCAGATTTGTATTGACTACGTGTATGTGAGTAAAATTGTTATGTTTTTTTTGGGTAAAAAACAGTATGCTTCGGTCCAAAATCGGTCTATAACTAGCCTACCCATTTTTTTATACTGATTTACATTGAATTAAAACAAAAAACCAGCCCAAAACTTTTCCAATTTAGTCCAGTTTAGAGCCGGTTATAAAGAAGTACACCAATGGTTCTTAGTCCGGTTGTTCACTTAAAAATTTGGTCTGCTTGACCGGTTCCAAAAGGTCTGGTCTGATCGGACATGTTTTTTTATCCATCGCCTACTGTTTCATAAGTTTGAACTTACCACTTTTGGGAAGCTTTTATTCATACTTTAACGTATATGCCATTGTAATATAAACAGTTTTGACGGAAATTTACGCACATGTAGCGAATCTCCAACTATGACGACGAAGGATTCCGGTGACGGCTCAAAGTTGATCCAGTCGCCGCCCTTTGTCTGGACTTGCAGCCCCGCGACCTGATTCTGATGAAGTATTGTTATGACGGTCTTGTCGGTATGACCATCCATTCCGTTCTTTGCATGATCAGTAGTTTCCTCGCCACCGCCCGCATACTTCATCAGGAAGAAAAGATAGTTTGTGGAGTCGAGGTGCTCTTCGACGTATTTTTCGACCCCGAGACTCTCGAAGATCATCCTTCGAATGATTTTGTCTAGCCCTGATATTTTCTCGGTGTAAGAGTGGAGTGTTTTGCTGCGGACGAAATAAGTTAGAAAAACCTTTGTTAGTTAATCCACGAAACTAAGGTTTTTACCGACGGTATATGAATGTCAGTGAATGACAAAGACATCGTTTTCGTATCTTTTAAGCTTCATGCAATCACGTAGTGGCGGATCTAGAGTTTTTATAATAGAGGATCGCTATATATTAATATTAAATTAAAGAAAAAAAGTTACCATCATTTAATACAATGCACTTAAAGTTTATTATAGTACAATAACTATAATTTTATAGACTAGATAGCTAAGTACTAGTAAAATGATAATAGAGATTCAATAGGATAGATCAAAATCTCGATTGAATAAAGTTCATAATGTTCATATGTAGTATAAGAATGTGCTAAATATATTCACCCAAAACTTATGAAATAATTTATTAAAATGCTCGTATTATTATTAACTTAGTATAAGAGTGTACATGTTTAATTCCGTTTCAAATGAGAATAAATGTTACAACCTATTAAATATATAGTTTGAAGTCCATTATCTTTAATAGGCACAATAGATGTCAAAGTCGAGTTTACCCATTATGTTAAGACACAATTATTGGCCGAGATTGTCTGTTATTTCCAGACTCAAATGAAATCAAAGTCGAGGTGGTCAGGGTGAAAACTCGACCCAAATGAGGTCAAAACCGAGGTGGCCAGAAGAATATTAATATATATTATATAAGAGTATGCTAAATATATTCACTCATAAATTCAAACTTACGATAAAGCTAGTTAAGTACGGATGAATAATACTTACGTAAAATGAGGATTGCCTTGGGGCCAGAGAGTATAAGCCAAGGAATCCAGTTTCTCAACGTCGTCACCATCATCGATCCCCATGCTCTCAAGCAGTGGCATTGATGGTGACGGCCCAATGTAACCGTAGGGCTGCTTTGTTGACACAAACCGCTGCTTCGTCTGAACCGGCAGGTTGAACAGCTCTTCCAGGGTCCCCAACACCCCTTTTCGGAGCTCCAGCGGGACCCGGTCGAACCGGGCTTCAAATGACCCGAACTCCTCCACCGCCTTCCTCACCTCGGCTCGCACATCGGCCCACGCAGCCGATCCGGGTTCTGCGGCTAAAGAGAAGTCTATCAATGGGAGTTTCAGATCATGGACTGAACCCATTTTGGATATCTTTCTTCTTCTTTGATAAGATTGGTGTTTTAGAGAAGATATATTTGAGTGTGTGGATTTTGTGAACAGTGAGGCGCTAATTTATAACACTGTTTCACTTTTTTTTTTTTTTTTTTTTTTTTATGATAAGGATATAAATATTAATATTTGGTTTGATGGGCAGAGAATTAAAGACTAAAAAAGTTTGAACGTGAGTGATTTTATATTTAAAAATACATTTTTACAAAGCGGTTAATGTGTCACTTTCTAAAAAAAAGCTTTTACTATATTTTTCTATTTCATTTTGTCCTTTTTTTTAATTCTAAAATATCCTTAAAATTAGATTTACACATAAGCCTAAACTAATTCACGTTAATTGTTTTATAATAAAAGCACGCCTATCACTTAAAAAAATTGTACACTATATATTATATATAAACATTTAATAAAGCTAACCACTTATATTATTATTAATAATTATTATTATTATCTTCATGTAATAATATATATGCATGTGGATGATCGAGAATCAGATTCCATATATAGTAGCCTATCAATCTTTCGTTTCTTCTTTGGGACAGAGTCTTGCTTTCTTCTTCAGCAGTTAGTATATTATGCCAAACTCATGAGAGAATAATAAACAAGTTGCATCAACCGTAAAACAATAGTCATTGCTCATTGCATGAGTTTTACTTAAAAAAAACTATAACATAGTAGTTATTGGGACTCATAATTTGATCAAATTTTTATTTTAAATGAATATTCTAGAAAAATATACATCTCTTATTCTCTATTACTATTAATTTGTTACACTAATCTATTTATGACTAGAAATATATGATATCATGTCATTAGATAGTTTCTCACATCTATTTTCACAATTATATAGCCCCATATAAAAAGTTAGGGAAAACTAATAGAATGCCCTATTTTGCACCAAAATCACTATTTGCCCATATTTAAGTTTTTTAATGTATTATGCATACCCCATTTATGCTTTCAAATTGGTTGTCATTAGCCCCCATACCACTTTTCCTTCAAAAAGTAGACGAAAATTCACGCACGTGACCACTTAAGCTAATCTAATGGTTTTTTTGTATAATCGAGCTTGGCTCGATCAGAATACGTTGAATCAATTCCTAATGTTTTCTTTTATAACATTTCCTAGCACAAACATGAATTGGAACATAGACACAATATATACATTCGATTATGGTCCTTATGGAAGAGAAAGGAAAGGCAAATTTGAAAACATAAAAACAATCGGGGCCGTTTCAATATAAAGTTTTTGTTTGTTCTTAATTTTCTTCGTTTTTAATTCAGATTTGAGGACACATCCGGCATATTCTCATCTCCACATGGGACAGAAGATGGGACAGACCAGAAAGGATGCGATAGGGAGCTGTGGCAGAGGATGCTCATCCTCACTGCCACTTAGTTAGACTTTGTCGGCCATTGAATTTATTATATGTTTGTTGTTCATAACTTCATACTCATAATGGATGATAAATTACTCAAATTAGTTCCAAAAAGTATATTTTTTTTCCCTTCCATTATGTATAATCCATAATGATAATAATAATAATATAATTCATAACTAATAAAATAATTTTCATCCTAATTTTGATAACCAAATATAGAAATACCGAATTTTTTAATTTGTTGACTAAGTTACAAAAGTACACAAATCTCATTCGCATACTGAGTTTAATGTGACTGTCATTTATATTCAATTTCCAATTTATGACTAATTAAAATAATTAGAAAAAATTCATCTTGTGATGCAAATGTAATTCACCTAAAATTAATTAATTTTAGTTAATTTTAAAATTTATGTAGTTTTAATTTTTTTTTTTCTTAGAAACGTGTAGGGTTGGGTGAATGGTTTGGTCGGTCAACCATTAAGATAAATTTGTTCAAATAGTTTTATACCTTAGGGTTAGTCTGATCAAACCGTTCACTAACCTAATAGACTTTTAGAAGAGAATAATTTCAAGCTCAACCGGCAAAACCATTCGCAAAAGACGATAGGGTTTGAGAAATTTTATTTTCTAAAACTTATTAGGTTGGGTGAATGCTAAATAGAAAACCGTAAATGCAGTTTGAGTAGGTGAACATAAATATCTATATATAATATAATTCTAATGTGTTTAACAATAAGTTGACAAGTAAGTTTTTTACTTCACTTTCTCACTCATATGTGTTAGAATAACTCAATTTGATTAGTCCATGTAGATTTCTTGGTGAGTTACATATTTGTTACTATTCTCTATCATCCACTTGGAGCTCTAGATTTAAACAAATGCTCCTAATTCACTTTCAGTGTCGGTTACACTTACAAATTAATCAAAATTAGTATTGCACCCTATAAAACAAAAGTGTAATTTTTTCACCAAACATATTATTTTAGAAAATTGTACTATAAAAAAGAACAATAGAACAAAAAAATTATATTATTTGTGAAATTTCTTCACTGAAAGAAATCTGTTACATTTACAAATTATAAGTATCACACCCTAATAATACAAAAGTGTAATTTTTTCACCCAATAGGTTATTTTAGAAAATTGCACTAAAAGAAAGAATAGTAGAACAAAAAACTATATTATTAATGAAATTTCTTCGCTGGGAAAAAGAAATAGGAAAAAATTAAATTAGAGATAAATCAATTATAATATAAGCTAATGCAAACTACATCCATCTTGAAATTTTTCTTTTTGACGACTACTTTTGCGTCCAACACATATAAATCGACATATGACATGTGCATACCAGCTCTAATATTAGAAGAAAAAAATCGATTACACTTACAAATTAATAAAAAGTATTTCATTATAATAATACAAAAGTTTAATTTTTCACCCAGCGGATTATTTTAGAAATTTATACTGAAACAAATAATAGTAGAACACAAAAACTATATTATTTATGAAATTTCTTCACTGGAAAAAAGAATTGGGAAAAATATTATGAACTAGAGATAAATCAATTATATCAGCTAATGTAGACTACTTTTATCTCATTTTTTTTCTTTTTGATACATTTGCTTGCATCCAACGCATATAAATCGACATCAGACCTAGACTTGATTATTAGAAAAATATCAGTGAGCATATTATTCTCTAATATCCAACTGTGTCATATGGTAATGAAATATTGATAGAATGAAAGAGATATTGAATGCACGACCCAATAATGCAACAAGAAATCAAATGAGAGAGTTTCATATGCTACAATTTGCTCTCTCACAATCAGAAGCACGAAGAGCCTAGAGAAGTAGGGAATAAGAATGCGCAACAGATTGTTTTGAAGAATGAGAAGAGAAACAAGGTTGGTGACAAATGTATTGTAATGCATTCATCTACGACACTATTTTATTGCATATATATGTCAAAATCACCAAATTTAGTAATATATGTAATTAATCTTAAAAAGAAAACAAAATATATTTTGTCTATTTAAATCCTTTTAAGGAAGCTATTTATGAGTAAACTTAATCAGTAATTTCCTTTTATAGTTTCCTAATTTACATACCAACAATTTAAAACGTATTTAATTTAATTTTTTTTTGTAGCATAACATTTTTGCTAATATTTATGCAGATAACTAACTTTGGTAATTTATTATTTTAAATCGACCTAATATAGTAATTTTGTTTGGCCGGTAACCTAATATAGTAATAAAGTGATTTAAACATATACATAATAATCTTATGTATCAATAATGAAACTTTATAAGAGTTCGAATAAATAATATAGTATTAAATAATTATGGAAATATTATGTGATAATGATAAAAATTCTACCATTTATTTCTTATGTGGGTAACTTGAAAATAAAATTAATACTATAACTAAATATAATGATGGCTAATATCATATTAATTAATGATGAAATAGAACACGTACTTGGTTTATATAAATCAATTTCAATTTCAAATTGTATTTTATTCAATGGCGATGGACCTTAATGATATTAAATATATATTACTAAAGGTAATAATTTTATTGTGGAATTGGAAACTAATTACTCAAAATAAAGTTTTCTATTAATTAATTGTTTTGTAAAAAAATATTGATTAGTATGGACCAATATGAGACCTAATAAACTATTTGCATGCACTATATTAAAGGCCATTCGAAAATTTGTTTATGCATTTTTTTAAACGAAATTTAAAAATAAATTTTAAATCATTAACACGAGTCTATACATTATCAAATAATATGAGTACAATATTTATCAATATTTGTTTTAAATTTTATAAACATTTTATGTTATTTTTTCTGCATATTATTTAATAATTAAATTTATTTATCTTCTTCTTAATTTAAAACTAACTATTACTTTATGTATTTAATTTTAACCAAAAGCTATGAAACTTTTTTAATTGAATACAACTAACTTAATGATATGAAATAACCACGTCCAATATGATTCATTTGATAGTTTTATTTTACTTTTCAATAAAATTGGTTTTTTAATTATAATTACTTTTTATATTTTCCGTGTATTTGTTAGTTTTTAATTTTTATTAAGTAAATAAGATTTAATTTTCTATATGTTTCATTTTAGACAAATAATAATGCATTTACTTAGTATGATCATTAATTAACTAATCAATTAAATTTATTTAATTAATTCTTATTTAATTACATTTAAAATATAATACTGTGTATAGTTATTCACTTTTCGAAACTCTTAAATGCATACAAATTAATTATTCTTTATTTCCATTTTCAGAAGAATTTAAAATGTTTCATAATTATGCATTTGTATTTGTATTTATTTTCGTAGTCTAATTATTTATTGATGGTTTGGAAAAAAAAAATTATAATACTCTCGACGACAATTCAAGATAACGGTGGATTTGAATGATGAATATCATCTTGATGTATCGCCACAACACTACAAATGATAATTCACCATAAAAAATCTTCAATTAAAATAAAATGTATAAATTCAAATATTATATATCTAAATGTGTGTAACCGTGATTCATTTACCTTGAATAAAATATTAAATATAATAAAACTCAACACAATAAATTAGAAATATAACATAATGAAAACATACCAACAATTATATAAATAAAATAATCAACCATGCAACACGTGTAACAAAGCTCAATAAAAAAACATCAATAGTGGAAATTAACAACATGGAATAATTTTATAAATAAATAACCGCGCAACGCGCGAGTAGGCCAACTAGTATACTATAACGTAACACGATTATGTTGGGCTGTATACAGATAACATAATGGATAAGAAAATGACAAGGGATATTAACCTGTCTATCTTGATTATAAAATACATAGATCAGCCTATCTCTACTAGTGAGTAAACAATTGAGGTTATAAGTAACTGTTCTGTTTTTTTGTCAAACCAAATCAACACATTATTATATATATATATTATGCATACAATGATACAAACCATCTTCTCAGCTTGCAGAATATACATCTATCAATAGCAGGATCAATAACATCCCCTCAACTGATTCGCTTTGCTAAAACAATTCCAACAACGTACTACTCGCCCGCTAGCTCTGTTGCTAATAATCCTATCGCCTCTGGAAATTCAAAGCCTTAATAGCGAAGGCAAATATAGCGCCGAACAGGACAGGAAATGCGACAACAACAGCTGCAATAACACCCAGAAACTCGTGTTTGAAACCAAAGTAGTCGCGGAGATGTTGCTCCACTGTTACACCGGTGTCCTCCATTACGTTCTGCAAATCGCCATATTGCGACACGACCAACCCGTACAATGTCCACGCAACGGGACAACCCCAATAGTACCATCTCCACCATATGGGAATCCTCTGTTTAAAAAATTCAGTTAGGATCAATTACATATTGCCAGGGACATTTTCGTTGGTAAAAGGTAAGAATTGTCAGTAAAACTTTTACCGACGATCAAAACATGGATTTCTTGCAACAGAAAGTTCTAGATTTTGTTTTATGAAGCATACCGTGCGAGGGATGAGGAATCCTGAGAAGAGATTCCATATCCCGTAGAATGAAGCAGAAATGATGGCCGAAACATGGTGGTTCGGAGAAATGGCCACAGCCATCATGCCGTAGAAGGTGAAGTATAATAGAGTGAAATACATGAAGAACAAGTACCAGAAGAATTTCACCACTGTCCACTCAAACCCAATCATTGAATACACTATCAACGAATATATCACTGATTGTATGAGCACGTACGGGATCTCGATCAATACCTACGTTACGAAAATCAAGAGCATTAATTAGTAACTTGAAGATGAAGTCAAGTAAACTTGGTCACCAAGGAACAGGTTATATGTTTTAGTTTTACCTGTGCCAAGGCATATGGTAAGGCTGAGTACATCCCCGCTGCACGTTCTCGATAAAAGACAGTTCGTTCCACTGATATAATTGGTTGAATCGATGACGAGTTTTGCACGCCTATGAAGATAACCGCCGCATACATGGAGCCCATTGCATTGATCAGATCTTGTTGCTTTGATCTGCAAGTTTTAAAAAAATGGATTTGAGATTACAAACAAGTGTGGTTTCCGATTTATAAACGAGCTTATGGATTCAACATACGTTCTCGAGCCGAGGTCCCAGAACAAAGAGCCGAACATCAAGGCAATGACAGTCGTGAAAAGTAGCCGAACTGCAGTGTACGGAGGGTTTCGCCAATACGACCAGTGCTGCTTCCACAAGCAAGCCATGCATTGTATAAGAAATGATTGAGAATACTGTGTCGGGAAATAGAGGTCCTTCGACCCCGGAACCGGTGAACTTAGTTCCTTAATCAACTCCTTGTTCCTCCTGCAAAACAATCCTTCAAATCAGTCCCAATGACATTTTACAGGATTTTCAGCATTTAGTAACAGGATTTTCGTGTCACTAAAAACTCTTTCTTCATGTAATGGACATTATAGTACATCAACTTCTATGTAGTTGTTCAGGAAAATTCTCAAATTACCTGTAAAGACCTGAGTTTTTGTATATGTCAGTGAAGTCGACACCCAATGTGAGTTCTTGTGACGAGGAGGAAACTTCGAGCATCCACGTCGCCGGATTATAACCGTCTTTGATTTTGCTAATGCCTTCAATTTCCTATGCACGGTATGATGCAAAGCGTAACTCGGTAATGTCGTTAAAAATCAAGAACTAAGTATTTAAAATTGATCCCGTATCGAAATCCTACCTCAAAGTATTTGATGAGATCACAAGATTGGCGACCTAACGAGCCGACGAATATCTCTTGTCCTCCCCTCTTCATCAAGAAAAGCTGCAGCCCATAATACAAGACAATAGATCAGGACGCGAGCCGGAAAATTCATGTTTGTTTATGTTACATGTAAAAGGAAGCTGCATGTTCTACCTCGTCAAAAGATTCGAAAATGTCGATACTGGGTTGGTGGATTGTGCAAACAACAGTCCTTCCCGTATCGACAGTGTTCCTTACGGCTCTCATCACGATTGCAGCAGCTCGGGCATCAAGCCCTGAAGTGGGCTCGTCCATGAAGATTATCGATGGGTTAGCCACTAGCTCCACCGCTATAGTGAGCCTCTTGCGTTGCTCGGTCGAGAGACCGCTCACACCCGGCAGACCGACCAAAGCGTATCTCAATGGTTGTAGCTCCACAAGCTCCATGACTTCCTCAACAAACATCTGCAACAAAGCAAATGTTGGCTGATATGATCATATTAAGGTTTTAAGATAGTTTGTCAAGTGGTCTGTCTAAAATGGATTATACGAGCAAATGTTGCATGTTATGATCATGTATTAAGGTTTTAAAACAGTTGGTAAAGTGGTCTGTTGAAAATGAGTTATACGAACCTCACGAGTTTTGTTATCGACTTCGTTTGACAACCGGAGCCACGCAGAGTACAACAATGACTCGTAGACAGTAACATGAGGAGAATGGATATCGTTCTGTTCACAATAACCTGATATTCGAGCGAAAGTTTCTTGTTTCTTCGGGTACCCAGAAATTGTTATGGCCCCTTCAATGTAACCTCCGGTCTTCCTCCCCGCCAAAACATCCATGAGGGTCGTCTTTCCCGCGCCACTGACGCCCATTAAAGCCGTCAGAACCCCGGGTCTAAAACTACCACTGACGCCCTTCAAAAGCACCAATTTATCGTCGACTACTCCTTGGCTCTTCATTTCCTGTATAATATCAGGTACGATAATTAGTTCGGAATTTCTGAATCATTCCGCAAGTATAACTAAGGGATCGTATTAATTACCAGAGGCATATTGACTGAATAAACTATATCGTCAAACGTAATGGAATGCGGTTGAAATGGTAGAACCATTCCTCGTTTGGAATCAGCCTCGATCGTAGTCTGCGGCCTCCTTGATGATCGGGTACTTTGACGAGAACTGTCCCCTCGCAATGATACTTCGTTGTCCTCCGAATCTTCCGATTTAACTGTTTGTGACCTTCTGTACGCTGCAAGTACTCACAGTTAATTCACACTTAACCCGAAAATGCTAAGATGAAAATCGTGCTATATAAATAGTACTCACGGTTCAGATATGCCAATGCAGCTGAAAACGCTAGGTTGAAAAGTACAACAAATCCAAACAACGCAGCCACACCGATCCAGTACCAATACTCGTGAGCAAAGAAACCGCGAGCTTTCAAGACCTGAACTCCGAGCGACTCCGATGTACCCTCCGGAATCTATTCACAAAAACTCAATCAGTTAATCGGTTCTGACAAATTAGAAACCGGACAATCGAGTAAGGCCATGTTCGAGGAAGACATTACATGGCTCCAACTTTTTCCAAAGAACTCGTTGTTGACAATCGCGTTCTGACCGTACATAAGCGGAGATATCCAGTAAGCCCATGTCCACCATTTCTTGATATTCTCTGTTAATTTTCTTGAATCAGTTAGAAATATGCTCAATGTTTTGTTAGGTTAGTTACGCTATTGAGAAAAGGTGTTTCGTCGACAGAAAGACCTGTCGCTAGATGACTAAATACCCGTCACTAAAAGTTCTTGAGAAATTTATTTTGTTAAGAATAAGAATCACGTGTCAGTTATTGTTTGTCGTACCTCGTGAGAGAATGACACCGCTCAGTGCGATAACCGTGAGAAGTGCAAAAGCTCCGAATGTGTTGGCCACGATCATGTTTCGGCCAAGCGCGGCCATCATCCGAAACAAACCCGAAGCCATCTGATTAATGAGCATCAGCAGAAGATACTGCTTAAGAAACCTGCCGAACACGAAAATTCATATATATCATTAGTTTAAGTATCATTAGCTGACGCTCGGGGCGCGGTTGGATTGATGTTGCTACTGAGAAAACTGAATCTTCTTTAGGAAGTTTCTAACCTTCCAACATTAGGATCGAAGCCGATTACATAGTATGTGAGAACAACCCACACGCCAACTTCCACGACCGTAATTGGGATCTTCAGGATCCATTTCGGAAGCGCGTAAGACCAAGACGGATAAAACCGAAGATCTCTTTGCTTGTAAAAGACATTGAGCTTCGAAATCGTCATAGAAAGTTCGGCCATTCCTGTCATCGTGAGCGAAATGATGGCAAAGAACATCGCCCCCGTGTAAATCCCTCCGTCGATAACAGTATTTCGGTGCATCTTGGTTCTCAGGAACACAGTCATCGTGATAAAAGCCACAATCCCGATCTGTGTCGTTTTAAAGATATACACGAACGAGTTCCTCTTCATGAGCAACCATTCCCTAGCTATGTTCGCTTTGAGAAGCTCTTTTCGCGACACACCGTACTTCTTCGTTGTCAGAGCGGCGGGGTGGTTTTTATGTCGGTCGAATGGAATTAAAAGTTCGTCCCCGAGGCTCTTACCGACTTGGAACAACTTGAAAGCCTCAGCAAACTCAGGAACAGTAATGAATCGGTACGGATCTTCTTTCCGAGCCCAGTACTGTTTCTGGTCTTTCCTTGATGTTACCTGTTACACAATTGTAAAATATCATATAAACTAATGTCCTTCTACACTACTAGAAAAAATACTTTTGCTAACCGAAAAAAATTGTGTTGCTAATATATTTTGTCAGCAAATGAGAAATTCAATTAGTAGTTTTCAGCTAAGATATGGTCTTACTTCTTGCAAAAAATCAGCCACTCCTTTCCTCTCAGGGCATCTGAACCCCATTGCCTCGAAGAAATCGAGGACTCGTTCGCGCGGACCTTGGTATACAATTTGAGCGTCTGAAATCAAGATAATATCGTCGAACAAATTGTAGGTCTCGGGGGCAGGTTGGAGCAGGGATATCACCGCGGTTCCATTGAGAATGTGAACGGATTGTTTAAGCGCATTCACAATCTGGTAAGTCGTCGAGCTATCCAATCCTGTTGATATTTCATCCATAAATAATGCCTTAGCTGGTCCGACTAGCATTTCACCTGTTAATCCCGCAAAATATTAGCGGTAAAATGCGTTCAAGACATAACCGCTTTCGGAATCTACACACTCTGATACCAAATCTATTAGGGTTAAAGGTACTTTTCATACCACATGTTTGACCGAATGTGGCTTTTAATACTGAATGTTTAGTTTTGTATACGTTTGATACCAAACGTTTGAAAAAATGTGGCTTTTGGTACATCCGTTTGTTGGCAATTAGTTTTGGCCGTTAAATGACATGTGCTAGTCACATGATCGACTTTAAACTTTTAATTTTGTTCAATTTAGTCCCTCAAATATATTTCTAACTTTTATTTTGTTTAACTTTGTCATAACACTTCAAAATCGGACCCAATTAAACCAATCGAATTCAATTGGCATAGCCCCATTTGGGTCAAATTTACCCAATTAGGGATAGGTCCCAATTGGGTTCGATTTTGAAGCTTTAGGACTAAATTAAACAAAATAAAAGTTATGAATATATTTGAGGGACCAAATTGAACAAAATTAAAAGTTTAGAGTCGATTACGTGACTTGCACATGTTATTTAACGGTCAAACTAACTGCCAACTAACGGATGTACCAAAAGTCACATTTTTTTTCAAACGTTTGGTACCAAAAGTATACAAAACTAAACATCCAGTACTAAAAGCCACATTCGGTTAAACATGTGGTATAAAAAGTACCTTTAACCCAATCTATTAAAGTAACACGTCGCTCTATATTGTGACAATATCGACTGTACCTGTAGTCACACGCTTCCTTTGTCCTCCGGAGATTCCTCGAAGCATCTCGTCCCCGACCATGGTGTCGGCACAGGCTTCAAGTCCTAAAATCTGAAGAAATGAATATCGGAATCAAACGGTTAATGCATAAAAAATTATGTGTTGAAATAGAACGCGATGAACAAGCTCCAATATTACCTTAAGAATATAGTCGGTAACTGCACTGGCCTCCTGACCTTCCGCTACCATAGCCTGCGGAATCAAACGTGAAAAATTTACTAATCAAATCATTGCAGAGTGACATGACTCTGATGATACTTTTTTTGTAGTGATAAATAAACCGATGAAATAATATAAAGAAAATATCAAGGCCCTAACCTTCATGTAAATATCAATATCTGGGTCTGGTTTTATATTAATTGCTTTCTCTCGTCTTGACAATTCTGCTAACATATCTGCAATGTCATGAAGAACAATCATCGTACCATTTTCGATCTTCTGCAAGCTACCGAACATATGTCTAATTAGTACATAAACTAACCGTATCGAGTTCCAACTCCCTGACATCTAGCCGAGAAGGCTAGAGTTTCCCGAACCGTCATCTCTTCGATATGCACATCAAGTTGACTAATGTATGCAGCTGTTCTTTGGGGAACGAACTCGTTCATGTTGTGTCCGTTGTAAGTCACTTTTCCCGTTGTCTGCAAGAACCGGAAGTAATTTATCTTAGTTATAGTGACGGAAAGAACTTTTTGTCACGAAAACTTGATCTAATGATGACAATTAACCTTTAGAGAGGAGTCGAGTTTCCCCGCCAGCGCCAATAAGAGTGTGGTCTTTCCCGAGCTAGGAGGACCCAGAAGCAATGTCAATCTGCATTATATAACTATAACTTGTTAGATAAAATTGACAAAGGTAATGAAAGATTTTATAAGTTTGTAGTGAAATTTTTAAGGCTTAATAACCAATCCGCTACATGAATTTTGATATAATTACAAATTATTATCTAGCGAGTTGAAATTTCATATTCAAAAGAAATTGTGATCTCTGTTATAATTTCTGTCAAATTACACAAAAATAGACATATATCAGATACGTGGGATCTTTTGAAGTGTAATTAATTAAAATGTATTTTGTGTAATAATTTGAAGAACACATCTAAATATTTTCAATTAATGCTCAATAGCCTCAATTGGACCTCCACTCAGTTCAGTTTCCGATTAAAAAAAACCACCTTTAGCAATTTTTTTAAAATAAATTAAAGTTTTGGTACCAATTTATAATCTAATCAAAATTTATATAGTGATTTTGTGGTTAAGCCAAATTTTAACCAAGCTCTTCACCTTTGAGGTTTGATAACTCCACTAACATCTCGGAGGATCGTCAAATGTTGCTTTTTACTCCTAAGTACTCCTATTGAAGTCAACATTTCCTGCAACAAGCGCAGTCGAGTCAGTCGATTTTCAGTTGCCAATCATGTCTATATATATCGCCGTTGTAATTAATTAATTACCTCGAATATGTTGAAGGTAAAGTTGAGCACGGTCGGGAGAGCTCTGCTTCCGCCGTAGGCCTCGGCCTCAACATTCAGATGCTCGAATCTTACTTCAATTGTAGGAAGCTCTATTCCCACTCTGTACATAATACGATAACAATGAATCTAGTTCTAAAAGTTTAAACTGACTATATAAGTATTTAAGCATCTTTAGTAAAATCTTTAAGTGATAGAATACGTGATTTAACCATTAATATATTTCAACTCAACACTTATCAATACTTTTTTCTTAATGTAATCTAGCTATTATACTAAGAAAATAATTTAACTATTTATTAGGATAAAGCATCAAAACAATGTATCGGTTCAATGTTTCATTTGTAATCAGATATTTTGAATTTTAATCATAAAAATGAAAAAAAAAAATATAGAGAAATGTAAGTATGTGGAGACAATAAATATAACTATTATATAAAAGAATCATTTCTTCTTTCTATTCTCCTCAAATCATCTCGGCATGCTAATCTACGCATTCATTAGATGTTGAGACTTCTTTATACATAGTATAATGAATTTTAATAACAATTATCACTAAAGGCTAGCTTTAAAGACGTGCATTACAAAGTACTGCATGCTACGTTATAGTAACACTTTAGTGCCTTTAGCGACAAAGTATTACTACTAACAAAAAAAATTTAGATAATTTTTCATTGCCGACCCTTGCTTACTTTCGCAAAAATCTTTATAATAATCAAATTTAGCGACGCTTCGTAGTAGTGTCGTCTCTTCTTATATTATTTCGACAATTTTCAAAGCGTCGTTAAGTTTTGAGTTAGGTAGTACACTTTTCAAGAAAATTATTGTTACGACGCTTACTTGTGTTACCATTTGCATGCATTGGCGACCCAAGCAAAAACGTCACATCTTTAAATGTTTTTTGTGACATTGATCAGAAATGACATAAGTTCTTGTATCGACAAAAGCGTCACTAGTTTCATGACGACGCATTTTTGCGTCGCAATAAATTATTCCTATTGTCACGAGAAACTAAATATCTTATAGTGTGTGCAAATTTACCTCTGAATTCGATCTCTGAGCTTCAATAGAAACTTCTCATTGTCTTCTTCGGCAACCTTCACGAGTCGCTCGAGCAGACGCCTCCTCTCAACGATTCCAAGGTTATACACATCAACCTCGTTCAGCCCACCGGTCGAAGCTGAGAGAATCCCTTTCCTAAGGCGGTCAAAGGTCGGAAGCTTCTCGAGGGCCGCCCATTTTAGGGCTTCCTCGTCATCCTCGGCCTCCCAAGACCCTCTCGAGAATGCATCGAAGGACGTGCTGTGTCGGTGCCACGACGAGGTGCTGCCAGCTCCTAAGCTACCACGCGCCATGTATATGTCGCCCTCCATCGGGATCGACCCACGAAACACGAGACCGAGCAAGGTAATGAAAACCTAAAATGGCTACTTCTTGTTAATCTTTAGAGAGACGGGTAAGAAATGAAATTAGTTTGGGAGATGATGGAGTTGATTTTGAAAAACAAGATGGAAAAGCGACAAAGAAGAAGATGGATGTCTAATGGGGATATGAATGAATTATGATAACTATATTGATTATTATATAGTGTGTATATATATTAGATATATATGGTTGAATACTTTTATAAGGTTCGTGCTTCAAGGGTGTCTGCTTTTGAAAGTCAAGTCCGAAGAATATGATTTTTTTTTTGGTAATACCTAAGAACCGAACATGATTGAAGACGAAGAAAATACAATTTAAGCCTTTAAGGTACCAAGTTTCCACGCATGTCTTTGTCTACTCGTGAAAAACCTTAATGGCGGTCTTCGATTATTTTTATTTTGCCAAAAAGTTATTTTCGTTATTAAGAAAGTTCTATTTTGTGCATATGCAATTATCATGGATTGGGGTAAATTCATTTTACATAGTAGCTTTCTTCCGTGTATTCTGATACGATTTGAGTTCTCTTTTAAAAATCACAATTTATCTTATCAATTAGTTCAAGTAAATTTATATTTTTATTAGTAAAGTTCTTTATTTTCATATTTCCGCCGTAACTAGAAATTTTTTATGTGGGAGTATAATATTTCTACATCATGAAGAGGATGTCGGAGAGAGACCGCTGACCGTTATGGATACGATTTTCAAGACTTCCTTTTCCTAGTCTTAGGATAGGAACATGTAATACTAGAGCTAGACTATTCTATAACACAATTTGTGTTTTCACGATCAAACCGAATTCGAATCCTGCTAAAAATAATCATTTAAAAAGACCTTTTAATCTTAACGATCTGAAATTCCAAAATAACTTTATACGTATTAAAAAAAACTATTCTGTTTTCTTGACAGATATTAAATGATTAATAAACTAATAATATTTATAGATTATCTATATACTATATTGGGTCAATAACCTGGGAGAGGTCTGAAGTTTGGCCCTTGTGAATTTGAGATGTCTGAAGTTTGAAATGGTGATAACAAAGGTCCGAAGTTTCAACTTGTAGATAATAGAGGTCTCCGTTAGTTTTTTCCGTTAAAACTGACGGAAGTTGGTCATGTGCATTGCATGTGACCAGAAATAAAAAAAAATTCCAAAAATACCCTTCTTGCATCTCACATGATTCAATGAAAAGACGAAAATGCCCTTAAGGCCACCACCCAACTCCAGCCACCACCACGGCTCCGGCCGGCCACTACCCAACTCCGGCGACCACCACTCTCTCCGGCGACCACCACCCTCTCCGGCCGGCCACCACCCTCTCCGACGACCGCCACCACGGCCCCAATTGGGCCCAAATCGGAGCCACAAAGCTCCGATCGGAGCTCGGTGGCTCCGATCGGAGCTATGTGGCTCCGATTTGGGGCCACAGAGCTCCAAATCGGAGCTCTGTGGCTCCGATTTGGGCCCAATTGAGGCCGTGGTGGCGGTCGTCGGAGAGGGTGGTGGCCGGCCGGAGAGGGTGGTGGTCGCCGGAGAGAGTGGTGGTCGCCGGAGAGGGTGGTGGCCGGCCGGAGCCGTGGTGGTGGTCGGAGTTGGGTTAGGTTTAAATTATGGACAGGGGTATTTTTGTCATTTCATCTTTATATTAATTAAACTTTTTATTAATTCAAATATTACAAAAGGGTATTTTTGACATTTCACACGGTTCTGTTAAATTTGACAGAAAATTTGGACGGAAAACCTAAAAATCACAAAGTCCAAACTTCAGACCTCTGTTATCACCATTTCAATCTTCAGACCTCTCAAATTAACAAGGGCCAAACTTCAGACCTCTCCCAGGTTATTGACCCTACTATATTCTTAGAATGGAATCTTCTCTTTCTAGAACTAAGTCAAATTATTCTGCAATACAAAAACATCGACGACGGTGCGAATCCAAGTGGGCAAAACACCACGTTTTGCGTGGTACGGTGGCTAGGCTAATTATCGGGTAAGTCCGTATTTATACTGAAGCAATAAAATTATATTAAATTAAATGTGCTTTAGCAGTCTTATTATATTATAAATTGGTCTATCGAAACCGCATTCATGAGACTATAAAATAAAGTTATTTAATTAGCTAGTTATCTAGCCACCAAATTTATTTTATGTTTGTTTTTTGGCCAAATCTAGCCACCAAATTTGAAAATAATATATTTAACATTAGTCGTAAGTTGTAGGAGTAAACTGTCCACATGATCATATTCCGTTGCTTCGGTCATCAATGATGCCAAATCCCAAGTCTGGTCTCCTCCAAGCTTGAAGATGTCGTAGTTTCGTGTAATCTCCGTTTCTATTTGTTTATGACATTTAATTAATTTAAGAATGTAGTGTTTTGAAATGGGGTCTGCTTCACTTAACTAAGTGAAGGCTATAAACTTTACAGGCCTAGTATAGTAGAAACTAGAAAGAGAGCACAAAATATGGAAAGATTAATAATGCAAACAAACTATGAATTTATTCAAAAGAAATATCATTCTATACGTATAATAATATGATACAACACATGATCACATAAATAAATTAATAAAATACGATAACACGAACGCTCTACTTATCGATATTTTTTCATCGGAAATCAAAGAAACCCAGTATCATAAAAGAAGTTGTTATCTCCTCTGGAAATTGAATGCCTTGATCGAGAAGGCGAAGGTCGTCGCAAACAGAACACAGAATCCAACAAGAACACCCGCAATGACCCCAACAAAGTCGAGCCTGAAACCGAAGTAGTCTTGGAGAAACTGTTCCACTGTCTGATCGGTGTCATCCAGTTTGTTCTGCAAGTCGCCGTATTGAGACACCAACAAACCGTACAAGGTCCACGAGACCGGACATGCCCAATAGTACCATATCCACCATATCGGTATCCTCTGTTAAAAAATTTAAAATAAAATCAGATATAAAGTATATACAAGCTTCATTTTCCATAGATTCAGAATTTTTTATTTAAAAAAGTTGGAATTGTTTATAGTGTACCGTTCGAGGAACGATGAATCCTGAGAAGAGGTTCCAAAGTCCATAGAACGCGGAGGAGATGATGGCAGCGATGTGGTGACTCGGTGACACAGCCACGGCCATCATGCCGTAGAAGGTGAAGTATAGTAGAGTGAAGTACATAAAGAAGACATTCCAAAAGAATTTCTCCGCGTTCCACTCAAACCCGATCATAGAATACACTATCACACTGTATATTATGGTTTGTAAGAGCACGTATGGAAGCTCAACTACAACCTGAAACGTCGTTAAAAGTTGATCACATATTTAAGACTAAGCGTTAGTTTTTTTTGGCCAACAACTAAACATTAGTTAAGGTACTAATAGTGTTTTGGTAAAAAAAAAGTATTAATAGTGTAATACCAGTAATATTTATAAGGTCTGTTTATGCAAGTAAAAAACTTATGGGACTACTAATTACACCTAATAAAATAAAAAAGATTAAGACAAATGAAGCTTTTTATTATATATTTATAAAAAAAAAACAAAAAAAAAACCTACTGCAAATCCTACGACTAATATCTACACCATCTTCTACGTAATATTTGTTAAGCAACTTCCCGGAAGAAAAACGCCCTAACTTTCCTCATCTCATTCAGAGTTTTTGACCGATATAAGCTTTCATGAACAACCAAATACAAATATAGACTGCATGAAAAAATAATTACAAATCTGAGGCAAACCGAGATGTGAAATCTCGGTTTGGATTTTTTTTTTTTTTTTTTTTTAGGGTTTAGGGTTTTTTAGTGCCCTAAACCCTAAAAAAAAAAAAAAAAAAAAATCCAAACCGAGATTTCACATCTCGGTTTGGATGAAAAAAATCCAAACCGAGATGTGAAATCTCGGTTTGCCTTACATTTGTAATTTTTTTTTCATGCAGTCTATATTTGTATTTGGTTGTCCATGAAGGCTTATATCAGTCAAAAACTCTCTCATTCACGTAGAATACATGAGTGGAATACATAAAAATCAAGGAAAATGAAGTTTTAGTTGGCTCTCAGCACACTGCTGTTTAAAGGATTACGACCTAATTCTGATTTTTTTGAATTAACGAGTTATATATTCTTAAATAGTATCACATTAGCTTTCCGTGGACAAAAACATCACTTAAATCGGATATATGTACATAAAGTTATGACATGTTAAAGTTGGCCTTGCATTGCAGTTGAGCTGCTGCGAACTGATCTTCGATAAGATGCCAGGGGTCGTTTGATCAAACCTGATATTCGATTAAGACACCATTTGAACCTATGTATTCGTAACTATTATTAGTATCAGTGATAATTTTTTCGAAATTTTTTAGAAGAATATAAGATGCCTTGCAATTCAGGTAACTATTGGGTACAAACATAAAGTTTCTGTATTATTACGAACAATTCTGCTAACAGCCTTAAACGACCTATTTTGCTTTGGTTTTTGGAAAATAGATTGTAAAACATCAAAGTATATTAAGTATATTTTCTACAGACACTAAGATCACATGAATCGGACTTATAGAGATGGAGTTATAATTAGTTGAAGTTTTCATTAAATCTGTTAGATCTGGACAGACATGTTTAAGGATATAAACCAGTTATTTCCAATTGAGCTTTGTAAGAAATAAGTAAACATGATTAAAGTGGGATACTTAAGCTTCTCATGGACATAAAGACCACCTATATGGAAATGTATAGAGAAACTTATAAATTCTAGAAGTTGTTTCTCCAAATATGTATGTTGCTATAATTTAATCCGAACAACTCTGTTAATTGACAAGAATGATCCGTTTCAGGTTTCTCTCCGAACAAATTAAGCATATTTATATTTCGTTGTATAAGCTTTTATGGACGTCAAGATCACTTAAAACATAATATATGTATTGAGGAAGTTATGATATGTTGAACTTTGCTCACTAATCTGAAATTCGGCAACGAATTGAAACAGAGAGTAACGAATTCTCGAGATTCGTTTGGAAAAAATCTGATATTTGTCATTTTCATCATTGGACTTCCAACTGAACCTTTCATCATAGGGATTACGACTTGAGATATGGACTCTGGTTTGGCTTGGATCTAGGAAAATGAATTTGGATGTAGATATTGAATATATCGATTAAGAGTTTGAGGTAATTGATCTGATCCTTACTCCTATTGTTCTTAAACTATCACAATAAGACAAAAAAAAAAACTATTATGAAATATTTTGTGTATGAAATATTTTACACTTTTTAAGATTAAGATCAAGTATTTGAAGTTTTGTTATGAATTCCGTATGTTTTGAGTATGATCGATTTTGCAGCACATTTCCTTGAGATATTTTGATAATACTTTGATGGAAAATGTGTCACTGGAAACCTATTTTATGAAGCCGACCTCTGTCAGTGACTCTGTACTCATAAATCTAGCTGAACCCTTACGAGGGCCCCTCCGACATATGCATACGAAAATCGATCACTTATGGTCGACCCATCATATATATATTGGCTTTATATCCTTCCAATGGGGTTTAACATTGGAGCCAACGTAGCGGCATATCTGGGCTCTGCATCATTCCAATGAGGTTTAAATTGGAGAGTTCCTGCAGGCATCATAGACGTGGTGAAAAGACCAGAGTAACCTCTAATTCTTTTATGCCATGTTCTGACTTTCGATTAAGTTCGAAAAATATGATTCTGAACTCTGACTATGTTCTGTTCTGACATTCAATTAAGTTTGAAAATTTTGTTTCTGTTTGACTTTTGACTCTGATCTATTTTTTAATATTGAAAAGTTCGCATTCTCTGTTCAACAACTAATTTTAATAATCTCTATTCCGTGGAAATTTTGGATGCTGCATTGTCTCTATTATAAGCTTATTGTTTACAATACGTGTTTGAGTCATTAACATTATTAATATGCCTAAAGGTTTGAATTGTGCAATGTTTTACCACGCTATACATCATTTTAAGTTTATTAGCATTATTTTTTCAAGTACTTGATCTAGTAGAAATAATATAAGGATTATTTACTAGGTTACTCTCCAGTAACTTACCCCTAATTCAACCCATCAGTTTCAAAAATAATTGATATGTATTATGGCTGCTCAGTATCTGAGGACGTTCTAAATAATATATGAAGGCACGAGATTTTGGATGATATCAAAGTGCGCAACGGAAGCATGAGTTTGAAGTGTTCATCATTGTGTAATTATTGATGTATAAAAATCTAATGAAAAGTATTATGACTCTTTGTATTTAAACTTGATTGATATTAGAGCGGTTTTTAAATTAAAAGCTACATTATTTGCCGGTTTATTATTAGTAATTAGCGGCCATTGCATCTAACTTTCATGGTTGATACCTGGCCAAAAGCATATGGAAATGCAGAGTACATTCCAGCGGCTCTTTCTCGATAGAAGACGGTCCGCTCAACGGATACAACTGGTTGCACGACTGTTGCATTTTGCACCCCAAGGAAGGTAGCAGCGGCGTACATGGATCCCATCGAATTAATAAGATCTTGTTGGCGATTTCTGCAACAACAAAACCGGTCGAAAAAATGGTGTTAAAATAAGAATGCAATATATTTGGAACATAAAATGGTAACTACTTACAGTTTCGAGCCGAGGTCCCAAAACATTGTCCCGAACATGATAGCTACGAACGTCGTAAAAAAGAGTCTGACGGCGGTGTACCTAGGGTTTCTCCAGTACGACCAGTTTTGCTTCAACAAACAAGCCAAGCACTGGACGCCGAATGACTGAGAATATTGCGTCGGGAAATAGAGGTCCGTCGAACCAGGAGTTGGTTTACTTAGATCCTTAATCAATTCCTTGTTCCTCCTGATCATAAACATTCTAATGTTAAAATCATAGCCATCATTGTTGTAGAATTCACAAATGACAGCAATTAAACCTTATACTGACATTTTTAAGTGTGCGTTACTAGAGTATTTTAGGACCCTGATTGAAAAAGAGGTACCTGTAAAGATCTGATTTTTTGTATATGTCGGTGAAGTCGACCCCCGATGCTAATTCCTGAGAAGATGCCGTGACTTCAAGCATCCAAGTTGCCGGGTTGTATCCATCTTTTATTTTTCTAACTCCTTCAACTCCCTTTTGGAATAAGAAAAAATTAGTACACTCAGCTACTCATTTTGAAGATCAATGTTTCGAATCTATAGAGAAAAAAAATGATTCTGGAATCTTACCTCGAAGTACTTGATGAGTTCAGAGGAGTTGCGGCCTAATGGACCGACGAATATCTCCTGCCCGCCTCTCTTCATTAAGAAAAGCTAATTGAATATGAAGCCAAACATCAGTACATGAAATATCCTTCATTATTAACTCCATGAATGGAGGGAACTGTGTGTTCTACCTCATCAAAGGCTTCGAATATGTCGATACTAGGTTGGTGGATTGTGCAAACAACTGTTCTTCCAGTATCCACCGTGTTTCTTACAGTTCTCATGACTATGGCAGCAGCTCGGGCATCCAGTCCCGATGTGGGTTCGTCCATGAAAATAATCGATGGGTTTGCCACTAGTTCAACGGCGATTGTTAGTCTTTTCCGTTGTTCGGTTGAAAGACCGTCAACTCCTGGTAAACCAACCAATGCTTCCCTCAATGGGTTTAGCTCCACAAGCTCCATGACTTCTTCAATAAACATCTAAAAGAAAGGTGTAGGGCAGTGTTCAAATTTTACCGACGAAATTTTATATTTTTCCCGACGATATATTAGTGTTGGTAAAAGTCATATGGTGTAGTGAGTTAAGTTTGGGAATTAGATATGAACCTTTCGGGTTTCTTCATCAACATCGGAGGATAAACGGAGCCAGGCAGAGTAGAGCAATGACTCGTAGACAGTAACATGAGGGGAGTGAATATCGTTCTGCTCGCAGTAACCCGAAATCCGAGCATAAGATTCTTGCTTCTTCGGATAACCTGAAATCATTATGTTACCTTCGATGTATCCTCCTGTCTTTCGACCAGCCAACACATCCATAAGTGTAGTTTTTCCCGCGCCACTAACACCCATCAGAGCCGTCAGAACCCCGGGCCTAAAACAACCACTGACACAATTTAGAAGCACCAATTTGTCCTCATGCACACCCTGTTGTTTCATCTCCTGCAAAAATCCGGGTACAAAATCAATTCAGGGATGAATTTTCGTCGGTAAAGGTTTTCACTTTAGTGACGTTTGTAACTTTGATAGAGTGGACTAAAAATGGTACAAGTTTGGTGCTTGTATTTACCGCAGGCATATCGACTGAGTAAATGATTTCATTGAAAGTGATGGAATGTGGCTGAAATGGTAACACCATTCCTCTTTTGCTATTGAATGAAGACCTTGAGGACCTTTGAGATGACAATTCAGGTAGTGATGTAGTGTCTTCAGAATCCCCGGACTTAACTGACCGCGACGTGCCAAATGCTGCAAATAACAAAGAACAATGTTCTAAATTAGAGAAAAACAAATTATTTCATTGTACAATTCAGCAATTTTACAAAATGAATACACTCACGATCGAGATAAGCCAAAGCAACTGAGAACCCGAAGTTGAAGAGGATGAGGAAACCAAACATCGCCCCCAAACCAATCCAGTACCAATATTCGTGCGGAAAGAAACCTCGAGACTTGAGGACCTGAATTCCCAGTGGTTCTGTTGTACCATTTGGAATCTGTATAACATGATGTACCGTTTAACTAATATTGAAGTGCAACCTCTAGATTCGTGGGTGACTGTTATGCACTAACGTATTAGTTTAGCCTAGTTAAATTGCGAGATTGCTATGGTATTTTAACAAAAGATGGAAGTTAGAGAGAAAAGAAAGAATACATGGCTCCAACTTTTCCCGAAGAACTCATTCACGACGATTGCATTCTGGCTATACATCAAAGGCGAACACCAATATCCCCAAATCCACCATTTCTTCACATCCTCTATGGTTATATTAAATTAAAGAGATTAGTTTGACATATTATTATTGATTAGTTGAAGAAATGAAGTTGTTATGTTTAATTTTCCTTACCTCGTGATAAAACGACTCCACCCAACGCGAAAAGCATGAGAAGCACTAAGGAACCAAAAGTGCTGGCTACGATCATGTCTCTACCTAGCGAGGCAATCAACCGAAACAGCCCAGAAGCCATCTGATTAACGAGAACAAGTAGTATGTACTGCTTAAGCAATCTGGAACACAAGGAAATAATAAGTTAACTTGTATAGGATGGGATTTTAATAGAACCATCTTTAAAACAATTTCACTTTTAGAGACAAACATTTTCTGTTGGGAAAAGCCATACTTCTAGTATCGAGTTTAAACAATGCTCATACCTAGCAACACTAGGATCGAAACCAATCACGTAGTATGTTGTAAACACCCACACCGCAACTTCCACGAATGAGATGGGGATTTTCAAGACCCACGTCGGAAGGGCGTAAGACCAAGATGGATAGAATAGAAGATCCCTTTGCTTGTAAAACACGGGAAGCTTCACAATCGTCATGGACAGCTCAGCCAATCCGTTGAACATGATCATGATGACGGCAAAGAACAGTGCACCCGTGTAAATCCCTCCATCGGTTACACTGTCTCGATGCATCTCAGTCCTTAGAAAGAGCGTCATTGTCACAAAAGCCACTATAGAAAGCTGAAACTCGCCAAAAAAAAAAAACATCAAATTGTGAGCAAACATACATTAAACTGCGACGACTCCTCGGCATTTTTCGACAAACTTATTTTGCGAGTAGTTGGTACTCACTTGGGTGAGCTTGAATATGTAGACAAAAGAGTTCCTTTTCATGAGCAACCACTCCCTTTCAATATTTGCTTTCAAGAGCTCTTTCTTCGGCACACCATACCTGTCGGTAGTTAAAGCAGCAGGGTGGTTTTTTGTCCGGTCAAACGGAGTCGATAGCTCTTTGCCAAGTTTTCTCCCAACATGAAATGACTGATAAGCCTCGGAGAACTCCTTAACTGTGACGAAACTGTAAGGCTCGTTTTTGTGGAACCAGTACTGCTGTTGGTCCTTCCACGATGTTACCTAGTACGAAAAACAAAACAGAGTTTAGTTGCTCGTCCTCCAAGCAAGGACTTATAAGAAGTGGTCAATTTTTTCTTACTTCCTGCAAGAAATCGGCGACTCCTTTCCTCTCGGGGCATTTGAATCCCATCGACTCAAAGAAATCTTGAACGAATTCCCGTGGGCCCTGGTACACGATCTGACCATCGGAGATCAAGATAATATCATCAAAGAGATCATAAGTTTCAGGTGCAGGTTGCAGCAGAGATATGACTGACGTTCCCTTCATGATGTGTATGTATTGTTTGAGCGAGTTCACTATCTGGTAAGTCGTCGAACTATCCAATCCAGTTGATATTTCGTCCATGAAAAGTGCCTTAGCCGGTCCAACAAGCATTTCACCTATACATATATATATATACCATGCCAAATTATAAGGCTTTGAACACATACTGATACAATTTTGTTTCGTGTTTTATAGGAAATAGCATCGCCTCGCCAATTTAGAGGAAGACGCAAAGAGGCGTCATCTCTTCAGGTGTATGGCGACGGTAATCAGAACCGACCCTTTGATTAGCATGGTATGAAGTGTAGCTTCAGGCGGCGCTTTTTATGGTCATTTTGTAAGTGCATAGTGTTATGTTGTACAGGAGTATAGAAGCAATAAAATAAAAGGATTCGACTCGAATTACTTGGAATGATTACTTGGAATGCGAAAAAAAGAAGATATTGTTTACAACTGTGTGGACACAGAAGAAAATGCTGAGATAGAAAAAGATAATGTTGAGACAGAGGAGTCAAGACTAGAGTTGTTGAAGACTGAAATTGTTAACATAGTAAGAAGTGTTGCTGACATAATGAGTTGTACCATATTAGTGTTGAATTTAAGTACCGAGACAATATTTTGTTAAACTATTTTAGGTTAAGTTTGAGTTAGTTGTTGTTGAGTTAAGTGTCAATTTTTAAAAAAGAAGTTATATTGTATTTAGGAGCAGTGGTAGGAGAGATTTACCTCTGTTATTTGAAGAAGTTATTGTACAGTAGTATATGTAATGTAACGGACCGGCGGTCGGACCGCGAACCGAGCATATCAGCAGTCCGATTCTGGTAAATTATAAGACTGCACAGTTGAACCGGTTTGATACGGTCAAACCGGACCCACCGTAACAGTAAAGATCATACTTTTTTTGTCAAGAAAATATTAATCGGGTATAGTTGGATTCGAACCTCCGACCTATGCTAGATAAAACGTAGTGCTACCACCAAGCTACATGTCTGAATGTTGATGAAAGGACAGACTAATAAATGTTACCAAGATTTCTAAATCCTAATAATGTAATCAACAATGGAACTGGGTTGAACCGGGTTGGACCGGGAACCGGTCACCTTTCCAATTCAAGACCCGGTCCGGTTTTCAAAACACTGGTCTGTGACTGAATCAAATGAATGAAACAAAGAAAAACAATGGCACTTGCTAGTTTAAAGTCTTGTTGCATAATTCGATAATGTTTGTCTATTATTATGTTGATTAGATTCTTGATTGCAATTTAAAGATTAAACATTTATAAGATTGGTCAACATGAGTTTTGTGTATGTTTACACATCAGTTCTGATCTACACTATTCTAAGCGTCGCCTAAACTCAATTTCTTGTGGTGAGTATTAATGTCTCAATTTCAAAACTTACCAGTGGTGACGCGCTTTTTTTGTCCTCCGGAGATGCCCCGAATCATCTCACTACCAACCATGGTATCCGCGCAGGCTTCTAGTCCTAGTATCTGTCAGAATCGGTGCCGGAATACTAATTTAATTCGAAATCAATTTAAAAAACTGCTTGAACATAAAAGAATGATCAATTCTATGATGATACCTTGAGTACGTAATCCGTGACGACATCGGCATTCTGACCTTTCGCGACCATAGCCTTCAGAAATACCAAATGGACAACATTATAATGCCAATCAGATCACTCATATTTCGACATAACATTTCAATGATATGATAAAAGCGAACTGTGAACTTGTTTACCTTCATGTAAACATCGATATCAGGGTCGGGTTTTATACTAGCAGCCTTTTCTCGTCTCGCTAGCTCTTCTAACATATCTGCAGTTTCCAAACCAAACCGAGAACAGTTGAGTTTGTCATACAATAATAAAAGGTAATGAAAATAACAAAAAAAATATCGAATTAAACGGACCGTATCGGGATCCAACACCCTGGGTTCGAGCTGAGAAAGCTAGAGTTTCCCTCACGGTCATCTCGCCGATGTGGAGATCGTACTGACTGATATAAGCAGCAGTTCTTTGCGGCACGAACTCGCTCATGGCATGTCCATTGTATGTCACATTTCCTGAAGTCTAATAAAAACAGAAAAATTATCAAAATTTAGAGACATATTCAACTTCCAATCCCGAATCTTAGATGAATAAGAAGAGCTCGATTTGTTAGAGACGGACCTTCAGCTCGGAATCGAACTTTCCGGCTAAAGCCAATAAAAGTGTGGTCTTTCCAGAGCTTGGAGGACCCAAAAGTAGTGTCATTCTGCAGATTTAAATTATGTGGATTCTCAGTTAATTCTAAGATCGTCAAATTTGCTTAAGGAAATTTAATTTAAGTAGCATGACGTGAACATTAATTTTAAAATCGTCATCACCTGCCGGGTTTGATGATTCCGCTCACATCGTGAAGAATTGATATGTTCTTCTTTTTAGTTCTAAGTATGTGGATATAATTCAAGAACCCCTACAACAAACACATTCAAATTAAATCATCTCACTATACTTCTGACAATATTATTGATTGCAAAGTAGGCTGGGGTGTTACTATGTCTAAAATATAGATTTGGACCTAAAATTCAATACATATGACATCAATTACAACTGTTTGTTTAATTAAGTTTAAACACATCTAATATATATGATTGGATATACTAGCGCTACAAGAAAAGTTGCAATTACACACTAAAAAATCTCGTGTAATATACATACAGATCAACTGAAAACTATGCATTTTTTATTTCATTCGGACCCCAGTACACCAAATAACAAAAGGTTTTGAACTTCCAACCTTGGATATTAAAAGCACGCATCATAACCAACTGAACTATACAACTCTAAATACATTAATAAAGTGCTAACACTAAGTTTTGAATGCTCGACTTCATGTGACAAAGACATACCAGCTCAACTACATAACATTTTGATTATGTGGTTTGAGCATTATATATAATATAAAAACTAAAATAAACAAACTTTATCTCATTCTAAATAATTGATTCGCACTTTACACAGTATAATATTTTTTAAAAAAATATAATTAATAAGTAAATATAATATATATTCGTAAAAAACCTTCAACCATATATTAATTTTCTAATTTATTAAATTCATTCAACCTAATTTAAAAAAAAAATGCAATAAATTATTATATATGTATATTAGAAAATATAAATTCTTCAAGTATAATACATTTTGATATGTACATATTAATTGATTCTTACATTATATTCTAAAATGTTCATACAAGCCGTAAACTCATATTCTCAAAACCACTATATCCTAAATCATAAATCAATATGTCCTAAACATAAGACCACTACACCCTAAACATAAAACCAATATACATTACCATTATCTTAAATCAATATACTATAAACCATAAACCAATACACCCAAAATAACTAAATCTTAATCTACTGTATGAAGAACTAACAATAGAACTAACAATGGCCGACAAAATCTGACTTAAAGTAAGATATAATTTGTTCATGTTGCTTAAACTTTGTTATTTGAAAAATATTATTAATTTAATAATTACCTCAAATATATTGAAGGTGAAATTAATGACTGTCGGCAGTGCCCTGCTTCCCACGTAAGTCTCGGCTTCGACGTTCAAATGATCATATCTCACTTCAATTGTGGGAAGTTCGATCCCAACCCTGTTATATATTCTCAATATTATCAAGTGATGACGTACATTAGCAAAAAAAAAAAAAAAAAAAAAAGTGATGACGTGTTTAGATAATAAAATTTATTAATTCCTAATATATTTTATTTTCTAATATCATGCATGTTTTTTTTTCTAATGTGATATTTATTAATATTGCAATGATATTAATTACCTATCGATTCGATCCTTGAGCTTCAAGAGAAACCTCTCATTGTCTTCTTCAGCGACCTTGACAAGCTTCTCGAGCAGACTCCTCCGTTCATGGAATCCAATGTTACACAACTCAACCTCGTTAAACATACCGCTTGACGTCACCAGTATCCCCTTTCTAAGCCTATCATACGTCGGCAGCTTCTCAAGCGCCGCCCATTTTAGAGCCTCCTCGTCGTCGTCCTCCTCCCTGGACGACCGCGAGAACGCCTCCGCTGCCCCGTTGTGCCGCCACGAGGAGCTTTTTCCGGTGACCCTCAAGCTCGCGCTAGCTCTGTATATGTCTCCGCCATCCATTACGGCGTACGTGTCGCGCTCTGCAGTGGTGCAGAAATGGCACGCTTCTTATACTTAATTAAGATCATGAAAGGAAGTTAATTATAATGGAGATGATTTGGTTTCTGGTTATGGATATGAATATGGATATGGATATGGAAGATGGAAGATGGGAAGCAGCAGCAATGAAGAGGTGGAAGAGAAGAGTTGGGAGGTGCAAATTAATATGGCTTTGTATATTCATGGTGCTGCCTTTTTTGGATAGGAGGAATACTCATAATTCAATACTCTTAATTGATTTATTTTTGTATTTGTGAGCACATGCAGTGCAGTTAAATTAGAGTGGATTTTTTTAAAATGTAGAATTTTATGCAATTAGTTAAGTAAAAAATGTCAAATTATTTACTGAAGTATAAATTCATTTTTTTTTCTAAAATTAATTTCATATAGATTTCATTCTTAAACTATCTTAAAGAAATTGATTCATCAGGTTAAAATATCTTAAAGAATTAGAACGGATTTGTTTAGACTTCAAAAAAATTCCATTGCCCTTATTTTATTTTGCATACAAAAAATAACTTTAATACAATATTAAATTTACAAAATTAGCTTCTATTTTTTTTCTCCAAATATCCGAACATTTCTTAATGTTGTTGCAATTGAACCCAATAGTTATAGAATAACAACTTTAAAATATATAGAAAGTTCTGGGGTTGCAAGCACTTTTGGAACTTGCATTTGTTTGTGTATTGGTAAAAGCATGAAACAACAGAGGTTATAATTGAAATGGCTACACTGAAAAACTAATTCTCAAAATAAGCTTATATTAATTGTATGACATTCTAGCCATCTTATAATTTCTGTTTTTTTTTTTCTTACATAGCAATCCATATACTCATACATTTATATTTTATATCCCAACTTCTTATTTTTATACAGTTTGGCCTTATTTTTTTAGTTTTTTTTAAATAACCAGATTTTAAAAATTAATTATAAAAAAATCAAAACCTAAACAAGATTCAATAATTTGATCAAATATATAAAAAAAACTATAATTGATTTTATTTTTTAGTTTTTTCATATTAAAACAATTTTTATTTTTACTTATTTTTTTCACTTTTTTTTTTCTATCAAACTCTCAAATATCATTTTACCAAAAAAAAAATTCAAACCCACAAATGACCAAACAATTCTTAATAAACTCATTTATATCTCTAAAAGTATGGTTGACATGATTCAGTAGAAAAAGGGCATTCAGCGTGCAAGTGTATTATAATCGAGAGCATGTTATCACTAATTTCAATCATTTACGTGTTCTTCACGTTAGAAATTGTCTTTAGTGTTTTAACTAAAAAAAATTAACAAAAATAATTCTTACTTTCAAAAAACTTTCGGCTAGGTATTTGCTTCAAATAAAATTTAGTTAGCTATTTGGATTTTTGAGAAAACTTCACCAAGCTATCTGATATTTAACCGTATAACTTTAAATCTGCTCAGCTAAACCGCATTCATATGACTATATAATAAAGTTACTTAATTGGCTAGCTATCTAGCCACCAATTTTATTTTATTAATTTGCCCAAATCTAGCCACGAATTTTAAAATAATAATATATTAAACATTAGTAGTATGTTGTAGGAGTACACTGTCAATACGAATAAAAAATATTTATGACCGGCGCTTTAATTTTATGAGCTGATTTTATGCGAATTGAAATTAATATATATGTGAAACAAACATGTTACGGATGCTGGCATCAGGAAGAATGTCCCTCCTAAAGATTAAGACCACCCGGCAGGAAACAAAACAAAAAAAAATTGTTCATATGATCATTTCGTTGCTTCTTCGACCATCAATGATGCCACCCAAGTCTGGATGATAGAGTATGATAGAATAGTATGCTTTATGATATGGTTATATTAGTCCTCCATGTATAGGAGTCTTACATTAGAATCCTATATATAGGACCTCACATTTTGCAGTTCAAATCACTTTAAGCATTCAATACAATATGTTCAACATTAGTATTGCTTTGCTTACAAGCTTCTCTCCTACACATCTCATTCACTCACAATGGACTCCAAGCTTGAAAGATGTCGTTTCGTGTAATCTCCGTTTCCGTTTGTTTATGCCGTTTAATTAATTTAAGAATGATTAATGGGAATTATGTAGTGTTTTGAAATGAGGTCTGCTTCACTTAACTAAGCGATGGCTATAAACTGTACATGCCTAGTACTTAGTAGTAGAAGAGAGCACAACATATGGAAAGATAAGATTAACTCAAACAAACTTTAACTTTCTTCTGAAGAAATATCATTCTACATACGTATAAATATGATACAACGTCACAAGATCATATAAATACGATAACACGGACGCTCAACTCTATCGACATTGCTTTCATCGGAAATCAAAGAAAACCAGTATCAATTCTACTATAACATAAAAGCGGTTGTTATCTCCTCTGGAAATTGAATGCCTTGATCGAGAAGGCAAAGATCGTTGCAAACAGAACACAGATTCCAACAACAACAGCCGCAATGACTCCAATGAAGTCGTGCCTGAAACCGAAGTAGTCCCGAAGAAACTGTTCCACTGTCTGATCAGTATCATCCAGTTTGTTCTGCAAGTCGCCGAATTGAGACACCACCATACCGTACAAGGTCCACGATACCGGACATGCCCAGTAGTACCATCTCCACCATATCGGTATCCTCTGTTAAAAAAATTAAAATCAAATCATATATAAAATATATACAAGCTTCATTTTCCATAGATTCAGAAAATTTAAAAATTTAAAATGCAGTTGTTTATAGTGTACCGTTCGAGGAACAATGAATCCTGAGAAGAGGTTCCAAAGTCCGTAGAACGCGGAGGAGATGATGGCAGCGATGTGGTGATTCGGTGACACAGCCACGGCCATCATGCCATAGAAGGTGAAGTATAGTAGAGTGAAGTACATAAAGAAGAGATTCCAAAAGAATTTCTCCACGTTCCACTCAAACCCGATCATAGAATACACTATCACGCCATATATTATGGTTTGTAAGAGCACGTATGGAAGCTCAACTACAACCTGAAACGTCGTCAAAATTTGATGATATATTCAAGACTTATATGTCTGGACTAAACATTAGTTAAGGTACTAATAGTGTAACTAAGTCCTTGAAATTATACCTGGGCAAAAGCATATGGGAATGCAGAGTACATTCCAGCGGCTCTTTCTCGATAGAAGACGGTCCGCTCAACAGATACAACTGGTTGCACGGCCGATGCATTTTGCACACCGATGAAGAGAACAGCGGCGTACATGGATCCCATCGCATTAAGAAGATCTTGTTGCCGATTTCTGCAATAACAAAAAAATAGTCAAAAGATATGGCGTCGAAACAACGCAATATATTTGGAAGATAAGATGGTAAATACTTACAGTTTTGAGCCGAGGTCCCAAAACATTGTTCCGAACATGATAGCTATGAATGTCGTAAAAAGGAGTCTGACGGCTGTGTACCGAGGGTTTCTCCAGTACGACCAGTTTTGCTTCAACAAACAAGCCAAGCACTGGACGCCGAATGACTGAGAATATTGTGTCGGGAAATAGAGTTCCTTCGAACCAGGAGTTGGTTTACTTAGATCCTTAATCAATTCCTTGTTCCTCCTGATCATAAACATTCTCATGTTATAGAATCTATTGCAAAGAGTTAACCCCAAAAATCATAGCCATCAAATATAAGCAAAATGATAGGTTACTGGTAAGACACACAGATGACAGCAATTAAATATTCTACTGACAATTTGAAGTGTGCGTTACTAGAGCATTTTATGTCCCTGATTGAAAAAGAGGTACCTGTAAAGATCTGATTTTTTGTATATGTCAGTGAAATCGACTCTCGATGCTAATTCCTGCGATGATGCCGTGACTTCAAGCATCCATGTTGCAGGGTTGTATCCATCTTTTATTTTTCTAACTCCTTCAACTCCCTTTTGGAATAAGAAAAATGACAAGTACACTCAGTTTGAAGATCGATGTTTCGAATCTATAGAGAGAAAAAATGATTCTTGAATCTTACCTCGAAGTATTTGATGAGTTCAGAGGAGTGGAGACCTAATGGACCGACGTATATCTCCTGCCCGCCTCTCTTCATTAAGAAAAGCTACAATTGGATATAAAACCAAATATCAGTACATGAAATATATATCCTTCATTATAAACTCCATGAATTAAGAAAATTGTGTGTTCTACCTCATCGAAGGCTTCAAATATGTCGATACTAGGTTGGTGGATGGTGCAAACAACTGTTCTTCCAGTGTCCACTGTGTTTCTTACAGTTCTCATGACTATGGCCGCAGCTCGAGCATCTAGTCCCGATGTGGGCTCGTCCATGAAAATAATCGATGGGTTTGCCACTAGTTCAACGGCGATTGTTAGTCTTTTCCGTTGTTCGGTTGAAAGACCGTTAACTCCGGGTAAACCGACCAATGCTTCCCTCAATGGGTTTAGCTCTACAAGCTCCATGACTTCCTCAATAAACATCTGGAGAAAAAAAGTGTAGCAGGACAGTGTTCAAATTTTACCTATGAAAATTTATATCTTTCCTGACGACATATCACTGTTGGTAAAAGTCAAAAGTAGTAGTGAGTTAAGTTTGGGAATTAGATGGAACCTTTCGGGTTTCTTCATCAACATCGGAGGGTAAACGAAGCCAAGCAGAGTAGAGCAATGACTCATAGACAGTAACATGAGGGGAGTGAATATCGTTCTGCTCGCAATAACCCGAAATCCGAGCAAAAGACTCTTGCTTCTTCGGGTAACCGGAAATCATTATGTTACCTTCGATGTATCCTCCTGTCTTTCGACCAGCCAACACATCCATAAGTGTAGTTTTTCCCGCGCCACTAACACCCATCAGAGCCGTCAGAACCCCGGGCCTAAAACAACCACTGACTCGATTTAGAAGCACCAATTTGTCCTCATTCACACCTTGCTGCTTCATCTCCTGCAAAAAAAAATCGGGTACCAAATCAGTTCGGGGACGAAGTTGCGTCGGTAAAGGTTTTCAGTTTAGTGACAGAATGTTTTGGTTGGTACAATCATTTTCAAGTAGTGGACTAAAGATGGTACAAGTTTGGTGCTTGTATTTACCGTAGGCATATCGACTGAGTAAATGATTTCATCGAAAGTTATGGAATGTGGTTGAAATGGTAGCACCATTCCTCTTTTGTTATTGGACTCGGCAGCAATTCGCGGTCTTGAGGACCTTCGAGATGACAATTCGGGTAGTGATGTAGTGTCTTCAGAATCCTCGGACTTAAATGACTGTGACGTGCCAAATGCTGCAAACAATAAAGAACAATGTTCGTAAATTGCAATTTTTTTTTATAAAAACGTTCTTTTGTTTATAAGTCAGCAATTTTACAAAAAACAACATTACACTCACGATTGAGATAAGCCAAAGCAACCGAGAACCCGAAATTGAAGAGGATGAGGAAACCGAACATCGCCCCCAAACCAATCCAGTACCAATACTCGTGCGGAAAGAAACCCCGAGACTTGAGGACCTGAATTCCAAGTGGTTCTGTTGTACCATTTGGAATCTGTATGACATAATGTACCATTAACTCAATCAAATTTTTAACAAAAAAAGGTTAATTACCAAAAGATGGAAGTTAGAAGAAACGAGATAGTACATGGCTCCAACTCTTCCCGAAGAACTCATTCACAACGATTGCATTCTGGCTATACATCAAAGGCGAACACCAATACGCCCAAATCCACCATTTCTTCACATCATCTTATGGTTATATCAAATTAAAGAGATTAATTTGATATATTATTGATTAGTTGAAGCAAGTTGTTGTGTCTAATTTTCCTTACCTCGTGATAAAACGACTCCACCCAATGCGAAAAGCATGAGAAGCGCAAAGGAACCGAAAGTATTGGCTATGATCATGTCTCTACCTACCGCCGCAATCAACCGAAACAGCCCAGACGCCATTTGATTTACGAGAACAAGTAGTATGTATTGCTTAAGTAATCTGCAACAAAAGAGAATAATAAGTTAACATGTAATGATGTATACCATATTGAAAAGAATTTCACTTTTAGCGACAAAAAAATTATGTTGCGAAACAATGCTCATACCTTACAACACTAGGATCGAAACCAATCACATAGTATGTCGTAAACACCCAAACCGCAACTTCCACGAATGAGATGGGGGTTTTCAAGATCCATGTTGGAAGGGCGTAAGACCAAGATGGATAGAATAAAAGATCCCTTTGCTTGTAAAACACGGGAAGCTTCGCAATTGTCATGGATAGCTCAGCCATTCCATTGAACATGATCATAATGACGGAAAAGAACAGTACACCAGTGTAAATCCCTCCATCGGTTACACTGTCTCGATGCATCTCAGTCCTCAGAAAGAGCGTCATTGTCACAAAAGCCATTATAGAAAGCTGAGACTCGCCAAAAAAGAAAAAACATCAAATTGTGAGCAAACACATTGAAAAACCGAAGTAAGGGGAAAAAGTAATTGGTACTCACTTGGGTGAGCTTGAATATGTAGACAAAAGAGTTCCTTTTCATGAGCAACCACTCCCTTTCAATATTTGCTTTCAAGAGCTCTTTCTTCGACACACCATACCTGTCGGTAGTTAAAGCAGCAGGGTGGTTTTTTGTCCGGTCAAACGGAGTCGATAGCTCTTTGCCAAGTTTTCTCCCAACATGAAATGACTGATAAGCCTCAGAGAACTCCTTAACCGTGACGAAACTGTAAGGCTCGTCTTTGTGGAACCAGTACTGCTGTTGGTCCTTCCTCGATGTTACCTAGTACGAAAAACAAGACAGTTTAATTGCTTGTCCTCCAAGCAAGGACTTATAAGAAGTGATCAATTTTTTCTTACTTCCTGCAAGAAATCGGCGACTCCTTTCCTCTCGGGACATTTGAATCCCATCGATTCAAAGAAATCTAGAACGAGTTCCCGTGGGCCCTGGTACACGATCTGACCATCGGAGATCAAGATAATATCATCAAAGAGATCATAAGTTTCAGGTGCAGGTTGCAGCAGAGATATGACTGACGTTCCCTTCATGATGTGTACGTATTGTTTGAGCGAGTTCACGATCTGGTAAGTCGTCGAACTATCCAATCCAGTTGATATTTCGTCCATGAAAAGTGCCTTAGCCGGTCCAACAAGCATTTCACCTAATATATATACCATGCCAAATTATAAGGCTTTGAACAGATACTGATACAATTTTGTTTCGGTTTGTATAGGATCGTTGCCAATTTAGAGGACGACGCAAAGAGGCATCATCAGAACAGTTTGAACTGACACTTAAAAAAAGAGTCCCCTCATCATATGGCGACGGTAATCAGAGCCGAACCTTTGATTAGCAATCGGGAAACTTCAGGCGACGCTTTTTTACAGTCATTCCAAGCGTCGCCTAAACTCAATTTTCTTGTAGTGAGTTTCAATTTCAAAACTTACCAGTGGTGACGCGCTTTCTTTGTCCACCGGAAATGCCCCGAATCATCTCATTACCAACCATAGTATCCGCACAGACTTCTAGTCCTAGTATCTGTCAGAACCGCGGCCAAAATACGAATTTAATTCGAACTCAATTTAAAAAACTGCTTGAACATAAAAGAATGATCAATGTCTATGATGATACCTTGAGTACATAATCTGTGACGACATCGGCATTCTGACCTTTCGTGACCATAGCCTTCGGAAATGCCCAATGGACAAAAATATAACATGCCAATCAGATCACTCAAAATTTCGACATAACATTTCTATGATATGATTGAAGCTAACTGTGAACTTGCTTACCTTCATGTAAACATCGATATCAGAGTCGGGTTTTATACTAGCAGCCTTTTCTCGTCTCGCTAGCTCTTCTAACATATCTGCAGTTTCCAAACCAAACCGAGAAAATTTGAGTTGTCATACAGTATTAAGAAGCAATGGAGAAGAAGATAAAAAAAAGGGTGGAGCAATATGGGAAGAAAGATATAATTGATAACACAGATTATCAATTCATTTCTTGTTATAATTATTATTATTATGATTATTATTTTCTAAAAACGTGATCACACATGTCAATTTAATGAGATAATTAACAGCAAGTTAACGTAATGTCATTTTAGTATCTTATGCAAACATATTGTACATTTTAAACATATTAGTCCATAAACAATCTTTACAAACATATTGTATATTTTAAAACATATTAGTTCATAAAACTATCTTTTTTCAAACGTGTTGCATGTTTTATTGACTTTTCTTACCGGGAAATAACAAACAAACAAAAGAGAACTAAACGGACCGTATCGGGATCCAACACCCTGGGTTCGAGCCGAGAAAGCGAGGGTTTCTCTCACGGTCATCTCGCCAATGTGGAGATCGTACTGGCTGATATAAGCAGCGGTTCTTTGCGGCACGAACTCGCTCATGGCATGTCCATTGTATGTCACATTTCCTGAAGTCTAATAAAAACAGAAAAATTACCAAAATTTAGAGACGTATTCAACTTCCAATCCCGAATCTTAGATGAATAAGAAGAGCTCGATTTGTTAGAGACGAACCTTTAGCTCGGAATCGAGCTTGCCGGCTAATGCCAATAATAGTGTGGTCTTTCCAGAGCTTGGAGGACCCAAAAGCAGTGTCATTCTGCAGATTTAAATGATGTGGATTCTTCGTTAATTCTAAAATCGTCAAATTTGCTTAAAGAAATTTAAGTAGCATTACGTGAATTCTTAGTTAATTTTAAAATCGTCATCACCTGCCGGGTTTGATGATTCCGCTCACATCGTGAAGAATTGATATGTTCTTCTTTTTAGTTCTAAGTATGTGGATGTAATTCAAGAACCCCTACAACAAACACATTCAAATTAAATCATCTCACTATACTTTCGACATTATTGCATGCAAAGTAGTAACTATGTCTAAAATATAGATTTAGACCTAAAAGTCAATATATGCGACAACTCTTTGTTTAAATAAATTTAAACATCGAGCATCTACAATTGTTTTACATAAATTGTATTATTTAAACATGTCACGTAGACATTTATGTACACTTTAAATAATACGTAAAGTTAAGATATACAATTTTTGCATTCCGATCGTTTTACTTAACTATATTCCTTAAATATATTTTATTATTAAAATTTTCAATAATCACCAATAAGATATTAGCATTATAAGATGAATTAATTTATAATAAAAAATTAGTTACGTAATACATAGTGCATTCCTTAAATTTAAGGAATATGTTATGTAAAAATAGGTGGGTCCACATTCCACTGTAGCGTATTTTTATACATTTTGCATAAAATATATTTTTAACGCATATTTAACCCTCATTTAAATATTACCATTGTGATGCTCTTATATATGATTGGATATATTGAGTACAATACAAATATATGTTTAACTCATATTTAACCCTCATTTAAATATTACCATTGTGATGCTCTTATATATGATTGGATATATTGAGTACAATACAGACTGAATTATATGGCAGATCACTTTTCAAGTGAAAATTGTTAAGTAGGTTTAGTGTTTACATAAAACCAATATAATTACAATAAGTGTTACATTCATTTTGGAGGCTTTTTGTTAAATACTTTTTGAATTTTTTTTGGATAGATTTGTTGTTTACAACATGATAATTATGACAAGTATTTCATTTTTTTTAAACATTTTTTTTATTTTAATTATATTAATAATTTGATGTAAACACCACACTACTACGCAATCTTTTCCTTTTTAAGGCTCAAACTCAACTTGTTTCTGAACTTGCAAATATGGAATCAGATATTTTAGGCCATGATTTACGAAATCTCTATATATTTTATTCTATTTGGGTCAAAGATACGGTTGGAAACAGATCTAAATTATTTTTCCGAGACTATTAAAAAAATTGCTTCAAGATTAGAATATTATAATTTTTTATTGGGTCAAAACATTGTATCCACAAATATACACACATTATAGGTAACCTAAAAGTCACCACAAATTTGATTCATGGTGACAATACAAAAGTGGTTAGTTAAAGTACACTTTGAAAATGACTCGTAAATTGACGATGAATTGAATCAAAGTTATTCTTGGCAAAATAAAAAATCAAAGTTATTGTTAAAAGAATTCAGAATACCTTCATATTTCATTATAAATATACATATCTAATACTCTCCTATAGTCAATAAGGCTAATTTGATCACCGAGTTAATTAACATTATTAATCAATATATTAATGAATAAATAAATAAATAAATAAATAATATTTTTAACATTATCATTCATACATCAACTCTTTATGTCAGGTCTTTTATGATTACCCCTTTTAACTATTCTTATTATATATATATATACTCGATCCTCGTAAAGGAAAATAGAACATCCATTTGATAGAACCTATATGCAAACAAATTCAAAACAGCCTATATTAGCTTTATTAATTGGGTATAATTTTATAAATAAATAATTGCAATGAATATTTATGTATTAGATAAATAGATGTCCATTATCTTCAACCACTTTAAACTTGGGCCAAAAAGAAACAATTTTGACTAATTTCACCAATATATATGAACAACAAACAATAAATTTAATGGCCGACAATATCTGAAATTGACATATAACTTATAAGTTAATAATTTGTACTTTAGCGTTAAATAACTAAATATTCATGTTTCTTTGTTATTAGAAAAGGATTATTAATTTAATAATTACCTCAAATATATTGAAGATGAAATTAATGACGGTCGGCAGTGCCCTGCTTCCCACGTAAGTCTCGGCTTCCACGTTCAAATGATTAAATCTCACTTCAATTGTGGGAAGCTCTATCCCAACCCTGTTATTATTTTCAAGCCAATTAATTAATTAGACATTGGCCAAAAAAATAATTAATTAGACAAAAATATATTATCAATGTTATCAAGTAATAATAATAATAATTAAAGTGATGACGTGCCCCAAAGGCCATACGATTATCTTTAAGGGTGTCGTGTAGTCGACCTAAAAATGACCTAAGATGTTAATTATTAAAAAAAATTTATATAATAGGCTCTAACCTCAATGTATAATATTTTAATATAATGTACATAGGGACATAAGAGCATCGTCATTAATAAGGATTTTGTTTTCAGTTGACGTAAAATCTGTTTTGATCCACGTGAAATTTTCGGTGTTGAGACTTGAGAGTATGACACAATAATTCATAATTTAAATGGTGATATCTTTAACAAGGAAAATTGATGTGATGGAACTTCGTTGGAATAAAATATAGATGATTAAAGTCGCCGATGCAACGAAAAAATATATATTTTTATACGAATATTATGTTGATTATCTTTTATTATAATAATAAATTATGAAATATACATATATATATATATATATATATTATATAAATAATAAAAATAACAATATTACATTATAATAAACAATAAATATAATTTTCACCAAAAAAACAATAAATATAATATAAAATATTTTATTTATTTAATAAATAATAATAAAATTTCTAATTTTCCTTAATATTAACGTAATATCGCATTATATTTATTTTTAATGTAATGAATTATGTTGAATGCAATTTAGACAACGTATTACATTATTTGACAAAAAAAACAACATAACGTGGATGTAATGAGAACGTTAAATGGAATTACATTTCATTTTACATCCATTCAAATAAGGAGTTCAACCACCGTTGAAAGAAATATATAGACAATTTATCAAAACTTTTTACTGGTATTTTATATTTTTAACCTAAATTAGTTACTAACTTACCGTCCAAATCTTACGGTGAAATCATAACATGCATATTTTACCCAATGTATTATAATAATAATAATAATAATTACCTATCAATTCGATCCTTGAGCTTCAACAGAAACCTCTCATTGTCTTCTTCAGCAACCTTGACAAGCTTCTCCAGCAGACTCCTCCGTTCATGGAATCCAATGTTAGACAACTCAACCTCGTTAAACGCACCGCTTGACGTCACCAGTATCCCCTTTCTAAGCCTATCATACGTCGGCAGCTTCTCAAGCGCCGCCCATTTCAGAGCTTCCTCGTCGTCGTCGTCCTCCCTGGACGACCGCGAAAAAGCCTCCGCCGCCCCGTTGTGCCGCCACGAGGAGCTGTTTCCGGCGGCCCTCAAGCTCGAGCTAGCTCTGTATATGTCTCCACCCTCCATTACAGGGTAGAAAATATATTTATCTCTACTATATTTTATTTATTGTATAGAAATGGTGAGTTTTTTCTTAAGTGAGAGAAAGCTATTAATAATAATGGAGATTTGGTTTCTGGTTATGGATATGGAGATGGGAAGCAGCAATAATGAAGAGGAATAAGAAGAGTCGGGAGGTTTATATAACGAGTGCAGGTGGAAAGATGGGTTTGTATTCATGGTGCTGCCTTTTTTGGATGGGAGGAATAGGGTTACTCATAATTCAATATCATGAAATCTTAATTTATTTATTTTTGGATTTGTGAAGCACATGCAGTTAAATTCGATTGGATTTTTTAGATTTAGATTTGATGTATCTAATAATTATAATATTTAAGGAAGTGAAGAATGTCAAATTATTTACTGAAGTATTCATTTATTAATTTTTTTTCTATTTTACTAAAGGTAATTTCATCTATATCTCATTATTAAAGTTTTTTTTTTAAAGTTCCGTTGGCCTTACTTTATTTTGCATCCAATATAAAATGCAATGCAATTTAAAATTTACAAAACTAGCTTATATTTTTTTCCAGGCCGGCCCAAGAGAGACTGGGGCTAGGGCTGGCGATGGTGAGGGTATGGTGCGAATAGAACTAATATCATGACCATACCATATTTTTTTCACTCATACCATAACCATAACTACTGCGGTTATGATTCTTCATACCATAACCATAACTATGGTTTTTAACCACGATTAAACCATTTAACCACAATCATTCAAACTAATAGAACATCATTGTTTCATACAAGAAAAGTAAATACACATTCATTGTTTCATACACGAAATCCAAATTAAACATATAACTTCATTGTTTTACTCAATTAAAAAAACACATCTTCAATTGGCTATCACTTGCGATCATTGTCATTCGCCATCACTTACAATCGTGGTTGCCTAATAATAAGAAATATAGACAAAAAAATAGCGGGTGGGAAAGGGAACAGAATAAGAATTATAATATTTTAATAATAATTAAAGTATAATAATAATGTATATATATAACAATATAGGTATTAGTAATATATATATATATAGAGGTGATGGTTATAACCGCGGTTATAGACTGAATACCATAACCACAACTATAACAATTGCAGTTACAGGATTCATCACCATAACCGCCCCTCACCGTAATGGTGCGGTTAACCATTGCGGTAAATGGTGCGAATAACCATGGTTATTTGATTTTCACCGTACCATTGCCGGCCCTAACTGGGGCCTAACGTAAAAATTTATTTTGGGGCCTTATAGTTGACTCAACAAATAATAGTATAATTACTTAGATTGATTATAATTAAGTTAACTTTATCACTAGCCTAGAAATAATAGAAAGTGATTTTATTTTTTTTCTGAACATAACAGTTTTTTTATTATATGTTGAAGTGAACTTATATAATAGTATATATATGAGGCCTCTTTTTCTTGGGGCTTAAAGCCCTAGCTTTAGTTGCCTTACCCATGGGCCGGCCCTACTTTTTTCCGAATATCCAAAGAGTTATTAATGTTATTGTTGGAAAAATTGGGCTTTAATTATTTAAATTATAATTAAGCTATTTTTGGACTGATTTTGAATGTTTTTACTCAAGCCCAATTTTTTTAAGAATGAAAATGGTGAAATGTTTGTACCTATCGAATGGTTGAAGTCTCATCCCCATTCTCCTCTCCTATATAAAGTAGTCTCCCCATTCACTTTTTTGCATAATGGAAAATGTGATATCTTCTTTTTGGTTGAGTATCCAATATTTTTCGGAATCCATACTTTTGGAATCCTAGTAATGATTTTTTTCTCATATGTTCTTCGTGTTGACGAATTGCAGAGTTCTTCTTAGGTTGGTTTTGACTTATGTCGTGTTCAACATTTCTAGTCATTTTTTTTCATTGTTTGAGTTTAGATATTGAGTTCGGTTCGGTCGAACATGTTGCATTCATAACACGATTCGATGACACTGTTGAATCCTGGGAGGTAATTGCCCCTTATATAAACCCCTTTGCATAACCTGAGGGTGGGGAGGGGCGAAATTGCCTTAAGTAGACCGTGATCAGCATGGAGCTCAGTATAAAAATACGTATTCATTTCGTGTCGATTTTACGTATAATTTCGGTGTTGCCTATATATTGCATGTGAATAGGCATAATACTTGTAAGTACCCGAATTTAGAATATTGCATTTTGGTCATTGGACTTTTTATATTTGTATATTTACCCTCAATATTTCTAACAGTTATGGACCCAAAAGTTATCACAACTTTAAAATATAGCAAGTCCTTGTGTTGCAACTACTTTTGGAAGTTGCATTTGTTTGTTTATTGGTTAAAGCACGAAACAATAGTAGTTTGAACCGCATTCAGATCCTATTTTTAATTATTATGTCAGATTGTACATCGTCGTTGTGATTTTAATACGTGTACTTGGTGTAATTAATTTTGTATTTTTTTTATAAAAAATATTGGGATTTATGAATCTCTAAAGGAAAATATCAAATCTAAAAACACGTGTCAAGATCTTAACAATGAAGCACGGTTTGGAGTAAAAGAGTGGGACAAGCGATCAGAATCCGTTTGAGCTAGCGTACGTCCAGTGATCACTGGTCCATAATTATACATTAATTTAAGTAGTTAAATAACATTCTAAGGTATAAATAATTATAATTATAGTATTATAATTGGAGTAAAATGTCAAACAAACGCTGTTTAGTTTATAAAGAAAACAAGTGATCATGTTGATTTGATACAATTATTTATTGGTAGTCGAATTAACTCAGGTAGGACACATTATTCTTATATATATGTTGTCTAGTATTGGAACGGTCTACTTCCCTAACTTGCCACACAAGTAATTTCTTGATTAAAATATACGTTTTGGGCCTCAACAGTAACTGTTCATAAAATCAGAAGTCCTTAATGATTCATTAAGTAAAAATAATAACTTATTAATCTATATCTATATATATTATAAATTTTGAAGAAAAGATAATAACAAAGTGAATATGGAACTGATGATTTTGTTTTTATGTTAATCAATGCATTTATAACAATTGAGCTAAGTATTTTATAGTTATTAACTTCATAGCATTGATTGCACTAGGGAGCTGAAGGGTTTTAAGTTGCAATTAACCGCAATTAAAATTTGGTTGATTTCGAACCGTTCAAGATTCAATGTATACAATTAGTCACAGATAAAATTTATGACCGTTCAAGATTCAATATATGCAATTAATCGCAATTAAAAATTTTCCTAATTTCGAACCGTTCAATATTCAATGTATGCAATTAATCCCAATTAAAATTTCGGACCTTTCAAGATTCAATGTATGTAATTAATCGAATTAAAAATTTCGCTGATTTTTAACAGATGCTTGACGCGGAGCCGGCGAACGAAGATACCAAGCGGTACGGTTGGCTGACGGTCTTTAGTGGCGGAGCCATATCTATCTACGGCGAACATAAGGCTTCCTTCAGCTCAATCTTTTGGTTCTTGAGAATTGTCGCCACAGACGCTTGACACGGATCCGACGACCAAAGATAGCATGCGGTAAAGGCATCTAAAATTTATTTGTGAATTTGACCAATGATATTTTATGGTTCAAAATTTCCAGTATTTCGTTTACTTTTTCAAATTTTATACTGGTATTTTATTTAAAAATAGTGTTTCAACATATTACAAATAGTCAGTATAAATTTTATCGAATATTAATTTGTTAATTATACATATTTGGTAAGTCACCTCGCGCGATGCTCGGGAAATGAACCTAGTTATATTATATTTTAATCATACCGTTTATATATATATATATATATATATATTTACCGTTAAATGGTGGAGCCGTCCTCACAATCGCAAACTTTAAGGTGTATATGTATATAAACCAGTGTTATCATAACCGGACCGGGGCCTGAACCGCCAGGGCCACCGGTTCCCGGTTCGGCCGGTCGGACCCGGTCCGAACCGAGTCCGACCGGTTTTAGTAAAAAATATGCAGATTTGCAGAGCCTCTATGTAAGTTAACCCTTCTGTAGGTTTTAATTCGGACCGGGGCTTGCCTCTCTGTAAGTTAACCCTAATTTTTTTTTTTTTTTTAATGAAAGAGTTCGAACCGGCGAACCGGCTAACCGCCCGGTTCGCCCAAAACCGTCCGGTTCGCCCAAAACCGTCCGGTTCGGTGAAAACCGGACTTCAAAACCGGGTTCGCTTACATCCTCCGGAAATAAGCAAACCGGACCGTAGAGGAATCCGGTTCCGATCCGACCGCGGTCGGACTGCCAGTCCGGTCCGGTCCGGTTCTGATAGCACTGATATAAACAGTAGGACATATACTAGAATCCATGTGTTAATGATAAAAGTAGAAAAAATAAACGGTCAAGGACCAAAACAAAAGAAGCTGCAAAGTACAAGGACCAATGATGATATTTTCTCATTTTCATTTCTCATTATTTTTATTTATTATATGTACGTGTTCGACTTTAGTTTAGCAATCTGTATGCTTAATTTGATTTGACTTGAGATTTATTTAGACTATAATTCATCATTAAGAGCACTTTTAATGGGCAAATTTTTCAAGACATTTGCTTATGTGGATGTGAGAGGTTTGGACAAAATTTGTCCATACCACTAATTGTCCATCTAATTTCTTATTCTCTTTCCTCTAAGTTGTATAGGACATTTTGTATTCTTTCATATTTTGCTATAGTTTTTATTCTTTCTCCATGTTATATCTAATATTTATATTATATAATAATCAAAATTGAGACAAAAATTGTCTTTGCCATTATAGGAGGTTAAGCCATTTCAAACTAAATTAATATTATTATTACAATTAATAATGTGGAGTTGAGATAGTTTAAAATGGGAATCAAAATGGCTTGCACCATTTTGAATGCTCTAAATTATCGCTAAATTGTTGTTCAATCAGTGATGTGTCACTTGTCAGAGCGTAGATAAAAAAAATTATCAAAACCTTTTTAATTAGAGGATCTTGTGGCTGGATTTTTTTTATTTGACTTACAATTATTTCATAACATCATCGTTCATATTCCAAAGCAGAATATAAAGAAATCACCGAAAAATATAAGCACGTTCCGGATAATTTTTTATTTATTTTTTTCAACAATTCTATATATATTATAAATTATAAATTCTGAAAAAAAAAATAGTGTTTCAACATATTACAAATAGTCAATATAAATTTCATCGAATATTAGTTTATTAATTATACATATTTAGTAAATCACTCCGCGCGATTCCGGAAAATACACCTAGTTGTAAAATCATTCCTATTAGATTTGAACTCGGTATAAGATGATCATTTCTTACAATAAACCTATTTAAATATATTTTTGGATATGGCCAAAAAAAAATTATTTTTGGATACAATGAAATTTTGTTGCAATCAAATATCTAGCATTTAGATTAATATTATTATTTACGTACCTTCTTTTAATGTGTATGTAAAAAATGAAAGTTTTTTTTGGTAAAATGTAAAATGAAAGTTAAAAGCACGTTTGTGCCTTGACGGGGAAGCAATTGTATAAGCATCATCAGTGATGTCAGCGTCGTCATATTTTTGGGATATATTATCTATTTTTATTTTATTATTATTATATGAACGACGCCATGTTCATAGAGATAGAGTTCCGTGTTGAGTTTGTTTATTATCAAATTAAAGGTCTAGAAGAAAATTAAAGGTCAAGGAAGTTATTAAGGAGATGCAACACATGGCCGACTAATTAATACCAACTGCATGCCTAGACTTACGTAAATACTCTTATTTTAATTTATTCGTCAACCTCATCACATAGTACATGATTATTTCGAGCGTCTTAATTAATTAGTTGTTGAGATATTGACATTTTTTTTAATCTACTAGCTAGTTGTATATATCTACGTTCCATGTGATGCGAGAGTGTTAGCAATCGACACATGATAATAAGTATCATGACGTGTAAACTTTGGATATATAAATATTTTAAATTAATTTTTGAGTTAATCACATGTTGTTTGGTATACCTATATTTTTCCATGTTGTTGGGTTTAGTCACACGACTTTCAATTTAAAAACGACATTGGTAAATAGTTCTTTGTTTTTAACGCAACAGAGTTAACAAGAGGAATGTAGAAATCAGACATATTATTAAGATTAATAATCAAATTATTACTTACTTAAACTTTGACTCAATTACGAATTATTATCTCAAATATTTATTTTTATTAAAGATTGACTATTTAAACTTTCAATTTCGAGCAAATTGTTACTTACATTATAATTTTCATTAAATATGACAGAAATAAAGAGAGTTTGGCCACATGAGATCTTTTGATTTGTACCCACAATGTGGATTTACTAAAAAAATTGAAATGATGGTAACAAAGTGCATTCAATTGAACACTCAATTGAATTTGGTAGAAGTTAATTGTACTTCGCTACAATTCTTTCATTTTATTTTCGAATCAAAATTGGGTACACATTAAAATATCTCGCATGGTCGGAACATGCTCTTATTTTATGTTTAAATTGACGAAAAATATAACATATGTAGTAGCAATTTGCTCGAAAAATAAAAATATTCAAATAACTAATTTTAAAAGCTTATGTAGCAATTTGTAATTAGATTAAAATTTAGTTGGTTACTCGGTTATTAAACCTTTTATTTTAATATACATTAGATAATTCATATCAAAATAAAGATAAGACCAAAACTAAAAATGGAGTTTGTCCTTTAAAAATTGAGGGTATCCTTTAGGAGTGAAAATTAATAAGTAATATTCTTATATTATCTATCATTAACAACTAAAGTATCCATTATTAAAAAATGTCCATAAAGATATATAACTAAACTGAACTTATTCCACTAAATTAAAGTTAGAGAATTGAATAACCCACTATGTATTCTTAAAAGAACACGTACGATTTGTTGATGTATGCTTTGTCTCTCATTCATGCCATGCATATTTACATTAAAAACTAGATTATAGGCAAAACACGATAATTGGGTTTGGAATCATGTAGAAAATATATTACGCTCTTTAATCACTTATTATTAAAGTAAATGCACTTTATTATTATATAAAATTATATATCTATATATATTGGGTATGGTGACTTGGTAAGTATATGTTTAAAAACAATAGAGGACCTTTTATGTTTATGTTGCTATCAGTGCCGACTCTAGGCCAAAGCAACCGAAGCCATTGCTTTAGGCCTCCAAAAAATTTAGGCCTCCAATTTATTCTTACTAATTTCTATTTGTCAATTGTCATACTTTTCATTAATTACGTTTTATAATTTTAGGCCCAGACAACAATTATGAAGTTTTAACCCCAATAGTCTTTATATATTTTTTGCCCACTTCAATTAGTCTTTATGGAAGTATCTTTTAATTAACTCTATATTAATTAAATGCCGTCAATGAAAATAAACTGCTCCGATAACATAATTAATGGTTATTAGATTTTTTTACTACATGTCTAGTGAAATTAATTGTATATATAGATATAACAATTTAATACTTTTATGTAACAGAGAATATTATTTAAAAAAAAAATGCATCAATTAATGTAAATGGTTTATTGTCAGTTGAAAACTTGAAATGTTAACTTTCACATAACATTGGTAAAAATTGCTTCAAGTGAAATAAACTTTTATAATGGCCAAAAAAATAGACTTTTATAGTTAAATTTAATAAAATATTATTTAAAATTAAATGTAAATGGTTTAGTTATATTATATTTTGAAAATGAAATTTTGAAACAAATATATATAGATTTAATTTTTAGTTTTATTTAAAAAGTAAAAAAATAATTTTTAAATAAAAATATTTAATTAACAATTACTTTTCACTTTTAATAAAAAGGCCTCGAAGTTCAAATTCAGCTTTAGACCTCAATTTTTCTAGAGACGGCCCTGGTTGCTATCATTGTAGTTTAACCGCGGGCCCTTAATGATGGCTTTAATTATTCCAACAAACACTATACAACCACAATCATAACTCCTTTTCAAATATGTCAATAAAAGGTTCACCTTTTTTTCGAAGGTTTAATGCTAAAGTGTTCAGATTTCAATCAATAAATACTGATAGTGATATTAAATATGAGTTAACTCTTTTCATATTTTTTTTCCTCACTCGCTAATTAACATGAATTTTTTTATCGATCTTCTACCAATTTGATTTAGTTTTTTGGATGTGGTGGGGAAATGGATATTCTAAATTCATTGGGGCACCACCAAAAGTGATGGTCTAATTAATGATCAAGAGTCTTTACTCTTATTTTTTTTTAAAAAAAATCAGATTCCGTCTAGCTCATACATCGCGTATATAAGAAGGCGAGTAGAACTGAACACGGGTCAGCCTCCTGACTATACTAGGCTGCTGGTATGGGTAAAATCGGACAGGTATGACCGGTTTTCTGTTTGTTTCAGCCGGGTACCTATATTTTCTTTAATGATTTTTTCTTTAAAAAATCCGACTAAAAAACCGTATAATGAAAATAAACTGCCCATTGGTAATACAGTTTTTTTCGGTTCGCTTTTCAGTTTAAACCGAAAATCCAAAGTTAGCAATTACTATTTAAAATTCGCATCACTTTCATGGATTATATCAAACGGACCAACCAGACTTTTATTTCACCCCTAGCTGCTGGTGGGACTACATTAACGAGGCAGTGCGTGCGCTGGTTGCTCGTTTAGACTGATCAGAAAAACTCAGATCGTCAGCAGGAGAGCTCCAACATTACGTAACGGATTTAAAATCGTCAGTATTACCTCATTCTTTTTTTTTTTAACACAAAACGGAAACAGTTGCGACACTTTTGACTGAAAGAGCCATAAATTGGCCACCGATTGGGCCGTTACCCACAAATGCACCGTTTGCCACAGGCCCACAGTGGCACTGCACCCTTTAAAAAAATATTAATTTTAAAACAAATTCGACCGTTGGCGCAATCCACCTCTGGCTTCAACTATTTCCCCGTCTTCTATTCTCTCTCACGAAAACAATTACTAAGTTTTCAGTCCACTCTCACAAACACAACAATGGCGGCAACTGATTATGGTTTCACAGAAGAAGACATGGTCGTCAACGAGCCACTCGGGTACCCGAAAGCCTTCGCGAAGCTCGCCAAAAGCCGCAATGTTGGGCCCTACTCCCTCGGCCCTCCGTTCACCTTCACCCCCTACTCTCTGCAGGAAGATGAGGTTCGTGTACTTCTCGATCAGCTTTTATATGATTCCCTCAGCTGGAAATGCCCGTAAATCCACAAAATTTAGGAGATTTAAGTTGTGGGTTGGGATTGAATGGCGGTTGGGGATCAAGATCTGTTCTTTTGGGAGAATCTTTGTCTCGGGTTCTTGTTTTGATGTTTATGCTCTGTTCTGCAATGCATGTACTTCTTCAAGAACCTTTATTTGATTCGATTAGCTGGAAATGACCATAAATTAGAAATTTGAGGAGATCTGTTTTCTGGGTAGATTTAAGGGAATAGAACATAAAAACTATTCCAAATTTTTCCAAATTTGACACATGTATCACGAGGTTGAAATTAATATCTCAATTTTCATATGTGTTGCTATTTGGTGTCTCCCTTAAATTTTGGTTACGTTGAACGGAATCATGAGTGGTCAATTTTTAAAATTCCAAAAACACCCCGACCAGAATTAGGGTTCCGGCCGATGCCAACCTTCACCCGATTCCGGCCTGTTGCGGCCAAACCCAACCCTATTCCGGCCGATTACGGCCAAACCCACCTCGATTCCAGCCTATTGTGGCCAAACCCACCAAATTCCTGCCGATTACGGCCAAACCCACCCCGATTCCGGCCAAACCCATCCCGATTACGGCCAATTCCGGCCGATTTACGGCCTATTCCGACCGATTTAGGGTTAAGCTGCTCCGATTTAGGATTTAGGGTTCTGGCCGATTCCGACCTATTGGAGGTGGATGGCCGGAGTCGGGTGGGTGGCCGGAATCGAATGCTTGAAAAAAAAGGGCAAAATAGTTTTTTCAACTCAATTTGTTAAATTTTAACCCAAAATCTAACCGAAAATCAAATAGCAAAATTGGAATAATAGTTTAAAATTGAGACACATATTTCAAAATTGAGACACTTTTTTTATTTTTTTTTCTATTCCCTAATTTAAACGATGGTTGGCCCCACAAAATCTGTTCTTTTGGGAGAATCTTTGTTGGTTTTCTTTTTCTTCTTTGTTCTTGATGTTTATGTTCTGTTCTTAGGCTCTTCATGCTGATGAACTAGAGGAAATGTTTCCGATTATCAATCCGGAAGCGAAACCAACAGCTCAACTGAAGATCTTTGTCAGCCTTTTGTGGAAGCAGCTCAACCACTTGGGGTATGTATGTTTATGAACTTGAGCTTCATCTGCAATTTTAGTGATTCCTCGTACTTGGTTCGACTTTGAAATGTCGAAGAATTCGATATTATTTACAATGAATTCGTGTCATTCGAATGTAGAAACGCTGGATTCGATCCTTCTGTGATCAGAGTAGACCCATATGGAAATGTTCTGTACTTCCATGCTGATTCAGCTTCTCCTCTTGCTTGGAACATTGATCACTGGTTTCCTTGCTCAAGTAAATCTCTCTCTCTCTGTATCTCTCTCTCTCTCTATCTGTTATTAATTGCTCTCAATTGCAGGAGGAGGATTGACAGTACCAAGCAACCTGAGGATACTGCAATGGCAAACATGCAACAGAAAGCACAACAACCTAGAGTTCCTCATTCCCTGGTGGGACTTTCAATTGGGAATCTCAGTAAATCAGTTCTTATCAATCTTTGCTTCCTCAAATTCGGACTTTCGGTAAGTCTCTTTCCGAACTTTAACTTCAAAACTCGATTTTGTGTACTAAAATCACATTTTTCGTAATTTCAGACACAGGGCATTTTCATTCTTGTTCCCCGAGGCCGAAAATGAAGAAATCAACCCTGATCAGGCAGTCGACTCCCATTCATTTCCTTATCACTTTATCGAATCAACGGAAAAATCCGGGCTCTCGCCATCCGCTATTGTGGTTTCCAAACGGGAGTCTCGGGACAATGCCTCGGTGTTACGATCATTGGACTACAATAGACAGCAAGGTATGGTGTTAAGATCACACTTTTCAGTGACGCTTATTATACGTGTCACGATTTTTTTTTACCGCGCTTTAAATTAACTGAAGATTGATAGATTTTTGGGAAGTTTGATTCTTGATAACGTTGGTTAATTATGTGGTTACTTAGCTGTCAAGAAAGAGAAGCTGCTGAAAGAAAACGCGGACCCCAATCAGGGGTCGAGCACGTACCAAGCTATAGTCATGGCAAGAGATTCCTTGAAGCACAAGGAAGAGGCAATTAAGATGAAATCAGAGTTTCAGGAGCTCGACAATGAACTGAGTCAGTTGAAGCGGAAGAACGAAGATGACAAACTTGCGATCCAAGATTTGGAGCTTACTCTGATAAAACGACGGAGAAGAGCAGAGAAATGCAGAAGGCTAGCCGAGTCTCAATCTTCGTACCGAACCATGCTTGAGAAGATGATCCGAGACGCTATGCACCAGTAAGTGATTTCAGTGTGTTTCTTTCGAAACAAGCCATTTTGGAAAAACATGTTTTTTAAGGTTTTTGCAGTTTGGTCTTAGTATGTTTCTTGTGGCGCAAGGTATCCAATTTTAGGTATTTGTTACAATTTTGCAGGAGTGTTATTTACAAGGAGCAGGTGAGGCTCAATCAGGCCGCAGCTAATGCACTCATGGCAAGACTGGAAGCACAAAAAGCCATGTGCGACGCCTCGGAGAAAGATCTCCACAAAATCCACAAACAAAAGGAGGAAATCGAGAGACAGATCCGACCTGAGTGGGATCAAATGAGGAAGAGGACAAGGATCGATGAAGATTTACTTATTGACGAGCAACGAGACCGAAAATCAGTTCTTTATTTGCCTTCAAACAGGGAATTGGGAGCATTAACGATGGACGAACCTCGAGATTCACCCAAACCTCGATTCCCCGCGGGTCCCGACCCAGATCATGTTCGGGAAGAAGTGCGAGAGTGCAGGACACAAAGAGGTAAACAAAACGTCGAGAAATGGCTGCAGATGTTGCTCGACGATGCTCCGGACGATCTTTTAGAAACCCTAAACCCTAAACCCGAAACATCTGACGAGGTTGTCGAGAATATGAACCTCAAGTATCCTCACAAAGAAGGAGAGGAGAAGAAATCCGATGACGTGGCAGATGACATTGTCGGAAAGCATGAAACCGTTGAGACAGTTGAAGCCGAACCACCTAAATTGTCTTTCGAGAAGACGGATAAGAAGGGTTTGGTGAGATCGGAGAGTGCGAGGATTTTACGTCGAATTCCGTCTTCTCCGTCAATACTACTAAAAAAAGGAGTAGACTTCATTTGGAAGAAGAAGCCGGTGGTTTTTAGCGACGATGAAGGGGATCAGGCTCGCGGAAATAGCAACAGATTCTTCCGATCACCATTCAAGACGAGCAAGAAAACCTTGAAAATGTTTTAGAATTTCTCGATTCGTCAGTCCGATCTATTCTTTCGTATATTTATTATGCTTAAATTGTAGTTTTAAAAACTGATTGAATTCATGTATGTGTAATAACAGCTTGTTGTTTTGATAATGGATTGAAAATGCTTCCAACATAAACCTGTAGTCAAACCAATACAACTTGACCAAATTCTATTCACTAAACTCGATTACTTGCTGCACAAGTAAGCTCATTACAACTCCTCCTCTTCTGCATGTAAGCTACTACTGCTGCTGCAGTTCTTCATTTCTTCACTCTCAAGTATCATCTTCTTCGAGTTTCAGCCTTAATTTCTTGACAGACAGAGCAGGTTCAATTTCTCACACAATGCTACAACCTACACAATTTAAATAAATTTAATTTAAGTATTTTAGAGTTACATATATTTGTTTATGTATTTCTTAACCTGTATTATTTTAAAATTTGATGATCTTATATAAAACATTATGGCATTATAGAAAACTTTAGGATGATTTAGCAATATTGGATGTATTTTCCACTAAAGTTAACGGAGCTAACTTTTTGCACAATATAAAAAGTCCAATTCGGTAATTTCGCCGTTTTTTTTTAGATGGAACTTTCTGAATTCATCACTAAAAATGAAACTCAAGATTATTTTAAATCATCCAAAATTGTAAAAAAAATCGATCAATTGGTCGTTTGGTACCAAAACTAACGGTCGACTAACGGTTGTACCAAAAACTACATTTTTTCAAACGTTTGGTACCAAAAATATACAAAACTAAACATACAGTACTAAAAGTCACATTCGATCAAACATGTGGTATGAAAAAGTACATTTTAACACCTAATTTTAATAAATGATAACAACAAAAATGTAATAATATAAGAGCCGTGTAAGAAAGGTGTATCAAAAGCGATCAATTAGCGTTATAGTCAACCACGTAAACTTAAATACTAAGTTCATTAATTAGAAGTCTTTCTGTTTTGAATGGAGAAAAGTTCTATGATTAGCGTATTATTTTATATAATTGCTAAATGTTGATGAATCTATCTATATCTACTATCTACTATATTATATTAATTCGGTACCGGAAGTCCTCTGACTGACACGTGGACAGTCCACGCAGTCACCGTTTCCTAATTTAATTTGAATTCTCTAAATTTAGATACATAATATTGATTAACTGAAAATTAAGAAGTATTTTTATCTCATTTTTTGGTCTCTACGCAATTTAAAGAAACAAATTAATTAAAAGTTTCCTTTTAAATAGTAAATCTATACAGTTTGGTTCCGGAAGACCATAGGCCGCCACGTAAGCAGTGTATATATAGAAGAAAAAATATACAATTTAGAACTCAAGACAACTAAAATATGAGAAAGATTTTTTTTACATATATAAACGGTAAACCTAGCCGTATGTATAGTTTACATAAATATTCATTCTTTTTTTTGTCAATATATAATTAAATATTTATTCAAATTTTTTTTTTTTTTTGCCTTTTTTACCTTTCAAGGACAACTTCTTCTTAATTTCTTTTATGTGATGATACGTGTTCCTATTATTTATACACAGTTATAATAACTACTATATACTTATTATGTATACTAAATAATAATAAATAACTTTAATATTTTTCTTTGAGATGTTTCCTTATTAATTAGAAAGAATATATAATATTAATTAATCACTATATATATATATATATATTAAATACTAAATAGATTAATATTAAACATGTTACTTTTTTTTGGACTGTAAAATATATTTAATATATTCATGACGATGAACTTATATATATATAAATACATGCATTGTATTAACCCCTTCATGCGCATTGCCGCGGTTCCGCTATGCTTGCTTGGTTCGAGAGGGTAAGTTCGCTATTATTTTTTTAATACATCATGTAGTTCTCCAATTATAGCATGAATACCAAATGGAAGGCAAACTATTCATCTTTTTATGTGGGTTAAAGTACGTAGTATTTATCTTTGCAGGGCATAAATATGGAGTTTGAAATTCAAGCAACTGTAGATCTTTACCATTCAATTCGTCTTTAAAGTTTCTCGGTATCTACCTTTATACTCTCTATATTTTTATTGTATTGTGAAATTTAAAAAATTGAGTTTTGTACAGGATGAACACCGAAATCCTATAACGACATTAACATGTTTATCGAGATAAATTGATTTCAGTTGACTAATTGAGATGTCTAAAAATTTGCGCTAAATGGCGGTGAGTGGAAAACATGAATTTTAGCAATTTGAAATCGAAACCATTCCATCTCCATCGACCACTCTTGATATTGTCGTCATCATCTCCAGCAATGATGAGTTTTATTAATTAATTTAATTTGGTAGTAGTAACTAATTAATTTTTAATAATTTGACATATGTAGGTTTTGTGGATATGAGAACGACATGTTGATTGTTGTAGTTAGTTAGAGAGAATGATATGTATGAATTCAAGTGTGGAGTATAAGCAGTTTTGAATGTTCATGTAAATACAGTCCGAAAAAGCTTTGTCAGAGACTGATAAAGGTATACAATCCCATAACATATATATGTCTTTGAATTTAAGTATGCATTCGTTAAGATGAACGTATAGATGTATTATTTACAGACTCCTTTAAGCTTTTTAGAATACCATGATGAACATATGTATTCTTCATACCGCACGCTCTAATTGAAAATTTCAGTGGCAAAGCTAAGAGTTATTATTTATCTATTTCTTCGAATTTTGAATTCCTTTTATTTTGATATTATATTAAACGCATTAATTATCTTCATATTTTATGTTATTTTTTAAAAGGTTGTTGGTCAAGTTCCAACTATATAATTAGGGTTAGGAAGATTTTATTGATACCCATGTAAAATTTTATATTTTTAGTCAAATAATATATAAATATAAAATACAGTATATGTATATATAATATAAAAACTTATTATGGTCAACTACATAAATATAATATATATGTATAATAAATATTATTACACTTAAATATAATATATATATATTATAGAAATGATCAAAATATATAAACCTATATAAATATAAATATAAATATATATAATATACAAACTTAATACGACTGACTACATAAATTTAATATAAATCATATATATTTCTATTTTTTAAAGGTTAATAGTTAAAGTAGATAAATTTCCAGTATCATATCTATGAAAATTTCCAAATTATTTTTATTCTTAAATTCAGTCAAATAATTAAAAAAAAAATATTTTTTTTAATTTTTTTAATTCTAAACTTAATTTACTTAGTTCGGACTTTTACCCGCGCGGTGCGCGGGGTTAGCATCTAGTCTACTATATTATATTAATTCGGTATCGGAAGCCCTCTGATTGACACGTGGACAGTTTGTCCAGTCAACATTTCCTAATTTAGTTGGCGTTTTATAAATATAGATACAAAATATTGAGTGATTGAAAATTAAGAAGTATTTTTATATCCTATTTTGGTCTCTACGCAATTTAAAGAAACAAATCAAATAAAAGTTTCCTTTTAAATTTAAAATCTATACAGTTTGGTTCCGGAATACCACAGGACGCCACGTAAGCAATGTATATTTTATTTATAGAATAATAATAAATAAAGCAACGTTATTTCACAAGAAGAAATTAGAAAGTATAATTAATAATATCTATATATAATATAATCTTGAAAAGATCTCTAAAAATTTGACAAGTACTAAAATGTGTTGATTACATGTCAAAATCAAGACATTCTATTGGTACATCTCAATGTGTAACTCTTCTTGATGATGTATCAATTCCATGTAGATAATTCTATATACTTAGAAATTCTCCAAAGGCTCTCATTGCATGTTAGAAGCCGTTTTGTTTTTTTGTCCGTTTTTTTTTTCCAACAAATAACTCCAACTATTAATAGATCTATATAAATATTAATAGATTGTTACTTTTCTTTTTTTACTCTTATTTTAACATTAAAATGATCACAAATTATATTAAGTTTGTAATAAACAAAATAATTAACATACGCTATTATCTTAATTTACGTTTTTCATCTTTTATAAATGAAACGTTTCTTTTCTTATTGTTTTTAAGTTTTTATTTTGTATCCATTATCAAATTTTAAAATGGTTGCTGTATTATTATTATTAAACCGTGACTGAGAATTAATAATTAATTAATAACATGGAGTTTTTCATATAAAACTTAAAAAAAGTAACATAACAAGAACTTTAAGGTGTTTGGTTGAAAATTTATATCTATATACAACGTAATTTCAATAGAATTTATAATCATGACAAGTAACTTTTTTACTACATTTTCTCTATCATAAATCAAATTTTATAACTTATAATAATTTGTCAATGTCAAACATACAATAATCATTCGTAAATGGCATGACACATGCCTAAGTTCTCATGGAACCAAAAGGTTTATTCATTCGCAATACGTAGTTTTAATCAAAAATCTCAAAATACGTTACAAACGTTACAAAAGTATACAAATATTTAGGCATGTAAGTAATATAATATAAATACAATTTATTTATGCTTCATTTCACATTATTATATTAATATTAAAATTATTTATGAATTTGGAATACTAATATATATATATATATATTAATATTATATATAAAAATAGTAATACAATTAAAAAACGAGAATGAGAATACAATATAATATAATTAGAATGTATATTTATATGTTTTTATTATAAAAATATTTTTATCACTCTCATTGATGTTCAAGTTTTAGTTCATTTTACATATTAGTCACTTTGCATTCTAACAATATTAAGTTTCAATTTCACCCTAACAAACTTATTTAATAAATTTCACAAAAATATGATGCACGCATAAATAAAATAAACACATAGTAAAATCTGTTAAACATAATAAGATTAGATAGAAGTACTAAAAATCGTATGATTTACCATTTAAATCATAAATAAATAAATAACAATAAAAATAAACTTACAATAAATAATATGTAGTTTATATATATTTTAGTGAAGATAATCAATATATAATTATATTTAGCTTCGTGGATTTATAAAGTTATATATATAGAAAAAATAAGGATAATAAGAAAGTTAACACAATTTTTTAAAATACATAAATATAAGAAACACAATTTTCATTTTGTTCAAACGTTAGTTAATTCGCATTCTAACAATAAAATTGTATTTGCACCTTAACAAATTTATTTAGTAAATTGCATTAAAATATGAATAAATAAATAAAATTAAATAAACACATAAGAAAATATGTGAAAATAAATATTAGATACAAATATTAAAAATACAACATATAAGGTATATTATCATATGTGTAAATTTATTAATTAAAAAATAGAACATCTTTTGACAAGTGTTAAAATAGAATTATATAAGATTATATATATACACTTTAAATGTTTTGTAGTGTTTCATTTGCATTGAATAATTTTTTTTTTTTTAAATAACAAATATCAATCAAATTAATTATCAATATAAAATTTGAATTAACCTTATAATATCCTAACAATTACATACTAAAATTAGACACCGCGCAACGCGCAGGTCAGCCACCTAGTTATAATATAAGGGCAGATCGGCTGATATTTATTGTATAATTAAGGAATGAAAGTTTTCTTTTTCTAATTAACTATATATAAAGCATAAGCACACAATTAGTAAGTTGCTACGGTATCATTAACTATTTTAATATATATATAAATAAATAAATAAATAAATAAATAAACACAATAATATTAGATTATAGTTCTACTAAATTTAATCATTCAAATTTAATCAAATAATTAATCGGCAACGTATATAGGTAAAGAAATTTATAAACAATATATAATTAACTAACGGCAAAGAAACTAATTTGGCAACTATATATATATATATATATATATATATGGAACTATTGTGTATATAACTCAACATGTACTTGTGATTATTAAAAAAATTGCCAAAAAAGATTATAAAAAAATTCCTATTATAATAATAAAATATTAATTATAGTACTACATATAGAAACAAAACTAATTAAATAACTATATATAAAGCAGGCACAAAATTTTTGGTAAACCCTTAAAAAAATTAACATTAAGTGGCGTGGTTGGGTTTGAAGCTGTTGATTGGGATAGGAAGATCATAATCGCTGCTGGCCTTGAAGAAGATTTCTTAAGGTAATTTCTCTTCTGCAATTTTCTTCTTTAGATGTTCATGTTGATACACATTAGAGATCTTTTGAATAGAATAATTATATTCCGTGAATACAATAATCCGTCTTTATTGTGGGTTTGTTTAAATCATGCAGCACTCTACAATCAAGAAGCTAATTTATTAAGTTTTATTTGTATTTGTGTCTTAATTTGTTGTAGATGCATGGTTTCTTATGAAACCGTCTTTATACTTGATTTTCCTTTAACTAATTTATGATTTTATAATTTATGGTAGGTTTAATTTGCCTTGCTACAGCATCCTACAATTATGAAGCTGATTTTTTTTTTTTTGCCAGAATTATGAAGCTGATTTGGTAAGTTTTTTTTTCTTAATGTAAATTGGTATCATAATTTGCCTTAGATTTTAGGTATCCTGTGAAGCTATTCTTCTTACCCTTGAAATTTTACTTTCATGACTGAATTTCAGCGAGATGGGTGCGAGAGATATGGACTAATTGATGTTCGGTCGATTCTATATCTTCCAGTCGAGCTTCATTTATGCAGTTGTACTACGTTTTTTACTATATATATAGCGGATTTTTGTTTGTCTTTCCAATTTTAGTTTAGTTTTTTATTTTCTTATTAATTTGATGCGGTGAAAATATGTCAGGATAAGAAGAATAACAAGACGTAAAAACACTCAAGTAGGACTATAAGTGTACTTAGCATGTCAACCTATGATTATGTTTATGACATCAACGGAATGAGCCAAAAGAGCTTCACTTTCTAAACCATAAAATTCAATCTCAGCACATTCTCTATTGAGGTGAAAAATATAATATTAGTTTCATCGAAGCTTCTTATATTAGTTTGGTTTTTTTTAAAATAAAAAGTTATATCGATTTTTTTAATAGTTTAAGTATACATTTTGACTTATTTATCTTAATTTAAAAAAAAAAAAAAATTAGTTGGACCAAGGAGCTCAACATTGATACCGCCGCAATCGAGGTGAAAAATATAAATTAGTTATATCATAGCTTAATAATGGTAAGAAATTTATTATATCAAAATTTTTTATTTAATTTTATATTACTTTGATAATTTTACTGTACACTTATCTGTCTCTCAATTCAATTTATTTGTAGGTAAACCAAAGAGCTCACCCCCAACATCTTCACAATTGATATGCACTTTGATTTTTGTTAATATGAAATTCAAGTTTGAATAATTTATTAAGAGTAATTTTTTTTAATAAAACTTACATGTGTATATATATATATAATCCATGATTAAAAATAAAATTATGTAAGCTATTATATATATATATAATTCTTAAGAATGTCCACTACATTTTTTATTGTATATATACATATGTATATATTTTGGTATGACTAATAATATTATAAGTTGTCGATTGTTTTATATTTATTTAGCATATTGCATTTTATTCTTTAAAAATTATATAAAATTATAAATAAATAATGTTTTAAATAAAAGTGTATACAATTTTGTGTACATATAGATAGAATATAAATAGTAAAAACTGTGAATATTATTCAAAGACACTTATCCTAAATAACAGTGAATTTCATCAATTTTGTTACATAATTCTAACTTAGTCAATATATATATATTATATTTCTCCTATATAATCGTAAAATTAAGTTCATAATTAGTAAATTTAAACAAGAACAAACTTAAAGTCACCCAACAAATAAAAATAAATAAATGTTAAAATTCTATGTTTTATATTATGTATTTAGTTAGAAGTCTTATAAATGGTATATAATGTTGATTATTTCACTACTATGAAATATTTTAAATAATAATTTTTATTAAAAACTTTAATTAAATTAATGCATTACTGTTAATTAATTTTTTAAACAACGTTGCATATTTACTAAATTAAGATAACTTGATTTTTTAATCTTAATTATATTAAGAATGTTTCCCGCGCGGTGCGCGGGGATAGTAGCTAATATTATATTAATTCGGTACCGTAAGCCTTCTGACTGACACGTGGACGGTTCGTACAGTCATCGTTTCCTAATTTAATCGGAATTTAATAGGGGTTCTATAAATTTAGATACATAATATTGATTAATTGAAAATTAAGAAGTATTTTTATCTCCTAATTTGGTCTCTACGCAATTTAAAGAAACAAATTAATTAAAAGTTTCCTTTTAAATTTATTATCTATACAGTTTGGTTCCGGAAGACCATAGATCGCCACGTAAGCTATATATAATATGTACATATAATAATAAATTATAATATATGTGAGTTAATATATTCAACGTATACAATATATATATATAGACAAAAGAACAAAATTTATTATATACACAATTATAGAACGTTATAAACAAATTAACATAATATGATATAAACAATTATGTTATATTAGTATAGATAAGATTATACAAAACAATATTATATATAACGTATAATGTAAACATTATGATAAACAGAGTTATATATAAATTTTATATTACATAAATAATTATATTATATTATTATATAAATAATTATATAATATTATATAGATAGATTTATTATAGACAAAATATACGAATTATATTGAGAATATATAATAAATAATAATATAACTAAATTGATGTCCAATTAGTAGCAAAAAATATAATTGATGTCCAATTTATATATATATATATATATATATATATATATATATATATATATATATATATATATATATATATATATAAGTAAAAAATAAATAAAACTATATAACATTATAACGTAAATAATTAAAATCAAATGATGATAAATTTATAGTAATTTAAGGTTCTAATAGTGGAAGAACGAGAAGTAATATGTTATTTATTGTAATTACAACTCTAATATGAAGGTTTTTTTTTTTTTTTTTGGACAGAATAGGAAGGTGATTCAAATTAGATTTTTTTGAGGTTACTAATATTGTTAGGAAGTATGATAATTCGCCAAAATATAAATCCAATGAATTAATTAAGTTTAATAAAAAAATATTCAGCCCGTCTAATCTTTATATTATTAATCACTACGTATATGTAAGATTTTATTCAAATTGAAATATATATATATATATATATAATAGACATATATTTTTAAAAATAATAATAACAACAATGTAGTTGTATCAATAAAATATACACTTTCTTTATTAGATTTTCTTTGTAAAATAATGACAACATAATCTCTCACGTATAAGAGTATGTAAATATATATATATATGTAGAAATATTCTTTTGGACAGAAATATTACAATATATATATATATATATATATATATATATATATATATATATTATAATTAATAGATAGTATCGAATTTGGACTGATTAATTTAATTCTAAATATTTTGTATCAATAAAATATACACTTTCTTTATTAGTTTTATAATAATATAGAAAACAGTGACAGTGCTATTATATATATAAGCCAACCCTAGCTAATGACTCGCATCAGAGTGCCTGTATCGATCCAAGCCTAAGTTACCTGATTACTAATCCATATGTAGTAAACTAGCATAATATTTACAATACGGTTCTATTTAGCTAAATTTATAATTTTACTGGATTTTTTATGATTGTAGATGATGTGGTTGTTGCATTGTCTTCAGAAATCAGCTGCCTCATACGATGGTAAAAACCAAGTCAAGGTATAATTATTTATTCTCTAATAATATTATAGTATAGCTTCCAGTTGTAATTGCAATAAATTTATTTCAAAATCACATATTTGATTGAACGAATAGTTAGATTTATATTATTTTATCATTTTCTTGATTTTATCTTATTCTATCATTATATTTTGGAATGAATTTTCTTCGTATGATCCTCTTTTATACTTGTGACAGAGAATAGAGTTTGCATGAGTTATAAGTTTGTGAGATATTTATTATAATTTATTGGACCATGTTTATTGTAATAAGGTAAGTTTCCTCACTACCCTCCTCTCCTTACTCACAAATTCGTTTCCGGTTAACTATATATATGCATGTGGTCTTTTGTTATACAAAAAAAGTTTGCAATCATCTTGAATTTCAACTATATTTTTTTTACGGGTAGACTCTTCATTTATTATAATCATTAAATTATCTCAAAATATTAATATCTGAATGGCCACTTTTTATAAACTTCAATAAGTTTTTTTTGAACGATTGTTAATATACAAAATGTGTGAATCGCTCCATTATTCAATTATATATATTATATAATGTGTTATGCTGTTGATGTCTTAGATTATATATAATTTTAATTTATTTCATTGCACTTTAATATTAAATTCTAGATAATTGGGCTAAAATATTTACAAATATTAAAGTGCACAAATATTAACGTGCCCAAGTGGTTTTTCTTATATTCAAATATAATATTTACGCTCTTCCTTTTTCCGTAGCAATAATTTATAGAAAATTTATTCATAATCTTTCTATTTTTATTTCAATTATATTTATGAAAGCAGAAAGATGCACAAGAATATATAGCATGTTCAATGATCACAATAAAATAGATAAACAAAATATTTACTAACTACAAAATGAAGTTTTCTAGAATGACCACCTAAGCGAATTTGCTATATTATAATCAATCCAAATTCAAATAAAAATATGTAATTATAAATTATAATTATAATTATATATATTTATATTTATATTTATATAAATTATATATATATATATATATAATAATAATAATAAAATAGTCATGCATTCGGTATAATTATTTATACGAATGCATGGCCAATAACATACAACCATTTTTTATTGTAGTTATTTGTAATTTTGGTTTTTTTAATATTATTTTTCTCTTATTTTAGCATCTAGAGAAAATATAAAAAATCTATACATAAATATATAATCGCTATTATTTTGCTTGATTATGAGTGTATTTTCTTATTCATTATTATTATATCAATACCAATATTATAACTATATACGCATGAATAACACTAATTCTTATTCTATTAAAAAAATAAGTATAAAATCAAACTATAAATCACATCGGGTCATAAATAAAATGTTATATATTAATAAATTTATATATCTCTATATTATCATAATATATCTTGATAATTTTACCCCGCGCGGTGCGCGGGGTTTGTAGCTAGTATAATATAATTTGGTTGTGATGTATAGAATGTTGACAAATAAGCAAAATAAATTTTTTTACTTAATTCTATTGGTCCACCTATGTTGTAAGTTACATTTGTTAATGTGACATCACATTTGTGCACACATGGACACTTTAAAATTGTCCCAAAGCACCTCATTGCATCTTGAAAACCGTTTCGGTTTTGATGTATGCTACATTAAAATTAATTAGTATTTAATTAATAATAAACTACAAATGTTTAAAAAAAATATTTATAGTTCATGTTAGTACTATTGTCTTAATATTTAATTTTTTTTTTAGTAAATATTAATATACCTACATTCTAACGGTGAACATAAAAATCAAATATCACTTGAGATTTATATGTTTATTATTATACTTTATTTATCATTATCTAAAATTTGTACAAATTAGAAAATAAAATAGAATAACAGAACCGAACTCAAGTATTTAAAATACATATAATTTAGTATAAAATAATTTATTTCATGAAATATCATTACCTAATAATTAAGAATAAAACTAAAAGTATCAAAAATGAAAAAAAAAATTAGACAATCGAATTAACATACAACTATTTGTTTTTACATGAATTGTATAAATATAATAAGAAAAAATGAAAATGAGAAAAAAGTAAATTAAGGTTAACTTTTCAAAATGTACTTCAAAAAAGTACACATCACTAAATATTTTCAATAAATTTCGTAAAATATATTTATTCTCACTAAAAATGAAGATGAAAAAAGAAGAAGTTAATATTCATTTATTATTAACTTTTATAAATTTTATTTAAATTTATAAATAAATATGTTTAAATTTTATATAATGCAACACTTTATAACTAAGTTAAATTAATTTAATACTTATTACTTAATAGACCAGAATAAAAAGATATGTATACATTTAGTTTATTTTATATATTTTTGGTACATAAATATTTTTTAAAACTTAAATTTATATACCAATAAATATACAGTTTGAATGAATTATTTGATATTCCGCGCAAAGCGTGGGTCAGTTCCCTAGTATATAATATAATTCAGAAAAAAACTTTTGACAAGTAAGACTTTTGTATAACATTCTCTTTCATATGTGTTAAAATAATGTGTTTTGATTGGTCCATATCATACTTTGATAAGTTACATCACTATTCACATCCACATGGAACTCTATAAAATAAGCAAAGAACCACATTTCATTTCAGAAGCCGTTTCATTTCCAAGATTGTAAATTGAGTTTTGAACCCCATACAATTAAAAAAAAGCAAGTTGTTCATCCAAACAATTTGATTTTAAAAGTGTTGTAATATTTGGTATGAAAAACTAACATGAAAGTGTAATAAAATTATATTTTTAAATAAATAATAAAGTAAGAAAAAGAATATAATAGATAAATTATAGTAAATTTATTTTTTAGCTAATATAATTAATAAATTACTATAAATTAGTTTCGTAAAATAAAGTTAAAAAAACTATAATACATAAACTATACTGAAATACTGAATATAACTTTTAGTTGATATAATTAATAAACAACTATAAATTAGTTTCGTAAATTTTAAAAAACATAAAATAGAAAAATTAATAAATATATATTTAAAAAGTAGAATATATATATATATATATATATATAATGTTTTTTTTTCATTATAAATTTAATAAATATAAAAGTGAAAAATAAAAGTAAAATTTTGGCCAAAAAAATAAAAGTAAATAAATATATTCATATTTAATTATTTGTTAAAAAATATGTGCAACAGTTAAAAAATCTAAAACGTTGTCATTATTATTATTGATTGACAATATGATTTTTTTTGTCAAGACAATATAAGAATTGATAGTTAAATAATGAAGGAAATAATTCCCGTTAAAACTAAAATGACCTATTCTTCATCATCCACCTCCCTCACTCTGAGTTTCTTCTTACCATCGTCTACTACAACTCCATCTCTCTTTGACGTCGCTACCTTAACCGCCTCCGTCGCATCATCATCCCTCACAATCATTTCCTCCGTTGCACAACCTCCGCTATTGTTGTGCGCCAACACGTTTATGAACTAACAGATCTGAAAAAGTTATAGGGATGCAATACAAGAAGATATTTCGAAAGAAAATAGTAGATTATATATCAACATGCGAAATTAATTATTTAGACTTTATTGGTAATTTTATTTTATAGTGTATATATTTAATTGTAATTTATTATGTCTTCGTTGAAATTAATAGTTCATTCCTTATACGTATTTTCAATTTATGATGTATATATTTGATTGTAATCAATTGCTTATTTCTTATCATTGTTTACTCTTTTTGGAACTTTGATTTGCATGTGTCAATTATTTCTCTTTTCTTAGAGTTTTTATTTGGATAGATCTGAAACCCTTCTATAATATTCACATGAAAGAGACTGTCATAGAAATTAAATAAGATATATCACATCCTTTACAAACCCATCAAGTAGAGGAAAAACCATCAACAATGCAGCATATTGTAATTGATCATTTCTTATAATTTTTTTGATCAGTTTGATTTTAGTCATGTAACTTGAGTTATGTACTATGTTTCCATAAATATTTAATATTTGCATTTACATTTACATTGATATCACTGATGTGATATTTTATTATATCTTTGTGCTTGAATACTAATTAATTATTATTTAATTACATTTACTTAAGAAACGTCTGCTTTAAATTGCTGAAAATAAATAAACACATAAAAAACTATGTTCAATATAATAAGATTAGATAAACAAATAGACAATTCATATGAAATAACAGTTGTTTAATAAATAACGAATAATTAAAACTACAATATATAACACGTAGTTGATATATGTTTTTAGTGTATACAATCAATATATAAATATGTTTAGTCTCTTGAATTTATAAAAATAGGAAAATAAAAAATAAATAGATGAGGTTAGAAAGAAATGTGAACTCAAGTGTAAAAAATAAATAAATTAAGAAAACACATTTTTTATTAGATACTATATATAAAATTTGGACATGTTTAATGTGTGTATATATTTAATCTTTTGTCCCACTTAGCTGACAAAAAGAAATTACACTGTATAATGCGTTGTTGACATCTTTTAGTAAGTAAAATCAAGTGTTTAAAAAATTTATAAAACACATTTTTTTTATAAAATACTATCTACATATTTTTAGGTATATAATATTATAAATTGGATATGTTTAATGTATGGAAATAAGTTAGCACCATATGTTTGCAATTAAATTAAAAACAAATTGTCAAAAATAAGCAATTATATTTACATTATACTTGAAATAATAATTAAAATTTTAAATTATTATCAATTAAATGTAGAAGCAGCGTTATCAGAACCGGACCGGACCGGCGGTCCGACCGGGTTCGAACCGGAACCGGACCCCTCCACGGTCCGGTTCGAACATTTCCGGATGATGCAAGCGAACCCGGTTCGGAATGCCGGTTTTCAGTGAACCGGCCGGTTCTGATCGGACCGGACGGTTCACCGGTTCGCCAGTTCGGATTTCTACTTAAAAAAAAAAAAAAATTAGGTTTTTTTTTATCAGGAGGCGCCGTAGATCTGGAAGAGCTCCACCACCGCGACCGAGCTTCCACCTCCGCCTTGACAGCCAACAAACATCCAGCTGCGAGTCGCGCCGGCATCCGAGCTTCCACCTCCGCCTCTTCTCCACGACTGCATCACCAATGGCTGCGGCGTCGCCTCCGTTGGGAGAGGAGGGTTGGGGGAGATGATGGTTGGGAGAGGAGGGTTGGGGGAGAGGAGGGTTGGGGGAGATGATGGTTGGGAGAGGAGGGTTGGGGGAGAGAAGGGTTGGAGGGAGAGAGAGAGAGACAGAGACAGAGAAAGAGAAAGAGAGAAAGAGAGAGAGAGCTTACCTTTGCAGAGGAGAAGACTTTGATTTATTGTTATAGAAGAAGACTAAGGGACGGCACACGGCAGGATGAATTGAATTAGAAACAGTCGGACCGGGTTCGAACCGGGTCCGACCGGACGAACCGGGAACCGGTGGCCTCGCCGGTTCGACCTCCGGTCCGGTTCTGATAACACTGTGTAGAAGTTCCTATCATACATATGTGTTCAATATATAAAAACTTTATTATATTATATACAAAGATTATAAGTTATAATTGACAATAATATTTAATAAGTGATTATTTATTTAAATATTTGAAGGTTTGTAATGAGTATTCCCGAAATTCTTTATATCATACGTGTAAACCTATTAACTAATGAAAAGAAAATACGTTCACACATGTTAAGACTGAATTATATAAGCTTATACATACACCTTAAATGTGTAGTAAATAGTAATGTCTCATTCGTCTTGAATAAATTATTTTGATAAATAAAACCAAATAATTTTATTATCAATATCAAATTAGATTTCTTTTATAATATTATAACAGTTATATAAAAATTATTTACCACGCAACGCGTGGGTCAGCCACCTAATTAACTAATAAAACGAATTACATTCTCAAGAACGAATATATTACATTGGAGAGTGATTTAACATACCTAAGCAGTCATGTATAAAAAAATAATCTCTCATAATTAAGAGGCATAATATCTATTAATCTATTAATAAGAGTAATTTACTATTTCAAAGCTAGCAATCCTTTCATTAACCAAAAAATCTAGTAATCCTTCTCTATCATATTAATTGGCAAAAAAAAAAATTATTTCCATATTCTGCATTAAAACAACAATAGTAGCTATTAATAATGATTTTATTTTTTTGCCAAACTATTAATAATGATTAATGACTCAGTGTCTCTTTATATAATTTCGCATTGTATATACATATATATATATAATATAATTTCAATTAAACTCACACAATTTTGACAAATAATAAAATGTGTAGGTTACATGTCAAAATTGAGTTATTTTATTGGTCCAATTCAATTTCTATCTCTCCTATATGATGTGTTAATTCCATGTAGATAAATGTAAGTGCTTAGAAATCCTCCAAGCAATGTCATTGCATGATAGAGTCCGTTTTGTTTTGTTTGTCCGTTTATTTTCAAGTAATAATATCAATTATAATCTACCTATAATAGATCAATATTTTTGCTTAACTTTTTATACTCTTATTTTTAACATTAACATTATCAAATTGGTCAGTCAATTCTGTTTTAATCAAATTTATATTAATTTTGATTTTCGGTAAATATTAGTGTATTGTTTATTATCGATAATAGTAACACATTAACTTAATATTTATTTTTATATTATCTAATTCCTCATCATCACCATCAAATTTGTATAATTTATTTTTCTAAAAACTCTTTTATATAGAAAACTTACCATTAAATATTATTTTATGAAAATGATTATTTATAAGAGAAAATGTATCAAGTACAATCTAAAAATAGTTTTTTATTATAGGTTAACCAAACAAAAAACAATAGTAATATGTTATATGATATAGTAGATATGATATTGTATGCATACGATCAACGTATTTCCAAAGAAGGTAATAGGTAAATTAATAATTATAAAATAAATTAAATTAAATCAAATCTTTTATTTTATCTTATTTTATTTAAATAATCATGTGCGAGAAAAAAAAAAAACTTATCAAGTACAAAAAAAACTTATAGGTTAGCCAAACCAAAGACGACAGTATTAGACAATATTATATATTAGATATGTTATTATCTACATACGATCAATATATTTTCAATTACATAAATATGTAAATTAATAGTGATAAATAAAATTACAAGCAACTATTACTTTTACAGACTATTCATAGTGTGAACTGTGACCAAACTCCACAAATTATGTTAAAAGTTACAAAATTTGTAATAAAAAACATCATTTACTTTGATAAAATTATTTCTTCCCGTGCAAAGCACGGTCCAATTATCTAGTTTATAATAACACACATTTTGTACGAAATTAATATTTACTTCCACTTCGTATGGTGAAATATGTCAAAAAAAAAAGTTACATGATAGTGGGCCCCATGGTCGCCACGTCGTATATGAACATGCATAATCCAGTATCCTCCTCGATTACCAAAAAAAAAGGTATCCTCCTCGATAACCGTCATACGGTTTCCGAAGGGTAAAAGTTAAAACGGATGTACACTATACCCTCACTCATACACTAAATATACAGTTTTACCCCGTACGGACTACGGTGTTATCGGGACCCGCTGCGCATTTTAGCGTCGTGGCTCGCTGTAACATTTCTGGTAAATACTGCTTTTTTTTGCGCGTCTTCCTCTATCAGCTCAAGTCTCTGCCATTAACTGCAACTCTCAACACCTCCACTCGGCTAGCTCCACCGTTCCTTCGCCACATTGCCTAAAGTAGCTGTAAGTCCAGCTCTGCTTTTACCTGTTGCTCGTTTTACTTCGCAAGTTTGGCGATTTTCATGCTTCTGCCTTTCATCGTGAAGTCGTTTTTACCATCTGGAAAGCTCTTCTGCTGAATTCTAGGGTTTTTGCGTGTTTCGTGGTGTTCTTAGCTTACTTCATTGGATAGGCAGCGTGATTCTAGTCAAATCGAGTTGTTTTTTCAAAATAATTTGGTGAACTATCTTTGTCATTTACTCCGTTTGCTCTTGTTTTGGATTTGAAGGTGACATTGCATCTATAATCATCAACATTTTGAGATCCTTCAGTACCGATTAGTCTTTGTTTCTAAAAATTTGTTTCTCATTTTAAGTAACTTTTAAAGGATTGCGAAATCATCTGTTCATATAATAATCAGAAATTTTAGTCAGTTTTTTTTTCTTCTTCCTATTGATAATGTAATCATTTAGCCCGGATTTTAGGTATGGACTACTTTCTCTACGATACAGTACTGTTCTACAGTGCTGGTGAAGCTGAAAGTTATGTAGGCAAGATTGTGGAAATCTTTGAGACAGCGGATCATGTAAAGAAAGTTAAAGTTGTTTGGTTTTTCCGCCCATCTGAGATTCGAAACTACCTCGGAGATTACAAGCCTAAGTGGAATGAGCTGTTTTTAGCTTCCGGAAAGGGTCCGGGCGTTTCGAATATCAACCCCATGGTAATTGTCTTCTAGGTCATAATAACATAAAGTCTTATAAACTTTGCACCTCACATTTGACATGTTTCAGGAAGCAGTTATGAGAAAATGCCATGTTGTTTGTGCTTCAAGTGATCCAAGGAATTCAACCTCTGAAGCCGAGATAAGAAGAGCCGAGTACATATTTCGAATGACATTCGATGTTGGGGCGTTCAAACTCTCAAAAATCTTTCCTGATCAAATTGATGGGGTTAGAGGTAAGAACTTGTAACCAAGCTTCTTTTCCTTAATATTATTTGGTGTAGTTGACTAAATGTTTAGGTACAGTGCATAGGTTCTTCAATAGTCTGAGATGTCAAATCCCGCGCAAGCAGAACTGTACCCAAAGAAACCCGAAACGGGAATCTGCTCCAATAGCATCGGAAGAAAGACCTTGCAAGAAGATGAAAGTAGAAGATTTCAATGATGAAGAAACAAAAAGCATTCCCCATAAATGTCCAAGGTCGATGAAAGTGGAAAACTTCAAGGATGAAGAAAAGAAAAGCATCGCATATCCTCTAAAGAAACGTTCTGAGCCTCATGTTTCGTCTCAACGGCTGTCTATGGTGACAGCACAACCTGTGGAGAAATGTTTGAATTCAGTATTCATTTCTCTCTAGTCTATATTACAGTTCTCCTTTTGGCCTTTGCAGGACAAAGTAAACTGGTTCAAACCACTACCAGAAACTGCAAGTGTAAGCTTTCATCTGCATATCCCTTGGCCCCATATTGGTTATACATTTGAATCACAGAAGTTTATTTTTTTGGTGGAAAAATAATTTGAAAGCCCTGGAGTTGAATTAAGTTAAATATAGTTTCTCTCTATTATAACTCAAAGCTCTCCTTTTGCTTTCACAGGACAACACAAATTGGTTTAAAGCACCAGAAACTGTAAGTTTTTCATCTACATCACCCTTAGCGCATAGTTCTTTACTTCTTTATGTATATGACTATAAAAAGTTCACCTTCTTGAAAGTAAATGTGAAATCTCTTATTGCCTGACCGTTATTTAACTGCTCTGCATAGGAAATAGCTTAGCACCACAGTCATCTAGATAAGAAAATAAATTTCTTCAAAGTTTTAAACAGATGGATGTGTTCAGCAGTAGTACAACTGATCTGTAATCGGTTTGTGTTATTTCTTTGTGTCAAGTCATGGAAGGAAAGGTTGGAAATAGCTCAAAAACAGGGCACTCTTGTCTTACTAGAAAATCTGGATCCTTCATGTACTTCATCTGAAGTGGAGGTAAATTTCTGCACAGACAAGTAAATTTCTGTATCATCAGGATGCAGTCATTTGTTTTGCAGCAATATAAGTGTCCCAAAAACCTTATAATTTGTTTTCAGGAAATAGTCCTGTCAGCACTGAATGAAGATGTTAAGGCAAGGATGATTCCTCAAAATACTTATTCGCCTGGATTATATGGTAAACCTTGCTGATTCCATTTTTACTTCAGTTAAGACTGATAATACATACTTATAGAAGACAGTTGATGCTCTTCTTCCCAGGTAAAGCTTTTGTCATATTCAATTCCAAGGATGCAGCAAAAACAGCATTACATCGGTTAAACCAGGGGTGTTTAATGGTGTCGGATCGAAGGTATTGTTTGCTTTAGTGATTTCTGATGATTATTGGAGTTCATTTTTTGATAATGAATCTAGAATGGTGAAAATATGTGTGGATTTAAGGACAAGATTTGCTACTGAACAGAGCAATGAACATTAAGATGTTGTGACTATGATTTACATGCAGACCTGTTGTGGCTAGTCGAGGAGTTCTCAAGGAGCCTGAAAAACCAGCCGAGTTCCCTGGCCATTACAAAATTAGACAGAAAAGAATGCCTGAATATAAGGTAAGTAATACATCTCCATTTCTTAACACACTGAAGATATTCATCTGTTTTAACAATGCTGTTTTCTCAATTTGTAGAGAACTGCTTTAGCCACTGGACATTGCGCGCAATATAATACCATCGAATATACGATGGCAATGGATTGGTGGGCTCGACAAGAGAAGACGGAAATGATAGTGAATGCGTTGCATGCGGTTAGTTCATAATACTGTTACTGAAACTGTAGTAAGTCTGAAAATAGTGCAAGATATTTGATCAAAATGTTACAGTTAAACCATTGTAACTTACACTAATATTACAACTGAAACATATATGATTGTTAGAAAATGGACACTTATGCTTTTCTTTTCTACATGTTTATTGTTTGGTTGTTCAGAAACAGGAAAAAGAGATGTGCTCGCTCAAGAAACGTCTTCGGATCAACAAATGATCCAAGCAATAGAGAAAACAAGATGATGATGGTGAACATATGAAGGTATTTTGGTAGCACCAGTATGTTAAGTTAGGCTTATATTGAGATTTTTGCTTGCTTAAGTTTATGGATTGGATTCAAGTTGAACCTACAAGTGTACATACACCATATAACAAGTGCACATGAAACAGAGCAAGAAAAAAAAGGGCATTATATATGAAATCACTCACTGCTGCTACTCTACTCTTTGGAGGACTTGTTGATAAGGGACTTGTGGATGTGAGGAATGACTCCTCCACCAGCAATGGTTCCTTTAATCAGGGTATCGAGCTCTTCGTCTCCACGAATGGCGAGCTGCAGATGCCTCGGTGTTATACGCTTCACTTTCAGATCTTTGCTTGCGTTTCCTGCCAATTCTAGGACTTCGGCCGTTAGGTATTCGAGTATGGCGGCTGTGTATACCGCTGCTGTGGCCCCCACCCTTCCGTTTGCTGCCACTCGAGTCTTGAGTTGGCGGTGCACTCGACCCACTGGAAACTGCACCCAATATCAAATTATAAATCTAAACCCACATAGAGATTTTCTCACTGCATCTTCATTCTTGATATTTGTTCCGAATAAACGATCTAGACAACCATCTTCGGATTACTATACGTGTTGTTTCAGACTAAAATTAGATAGTGAGAGCTAATACTAAGCACTAGAATCCACATTGATCAATTCTTTCTTTCTCACAAACTCTAACTAGCACTACTATCCATTACAACATAGGGGAATCGTCTCTAAATCTAAACTCTGAAGCTACCCAATCTAAATCTATCTCATGACAATTCCAAATCAACCAAAGACAGCAACCACTATAAAACACAATGATCAAGACATTCCCATCCAGACTATAATTTAACTTTGAGAATTATATTGTTATTAATCCCTTACAACCTCAAGTGATCCCCTCAACTAAATGGATGGTTTTTTGGACTGAAATTAAGAACTATTCTTAAGCAGGCCCTTATGACTTCAAGTGATCCGAACAATCAAAATCACACAATTAAAATCTGATACGAGCATCTAAGCACTAATTTTAAACTGATCTAACACTTTCTTCCTTGCAAAATCTAACTTTTGCACCGTTATTACCGTTACGACCTCAAGCCATCGCCGATCAAAATACTTGTCGCCTAAAAACACAATTGGAGCTATAATTTGTGCAATCAACGCCGGTACTCCATAATTTGATGTAGGGAAGAAGTGGAAGGTACCTGGAGACCCGCGCGAGAGGAGCGAGAAACAGGACGCTTCTTGTCCTTGTCCTTGTTGGCTGCGGATTTACCCATTGTAAGAAGGCCTTTAGCACCTTTACCCGACATTCTCGCGATCAAAATCAATCAACCACCCGCGAAATTCGATTCGAAATTCAATTCGAATTCTTCAGCTAGGGTTTCGACGACAGAGCGGGAAAGGGAAGAAGACGATACGATGGAAGCTAGCGATCTATTGTGTCTAGAGTTTCTAGACTAGAGAAATATCCTTTACGTTATTTTTCAGTGTATATATATAGATAAGAATGTTTTAAATGACGATGATACCCCTTACGTTACTTAAAGATTACGTTAATAATATTCGGCACGAGAGAATAAGAGATGCAATACAATACAAGAACCTGTTCAGGCTTCAGCCCATTTATCAACAAGGCTCATTATTGTTATTTGTTCGGCCTTTTGTAGAGCCCAAAACCTTAGAATGGTTTGATAAGGGTAATCTGGTCAGCTCGAAACCAAACCAGATCCGGTTTTGTGGTTTATGCTGGTTATAGATCCCAAGTAAGTGCTGCTTCACTTTTTAACTATAGAACCGGTTCGGAATATGTTTTTTTTTTTAAATGAAAAAAACACATGTTGATACTCCATAAACAATTTATAAACTTGAAAAAAAAAATAACAAAAAAATACAACCGGTCGGATTAAAGTGGTGAATATCAAAATCTAAATTCCAAACAATCTGATAATACAAGAAAATCGAAATATTCAAAAGTCGAAATTTTCTTGAAACTAGATATCAACATTTTAAATAAGGAACAATGATGAACAATATGACTATAGTTGGTACTGTTTTTAGGTACTTCAACCATGAATAAACTAAAATGCTATATTAGTATGAATAAGTGGTCCTTTGAACATAATAAAGCACAGAACTAGAAGAAGTAACTTATCTCCAAGATCACATACACCACATAACAAGTGCACATGAAACAAAGCAAGAAAAAAGGCCATTATTTATCAAATCACTACTGCTACTCTTTGGAGGACTTGTTGATAAGGGACTTGTGGATGTGAGGAATAACTCCTCCACCAGCAATGGTTCCTTTAATCAAGGTATCGAGCTCTTCGTCTCCACGAATAGCGAGCTGCAGATGCCTCGGTGTTATACGCTTCACTTTCAGATCTTTGCTTGCGTTTCCCGCCAATTCTAGGACTTCGGCCGTTAGGTATTCGAGTATTGCGGCTGTGTATACCGCTGCTGTGGCCCCCACCCTTCCGTTTGCTGCCACTCGAGTTTTAAGCTGGCGGTGCACTCGACCCACTGGAAACTGCACCCAAAATCAAATTATAAATCTAAACCCACATAGAGATTTTCGCACTGCATCTTTCGTTCTTGATATTCATTCCGAATAAACGATCCAGACAACCATCTTCAGATTACTATCTGTGTTGTTTTAGACTAAAACTAGACAGTGAGTGCTAAATGCTAATACTAAGCACTAGAATCCACAAAGATCAATACTTTGCACTAGAATCGACAATGATCAACACTCTGCACTAGAACCCACAATGGTCAATACTTTCTTCCTCACAGACTGTAATTAGCACTGATATCCATTACAACCTAGAGTGATCACCTCTAAATATGCACAATCTAAATCTCATGATTATCCAAATCAACTAAAGACAGCAACCACAACCACTAAACACTACAATCCACAATGATCATGAAATTCTCCATCCAAGACTCTTATTTAACTTTGAGCATTATTATATCCCGTACGACCTCAAGTGATCCCCTCAACTAAATGGATGGTTTTTGGACTGAAATTAGATAGTGAGAACTATTACTAAGCAGATCCTTATGACTTCAAGTGATCCTCTCTGAAGCCGCACAATTAAAATCTAATGTTAACCCACCATACAAAAAATTGAACTGTGTGTGAGCATCTAAGCATTGAATGTTAACTGATCTAACACTATCTTCCTTGCAAAATCTAAATTTTTCACAATTATCACCGTTACGACCTCGAGCCATAACCTGGAACCGCAAACAAAACCGTAATCGAATTCCCAACTAATCCAAATCAACTAAAGATGTTATTTCTACACTGAATTTAGATAGTGAGCATATTCCTTGTCACTAAAAGCACAATTGGAGCTGTAATTTATACAAGCAACGCCATAGATCGAAACTCCATAATCTGAATTAGGGAGGAAGAGGAAGGTACCTGGAGACCAGCGCGAGAGGAGCGAGAAACAGGCCGCTTCTTGTCCTTATCCTTGTTGTTGGCTGCGGACTTCCCCGTTATAAGACCTTTGGCACCTTTACCCGACATTGTCACGATCAAAATCAATCAATCACCCGCGTAAACCAATTCGAATTCTTCAGCTAGGGTTTCGACGACAGAGTTGAGAGGGGAAGAAGACGATATCAATGGAAGGCGGGGACGGGAGAGAGACAAACTCGCGATCATTTTATTTTTTCTATTTTTCCAATAGATAAGAATGTTTTAAATGACGATGATACCCCTCGCTTTACTTTAAAGATTACGTCAGCCCATTATCAACAAGGCTCATTATTGTCATTTGTCCATTAAAGAGCCCAAATCCTACCAAATTAGTGGGCTTGATACGTGTAATCCATAATAGTACGGAAGAAATTGGAGAAAGAATTTTCCAAATTGGGCAACGTTAGCAATGATCTAATATTGATGCGACTTCTTTGAATATTCATGGAAGTTTTGGGTTATAATAAGAGAGAATTTGTCCAATTAGCTTTACCTAACCCTAAACAAACAAAAAAGATGATAATCTTAAATATGTTTTTTTTTTTTTTATCAAATTTATAATACACTGATTCGTAACATCTCACAGTTGTAAATTGTAATCTGTCAAGTTGGAATTTATATCATTTCTATATATAAATAAATAAAGAATAGTTTAATGAATCTCAATAAACCAAATTAAATACTATCAATCCCATTTAATAATATGGTTTTGAATGTTAACCTCGGAATGAAAACACTACCCGTGGTCCTTCAATGCACGAGTTTCTTGCAAGCTAGCTAACTCTATATAGGAGGATATTATTAAATAAAAATTAATATTAATTACAAATAAAAAATAAAAAATTATAAAAAACAAAACTTGTGGAAGTGTTAGTGCCACTTGGAGCCGATATTACATTTCGAAGGTTAAGATAGCGTAAGCAGTGACCGCCCGATATATGGGGCTCACAGTGGAAGATCATAATTAGCCACAAGAATCATCGTATTTCTATGTATTTTCTACATATATATATATATATATATATATATATTTAACGTTTTGTATTTGTATTAAGAATACCAATAATTTATTTATTATAGTGTTTATTCGTGTGATAGCTAGTGATCCCTCATCCCTATGATAATTTTTACATGTAATAATATTATAATGAGATGAGATATGCTTGATGCCGTATCCTAGCGTATTACATCGAGCAAGAAGATAATATTCAATTAACACATAATATTTATAAGGTGACATAAATTATCTGACTTAATGCAGTGATAATAAATCAATAATATGTTTTTTCCTGGGGTAAATTAATGCCATAATGATAATGAAAACAAAACAAAGTAGATGTTCTTTTGAGTTAAAGAGAAATAAACAATGGAAAAATTTAATATACGTAAATATAATTAATGTGGCTTACTCAATAACTATAAATAAATATCATAAATTTATGTTCAATTTATATATATAAAAGTCATTGACCTGTTTCTTGTTCGATATTTTAAATAAATAAAAACTTATGTTATTATAATATTGACTTACTTTGGGCGAAAATTATATTTTAAATTTAATACTATATTAAAATAATATATACATATATATTAAAAAAATTGTTACAATGTTGCACATAAATTATATATATATATATATATATATATATATATATATATATATATATGATATACACATATTTACACAATAGATTGATTTTACTATATATAAAATAAATTAAAATTGGTTTATTTATTTATTACAAAAAAAAATGATTTATTGATTTGGTTTGGTTTTATATTATATTATATTATATTATATTATCTTTATCGTGTGAGAATTATTACATCATTATAAATTTATATTTTATGTAGTTATTAGAAAAGCTGGACTAACTCTAACAATAAAATTATTCAAGTTCATTTATTATTTAGGTTAAATTTGGCCAAACTAGACGGTTGTATATATCTTTAAACTAGTATAAGGATCATAATAACGTTGTATAAGGTTGAAAATAAATCACTATATTATAAAGAGACACTCTAAAAAGATATAAGTACGTTTGATTTTAAATTAGACTATGACGTGAAACGAAACCAATCATTCTAATGTTTAAAGTTGTGAAACCAACAATTATAAAGTTTAAAATTAATTATACAGTTTTTTTCTTGGCCAAATAATAATATATATATAGTTAACCAGAAAACCTCTTCGCCCTATCCAATAAGATTTTAGAATTTAGGTTTTATGACTTATGTAGTTTTTTTTTTTCTTTTAAATCCTATTGGATTTGATGAATTTAGTGTTTAGTTTTTATGAATTTTTTAAACCCTATTTGATTGTTTGAACTATTTGACGGAGTTTACCTAATTAGAATCTCTTTTTCGGATTACACTATTTTTAAGTTTAATTGTGAACAGTTTATGATTTTTATTTTTTTTTTACAAATTAGTTTTGTTGTTAAAATAGTGCCAATTAGGTGAAAATTTCATCATTCAAAGCCTCGCCTTAATTAAAGTATTATAGCTAGCTAATTAGTAAGCTGCATGATATTTATATATGATGATTTGTTAATTACATGCAGTAGTGGTCCCTGTATATATATATATATATATATATATATATATATATATATATATGAACCTAGCTTAGACTCTTCCTCCTTTAAAAGCCAGTCTTCTTCTACCTCCAATTCGTCCCGCCAACAAAATTTTCAGCAACATTGTTAATTTCTCCGAAATTTGCTAAGGTACGTACATCAACAACACCGAGTTTTCTTGGGTGCTAAGTTTTCTTGTGTCTGTGTCAAGAAAAACAGCGCAGTACGTATACTAGCTAGGTTTTGCTTTGCTGTATACTCAGTTTTACAATCTTTTTCATTTGCGTTTCAGAGAGATGGAGAGCTTCAATTCTCCATTTCGAGGCATTGCTGCGGATTTCCGAGGTCGAATCTCATGCTACAAGCACGATTGGGTGTCGGGTCTTAGCTCCGGATTCGGGTATTTTCCCAAATTTCTAAGGCTGTATCGAAGTCAAATTCATGTTCAACGCCTTATCCCTTACGGACTGATCTCGGTGCGAATGGAGATTAATCTATATGTAGAGCGAACATGCTACAGATGTTGTCCTCCAGATAGGGTCCACCTACGGGAAAAAAAAAAAAAATCAATTCTATTGTTAAACATATAGTTTAGTTAATTTCCAAGAAAAAATCTAATTGAACTTTCAAATATCTAACAAAAGTATAAAAAACCATGTTGATTTTTCTTTTAAAAAGTGATGAAAATTACACAGATAACATCCACGTGATGTATTTTCACGGAAGTTATATTGATATGCTCTTCCTACAAAAAATCAACGGAGAGGGTTTACGTTTCACTATGCGTTTGAAAGTTCAGTTTGTTTTTTGTCGAAAAAAATCGGTTTATTATCGGTAAATTCATGACCATAATATGTATATGTATGTGAACCGCGTCTCAATCGATTATGGTTCATGCAGCATAGCCGCACCGACCATGTACATCTTCTTCGCCTCGGCTCTTCCAGTTATCGCATTTGGCGAGCAACTTAGCCGAGACACAGATGGGGCCTTAAGCACGGTCGAAACCCTAGCTTCTACCGCAATCTGCGGCATCATACATTCGATACTAGGTGGGCAGCCACTTATGATCCTCGGAGTAGCGGAGCCCACAATCATTATGTACTCGTATTTGTATAGCTTCGCGAAAGGGAGACCCGATCTGGGTCCCGAACTCTACTTGGCTTGGACCGCATGGTTAGTACACCGAAACCGTGTTTCTAATAACCTACACTGCAAGAAAATACACATTCAGTTGCGGCTGAGATTCGTCACTAAAGGTCTAATCGCCGTAACTAAACTTCTATTTGCGACAAAATTGTTGTCGGAATAGATCCAGTTGATAAAAGTTTAAAAAGCCGCCACTAATATATGTCGCAAAAAATGGTACCATTAGTAGCAATATAGTGATGGCGATGCCACTAAATACGCATGTATAGTGACAAAAGAGTCGCCACATAAGACAATTATTGATGGTAATTTGTATGGACAGTATATATGCATATTTAGCGACGTTCAAAGTAGTCATAAGAGACGTTTTATTTATGGCGAACACCCATATAATTAGCGGCGCAAATAATTAGTGACGCATATATTGATGTTTCTTTTTGTTTAATTAGGGTTTGCGTGTGGACTGCGGTCTTGCTCTTCCTTCTCGCGATCTTCAATGCTTGCGATGTAATCAACCGATTCACGAGGATTGCGGGAGAGCTCTTCGGGATGTTAATCACGGTTCTTTTCATCCAGCAGGCTATCAAGGTAGATAATTAAATTGAGTTGTACTTCTAGTGACATACAATCGTTTACTTGGTCGGCAAGTAATCTCTCATCTGATATACAGGGTGTAGTATACGAGTTTATAGTTCCAGAAGCCGAAGATGAAAACCTAGAGAAGTATCAATTTCAATGGCTATACACGAACGGACTATTAGGTATTATTTTCACGACCGGGCTCATATATACCGCTTTGAAGAGCCGAAAAGCACGATCGTGGCGATACGGGACAGGTAATTCGAGTTAACTTGAGACGCAAGTTTTGATTCCTTGAGACATGGCAATATCCTTAAAATTAGGGGTTTTCGTTTATTGTATTCCTAGGATGGATCCGAAGCATCGCTGCGGATTACGGTGTCCCGGCAATGGTCTTATTCTGGACGGCGATGTCTTTTGCCGTACCGAGTAAGGTCCCCACCGGTGTTCCTCGACGGCTCTTCAGCCCCTTGCCATGGGAATCTACTTCTTTGCATCACTGGACTGTGATAAAGGTAGATCTGATTCTAGGGTTAATAAATAAATTGCTACCTGAAGTTTGACTGATTTACAAATCGTTACCTGGACATTAATTTTTTTAAAATTGACTATCCGAATTTCCATTTTTCGAGTAATTTGGTACGTCTATTTTAATTTACGTCAAAATGGACAGAATTTGAACATGTTTACGCCACGTGCGGTCTTTTCATGTGTACCTAAGATTGATTCATATATAAATTGAAAGAATTGCAACAAAATACATTCAATTAGATGCTCAATTCAAATGCACTATTTGAACCGGGTGGAAGTCCAATTGAGCATCCTATTAAATGTATTTCGTTGCAATGCTTTCAATTTATCTTTAAATCCATATTGTGTACATATAGAAGACCCGGGTGGCAGAAAAATGCTCATTTCGGTCCAAATTTGATGTGAATTGAAACAAATGTAGCAATTTACTCAGAAATTAAAGGTTCAGATAGCCAATTTTAAAAAAATTAAAGTTCAGACAACAATTTGTAAATTTGTCAATATTTAGGTAACATTTTGATTAACCCTTTGATTCTATGAGCTAAAAACATAAAAACAGTCTCAACTACATACTATGCCGGTGTCTCATATTTAAAATGTTATTTATGTACCAATTATTAGATTTGTTGGTTTCCAATTTTTAATGAACTTGATATTGATTTTCAATAAAAACCAGGATATGGGGAAGGTATCTCCAAGCTATGTATTCATGGCGTTCATCCCCGCCGTCATGATCGCCGGGCTCTACTTCTTCGACCACAGCGTAGCTTCGCAGCTCGCGCAACAGAAGGAGTTCAATCTCAAAAAACCGTCTGCGTATCATTATGACATTCTGCTTCTAGGCTTCATGGTAATAAAAACATTGTTTAAACTTTGTTGAAATTTGGTTTCCACAGAATGTTGTGGAAAGTCAGAATTGCCATTTCTACCAAATATGAAGTGACTAAATTACCCCTTGAGTCAAAACAACCACTACCCAACTCCGGACGGCCACCACCCAAATTCGGCGGCCACCACCCAACTTCGGCCAGCCACCACCCTACTCCGGCCGGCCACCACCCAACTCCAGCAACCACCACCCTACTCCGACCGACCACCACCCAACTCCGGTCGGCCACCACCCTACTCTAGCGGCCACCACTCTACTCCGGTCGGCCACCACCCAAAAACCCTACAGTTGTTGATTTAGCTAGGAGGGGTAATTTCGTCAATTCGCTAAGTAATGGAAGATTAGATTTTTTATGAAGGGGCATTTTTAGAATATCAAATTTATCGAGTTTGCGTGATGGTGACGTGACGTTCGACTTAACTAAAAAATAGACGGAGACACCAAATTTAAACAAACACCAAGCTGGATAGTCAATTTCAACGACAGACACCAGATTTCAACATGCCCAAATCTCAGACTGTTTATTGGTTATTAAACATAGTGATTCCATTCTTAGTGATTCCATTCTTACGTTGTTGTCGGTTTCTTGCGTTCTAAGACATCATGAGCTCCTTGTTTTTCAGACATTGCTTTGCGGGTTACTAGGTTTGCCTCCATCTAACGGTGTCCTGCCGCAATCGCCGATGCACACCCGCAGCCTCGCCAGTTTGAAGCGGCAGTTGATTCGCCGGAAAATGGTCGAGAGCGCAAAGGAAAGCATGAAACGGAAAGCGAGCGATTCAGAGATCTACGGAAACATGCAGGCGGTTTTCATCGAAATGGAGAACTCATCAATTGTAAGCTTTTGTATTATTATTGTGAATTATAAAACGCACAAAAAAAACTTATTATATAATTTTGAGCTTATATAGTTTGATATATTCCTAACTTAAATTATTATATAAATGGCTATTAATTACTAATAATTAAATTGTTACTTAAAGTTTGACTAATTTACAATTCGCTATTTATATTTTAATTTTTAGAAATTGGCTACCTAAATATTTTAATTTTCGAACAAATTGATACATACGTTTTAATTTCCGTCAAATTGGATAGAAACTGAGCAGGGTTCTGTCACGTTGGTGTTTTTTCATATGTATACAAGATGGATTAAGATATAAATTAAAAGAGTTGCAACAAAATACCTTCAATTGAATGGGTTTTTATATTATGCTCCACAAGAACTATGCTTGTGATACTCATTTTTTTTCTATTGCCCTAAAAGTGAACCACATAGGAAAATTGATATTATGAATAGTATGATACAAATATTAGATGTTGTTAAAAAAAAATCATAGCTTTATACTTTGAAAGTTTTACCTATGTTATAATTAAGTCCACTCTAGTAGTAAAAAAAGCAAAATTATGGTGCTTCACAAGCATGGTAGAAAAAACCCCAATTGCTCAATTGAAAGTCACCGTTCGAATTAGATGTAAATTCAATTGGGCATCCAATTGAAAGTATTTCATTGCAATAATCCACGTTTATATAATTTAATCAATATTTGGTACACATAAAACGACCCCACATACATGCTCATTATGTGTCCAGTTTGACGGAAATTGTAATAGATGTACTAATTTTGTTCAAAAACTGAAAGTTCGATAAGCCGATTTCAAACAAATTAAAGTTCATGTAACGATTTGTAAATTCATCAGATGTATACGTAATATGTGTTACATATTATTAGGCCGTATTTTCCTTATTTGCAGAATACGTCGGTGGAAAACGAGCTGGAGGACTTGAAGAAGGCGGTTGTGAAGCAAGAGATCAATGAAGAATCGACATTCGATCCCGAGAAGCATATCGACGCATATTTACCGGTGCGAGTGAACGAGCAACGAGTGAGCAATTTTCTGCAATCTCTCCTCGTGGCGGCATCGGTTTTCGCGATGCCGGCGATGAAACACATTCCGACGTCGGTTTTGTGGGGATACTTCGCGTTTATGGCGATCGACAGTCTTCCCGGCAACCAGTTTTGGGAACGGGTCCTGCTTCTCTTCGTCCCTCCTTCCCGACGCTACAAGTAAGTGCAATAACCGGAACTTGGTTAGCTCAGGACATCTCGTACTCTTTATGATTGTTTATTTATATATTTGCGGCATTAAGATTAAAAAAAAAAGAATTGTGCCTAGGCCAGTTATAGGCCCAAGCCCACTAAAAGCCCGTGATGAATCAGTGTGGGCCTGTTACGGGCCCAAGATTACTAGAACTAGTATCCATGATGAACCAAGTTTAGGCCCGTTACAAGCTCAAGGCCACTTGAAGCCCATGATGGACTACTGGCGTGGCAATCCCAGTAGCCAGTGGCATCATAACAAAACTGAGGCTCATTAGGCCCAATAGGCAGAGTAAAGACTCATGAATATGTTTTCTTAGTTAAAAAATGGTTGTTTCATTAAAAAAAAAAAATTAGTTTCTTGCGGGGTGTTCCTATGTCGGGGCCCATTTAGAGGGTAGTACATGTATCATGCTGCTCCACAACTAATCTAATCATCATCTGCACTGGAGTCAGACCGTAAGGGGTAAGATGCTGACTATGAAGCGTTGAACCGCTACCATATTACATGGTTTAAATGGTTGTTTCACCAAAGTTGGTTCGTGGAGTAACATTTTGTTTTTGTATATTTTTGGAGTGATATGTTTGCAAGTTGTATACTTTTTGTGCATTTGTTAGTTGACTGTTAGTTTTCACCATGAAGTAGCACATATCTTGCACTTGACTTGTCCTATAAATGTCAAAACTAAGGGGTGCATCAAAGTATACAACTTATAAACTTATTGCATAAAAAAAAAAAAATAAAGATGTTATACCAAATAACCAAATTTGATTAAACAAATTATACAAAAGGCATTTTCGTATTTTCGATGATCTGATTTGGTTATATGTTGTGGTTGGACAGGGTACTAGAAGAAGACCACGCTTCCTTTGTCGAAACGGTGCCGTTCAAATGCATGGCAGCATTTACGTTGTTACAAGTCGTGTATCTTCTGCTATGTTTCGGAATCACGTGGATACCGGTTGCCGGAATACTCTTCCCCGTGCCGTTCTTCGTTCTTATAGCCATAAGGCAACATTTGCTTCCGAAACTATTCGATCCGCACCATCTTCAAGAACTCGATGCCGCGGAATATGAAGAGATCGTTTTGCGGGCCCCGTGCCGCTCGTTCTGCCTCTCTCGCGATGAGTGCGAGGCGATCCGTCTCGAAAGCCTCGTTGGTGAGAATCATTTATGTGATGGTGAGATCTTCGACGAGATAACTACGAGCCGGGGCGAGTTTAGGGTTCGGAGTCGGGGTGTGAGTTTCACCGAAGATCGACGTGGACAGGTAAGAAAAATGACGGATTAGGGTTCGTGCCCATGCTTGTTATAACTGTCATAAAACTTTAAGGTAATAGATGAATGTCTAATTTAGTCTTTATAGTTTAACATTCGCTCTCACGAAACTGAAATACGTTAAAGGCCAAACACATGAAACTTTTAATTAAATAGCGTTTAAACTCGGCGTTGTGGAGATACGAACATGTGCGCTCTGAATCCATATGAAAGTTAAGACTAACTACTTAACCAACTATTCTAAAACCTTAAGGTGATAGGTGATGAAAGTCTGGTCTAGTTTTTATATTATAACAAGATGGTTAATGATAAGACGTGCACATTAACCAACCGTCTCATAAGTCCGAACTAATTAGTGAAGACATTCGATGCACTATTATATTAATTCTTCAACATATATACTCTCGGTATAAGCCTGACCACCTCGGCCATTTATGAGTCAAATATAATGGACTTCACTATTTTTAATAGGATGTTAACATTTTTTAATTAAATAGCGTTATCAAAACTAGAATATGTGCACTCCGATACCGTGTTAATAATAAAACGTGCATCTTAATCAATTATCTCATAAATACGAATTTATGGGTGTAGACATTCAGTATACTCTTATTAATACTTCAATAATATATGCATGCACTAGGGTTTCTTGATCTAACTAGGGTTTATTGATGTTTAGGTTTTGCAGGTGCATCCACATCAAACTGATAATGTTGAAGACTGAAGATTATCATGCAAGTAAATGATTAGTTGTCGTTTTTGTCCAAAAAAAAATATTACATACTCGATCGAACAAAGAATATTATCTCTGGCCAACATATATGTATAACGTAAATTATTTGCAACTAAAATATAATGGCTTGAACAATTCTCGTTCACTATTGTTTTTATTATTAGTTTTTAATGTATATAAAGTAATATTTGATTAGATTACATATATATTGGCAGTATAATAATATTTCACGCTCTAAGTTATTATATAGAAATGGTTCGATTTATTAATTACCTGCTGGTTCCATTTCTTAATTACCTGCCAATATGCATGTAAGATCGATCAGACCAGACAACAGCTGGTGGATACGATGTCAGGTTTTTTTAATTACAGAGATCTTAGAGATTTAAGGGATTGCTCTTGATAATATATAATAATAAGGAAAAAGAATTCTCACGTAACTTCACCGCACATTCCTTGCATTGACATAACATTAGTTAATTAAAACATAATCGATTCATTATTTGATTGCTGATATTTATCCTCCTCACTAACCGGACATAACAATCCGATCATCTGTGCAAATGAATAATTATGTTCCGATTGTTAGCTTGGTTGACTGAACTAGAACTATTACACATGGCCATCTAATGCCATTATTCGATAAACCGATACGGTCCATTTAATAAAATAATTGTTAAGACGTGTGCCTCGGGTTGATGGGTTTCTAATTCGAGTAACACACCTCTCACGGGTAATGTGCTCTTATTTTTTATCCGCTTAGCTTGTCGATGTGATCCGCTACTCTGCTCCTCACAAACCTGCACATTGGACAATACCGAGCACGGAGAGGGGGTGGTGCTCGGTGAAACCTCTCCGATACCTAAGTAAGTTCAGGCTCTTTAGAGAAAGAAAATCATAAAGAGAAGGCAGAGCTAAAACGTGCAAAGATGTAAAACTTGTTCAAATGAATAGAACTTGAGAAGTATATATATAGGCTACGGGGGAATTAATGTGGCTTAATGACACCGTTAATCCCTAAACGTACTTAATCGACACATAACATCAGGATTAACCCTTTAAAAGCATGGAGAGGTGGGTGAAAAAGTCTAAGTATGAGTCAGGTAAAATGGATGTCGTGACCCTTGGGGTCGGACGGAAAATTCGACCCCTAAGGCCTAGGATCGGGTCAGCTTGCCCGACTTCTCTTGGGAGAGGCTGGGCCAGCTGACCCGATCCCTCCTATGAGAGATCGGGTTGACCCACCGATCCCTCCTAGGAGATATCGGGCCGGCTAGCCCGATCTCACCTAGGTGAGATCAACGGACCGGTCCGGACGAATATTTTGGCTCATCCAGGCCGTTCGCGTTGCGAGTGAAGTGCTTGGGTTCAAGTTTCGATTTATAATCGTATGTTGGGTGATTAAAATAAGACAATTCATAGAGAGACGAGTTCAAATTGAGTGTATATCCATCGGTAATGATTATATAGTATAGTAAAACATCAAATTAAAAATAGCTTATGAGTGAAGTTATGAATTGGGTTCATCGAGATTCAAACCCTAGCTAGCTAATTAAGCTAGAGGTGTAGCGTGTGTGTGGTTACAAAAGTCAGAAACATTGTCGCCGAAACATGGCGAGGAATCATGTTACTTAAGATATCCAGCCGCAACGAACATGTGCTCATAAATTGTCTCATTTTCAACCTACCTACCTACCCCAGAACAATCCAATCCATTGGGATGCAACCATATATATATATATATTGATTATTTACAAATTACAAGTATACGCCCTTTTACATGAAGAAAAACAATATGTTAATTACTGTAGTTCCGTAGAAAAAATAAACTTAATTGGTTACGACACTCAAATGAGAAATATACCATAGCAAAAATATAAATAAACACATATATTTTTAATCTCTAAAAAAATATTATATTAAAATAAAATAGTATATACTATATATGCATTAAAATTAAATATATAAATTTTCATTTGCGTTTTAAAATTACCAATAGCTGTACCTCAGATTTGGACTCAGAAGACCTGTAATTATTTTTAAACAATTTAGTTAGGTACTATTATCTAATTTAATTAAGTATAATTATGTAATTATTTATTTAGAGAACTTCACTAAAATAACTTTCATTCATTTACTCAAAAAAATTGAATATACTGATGTGGTGTTTTATATAACATTAAATTTTATATACTGATGTGGTGTTTTATATATATATATAGCGGGGTGAGGTGTTACATGCATGGTGCTATATCTGGACAGTTAAATGCATTAAAATTATTTGAATATCTTGGATCCCCTATTATATTATTGCCCTTACAATATGCTACCATAGTGGCATTATAATTTCATTTCAACTTTCATGGACATCTATAAAGAGCCCAAAATGCTTTATTCCATGCACACCTCTCCCTCTCTAATCTCTACATCTCTCTCTAAGAAAATGCATAAGTTATTGTTGCTGCTGTTGTGTTCTTCATGTCACTATGTCCTTTCCTTCACTGATGGTAAGAAAAGTTAAAACCCTCAATATATTATTATTGATTCACTCCAACAATGTTTTGGTTATTCATTCTATCTCATTTTAGAAAAATGATTGGATAGTTTGGCACTAGTATAAGAAAATCGGTAATTTGTGACGACTTTTTTAAAGAGAAGTAATGCTTCTCAAATTATAAAAATTTTCAATAGATTTATTATGATTTGAAGGAAATTTCTTACAAAAAATTCAAAATTTTGTTAGAGATTTTTCACGGAAGTTTCTAGTCAAGTTTTTTTTGTTATGAGTCATTTTTATATAAATTTTTTAATGTTGTATTTGTAAGAGATTTTTTTAGTTCTTTTATAAGTAAGATTATATGTCTCTCACAAATAAATCCGTCACAAACGACTAGATTTCTTGTAGTGTAGTGCTAACAGCTGGACATCACCTGGTGGCCTACTCAGAACGTGACACATGTCTGTTAGGACACGTGTCACATTCTGAGTGGAAGAAGAGCCACCAGATAACATCCCTGTTGTTGACACCGAGCTATTCAATAATTTCTCCTCATTTTGTATATAACTTGTCCCAAATTTTGAAATAAACCCTAGGTTTGTTACCCAATGGAAACTTCGAGTTAGGCCCGAAAAAATCAAACCTAAAAGGGACGGTCGTGATGAGCCCAACCGCGATACCTGAATGGGAGATCTCGGGCTACATCGAGTACATTAAGTCAGGCCAGAAGCAGAAAGACATGTTACTAGTCGTACCCGAAGGAGACTACGCGGTGAGACTCGGGAACAACGGGGCGATCAAGCAAAAGGTCACGAAACTTGTAACGGGTAACTTCTACTCGATCACGTTTAGTGGAGCCCGAACATGCGCTCAGGACGAGAAACTGAATGTGTCTGTCTCGCCGAACGTGGAGCCGAACGACTGGGGACTACTGCCGATGCAGACGATTTATAGTAGTAACGGTTGGGACTCGTATTCGTGGGCTTTTCGGGCCGATGCAACCGAAGTTGAGATCTCGATCCATAACCCGGGTGCCGGGGAGGACCCAGCTTGCGGCCCGCTAGTCGATGCCGTGGCTCTCAAGGCGTTAACTCTCCCGAAACGTACAAGAGGTAAATAACATATATATGAAACGTTCTTATGAATATCTATATGTAAAAACAGTTCTAACTATAAATTTAAAATGTTGATATTACGCGTCAGGTTTAATGTTTTAACTTTTTATGACTGAATTTAGTGCTAAAATTAACGTTTAGGTAATAAAAATATGTTGTTTTCTAATTTTTCGAAGTATTGAATTTGTTACTTATAATTTAGATTTATTGGATACTTGAAAAATGTGTTTTTCTTTTGTCAAACTCGCTGATTAATGAATTGAGATACCGAGTGTATATATATTTGCATTTTAATTCGGGTTATTAATCAAATTTCTACCTGAATTTTGTCCAATTACCTAAACTTTAATTTTTTAAAATTGGCTACCCGAACTTTTAATTTCCGAGCAAATTGCTGCATCTGTTTCAATTATTATCAAATTGGACAAAAAATGAGATTGTTTTCGTCGCGTGAGTTCTTTCATGTGTATTCAATATAAATTTAAACATAAATTGAAAGTATTGTAACAAAATATATTCCGTCCCGTTAAAATAAACCTCCTAACGTCTCTTTTAATCAGACAACGTTTTAAGGAACGCCGATTTCGAAGAAGGCCCGTACATGTTCCCGAACGCATCTTGGGGAGTTATCGTGCCGCCGCACACCGAAGACGACCACAGCCCGATCCCCGCCTGGATCGTCGAGTCACTAAAAGCCGTAAAATACATCGATTCCGCGCACTTTACAGTTCCGTCAGGCAGTCGGGCAGTGGAGCTCGTCGGCGGGAAAGAGAGCGCTATCTCGCAAGTCGCATTCACGATCCCCAACAAAATATACGTATTAACATTCTCGGTCGGCGATGCCGGGGACTCGTGTATCGGGTCTATGGCCGTGGAGGCCTATGCCGGGAAGGATTCGGTCAAGGTTACGTATATACCAAAGCGGAAGGGCGAGTTCGTCCGTGGAAAGTTGAGGTTCACGGCCGTGTCGACTAGAACCCGGGTTACGTTCTTGAGCTCGTTTTATAGTACGACGAACGATGGCTCGCTTTGCGGACCTGTGATAGATGATATGAAGATGCTTAGTGTTCGTTCTTAATTTATCAAATAGATGTCTTGTTAATTTTTTAATTAATTTGTATCTTTTTTAATCTTTGGTGTCATGTAAAACCGTATTTCCGATAGTATTTCATGTGAAAAGTTAACGGTATCAAATGCTATGTGTCCACCAGTTACTTTTTTACTTCAACGTCTATGATAGTCTATGATATACCAACAAAAATTAAGGTCTAATAACCAAATTGCTTCCCGAACTTTGGCTCGATTAAAGATCGTATCTAAACTTTTAAAATTAGTTATCTGAATTTTTAGTTTTCGAGTAAATAACTATTTTTATTTCAATTATTGTCAAATTGGACATAACATGAGGGTTTTTCTACCATGCTCCACAAACATCATTCTTGTTGTTAGATTTTTTTATTCTTTCTATTGTCTTAAAGTGAAACCTACATAGAAATTTGTATTATTAATAGTATGATACAAATATTAAGTGTAGTTAAAAAATGCATACTTTTTGATACTTTTAAAATTTTACAATGTTACAATTAAGTACACTCTAGTGATAAAAAATGCCTAAGCATAATACTCCACAAGTATAATAGAAAATGCCATATAAAATGGGTATACTCCGACTATGTAAGGTATTTTCATATGCATCAAATATGAATACATATATATAATAAATTAAAAAATTGCAACGAAGTACCTTCATAATCTGAGCGAATATCCAATTGAAGATATTTCATAACCATATTTTCGATTTATATTTAAATTTAACTTGGGCACACATGAAAATGCTCCACACAGCTTGAAATTGCTAATTTTATATCCAATTTAAAGAGAATTGAAACGGAAGTAACAATAATTTTTTTTTTTTTTTTTTATTGAGAAACTAATTGTTCTGTCCACAAGACGTGGTGCTTGGTAAACCAATCATCACTGCCACGTGTTCCTACAAGACGCCAGCGGCGCTCGGCGTATGTTAGCTCAATGTATGAACAAAAGTCGGCCACGTCGCTAGACTTTCCCGCGCACGTTATACCGTATATGAAGTGCGCGAAATAAATGCAAACTTTATTCAAACTTCCGCGCTCCACACTGTCATGCGACTCTCGATCCCTCCAACTTCGTCGATGGCGTCTACTTCGGGATCGCTCATGTGGTTCAGAAAGGGCCTACGTCTCCACGACAATCCGGCTCTCCACCACGCCTCGGCGGCGGCCGCTGTCCTCTACCCCGTGTTCGTGATCGATCCTCACTACATGGAGCCGGATCCAGACGCATTTTCTCCCGGATCCTCCATGGCAGGGATTAATCGGATCCAGTTCCTGCTCGATAGCCTCGGGGACCTTGATTCCAGCCTCAAGAAGCTTGGCTCGAGGTTGTTGATCCTCAAGGGAGAGCCTAGCGAGGTTCTAATAAGCTGTTTGAAAGAGGTGAACTGTCTGATTCTCTTTTCTTGTAGCTAATATTCAATCTGAAGCACTAATAGTATCTCTGCTGATTATTGCAGTGGAAGATTAACAAGCTCTGTTTTGAATACGACTCGGAACCATACTATCAATCACTGGATGAGAAAGTGAAGGTGTAACTCTTTCCCATTTCAGAATGATGAGTATTCTTATATGCTGCAATGGATAATAAAATAATTTAATCTTGAAACAGCGATTTAGTGATTCACTGCACTAATCAGTAGTTCAGTACATAGGAAGCAGGTTTCGATTTCATTTAGACTGCTTTTTACCGGGTTAATTGTCTCAACAAACTGAAGTTTAGCTCTGTAGTCAAAACACGAACAAATTGTGATTACTGGGTGGCATTCGGACGCACTTAGTAGATATCCTAATGCGTCTTGGACTCTTGGGTTCATGATTATAGCCAGTTGCAATTAGAACTTAGAAGTTTTGAGAAAATCAGAACAAATATGTTGCAGTAGGTAACCTGAAGTTATTTTTTGAGCAGAGATTTGCATCCACGGCTGGAATTGAGATTTTCTCTCCTGTGAGTCATACACTATTCAATCCAGCAGAAATTATCAACAAAGTAAGTGACAATAGTTGTCTTTATGAAATTTTGCATGTCTGATTGAACAACTTGCTGAGATTGTTCTCATTCCCTCTAATGTTGTGTTAGTCCTCTGATTATTCATGTTTAACCTATTTATTTGAAGAATGGAGGAAGGCCACCTTTGAGTTTCCAGTCATTTGTGAAGATTGCTGGAAAGCCATCATGGGACTCGGTACCTCTTCCAGCGACACTTTCCTCTCTCCCTCCGGTTGGGAAAGTTGGAGCTTGCAAGATTTTTGATGTCCCCACAGCCAAGGATCTTGGTTATGACAATGCTCAACTGGTTAGTTCTGGAATGTGCTGAAGCTCCTCTTTCAGTAGGGAATAATACTCATAGTTGGAGTTATTTGCAGGATCAGATGACTCCTTTCAGGGGCGGTGAAACTGAAGCACTCAAGAGATTGAAGGAGGCTCTTAAGGATAAGGTAACACATTTATAAAGGAAAATTCTGGATGTTCTTATTCTTAATCAAGCTCAGTAAGATGGTTATCAGACAGATGATCATCGGCCAGTAGTAATATCTTGACAAAGTCACATGAGATGGATAGATAGATCCATTTCATTCGTCTGAAAATAACTTAATGTGCCATTTTTGTAGTCGTAATACATGCTCTCCTGCCATTTACTTGTCTTAGGTTAGCCTTCTCTTCTATTGATTGTAGGCTTGGGTGGCAAATTTCGAGAAACCAAAGGGCGATCCATCTGCATTTGATAAACCAGCAACAACTGTCCTATCACCATACTTGAAAGTAAGTTCTAACTGTAAAGAACTACTTGGAGATAAATGTCGTATTCTCTTACCAATTATGTAGACTGGTACAGGGCCTAAATCTGCGAAGATAGTATTTAAAGGAAGCTTGCCTCTTTGACATTATCTTTGGTTGTTACATGTCCTGACTTTCTTTTAGATATTTCTTGCAGTTTGGTTGTCTTTCTTCTAGATATTTCTACCAATGTGTCGATGGCATATATAGAAACGTCAAAAAGCACAGTGTCCCACCTGTTTCTCTTGTTGGACAGGTCAGCTTATGTCTTGTTCATATGGTACTTGTTATTGACGTCAATATAAATTCTGATCCTCTCCTTTGATTTTTCTATCTTGAAGTTATTATGGAGAGATTTCTTCTATGCAGTGGCGTTCGCCACTCCTAACTTTGACCAGATGAAAGGGAACAGAATATGCAAGCAGGTGAGGACATAGGCCAATACTTTCTAAGTTGGATAGAAGGTCAATCGTCTTCTGATGCTTAAACGGAGCTCTAAAGTTCATTCCAGAATATATATTAATTCGTCCAGACGTCCATTTTAAGATACTTGCACACGTGGGAATGTGGGCTTTGTATGATGTGTACAATAGTAGAATTGCAGTTCATTAACTAATCGAATAAGGTTTTGGAATGTAGATTCCTTGGAGGAGTGACGACGAAGAACTGTTTACTGCGTGGAGGGAAGCTAGAACAGGCTACCCATGGATTGATGCTATCATGGTCCAGGTTAGTCTCTGATTCATGTATCTTTTGGCACTATCTTCCGGATTCATTTATTTCATCTGATGGCTTACATACATGAACTGATTACCTTGTCTAATGTAGCTCCACAAATGGGGATGGATGCACCATCTTGCACGACATTGTGTTGCCTGTTTCTTGACACGTGGAGATTTGGTATGTTACTATAGCTTCCCTAACACTTCGATAAGTTCCCAGTTTCATTACAGTGGTGATATGGTTCTTCTGATGTTAGTTTGTTCACTGGGAAAAAGGGCGAGATGTATTTGAGAGGCTCTTAATTGATTCGGATTGGCCAGTTAACAATGCGAATTGGCTTTGGCTGTCATGTTCTTCATTCTTTTACCAGGTCATTACTGTCCTGTCTTAAGCCAAACCTCTTTATTTTTGTTGTCAAATTGGAACTGCTTGAAGTATGGACTAAACTTTTTGGATAACTGTTTTACATCAAATAAGCAAATTCTTATGAAGTTGTTAACCATTTCCTATATATTCCTGACCAGTATAATCGCATTTACTCTCCGATCTCATTTGGGAAGAAATACGACCCCAATGGCAACTACATCCGTCATTTCCTCCCTGTGCTAAAGAGTATAGTTTGAGCTCAATTTACTACACTTTTCTTCCCTTATCGGTATGTAATCTTGTGTCTTAATCTGCTTCATTTGTGCGCAGATATGCCAAAAGAATATATATACGAGCCATGGACAGCTCCGTTAAGCGTACAGACTAAAGCAAAGTGTATAATTGGAAGAGATTATCCAAAACCAGGTTAGCTCTTTTAGCTGTATTGAATCTCAATGAAAGAGATATCACTCCAAAACCAGGTTAGCTCTTTTAGCTGTATTGAATCTCAATGAAAGAGATATCAAGTGTCCAATAATTTTAGCTTTGCGGTTTAGTTATGAGCACTTTTATCTGATTTTTTGTTGTTGAATGTTATCTTTCAGTGGTGTCCCATGATTCAGCTAGCAAAGACTGCAAGGAAAAGATGGCCGAAGCTTATGCATTGAACAAAACGCTCAATGGTTCTGTAAGTGACGAAGCTCTGAAGAACTTGAGAAGGAAGCTTGAGGATGATCAAGCTCAAGACAGCAACAACAGAAAGCAGAAGCGAAAATGAACTACGTAGTTATAAGATATTGGAGAGGTTGATTTTGGGTACATGTATGCCTAGTTATTGGAGAAGCTAACCCCTTGTATTGTATGTAGCTATTTAGATTGCAGATGCTGATAACTAGAGCTGAATTGAATCTGTATTTTAGTTCTTACCACCTTTAAACTTGGAAGAAGTGTTTTTCTATGGTCTGGAAAAAGTTCTAAAGTATAAACAGTAATGTAAGTTATAGAAGCTTATGGAGTATGGAGAGGGAATAGATCTACCTACATTGTTAAATGATTAATTTCTGTCATATAGCTGTGAAGAAGGTTGGAGATGGCATGGTGAGTGCAGCTTGGTCATCAGAGAGAGGAGCTAGAAGCTGAACATGAGGTGATTCTATTTAAATTCTAGTTGCCATTGTCTAATTCAACAGAAAAATGCAACCATTTTGAGCTAAATGTATTATATATACATACACATGCCAGAATTATTTAGCTAACATTAGCTTGAATTGCTTTTCTTCTTCTGTAAACAGGGTAGGAAGATTGCTGGTATAAAATTTTCCATTCAGTCTTTTCGGTGCAAAGGTTAGTCTTACAACATACTTTCATGTTTAAAAATTTGTGAATAGAAGTGCATTGTAATGAGTTGAGTTATATACCCTGTTAGTTTCTAATTAAGTCGCCGAGGTTTCTCTGAGTAGTGAATTAATGTATTATGATCCTTGTTTACCTTAAACTCTAGGATATAACCATGTGATAAACTCTGATTTTCTTTTCCTGGCGCGGAGCTTAATTAGTATCATGATGAGTAGGAAATGAGATCCTTAACATCTAATTATCTTATGCTCAACTTCCTAAACAGTAGCTACACAATGAGGAGTTATAAGTTACCTTAATGTATTATCTTGGGCTTATTATATATATGTATATGGCCAGAGCATTTCTTGTGAAGGAATGACATGCCATGGGTTGAATGGACGCCACAGATATTTTTTTTTGGAAAGAAAAGATGATTATTTTCTGATTATTTTGGAGCTGCAAAGTTGAAAGCAGATTCTTTAGGCCACACCAAGAATGTTCCTATTTATTTCATTAATGATTGCCAGCTTGAAGTAGTGGGACCTGGAGGGCAGGGAGACGATAGACGTCGTTATCACTGATTCCAATTTCCAGTTTTGCTCCGCGGAATAAAACTTGCGGAAATCGTGAAGTGATGAGAAAGGTATGTTTTTCTGCACCGCTACTTAAGAATTGAGAAAATAAAAAACAAAAAAACTTGTTTGGTTTTTTTAATTTTTAGTGGGAATTCATTGGCGATATTTTTGGTTTATAAACCCGAACTGGTAGCTTTCGGGACCCGAATCTTTGGATAGTTCTTTGCCTCTAGTGACATTGCCTAAGAAATGGAGGTTCTCTAGTGATTCTGCAGATCATAGTGTTGATGGCTCCTATTTCCCTAGGTATCAAATCACGAACCTTTCCATCGCCTTACCTTGGTGCATGTGTTTTGTTCAATAGTCTTTTGACATTTTGAACAGTTTGGCTTAGAAATCGAGTTGAAATAAACTCGAGTTTATTTTAGTCAAACCTAATTATCTTTCATATAATCATGCACAAGTGTTCACATGACCATTAATTTTAAAGATTCATCCTAACATGAATAGCTTTTCAAGCAACACTATTTTTAGTTCCACGCAACATGTTCTAGAGAGCCCATTAACAGAGCACTGCTCATAGCATGCTTATTTTATATTTAGAAAAATCTTTATCGAACAAGGACTTGTAAGAGTAAAGCCGACTATGAATGTTTTTTCAATCCAATGGCTGTGAAAAGTTTCGAACTTAAGACTCTTTGCTAAACTATTTTACACGCTTTAGAGATGCATTCTTCATGATGGCAATTTATTATTTTTAGATAATTTTTTCGGTTTTTTCGTTAATCACGTGTAATCTTCATGAGCAATTCCAATTAGATTAAATGAAATATTTAGTAGAACTTTAGATCTACCCACAAGTGAAGTATGATGTAAAAACAAAATTCAATTAACAATCTATTCGAGTGACAATTTTTTTTAATACTAATTTATAATATACTACTATAGTATTGGTTTCGATGTATCCGCGTTATTTCCAAATAACCTAGTGCACAAGGAAGAGTTTCCATCGTTTGAGTCTCTTTCACGGGGATAGATAGATTCTTCACTATTATGGAGTGTTGAAAATAGAAAATGTGGCCATTTTTATTAATTTTGTTTTATTTTTAAAATATGATGGTGTTTTTTCTTGTCACCCAAAAGCCATAGTTTTTCAAAACTCAAAGAAAAAGGACAAGAAAGAAGAAACGCGGATTTAGAAAATGGGGTGGGGGAAGGAAACGTGTGGGAGAATCGAATCGAAACCTAAGAATTGATTCAAAGAAAGCTCCCTTCCACACCTATCACCATCATTCCTATCATGGGAATTAATGAACAAAACATTCGAATGTTTTTCGAGTGGCCATTTGATAGTTGTTAAATATAAAAATGATTGTCAATCTAATACAATTTGAGCGGTAAACGAGTCGAGCATCTAACAAGCTCGACTCGACTAAGTTTATTCGAGCTTGAGCTTGAAATCGACCGAATCTTAATTTTTCATGTTCGAGCTCGACTCGATGCAGTACCCGGTGAGTTCTAGCTCGGCTCGATTCAGCTCGATAAGGTTAATAAAATTTTAATTAAATTAGAAATGGTGCACTTTAACTCAAGCTCAAACTCGAACTCGCCTCGATTAAGACTTTGGCTCGAACACGAGCCCGAACTCGACTTGAACTCAATATATACGTTTAGAATATTATTATGTAAAGCTTGAAAAAATTGAACTCGAATTAGTAAAATAAAAAAGTTTGATTAGGCTCGCGAGCCTCTTGATTTGAGTACTAGTGAACACAAACTCAACTCGGTATTAGAAAAAGCTCGAATCGAGCTCGCTCGAAATTTAGCGAGTCGAATTTGAATATCCACCGAGCTGATCTCGAGTAGCTCATGAGTAATTTGACTCGTTTACGCCCCTAAATATAATTACGCGTATAATCATTATGATATTTTGAAATAGTGGTGAGCTTGTCATGTCAGCTCGTCGTTATTTAAAAGTGCGGTGAACTGCTCGTTTTTTCAAATTGCACCAATAGTAGTTATATGTATAATTATATTATATTTGTTAATATTTTCGTATTTAACAACTATGTTTAGTTGAGGAAACAAATTCAAACATTGTGTTATGCGTTAAATAAAGTAGAAAATATGTCCCCACTATTTATAGATTTTTAATTGGCGGCCCGTGTTCAATCTTAGTAGGGTCGAGTTTTACGTGTCGAAACCCGATCGTAAGTGTTTTCTTCTATTTTTTGAAAGGAATCTCACAATTCTTTCTGCTTATTGTATTAAGGTGGCGTTAAGTTTTAACCATGTATTTATTATTATTGTGTGAGTTGAAGATGCTTTCATGCATTAACTCAACTTTTTGTTGTGCAATGGTAAGTTGATATTTCACATTCTTGAGATAATTTCTTCTCCACCTTGCCTTTTTCCCACTCAACAATTATGAATCTGTTCTTTGTTTTTTATTCTTTTTTTATTATTATATAATATATTTATATTAAATTCTCCACTAAGCTGAATATTGTAAAACTAACTATTGATAGTATAAATAATGTTACATCATTATTCACATATAAAAGTTTTTTTTAGTGGCAAATATAATTTATCATAAAGTGTGGAGTAAAAATTGTAGAAATGTTGTTCTCTTGATAAATTCCTCAATATTTTTTAAAATGAAACCTTTTTTTTGGTACAAATAAATGAAACTTGACATTGCAATTTGTTCACATTCTTTATGTCATATAGTTGACATTCTCCCACCTATTCTTTTATAGTGGTGTTGGAATAGTCATGCTCCATCTTCCCATTATTTTTCATGTTGATGTTAGTCATGATATTTTCTTAACAAAAAAAAAAAAAGAGCATTCCAATGATAATCAGTTTATTTAGTTATAAGTTAGTGGAATGTATATATATTTTAATAAATAATGATTATTTATATCAATGGATTGTGTGATATGTTTGTGTCCCACTTCTATTGTAATTTAGTTGCAAACTAAGATTATTAAATGACTTATTACTACTCATGACAAAGGTAGTGCTATTCGGATTCTTGACGTTACCCCAATAAGATAAAGAGCACCAATTAAGAAATGGAGCACGATACAGACAAATAATTAATAATGACATGGTCCATATGTTTAATCCTCCTACTAATGATAATTAATTAAATTAAACCAAAGTAGAAAATGCCCTTGACTTTTATTTCTCCAAAAGGAAGGATCAAATTCCCTCGTTTGCGTTTCATTGACTAATAGAAAGCATGTGAACCATTTATATAATTAAGAAAAACAAAAAACAAAAATCAAGCTGTAACACAATTTCCTTAATTTTATAAGGAATTTTGGTTTTATTAAATAAATCCTAGAGCTAGAAAGTTTTTACTTAATATTTCATTATCTAATATTTCAAACATAACGTTTCAGCACTTGATCTAACGAATACATGTAAGGAAGAATAATTTTTTTAGGTGTGTACAAAATACAGGATGTTATATGTTAAAATTTATTAATGTCCAAGCTTACTATAAATTTAACAATAAAGAAAAAAAAATTATAGTATTTTTAACTTTTGCTATAATTTGTATACATGAAAAATTCAAAATTATAAACAAATCATAATAATATAAAAATGGTAAATAAATTCTAAAAATGGTACAAAATTTATAACTATGCAAATAATAATAAATTAAAGACTAAATATTAGTAAAAACATGTATGGGAAAATAAAAAAAATATATATGTGTAAATATTTACCAAAAAATAGAAATAAATTCTTAATATCCTAAAATAGTTTCTGAATCTAAAAAAATAGAATTTTATTTAAAAATGAAAAAATTCATGTGTCCCCTTTATATCTCTTTTTTTATTATAAAAATTATAATTTTTTGTTTAGATTGCTACTTAAATATTTCCACTAATTTTTGTAAAAAATATTTTTACATTTCGGAAAACGTATTTTAATATTTTTTTTCAAAAAGGTTATTTTAAATTTAATGATTTAATAAAATAGTACCCCCAAAAAAATTCAGAATTTTAGAATTTTTTTATGTTATTTTGCTATTTTAAATAAAGTATTACTGTTTTTTATTTTTATAATAGTTGTCAATCAATCACGCATAGTCACATAGATTTTTATTTAAAACCGCAATCACGTAAAAATATTTTAGACAAATATTAGACATATTATTCATAATTTTCTTAATTTTTTATACAATTAGAATTTCAAACAAAACGGGCTTCAATGTCTATTTATCATTCGGCAAAAAAAAAAAAAAAAGGTCTATTTATCATTATAAAACATTACAATTCGAGGAGAAATAACTTACCATGGAGTAACAAACCTATGCTCTTTCTTCGGGTACTCTTAGTCACAGATTTCATTTCCAATTTTTCATGTTGATGACGTAGAACAAGACAATGCAGAAGTCACATGGGTGATCATTTGCCTTTTCTCCTATGAATGAATGAATGATTATTATTAAATTTAATTCTTTTGGCTATGTCAATGGTGTTATCATTAGTTCTTGTTTTGGCTGGTCGTGGGAGCGTCACTATATATGAATTATTTAATTCGAATTGAATGATTTAGATTAGACATTAGACAGATTTATCAGTTTGCCATAGATTTCGGGATATTTCGGTCGCAAAAAAGTACACTTTGCAATGGCCGCTGCTCTCATAATAAACAACAAAGCCAGCAGTGGCAAGAATGCCAGAAAGACCACCAAAAGTTCATGGTCTTTTTCTTCATCACCGCCAAAATTCCAGGTAATGCCTTGGTTCTTCAACAAATAGCAAAAATGAAATAGTAAAAATCAAAACTTTATTGTGGATTCATCTTCTACTAAGCTGTGTATTCTTATTCACTCATCATCTGGTACGGCGGACCCTTCTCTGTAATGGCCTAAGGGGTATCCAATATCCATCAACCACCGCCAAATTCATAAACTAATGATTAAAGGAAGGATTTTTACTCTTTTTCAGAAATGGGTTATTCTTTATTTCTTGTTTTGTGCAATATTCTTCGGGTTGTCGTTGTTATTGTTGTTGGTTCTGGGTATTGCTTTATTTGTTTTTTTTGCCATAGAATCTATCTTTTCTTGAAAATCTGTAGCTGGCTCGCTTAAATGGTGGGTGGCTTTGATGCTCAAAAGATCTCATGCTTTCTCTCCTTTTTCCTTTCACTTTCCATGGATGCCTTCTTTTTGTTCTTTTTAAATTTTATTGTCCAGGGAGTTGCAGTGTGAAGTGTAGATGAGCTGTTGTAGTTACCGTATACTGAATTACTTGCATATTTCCATCTACATTTCTCCATTTGGGTATAAATACGTATCATTATCACTTCATTTATTCATTGCAGTTCATCACTTCCTCAGTAATTGCCTCAAGAGTCTTATTTGCTTCACTCTCTGAAGAACACAGCTACCAAGATGAGCTATTACCATCAGCAGCACACTAGTAGCTCTGGTTTGTTTTCCTTCCATTACAAGCTCAGCTTTTCATGATTTTCCATTTTAAAGTGGAAATCCAGTATCAATGTAAACTCATGCCATTTGGGTTTCTTCTAGTTTCTATATTCTTGAACCAAACCATTTCATGGCCTTTTCCATGTTCAGAATCCAAACTTTCCATTTGGGTTTCTTTATAGTTTCTACATGCCATGGTTTTCCATGTTGAAAATGTAAACTTGCCAATTGGGTTTTCTGCTAGTTTGAAAATTGTTGCTTATTTTCTTGAACTAATCCTTTTCATATTATCTTGGACCATTGTGGACTCTTTATAATTTAACATGTTCTTTTTGACCATTTTCAGGTAGCAGAACTGCTAGACGGAGCTTTGAGTTTGGAAGAACACATGTGGTGAGGCCAAAAGGGAAACATCAAGCCACCATTGTTTGGCTTCATGGCCTCGGCGACAATGGATCAAGGTATTCTTATCATTTTCACATTTCTTGGAATTTTAGGGTAATAATCGAGTCAAATTCTGAAATGGTGAAATCGATTTGCCTCGAGAATAGCTGCATTATACAATGTTACTGGCCGAAATTTATTTTCATTGTACATGTTCTGTACCAGAATGCTAGATTTAGACAAGAAAATGGTGAAAGGGACTGAAGAATGACATTTTCTTGGTGTTTTGTCTGGGTTGGTAGTGTGTGTGGTCCATATGATGTGAACTTCATCAATTTTCATTTTTTTTGGTATTAAATGTGAACTTGATTCATTCCTTTATTTAAATCAAAAGGCATAACTGCAATAAGAAACATGATCTTTGGTTCTCTTTGTTTTGTCTCATTTGGAGCTAAGCTTCGTTTTAAAAACAGCAGATGTCATCTTGATTGATTAGGGACCACCAATTCATTTCTCTCAAAAGGGCATCTTTATCTTCTTAAAAGAAACAAACTTGTGCAAATCTTCTTTTATTAAAAATCAACTTTGAGCTTAGCAATTCCTTAGATTGCAGTTCTTGCCTCCATGATATATATCTATTGCTGCTGATATATTCTGTTACCTTTTTTGTGTTTTGTTCCCATCTACAGTGCATCTCAGCTCTTGGAATCCCTTCCGCTTCCAAATGTAAGAACAAACCTCGATCTTCACTTCGCTTCCTTTTGCGTTTAATGGTGTTCTATTATCTTTTTCAACCTGAATGGTTAACTTTATGCTAAAATTGATGATGCAGATAAAATGGATCTGTCCTACTGCTCCAACTCGTCCTGTTGCATTACTCGGTGGATTTCCTTGCACTGCTTGTAAGATTTTCAAAAACCCTCCACTTCTCCATCTCCATCAAACACACACAATAGAATATATATATTGGAAAAACTGTTAAAAATGTGGATTACTGCATTTGTATTTATCATGATAATCGTATCAATACAGGGTTTGATGTTGGGGAGCTCTCGGAAGAAGGTCCTGATGACTTGGAGGGATTGGATGCTTCAGCTGCACATATTGCAAACCTTTTGTCAACTGAACCTGCTGATGGTAATTAAGACCCTGAAATAATTTCTCCTATAATAAAAATTAATTTTTTTTCTTATTTTTGGGTCCTGATGATGGTAAAAGTTTCATCAAAATCTTATCTTGTTGGAAAAGGTTGTAGCTTTGGATACAAATGACTTAGCTTTTAACTTTTGCTTTGACAGTTAAAGTTGGCATTGGTGGCTTCAGTATGGGAGCTGCAACTGCTCTTTATTCTGCAACTTGCTTTGCTCAGGGCAAATACGGAAATGGCCATCCATACACTGTCAACCTCCGGGCAGTGATCGGCCTCAGTGGTTGGCTCCCTGCTTCAAGGTAAATTTTCCGAGACACTTTTACCCTTCAGCTCTAATTTCTCTTCTATTCAACCCCTCTTGTTGCAAAATTTCTCTGTCAAGAAACTGGAAATACTGAAGAATTAAGAAAAAAAAAATATGTACAGTTCCTGATTCCTAGTATGTGACTGTTTGCTGCAAATAATTAGGGTTCTTAGCTAAGTTATCTGACTTTGCTGTACAGGAGCTTGAGGAACAAGATCGAGGGGTCCCATGAAGCAGCTAGGCGAGCTGCATCGCTCCCAATTTTGCTTTGTCACGGAAATTGTAAGATTTTTCTCAATTCTTTTGAATCTTTACATATTTACTGAATTAGCATGAAAGAATCTGATGTAATTTCTTAAAAAGAAACCTCTGTTCAAGGATGTCTTGCCTTATATAAGTCTAATTCTGTTGTCTCAGGCGATGAAGTGGTCCCATACATCTACGGGGAGAAATCGTCCCGCTGCTTGAGTTCTTCTGGATTTCGTTACCTTACTTTCAAATCCTTTGATGGGTAATAATCGAAATTACTAAGTATTCGAGTTGTAATTATTGTTCTTCAAAGCTTAACATTTTTACTGCATTTGCAGGCTTGGCCACTTCACGGTTCCTAGAGAGATGAACGAGGTCTGCAGTTGGGTTTCTGGGAGGCTCGGGCTTGATGGGTCCCGCTCATGAATTTGCAGTGCCTTCTGACTGAAGTTATGATTACTTCATGGCGAAGAAACCCTAGAAAAATAAGACCCGGATCGGAGTAATACTAAGGATGAGTATGTTGTGAGAGAGTTAATGGGGTTGGTATATGGTATAGCTAAAATATGTCATAATTATTACCTAGTATTATGTTTCTTGCTTATGCTGTAGAAATAAGGAGGTTTTGTTTGTGATATTTTGGTATTGGTGTATTCTTTGGATAATAAAAATTTCATCTTGGGTGGTTTGCTATTACAAGATCCAAATCTCTAACTTTACAACATGATTGCCTTTGGCAGAACTCTATTTCACGAGAAAAAAAAAAAAAAAAAAAAATCATCCGGGTGACATGGATAAATGAGTTAGGTTTAGCTTCACTGGTCGCTGTCCATATAAACATATTACAAGATCCAACTCTACAATTCATTGCAAGATTGCCTTGGGGGAAACACAATTTTACAGAAAAATGTGATTTTTTCATCTGGGTGTCATCAACTTATGATTTAGGGTTTAGCTTCATTGGTATCTAACTGCAAAAACATATTACATGAACAAAATCTCGACTTTATAACACGATCACCTTCGATTAAACTCATTTGTACATCAAAATGCAAACTTTTCATCTGGGTGTCACCAATTGATCAAGAGCTAATATGATTATGATTCCTTGACTAGCAAGAAAACGTCAGTATTAAAAAAAAATGAGTTTAATTCTTCAATTTAAGTTTAGGGAGCAAATTGTACATTGGGCACCGTATATGTAGAGAGCCTTAAAAGAGAGCAGTATTACGAAACTGCCATTTGGTTTAGGCTCTGCATAAACCCTAGCAAACTCTAAAACCTTTCATCGCATTTTCCCGGCAACAGAACCATGAACTTCAGGTTCCAAAACCTCCTCGGAGCTCCCTACCGCGGCGGCAACGCCGTCATCGTAAAAAACACGCAGCTAATCTCTCCTGTAGGAAACCGCATCACCGTCACCGACCTTCTGAAGTCCCAGACGGTAACCTTACCCGTCCAGGCATCCTCCAACATCCGCCGCATAGCTGCCTCGCCCGACGGCGTTTTCATACTCGCCGTCGACGAGAACAACCGCGGCCTCTTCATCAACCTACCGCGCAGAACTGTGCTCCACCGCATCAAATTTAAGCACAACGTCCACGCCCTTAAGTTCTCTCCCGACGGGACTTACATCGCGGTAGGTACCGGTAAGTTGGTGCAGATTTGGCGGTCTCCGGCTTTTAGGAAGGAGTTTTTCCCTTTCGAGTTGATTAGAACTTTTCCTGATTGTAATGATAATGTTACCTCGGTTGAATGGAGTCCTGATTCGAAGTACTTGCTGGTTGGATCGAAGGACTTAACTGCTAGGTTGTTTTATGTGAAGAAGTTGAAAGGAGTTCACTTTAAGCCATTTCTGTTCTTGGGTCATAGAGATCAGGTCATGGGCGGCTTCTTTGGTGTTGATAAGAAGACGAATAGGATCAATAGGATTTACACTATTGCACGAGATTCCTATATTTTCAGCTGGGGATTTAGCAGTAATGAGGGTGTTGATGATGAGGAGATGTTGGAACCACCTTCTCCGGGTACTCCGGAAAGATACGGTGACGGAATGATTGTGGAAGCTAACACAAAGAAGAGGAAAGAATTCGATAGTAAAGATGAACATTTGGATGAAGAAGGGAAGTATGTGAAAGGGAAGTGGGAATTACTGAGGAAAGATGGATTTGTGCAAGCTTCAGCTCGTGTGGCTGCTTGTGATTATCATCAGGGGCTTGACCTTGTAGCTGTGGGTTTTAGAAATGGAGTATTTGGTTTGTACCAAATGCCTGACTTTGTTTGCATTCACTTGATGTCTCTTTCAAAGGAGAAGCTTACAACTGCTGTTTTCAATCAGCTTGGGAATTGGTTGACGTTTGGGTCTGCGAAACTTGGGCAGTTGCTTGTGTGGGAGTGGAAGTCTGAGAGTTATATTTTAAAACAACAGGGGCATTACTTTGATGTGAATTCTGTAGCATTTTCTCCCGACTCGCAACTCTTGGCTACTGGGGCCGATGATAACAAAGTGAAGGTTAGTGATTATTTGAAGTCTACTATAAATTTTGAGTTTATAATTAACATTGGGGTCACTACTGGCTTATTATTATATGTAAAGAAACAAGTAGTGGTTATATGGTGTGTCTGAATCATGTTAAGAGGTCCTTTTGAACTGTGTTCATTATAAAGTATAACTTCTGCCACTATGCATTAATGCAGTAATATTATCTGTTAGTAGAAGATTTACTCTGCATATATGTTTATTATAGGTTTGGACCGTCTCTTCTGGCTTCTGCTTTGTAACTTTCTCCGAGCACACAAATGCTGTAACAGCCCTCCATTTTATGGCTAATAATAACTGTCTCCTTAGTGCATCTCTTGACGGGACAGTTCGTGCCTGGGATTTAATCCGGTACCGTAATTTCAGAACATTTACTACTCCATCATCTAGACAATTTGTTTCTCTGGCTGCTGATCAGAGCGGTGAAGTAATATGTGCAGGAACCCTTGATTCATTTGAGGTATTCTGATACTGCCCTTTACTTTTTAGTCTAGTTATGTCATAATATCAATGATTGTACTCATCTTAATGTTATACACAGATATTTGTATGGTCAATGAAGACGGGCCGTTTGTTGGACATTCTTAGTGGCCATGAGGGCCCTGTTCATGGGTTAATGTTTTCTCCTACTGATGTAAATCCCTTCTTCCTTTAGCTATACACTGTTCTGATACATTTCATTTCATTTCATCTATCATTTCATCTAGTTCCTTGATTGAAATCCTATTTTAGCAACATGAATGTTCCTTGCTGCTGGACATTGAATTAACTTATTGGTTGTGTGATAACTTTAAAAGAAATATTTGACTATGTGAAATTATTCTATTATAACCATACAACTGTTTTGCAGGCCATATTAACATCGTCTTCATGGGACAAATCTGTCAGATTATGGGATGTTTTTGAGGGAAAAGGAGCGGTTGAAACATTCACGCACACACATGATGTTCTTACAGTTGTTTACCGCCCTGACGGAAAGCAAATAGCTAGTAGCACACTTGATGGACAGATCCATTTCTGGGACCCAATTGATGGGGTCTTGATGTACACTATTGAAGGCAGCAGAGACATTGCGGGAGGGCGTCTTATGACTGATCGTAGATCCGCAGCTAACTCAAGCTCGGGAAAATGCTTCACAACTTTATGTTTTTCTGCTGATGGAAGCTATATTCTTGCTGGTGGCAGCAGCAAATACATTTGTTTGTATGATGTGGCCGATCAGGTTATATATATATTTGATGCTTTTTGGAATTTTTTACTGGTTAGATAATTGTATCTGTTAATCATTGATTCCATTATTATTTATTTGTGCAGGTATTGCTTCGTCGATTCCAGATTACTCAAAATCTGTCATTAGACGGAGTTCTTGATTTTCTGAACTCGAAGAAAATGACAGATGCGGGTCCCATGGATTTGATCGATGACGATGGTAGTGATTTGGAAGAAGGTGTTGAGACACAAATTCGAGGGAGTTTAGGGTACGATTTGCCTGGGTCCATGCCAAATCGTGGGCGGCCAATTGTTCGAACAAAATGCCTCAGAATCGCCCCCACTGGGAGAAGCTTTGCTGCTGCAACCACTGAAGGAGTTCTGATTTACTCTACAGACGATTCTTTTATCTTCGATCCCACTGATCTCGACATTGATGTCACACCAGAGGTACTTTTCTTTGACAGAAAATTCTACAAAATGTGAAACTCTCAAGTGAAAGAGAAACAACTCACTTTTTTAGGGGGGTGACAATATTTTTCTTTTTTTTATATTAAAGTTTCATACTTTGTGACATTGGAAAATATGAAATTCAAAGTGAGTGAAAATTTTACAATCTCATTAAGAAATAGATTTCAAAAATTGGAAAAATAAATCAATGTAGAGTTTTTACTTGTTTTATTGTTTTTTCCCTTGAATTAACAGGCAGTAAATGCAGCATTGAGTGAAGGTCAACTGAAGAGAGCTATTGTTCTTAGCCTCCGATTGAACGAAGATTCTTTGATTAAAAAATGCGTGTTTGCAGTTCCATCTGCAGATATACCATCTGTTGCTTCATCAATCCCTTTCAGATACTTACAGAGGTTAATCGAGGCTTTTGCTGATCTTCTTGAAAGTTGCCCACATCTTGAGTTCTTGCTTCAATGGTGTCAGGTAGGTTCTGTTTGAGAACGATTCCGAATGAATGTTGTGTTGATAACTGGGTTTAGTATAAGATTCGATATTTTGAAGAAAAAAAATATTTTTTAAGAAGAATCTATTTGCGATGTCCATTGATGATATGTTTGGTTTGGTAGGAAATGTGCAAGGTGCACGGAATCTCGATCCAGCAGAATTCAAGAACGCTGCTTCCAGCGTTGAAATCGTGGCAAAAGGCGGTTACAAGAATGCACCAGGATCTTGCAGATACGTGCTCTTCAAACGAGTATACGCTTCGGTATTTATGTTCATCAACATCAACTGATAATGAGAAGTAGTAGACAGAAGTGCAGAAGAGGGAAATTGCAGAAATGTTTGTTAAAGTTCTTCAGAGATGTAACTTTAGCAGCAAGAATGGAGTGAATCACAAATTTTGGTTCAAATGTATTTTTAGTGTTCTGCATTTTATTTTTGGGAAAGCGTCTAATTGGTCCTACAGTTATTGGCGTGTAAGAATTGGTTCTTGAAGTATACAGTCAGTTTTGTGTCCTCAATCTGCTTACCAGTGATAAGCATTAATCTTCCCATCATAGTAGTAATACCTACTAAGGGGACAATTTTTAATGTCAAAAGTTAAAATATGGCTTACAAAAATGATAGTTAAAAATCATATTTGGTTAGAGAAAAAAAAAAAAAAAGGGTTAATAGGTCTTTTGGTCCATGATGTTTGACAACTTTTGGGTTTCGGTCAATAACGTTTTTTTTTACCTAGTTTTGGTACCATATGTTTGCAGATTTTTTCTAGTTTTGGTCTAATCGTTACATTCCGTCCATTTTTTGACATGTACAAGTTAAACTTTCGATTTTGTTCAATTTAGTCCCTCTAATACTTTCCTAACATTTTTTTAGTTCAATTTAGTCCCAAAGTTTCAAAAATTCAATTGGACCTATTGTCCAATTGGGGTCAATTTTGAAACTTCGGGACTAAATTAAACAAAAAAAAAGGTTAAGAAAGTATTAGAGGGACTAAATTTAAAGTTTAGAGTGGATCACGTGACTTGAACATGTCAAAAAATGGACGGAATGTAACGGTTAGACCAAAACTAGAAAAAATCTGCAAACATATGGTACCAAAACTAGGTAAAAAAAACATCATTGACCAAAACCCAAAAGTTGTCAAACATCATAGACCAAAAGACCTGTTAACCAAAAAAAAAACGACAAAATGGCTTACAGTTTAGCAAAACATTGCTACTATGGACATAAAAAAAGTTAGGCTTTGGACAAAATTTAATATTCAAATTTGGGTATGCCAAAAATCATATTTGGTTAAGAGAAAAAAAGAATGGCTCCACCAAATTCCACAGTTCAAATTTTATTTATTTATTATTATTATTATATATTGAGAAAAAATGAATCTGTTATAAGGCACCAACCGGCGGCCACCAAAACCTCATGCGTTGGGAGTGCTCCTCTTTTGTATCATCAATTCCAGTCAGGTATTAATTTCCCTTCATTATTTAAATGATATATCATTCTCTTTCCAATGTGCTAGCAAAGCTTTCTACTATGGCGTCAAATTAGTGATCTAATTATAACTGCTAATGGGTTTGAATTATTGTGATGGATTTCCATAACCTCCTATTTTTCTTAGGTGAGACAAGTTCCAGAACCAAGTATAGTTGTAGTGAGATGCAGATTGGAGGAGAGTTATGGTGGTTGGACGAAAGGTAAGATCTATGTGTTTGGGGGACACCATTGTTACTTATTTCCTCCACAGTGGACCTAAAAGACGCTCCAGGAGCAGAGGTGTATGACATTGAAGAAGATAGATGGTCGGATCTGGAGTTTCCCCTTGAGTTCTGATCATACTTCTCTCCTTAAACTTCATCCTAAACTTCATTGTTGTGTGGTTGATGATATAGGCGAGTGAGAAGATCCTTGTGTACCGTGGACCAAATAGCTACTTAATTAGTTTATGATCCCAATTCGGGTAAATGGGAGAAATATTACCAAAAGTGGAGACTCGACGTTCACTCTTCATGTATTTTCCTGTCGGACCTAAAATCTGAACTATGCCGAATTTACGTTTTGAAAATACGTTACCCAATTAATCTACATCTAAATTAACTAATTAACATGACTTAATAATAAATATAAATAACAGAAAATAAACACAAAATAATTAAATAATTAAACAAATAATATATAATAAAAATAAAAAATAAAAAAACTTGCAGGAAACTCACTTCACAGGGGAGACTGGCAGAAGCAGCTCACTTCACAGGGGAGACTGGCAGAAGCAGCGCCGGCAGCCCTGACCCCGGCAACAGCAGCGGCGGACGACTCTGGACGGCAGCAGGCAGGCGGCACCAGCAGGGACGGCGAGCGGCGGGCGAGTCTGCCGGAGCTCCGGCGAATTCTAATTGACAGGAAGCAGCGAGTCGAGCTCCGGGACGGCAGCAGCAGGACTCTGGCAACGGCAGCGACTGGCAGGCCGGCAACGGTGGCGACTTGCGAGGGACAGAGGGACCGAGGGACCGAGATCTGGCGGAGGGCGTGGTGGAGCTGGAGGGTTCCAGCGGCTGGAGGGTGGCTAGCTGTCAGGACAGGTGAAATAAAAAAAAATAAAAATAAAACTTTTTCACTAGAAGACAAAATAGTGCGGTTCTCAAAAACTGATGAATTATTATTTATTGTGGTCTCCCTTTTTTACATGTAAAAGGTACCTATTTATAGGTAAATTGACACCCAAAAATTGGAAAATCAATATTCCCTCAATATTCACCCTATTAAATCCGAAAATATATATATAAATATATATATTATATATTTTCTGATTTATTACATCATATTTATTGCATATGTATTGTCCTAATTTAAACTGAGCCTATTTTTGGCAATCCCGTGACCTTCCATATTTAAATAATTCCTTTTTTAAACGCGTTACACATAACATTTTTGACATGTTACGTACGTGTCGCGCGTACCAAAGATAGGTGTTTACAGCTTGCCCCTCTTTGGACGGACTCCCGTAGAATGCATTCGAGGGGGTTTGTCCAAAGACAAGTAAACACTAATTTTGGCTAGGAAGTATATCTTTTTCCGGGTCTTCAAGTCTTCCAAGATGGCCTTTGGCTTTATTAACGATGCGAAAAAGTTAAATTTTGTCGGCGGTAACCCTGTTAACAGTGCCTCCATTGGTGGCGCAGAAAAGTAAAGCCTCGGTCGGCGGTGCCCCTGTTAGCGGTGCCTCCGTTGGCGTGCGGAAAATAGAACCTCCGTCGGCGGTGCCCCTGTTGGCGGTGCCTCCATCGGTAGTGCAGGAAATAGAACCTCTGTCGGCGATGCCCCTGTTGGCGGTGCCTCCATTGGTAGTGCAGAAAGTAAAGCCTCCAGTGGCGTGCGAAAAAGTAAAGCCTCCAGTGGCGTGCAGAAAAGTAAAACCTCAATCGATGTTGCCTCCAGTGGCGAGCGACAAGGAAAAGCCTCCAGTGGCGTGCAATAAAGTAAAACCTTTGGTGATGATTGGTAACAGAAGACCTCTACGTCAGACAGTACCAACAACCTCTGGTGACGCCTCTAGTGGCGAGTGGTAACGGAAAAACCTCTACGTCAGACCGTACCGGAAAACCTCTGTTGATATCTCTGGTGGCGAATGACCTCTACGTCAGACCGTACCGGAGAACCTTTGGTGATGCCTCTAGTGGCGAGTGGTAACGGAAGACCTCTAGTGGCGTCCGTTGGGGAAGTGCCTCTAGTGGCGTGACTTGCGAAGGCTGAATACTAAGGCTTCGTTCGTCGGGTTTGACTCTCAGGAAGCTGGAAAACTTCAGATCCTGATTGTCGGTTGTGACTTGCAGGAACAGACTGTAACAGTCCTACTCATCCTTGAATGGTGACTCGCGAGAGCAGACTTCAACCGTCCCGCTTGCCCTGAAGTTGACTCGTAGGAACAGACTGTAACAGTCCTACTCATCCTTGGAATGCGACCTGCGAGAGCAGACTGTAACAGTCTCGCTTGCCGTGAAGTTGACTCTGGAAGACGCTGCTTGCGCATGAGTGTTTGTCCCTAATTTTTGCCTAAATTGTGCATTGTGCGACAACCTAGCGGGATTTTTTTTTTTTTTTTTTTTTTTGAGAATTTCTCTCTTATTCTCTCCTTTTGCCACGGTCGATTGAGGGATTTCCGACCGTGCCCCTCTGTTTTTTTTCTCACCTTTTACCATGATTGCAATTTCTGAATTTGCAACCATGCCCCTTATTTCCTGATTTTGCCTAGGCCGCCCTTACGGGTTTTCAACCTAGCGGAAGCACTCTTTATTTGGTAGCCGATTAAACGGTGGCTGTGACCCGTACTTTATTTTCCGCCTCGATGCGAGAGTATTTGTAGCCATTTGGAGGGTGACTGTGACCCTTTTCTCACCGTCTTCGATGTTGCGGGAGCTCTTTTGATTGTAGCCATTTGGAGGGTGGCTGTGGCCCTTTCACTTAATATCCGCCATTAATGTTTCGGGATCACTCTTTTGACTGTAGCCGTTTGAGGGACGACTGTGACTCTTTCTTTTATTTTCCCGCCCTCACTGGGTTCGCGAGATCAGTATTTTTGTGTAGCCATTTTAAGGGTGGCTGTGGCCCTTTTTATTCTCCCGCCCTCCTAGGGTTCGCGGGGTCACTCTTTTATTTGTAGCCGTTTGGAGGGTGGCTGTGGCCCTTTCACCTATTTCCCGCTTTTGACGTTGCGGGAGCGCTCTTTGTCTGTAGCCATTTGAAGGGTGGCTATGGCCCTTTCTTTGTAGTCGTTTTAGGGACGACTGAGGCCATTTTTATTTGTAGTTGATTTAGGGACAACCGTGACCCTTCTATTCTTACACTGCTCTCACAAAATTTACATAAAAACTCTCTTTATTTTTCTGTATCCGATTAAAGGGCGGCTGTGACCCTAAAAAAATATTTTTTTGCTTTTTTTTTTTTTTTATAACGAAAATAATCAACAACAATTATGTACATGCCCCTAGTGGCAAATCTGAAATTTCTAATTCAAAACATTTTCTAGAGAAGGACTCAGTTGATTGAGTCAAAATATGCCGATCATGTCGACGCCCTGGATTAACCCTACGACAATGAATGATATCGGCAATGCTTTCTTCTCTCGGCTTCTCAAGTGCCCTGGCTATTGCTCAATCTCGTCTGGGTATGCCCCACGGTTTGCACTGACGAGTTTAGACTTCGCCGCATGACGAATGTATAACTCGGTTGAGGATCACACATGGATGACGTGGAGTAGTCCGTATTGGGGCACAGATATTGTGCGAGATAAATTCGGCAGCCGACACAAGAATGGTTGGCGAGCAAAGGGTTGTGCACAAGATGTGCTCTTCAGGGGCTTTGATTTGGATGATCATCCAAACTGCACAATGATTAAGGAAAAAATCAAATTTCGGGGATAAAAATGATCACAACTTTTCTTACCTGGGTGCCCGACATCTTTAATGGAAATTTGTTCCATATGTAAATGGACATGCTGCATGTTCTGAATTTTTTCTCCATTAGAGATTGTGTTTGATCTGAACGGGGATATGCCATTTGGTTGACCAGTTTAGACGTCACCGTATAATGGATGTACGGCTTGGTTCGGGAAGGCGCATGTATTCCATGTATGGAGATTTTGATCACTAGGTGATTTGAATCATTTATCTGCCGTCTTGACGGGCTTGGTAGTCCATGACTTAGGAACATCGACTCAAGAAAAGACTGAATTGTCAATCGACTTGGCTCATTCTGAAAAGTTTATTCATCGCTAAAAAAAACGGATGTAACGCTGAGAGAAATCATGTGGACGAAGCCGAAGGGGTGTTGGCGTCGGCCGACGGAACTGCATTAAGAATCAAAAGCTTATGGTCAATGAGATCCTGGATCCTGTGCCTCAGACGCGAGCAATCCTCGGTTGAAGGACCAATTATCCCCATGTGAAACTCACACTTCGAGTTTGGATCATTGCTGGGTATCCTTGAAGTGGTCTTCCAAACCTCAGGACCAATGAGACCCTGAGCAAGTGCTTTCTGATATACTTCGGTGGCCGACACTGGTTAAAGGTGTGAATTTTCTAGGCTCCCGCATCTTGTTCACAGTCCGGTTTTCAGGTCCACCCACAGCGGGGGTTTGCAGAGCTTGTGTCTGGTAGACTACACCTACGGCCGCGTCTTTGGATGACCAGTACTTGGAGCCTCCCTTTTTAGTTATATCCTCTTGTTGACTCCTGGAGGGGTCTTCAAGTTTTATAGTTCGAATGCCATGCTCTACCATTTCTCCGGATTTCACCAAATCAGCAAAGTTGGCTGAAACATGCCCTAACAAATGGGAGTAATATGCCCCTTTAAGAGTGTCGATGAACATGGACACTGCTTCTGCGTCTTCCAGTGGTGGTCGGACTCCAGCGGCTTTTTCTCTCCAAGCTTGCATATAGCTTCTAAATGATTGCCCCCCTTCCATCTCCATGCTTTGGAGGTCTATGCGGGTCGGAGCTGTATCCAAGTTGAACTTATACTGGAGAACGAAAGCGTCAGCCATCTCTTCCCACGTTGAGATATCACCGGCCTTCAAGCTGACGAACCAAACCAAAGCTGCTCCTTTCAAGCTCTCCTGGAACGTCTGGATCAAGAACTTCTCATACTGCCGATAAGGGGCCATCTTTGCAAGGTAAATCCTCAGGTGGACAATGGGATTACCCGGTGCCATCATACTTCTCAAAGTCGGGGACTTTGAACTTCTCCGGTCTTGACATGTCGGGGAAAAGGCATAGGTCGGAGTAGCCAATGCCTCCATACTGCTCAAGTCCGGACAAACCTTCATCTTTTCCTCCATTTTCTTTAAGCGACGATCCTGCTCGGATTCGATGACCGGTGATGATGTAGCCGATTTCACCTCCTTGGTTAACACGCCCATACATTACCGTCGGTTTCGGAAGGACATTCGGCTTTGATGCAGATTGATCAGAAATGACCAAAACAGGGGGTTGGTCATGAGGGGGTTCTACCGTGGCGTCGGGAAGCACGGTTGTAGCTGGCATTGGAGGTCCAGTATTCGCCACAGGGGTTGTGGAGGATTCTGGACTCGAGGTCGCTGTCAGCAAGGCCTGTTTCAGAGTATTGTTGGTTGACCGATCCCCGAGGAGTTCCATGATGCGCTCCATGTTTTCCGACATGGATGCCATATCCTGATGCATTTTAGCATTAGCCGTCTCGATCTCGGCTATTCGTTCCTCTTGTTGCTGGATCCTTTGAGCGTCCTCCATGTTAGTGGTTTGTCATGTGATGGCCAGTAACCTGCAATGAAAAATGTGATATTCAGAATATGGAACACAAGATATCATGCATGATCGTTTTGAAAGTAATGTGTCATTCAACTCCTCATCTTTTAAAAAATGCTTTGTAAAATATGTTTCTAAGACACTTTACACAACTCAGAACTCGGTCAATGAGCGTCGAGTACTTGCCCCATAATCCGAGCGATGGTAATGCGACAAGGTTTTTCAAAATGGGTCTGATTTTTACCACTTGTTCGGATTTTGGAACGAGCACTTAACCCTGACGTTTCTATTTTGAATGATTACAACACTCCACTCTACACAGTATTTCTTCAATAGCTTCGCTCTGCATCCATCATGCTGGTCCGAACCTGGTCAACGCCAGCCTTGAAAAATTGTAGGGCCGTGATATGAGTGAAGTTAAGTAGTCGTTCCATTCTTACCGAAAATGGTGTGTAAAGCGTTTCAGAAACGACGATTCGAATGACACATTTTTTGAAAATCTGATGCATGCTTGTAACGCAAATCTCCATTAATGCGCGTTGTACAATCACATATGGTACAAAAAATAAAGATTACATCGAGACCCATGTCCTATACATGAAAAATTCTAGGGGTCGAGAACAATTAGAATAAGAACACACGCAAGTACGCATAGCGGCAGGATCGAAGCTTCAGGTGTGTGTTTTTGCTTTGTTCTACGAGGTAAGCTCCACTGATAGGTTCCCGACAAGGTGGTTTCCTCACCCCATCATAGGGATCATAGGACCTTCACAAGCGAGTAGAGTTTTTCCGAGCCGTACCGGCGGCCCAGCCGCTCCGGTCGTACCGTACTAAACCTCCGGGGTTCCTAGTCGCCCTGGGTTTTAGGCGTTTTGGTGATTACTCTAAAGTGGTGTGTGTGCGGGTTCAACAAAGAACATAAGTTAGTAAAATAAAAAGTTCCGCACCTACCACATAAAAACCCAAAGTTAGAATAACAGAGTTATACACAAATAAACTAAAAAAAGACAAATAAGAAAATATACAAAGCCCGAACCCTCTAAGTCGTCCCCAGCAGAGTCGCCAAATTGTCGGACCTAAAATCTGACCTATGGCGAATTTACGTTTTGAAAACGCGGATTTTGAAAGAGAGTCGCCACTAGTTAATAAAGGCTAACTAGAAACCTAAATTACCTAAACGAATAACGAATTAAACGCTAGGTCTAAAATCGATCCACGATCAGAAATTCAAGTTCGGGGGTTCTATTACGAATTTAGAAAAAATTATTTTCTAATCACGCCATTTCGGTACTTAATTAACCTATTTGCCAATTTTAAAATTTAAATATGCGTTATGACTAATTAATCTAACGATATCAAAAACTAAACTAACCTTCATGCGAAAAATACTATTAACGACAAATATAAACTCTAAAAAAAAAAACTATTACATATCTAAAACTCCTAATTGAGATAAAATCTAATAAAATCAAGCATGCTCAAAATCATGATGTAATTTAACAATTATACGTCCTACACATATATACATGCAATAAAAACACGTTACCCAATTAATCTATATCTAAATTAACTAATTAACATGACCTAATAATAAATATAAATAACAGAAAATAAACAAAAAATAATTAAATAATTAAACAAATAATATATAAAAAAAATAAAATAAAATAAAATAAAATAAAAAAATAAAATAAAATAAAAAAAACTTGCAGGAAACTCACTTCACAGGGGAGACTGGCAGAAGCAGCGCCGGCAGCCCTGACTCGGCAACAACAGCGGCGGACGACTCTGGACGGCAGCAAGCAGGCGGCACCAGCAGGGACGGCGAGCGGCGGGCAAGTCTGCCGGAGCTCCGGCGAATTCCAATTGACAGGAAGCAGCGAGTCGAGCTCCGGGACGGCAGCGAGTCGAGCTCCGGGACGGCAGCGAGTCGAGCTCCGGGACGGCAGCGAGTCGAGCTCCGGGACGGCAGCAGCAGGACTCCGGCAACGGCAGCGACTGGCAGGCCGGCAACGGTGGCGACTTGCGAGGGACAGAGGGACCGAGATCTGGCGGAGGGCATGGTGGAGCTGGAGGGTGGCTAGCTGTCGGGACAGGTGAAAAAAAAAAAAAAATTTCACTAGAAGACAAAATAGTGCGGTTCTCAAAAACTGATGAATTATTATTGATTGTGGTCTCCTTTTTTTACATGTAAAAGGTACCTATTTATAGGTAAATTGACACCAAAAATTGGAAAATCAATATTCCCTCAATATTCACCCTATTAAATCCGAAAATATATATATAAATATATATATTATATATTTTCTGATTTATTACATCATATTTATTGCATATGTGCTGTCCTAATTTAAACTGAGCCTATTTTTGGCAATCATGTGACCTTCCATATTTAAATACTTCCTTTTTTAAACGCGTTACACATAACATTTTTGACATGTTACGTACGTGTCGCGCGTACCAAAATTAGGTGTTTACAGATGCAATCAGGTAAACTGCTATTCTTTATAACTAGGGTTGGGTGGTGGATATTCGACTTGGAGAGCAAGCATAAGTGGGTTTAGTTTGTGTAATATACGAGATCGAAGTTGCACTCCCAACAAAGGATAGGGCTATGCCATTTCAGGTTGTAGGGTTGGGGTGCAATAGTGACATTGATGGGTACATGATTTACGACTTTGTCATCTTCTACAGGGATTATGCCAATGGCAAGTACACCATATATGTCTCAAGAATTTCTACGTTGGAGGACAGAGCACAATGTAATTGTGTTTGCTATACAAACGTCACTCAGATTTTTATTACTTGAAGATTTTGAACCTAATTATTTCTACGCAGCAATGTGAGTATGTATTAATTTGTGATGTTATATTATCTTGTCTTAGTCAAATTTTGGGTCTTGTTTATATTGAAATATATGAGATTATCTAACTCTCGATATGTTCTTCTTTAGTACAAGCTATGTAATTCTCGTATTTGGTTCAGTCCTTGTTTTGGTTCACTTATATGATTGCTAGTACAACAGGATCACTGTCTATATGGCTACTAGTATAACAAGGAATGTAGCTCTCTGATTTATTTAGTTCATTCCCTCTTTTGATTCACTATCTATATGTTACTTGTACACTCTTCTTTCATTTCTTTTTCGTATTACATCATTAGCACTTCTAATGTGCAAATTTTAGTGGACATTTGCTTATGTGGATGAGACATTTTATGTCTTTACCACTAATTGTCCACATTTTATGTTTTTACCACTAATTGTCTACATTTTATGTCTTTACCACTAATTGTCTTCCTTCACCTTACTCATTATCTTTCCTGTAAGTTGTCTATAGACATTTATAATTTTGGACATACTCATTCTCTTTCTTGTAAGTTGTCCATAGACATTTATAATTTTGGACCTTTCTAATTTTATATTATGTCTTCATGTTTTATTGATTTATTAAGTATGCTTAATTATATTATATAAACATTTTAAAGTGTCTTGACCATTGAAGGAAATAAAAACATTTCAAATTAAATTTAATAATTGAAGGTTTAAATTAAATTTAACAATTGATGAGAATGTAGTTCTAGAAGGGGTATTGTTATTAATTAATAATCTATCTATATATTATATAAGGTAGCTGGAAAGAGAATGGTTGAGCATGGAGCTGCCACATCAGCAATCTGAAGCTACAGCAGTGTGCCACCTCAGCAGATATCCACACCTTTCACTCAGCCCAACTCCACTCTCGGCCCGTTAACACATTCCACCCACTCGGCCCACTTTCCTAAACAAATTTCTAGAGACGTCAGCAATTATTGCGACGCATTACACGCGCTGGCTGTGCAAATTTCTCACGCGCAACTCTCTTCTTCCTCGCTTACTTATTTCCTTCATTAACGCCCTCTACTTGCCATTTATGTCACTCCATTATTTTCACCGTTTCCTTCTCTTCTCTGTTTCTTCTTGAATTAATTGAATTCAATCAACTCAAGGAGACCCCAATCGTCACCTCTAACCCCAATTACAAAATCGGGATCGACGAGTGAATGATGTGGCTGGGAAGAAGGGCGGTTGGAGACAGGAGCAGTACAGCGAGGTTGAGGCCCACAGGCAGAGGTGGGGAGGACGATGGTGGCGCGCCAGAGCTAGAGCCGACTAGAGCGGACAGAACTCGGTCGTCAGCAGTGACTGAGGCGCCTCGCTGGTGGTGGCTCCGGTAATGTCGGAAGGGGCTGGCTTGGGCATTCGTCGTCTGGGCGCAACGGTGGAGCGGAGTCGGAACGGCTGAGCGGTGACTAGCGCGAATTAGGTCGTCTAGTGGATTCCGGTGCTACAGAGAGTGTCTGGTGAACAACCTTCTAATCAAAATAAACCAATGTTTATGGTTCCAACAGAAAAGTGTTTAGGGTTCCAAGATTCAACAATCTCATGTAAGACATTTCAATTCACCATGGTACAACAAGTGCTATATAAATTCCTGATTAATTTGTAAATACTGTTCAATTGCATTTTTTTTTTCCCATTGTGTTCTGAACACGGTAGCTCTGACACTGAATTTCAGCTGATATTACCTTGCTTCACTTTCGAGCCACTTATCTTCCATCTTTGTCTGCCCATGCTTTCATTTGCATTTCCAATTATGCTTGCTTGGTGTTATCTTTTGCTCCAACGAGTAAACTAATTTCTTCTATTGGTTGGAACTTACATCATCGACGATCTTTTATCTGTTTGGTTGGTATGGAAGGGCTTTATATTTCAATCAATAGAGAACACGGAAAGGAGGAGGAGATTTCCTTCCATACTGATGCATCCTTGGACCTAGAACTCAAGGTGTTTCATACTATATTAGAGATTTTTTTAAAGTTTCGTTGAACTCGTGTGTGAAATCGAAGCTCTGTCCATTTATTGTTGCATTTCGTGGAGTTGCATACACATTTTAATGTCATTATGATTTCAAGATGTGAATTTAGTCATAGTCAACAGTAGAATGCTATTTTAAAAAATGATTATAGTCTTGAGCTGAAATACAGTCTCAATGAGAAATGACATGCTTAAGAAAGCTTCTAAATGATTATTGTTCCAAGTAATAGAGAAATACAATGTTGCCATAATAAGTTGATGCTTTTTAAATGGGAATATGGAGCCTATAAATATTTATTATGAAACCAAAGTTCGAAGATTCTACCCATTGTTTCCTCTTACTTTGCTGTCAAATGAATGATGAATTTGAGGCAGTTGTCGGCTCTGAGTGACCATTTGAATCCTCTAGCGCCTGATTTAAATGGCTAAAAGGTTTTTTCTTTTATGTCAAAGTTTTCTCTTGATTAGCCAATTTTCTAAAATGGGATGTGCAATCACTTATAACATCTCCCTCATAATACTACGCACCAGAAAAATCAAGTGTTGCCTTCAAAAGTCCTTTTCCATGCTGCATATTTAAGTTCTCTTGACCTGTTTCATTTTATATTCCTGTTGCCTTTTCTGGTGAAAGTATTTATTTTCTCCACCCTTTTTTATCTTCTCATGTTATAGATGATAGATTTTGGTGGTTTTAAACTTCTATTTCAGATCATGAAGAACTAGAGGAACTGAAAGCTGATACACAGAAGAAAGGAAGTTATATGTCTACGTAGTCCATGGAACTCCAAAGTCGTCCAAGAAGGAAGCTCCGTTTATGGTTGTCTATGAAACTGAAGAAGATGATCATCCTTTAGGTTCCTTCACTACTTGAATGATTATGGTTTGGAACACACAAATTTGTTTAACCACTTATCCTAGATAAATCATCCTCGACACAATCCAGTTTCCATTCCAATGCATTTCAGGTTTGTAGTTTCCATTACAGGTTAAGTTTTTTTTTTTTTTTTTTCATGAGTGACTTATGTGCACTACTACTGTCCAATTCCGTATGACAATAAACCATAATATAGAGGGAAAATTTGTGCTAGGTGTGGAGATTTTGCATGAAGTAATTTTATATCAAATTGCTTTGACTACATATTTAGACATTTTCACTAACGTTAATATGATCTCAATTTGTAGCACAGTTTGTGAATCTTAATTCTTAAGACATGTGGAAGATTGTTGTTGATATAATGTTAGAAATATTTTTTTTTGGCCAATCGTTAGAAAGATATTTAATACATGGTTCTGTAAAATGTACTACTTGAAATGCATTTTTAGCTTCTCTAAGACACAACCTTTATCTTGAACTAATTTCAGAAGATTTGCAACTAAGACTATCAATAAAACCATCTATTGGCATGCTCTTAATATTTTATTTCTATGATTACTTAGTACTAGAATGTTGTAACTCTTTTAGTAGATCATATATGATTTCTGAAAACTTTGGCCGCAACTGAGAATTCTCTAATGTATGTGAAATCTAATGCTAATGCTTCCAGATTATGAGATTGCGGTGGTGTTGGTCTGATGTAAGAGGTTTTCACTACAGTTCTGAACTAATATGCTATTTCAGGTGATATACATGCTTCTATATCTGTTATGCTATTGTGTTTGTTAAAACTAATATAGTGGTAAGGTGGGAAAATCACTCGATCTAAACCATAATATTTTTCAGGCATTCATGTGAGGTATCCACATCTTCTGGAACGGTGTAAGACCAAAAGTTAAACAGTAGTTCATCAAATTACAATGACTAAATGATAGATTTCATTTTGAGGAAATACGATAATTCTTAATAATCCATTTCCTTGATTTGATATGATCTTTAATCCTTCTACTAACCTACAGTTCGTTCGTGACAGACTTGGTCAGAATCTAAACATCCACTTGGACCATGTTTCGTCTGTGGGGTCAGATTTGGACTGGATTGAGCCACCTCTTAATATGTACAACTCAAGAACATTGCAACACTTTGATTATGTGATCGAGTCTGACTCGGAGACAGAGAGTTTAGTGGGTGCTTTACGCTTACTGAGGACTGATCCAACAATTGAGATGTCTTCTTTTTCCTGAATTCATAATTTTTTCCTGAATTCATAATTTAAAAGCATCAAATATTGTAACTTGGTCTGCTGTAAATTGTAATACAAATACAATTTCAAAATTTTACATACATGTAAATATGCATTAGTATACGCGCGGGGTCAGCACCTAATTAGTATTATAATTAAGAACAAGACTAATAATCAAGTAAAAGGTTGATTTTAAATGTATGCTTATGTTGCTTCTTGAATTAATTAAGGTGCTTAAACTGAAACATACTCAGGACTCGAATTATAATCACAATTAGATACCACAATTTTATTTATACACCTTATATTAAGGACTCGAATTATAATCACAATTATATACCACAATTTTATTTATACACCTTATATTAAGGACTCGAATTATAATCACAATTAGCTACCACAATTTTATTTATACACCTTATATTAAGGTTTATTTATACACCTTATATTAAGGTGTATTTGTTTATTTATAACTGTATTCGTAACTGAATTCATAAAACTAAACAAATAGAAAATAACTCAAATTCAAATTTTTATTGATCTTTTGTGAAAGTGCAGAAGCACATAGTGAAAATGCAGAAGCACGAGGACCAGGACATGTCTTCAACCAAAACCAAAGACAGCCCCATTGATTCACAAACTGATGACGAAAAAGAAAAAAACATCCCTAATAACACAACGCTGCAATAATAATAAAACAGACGAAGCTTAATAACTCCATCTTCATTAAAAGGTGGCACCAGTCCCAGTCCCGGTTCCTGTTCTAGTTCCGGCTCCGGTTCGGGTCCCTATACCACCACCGACGCCGCTCTGGTTAATATCCTCATCCTCGTCATCACCGGCCATGCCAAAGGTGCTCTTCACGGCTTCTTTAGCTCCCTGTGCCATCTGGCCCACCTTTTCCTTGGCTGCTCCGGCCTTTTCCGACAGGTAACTACCCGTCTCCTGTGTCTTCTCCTTGGTGGCTCCGGCCGACTCCTTGGTCTTTTCTTTCGCGGCTTCTGCAGCTTGGTAGGTTTTGTCTTTCGCAGCTCCGGCCTTGTCCTTCATCGTGTCCACCGCTTGCTCCGTCTTCTCCTGTGAATAGACCAGCTCTTTACGTCTTTATGCTAAGTAAATTTAACAGTTAATTATATGACCGCGTCTTAAAACTGTCTCATAAATCCTCTGTTTAGATACTTAGTCCGAACTTTTGCGAAAGTATTTAGCACACTTAAAATAGACCGAAAATAGACCGACATCCACCGTGAGTCTTTAATCTATATATATCGTTGAAATAGACATCCACCGTGAGTCTGAAGTACCGGACCGGTTGGTATATATACAATTAAGTAATATATATATATATATAAACAAGTGGTGAAATAATATATATAAATAAGTGGTGAAATATCATTTGCTTGCCTATATAACTAGGCTATGCTGGTCCGTTCAGCTTGACTTAGCTCAATGTGAAGAAAGTATATGAGCATGGGTTGGACCTGAGAGAGGATCTGTTAAATCATAGAGCCTCTGGGAGGGGATTTGTTAAAATCAGAGATCCCTCTAGACATTCACTGGGATTCACTAGGAGAGGATCTTAGGACCTGCTAAGATCAAAGAGCCCTCTAGACATTCACCGTGGGCCCAAGGAGAGGGTCTACTAGAATCAGATAGCTATGTTGACATTCACCACCGTGAATAGTACACCGTGCCACCGTGAATCTAGAGTACACCGTGAGTGTCTAGAGTACCAAACTGAGTCTAGAATACCAGAGCCCCCACCTCCTATCAACAATTGATTTTAAAATTCTTCCATCAACAATTAATTTTAGAATGTAATCTCACTTGCATATACGTAAGCATATATAATCTCACTTGCATATACGTAAGCATATATAATCTCACTTGCACACATATATGGTTGCTCTCTGGCCCAATAAGATTGACTCGACTCAATATGAATTCAAACATACATCAACATCCTCGCACCACCTCTTTTGACCTCATTCGGGTCGAACTATATATATAAACATCCTCCACCACCTAGACTTGCCGATCATCTCAGCCGACCTCAACCGGTCTAACTAAATATTATGAGCCACTAGGCCTTTTATAATAAGAGGTTCAAATTTTTTATATTTAAAACGACATCATAAAGGATCGAACTCGTATAGGTGAAAGACATTAAGACCGACTCGAAATCGAAACAAAATATGTGTGGCACCGAAAAGTGTGTTACCTCAGTTCGTCCGGTGGCTTTACCGGCCTTGAAAGTCTGATCGTGAGAAGCCATCGTCTCCGGCGAGGTTGGTTATTAACGTTGATTTCGCAGAAATAACTGAAGCAACAGATTTTAAGTTGAACTGTGTGAGAGGTGGTTGTGGTTTGAGTAGCTTCTACATGCATGGATTTATAGAGTTCGGCGACGTGCAGATGATGGACGCGTGTCCTGCTGCCTGACACGTCAAAGCCACGTGCTAAGCAGCTGAGGAAGTATCTGACACTGCTGTCGGTGACGGTGACGGTCTGTGTAAAAGGATTCTATTCTGTTCTAGTCCGTACACTTCTTTTATCTTCCATTCTCGTCCTTGAACATTGTTGGACTAAATTGCGATGAAATTTAAAGAGTAAGGGCTGATATGCAATTACTCATGATCATATTAGGTGCACGACTACAAGGGTGAGCCGCTCCACAGAGAACAAGAGCTCGACGAAGTCTGCGAAATCAATCGCCGGAGAAGAAGCTCGTTCTGTTCTCTCCAGCTCTCGATTCATCTCCAAGCCTTCACTGTTCCCCCCTCTCTCTCTTCGTTTTCTAGAGAGAGAGAGAGTATGGCTCTGAATAGCGTTAAAATGTCGGAGGAAGTGTGGTTAACTTGCCTCACTCATGCATTGTCGACCGAGACGGAGGAAATCATGGGCCTTCTGCTTGGAGACACCGATGTGGTTGGTTCCTTCATCTCCACTGAGACTTCGTTTCTTTACAGATTATCATCGTACTGCCGTTGCTGTATACGATGCGCCCTTTCTTGATGAACTTGGCAGGTGGAATGAATTTTTTTTCTTGAAAGATGTTATTTCTAGGTTTTTTGTTTCTGGGGAAACTCTGATATGCTCTTAATTGCTCCGATTGGGTCCATCGTTGCAAACTGTACTTATTGAGGAGTAATTATTTGGAGAAGATGACCTCCAAGTCAAGGACTCTTGGTTGTTGCTAGTATCAGAATCAGACTAGGAATAGGAGACATTTTTTTGCACAATTTGACCCAAAATCCAAAGAGCGTATGATTATTGGAGATACTGATGTTGCACATTGATGGTTAGTAACTTAGTTCTTAGGAATTATTATTAAGACGATCATTTACAGCTGCATACTACTTGAATCTAGTATGCAGCTGCATACTGTTTGAATCTAGTATAACAAACTATGTAAACTGAATGGTCTAACCCCATATGCTTTAGTATAGAGTAGTTTCTTCTCATTGAAACCCTTTTTAAAGACCTCTTAGCTGGTGGCTCTAGATTTTTGAAAGTGGTGACTAGTCATTTAGATCTTTGCAGTTTGACAGAATGGAGTTGATGAGGATGGATTCGTTCTAAAGTTTTTCATCTTTACAACTCCCTCACCATTGCTATGCTTCTAGAAAATAATTTCCTTTTCAATATGATTACTTTACAGAGTTCAAAAGATGGAAGTATAACTGCATCAATTTGGGGTGCATCCCCTCAAACTCGGTCTGATCGGCAAAAAGATCGTGTCGAGACAAATCCTGAGCAGTTAGCTGCTGCATCTGCCCAGGCGGAGATATCCTTTTCCACTTTATAGACTAAGACTTCCATGATCGTTCTAGTTTCTCTGTGTCTGTTAGTTAATTAGTTGCTTATTTTGTGGAATTAACAAAAGATCACAAAATGTCAATCTCAACTGGACGAACGACACGGGTTATTGGGTGGTACCATTCACATCCGCATATTACAGTTCTCCCTTCCCATGTTGGTAAGTGTTGTAATATACTAAACCATATCCTAAAGAACAAATACAAGTTCAATCTTGGGTTGAATTAACTTCAGTACACAACTTGCCTATCTTTCTGCAGATGTGAGGACTCAAGCAATGTATCAACTTCTAGATTCTGGTTTCATTGGCCTTATATTCTCCTGCTTCAGTGAAGATTCTAACAAGGTTTATTATCTTTCTAGTAATCTGTTTCTAAGAAAGAATTTATTTCTGCAATTACGATATGCTTTGATATTTGATTTCTTGGTGGGATTTCAATTTCAGGTTGGGAGGATACAAGTAATTGCCTTTCAGTCTTTAGATGGAAAACAGGTGCAGATGTCTGTTGCAGGACCTATTATACCCATTTCTACTAGCTTTAAAAATCCGGTCATTGAATTGGAATCATCTTTGAGTTCCTCTGAGAATATATCAGCAAGATCTACCTCCACAAGGGCCGAAACTCCCGAGGAAGATACTGGAGACTCTAAATCAATGAAGGTATTAGAAAGTTGAGGAACTGGTTGCCAAAATATAATATTGATCACTGTTTTTATGTTTTGCATGTGAAACTAATAGCATGGACTTTTTTTTTTTTTTTGGGTGGAATAGGGTCGAGGAAGATCTTCAGATTTGGGTGGATTTTTTGCAAATGCTGATTCCAACTATCTAGGAAGAGAAATAATTGCACGGAACGAAAACGTGGGAAGCCCTTCTTTTGTTGATATAGATCCCATGGACATGTCTGATGGAATGCAAGAAGCTATGCATCGGTCCAACTTAGAGATGAGGTATAAACATGGAAAATTTACTTCGTCATTTAGTAAAATCTAGTGCTTGCTTAACCAAAAAAAAAAAAAAAAGATATAGTCATATAGATAACTGCTTGGTGTTTATAGTGGTGCAGCGTATGTCAGGAAAGAAGTACCTTTATATGTGGTACCAAGCTCTTCTCTTCTAAAGCTCGATTCGCCTTTAGCCTCATTAACGGATTTGCAAAACGTGATTTACGATGAAGAACGTGCAGCATATTTTGATGCCATGGGACAAAACATGAGGTGAGCACGTAATTTCAGTTCTTACTGCATTAAAAGGACGGAGAGTGATGTCCATATTTTTTATAGAGAAAATTCCACTAAGTGAAAATTTACATTTTTAGGGAAAATAGGATTGCTTGGGTAATAAACAATATATTGGGATAGTGAAATATGGCACTTTTTGATTAAATGTTACATATAATGTTGCTCGATTGACAGATTATGTACTCAGCAAAATGGGTTTATTCAGTATGTACATATTTGTTGTAGGAATGGGCCGAATGGCAAAGTACATCCACTTACTTTTATTCACCATACCTCAACTTACCAGGCTTCCATGTGCAAACTAATTGAATACTGGTGAGTAATATTTGTCTTGCCTCTGCTAAAGTTTTCCGGATTTTTGTATGATTTCACGTTCGACTTAACTTTACGTTGGATGTTCTGCAGTTTAAGCCCTGCCATCTGTGCTCTTAATGATCGATTGAAGGAGAACGATATTCGGGTATCGATTTTTTTGCAATGTTCGTTATATCTCTTATCGTATAAAAAATTGCTCTTGATTCTTGAATATGTTTTCTTGAAAACAGATAGCGAAACTAATGGAGGAAGCAAAGATTCTTGAGAAGGAAACCGCTAAAGCGCCCGAGTCCCCATCGAGCTCCAGAGGGGCAGGATCATCTTCGGGGTATAGAAACGTCCATGGCTCGTCTGAGGTTAGCAATATGAGGAAAGTTGGTAGCCCGAGCAGCCGAGTTAAAAGAGCGTCCTAGTCAATGAGATTTCAAATGCAAAACAACCCGAAAAGTTCGTTCTTTCTTTTTTTACGGTTTTTTGTTGTTGCAAGTGTTGTATCAAGTATTGGAGGAGATTAGAATCTCCAAGATTTGAAGTTGTTACAGTTGTACTTATATCTGTGCTAGTGTTTAGCTTGTAAATTTGATGATTTGGGTCCATTGATGGTCGACCAAAGCTCTTAAAGCATAAAAAGTTCAACTATGTTGGTTTTGAAACTCAAAATCTGAATGAGCCATTGTAAGTGTTTGGGATCCTTACATATGTTCTGTCATTGGCGTTTGAGAATAAGGTGTGATGAGTAATTGCCTTAAACAAGAAGAAAAAAAAGTGCTTGGGGTTTGCTTTGACATTAAGATTGCATGCATAATAAACACACAAAAGAGAAAAACAAAAGCAGAAGATTCAAATAGAACTCACAGCAGAAAATGTACACGTAGTAGTATGGAGTTTAAGATTGTAGATGATTTTTTTTTTAAGAAACTATAAATTGTCTTAGATTTGCCATTTGATTATATTGAGTTATTGATGGAAGTTTCAACTTTGTTAAAATTTGGTTTTTCGTTTATTTTTGCTGTCAAATTTGACAGAATGGTGTGAAAAGTCGAAATTGCTCATGATACTATTATGTTTACTTCGGCCACTATCAACTCTGGCTAGCCATCACCTCACTCCGGCCAGCCACCACCTTACTCCAGCCGGCCACCACCCAATTAGGGGCAATTTTGAAATTTAATATTTTTTATCGGTTCATGTTAAAAGCATATGATCAAGTTCTGTCAATTTTAACAGCAAATTTAGACGAAGACAGCAAATTTCAATAAAGTTGAAATTTAAAACAGTCAATATTTAACAATTTAAATTTTAGATACCAAAATCTCACATAAGGCAAACTTCAGAACGTTTATAGGTTGTTAATTATTATTATTTTAAGTAGAGAATATGGTCAAAATATTGCATTGCATGGAATGGATGGGATTCCCAAAGTTGAAGGTACACACAGCAATAGTAGCTAACAACATCACTTTGCTGCTGCTGCTCTATCTCTCTTTACAGTTCGCCACTCTTCTGCTTTAACGTCCTCCAAGACCAAGAGAATAATAATGGAGAACAGTTAATGGAATATCAGCAGCAAAAAGAAGAAGAAGAAAAAAAAGTAGTCAAAATAATAACCTCCAAAAAATATTCCACTCCTGCAAGCAATTCCTTCTTTATTGAAAGTCGAAATGAAACTCACCCATTTTGATCCCCTTCCTTCTTTTTGTCAAGAATAAAATGGGAGTATGGAGTAATTGTTTTATAAACTCGAACTTCGAGCGAGCGAAAGTTTTCGATACATTCATATTTATATTTTAGTATTATCCCTTAAATTGATGCTTATAAACAACAGTTTAGCCATTAATTATGATTATGTATCGTTAGAAAATAATATTTATTTATTTGGTAAAAGAGTGTTCACATTTTAAATGGAGTCACATGACCTGAATTTGCACGTTATGATACAATATCACTAATAAGACTCACACCTAACGTAACGTGAAATATAAAAATAAAACCACATATTCTTCTATCATTTTAAGATTTATAATTTTATAGAACGTTTGGTTGAATAGTCACTTTATTAATATTTTTTCTTAAAAAATGTAATTTTTTTTTTTAATGAAGTGGGAGTTAGATTTTTTACCAGATAATTTCTCCTTAAACATATATACTTCAACCTCTGCTTAAATTATAACCACCAGCAATTTTGTTATAGTAATTAAGAGTGCTTATTTTTTATACAGTTTAGTTTCGAATCACAAGTTTGAATCCCATGATGCCTAACGAGGTGACTTCTTAACTATACTAGATTGTTGATAGTGCTACATTGACATGACAAGCACATATATTAGTTGTTTAAATGTATAATATGCTTACAAATAAATAAGAAAGTTCAAATATTACGTAGGTTCCTCACTAAGCCCACTACCATAACTATTTTTTTTTAAATAAACTGCTCCCAAGTAACTTAATTAGAAGGGTTAATAACTAAAAAACTGTCCAATGTTTACCCTATGTTAAAATTAGGTGTATGAAGTTTCAAATGTTAAACTGTAGTGTACAAGGTTTCAATTTTGTTAAAATGTGGTGTCTCGGTGTGATTACTTTAGAGAAGTCAATTCCGACGAAACTATCTGTCAAATTCGAGCTCCCATACACACTCCCTTCTCCTCATCTTGCCTGGACCGTCACCTAAGAAGTTGGCCACATCCGTGCAAGTAAATCTCGCTCTGTTGTCCTTGGAAAATGGCTCCACACCACTCTTCTAGAAACTTTTTTTAATGTTCAATTTTTGGGTGAAATTTGACTATTTTGTGAAAAATTAAAGAGTGATCGATCATAAATGGAGATGAAAAGACGTGCAAATACACCAAATTTTAACAAAAATGAAACTTGGGACAATCCATTTTAACATTTCAAACTTCAGATACCTAATTTTAATATAAGATAAACTTTGTACAGTTAAAAAAAAAGACAATGAGACAAATTAAAAAAAAAAAAAAAGACAGTGCTTAGTGATTCAATAGTTTGGTTGATGTAACAGAAAGAAAATGTTAGTGTTTGAATGTATGGGATATTCATGCATGGTCAAAGACTCAAAAGTGATAGATAATATGCAAAGTAGATGATGCATATTATAATGTCCCCTCCAAAGGATTCACTTTTTCTAGGGTTCTTGCAAGTATTTAAACCTCACTTCCATCTCCAAAACTCTTCAACCAACTCAACGTCTCTCCAAGCTATTTGCATTTGTTTAATTCCTCAAGGTAATTAATTCGCCATTACATTCGAATTTTCACATTGCTTAGCTAGCTAGGGTTTTAATATACGTACGTATATCTGCAGAGAAACCAAAGATGAACAGACCAGGAGACTGGAACTGCAGGTCCTGCCACCACCTCAACTTCCAGAGACGCGACACGTGTCAGCGCTGCGGCGACTCCAAGATAACCGCCGTCATGGACTTCGCCGGCTTCGGTGTTCGCAGCAGCAGCGTCAACAACGGGACCTCGTTTGGGTTCACCGGCTCCGACGTCCGGCCGGGCGATTGGTACTGCGCTGTCGGGAACTGTGGGACCCATAACTTCGCGAGCCGCTCGACATGCTTCAAGTGCGGCGCTTTCAAGGATATTGATGTCTCAGGCGCCGCCGGAGGGTTCGACTGTGACATGACGCGGTCGAGGGGGTTCGGTCTTAGCGGCGGCGGTGTTGTCGGGGGTGGCGGCAGGTCTAACTGGAAGTCTGGTGATTGGATTTGCATTAGGTGAGTCAATTTTTCCAACACAAATATAATTTCACTTAATTTCCACTTTACGTTTTAAATTAATCCCCACTTATCTCTATTTTTCAAATTTCAGTCTCTTTTATTTAATTATTATTATTATATATATATGATTTAGTAAATTTACACCCCTCCATTCGAAATAGGTTTTTCTAGCATGTTTCACAAACATCATATTTGTGCTAGTTTTATAATTAGAGTGAACTTAATTATACAATTTAAAAAACTTAAAGTATAAAAAAGTTTAATTACACTAAAAAAGAAAAATATAAAAAATTAATATCACAAACATAGTGCTCGTGGAATATAGTAGAAAGATCTCTATATTTAGACAAAATTAATTCTTTTTTGACAACTCAGGTAAAATTAATTTTAAAATTAGCAAAACGAATGACAATAATTTTCAAATATAAATGGGTGTCCAAATCTTTAATAGCGTCTAAGTTTGTTACAAAATTGCAAAACCCAAGAGGCAATTTTTTTAAAAATTAAAAAATAGAAAGGATATCTTCTAATCAAACTACTCGAAAACTTAAGGCGGCAAAGTGGTATATTTAATTTGACCCCAAAACAAAAGCAAAAGAGACAAGAACATGCGTGTTTGGGAACAGCAACTTGCTTTAGACCAACAAAAACTTTGTTTTTCTGCCAATTAACCACCATGCATGGCTTAATTAACTGTGTTTTGGATTCTGTCTGTAGAATTTGATGAATTGGGGATCTAACTTGTGTTTGAATGAAGGTTGGGATGCAATGAACACAACTTTGCTAGCAGAATGGAATGCTTCAGGTGCAATGCTCCAAGAGAGTACTCCACTCGACCCTACTGACAATAGTTTGGCATGCATGCAATATCGCAAGCTTCTCAATTTTGGGTAATATATATTTGCAACATAATGACATATTAGTTAGGCAATGCGATTTGTTAAAATATGAATAAAAACGTGTCCAAATGCCTTCACTCACAAGTTCGAATTTATGAGCCAGTTGGTTAAGACGCGCGCGCGTCTTATTCTTGACATGGTATCAGAGTGTCTAGGTTCAACTCCTGGTTGACTACATATAAATGTCAACATTTCCGGTCTAATTAGAGATATGTTCTACGACGAACCACAATCGTCGTCAATGGCTAAACTGTTATTCATAAACACCAGTTTAAATGAGGATGTTAAAAAATATATATATATATATATATATATATATATATGAATAAGAGCGTTCGCATTCACGTTCACTCGCAAATTCAGACTTATAAATTAGTTGGTTAAAATGCGCGTCTTATCTTGTCAAGATTGATTGAATATATATTATATTTGTGACAGGTACTGCAGCACTGTTGAAGAGCTAGAAAGAAGATGATGAAGGTAGAAGAAGAGATCCAGAGAGAGATAGCTTTTGTTTCCTTTTTCTTTGGGGGAGTTTCTAGGGGAATGCTTTTGTTAGGTTTTCAGTTCCCCCATTATTAAAATACCATCTTACTATAGGATCAGCTTTATGGATTTTTTTTTTTTGGGGATTCCTCTTCAATCTCTATCCATTTATGATTATTTCAGACATTATTATTGTCCTCTCTCGTACTGTGCTTGGTTTTCCTCAATGAGAGTTTGATTTATATTCTCGCTTAATCGGTAGGCACTTAACTTAAATCATACCTCTCTCGTACCTAATTTTATATTTTTCGGTAATCATAAAGAGTTTAATTTTACATTAAAAAATCTTTTAAAAAAACTAGTGGGACAAAAATTCTGCTGGGCGGCTGGGCCCAACCAATCCGTTCCACTTCCACCTATCTGCTGACTAACACTCTTTCTCTCTCTCTCTGCCGCAACTTGTTTAGCATGGAGGCCGTAGTTGTAGTCTTGTAGGTTTTGGGCAACGATTGGATTTTCGAACCGCTCAGATACACCATAGCTGCCGTCGCTGATTGGGCTCTGAAACAACCCTTTCAGCGCCAACGCTATCGATGGCCTCCTGTGAGTCTCGCGCTCCTTCGTCAAGTTGGAATATTTCTTGCTCATCAAGAATTTTCTCGTTCTGGGTTTGATTCAAAATTGTGTCTTTTAATCTGTGATGATCATAATTGGCGGACCCGTGTTTAATATGTACTCAAATTTGAAATGGGGCAGCTTAGTTGAATTTCGTAAAGCCGAGATGGTCGATTGCCCCATTGTGGCTCCTTAAATTTGTTCAGTCTCCACAATAAGAGTAGTTTAGCTTTTGCTCTTTTCCAATTGTAAATACGCTAATGGAGAGAATCTGTATGAAAAAATCGGAAAGTTCGATTCTTTAATCGGAAAAAGGAAATTCATTGGAATAATACAGTGTGCCACTCTTATCATGATATGTTCTGATTGAAATGGGAAAATGAAAACATATTTGTTAGCTAAATGAAGAATTTGGTGAGCCAAATTTGGAGGATGATAGTTGTTTGTCACACTATCAAGACACATTCCTATTGAAATGAGAGAATGAAAATATATCTGTTAGCTAGTAAACGGCTGTTTTCGATATTCCGTTGAGATTATTGAAATTCTTTGGATATGCTTTATCTCATATTGGACAGGGAATCAAAGGGTTCTTGTCAAGTTATTACATCACTTCAATTCACTGCTACACTGTAAATTTTGATGTAAATCTTGTTAAAACTTCAAATTTTGTCTGTAATTGTTCAGGTAACTTAGGAGCACTAAAAATTAGTAGCATAAATCTTAGAACTGCAAGAAATGGTGAATCGCGCGAATGGAACAGAACAAGGACATTAGCAGCACCGGCACAAAATGTGCCCCAATTTGCAAGCTTGAGGATGTTCTCGCAATCACAATCACAACCTCTAAGTCCTCTCAATTGTATTGCAGCAGGAATTGTCGGTAATTATCTTTTTATGCATTTCTTTCTTCTTTACACATCCTCCATGGATGATGCCTTGTTGTTCAAGTCTTGTCATCTCCAAATAGCTTTTCTTAAGGACTTGTATTAAAGCAGGTGATACAAAGGCCACACATGATGTTGAAGAGGTGAAGCCCGAGGCTGCAACAAGTCAGCTCATACCAAATGCATCCGAGGTTGAATATTTTCATAATTTATTTTGAATATCTTTTAGTTGCCACAAGAACGGCGAGTGCATTCTGCTATATCATTGCTGCTCTTTCTTTCCATCTAGATTTCTTTAAAAAAAAAAAACTTTGTTTTTATGGAAAAATTGTAGTAGTGACCCTAAAAGTGAAGAATATTTTCATTTTGACATTTTGGCATTGCTCATCTTGTGCTTGAAGTTCAAATGTTTCTCTCACCCGAATATCACTCCCAGGTACAATCTTTGGTTGCAGATTTATGTGATACAACCTCCATTGCAGAATTTGAGCTGAAGGTAACTCCATTTTCCATGTCAATTTTCTGAGAACAATCTTATCTTATCATAATCCACTGCATTTGTTTTGTTAAGCTCAATGGCTTTCGTCTTTACGTGGTGAGGGATTTGAATGGAGGCAATACACAACCCCCAACACCACCTTCTCCATCTCCTGCAGCTGCCATCTCTGTTCATACAGAACTGGATGCACCCAGTGGTAATGACTCGGTTTCAGTTTCATCACTATCAATCTCAAAGTTGCAGCTTTCCACAGCCGGCGTCCCAACTTTGCTCGATAAAGCTGCTGATGAAGGCCTTGTGATTCTCAAATCTCCACGGGTGAGATTCTAAATCAGTGTTACCTCATGTGAAAAAAGAGAATTATTCAAGAAAGTAGTTACTATTCCAAAAACTAGCAATTATATTAAGAAGGACATTTTTTTACCGAGTTTCTCATACTTCCTCACCAAATTGTTTTTAATCAGGTGGGGTTCTTCAGGAGGTGTCTAACCATAAAAGGGAAGAAACGGCCACCGGCATGCCAAGAGGTGAGTTTCCGTTTCATACTCCTAAAAAAATCACCAATTTTCTTTTATTTGAACCATCTTCATGATTTCAGTTCAATTGTAATTTGAGGTTTCTGTTAGCTTGTAACAATAACCAAAGCTTCTTAATCATTATGTAACTGCTAATGATGGTGAATCCTTCAACAGAAACAACTAGTTAAGGAGGGGCAAGTTCTCTGCTACATTGAACAGCTCAGCGGAGAGATCCCAGTCGAGGTTTGATTCTACTCCCTGTTTATAGAACATTATGAGATTCAAATAAAGAACATAATCTTCTCCTCATGCTTAATTTAAAGCTTTCAAATGTTTAAAGTTTCAATCTTTTCTTTGTCAGTCTGAGATATCTGGAGAAATTGTCAAGATCCTTCAAGAAGATGGTGGTATGTTCCTTCCACCTTACTCTGTCTTATTCCTACATTGCTGTCTATGTTTTTCTTCATTCATCTCATTCTGTTTTGCCTTTAATCTGCAGAGGCTGTTGGATATGGCGATGCCCTCATCGCGATTCTTCCTTCGTTTCCTGGAATCAAGAAGCTGCAATAGAGGAACCGAACTTCAAGGCCTTTTATAAACTTCACTTTTTACAGCTTAGTTACTTGCTTGTAGGACATACTTGTCCAAAAAAGATAATTTACTGTGAAAAAAATGCTGTCTTTGTTATGTTCAATTGGATGTCACAAGGAAAAATAAACTGCTTTGGTTTTTAGATTGCTTCTTCGATTTATCAAGTTAGAAGAATTGCTACAACTTTTTTGCCTTTCGTTTATCACATCTACACTTGGCAAAACAAGAAACAGAGCACCATTTACCAGATAGGTAAATTCAATCTTCTAATAGAAAATACCAATCAAACAAAGATACAAACTTTTTGGCGAAAAAAAAAGGATCTAGCCAATGTAGGGAAATTTGCTGCTTTCTGGTGTGTTCTTCAATAGTCTTTTGCAGCAGCTTTGGCCCATTTCACAGTTGATCTAGCCAATGCATCCATCGGATCTATGCATTTCTTGAGAAGAGGATCATCCCGAGGCAGCAAATCACGCATATCTTCTGAGGCGATGATGACGGTATTCACTGCCCTTACAAGGAGCACTTGAAGGGCTATCCTGAGAAGGTTCCGTGCCCCTTCAATGTCGTTCTTGTCAGAAGCTTCTATTGCAGGAACTATGGCGTGTTCCATGGTTGCCTTGTCGGGCAAGACAACCTCAAAACCCTGCAAAAACAACACAATGTCAAATAACCATTAGGGAATGTTTGGCTCGCCACAATGTGGCGTATAGTCTATATTGCACTCCAAACTATGCATTTTGTCAAAACAAACAATGTAACATTATCCTCCACTGTTCGACGTATCAAACACAACAATCTAACATTATCCTTCATATTACGTCTTAGATTACCATTGCCTGACCCACGTCACAACACTCTATCCAAACAAACCCTATGTGATTGAGCAACATATCAAACACAATATCACTTGATCTTTTTTCAAGTTCATTGCTAAATACATACTGATTTACACCTAACAGTCAAAACCCAAATGCAATCTTTAGATTATTTACCTCCTTTTGTAGTTTCTCTTGGTAAAAACCCGACTCCAGAATCGCATTAGATGCAAGGACCCCAATCCTGAGAGGGCTTCCAGCTTCTAGAGGCTTCAACTTCGCGTTCTTGAGCTCTTTAGCCACGCATTCAGCCATGTGAAGAAACGAGACGGGACATCCCTCGGCGACTTCTTTGTGCCAAGAATGTGAAATATGGCAAGGAATCACAATGCATTGAGCTCCCGAGCTTTCAAGAAACATCCTTTTTCGCCTCAAACTCTCCACAACCATATCGGAATCAATTTCCACGGTTTTGGTTTTCCCACTGATGAAAGGGAAGGAGCTTCTCTCATGAGCCAAGAGCTCTTTGTTTAAACCAGGGTCAGAGCAGAGTATAAAGGGGAGGTCAAAATTTCCTGCTTTTGAGCTCAAATGCACAACCTTTTTCACAAAATTCAGAGTTGAATCGGCAGAAACCCCTCCAATAATGCCGATTGTATTTGACTGACTAAGCAAAGATCCTTCCAATTCATGATTCACTGATGATGATTTGGAATTTTTACCTTTCTTCAGTTCTGGTGAATTATCACTCTCATCTGTTTGTAATAGAACAGGAGACTGAGGTATTGCTGAAACCCTATTCACTCGAAAACATGTTCGATGAGTGTTAACGAATCCAAACTTCCGAAACGGAAAGTTCGGAGTAGAGAATGGGATTGCCAACCCTCCATCAAACATCTCCGTACCCTAATAAAGCTTCTAAATAAACTACAAACCCTAAAAACCGCAAACTTTAGCTTCTTGAAGCAAAATTTTGCAAATCATAGCCTCTCATTAAAGATTCATCAATAGATCACAGCTTTTCATCAGTTCTCATTATCTCTCTGTCAAAGATATAAGCTTTCACTTTCAGAATCAAAACCCACTTGCAGAATCAATCTAAGTGTCTTCAGCAGAAAAATTAACGACCTGATGTAGAGATAAGAGATGGCAAGAAACTCACCTTCAAAGATTCGAACTTTTTCTTGATGGGTCACTGGTTCAGCGCTCAAGATTCTAACTTTTCTCGATGGGTGAGTTCTTTTGAAGGAAAAGCACAAAACTAAGATCCTAAAACCCACAGTGGTCTAAAAATCTAGCAAGCTACAACATATAAGGAGGGATATATAACCAAGTAAGTAGAATGAAGTTATTATAGTGTGAGGAACATTCCCAGATCCTACGGATTTTTATGAGCTGCCATCATCCTCTTCCACTGGTTTGAGAGATTTTATTATTATTATTATTATTATTTTTTTGGTAATAAGCTGGTTTTATTAGAGATGAAGGGACCCATTCACATTTCACCGTGGCAAGCAAGTGGTCGGGGAATTTTTTTTCTATCGATAGATATGTCTCTTCACATTTCTGGTGACATATGGATTGGGTTGAGTTTGAACTTCCGTCATTTATTGATGAACAGCACATTTTTTAATTCTTGATGAGGAACACGGATTAGTTAATTAACGACTTCCTAACGGAACTTTTAGGTATATATATATATATATATTGACAATCTATTTTAGTTAAGTTTTTTTTTTTATTTATACGTGAATTTTTTGAATTTTTTTTACCAAATTTAATACGTGAATTAATCATAGAGTTTATGTGTACTTTTCTGTTTAAATAACCAATAATAGACAACAAAAAAAACTAGTAATTGTATATTTATTTTCTTCAACTAACAAATTATTTTAAAAAATAGATATCAAATGGTAAGTTGCAATTTAATCATCTAGTAATTATTGGGTAAAAATCTACCAGTCCATGTTTGTGTGATGGAATGGCAGACACTCCATAAAAGCTTTCTATGGTAGGTACTCTATAGAATCTCAATCTATACTTAATATTTCTATGGCAGGCAATCCATTTTGGTAATCTATCGCTAAGCTATTTTTTTTGTAATTTATTAATATATAATATTATCAACTTTGTAGGCATTAACATTATTTTTCAAATTATATATAAGTCAGTGGCAAAAAATAATTTTATATATAAACTTTTAAAAAAAAAATAGAAGAAGCTAAAACTTGTTTAAAAAGAACATACGATCGTTATAAAACAAAACAACAAAAAGATAACAAACATAAATAAAAGATAGCAGTTTGGCCTGTTGAGATAAATATAATCAAGTTCTCGAAACAAAAATAAAAGTAGAAAATCTACTATCTATTATATTATATTAATTCGGCATCGGAGGCTCTCTGGCTGATACGTGTACAGTCTGTTCAGTCAGCGTTGCCTAATTTAATCATAATTTAATAGGGGTTCTCTAAATTTAGATATATAATATTGATTAGTTGAAAATTAAGAAGTATTTGTATTTCCTATTTTGGTCTCTACGCAATTTAAAGAAACAAATTAATTAAAAGTTTCCATTTAAATTCATTATCTATACAGTTTGGTTCCGGAAGACCGTAGGCCGCCACGTAAGCAATATATATATAGAATAATAAAATGTTATATAAAGCGGTATAATAATAAATAATAAATAATAGGTCAAGTTGTTATATATAAAATAATATATATAGAAATTATTAATAAAAACAATTGAAAGTATAAAAGTGAATGGTTTACCACCTTACCTCCAATTAAAACGTGAAACCCAAAAAGGAAAAAATCTATGAGCATATTATTTCGGATTTATTCCTAATTATTATTATTATTATTGCTTTAGCAATATTTTTTTCCCAAAAAAGAAAAATTACAAATTTGAGAGGCGGATTCAAATTTGGATGATTCTGCCCTGAGAAATAAATATTTTATACCAAAAAAATCAACAACATGTGATATATTTAGATACATATATAATCAATTAATAATCTATATAAAGAAGTGAATATACAAGGTCCAAATCAATGACCAGAAACTATATTTTTTTTGGCCGGATGATCTTCTGTGTAGGGATTGCCAGTAATATAGATGAGGAGCTTACCGAGAACACGAACTATGACTGGACGAAGCTTTTTTTAGAGTATATTTAAGTTTATCCGAGGTTATCTGTAAATAAGAGAATTGTGGACAAAGCTGGAAAATAATGTAATTTATGTATTGTATATAGTTTATAATAATATATATTTAACTATTTCAGATGATCTATGAAGACCTTCGACTTTTGGAGTAAAGAGATGGGAAAAGCGCCAGTACAATGTCACATTATTATAGTTAAGTTTTTAAGACCATCACCTAAATAAAATAAAATCATGTCTTTATATTATATACATATATTCAATAAAGTTTTAATTTCGTCTCTTTCTTTTACCCTTTTATTTTATATTCTATATAATTATTTATATACCTATAATATGTATGACGTTTTTTGTGGTGTAATTGTAGGTTTTTTTGTGTGTCAAAGTCGCATCCCTTTACAACCTTAACTCGGTGTAATTATAGCTGTAAGAGGAGTCTACAATAATGAGTACGTAATAATTTTATTCGAAAGGTAATTATTTAGTCATGAATTATCGATAACCTTTTTATCTTTTGATATCACATATATTTGATAAACTGATTGAGCGTTATTTGGAAATAGAACGAGTTTCAAATCAACTTTGGGTATGCACTTTATTTATAACTTTATAGCATATTAATTCACGGTTTAATTATTTATTATTGGTATTGTACGTTTACTGGATACAAAAATTGAAATACCTATTACATTTAACTCATTCAGACAATCATATTTTTTTATAGGTACTACATTGCCAGTATGATAACGGAATAGATATACAAAATCACGGTTAATTTCTATAGTTGATTATTTAGTTATTTCTTTGGCTCCAGTAATTATTTAGTTATTCATTTATTTTTATTTGATTTCTCATGTATATATATATTTATGTATAGAGTTTTTCTACATTTTGATTACTTTGAAACCAGCATCGATAATATGAGATATCTACTTAAAAAAAAAAGAAAAAAAAGGTAATTAGTTGCATCTATTTCCTTCTAATTTATTATTTTTACATATATTATTTTACCGACAATTTATTACATACTATCCTTATTTGCCGTTTATTTTTAGAAAATATTATAATAAACATAGCAAATACAAGTGTGTACGTATGATATTATATTTGATTATATATTTTTGTTTACTATTATAATATATAATATATATTAGATTTGAAAACTCTAAATATATATATATTTTTCAATAAAATTTTGTGAGTTACCATCGGCTTTATTTTATATATTAAATAAGTAATAACAATAATATATATGTACATATAATATTATACTAAATATAAGTTATATTATATTATAATATATACTTTTAATAATATATATATGGCTAAAAAAATATGTGTCGATATACTTTTAATAATATATATATGTATGTTGACTTTAAATGCAATTTTCTTAATGTAAATAAATTCATTTTTCACTAAGAGAGGCACTGCTTTATATTCTTATCTCTCTGCACTCTAAGAAGATATATAATATATCACAAATGTAAATTATTATGTATAAAATTGTTCTGTCTTTTCATTTGTTATCTAAACCGCAGAACGAGTTTTCATGATATTTGTGATGTATAATAACTTTGTTTCTCTTTGAGGACAATATAATGTGAAAATTTCGCACTATTTAACTCATCGTGGCTTTGTAATAAAAAACTTAGTGTAGCATATAGTGCTTAAGTAAATATGGTATTCTATTAGTGGCAAAAAAAAAAGTAAATATGATATTGACCATATTGTTATATTCTGCATCTTCCCAATCACATGAAATCAATTTTCTCATAGTTTGTATTAATAATATGCGTACTTTAACATTTTCTTTTCAATCAAATTAATTATCTATACACAATTAATTTGTTTATTACATTATGTTTAAATATTCACAATCAAGATTCCATCGTATTGATTCTTCTTATTAATACGATATATTTTTGCAAGGGGTTGGCTAAAATGCAGTCGAGTTTATGTAAACTTGATTTCTCAGCCGTTAGATCATGAGAGAGAATCAATCATAATTGAGGAGAGATAAAAAGTGTTTCTTACACATTCATAATCTGATGGCTGAGAAATCGAGTTGAAATAAACTCGAGTTTATTTTATCCGAACCCTTTTTACAACTTATTTCCCACGCATGACATGTTTGGTTTAAGCACTCAATAATATACTAATAATTTGATAATATTTTTTTAAGTGATATGTGTGCATTTTGTTAGCATTTTTGAATATATAATCACAACTTTATAAAATTATAAAATATTATTTTCTCATATGTGAATAAAGAAACTCTATACATAAATATACAAACAATCTTTAAATAGTTTCTTATTTTCTATTTAAATGACTAATCTATACAGTTTGATAGAGAATTGTAGAGACCGCCACCAATGTAGATACCACGTTATCACATACCTGTTTTTTTCCCCAAATTTAATAAAGAAATAAAACATTCAAGCAAAAAACTATATAACCTACCATAGACAATATATCTACCAAAAAAACATATTACTATACATTTACCATAGCAATACACGTAAATATGCTAATATATAAAACTAAAATAAACGTTAAGAATAATAACCGCAATAAATATAATCATAATAAAATTTATTTTTTCAATATTTATAAGTAAATAAATAATATATTATATTAAATTCTTATGGTATATGTATATTTTCAAATTTTCATTTTATTTAATTTATAATATAGGAAATATTTCTTAAAAAGAGTGATTAGGAATAAAATTTACTTAAAAAAAGTGTATGTATAGCATAAGGCATATATATATATAATTAAAAATCTTCTAATTTTATAAAATATTTTTTATCTAAATTAAGTAATATAAATTATAATTATTTTTTTGGCAAAAAAAATTATATTTATTTTAATTTTTTTTACCCAGCCCACTAATTATATATATATATTCAACTTTTTTTAGATGAATGGTTAAAATCAATAAATTTTTCAATATTATATCTATGAAAATCTTCTTATTATATTTATTTTTAAAATCCAATTTTATCGATTTAACTTTTTTTCTATCTAAATTTTTTTATAATGCTAAAGTTGATTTTTTTAGTTCGATTTTTTCCCGCGCGGTGCGCGGGGTTTGCATCTAGTATTATATTAATTCGGTACTGGAAGCCCTCTGGCCGACACGTGGACAGTCCACGCAGACACTGTTTCCTAATTTAATCGGGGTTCTCTAAATTTAGATACATAATATTGATTAGTTGAAAATTAAGAAGTAATTTTATCTCCTATTTTGGTCTCTACGCAATTTATACAGTTTGGTTCCGGAAGACCGTAGGCCGCCACATAAGCTATATATATAGAAAAATTAATATAATCCAAATATATATTAAGCAATGTTGTGGGGTTTAAAGCAATGGCTGCGTATTGGTAATGTATGTCAACTAAATATATATTATATTGTGAATGTATAATCACAATATTCTATTATTATCTATTATAATTATATATATATAAACAATATATATAATTTAGAAAGTATATAAAAATACATTCTATGCAACGTATGTATAATTAAGAAAGTATATAAAGTAATATTATATATTATTTAAATCAAATACTATAGTATTTATAAACAAATGTGTTTTATATGTATATATATATATATATAATTGTATTTTTTTTAGAGATATATATAGAGATGTAATATTTATATTTATAACAATAATCTAAATTATTTACGATTTTTATTAAAATACTTAAATTTATTTTTGTCATTTTTGAAAGTAAATATATTGTGTATTTGTATGTATCTTATGCATATATATATTTCCCAATTAGAACTAGCTAGGCGGGGCCATATTTATTAGCTTTCACTATTTTTCAACAGTATCGTCTTTAATCGTAGCCATCCAAGAATGATATACTTCTTTTACATGTTCATTAACAATCTAATTAAATCGTTATGTTCATCTTGGGTTGTTACGATGTAGTTGAGAGCTTAGTTAATATGCCCACTCACTTTTTTGATGCTACATGCCACATGATCTTCTTTGGAGCAGGTATCCATCCTTATTCAGTTCTTCAGAATCAGCTTGTGCTGTGGGTATCGTCCGGATTATTCTATACATTGATTTCTTCTTCTACTACTTCATAAGGTATTTCTAAATCGTGTTATTCAATATGAGAATCACCACCAAACTGTTATTGCCACTACAAGAAAACAGGCTATAACAACAAGCAAAATTTTCCGCTACTAAAGGTTGATGCTAAATGTAAGTTTTAGTAGCGACTTGGTTTTTGCGATAGTAAAGAAAGCCTTTTGTAACGTCTAAAACACCGCTGCAAAAGGTCCCTTTCAGTAGCGGAAGGAACTGTAACTAAAGTTATATACATCTGTAACGGCTTAACAATTGTCACTGAAAGCAACTTTCAGTAACACCTTATTAGGTGTCGGTGAAAGTTGGTTTCAGCAACGGCTTTTAAGCTCTACTAAAATGTATGCGCAGTGTCGAATTTTTTATCGCCACTAAAAGTAACTTTTAGTAGCGCCAAAATAGTTGACGGTAAATGCTGTTTTCAACATTGAAATGTTGCCGCCACTAAAACTAACTATCAGCAAATATTTAGGCAGCTGAAATAATAGGCTTTTAGTAACAATATTCAGATGGTGCAAGAAATGGCTTTAGCAACGAAGCTTTGCTGCATAAAAAATGGGCTTTCAATCGCTGCAAAACAATACTTTTAGCAGCGCCTTTCTACAAATAAAAACATAGTTTACACCAGCAATTTTTTTCTTTTGATATGTGATGTTCTTTTTTCTTATAATAATTAAACATAAATAAGAGTAAAGTTCAAAAATTAGTTGATGGGCGGATTGAAAAAAAAAAAGTTTTTAAGGATTTTTTAGTTATTATATTATTATATTGTTAATATATCCTAATAAAGATAATAAGGATTAGCATGTAATACATAAAAAAAGTTAAGTGTAGGGTTACTTACTAGTTACTACTGCTAGGCGCTAGCTACAACCTCCAGCCTCCACCCATTCACTTCTTTAGCGCAGCTGACCTACCACCTCCCAAACAGACTAAGACTCTCCATGGTCCATTCTTCGGTCTTCGACTCTCAGGCTCTCCGGTAGCTCGATTCCCACGCCGTCAGGTGATTTGACCTGAGCTCACGCTTTGTCATCGGTAATCGCCGTAAATCAAGTCGATCTTATCTTATTTTTCTTGAATTTCTTATCCATCTCCCATCATTGTATTACTAATTGCAGTCGGTTCTTCTGCTCCACTTTCTTGGATCACTGAGCTCTCCAAATGTCTCCATCCAGTCCAGGTAATTTTTTTATGCAGATTCATATGCTGATTTCTTCTGTAATTAGAGCTCGTCCTTTGATCAGCCAGAATCCTTGGGTTAGGTTCCGCGGATTTGCGGATGTGGATTGTATTTTGGTGGAGAATGAGGAGGCAAATGAGGCTACGATCTTTGAACTTTTTTTTGGGTGAAAATTCGATCTTTGAACTTAGTAGCTCTGATATATAGCATATTAGATCAATACGAAGTGATGAAATAAACTGATTTTTTTTTTCTCTGAAGAGCATAGTCCAGGAAAGAATCCAAACAACAGGAAGGTCTGTATTGAATTTCTCGTTTTTGCTTAATTTTAAAATTTAAACTATTATTATCTCTCATTCTTCGGATGAAGAATTGCAGTTCATTTCATATATGTTCCCTTTTTCTTTTGTCACACTGTACATTTTATTTGCCTAGATATTTTTTTTTTAAATATCCAATAACCATCTTGTTTGTGGAGTGTGATATATTTAGCAGGCTAGCTATTTGCAGAAGTATGATCCTATATGAACGTACCTAGAGTTTTCAGAATTGATTAGAATGGGGTTCATGAAAGTGATGCTTTTTGATTCATTATTTTGATAAAAAGAGATTCTATGATGCTTTTCTATCTTCATTGTTAATAGTAATGCTAGGGTTTCGGGTTTAGAGGATAATTCGTTCGAATCTGCCAAGGTCACCTCAAATATCCCTGTTGGAATTTCGGGTTATTCTCCATTTATCCACCATATGAACCAGAAAGACTTGACACCTCTTGAAGGTAAGTAAAAAACCTATGCATTTGGCTTTGAACATATATATGTATATTGCTTCAGACCATGCAAATGAGTATTATGTACTCCTAGCCACAATTTCATAAGACGATAAGTGTGAACTAGCTACAATAGATACCATTTTGCTTCTTTCATTCCAATCCTAATGTTAAATAAGTATTTGATTCATGAACATGTTGATTTCAACCTTTATAGAAAGAAGCATCGTTTCCATTTGTGTTATTATTCATTTATTTCTCACTATTTTTCGTTCTTGCATATATGGTTATTATTTTAGATGTAAGGCCCCGTGTTCACATTTATTGGCAATATCAGGACTTTGTGGAAACATGAGGCATCTGCTATAACAGAATACCCAAGAATTTTAGCCAAATCGATACATCGAGAGCATTTGATGGCGACGTGTTAACTGAAAATTTATGGTTTAAGGTAATTATGAAATTCAGTTGAAAGGTGTTCTATAATTAGCTACTTCTGTACAACAATAAAATTAGCGATTGTTGATTTATGGAACAATAATTTGCAGCTGGGGTCAATGATGTCACTCGACTGCTCGAATGGATACCACCATGAAGTGATAATAGAAGCGCCTCTCCAAAGCATAATTCAATTTTGGTGCACACAACAAAAATTCAGTTTCGCTACTTTAAATTTTGGTTGCTTCGTGGGGATTTGCAGATTTAGTAGCTAGCATGAAGAAGAGATGATGAATTGATGAAAACGGCACAACTTGAAGATTAAATCATCTGAAACCAGAGGTAAAACGTTTTAAAGATAAGAAAAGTTGAATTTGCTGATCAACTTCTCATTTGCTGATCAACTTCTCCATCTTTACATGCTAACTCATTACATATGCTTTTGCTGAGAAGCACTAAGAAGAAGAGCAGAACATCCATGTTCTGGGAAGCACTAGGAGGAAGCACTATAAGATTTACTAACTTTAGGTCATTATATATATCAAGTTTTTTAATTTGCACTTGATCTGTATGTACAATGAATAATTTGTTGGAATGAATATACTATATTTGTATAAAATGTATCAACTCTTGTATAATTTTAAATCGTACGTTTTGCATAAAAAGTTGTCCAAAAGGAAGCTTATGGTAACAAACAATGCTACCAGTAAACAAGACATTTTCACCAATTGTAGGATGCCACAAAAAGTACTTTATATCAACAAAATAAGTGGGTTGCTAAAAGATACATCTTGTATCAGAAAAAGCTGCTACTAAATCAATTGTATAGTCACAAAATTTGCAAAAAGTCTATTGTAGTGGCGGCACCTAGTCGTTGCTAAAACGTTGTTCCATGTGAGGGAAATAGTGGCGGCATGAAAATAGCAGCAGTCTTTGTTGCTGCTAAAACCTTTAGCTACGGGGTTTTTACCAACGACACTTTTGCAGCGACTATGTCGCTACTAAAAGCTTTAGTAGCGACATTTGATGCTTTAGTAACCAATTTCTGCTGCTGCTGTAGACTTGTTTTCTTGTAGTGTGCGTTTGCTATTCTAGCCGTTTGAAGAACGCAAAACTTCATAGGCGTACTTGAGAATGACAATTTTGGTAAATCTATTAACTCATCATTCAATTAGATCTATTTAATTTTTACTGACTAACTATGTTTATTATCATGGATATTTTGAGCTGGATATGTACTTATATAATGTGACACGGCAACAAAGTTAAAGTTTTTACCAACATCGAGTTTCCATAGTATTTATTATATGACTCTATTCTTTGGTTTTTTATATCTCGAATCTAATTGATCTAATTTTTATTTGATGTCTTTTTCAATGTGCAGCAATTAAAGTACGTAGACTGAGGAATCCGCTGCATTCAATTTGATGTATGAGCTATCTTCGTGGGATTCGGAATGACGTTTGTGAGGTCAGTGATTAATTTTAATTTTTTTGTAACAGAGGAAATATATAACTTGATTTGACCCAACTCTAAAAGTATATAATTCGATTTTATGTAAAACGATGTAAGATTTAACATGAAAAAAATTCAATGTCAATTAATAGATTTAAAATAAACCACATATTAGATGAATAATTTTTTTTTCCCAAATCTAACAAAGTTATGAATATCACTAATATTGATATAATTAAATGACATGAATAAAAATTATATTCCTTATTAACATTTTATGATAATATAATTTATATATGAATGCTTTACATAATGACATTAATTAATTAGATGTTTATTTATAAACGGATGGATCAGAGGTTGCACCATATTTACAAAATATTTGTTAATAGCTTTTTCATTTAAAAAATTAGAGTAAATTATATATTTTAATTTATAAATTCATTTTGATGAATTTATTAAGTTTATCGTTTTATTTATTTAAATATGTTTATTATGGAATTAATTATGAGTTTGTTCATTTTGTTTGTAATAATTCTTATAGAACAAAATTGATAACAAGGTCGAGCTCAAAGTCTAATGGGTAATATTCATTATTCAAAAGTAACTCATTCACGGAGAAGGATAATTTACTATATGGTGAATTAGTTTATCACATTTTCTTTTATAATAGAGACTATATATATATATGGGAAAGTGAGTTCAATACAAATAGATATTACATATGTATCGATTCATTTGTAATAATTGATATATTTTTCTTTATAATAAGATTGTGTTGAAGATGAATATTATTATTATTAAGAATAGCAAGTTTAAACTATGTAGAATATATTTTTCTTCTAAATATATGTAATTTGTCAGTTATATCCCATGTACTTATAAATTATATATTAATTTTTTTTGTGTTCTATTGCAGTTTAAAGTTTTTTTTATTTCAATATTTTACCCGTGCGATGCACGGGTTGAGCATCTAGTATATATATAACTGAAGATATTTGGATACTACAATTTGAGAAACAAATTGTTTTGCATGTACTTTTTTCAAACTAGACACGGTTCGTTAGAAGCTAAAACTAATTATATAATATATATATATATATATATATATATATATATATATATATATATTGGCTTCTGAACATATATTAGGGGGAAAAATACATATATTCCTTCATGGTAGATATATTTTGTCATTCTTTAAAATATTAATCTTCGTACTACATTTTTATTAATATATTATGGTTTTACATAATTATCAATGGAGTACCACGTGGTATTTCATGGTGATTGCAGATATTTACGCTGGTTGCTGATGTTAATATATACTTGCATTTGCTACGTATTTGATGTAATTTATTTTTCATTAAACTCAATGTCACCATATTGTGGAATAGATATTTGTTGGCGAACATTTTTTGAGATCTAGAAAAAAAAAACATCATTTGAGGAAAAGTTTAACAAATTAATTCAAATTATACCTTTTAAGTATACGCATGCCGCGCGGAAACAACCCCTACGATATATACATATACAAAAAATTTATGAGTCTTTCTATTATGCTCCACAAACATTATATTTGTTGTATGATTTTTTATTTTTTGTTTTTTTAATTTTTTTTTTATTGTTTTAAAGGTGAACTCTATAGAAAAGTTGATATTATAATAATATGATATAAATAATAGGTGTTGTTAAAAAAATTTATATTTTTTTATACTTTTAAAATTTTACGTAAGTTACAATTAAGTTATTATAATAATAAAAATAACAGTTAACACAAACATGGAGCTCCTCAAATATGGTAAAAAATCTCAAAATTCATAATATGTAATTATGGTTAATATCGTTGTCAAATAAGAAATGATTTCTCACCAAAAAAACAAAAAAAGAAAGGGAGCGGCTAATTTACAGTCGACTGATATTCCAGTCGAGACGAGAGCCGTTGGATCAAGGATGTGAGATGCACGCACATCTATCTACTTTTTGGGAGTAATAATTTATCTTTCCTCGTCTTTTTTTTTCTTTTATTCATTAAATGCATTTATTTATTTGTTAATTTTTTTTTGCCATGTTAGTTGTTTATTCAATTTAATTTAATGTAACAAAAACCCCATTATATATATATATATATATATATATATATATATATATATATATATATATATATATATATTACAAAATAATGGTTTTTTACTTGATAATAATAATAATAATAATAATATAAAAGAAAAATTGTTTCTTATATTTAAAAATTGAACAAGTGTCACTAATCTACGAAAATTTTTCTTAGAAAAATCTAACTCTTAACAATAAATAACAAATTATAAGTATCATTAAAATTTTATAAATTTTTAAATTTGTTGTACGATTAGACAAGTTCTACCCTATAGGATATATAAGTTTTTAAGGAAACAAAAACTTTAAACCTAATGACACTTGTATATAAGTATCAAAAATAATTTTTAAATACCACTTTAAAAAATCAATAAAATAATACTTTCTAACAAGTTTTCTTATAAAATTTCAAAAATAATGATTTATTTTATTATTAAATATAAGAGACAATATATATATATATATTGACTGAACAAAAAAATATTTAAATTCAATAAAAAAAATAATATAAATAAAACATGACCAATGGTTTTAAATGAAATGAACAGGTTTACCAAAAAAAATTGAAATGAACAGAAAATGAGGAGATAGGAAGGGGGGGGAGGGACACTTAGCCAAAGAAAAAGGAGGTGGAGGGATAGAGTAGACAGAGTGAAACGAAAAGGGGTGCGTGTAGTGTAGTCGTCTCGACTGAAATATCAGTCGACCGTAGATTAGCCGCTCCCAAAAAGAAATGATATCATGGGAACAGATTAATTTGTTCAAATTGACTTATCTAGTTGCCATTTGAGACCTTTACCACTTTGTCAAATTTCCCACTTGTGTATTTTTTATAAACTGCTCCCACCTAATTATCTCTCCCATTACAATTCTTCTCTTCTTCTCCAAATTAAAGAAGCATCTGCAGAGAAGAGAGAGAAACTTAGAGTTCAGACATGGAAGGGTTGCAGAGATCCGACATGTCGTTCCGGAGACAAGGCTCCTCCGGTCTCGTTTGGGACGACAAGCTCTTGACGAGGGAGCTCAACAGACTAAACGACAAAGACCAGGAAACCTCCGCCGCCGCCGCCGCCGACAAGGTCAAGCCGATCAACCTCGAAAGGAGTCAGTCCAGCGGCGGCGGTCGGGGATACAGGACGGCGCAGGTGGCGCCGGCGGTGGATCCGCCGTCTCCGAGGATTTCTGCATGTGGGTTCTGTGGCGTGTTCAAGAAGTCGTCGTCGGAGGGTGGTAACAAGAACCGCAGAGCTAAGCAAGGGAAGAGAGCGTCGAGGTAGTGTTTGGTTAAGAAGAAAGAACAATAGAATAGATGTTATTATTCTTATGATAGAAAATACGAATCTCATAAATATTGTAACTTCAGACAGATTCGAATATCATAGATGTTCACCTTCGTGTTTTCTCGTATTTTGACATTCGGGCTTTATTTATTTATTTATTTTTTTGGCCAAATTAAACATTCGGGCTTAAATCATTTCTGTATTTTTTATTTTAATTTCTAGTATGTGTTGTGAAATAATTGTGTAGTAGTACTATACTTTTGTCGTGTAATTTGCAGCCGATCAAACTGGAGCAGCCATTTACTTGTCGAACCCATATATATAAAGATTTTTGTATCAAAATCCAATATCTATATATAATAATAATTAAGCGTGCTGCGAATAGGGTTGTCAACGGGGGCGGGTATCGCTTGCCCCGTACCCGCTCCGCGGGTCGAGATGGTCGACCCGTACCCGCCCCACACAGATCGCGGGGCGGGGCGGGTCGACCCGCGGGTCACCTATTAGTGGTACATAATATATTATTAGCAATTTAAACCCTAAATTCTATATTTAAAATATACAAATTCAATTTAAATTTAAATCACAAATAAAAAAATTTAACTTCAAATCCAAATACAAGTCAAAAATCCTAATTATTTTAACTATGTGTTATATTACCTATATAGTTTTATATAAATATGTGTAATATATATATAAATTATCCACATACGGGGCGGGGCGGATCAACGGGTCGGGGCGTCCCCAAAACCGTACCCGCCCCACGGGTCACGAATCGCGGATCAACGGATCAAAATCGGGGCGGGGCCCCGCGGGTCACGGATTACCCGTGACCCGTTGCCACCCCTAGCTGCGAATTAAGTTTTTTTTTTTTTTTTTTTATTTTTTTATTTTTTTTAAAACATTATAGGAAAATAAATTAATAAAAATTTTCATTTTAGAGCATCATAGGTGTTACGTAATATTATTTAAATGTGAGTTTAATATATTATTTTATGTAAAATGTATTATAGTAATTTTACATAACATTGAGACCCACATATTTTTAAATAACATATTCCTTAAATTTAGGGCACGTTTGTTTGTCGGTATTGCGATATCCTAATACCGGTATTAGCTAATACCTTGTTTGTTTACACTTGGTATTGGTATTAGCTAATACTTGGTATTAGCTAATACTCAATTATAGGAAAAATTTGGTATTAGATTATACCAACTAAAAGTGATGTACTAATTAATACCAAACTCCAAATTACTTATTTACCCCTAACCTTATTTAATATATAACAACTACCCCAACTTCGGCTCATAACATCGGCCACCGGCGACCCCCGGCCGGACTCCGGTGAACTCCTGCCGGACTCCGGCGACCCCCGGTCGGCCTTTAATTATAATAATAATTAAAAAGTGAATATATCTATTTAGGGGTATTTATATCTTTTAGTTATTGTATTAGGATATTCTAATACAAAGTTCATTCAAACATTGTATTAGGATATCCTAATACATGACACAATCAAACATTGTATTAGTTAAGCATGTATTAGCTAATACCGGTATTAGGATATCGCAATACCGGTAAACAAACGTGCCATTAAGGAATGCAATATGTATTACGTAACTAATTTTTAATTAATTTATTTTTATAATTAATGCTAATATCTTATTGGTAGTTATTGGAAAATGTAATAATAAAATATATTTAAGAAATATATTTAAATAATACGATTGCATAACAAATATAATTTACGTATGCCTTAACTTTACATATTATTTAAAGTATACATAAATGTGTACATGACAATTTTAAATAAGTGGATGCTAACGGACTCTTGTCATCTGTGTTTCCAACGCAAGTACAAGGAGCAAGTTATTCATCATCAGAAGTACGAGGCGAATTTGCAATTTTCAGAAGAAACCGTTATTTCGATTACAAGAGATAATCATTTCTTTTGGTTTAATTAACATTAAATTACATGAGCATGAACATCTGACAAAATCTACACTATTCGACGCATCGTCTTCATTCACCTTTACCTTCTTTCCCTTCCCCGAGAGCCGATGACATGCCAAAGATCTAAATTTTGCTCCGCTATCTGCATTTCCGTTCTGTTCTTCGATTTTTCTGGAGTCGCTCTTGCAGAGGGATTCGACTCTCTACTTCAGCTCCCGCGTTCCAGGCCATTCGGCAGCCGAGTCGTGTCAGAGAAGCTTCTTCATGTCGGTGATCATGGAGCTCTTGGAGATGGCTTCTCTGATGATACTGAGGTTAAATTTAGATTCTTTCTGGTTGTTAAGCTCTTCATGTGCATTATCAAAGATTGATGATACCTGATTAATTATCTGCCTGAAGATATAATTTGCTGGTCTAATTTTTGGAAGGAGGTGTTTTTTACTTAATAATACCCATTTCCTGATTCAGTAACATGAAAAGAATAGTTGGTTTTTTAGGGAGTGTGGGTACAGAGATTGAAGTTCACTTAGAGTAAGTTGGAACTTCCAAATGATGGTGACAAAAACTGAAATTTTGGGGTGTGATGATGATATTGCTTATTGGTTCAAGTTCTATTCTTTAAGCTTGGAGAATCACTTGAGCCTACAGAATTTAATGAGCCAATTTTACTGTTATTGTGACTATTGGTATAAACTGCTTTGGGTGCTAACATTGGATTTGCTGTAGAAATGTGTTCTAAGAACTAAAATTACTGCATTTTATTCATTTTTATTTATTGTATCTTGATTCCAGGCCTTTAAACGTGTCTGGGAGGTAGCTTGTTCTTTGCACGCGCCAAGCCGAATTGTAATTTCACCTGATAAAACCTTTCTTGTCCACCCGATCGACTTTTCAGGGCCATGTCAGTCGAAGGTCACTCTACAGGTACTTAGAGAATGGACAGCTCTTCTTTTTTAGTAATTAAAATTGCATTTTTGGGCATAGTGAAAAAGTAGCTTCTTTGATTAGTTCAGGAACTGATTACATTGTTCTTGAATTATAATAGACTCTGAGTAATGTTGATGTCTTTTTTTTAAAGATATCTGGCAGGATTATAGCTCCTGATGATCCTGAAGCTTGGAAGGGTTTAAATCCCCATAAGTGGCTCTACTTTCACAACATAAATCACCTTACCGTATTGGGAGGAGGCCGAGTCAATGGAATGGGACGGAAATGGTGGTCTAAATCTTGCAAGACGAACTCATCCAATGTATGATCTTCTAATGTTTATATATATGCTGCAAGAAATAACGATTGATGTGTAGTTTTCTGTTTCGATCATTTATGATCATTTCTTGGTAGAGCTTTTCCTAATCATAAAAATTGCTTCTTTTTTCCTCCCCTTCATTTGTTTATTGATCGTTTCACTGAATGCCGTTCTTGTGTTATTGCAGCCATGCAATCCTGCTCCAACGGTTAGTGTTCGTTCTCACGTTTTGAGTTGTATCTGACGTTACATTTTTGCTTGAAATGTGAAATTCTGAGTGGAACTATGTGTGAAAGTAGAATGCATTACTATTTCAAGAAGATTTTTCACTTTCTTACTGAGTTGCACTCCGAGTTTCACATATTACAAAAAAAAAAACGTTTTGCAATTGTCTTAAATTGATGGATTATTCACTATTAGGCCATGACTTTCCATAGATGCAAGTACTTGAAGCTGCAGAACCTTATGGTAGTCGATAGCCAAAAGATGCACCTGGCTCTCACAAACTGCATGAAGGTTATAGTGTCCAATCTTAAAGTCATAGCACCACGCGCAAGCCCTAACACCGACGGAATTCATATCAGCACTTCCCGATCTGTTATGGTTGAAGATTGCACTATTAGAACTGGTAATTCCTTTATATATCCATGTCTTCTATCAATAAATTCCATAATACCAACTTGGGAACCTAGACAAACCCACAGTGAGGGACAAACTGTCTCCTATTCTCTATAATTCATATGAATTACCGTCATAATAAATGATTAACGTACAATTTGAGGTTTGAAGTTTGAACCCCATTTTTAACAAAAATATTTTTTTTCTAGCATTTAGATTTTAGTTTTCATGTATGATCTTCTTATAGTGAACCTCCCTCCTTTGGAAAAATTCTGGATCCTCCACTGCTAACACCAAGTTTTGATTTTTTTTTTCTTTAGGAGATGATTGCATATCAATCGTAGGCAATTCCTCACAGATCAATGTCAAAAATATCATATGTGGACCCGGTCATGGTATCAGTATCGGAAGCTTAGGGAAGTATAACTCGTGGTCGAGTGTCCAGAATGTTATTGTGGATGGCGCCCTCATGTCAAACACCGATAATGGGGTCAGAATCAAAACATGGCAGGTATTTTTCAAAATTTCCTCCACCTAATAATCTTTGTTTTGATTCCACTAGATACTCGATGACCTTATTTCACTATGAACTTGAGTTTATGCTCGGCTGTTTTCTTCTCAGGGAGGTGGTGGATCCGCCACGGACATCATCTTCAAGAACATATGGATGGACAATGTATCACACCCGATTATCATCGACCAATATTACTGTGACTCCTTTTTGCCTTGTTCAAATCAGGTATATCATCATAGACTCGTCTAATATATACACAGATGTATATCTAAAACTGCATTGTTTTCAAAAGTTCAGTGGCTTCATATTTTTATGCTAGTGGCTCTTCATTAATTAAATCACTATTTTGATTCTTTGAACCATTACATGATGCAGACACAATCTGTAAGAGTATCAAATGTTACATTCTCGAACATCTTCGGAACTTCAGCAACTACAAATGCCATTATATTCGACTGCAGCGATGAATCTCCATGCACAAACTTGTACTTGGAAGATATAGAGCTTCTGTCATCATCAGGAGGGTTTACAAGGTCTCTTTGTTGGGAAGCTTATGGCTTTACTTCTGGTTTGGTTTATCCTCATCCTTGTGTTGCACAGATCGATGATGTCTTCATCAGACAGAAGCCTAAATCTAGTGCTTCTTCTGTTCTTTCATCCTGATGCAGAAATAGAATCCATTACCCTAGAATCCATTACCGGGCTATACTATTCATATATATTATTTTGTGTATATCTAATCCAGAAATATAGTTTTTTTTTTTTTTTCTTCACTCTTTCTGGTGTACGCATATCATAGCCCTTGTAAGTATGAACATGAAAGACCACACCCTTGTATTTGAATCTTCGAAATGGTAATACATGTAATTTGTACAAAACTGTCAAAAAAATGATGTTTTTTTGCCAAGTAAAAAAAAGGTTCAATTTGGCCAAAAACAAAGGTTCAGGGTGCAAGTTCTATTGAATTCAAAGTTGAGAGTGTAAAGGTGCAATCGTTTTATACTTTGATAGTGACAGAAGACGCGCCGGCGCGCCTGGTACTCTTGTTTTGTCGAAGAAATCGCGTGTAGGAAACTTCATATTCGCAGAATTACAAAAATCCGTTCGTACGCCTCCCCGAAGAACAACAGCAACATGAATTTCTTGATGTTTCCACGAACTATCCATCCGAGAAAGAAACAAATAAGAGTGCAGCTCAGTTCATTACATAAGTATGAATCAGGTACATCATACATGGTGGTCCTCTGTCGGAGAAAACCTCGTAGAGCTCGATGCTCTCCTTTTTTCACTCTAGCTTACAATGACAAGCAAAAGCTGCTGTTTTTGCTCGTTCCTTTACATTTTCATACTGTTTTCTGCATTATTTTCTAGAAAAATACTTGCTGAGGATTTCGACGGTCCAATACAACAGTTCCCTGGTTCGGTTAGACGTGTTTCTGAGAGGATTCTTCCTGTTGATGATCATGGTGCAGTTGGGAATGGCACTAATGATGATACTGAGGTATAAGCTGAGACCTTTCTTCTGACATTGCTTCTGTTTTTGCTTTCGTATGAATTGTAACAGAATTTATGGTTTTACCAGTCCTCAAGAAATGATTGAAACGAGGAGATTCTACTTATAGTCTTTCAAAATTGAAATTTTCATTACAAAATGATTTTGAGACTATGGTTCTGATATATGAGCTCTACCCATTACTGTAAACTGCTGTTCTTCAAGAAATTACATGAAAAGGTGGAAACTTTGGCAACAATGCTGCTTGATATAATAAAGACTTGCGAGTGAAATTAAAGTAGATTGCAGTTGATTTTGCTGGTCCATTTGTCATTTGTGAACTGAGATATTGAACTTGAGTTTGATTTCTTGAATGCTCAAATTCATTAAACAGAAGCTGAATGGAGTTTGAAGTTTGAATTTTGGGTTTTGAGTTGTAGCTGTAAAATGATGCATTTGTGTTGATACTTAATCTTTTTAAGGACAAAGATATCTTCTTTTTTTAATATATACATATATATAACTAATTGAGATGAATCAACTATGCATTCATTTCAGGCTTTCAAGTTTGCCTGGGCAGTGGCTTGTGCGTCTGCTACGCCTACTCGTATCGTAATCTCTCCCCAAAAAACTTACCTTCTCTATCCAATTAGCCTCGGTGGCCCTTGTCAATCCAAGATCTTTCTTCAGGTACTTGGATCAGAAAACTGTTTCTATTTCAAAATCAATTTGTTTTCATTCTATCACTAACTGTCTAAATGATCAATATGATAGATATCTGGAAGAATCATTGCTCCTGAAGATCCTGAAGTTTGGAATGGCTTAAATCCTCACAAATGGCTCTACTTCCACGGCATTAAACACCTTACTGTCGACGGTGGAGGTGAAATCAATGGGATGGGACGTAAATGGTGGGATCGATCTTGCAAGACAAACCCCAAAAATGTAATTGTGAAATCAATATTCCATGTTTTTTTTAATAAAAAACATCCAGTTTAAAGAAAGAAGTCTTAACTAATACAAGAATCCTCTGCCTGATATCTAAATGTTTCTTATCTTTTGTTTTTGCAGCCTTGTCGTCCTTCCCCAACGGTTAGTTCCGTTCTAAGACGGGACGGTTTCTCAAAGTTGGTTTTTTTTTAAGTTGTTTTCTAAATCATTTGATGCTTTTTGTTCATGTTCAGGCCATTACTTTCCATAGATGCAAGTATTTGAAGGTATCAAACCTGAAGTTGGTTGATAGCCAAAAAATGCATTTGGCTATCACCAAATCCATGAAGGTCAAAGTATCGAATCTAAAGGTAATAGCACCTCAAGCGAGCCCCAACACCGATGGAATCCACATCAGTTCTTCACAAGCTGTTGATGTTCTAGACAGCACAATCAAAACAGGTATGGTTTCTTAAAGACAAGTTTTCTTCCATTGTAAAGAGCAAATATTCTAAATCTGTTTATTATGAACAATCGTTTTAGGAGATGACTGCATTTCAATCGTCAGCAACTCTTCGCGTATCAGGGTGAGAAACATCGTTTGTGGGCCTGGTCATGGCATTAGGTAATGAACCAAAACAAGCAACTCTGTCCTCTTTGAATATACGAGAAACATTGTTTGAGAAAGTTAACTTCCGTTGGTTAGCATTGGAAGCTTGGGGAAGCGGAAATCATGGGCGGAGATTCGGGACATTTTTGTCGATGGGGTTGTTCTATCTAACACCGATAATGGAGTCAGAATCAAGACATGGCAGGTAATGGCTCTATTATATCATAAGAGTTTTCCTATAATAGTAAGATATATACTAGCAAAATGTACAATTTTATACTGCAAGTTGAGGTTATTCCTTGGTAAAATTATCATTTTATTAACTTATCATAACCGTGTATGATGGTAACATTACTATCTCTCAGAGTACAACTAGCAAGACTTGCACTTTTTGAATGAAGCAGAAAAAATGTATTTCTGTTGAATCTATCTATCCCATTTTTACTTTTTGCTTTTAAAGATGAGTCCTTTGTTTTAATTTTGATTTGATAACTTTTCATAACAACATTTATTTAATTTTTCCTTCAGGGAGGTGGCGGGATTGCCAGTAACATTGCCTTCAAGAACGTGCAGATGCAAAACGTATCAAACCCGATTATCATAAACCAATACTATTGTGATTCGTTCTTGCCTTGTCCGAATCATGTAGGGCATTCTGTTGATAGAGATAAAATCATCTGTAGGAGATTATAGTTTATCTGTAACATATTCTTACTCTTTACCATCACATTATGCAGACATTGTCAGTAAAGGTGACAAACGTGACGTATGCCCACATCAAGGGAACAACCGCGACGGAACATGCAATGGTATTCAAATGTAGTGACGGAGCTCCATGCGAGGGTTTATATATGGAAGATGTAGAGCTTCTTTCGGCTTCTGGAGGAGTCACGAGTTCGTTATGTTGGAAAGCTTATGGCTCGACATTTGGGCTTATCTATCCTCTTTCTTGCCTGACCCAGATCGAGGGTGACTTCATTAGCAAGAAAACGGACCCGGGTGGTTCATTCTCTATGTAGAAGTGATCTGAGTAGAAATGATTACAAAATATGTGTATCTATAGTTTGTTGAGAATGTTGTTGTGAGGTTTATCGAGCATTGCCTTGATTATACTTGATTTGATCGAGTTGGTGTAAATTCAGCTGTTGTAGACTATGTTTTACAGATTTGAGCAATGAAAATGCAGATCTTTGGAGCTTGCCTATACTGGTTTGTTTGAATGAATGTTGCTCTTTCATATATGAACTTCAACTTCTCAGTGGACTGCATTTATGCAGCCTAATCCATAAAACTATATCTTTTAAGGAAAATATAAACATAACCCACTAATTATGGGTTATTTTATATGAAACTTGCTATTCGCCAACAAATTATTTGTTGGACTTTTTTTAGACAAATTGCTACCTGGATTTGAAATACGCTAGTTAAACTTTTAGAAATTTTTCAATTGCTAGTTTAACTTAGGGGAGTTTTTAATTTTGCTAGCTGAGTTATGATGATATGTGATGAACACTAGCAAGTATTAGACCCAGTTAACAACTAATTAGACAAAGTTAACATACGGTAACTTTGAATAAGTCGAATTAAAAAAAATTCTTTTAAAAAAATTCAACTAGCAAATTGTCAAAACCACCAAAATTCAGCTAGCAAGTTACTAAATAAACATTTTATAAATCCAAAACTTTTTGTTACAAATTTTCTTTTACTCATAGAGATCAGAAAACTTGAGAATCTACAAATATATTTTGCAAATATTAAAGTATCTTTATTAACTACTCGAGGTGCATGTAAGCTGGTTTTAATCATCAGACCTGAGCTCTATATAAACAAAACAAAAAGTTTCACCTGAATATATATAACCAAGGTGTAGTAAACTCTTGCGTGTTGGGCAAAAGAAAAACAAGTGAACTCTTGTGTACTTTATACACAGAAATGGTTGAATATGGACTATGGAGGTAGAAAACGAAATTTTGTTGGACTTTAGTGAGCAACATAGACAAAATAGGTGATTTGATTTGACAATTGCAGGAGGCGATGAAAGCATTCAAAACCAATTCAGTAGTAGATAGATAGAGTAGCAAGAATAATGTTTCAACATTATCCAAGTTGTAGGAAACTTCATTACTGTAACAATAACAATCAACTTACTACTCCAAAACGACAAAATAAGGGCATTATGTCGGAGATTCTGTCCTTTCCTCCAGTTACTTGGGGAAGCTAGCTCCACCCTTTAATCACCTCCTGAAGAACAAGTAGGAGTTTTTCTTTGTATTTGCTGCATTCCACGAAACTTCAGGAAATCTTGAATCAGAAGACCAGAAAATGTGCAATCTTGATTGAGTGTCGTCTGAGCTAAACAACATAGACCAATATAAGTATGCAGCAAACTTCTTGTTCCTAGTACCAAAACAAAATCCCAGATTCTCTTTGCCTGCCTAGCTTGCCCATCTCCCCCACTCTTCCTCACAATGACAAACCAAAGATTTTGTCTTTCTTCTGTTCTTTGCGCTTATCTTGTGTTTTCTGCATTTTCGAGCGTTCTTGCGGAATATGATCTTGATTCAGAGCTAGAGCTCACCCCAGCTGCTGAGACAAATGCAAGTGTGTTAATTCCAGAAACTGTGTTCCATCTTGTTGATCATGGCGCTATTGGGAATGGAACTTGTGATGATACTGAGGTAATCTTGAATCACATTACTGATCTGGGTTTCATAATTGCTAGTGCAAGTTCAGATTTTTAGGTAAAATGTAAGTGCTACATTGCATTAATAGGGGATTCAAAATTGAAACTTTTTCATGATTGAATAGTCCATTCATGATTCTTTTTTCTGGGTAATATTCAGTTTGCATGATATAGCAAAATCCGCGCATAACAATCACAGATTTCAATACTGCATTTCCAAGAATTGAAAAAAATGTGTGCAAACATATAAAGTTCCTTATTATTGTGGTTTCAGGCCTTCCTTCGCGTGTGGCAGCTCGCTTGTGCCACATCAGCGCCAACTCGAATCATAGTTCCCTCCAAAAAGACATTTTTAGTTCGTCCTCTCAATTTTACGGGGTTCTGTCGATCGAAGGTCACTCTTCAGGTACTTAGATTTATTTTGGTAATTCCATCTCTTAAGAAGATGAAATCCAAAACCTTGTGGTTACTGATTTAACCATCATTTTTGGTAGATTTCTGGAAGGCTCGTTGCTCCGGAAGACCCCAATGCTTGGAACGGCTTGAACCCGAACCACTGGCTCTACTTCAAAGGCATCAAACATCTTTACATTGAAGGGAGAGGCCGAATTAATGGAATGGGACACAAATGGTGGTCTAGAGCTTGCAGTAAAAACTCAACATATGTATGAGTCTTAAAACAATTATCTTTGTTACTAAAACCATGTTTTTACTGCTCTATGCTCTATCTAACACTCTGATTCTCTCAATTCTTGCAGCCCATTTGCCGTTACGCTCCATCGGTTAGTGTTGCTTTAATTCGTACAATCTCTACGACACAGATTCTATGAACTTGTCTTTCAAGTTTTAATTTTGCACGGTTTTTAATCATTGTCAGGCCCTAACGTTCGAGAAATGCAAGAACTTGAGGATAATGAATTTGATCATCATGGATAGTCAGAAAAAGCACATCACTATTAAAGACTGTGTGAGGGCGAAAATTTCGAATGTGAGGATTATTGCACCGGCCGGGAGTCCTAAGACCGACGGAATCCACATCACTGGCACTCGGGCTGTTCGGATCCAAGACACAATCATTAGAACAGGTTCGTATTTTGTTACCTAATTTCACCCGAAAATTTTAAACTTTTACATGTAATACCTGAACTAAACAGTTAAATTTTGTAGGAGGAGATTGCATTTCCATCGGTGCCAATTCTTCGCAGATCAAGATCAGAAACATCATTTGTGGACCGGGGCAGGGTATTAGGTAAAGATCACTACTTAAACCTTAAATTCGTCGAAAAACATTGTTAATGAAGATCTGGTCTCTGTAGTGTCGGGAGCTTGGGAGAGGGGAACTCTGATGGGGATGTCAATGATGTTCTTGTGGAAAGAGCTTTCTTGTCCAACACGGAATATGGATTGAGGGTTAAGACATGGCAGGTAAACACCTTAATCTTTCATTTCTCTCTTTAATATAAACATAATAATACTCAAAGACTATATATTAACTATATGCAAATCTAATCTTCTCAGGGAGGTCGGGGATCGGTCACTAATGTCATATTCCGTAACGTGTGGATGGAAAATGTATCAAACCCGATCATTATTGACCAATATTATTGCGATACTCCTGAGCCTTGTGCAAATCAGGTTCGATTTCTTACCCAAACCTTTCTTCTTTGTCAAGGTTCATCTTTTTCCTTAAAAAATGAGATAACTTGGCTCGCAAGCAAACTCCTGACCATGGTTTCTTTCTTGATTGCGCAGACTCAGGCAGTGCGAGTGGAGAACGTACAATACATGCAAATCCGAGGGACATCAAATACGAAAGAAGCCATCATATTCCACTGCAGTGACAAACATCCGTGCACAGGACTTTACTTGGAAGACGTTCAACTTGTTTCGGCTCAGGGAGGAGACATAACTTCGGTTTGCTGGAGAGCTTACGGGAGCAACAACGGCCATGTCATTCCTCAACCGTGTTACAAATACGTAAGCCTCATGGAGGAGAAGTTAGCGGCGCTTAGGTACGGCAATTCATCTGCTCTTTCTATCTGACGATGATACCGAAGAAATCTACAACTATACACCTATATTCGTCGTGTATATAGGATATATACGCTCGATGTTGTTCGTTTTTCAATCGGCAATGTGCTGATTTTCTGTATTCTTTTGAGGTATAGATATGATCTGGTGTATTGTCAACAGGAATATGTATTTCTCTAATAATGAGGTCAGGGTTTGGAAGTTATGTTCCTCAATTCTTGTTTGTACAATCCCAAAAATGCCATTTTTTGTTGCTTTTGATTTATATATTGTAAGATGATTCTAGCTAGTAATGATATGGCTACCTTTTGTTTGGTCTTTTGTATTTGCATACACATTTATTAACTGAACCGAATCAATCGCAGTTAGTAAACCATGCAATATTATGTAGCTGTTCAGCTTTTCATCATTTACTCAGATGTCTCAAGTTAGCTAAATTAAGCTATAGTAGCTAACAATAATGTGTTAGATTGTTTGAGGTCAGTTAATTATGAAAGATGAGGAACTTGGAAAATTTCTCTAAGCAGCTCAAAGGACTAGTAACATAATATATACAGCATGGAAGAATCAAAATGTCTGCAGCTAAAAGGTAATAAAAAAGGTAACCACATAGTATGCATATGATCTGTAACAACTATATTGAAAGGTGGTTAGGTCATGTACTAGATATACAACACAACATGTGTACATCAATGTCAGTTGAACCGCGTTTGAATTTGTGACCATCTAGTCTCGCGTTTCAACTCCTTCGAACGTGAAAATAATGTCCTCCCAAACAGAAACTAGAGCTGCAACAAACATATATGATGAAATTAATACAACTATATAATTTCTTCATTAAAAAAAAAGCAAATGTAGTACCTTCTACTTCATGAAGATGTTGCATTTGTAAGAACAATGACTTTACAATGTTACATCCACCTTAGAAAGTTATATCCTCATCCTTTTTGACATAAAACAGCTCTCCCAACCCAGAACCAAATCTGCAGTAACATTTCAAGGAATTAAGTGCCAGAATATATAAGTGTATACAAATATCGAGTTTACTGAATATTTTTCGGGATCGATCGGGATATCTTACCCTGCAACAATGAGAACAAGAGCTAGAACCCATAAACAAGATTGGTAGCACATGTACTTGGACTTGCGGCGCTTCATATCGTATCCTGCTGGGATATATCTTCGGCTTACATATCCGTATTGTGGGCGGATCAAGAGAACAAAACCGAGGAGGAATCCGGCAAGGAACCCTCCAATGTGAGCAGAGTTATCAACGTTTTTTATAAATAACCCCATAGATAAATTCAGCGCCACAACAACGATGAGTGTAGAAAGGGCTGTACACTGAACCCAAAAGTGTCAATATTTCTCGATATAAAAACGTACCATGCATGAAAATGTTACCTCTAAACACAAATAAATGTAGCCTCATGATAAATCTTTTGCTTGAAGTTAAACGAGTCTTTTCGTGTCATATGTTTGACAAAAGTTGATTTTTTCTGTCATTTCTTTTTATTTTGTAGACTTTTGGTGTCTTATATTTGCATTTTTAAACTTTTAGTGCATTTAGTTGACTGTTAGTTTTGACCGTTAAGTACCCATGTGCAAATCACGTGACTTCTCCCTAAGTTTCATTTTTTCAGAATTTAGTCCCTATTGTTTTCTCCGGTAAGCCACTTTTCATACGGCCACCACCCAAGGCCGCCGACCACCACCAGATCGGGTCGGGCTGGCCCCTTTTGGGATGGTGGTCGACCCTGATCTGCTGGTTGCCGACCCGATTAGTAGTGGTCGGCTCCTTTAGGTGGTGGCATGCGGACTTAGGCGGTGACCAAAAGAAAAGTGGCTGACCGGAGAAAATAATACAAACTAAATTGAATAAAAATGAAACTTGTGAGAAATCACGTTACTTGCACATGTTCACCTAACGTTCAAACTTGACGGTTGATTAATAAATGCACCAAAAGTTTACAAAATGCAAACTTACGACACTATAAGTTTAAAAAAATAATGTCACCAAAATTTTTACCTTGTTAACATAAATGGTCCAATTTGTGATAAGCTCAGAGAGCATTCCTCCCAATAGACCAAAGAGTGAACCGGATGCTCCAACAGATATCTTTGTGAAGGTATCATCCGTAATAGCAGATAGCAAACTTCCCCCAAACCCGGACATAATGTACAAAACTCCGATTTTAACTGCAAAAATATGATTTAAGGGTTAGTAAGTAAGTAAGTCTAGTCTTTTAGGGTTTGAATTAATGTTGATATTGTGTTTCTTACAAAACCCAAATTCCTGCTCAAGACTGATCCCTACGACTAAGAGACTCAACATATTAGCACCCAGATGAAGAAGTCCTGCATGAAGCCATATACACGTAAACAGACGCCACGATTCACCGTTTTCCACCACAAGCATTTTCTCAAGGCCTCCAAGCTCCTCAAGCCTGAAATTGTTAAAATTAAAACGTACGTCTTAGCCAACTTTACCATAAACTGATCAAACTTAATTATATATGGGTGAAGATATTCGACACACTCTTATACATACTTCAACAAAAATGGAGGTATATAATAATCGTACAATAGTAAGCAAACATAAAAGGGTTAATAACTGATAAACTGTCTGAGGTTTGCCCCATGTTGAAATCTGTTGTCCGTCGTTGATATTGACTGTCCCAGGTTTGTTCTTTAATGAAATTTGGTGTCTCCGTATATTTTTGGGTTAAGTCTAATAGAAGTGTATCACGTGACCGTCACATGACCTCGATAAAATTGATATTCCAAAAATGCCCCTCCATGAAAAAGCTGATTTTATATTACCTAGTGAATTGACGAAAATACCCCTCCTAGATAAATCAACAACTATAGGATTTTTGGGTGGTGGCCGGCCGGAGTTGGGCGGTGGCCGGAGTACGGCGGTGGCCGGCCGGAGTAGGGCGGTGGCCGGAGTACGGCGGTGGCCGGCCGGAGTAGGGTGGTGGACGGCAGGAGTTGAGTGGTGATTGTTTTAATTTGACTTTAGGGGTAATTTTGTCACTTCATATTTGGTAGAAAGGCAATTCTGACTTTTCACAACATTCTGCCAATTAACAGGAATTTTGGACGGAAAACCAAATTTCAACAAAGTCCAAACCTCAGACAGTCAATTTCAAAACTTTAAAGTTCAGACACCATGATTTCAACTTGGGCAAAACTTCAGACAGTTTATTAGTTATTAACCCAACATAAAATCGATATCTATTAATCGGGAGAAAATATGTAAGACGTACGTGTGTACGGATGGGCCGAGAAGAAGGTTGGAATCGAAGGGTTCAAAAGAGAAGCGGCCAAAGCCCTGATAAAATGTGCAGTTCTCTCCGTGCCTGGTATTAGAGAATAAATATATTAGAAAAATATATATATATATATATAACTTAATGAAGCGTATGTATAATTTTAGGGTTATATATATATATATATTTTTCTAATATATTTATTCTCTAATACCTGGAAGGACAGTCGTTGATATACATGGTGTAGATGAAGAGGCCAACATCGACGAAGAAGATAACGGGGACGAGCCACGGGAACCATGGCTGAGGTGGTGGTTGGCGAGGCGGTGGTGGGAGTGGGTGGGGGCGAGTGGAGCCCTTCTCAATGTCCGGTGGCAATGGCGTCCCCTTCCCCATTGTGGAGGAGGAGGAAAAGGAAGCGCCCAAGTTTTGGAGAAGACAGAAATGAGAGTCACAAAAGTGTACGGACGGTGGTCATCAACAACAAACCACCAACTTGTCTTCTTTTCTCTGTTTAGTTTTGGCGGAGGGTGGATAGCAAACTTCGCCTATTCATTCTTTTTGAGTTTCTCCATTTTTACCATTCTTTTTCTAACGTGAATTCAACTCCTAGCTAGCTAGATATTTGGACTGCCAACAAACAAGATTTAGTCAACTCCATGTCACTCCTCCTTAGATTCTCGTACAACAAGTGATATAAAATATAGGGATCAAGTACATTTTCATACCACTTATTTGCACAGAATCCATTTTTGGTACCACTTCTATTTTTTTTATACTTTTGGTACCAATGTTTTCAACTTTGTATCCTTTTGGTACCACCGTTAACTTTCCGTCCAAATTGGCCGTTAAGTGGCATGTGCCATGCACGTGACCGCCCTAAACTTTTGAATTTGTTTCAATTTAGTCCATCTAATGCATCCCTAACTTTTAATTTGTTCAATTTAGCCCTAAAATTTCCAAATCGAACCATTGACCCAAATTGACCTAGCCTAGCCTAGGGCTAGGTCTAGGCTAGGTCCGACCCTGGGTCGGGTTCGCCTGGGTCAGGCGACCCTGGGCCGGGGTCGCCTAGGTCCGGCGAACCCAACCCAGGGTCGGACCTATCCCTAGGCTAGGTCCGGCTGGGTCAATTGGGACCTAGCCCCAATCGAACCCAATTGGGGCTAGGTCCCAATTGGCCCAGCCGGACCTAGCCTAGGGCCAGGGTCGCCTGACCCAGGCGAACCCGACCCAGGGTCGGACCTAGCCCTAGGCTAGATCCGGTTAGGTCAATTTGGGTCATAGGTTCGATTTGGAAATTTTAGGGCTAAATTGAACAAATTAAAAGTTAGGGATGCATTAGATGGACTAAATTGAAAAAAAAAATCAAAAGTTTAGGGCGGTCACGTGCATGGCACATGCCACTTAACGACCAATTTGGACGGAAAGTTAACGGCGGTACCAAAAGGATACAAAGTTGAAAACATTGGTACCAAAAGTATATAAAAAAATAGAAGTGGTACCAAAAGTGGATTCTGTGCAAAGAAGTGGTATGAAAATATAATTAATCCCTAAAATATATAGTCAATTTATTTTTCATGATAATATATAGGTGATACCTCAATAAAAAGTGATTTAGAGTCTATAATCTATATATAAGCAAGATAGATACTCTTCAGTTTTTCCTTTTCTAGGCTCACGTAAGTAAGGATATCGGCTCGGTTGTGTTGGCTAAAAAGATAGTCGTTTGGATTTAGAGTGTCACGAATGATATCAGAGTCGACTCATGAATGTTATGAGATTTGACTGCGGAGATTTAAACATGTGTGCTCTAATATTATGATAAAGTTTAGACTGGCCATTTAACCAAATATCTTAAAACCTTAAAGTGATAGGTGAAGTCGTGGTTTAATTTTATATTTCAACACCTACCGATGGGAGATAATAGATAAAAGGAAAGTATCAACATATATAGTTCCGACTTATGAGTTACTTACGGAGTCCAAACCTTTTGGGCTGACCGCGACAAGGATGCTATACGCATTAATGTGATAGTTATACCCCAATAATAGGAGGGTACTTTTCAAGTTTAATATGAATTTCTTTTTTTTTTTGATTTGAGTAAGAACAATAGGCTCAATTATGCTAAGTTGAGCTTTTGAAAGCAGACACACACATCTATGAGATTATAGTACTTTATAATTATTAATATAATTGGTGCTCCCTTCCTTTAGAACAAAATCGTAAAGTTTGGACACAACTATAAGAATAATTATTGACACTAAAGAGGTAATAATCTAAATAAAATTTGAGTATATATCTCATTATAAATATTAAGAAATAATTTCAACAGAATAAACCAATTTTCAGATCGTCGTTCCGTTGTCATATTTGGTACACTGAGATATACAGAATAATGTTATCTCACATAATGGCGCACATCTAGTATCTAAAAATAAGAAATCAGTTAAACCTTATTCAGTCTCTTCCCGCTCACTGCTTTGTTGCAGGGACATAGCTACATAAGGTGGACGCAATTGTCTACCTCAACTTTGTTAGGAATAAAATGTATGTTTTAACAACCATCTTTTAGAAATAAGACTCTAATACCACCTGTTAGAAATAAGACGTACGCCTTAACCAAACAATCTATAAACTCGAACTTGTGAGTGAATGCCTTCGGTATACTCTTATTCATACTCTAACAAACTTTTAACGATGTACATTTGATACTAAAAGATCTTACATTTAGCCCCATCTAATTTTTTTTAATTCAATTATTTATCCATAATTTAATTATTATTCTAAAAAAATTCATAGCTTCCTCCATATATCTTGTTACAGAGGATTTTTTTAGTTGCATTATTATTGGATAAATATGATCGTAATTTTTCTTAATTCATGTCTTAATCACACTTTTTACTTGAATAGGAATATAAATAGGAAATTAACATAATGAATGATCACTACTGGAAATACTAAATTTATCGGCAAATTTTTATTTTGTCGGTAAAATTTTATATGTGCCTAAATCGATATGTATGTAGAAACTTATTTTCAGTTTAGAGCACGCGTGTCGATGTTGATAGTGTTGGGTTCCTAATAAACACCTTGCAATAAAAATACACGTGTAGAAGTGCTGAGAGTGAAAAAAGACACACTTCCATCCATACAAATTACAAACACAAACAAAAGATCCGAATCAGTCTTTTATTTTTCTAGAAAAATAAATGATCGGACAAAGAAGCACCCAAACAAGAACAGTACCCAAATGGCACACACAAAATAAATTAAACCATATTATAACCCTAATAATTAAGCAGAAGCCTTGGATTTGGATGCTAAATAGGTACCACATTTGTTGAATCCAAACCAAACATCTCTAGGGACAAAGGTATTGTAATAAAACGTGATTGTCCTCGAATAATATGTGCCGTACACTGTCACTGATGCAGGTTTCCATCCATCGTATCCGCTTCGGTACAAGTAAACGGAGCAAACCTGGTACGTGCATGGCCCTTGGATTTCGAAAGTGTCGGTCGAACATCGCTCGAATGTTCGTGACGAAGGGTCGTCGATTCTCGGAACATATACCTGTCAAGAACACACAATATCCATCACTCACCTCGTCCGAAACAACGTTTTTCGCCATACAAATTGCGACGTTACTAACAAGTTATATAGGGAGCAACAGGGACGGAGTCAGAATTATTTTTTAGGGGTAAGAATCGAAAAGGGACAAATATAAGGTTTTAAAGGGTCAAACTGACAATATCTATAAATTTTAAGGTAACAAATGTACATTACAACCAGTTGAGGGAATAATTGTCTCATCGTTCTATATTAGATTCGTCCAGGGGAGTATTTTGAATATTTTTAATGAATACATTTTGTTAAAATTTTGTTGCTCGGAAAGTCTTAAAATATGGTGTTTGCAAGAGATTTTATATATATATATTTTTTGAAAATATATTTATTTCCTTACAAATAACTATGTTCCTTTTAGGGTTAAATAACTAAAAAACTATTCAAGGTTTACAATATGTTAAAATTAGGTGTCTGAAGTTTTAAATCTTAAAATGGACTGTCTCAAATTTCATTTTTGTTGAAATTTGGTGTCTCTGCGCGTCTTTTCATCTCTATTCAATCATTTTCATCAACCCACCTACTCATAATCCATCACTCTTTACTTTCACAAACTCGTCAAATTTCACCCAAAATTGAAGGGTTAAGAACACAATAGGGGCCTGAATGTTTGCTCATGTTGCCAAAAGGGGTCTGAATTGAAAAAACGTATTATTAAGGGCCTGAATTTTGAGTTTTGTGTTTTTTTAAGTCTCCGTCCAAATTTTCTGTTAAATCTAACAGAATCACGTGAAAAGACAAAAATACCCTTTTGTAATTATTATACAATTTATCAATTTAATTAATAAAATGTGAAATGTCTAAAATACCCCTACAAACTAATTATGCAATTAAGGCCACCACGCTCCGGCCACCGCCCGGCGACCACCACCCAGCTCCGGCGACCACCACCGGCCTCCGGCAACCGCCACCGGCCTCCGATCGGAGCCAAAAAGGCTCCGATTGGAGCTCCGAAGCTCCGATCGGAGCCGAAAAGCTCCGATCGGAGCCAAAAAAGCTCCGATCGGAGCTTTGGAGCTCCGGTCGGAGCCACAAAGCTCCGATCGGAGACACAGAGCTCCGATCGGGGCCACAGAGCTCCGATCTGGAGCCCTGTGGCTCCGATCGGAGCTTTTTTGGCTCCGATCGGAGCTTTTCGGTCGTCGCCGGAGGTCGGTGGTGGTCGCCGGAGGCCGGTGGTGGTCGCCGGAGCTGTGGTGGCTTAAAGGGTATTTTTGTCATTTTAGGTCAAACATATGAGAGACACACTTTGGTCAAAGGGCATTTTCGGGTTTTCAAGTTATTTTTGGTCACATGCGTGGCATGTGACCACTTTCCGTCAATTTTAACAGAAAAAATAGACGGAGACCTCACTTATACACAAAACTCAAAATTCAGGCCCTAAATAATACGTTTTTATAATTCAGACCCCTTTTGGCAACCTGGGGAAACATTCAGGCCCCTATTGTGTTCTTAACCCAAAATTGAATTAACAAAAAAAACTTTCTAGAAGTGTGCGGTGTAGCCATTTTCAAAGGAAAACAAAACGAGATTTACTTGCGCGGATGTGGCAAACTTCTTAGATGACGGTCCGGCAAGATGACGAGAAGGGAGTGTGTATGGGAGCTCGAATTTGATAGATGTTTTCGTCGGAATTGACTTCTCTAAAGTAATCACACCGAGATACCACATTTTAACAAAATTGAAACATTGGACACTACAGTTTAATATTTGAAACTTCAGACAACCTAATTTTAACATAGGTTAAACATATGACAGTTTTTTTAGTTATTAACCATTTCTTTCTTTTATTGGTAAGATAATTTAATTTTACCTCGAAATTTTAAGATTAGTTCCATAAATGTTGATTTAGGTAATTCATCATAGTTGTAAATTGTAATTACCTGATTGCCGTATGCATCACCAAAAGCAAGACTGATTTGGTCTCTTGTATACGAAACCGAAGAACAACTCGTCTTTATCGACACTGTGTAAGAACAGCTCCCTGCATCGTTCTGCATTATTACAATAACAAAGTTTCTATCAAATCAACTAATTAACCTTAATTCGGGATCAAGCACATCCATTTCTGTAAGTGTTAGCTATCAAACTGCTAGATGATGTTTGAGTAGTCGAACAAAACATTATCTGTAGTCTTAGTTTCAACATTTTACTAACACAAGTTTCACAAATATACAAATTTCTAATTCTGCTAGAATTTTCATTTAATTTTGACGGAATTTGTCATCTACCCTGCAGGTAATTAACAAAAATGCAGCAAAGTACTAGTTAATGCTTAGAGAATAAAAAAAATTGTTAGCTATTTTCTTCACTAAATGAATGATTCCGCCAAGAAAGACGAAATTTTTAATAGACCTAACAATTTATAAACACATAAAACTCAATCTAGCAATTTGTTCGACAGATAAACAATGACAATTACCAAAAAACAACAACAATTACCAATACCAATTTGATAATTCCATTATGTAAAGTAGATAGAAAATGTGGAAAAGAAAAAGATCATACCTGGGTAGTGTTAACCTTGAAAGAATGATCAATTTGAGGCTCCAATTCTTCAGGGATAATGGGTCTTGACAGTGTTACACAGAGAAGAGAAGAACACAGCACAAAAATCAAAGCTTTCCTCATCCCTTGGATCTTTCTTTCTACGGCTGCGATTACTTCTTCTTTCGGATGATAATCGATGAATATGGCTGATTTTCTGATTGGATTATTAGTTAACTTGAAAGAGGATCGGATCTGATCTGATATATCAAAGTCAGTCAGTGTTGTGTTTATTTAAAGAGGAATTTCGAGGGTATTTTCGGTAGAGTGAGGCATTTATGGAGAAACATCCGAAGACATCAATGTTGAATACTGTTCAGTAACGTGACGCCACGTGGCAGGTGTCAGCTCCTTATCTTTGTCCCTAGTGCTACGATTCAGCCACTTGCTTAGGTTGTATTTTGTTTACCATTTTCGTTTATGGAAGGATGGTGTAACAAATATGGTCAGTTCATCAATTGAATATTAAGTAAGTAGCAGCCGGGCCAAAATGGTGGGTTAAGTCAATGTACAATAATGTTTTTTATTTTATTTGTTTTTTCCAAAGCGATAATGTATTTATTTGGTACCCTTAAACTTCAAGAGAAAGAATACAATTTTTTTATAACAAAAAAACAAAATTATCGTTGTGTATTCATGGCAAAAAAAAAAAAATGGTTTGTGTATTCAATAAGATGCCTCTTCGTAATCGGCATAAGAATAATAATAATAAATAATAATAACAATAATAAAACACCTATTGTAATGCTAGATATCTTGATTTCAACAAAATTTCATTGTATCCAAAAATATATTTATAAAGGTTTATTGTAAGAAAGGATCATCTTATACCGAGTTCAAATCTAATAAGAAAGATTTTACAATTTGCGAATGTGAGCATGTGGTTCTCCATTCATTTTCAATCAGTTTTTTCTGCTAAATGGCCACATGACTAGTAAATAACGAGACTAAATTGATGACATATCATTGTCATGTAGATAGATATATAATTTTAATTTAAATAGATTTATATCTAGTATTTTTTAACAAAATAACATAAAATGTGGGGAAAATATAAACTATTTTTTGGAAACTAATTTAAAAATGTAAAAAATAATATAAAATTGTAGTAACATACATTTAAATTCTCAAAAATTAAAAACATGTGCAATTATATATTCTTTAAATGTTAAAATCCTAAAATTCACATAACAATTTATAAATAAACCTATAAAAGAATACTTTAAAAAATATAAAAAATAAAAAGAGTTGAACCAGGCGCAATTGGACCCAAGGTCGGGGATAAAGCTCATTTTGAAGAGAGCTCATTTTGCAAGATTGGGCTCTTTAGTTTTACAAGCCCTATTGTTAAATAATGGACTAAAAATAAATCGTATTTTCGGCCATGAGCTAAATGAATTCAGTCCATTAAGCAGCAAAGGAACACTTAGATTCTCCCCTTAAAAGCAGCAAACGATGAATTCAGTCCATTAAGCAGCAAAGGAATACTTAGATTCTCCCCTTAAAAGTTTTTTTTTGGGTAATCCCCCTCAAACGATCAATCACAATGAGGAAAATTTAAATTAGTAATTATATTTTTAAATAAATGAGTGTAAGCTAAAAAAAATGAATGGAAGTGCCAAAAAAAATGGTTATTTTCTTAAAACATTTATAAATATATACTAGTAATCGGTATATGCACTATGTGATGAATCTTAGGACATGATAATATCGATTTCACTGATAATATAATAGCATAATTTGTCTAACTTTCACGAAAATATAAGAGAATAATCTTCATCGAAAAAGATACAATAATAAAGTCCGATGAAAAATATGTTCAAATTATGTAAAATAATCTTATAAATTACAAAAAAATATCAAATTTAAAATTAAAATATATTATATATATTTATTAACTAAGAGCATTATTATTCATACTTAGTGGGACAAATATCGTCTCTCTTTAGAGCGAGCTTTCATCATCAATCAACCATATGATGTATTTGAATTTTGCCACGTGTATTTGTAAGGTGAGTTTTGTTTTTCTTTCTGGCTAAGGAGAGGCTTGGAGAAGCGTCCGTCTTTGTATTCCTCGCGTAAAGTCTGAAATAAAGAAACACGTGGTTGGTTGGCAGCTCTTGCTTCCGTATAAATCCGTGCATGGACTGATTTTCTGACACGTGTCACTGGTCGGGTTATGGATTGGAGCTTTTATTCGGTGGACCGGTGTCACCACTCACCATGTGCGACGGTTATTGATTGCTTGCTTTCACTTTATCTACGCGATGAGTTGACCACAATTTGACGGGCTATTTGCTCGTCTTGACTAGTCAATCATAAGTCATAAGTGAGAGTATCATATAACATTTTGGTATTATATATAAATAAACAGTGGTGATCTAGAAACATACTCTTAAAGTATCACAAACAACTTATAGTCAATGAAGAATCCGGGACCCAGGGGCTAGTGGGTGCACAATAAATTTTCTATAGTTAAAAATCGGTCGGATCAAATATAATTTCGGGTCGAACTAAAAAAATCGTAAAAAAATTGTTAAACTACAACTATATAAATACTCATAATGAATAAAAAACTCCAAACTTGATAATATCCAATACAAACATAAAGAACATAACAACAATTATAATTATTTCTGATCAAACAAAGAAATGAAAAATAATTGGAATGAAATAAATAAAAATTAATGATATTTTTGTTTAAATGAAAAAAAAGACTTGCAAAATTGTAAAAAATATTTTTCAATGATACATGAAGAGAAACGAGACATAAAAGAAAAATAATAGTTTTAAGAGAAGAATAAATGACAATTAAATATTAAATAAACACTTAGATCAAAACCTAGTATAATGATATTGAGAGAAAAACAAATATTAAATACGGTAAAATAATATTAAACAATAAAGATATGATTTAATTATAGTTTAAAACTGAAAATGTGACATAAGATGAAATAGATTATACAATAAATAAATATTTTAAAAAAAAAAATTAGAATAAAAGCTAGTATAATGTCATTGGGAAAAACAAATATAAAACACATTAGAAAAATATTAAAAAGCTTTTTTTTTTTAATTATAGTTTAAAACCAAAAAATAGCATAAGATGGAGAAGATTAATAATATATATATATAAATACATGCAATAGTGTGGATGTTGAGACTTTGAACCAGGGATGGAGTAATTAATTTACGCGTGCAAAACCAACTAGACTACTGAGCATTATATGTCATTAGTTTAGTTTGTAATTTTTATATGGGGTCCTTTGCAATTTTTACGGGGTCCTTATCGTTAATTGTTAATTTTTTGCTCTAGCTCGGTCGAGTTAAGCGGTGTCCCGTGACCCGTAATGCACTATGTAGATTCGTCCCTGCTTATAGTTATACATTATATAAATATGACAAAAGTTCACATTTTCTCTACATATCACATTAATCTAACATCTTTCAACCATAGTGATGCAGCGTGATTGTGAATAGTAACACAAAAATTCGTTGATACTGTGAATATCGAAAATCAAACGCATAGTTGAGAAAAAAAATTCGATTTTCTGATTTATCAATAACTGAATGTAAAATTTGCCAACAATATTTTAAATAGAAAACCTTAATCTATGAAATAACTGAAAATAACGAACAAGTCCCGAATAAATTGAAAATTATAAAAAAGACCCGAAATAACATATAAACGCGATTTTGACCCCTCAGATGATGAAATTTGGCCAAAGAGCAGCGCATTATACGGCGTAGCATTGATTTTGGACTGTAACGCTGTTTCCGCCCGAAAACAATATTCACGCGCCAAAATCTGAACGTTCGCCAAAAAACAATATTCACGGCAAAAAATCTTTGAAACTACTCGGTTCCGCTAACATCACATAGTTGAACTTTTGTTTACCGAAAAAAGTTTAAAGGATTTGAACCTCTTTTGTTTATAACCAAAAAAATTAGAAAGATTTGAACTTTCGATATGTACAAATATTACAAGAAGCAAAAGCCAAGATTAATGACTCTATTTCAACGTTATTAGTATCTTGATATTAATTAACTATAGCAAAACTCTTATTTAAAAAATAAAAATAAAAGAATGGTGCCTAATTAGTATTAATGACCTTAAATTTATTCTATTATGTAAAATCCAGACCCTCGGTTTAAGTTTTTTCAATCGGACTTAGTAAACATCAATTGCATGCACTGTTTCTATTAATGTACCGCTATAATCATGCTCACTATCTGAGGTTATTTCCGACCAGGTTAGTGAATATCATCAGCCACTAGTAGCTTTTGCGTGCAATGCATTAACAATAGAAAAAGGAGAAGATATCACCAAACCTAACACATCCATAGATAGTGCCATTATATCGCCATCTAAAGGGAAAAGGAGAGAAGTCAAGATTCTCACGTTTTCTTCTTTCTATACCGTCCACGCATATTGATGCTATGACCCTTCGAGAATACCTTCTTTTTTTTCAAACCTTCGAGAAGAGCTCACTTCTTTTTCATCATATATAAATTTAAGTAGAAAAAGAAGCACCTTCGGATATATATATATTTTATCTATAAATGGCCAGTTTTAATAATTCAAATACATACGGTAAGTTTTATACACCAACTTAATTAACCGCGTTGTTTGAATGTACCGCGCTCTTCAGGACTGCGTGGTGCATTAATTAAGTCTCTTAATGACTGCGTTGTTTAGAACAATATTGTCATTAAGAGAACAAATTAATGTGGTCTTTTAATGACCATGCTGTTCTAAACATAGACCGCATTAATTAGGTCTTTTAATAACATCGTTGTTCTAAACATCGCGGTCATTAAAAGACCTAATTAATCACCGTGTGATCCTACAGAGTGTGGTGCCTCACTGCGCAGTTTGGAACAATGAAATCAATTAAATTGGTGAATGAAACTCATTGTTCGTTGTATATATATTTTAGGGTTAAATGTACTTTTCAATTCATACCACATGTTTGGCCGAATGTAGTTTTTTGAACCGGATGTTTGGTTTTGTATACTTTTGGTACCAAACGTTTGAAAAAATGTGGTTTTTGGTACATCCGTTAGTTGACCGTTAGTTTTTTCCGTTAAGTGACATGTGCAAGTCACGTGACCGACCTTAAACTTTTGATTTTGTTCAATTTAGTCCCTCAAATATATTCATAACTTTTAATTTGTTTAATTTAGTCCCAAAACTTCAAAATCAATTCCAATTGAATCATCGAACCCAACTGACCTAGTCGGACCTAGCCTAGGGCTAGGTCCGAACCTGGGTTGAGGTCGCCGGACCCAGCCGACCCTGACCCAGGGTCGGACCTAGCCCTAGGCTAGTTCCGGCTAGGTCAATTGGGACCTAGCCCAAATTCGACCCAAATTGGGCTAGGTCCCAATTGACCTAGCCCTAGCTAGGTCCGACCCTGGGTTAGGGTTGGCTAGGTCCAGCGACCCCGAACCAGGGTCGGACCTAGCCCTAGGCTAGGTCTATTGGGTTCAATGGTTAAATTGGAATCGATTTTGAAGTTTTGGGACTAAATTAAACAAATTAAAAATTAGGAATATATTTGAGGGACTAAATTGAATAAAATCGAAAATTTAGGGTCGGTCACGTGACTTGCACATGTCATTTAACGGAAAAAAACTAACGGTCAACTAACGGATATACCAAAAACCACATTTTTCAAACGTTTGGTACCAAAAGTATACAAAACCAAACATCCAGTACTAAAAGTTACATTCGGCCAAACATGTGGTATGAAAAGTACATTTAACTAGGGATGTCAACGGGGCGGGTATCCACAAACCCGGACCCGCCCCGCGGGTCGACCTGACAGACCCGGACCCGCCCGTATGTACATCGCGGGGCGGGTCAGTTGGGGTAAAAAATCCCGCGGGTCGACCCGCGGGGCCCCGCCCCGACCCGCCGCTGGTACCCGTGCTGCACTCCATTTATGATTTACCCATGCTGCACTCCAAACGTTTCCAACAAAGCTAATAAAACTAGCAATTAATGATGGGAAAGCTAATAAACTAGCTAGTAATTAAGTAATTAATGATGACCATTACCTAGAAAGCTAATAAACTAGCTAGCAATTAATTATGATCATTACCAAAAAACCTAACTAGCAATTAAACTAACGGCTATTTCAAGAAAGGTAGCAATTAATATTTTTTTTCCCCAAGAAAGCTAGCAATTAAACCAGCGGCTATTAATAGACAACAGCCATTTCCATAAAGCTAGCTAGCTATTTATTAAATGTTTAATAAAATTAGTATTATATATATATATATATATATATATATAGCTACTTCGGGGCGGGTCTACGGGGCCCCGCGACACTAATCCCGGACCCGCCCCGCCCCGCGCCCATTACGACTCAAACCCGTCCTCTGCCCCGCGGGTCGACGGGTCAGCGGGTCAAAATCGGGTCGGGGCCCCGCGGGTCAGCGGGGCCCCGCGACCCGTTGCCATCCCTATCATTTAACCCTATATTTTAATTAACAAAACTAGTCATTAATTAGCTAAAAAAATTCAGCAACCTCGTGTCGTAAGACAGCATTGTTTTACAGTGATGAATACTAACTGAATTTAAAAAAAAAAAAAAAATGAAAAACAGCAAATGGAGTGACGTAATTATCGTCAATGATGGTAATAAAATGTCTTATTATTATGCGCTCATATACTTATAATTGTAAACATAATTGAATTAATGTTTTTGAATCCATATAGGATCTAATGGTTATACTAGATATTAGCCGCATATTATTATTGTGAGAATATTACAATGATATCAGAGAATGATAAAAAAAACATAATCGACATTACTTCTAAAATGATACTGAATGATGACAAAAAAAAAATATTTAACATAATGTTATAACAAAAAAAAAAACATTAAAATGCAAAAACAACTGTAGAAATATCCACTAAATAGCTTTCGGCCGATTTAGTATTTTAATTTTTAATGTTGATTTTTATATTATTTTGACATTATATTACATATATTAAATTATTATTTTTTTCATTATGCTCTATTTTTATATCATCCTACTCTCTTAAGAATGGAGTTGTTTATGCTATTATATCATTTTCGAAGTAAGTTAGATCTGTCCTTAGTTAAATGATATTTTAGTGTCATATGTTGGAGCTATGTGGGTCTGATCGGAGCCACAAAGCTCTGATTGAAGCTCTGTGGCTAAGGTCGGGGCCACATAGCTGGCTTAGATCTAGGCCCTCGGTGGGCCAATCGGGACTGGACGGCTCTAATCGGAGTCATCCAGTCCCGACTGGTGGTCACCGGTTGACTTGGATGGTGGTCGCGACCTTGTGCATCGGCCGGTATATCTTGGGCGGTGGTTGGAATAAGATTGATGATTAAATTGAACAAAATAAAACTAATTAACTGTTAAATTTAACCGTTGACTAACAGATGCACCCAAAAGTGTACAAAATGCAATCATATACATAACACAAAAAACGTACAAATAAAACATATGATATCAAAAGCTTTGTTGGAATTATTGAGGGTAAATATGCAAATTTACAAAGTCCGAGGACCAAAATGCAATATTCTAAAATTTAATGACTAAAAAGCAATTAGTCAAATTTCGGTTACTTACATGTAACTATACCAGTTAACATGCAAAATATAGGCAACACCGAAATTATACTTAAAATCGACACAAAACGAATACGTATTTTATATACTGAGGCCCGTGTGCTAATCACAGTCTCCTTAAGGCAATTTCGCCCCTCCCCACCCTCGGGTTATGCAAAGGGGTTTATACAAGGGGCGATCACCTCCCAGGATTCAACAGTGTCATCGAATCATGTTATGCATACAACACGCTCGACCGAACCGAACCCAATACCTGAACTCAAACAAAGAACAGAAATGCCGACGACAACGGCTAAAAACAACTAGAAAGGTTGAACACGACATAAGTCGAAATCAACCTAAGAAGAACTCTGCAATTCGTCAACACGAAGAACAGAGGAGGAGAAAAATAACTTGGATTCCAAAAATATGGATTCCGAAAATATTGGATACTCAACCAAAAGGAAGAGATCTCATTTTTCTTCTTTCAAAAAAGTGAAGAGGAAGACTCCTTTATATAGGAGAAGAGAAGAGAGGATGAGAGCTCATCTATTCGATGTGGTACAAAACTCTTTTCACAAATTCGATTCACAAAAAATGGGCTAGATTTAACATTGGGCTCAATAATAAAAAACATTTGGGCTCTAAACAAGATTAGTCCAAAAAAAAAAAAATTAATAAAAATTGGCCCATTTTCCAACAATCCCCCACATGAATGGAAATTGAAAATTTAGACACGAATTTTGAGTTCAACGGTCAATACCTGCAAAGGATAGGTAGGGGTAACCCCTTTGAACCTATCCCTTGTGAGATCATGTCTTCTCTACTGACTGGTCGGTAGACGCGATGTCCTTGAACCGACTGCCGTTGGTGTAGATGACGACATAACCCACACAGGTATCTTCCTAGTATGGTTCGGTTCACGCCCTGTGATCCCTAGGCCCTGGATCACTCGCCTGGTTCTGCAAGCGTTTCTAAGAATTGCGCCCTCAACAATTCCTTTCGAAGCGGCCCCACTTCTCACTCGCATAGGTGATTCAATGTCTCAAGAGCATCATCACGACTCTGAATTCTCCATACGAATCATTAAAAACTTGCATAAAGTGTGATTTCAATTAAATAATTTGCAATTACTATGCTCGGTTTAACCGATGTTTGAAGATCAACACAAGCTAAAACTTAACCTTATCTCCATCACTGTATGCATCATAGGAATGGGCTCGGGGTTTAACCCCCACAGTGATCACACTCACTCTTGTGATTAGGTTGTCCCATTGAACCAAGTTCTTGGGATCTCCAGTCATCATGGTTTGGTTTTCCTTCTCAAGAGCGTTTCCTACACGGGCTTTAGCCCCATTCCCTTCGATGCTTGGCCAAATAACTCTCTGGTTAACCCTTTCGGGTAGCGGATCCGCTATTTATCTGCCGAATTTACGATATCGGACACAATAAATATATTTGAGAGCAACTGTCTAATGGAATTATGACGTATATGTCTAAACATTCCATTATGCAGGTTATACTGTGTTATACAGATTGATCGTCGCAACGTTGCATCAATGTTCTCAAACCAACAAAGTCCTCAGACTATCATTTCCTGCAGGAATAATTTTGTTAATCCAACATCTAAATTTAGATTGATTCTTTTGTGGACAATAGCTTCGCAAAGTGTCCCATTTCCCAACCTTTAACAAAGGTTTTCATGCCAAATGGGGAGTGCACCACTTATTTCTGCTTTAACCTTGTCTCTTAAAGAAAATCTTCAACATTTCATTAGATTTGATTTAATTTGGATTAAACCAAAACATACTCATCAATCTTTGCACTAACACAGGTTTGGCCAATTAGTAAAATCCCCGAGAAAATGACATAGCCATTCTGCATCTTTGGCACATTTCTCCAGTACAATAACTCAGACTTGATCGTCGATCTGGCTATGACTGTTTGTTTTGAGGATTTTCTACGACACTGTTGCACCTCGTAAGGTGAATACGTAACCCCTTATACTCAAGGTGGTAGTGTCTAATCGGATATCCATTTTGCATCACTATAACATTCTATCACATAAGGATATCTCTTTGTGTAGACCATGATTACGAATATGTCTCAGATACCAAAGTACCCTGATTACCCCGTTCTAATGGACAACACTAGGGTTACTCGTATATCGACTCAGTACACTTACAACGTGAGCGATATCTGGTCTAGTGCATGACATTAAGTACATGACACTTCCAATAATCTGAGCGTACTCAATTTAGAAAAACCATTCTCCTTTATTCTTTGAAATTACTTACTCGTATCTATTGGAGTACTGACATCGTTCTTGTCATCTTTGTTGAATTTATCCAAATACTTGTCAATATATGAGTTTGACTTAGAATGAGACCTTCTGATGATCTAATGAGTTTTAATCCAAAGATCACATCGGCAAGATCCATGTCTTTCAGGTCAATACTCAAATTCAACATAGGTCCAGTGGACCGGACCACCTCATCGTTATTTCCAACGATTAGTATGTCATCAACGTAAAACGTTTTTCATACTTATTTATTTTGAAACATTTCTCCAATAAAACGCTGTCAAATTTATAAAGCCATTATCTAGGCATCTGCCTAAGACTATACATAGATTTGACAAGCTTACAGACTTTCTTTTCCTGCTCTCGCGCAGAGAAACCCTCAGGTTGTTCCATGTAGATTTCTTCATCTAACTATCCATGTATGAAAGTTGTTTTCACATCCATTTGATGTACTTCTAGAATTTGCAAGGCTGCAATCGCAAGCACCATCCTTATGAATGTGATTCTACTTACTGGAGAATATGTATCAAAATAATTTCACCATTCCTTTTGTCTATAATATTTTATGACAAGTCGGGCTTTGTAATTATCAATTGATCCATCTTCTTTCATTTTACGTTTGAATATCCACTTGTAGCCTAACGGTTTGTCTCCGGGCGGAAGATCCACCAGCTCCCAAGTGTGGTTCTGCAAGATGGACTCAATTTCACTATTGATTGCCTCTTTTCATAGAGGTCTCTCATAAGAGTTTACGTCTTCGTGGTAAGTCTAAGGTTTGGCTTCAAGCATATAGGTCAAAAAACTGGACCATAGGATTTTTCAATCCTCGCCCTTTTACTCATCATGGGCTCGACCTCAACATGCCATCCATGTTCTCGGTCTTGACTATTTTTCATCTATAGTCTCATATGCTTGCCTCTCCTCTAGACTTAGCCAAAAATACATTTTCCAAAGAAATATGCATTTATTGATTACATTAACGTATCTTTGTGTTTATTTGACACTTTCGATTCAAATCGATACACGTTACTATTCTGAGCAAACCCTATGAAAATGCAATCAACGGTTTAGGGAATGTATGCGTCTTTTCCGTAGAGGTATCATAATTTTTAGCAAGACACCCCCCACATTCGAAGGCACAACTCAAACATAGTTTTATCTTCCTTCTTATGGGGTACCTTATTCAAAAGGTAATTGCTAGTTAAAATAGCTACCCCGTCATAACCCTAAAACAAACATGGTCTCAACCATACTATTTTAGTTTCTACCAGAAAAATGTAATGTGTTAACACACGAGTTGGGTATGAAGTTATTACTAATTCTCAACCACATCATCATTGATCCTCGGATCATCCTTTTATCGTTGTAGATCTTCAGAACATTAACACATCAACATTTTTTTTTCTTGACCGTTGCGTTTCTCAAACGGTTGATCCTCAGACCAATAAAAGGCCTCGACCTGTTGCACCGCAAGTGCCAAAACAACATTTTCATATTTTTATCTAATGCATGCCTAATGACAATCCATTCACCCACTAAGCCAAAACCTTGACCGTCGACAACGTTATTAATACTAATTAGTCCAAAATAAACATTAAAACGTTGCCCGGTTGGATCGAACCCGCAACCCAACTCTATCGGGGTTTTATGCGGTGTGCAATGACTTCACCGATTAAATCGTGTTTAAGTCAGCATTCTCTAAACAGAGAATAATTGTTTCCGCATTTCTCATTGCGAAAACAATTAATAGTTGAAACTCAAGTTTTTGTTTGTAAACCATGAATTTGTTAATTGTTTCATTTTTTCCTTCATCAAGTACACATAGTGATATTTCGTACTATCACACTACAAGAATTTTGGTCTATAGCTACGATTCTATTGCGATGACATTGTATCCTCGCTATAGATCGTGTCTATTGCGACGACATACACCTTTCGTCGCATAATGTGCATAAATAACGAGAATATCGCTGCAATATTCTATCGCGACGACGGGTCATTGCAATAATTAAAAGTCTTGCGACGACGATAAATTTTTTGCGAGGATAGCGTATTCTCGCAGCATAATGGGTTTATTGCGAGGATTTTTAATATCCAATTGCGACGACTGCTTCTCGCAGTAGAAATTTCCCACTAAAATTTTAGCGCAAAAAAAATCGTAAAACCAATTGCGATGACACTTAATCTATTACGATGACCGCATATCATCGCAATATAATGAGTTTATTGCTAGGATGTTGAATATCCAATTGCAACAACTGGTTCTCGTATAAAAAAATTTACTACAAGATATTTGGCACCTATTAAGCAATTATCTGTATGAAAACAATTGCGACGACGCTACTCTATAGCTAGGAACATGTGACATCGCAATAGAATTGATTTATTGCGTTGATATGTAATATCTAATTGCGACGAATGCTTCTCGATCGCAATACAAATTGCGATGACCCTAAATCTATAGCATTACGACGAAATTGAAAGCTTAATACCTTAATCCTTAAACCTTAAATTCTAAACCCTTGATCCCTAAACCTTAAACTCTAACCCTTAAAGTTAAAAACTATATACCTTAAACTGTAACCATAATACCCTAAACTTTAAATTCTAAACCTTAATACCCTAAATTAAAATCTTAAACTCTAACCCTTATTCCTAAACTCTAATACCATATACCTTAAATTCTAAACTTTAAAACATTATTACCCTAAACCTTAAATTCTTAAAACCTCAATACCTGAAACCTTAAAATTTTAAACTCTAGATCACACAACACCTTAAATGTTAAACTTAAACCTTAATACTCAAAACTTTAAAATCTTATTGTCTAAATCTTAAACCTTAAATCTAAATATCTTATATTAGTAGTCTAGTACCCCATTTGTGCCATGTGATCTAATGTGTATTCATATTAATCGTCATATCTTGTTAAATCAATTGATTTAATTTTAGAATTACGAGTCCCTTCACATGCCATTATGTAAAATAATCAAGCAATATTTTTTTTTTTTATATTTTAAAAAGAATATATAATAAAAATAGTCTATTTTTTTTTTTTTATATAAATTGGATTTAAAAGTATAAATATTTTTTAAAATTACAAAATAATTTGAAATTCGAAAAACTACCTTAAAAACTATGACATGACAAAAAAATTGGTTCGACTGCATCAAACCGGAACCGAGTCGGCTTTAGTTGAACCAAATCTTTTATGGTTCACTTATGTAGATATGAACTGGAACGGTCCAAAAATTGGTTCAGAACCGGAATTTTCCGAATTTATATATAAAAACCAATATTTTCAAATTTGGACCAGACCGGCAGGTTAGACCGTGAACCGTACATGTGACCACATATTTGGACCGAACCTGCAGCTTATATAAATTCTATATAAATTGACAATAAAATTATAAATATTTAAATAAAAAAATAATTGAAAATTTCGGAAAATTATATTAAAAACTCATACTTTATCGTATTGTGACCACATTATCTTTGTACTAAATTATTGTCCTAGCAATATATGTATTCATTAATCATTAATTATTACAAAAAAAATCAAAAAACTTTTCTATTATTTAAAAAACAATAATTACTACTTTCTTTCTTATTTTTCTAGCAATTTACTTTTATCATTAATTCATAGAACATGTTTTACTAAATTAAGAGAACGAATTTAGACGAGCAAATATCTTCTTGTTCATTAAGATTGATACAATCATACATTATATAGTTATTGCATAGTCTAAATATGGAAGAAGTATTTTGAGTAGAATCTATCATAATATTTACAATAATAAATATAGATATTTGCCTTAACTACGCCTAGAATTACTTTATGTTCCTATATTACTTCAAGACATAGATAACCCAACTCTTTTGTTGTTGTCTGTTGAGTTTTGTGTCTCCATTCCAATCAATGATTCAAAATCCACCCTTAAAAAAAAGTATTTGGATGAAGAAAACCACAGTAGAAGATTTTTTGAATATTGTGGAGTCAATCACTTCCTATCACTCACATTATCTCCTCCCTTATATTTTCCCAAAGTTGAAGAAAACCATAGATTTGGATGAAGATATGGTTGTTCAGAAAGACTTGACAACACCGATGGTCCGATGAGTCTTTATTTGGAAGGGAAATTGAACTGTGCTATATGCAGTCGTGTTCTTTTCGCTTAGTTATGTCAAGTTCGGAGTTTCTTAGGCGATGATGACAACCTTAACTACAAATCATGTTCGTGGATGACCGGTCTGAATATTATCAATCTCTCAAGATGCCGAGAATTGGATCTCTTACCAAATCCTACAGCCGACAATTCCATTATATTTCGACAGATGGAGATGAAGACTATGTTCCAACCACACCGCTCTTGATTTCTCTGTTATAATTAGTTGCATTTTATGTATTTTAACACTTTTATATAATAATAATAATAATATTATTGATATGATGTTACTGTTGTATAAGTAGTTTATACGAGTATTCTAGATCATATAATATTCATATTTTTTTTATTATATTTGTCATTTTAATCAAATAATTATATCCCTATTTATTTCAAATTATTTGTAATAAATAAATTAATATTGTTGTATAGATCTTTAACTTTATCTGTTGCGACGATATGTTTAAAATTTATCGTCGTAATTCAAGTGCAACTCGTCACAACAAAGTGAAAAAAATAAACAAAATAATCTATTGCGATAGTTTTTTTTATTTGTATGATGAATTAAAAGATCTACATACTAGGCGAACCTATTGCGACAAAGTGTGTTGTCTCAGTATGCTTATTAATTCCTCATAATAGAAAGACCAACAGCGTCAATAATTTCTAATTTTTCATTGCAATAGATAGATCAATTGCGACAATTAATTTCGTTGATGTGTTCATGATCTTCATCGCAATAGAGTACACTCTATTGCGATGATAGCTCACTTTGTAGCAATAAGGACCTATTGCTAGGGGTCTATAGTGACGAGGCTATTGCGACGATTTATCGTCGCAACAAACATATAACGACGATATATGGGGTTATTGCGACGATTATGGTCGTCGCAGTAATCATTAATTCTTGTAGTGTCATCTACGAAAGTAATGAAATACTTATTTTCCGCCTCGCGTTTGGACATATATTAAGTCGCAAACATCGCTATGTATTTAGACCAAGAAGTTCGGTAATCCTTTCGACCGAATAAGTTTCGCTTCAACGCAAACTTCACATTTAAGTTCTTGATCTATTTTGATTTTAGGAATATGAACCATGTTAGATAACCTCTGCAATGTATCGTAATTAACATGTTCTAAATTATTGTGCCATAAATTCAGCACAAGAAGGAACATTTTTATCTCATGTTCACTAAAGGCACTACGCCCATGCAAAAACATTTTTATTCATGTTTACTTCAGGCACTACGGCCATTACACTTAAAGTAATTCAACTTCATCCAATCAAATTTGTCGTCTATCTGTATTTAACGTACATTTCTTTTGACGATTTCAAGTGCTCCCAATAGGGACGCTTCCTCCTCATTTTTTTTATTTTTTATTTTTTTTTTCAGAATTGTCAAAAAGAATTTCATCTTTTGACTTCAACTTCTGAAGTAAGTCTCGGCGACTTCCCCTGCATTATAGACGGCGGCCTAAACGAGTGTCCAACCTCGGTAATCAAGGCGTCGGTATATGGGATAGCATCACTTGCTAGAATAATAACATTTATAGACCACATCGTGAAGATGGTGGTCTTTCCCAATTTTAGAGTTGTCCGCCTAGTGTTAGCTACATTCTCATTGAGTAGCGTTCAAACATTGGACCTATGACCAACTCCTTGAGATATATATATATATATATATATATATATTTTAAGAAGTCTGAGTGGTTCGTACCCGACCCCACAATAGTAATCTGTGACATCAAATTCAGATTACTAAAATTCAAATAACGATTTGAACTTCTGATTTCAGTAATTAAGTTTAATCACTTCAATTACAAAAATCAAATTAATTTTTTTTTCCTGTTGGACAGAAAATAAACCTGGACACGGTTAATTTCGGTTTTGACAAAACCAAACCCACACGGAGCTAACCTTCTGAGTAAACACTCATGTACACATATCGCGGCGTACATACGTGCCAAGGTTCAGGTGTGTGCAATCGATTCGTTGATTCACACGTACATTTATATCAAATGTAATAATCAGTGTTTTAGACAAGGAAATAAAATTTCCATAACAATTGTCATACACTCTAAATCGGCTTTAACCGACTTCCTAATCCAATTTTCAACAATGGATTCAACGACCCCATAAGCCTCAACGGCTAAAGTGGGTCAAGTGACCAAAACCTCATTAGCAAACATATCAATATCGGATGCCTTAATAGGTTTAACAACCTTGACCATCTCGATTTTTCATAGTAGTCTCAACGACTTAGCGACCTCAACGGTCCTAATAGCCTCAACGGCTTTTGACGACTTTACCAGTCTCGACGACCTAAATGGCCTTAGCGATTTTATCAGTCGCATTTGCTCTCGAGCATGTTCACATTTTCAACATCATTGTTCGACAATATTTGTGAACTTTTAGAGAATAAATAATTTTCTCCAAAAAATTGAATCTCAAAATTCAATTAATCATTCTCTCATAAAACCAACAAATAAAAATTGCCTTAAGATTGTTGGAATTATTGAGGGTAAATATGCAAATCTACAAAGTCCGAGGACCAAAATGCAATATTCTAAAAAGCAATTAGTCAAATTTCGGTTACTTACATGTAACTATACCAGTTAACATGCAAAATATAGGCAACACCGAAATTATACTTAAAATCGACACAAAACGAATACGTATTTTATATACTGAGGCCCGTGCTAATCACAGTCTCCTTAAGGCAATTTCGCCCATCCCTACCCTCGGGTTATGCAAAGGGGTTTATACAAGGGGCGATCACCTCCCAGGATTCAACAGTGTCATCGAATCATGTTATGCATACAACACGCTCGACCGAACCGAACCCAATACCTGAACTCAAACAAAGAACAGAAATGCCGACGACAACGGCTAAAAACAACTAGAAAGGTTGAACACGAAATAAGTCGAAATCAACCTAAGAAGAACTCTGCAATTCGTCAACACTGTTTCGACCACGTTATTGCGGGTTGTCCGCTGGATAACTCGTCGAAGTCTTCGAGATAGATGTGAGCCAAGTCCGTTCCCTAAAGTCGCGTACGGGGCTTAACTTCGTCTTCAGAATACCGGTAAGTCCTTCGGGCTCTCTAAAATACCGTCCTTCTGCACCTGCGAGAGGAGCATTACCAAGCAACACCCGTGGAGAGGGGGGGGTGCTTGGTGCGCTCGCTCCGACGATCAACATCAGATGGTTTCTAGAGAGAGAAAGAGAGTTTTTAGAGAGAGGTCAGAGCTTTTCTTGATTCTCACCCCGAAAGTGACTTGAAAATGTTTACCCCCAAGGTGGCTATTTATAGGCAACCTTGGACCGTAAACCGGTTTTGACCCGGTTCAATGTGGAAATGTGAACCGGGATGTAAGGGAGAGCTTTGGGAAAAGGCTCTGACGCTCGTCTTAGGCGGCTGTCACGAGCGGGACGCACGCGCCTTTGAAACGTAGGTCTCGGACACATAGGAGTTAGTTAAAAATCGGGACTCCTATACATTCGGGACGAAATGGGGGGTGCGCGCGACACCCCCCGGGTGTTAAGTTTACCCGGAATTTCCGGGCAAGCTAAGCTTACCCGGAAATTCCGAGTAAGCTGGGGCTTACCCGGAATTTCCGGGCAAGCTAAGCTTACCCGGAAATTCCGGGTAAGCCCCCCGGGGATGCCGGGCAAGTTCGCGACTTGCCCGGTTTCCCCCGGTTAGCTCGAAATTGGGTTTCGTAAAGGGTCTCACGCGTGTATGAGGTCCGAATAATTAAAACCGAGCCCGAATCATGCGCATATCCATCACTTGCCCCCGAGTTAAATAATGGCTTGACCTTTGTTTAACTCTATTCTAAGATAGGGTATACGCGTGATTCGGGTCGTCTGCTCACCTTGAGTTTTGACCTACCGAGGATGGATACGCGCGGCTCAGACGAGCTCCTTGCCTTAGTTTTTTGAGAGGGTCATGCTTGATAACTGCACAAAGGGTTAGTAGCACAACGGACTACGAATAATATGATAAACGTGATTTTAGAAGAAGTAAGGCGTGAGCGCACATGAAATCTTTCGGGTTCGTAAGGTGATCAAATAAATATGGAACGTTCATGCCACGACTAATTGTATCAAAATGATAATAAATCATGAAAGTTTTGATAAAACGTTTTTCATGCAATATGATGGTTCCCGGGAGTCCGTCGTCCGAGACGGCCGTCTCAACGGCGAGACGACGGTTTTAGTGAATGAAATAATGCCGGTTTTGGAAAATCAAATGTAACGGACGTAATACGAAAAATCATAAATAGAACGTTTTCAAATAGTTGAGACCATTTGAAATGACTTAGTTAAATTTAGCTAAGTCATTTGATGGTGAAAATCCAAGTTATCAACAACTTTAAAAAATGAAGGGTGGATGTGAGTGTACCTCTTGGATGTATGGTACTTACTAGGTTGTGTAGTCCACCTCCTTTATGATAGTTTATAAAACTATCAACATTTGAATTGGTTGTAGTGAGAGTTTTGGAGGGGCTAAGGTAGTGATTTAGGAATTCAATTTAGGGTGCTAGCGAGACCCTATTTCGGCCGCCCATCACCAGGACTACCACCGGCGAGGTCACGGCAGCTCGGCAGCGGCTCGGCGGCGGCGGCGGCATTGCAGGCGGCGGCGGCTGCATTGTTTACGGGTCCAAATCGGACCCGATTTGGCCCGTTTTCGAGTCCTTCTCGCCGGGTATAGATCGGTAATGTCCCCTCCTTCCTTTTCTTGATGGTAATTAGACCTTCAAGGCTGCAAGTTTCGAATTTCAATAAGGTGCATGATAGGTGTTTGATGAAATGCCTAAGTGAAAACTTGGCTTGATTTTTCAAAATTCGTTTTTGGCCAAACTCTAAATGTAGATAGATAGAGTTAAGGATAGTGAACTCCCTTTGTGAAGAGGCCCTTAGGCTTCGATCAACCGAGTGGGAATCGTGGAGGTTCAAAATCGGACTTATTCAAGCGAAAAGTTCGACCTTTTGTATCTTGATATGGGTGGCTTGATATGATGCCCCCAATTGTGATAATGACTCCTTGATTGTTTGTGAGTGGATAGCCATGCCCCCGGAGTTTAGGTGATCGCTTGGTAGCTCGCGCTTATCGGTGGCTTAGTTGACCCGAGTGCTCTTCGGATTGTTCGGGGAGGGGTAAGTCTCCCCGTGACATGTAATGGGCTTGCTTAAGTGCATTTAAGCTGCTTGTATGTGCCCCCGGAGCCTTGAGCCGTTTTGGGGATAAAATTTGATCGAAATGTGGTCGGATGGCATTTTGGTAATTATAACCAACTTTGCATGTCTTTGATTTCTTTAGCTCTTGAACTTATCGCTCTGTGGAGTGCTTGAATACCTGTGTCACATTGCACAAATGTATGAAAATTTGATTAGTAGGTGGCCTAGGCCTTTGATGAGCGTAGGGATTCCCGAGCGGGAGGGTCCCTAGCTGTTTGCTCGCGGACAGTTGGTCTGTTGGGTTGGATGTCCTTGCAAAGGACTTGATGAATGTGGTTGATGTGTTGCCTTGGTTTTTGATTGAGTTGTGTATGGTTTTTGCAGGACTTGGTTGACGGGCTTGCAGTTGCGCTCCTCCTTTTTGCTTTATTAATACAGAGCTAACTGCCGTGTTACTAGTTGATATGTAGAGAAAAAGAGGCTCCCCTTGAAGTGGCTTTGCTAGTCTTGGGAGCGTCTTCAAGTGTTGTTTGAGTTGTTGGAATGCTTCTTCACAGGCATTTGTCCATTCAAACTTCTTGTTTGCGCGTAACACTTCGAAGAAAGGGAGGGCTCTGTCTCCGATTTTGGCCAGGAATCTGTTCAGGGTTGCGAGGCGCCCGTTGAGTTGTTGTACTTCTTTGTGCTTTGTTGGAGAGGCCATTTCTTCAATTGCCTTCACCTTCTCAGGGTTTGATTCAATGCCCCTTTCGCTCACCATAAATCCAAGTATTTTTCCTGACCGTACTCCGAAAGCGCACTTTGCGGGGTTTAGTCTTATTTGGTACTTACGCATTCTCTCGAAGATTATGCGTAGGTCATCTGCGTGGTTCTTTCTTTTCTTGGATTTCACGACCATATCATCCACGTACGCCTCCATTTTATCGCCAATCAGATCTCCGAAAATGAGATTGACCATTCTTTGGTAGGTTGCCCCCGCATTGATTAACCCGAAAGGCATAACTTTGTAGTTATAAATTTCGCTGTCAGCGTAGAATGCCGTATGTGGGGCGTCCTGCCAAAACATTGGGATTTGGTTGTATCCCGTGTATGCATCCATAACTGTCATCAGTTCATGGCCCGCCGTCGCATCTACCAATTGATCAATTCGTGGGAGTGGATATGAATCTTTTGGGCATGCATTGTTGAGGTCTCTGTAGTCGATGCACATTCTTGACTTGCCATTTGGTTTAGGAACAACTACAGGGTTGGCTACCCAAGTTTGATACTTGGATTCTTCAATGAAACCTGCATCAAGCAGTCTGCCAACTTCCTCGCGAATGGCCAACTTCTTGTCTCCTCCTATCGACCTTAGCTTTTGTTTCACTACTCGAGCATCTTTGTTGATGTTGAGTTTAGGGCAAATGACATCTAGGCTTATTCCTGGCATGTCCTTTGGGGACCATGCGAATAAGTCTTTGTATTCTGTTAGGAGCGCTGTGATTTCAATCACTTCGTTTTCTGATAATGATGCTCCTACGCGCACCATTCTTTCTGGCTCATCGATTTTGAATTCACGGAGTTCGTCCATCGCTGTAGGTCTCCCGTAGTCATCTCTTGGGTCTTCGTCGATGGTGGGTATTACTGGCATGTTTCCCCTTTGGTTTTGTTGTAGCGCGACATTGTGGCATTCTCTTGCTACTTGTTGGTTTCCTCTAACTTCTCCCACACCTGCAATGGTTGGGAACTTGATCTTTAGGTGGGCCGTTGAAGGCACCATTCTCCATTCGTTCATGGTCGTGTATCCGAGAATGCCATTGTAGGCGTTTAGCTTCTCGACTACTATGAATAGTACATCGATATTCAGGCGTCTTTCTCCTTCGCCCAAAGTTACCGGAAGGGTAATGGTGCCCAGCGGGTAGCTAGCTTCTCCCATGAATCCCACTAGAGGTGAGTTCATTGTTTGTATGGCCTTCTTTCTTCCGAGTGCTAGGACAATGTCTTTTGTGAGCACGTTTGGGGCGGAGCCTCCGTCTACCAGAATTCGCTTCACTTCCATGTCATCAATAGTCATTTGAATGACTAAGGCGTCGTTGTGGGGGAACGTTATGTGTTCTCTGTCTTTGGCTGAGAAGCCTATGACGTCCTCCATGATAGTGTCTTCTCCGTCTGGCTCCTGTGGTATTTCACTTTTCCCGGCGGCGTACCTCTCCCTTGCGTAAGAGGTTTCGCCCCTGCACTGAAGCCTCCGTGTATGGTGTATGTGTTTTCCATCTTGCTTGTTCGTTTGAGTAACGCAGGCTTTCTGTTCGAAGCCCGCAGACGGCACCAAGTGTTTCGACCACGTTATTGCGGGTTGCCCGCTGGATAACTCGTCGAAGTCTTCGAGATAGATGTGAGCCAAGTCCGTTCCCTAAAGTCGCGTACGGGGCTTAACTTCGTCTTCAGAATACCGGTAAGTCCTTCGGGCTCTCTAAAATACCGTCCTTCTGCACCTGCGAGAGGAGCATTACCAAGCAACACCCGTGGAGAGGGGGGGGGTGCTTGGTGCGCTCGCTCCGACGATCAACATCAGATGGTTTCTAGAGAGAGAAAGAGAGTTTTTAGAGAGAGGTCAGAGCTTTTCTTGATTCTCACCCCGAAAGTGACTTGAAAATGTTTACCCCCAAGGTGGCTATTTATAGGCAACCTTGGACCGTAAACCGGTTTTGACCCGGTTCAATGTGGAAATGTGAACCGGGATGTAAGGGAGAGCTTTAGGAAAAGGCTCTGACGCTCGTCTTAGGCGGCTGTCACGAGCGGGACGCACGCGCCTTTGAAACGTAGGTCTCGGACACATAGGAGTTAGTTAAAAATCGGGTCTCCTATACATTCGGGACGAAATGGGGGGTGCGCGCGACACCCCCCGGGTGTTAAGCTTACCCGGAATTCCGGGTAAGCCCCCCGGGGATGCCGGGCAAGTTCGCGACTTGCCCGGTTTCCCTCGGTTAGCTCGAAATTGGGTTTCGTAAAGAGTCTCACGCGTGTATGAGGTCCGAATAATTAAAACCGAGCCCGAATCATGCGCATATCCATCAAACACGAAGAACAGAGGAGGAGAAAAATAACTTTGGATTCCAAAAATATGGATTCCGAAAATATTGGATACTCAACCAAAAGGAAGAGATCTCATTTTTCTTCTTTCAAAAAAATGAAGAGGAAGACTCCTTTATATAGGAGAAGAGAAGGGAGGATGAGAGCTCATCTATTCGATGTGGTACAAAACTCTTTTCACAAATTCCATTCACAAAAAATGGGCTAGATTTAACATTGGGCTCAATAATAAAAAACATTTGGGCTCTAAACAAGATTAGTCCAAAAAAAAAAAAAATTAATAAAAATTGGCCCATTTTCCAACAAACATTGGCCAAACATATGCTACTAAAACACCATTTAACTCGTATCCTTATAACATTCTCACAACAACGGCGCGCGTAGCGCAAACTCGTATTTAGTATTATATATATATATATTAACAATTTGATTTTATAAATGGTAATAAATTTGGCCAAAAAATGGTAATAAATTTATTTATAGATAAAAGAAAAAAAACTGTTAAATGCAACCAATCATTATTGAACAAAGAAGTTTATATCTCTTATTTAAAACAATATATTGTCAAGACAAAAATTTGGTTAATATATATAAATTAATGGACTTTTTTTGGGTATATAAATGGACCTCCTTGATCCTTGTTGATGTCCACCCAATCGAAACGGAACAAAGACGGCACTACAACTCTACTTCTCTCTAAACCATCCATAATCGTGTTGATCATCGATGTCTACTATGATCGGATCGCAGAGCTTTGTCTTAGCCTCAGCCATGGCGGTCTCCACCACAGTCATCTTCCTCGCCTTCTCGAGGCAAAAACCCGATAATACCCTCAAACCGCCTCTGCGTTCTTGCTTATCTTCACCAGGTACGTACCATCAAAAATCTCAATACGCGCTTCTCCAATTTTTAATCTTTAAACCGATTCAATCTTCTTTTTTAATTCTTGACGATGAATTTCTGTCCTTTTTGGGAAATCTAACGTTGTTTCTGTGTTGCTCTGTTTTTCTGCGAATTTGCAGGTGCAAAGAGAAGGCGGCAGAACAAGAGAGTGACGTTTGCAGATAATGTGAAGGAATCGAGACCCAGTAATGGAGCGGAATTGAGGAAGAACAAGAACTTAAATTCCATTGATGGAAGCTGCAGAAAGGATGTCGTTTCCAGTGGCATGCCTGCAAATCGAGTTGCTCTTTACAATGGAATCATCAGGGATCGGTCTCGGAGAATGGAGTGCTCATCGCACTGATTTGAATAATTGCTTCTGTGAATAGAGATTCAACATCTTTCTATCTGTTTCTTGTATATTGTGTGTGTAATTTTTCAGGATTCTTGTTTTTATGCTTGCTTGTAGAGTAATTGTGGTGTAGAATTCTTGAAAAAAAAAAAAAAATTAGTGTCAGACATTCAGAGATTGGAAAACTCCATTTATGCTTGCTTGTAGAGTAATTGTTTATAGGGATAACAGGTTTTTGTCCAATATTTTTTTTCCTAGTTTTGAAATTTTTTGGCTTTTGTCTATCGGTTAATTGACTGAAGTCAGTTTGACCGTTAAATAATTACGTGACTTGCACATGCTTAGTCCAATTTTTTTTATTTTTTTTCAGTTTAGTCCTCAAATTTGATAAACTGAACAAAATAAAAAAAATTGGACTTGACATATGAAAATTACATGACTATTTAACGGTCAACTAACGGACAGACCAAATGCCAAAAGTTTTTAAATGTATGGTACTAAAACTAGGCAAAAAAAAAAATATTAGACCAAAATCCAAAAATTGTCAAACATATTGCTCAAAATACTTGTTAACCATTGTTTTTATGATTTTTTTTTAGTAGGGTTTCCAAAAGCCTTATCAGCTAAATTTGGATAAAGTGATAATCATGAATATTTTGCTATTTTTAGGATTTGAACTCAAGATTCTTAGAATCGAAATAGAGTTTTTGACTTCTAATATAATCGAACATGACATTTTAGATTGGTGAGATTTTACATCAGTCAGATGCTGATTTTACTAGTGCTTAAACTAAGCAAAGCGTACATCTAATTAAAGTTTGCAGAAAGAAGAGATGGAATTTGTCTGAAAGCATGGTGCCAACAGGAAATATTCCTTCTTGGACTGGAATAGTATGAATGCTGCACGTACATCGCTTGCGTCGAATCCAATAAATCATAATTATTTTTTTTAAAAAAATTATATCAAAATAATCAACATTTCTTTATAGAAATATAAAATAGCACACAAGATTGTTGTACTTTGGAAAAAAAAAAAAGTGTGCGTAAAGATAAGGAGTATACAGCCGTATTATAAAGACTATTGTCTCAGAGCATCCGCAATTGTATTACATAAAAATTACGTAAATGTGGATTCTATATGTTTATTTAAGTAAAACAACAAAAACTATCTATAGTGGTTTTACATAGCATTCCTTAAAGATGGGACCCACACATAAATTTATTTTTACATAAAGCATTCCTTAAATATAAGTAATGCACTATGTATTACGTAACCAATTTTTAAAAATAAATTAATTCATTTTATAATTAATGCTAATATCTTATTGGTGGCTGTTGGAAAATTTAATAATAAAATATATTTAAAGAATATGTTTAAGTAATACGATTGCAGAGAAAATATTTTTTTACGTGTGTCTTAAATTTACGTATTACTTAAAATGTACATAAATGTCTACGTGGCAACTTTAAAAAATACAATTTAAATAAAAACGTTGTGGATGCTCTCATACATTAAGTTTTATACTTAAGTTAGTTTCGGTGGCACATTCATTCTCTAGAAAAATGTTACTTCAAGAAATAGTAAAAATGAAGTCTAGTAAATAATTATAATAGATAAACTTCTTGTAGTAGTGGTAAGTTAATAGTTCATTGCAGTTGTTGAAACATTTTTTCCTTATAATATAACTTCATTATATGATTCTTCTCAGAGCACTTTCAATGGGCAAATTTTGCAAGACATTTGCTTATGTGGATGTGAGAGGCAAGGACAATTTTTGTCCACACCACTAATTGTCCCTCCATAATTTTTTTCTCTTTCCTCTAAGTTGTCCTTAGGACATTTGTGTTTCCAAGACATTTAATTTAATTTATTTATTTTTAACAAAAATAAAAATGACTTACAAAGAATAATAAAATGTTTGTAGTATATAAAATGTTATACATTATTGTGACTATAAGAAGTATATAAAAAATAATATCCAACTTCGTGATAAACAGACACATCGACAATTACAAGAAGACTTGATCGAACATATTTGAAAATTTCATAATACTCGTGCAAATTTCGGTTAAGTCTACTATGACTGATTAATGATGTAGCTTAATTATTTAATAAAAAATTTAATACAATGAAATTTTCTATTTTATAATATTATTAATGATTTAAATTATATATTTTTTTATATATTTCATAGATAATTACTTAAATAAAATATTTATTTGTATGTATAATAATATAATTAGTTGATTAAAAAGTAAATTATAATTAAATACAATTTATTTATTTAAATCATATAAAAACCATATAGATCCAAAATGGCTTGCCTAATGTGTCCAAAATGGATTTTGCACATTGTGAGGACTTTGGACAAAATTCATTTTTCTCTCTCTTATATGACACACAATCTATGTGGCGCTGATGTGGCGGAAAATGTCCTTCAAAATGTCTTTTACCATTGGAAATGCTCTCACTGAGCAACAATATTATCAAAGTTTAAATATTCAAAATTTTCATCCATATACTCCACCAATATTATATCTTTCTTATAAGTATGGTCCCAAATGTACTTAAACAATCGCATTATAAATCATCTCATCAACAAAAGTATGCGCGTAGAGATACATTAGCCCTACCCTAGCTTCAAATAAGGCACTCCATGTGACGTTACTTGGCAACTTTTCTCCACTCTTCAGTAACATTATGCACATTAGCACAGCCTTCTCCGTCGAACAATTTCTCTATGAACCGCAGCAATAGTATATGCATATGACTACACGCTTCTTTAGTGTACCCACTCCCCTTAGTGGGAACGTCACTGCTTATCCTTAAACTCTCAGACCGAAGGCCCACCTTATTCTCTAAGACCCTTAGAGTAACGCCACACGATGTTATTCGTGGTAAAATAATAAGCAACGACCATGAAAGTAAGAGTTCGTAACAGCTTTTAATTTTGATTCTCCCCACCGCTCTAATTCCACCTTAAGATTGATTTCCAACCCTAATACCACTAATCCCAAATAAAATATACATTTTAACTAACCATCACATAAACTCAAACTTATAAAAAAAAATCTTTAATATACTATTATTCAAATTTCAAACTCTAAAAAAAAAATCTATTTTATAAAGAAAATCGGTTCTCAAGAATCCAGAACAACCCCCACTGAAACGGCCAGTCTTGTTTATCTACAAAAAGAAAAGGAAACGACCAGTCGCACACACGTGTCAACCTGTAACGGCCCCTCAAAGAACACTGATGACGTAGCCTCCATAGGATTCACCTTTCCCGTATGACGACCAGAGATTCCCTTTCTTACCCTTTCTCCACAAAATCATCAGATTGCTGGTGCTAATCATCGATTATTGAACTTCTTTTGCTGGGTGCTTCTAGCCGAATCAAAGCCGCTCAGATTCTTCTTCTATTGGGTCTGTCTCCTTCTCTCTCGCAATTCATTTACTGTTTATCGCACTGAATCATGGTTTAATTGGAACATGTTCTAATTCATTGCTGCTGCGATTTTGGGATGATGTTTCTTCATTGCTACTGAGTTGACTTTCACTAATCAGAATCTGATTCAGTTCTTGACACGATTCAAATTTCCTATTTTATTTTAATTTCTCAAGATTTCGCGTCTATGTCCACGCAGTATGTTAATGTTCAAAGATTAAAGATTCTGACCTTGTTGGGGGTAGAGTACGAGGTAGTCTTAATTCACCTGCTTAAAGCTTCGATCTTTATTGTGCTTTGTCTGAATCTGATGGAATCTTGTTAATGTGATGTTTTTCGAACAAAAGTTATGGAATTGCTGATGAATTAGTCATGTAGTGAAGCATTTCAATATTGGATCATAGGAACCTGCAAGACACACCATGAATGATATCTCTTGTTGTGCCATATCATATTGCAGAAACATGGCTGAGCAGTTCGAGACTCCTCCAGTGACACCATTTAAGTACGAGCTGGTTGAAGACACAGACAACCTTAAAACAGTGGATGCTACACCGAACCAAGCAGGTTCTTGGATCGATCCTGCCTCATTGAACCTTAAGCACAGGATCGGTCGAGGCCCGTTTGGGGATGTTTGGTTAGCAACACATCATCAATCTGCTAATGATTATGATGAGTTCCATGAAGTAGCTGTGAAGATGTTGCCTCCAGTAAACGACGAATCCATGCAGTTGATTTTGAAAAAGTTTGAAGATTTGTTTTTTAAGATCCGGCCGCTTTCTGTCGTGGGTTGGTTGCACGGTGTCTCAGTCTTACAGGAAAAGGTGAGCATTTCCGAAATGAACACATTCATTGATGTATAGAAATTTTATCAATTGTTATACAGCAATTCATCTGTAAATATTTGACCTTGTTGAAACTCATATTTGGTTGATCTTGGCAGATCTGCATTGTGATGAAATTCTACGAGAAGTCATTGAGCGATCAAATGGCACTCATCAAAGGTGGAAAGCTTCGGGTGTCGGATATATTAAGGTGCCAATTATATACTTTTTTGGTTAGCAATGAAAATTTCAGATAGCAAGTAGCAGAATAGCCATAAGTTCGGCTAGCAATTTGGTATTTAACACGAACACTATTATAAAAACAGATTACAATGCTACTCTTTCTAGGTATGGTGCTGAATTAGCTAGAGGAATTCTGGAACTGCACTCAAATGGGTATCTACTGCTAAACCTTAAACCCTCGAATTTTCTCCTTGACGATCACGACCATGTCTTCCTCGGTGACTTCGGGATCCCTAATCTACTTCACGAGGTCCCATTGGTGGACCCCGATATGGTCCTTCGCCTTGGAACTCCGAACTACATGGCTCCTGAACAGTGGGAACCTGAAGTACAGGGTCCGTTGATGTTGGAGACCGACTCATGGGGATTCGGGTGTAGCATTGTGGAGTTGTTGTCTGGAACACAACCATGGTGTGGTAGAGCTGTTGCAGAAATTTATCGAGATGTCGTGTTCAGACAAGAGCAACCATGTATACCCAGTGGCTTGCCTCGTGCTATTGAGGATGTTATTAGGGGTTGTTTTGAATATGATCCGAGAAATCGTCCCTCGATGAAGGATATTCTTCGTATTTTTGAGAGGTAACTTGCCTAGATTCACCTGATAATTAATTCATGTTTCGCTGTAAGAAATCTAATCGTTTGTGACGGATTTATTTGTCAGCAAGATATAACCTTATTTGTGAAGGAATGAAGAAGATCCCTTACAAATACAAAATACAAAAAATTTCTATAGGAATGACTTTTAACAAAAAGTTTGGCTAGAAACTTTAGTGGAAAATCTTTTACAAAATTTTGAATTTTTTAAAGAAGTTCACCCAAAATTTTGAATTTTGGGTCATTTCTGGATTGTAACTTCGCGCTTCTGTTAATTTCTTGCAGTTTTAAGGATGCTGTGTATGATGATGAAGAATCTGTAGGTATCCAAACCAAATCTTCTAGACAAACATCGAGTACATGTTGGTATCTTCTTAAAGACCGTATTAAAGTCGGTGACCAAGTACGATCTAGAAAGCCACTTAATGGGTCCAAACCTCGGACTCTTGATGTGCCCGAAGGACTCGTGATGGAGCTACAGAATGATGGCGACAACGAGAGCTTTGCCCTAGTGAAGATCGCGAGGTTGCATAATGTCCTACGAGTAAGGGTATCTACCCTAGAGAGGGTCACATTCGGCTTTTCAGCGGGGGACTGGGTAAGGTTAAAGGACGACCATTCCTCGTTAGGGATCCTCCATTCGGTTCATCGAAACGGGGATATAACGGTCGGGTTTGTCGGTCTATCGACCCTTTGGAAGGGCAGGTGGTCGGAAATTGAGAAAATCGAGGGTTTTTACGTAGGGCAGTTTGTGAGGGTTGAGGATCATGTGGTGGGCCCTCGGTTCGAGTGGCCGAGAAGGAGAAACGGCACGTGGGCCACCGGAAGGGTGTCGAAGGTGCTTCCGAATGGCTGCCTCGTGGTTTCGTTTCCGGGAAGGTTTGTGTTTGAAGACGATGAAAATAGCTTCTTGGCCGATCCGGCCGAAGTGGGGTCCGTTACGTTCGGATCATGCGACGGGTTGGTGAAGAAGTACGGACACGTGGAGGATTTCCATTGGTCTGTGAGGCCGATCGTGGTTGCCGTCGGTGTACTCACTGCCGTGAAGATCGGGTTCTCGATGAGGCGGAACAATAAGGGATGCAAGAATTCAGTTCAGAGCAGTGACCAGACTCGAGACAGCTGCCAGGGTGGCGGTGGCCGGTTTATTGTGCCATGGCTGCCGCCTCCCGTGGCCAAGATTTTGTTCGGAGATGGTGAATTAATCCGTGTGTAATGCATGAAACTATTATGTTGTCGTTCTGTATATTCAGTGTTGAAGCTAATGCTGATTCCAAAAACGTGCCATAATTAACTACCCTTCTGTTGTGTTCAGTGTTGATGTTAATGCTGATTCCAAAAATGTGAATGACATAAGTACCCTCTCTTGTTTCTATTTAGAAAGGTAAGAGGTAAATTAAGCTAAATGTGTTACTATGACTCTATTAGATACACTGTTCCTTTTAGTATTGTCATACAAGAAAATACATCCTTATGTGCTGCTAATAGTCTGGACTCTGGACTGTAGGCGCTTGCATCTGAACACTAATTAGGACTTGGCTTTCGTAGTTTTTTTTTTTTTATAGTTTTTAAATAATATCATTGTATAATGGGTTAAGAACCTGTAAATTGTTTGAAGTTTGCCATGTGTGAGATTTTTTATGTCTGAAGTTTAAAATGTTGATAATGACTGTCTGAAACTTCAACTTTGTTAAATTTGGTTTTCCGTCAATTTTTTCTGTCAAATTTGACGGAATTGTTTGAAAAGTCGAATTAACCCCGATACTATTATGTTTACTCCGGCCAGCCACCGCCCAACTAGGGGCAATTTTGATATTTATTTTTTTATCGGGTGATGTGACAAGCACATGACCAAGTTCTGTCAATTTTAACAACAAATTTAAACGGAGACAACAAATTTTAACTAAGTTGAAGTTTCAGACAGTCAATATCAACAATTTAAACTTCAGACACTAAAATTTCACATAGTGCAAATTTCAGACAGTTTATATGTTCTTAACCCTTTATAATATATTTTTTTAATTTTTATTTCAGTTTATTAATTGCCAATTGACATTCAGATCATCAGTAACCAAATTTTGATTGGAAAATTTTTCTCTGGTTTTTCTTGTGGACAAATTGTTAACTATAACATATATATATATATTATTGTTAGATAGTGTTTGGACATTCAGACAAATCAGTAACCGAGTTTCGTAATTCGTAATTGCTCTCATATTGAAATGTTTCTCATATTAGGATTAGGATGTAATTTTACCAAATCAGTAATTGTATGTTAATCTGCAAAAGTGGAACAAAGTAAATAAGGAGTGGGAAATTGTGGATTACCCAAAGTAACCTTTATCATTCATTGCGTTCAAAACCATAATATAACAACATACATGGCTTGAAATTAAACAAAGACAACAAAGATGATTAAAACACATCGGGATGAAATCTCATAGGAATACAAGTACTTTGCTTCTGAGCTTGTTGCAGATGCATCGCCAAGCCATAGTTCTTCACCTCCAAAATCCTCACCTTCTCATTCGACTGAGCAACCAACTCCTTCAAATTCTGCAACTCCTTTTCCCGCTCGATCTCAACTGCAACCACTCGCTTAATTAGTGCCGCCTTTTCGCGATTCAAACCCTCGATTTTCTCCATCAGTGCCGCATTCTCCACCGACGCTTTCTCAGCGATCGATCGTTTGAAAATCTCCAACGCTCTTGATGCGCGTGACCAGGCGTCGTCGAGACTTGTAGCGCAAGCCATCTCCTTCACGAACGATTCCACCATTGAATTATCGGGGTTGCTTGCGGAACAGGTTTCGTTACCCAAAGACGTGTGATCAGGATCAGGCAACAATGGTGGGTGGCGACAGAGTTTCTTGTAGGTGGCGATGGGAGATTCGGGCTCTTCGAAGAAGGGTCGTTTGTGACCGCATATAACCATAGCAGCAGCCATGATCGATCAATCTCCTACTTCGCAAATCCTAACCGAGCTTTTCTTTTTCTTTTTTGTGCAGAGATTGTGTTGTTGAGTCAATTAATAAGAGCTTTCTTATATAGGCTGTGTGTGTGGCGGTTGTGTATATTTAATATTTTAGTTCAAATATATATAATATATATGTTATCCGCAAAATAGTTATATATATATATGTTTGGTAAGATATATATTCATATGGCCGATTCCCAAATATAGTCCGTCTATGTATAGTCCATATATTTATTTGTTCAATATATATATATATATATATAGAGGTATGATCTATATCATATCTAGATAGGGTTGACAACCTATAAACTGTCCGAGGTTTGCTCATGTTAGATTTTGGTGTCTGAAGTTTAAATAGTTGATATCAGATGTCTAAAATTTCAACTTTGTTGAAATTGGTTTTCCGTCCATTTTTTCCGTCAAAGTTGACATAATGGTGTGAAAAGTCGAAATTTCCCCTAATATTTTTATGTTTACTCCGGCCAACCACCACCCCACTCCGGCCAGCCACCACCCCACTCCGTCCAACCACCACCCTACTCCGGCCGGCCACCACCCAACTCCGGTCGGCCACCACCCCACTCCAGCCGGCCACCACCAAACTAGGGGCAGAGATTTATTTTTTTATTAAGGCATGTGACAAGCACATAACCAAATTCTGTCAATTTTAACAGCAAATTTTGACGGAGACATCAAATTTCAACAAAGTTGAAACTTCAGTCAGTCAATATTTAAACTTCAGATACTAAAATCTCACATAGACCAAACTTCAGACATTAACAATTTATAGGTTCTTAACCCCTATGATATCTAATTGTTTTATGTGGCAAAATACAAATGTTTTATCAACTTAAAATATAGTAACTAATAATGAATTGGGTTTTTTAAAAATTTAATTTGAGCACAAACAATTGAGTATTTAATAATAATAATAATTTATATATATATATCTATGAGCTATATATCTAATCTACGTTTACATCTTATATCTATGAGCGGTCGACACATGCAAGAGACTGCTCTTTTTGAAGAAATGCGCCAAGTTTCCGAATCAACGGTAACCAAAATTGTTTTGCTAGTCTTCACCTTCACTAGTTACTAAAATGACAATTTTAATCTTTGTGTTGCAGAAACCAGATGTTGTCATATTTGTCATGGATAGCAGGATAGGACAAGCTGCTTTCGAACAAGCACAAGCATTCAAGCAAAGTGTTCCGGTCGGAGCTGTTATCGTAACTAAAATGGATGGTCATTCAAAGGGAGGCGGAGCTCTTAGTGCGTAAGTCTCGTAATTACAATAATTTCATGCTTGTATATATCGTATCATCACCGTAAATTCGCGTTTTACTTGATGTTTCAGTGTGGCTGCGACAAAAAGTCCGGTTATCTTCATTGGTACGGGCGAGCATATGAATGAGTTTGAAGTGTTCAATGCGAAACCATTTGTGAGCCGTCTCTTAGGTATGTTTCTTCCTTAGTAATCAATAGTGTGTTGGTCGATTAGTAAAATGTTGTGTTTTTCGAATAGGGATGGGTGATTGGAGTGGGTTTATGGACAAGATTCAAGATGTGGTTCCCATTGATAAACAAGAGTATGTTCAAAAGCTCACAGAGGGGAAGTTCACCTTGAGGATGATGTATGAACAATTTCATAGCATAATCAAGGGGGCTCCACTTGGTCAGGTTAGTATACATATATATATATATAGTTTAAATAGTGTTTTAGTATCATATCAAAATTGGCTTTTGATAACATAACAAAAAAAACTTTTGATACATTTTTTATGAAGATTTTTGGTGTAATACATTTGCAATTTGTAGATTTTTTGTGCATATGTTAATTGTCGGTAAGTGTTGATCGTTAAATGACACGTGCAAACCCTCTAATTTTCATTTTGTTCATTTTAGTCCCTAATTTTTATTTCTAATTTATAAATTAGTTTCTATACAATTTCAGCTGGAATTGGTGTCCGATTGAACCTTAGGTCCAACATACCTAGCCATTATCTGATTCATGGCTAGGACTAGGGCTGGCGATGGTGAGGGTATGGTGCGAATAGCACTAATACCATGACCATACCATATTTTTTTCACTCATACCATAACCATAACCAAAACCACTGCGGTTATGATTCTTCATACCATCACCATAACCATAACCATGGTTTTTAACCACGATTAAACCATTTAACCACAGTCATTCAAAATAATACAACATCATTGTTTCATACAAGAAAAGTAAACATACATTCATTGTTTCATACACGAAATCCAAATTAAACATAACTTCATTGTTTCACTTAATTAAAAAAAACACATCTTCAACGCCTATCACTTGCGATCTTCGATTCTCATTCACCATCACTTCCAATCGGGGTTACCTAATAATAAGAAATATAAACAAAAAAATGGTGGATGGGAAAGGGAACGGAATAAGAATTATAATATTTGACTAATAATTAAAGTATAATAATAATGTATATATATATAATAATATAAGTATTAGTAATATATGTATTAATATTATATATAAAGAGGTGATGGTTATAACCGCGGTTATGGACTGAATACCATAACCATAGCCATAACCATTGCGGTTACAAGATTCATCACCATAACTGCCCCTCACCATAATGGTGCGGTTAACCATTGCGGTAAATGGTGCGAATAACCAAGGTTATTTGATTTTCACCGCACCATTGCCGGCCCTAGCTAGGACATACCCAAGTTAGGGTCGTCCAGGTCCGGGACCCTAACCAGAGTTTGACCAGTCATAGGTTGGACCATGGCTAAGACAATTTGACTAGAGTCCGATTAAAACTGTTTAGGAACTAATTTGCAAATTAGGATTAAAAATTGGAATACTAATCTGAACAAAATTAAAATTAGAGGGCTAGTCACGTGCAATGCACATGATACTTAACAGTCAACAATAACAATCAACTAACAAATGCACCAAAAGTTTGCAAAAAAAAAAATGTTGCACCAACAACCAATTTTTGTCAAACATGTTGTACTAAAAGACACGCTAACCCAAATATATAGATGTAACATGTAAGATTAGGGTTTTGGAGAGTTTAGGGTTTATATTGTTTGGGATGAATATATATACAGGCAATGTCCATGCTACCTGGACTTAGAGAAATGATGCCACAAGGTCAAGACCAGAAGAAAATCAAGCGTTACATGACAATGATGGATTCAATGACAAATGAAGGTGAGTAATTAAGGTTTTTGTTATGTCTTAATCAAACTCTTTGATTGAAGCTAATGTATTTTTGCAATGCAGAGCTAGATAGTACGAACCCGAAGCTAATGAACGAGTCCAGAATGATGAGGATCGCAAGAGGGTCCGGGAACTCGCTTAACGATGTGATGGAGTTGATGGAGAAGTACAAGAGTATAGCCAAGGCATGCGGAAACATGAAGGGGTTGAAGATCCCGAGTCGAGGAGACATTAACATGAGGACGAGGAACATGAATGCACAACATATGGGGAGAGTCTTGCCTCCCCAGATGCTGCAGCAGATTGGTGGATTGGTGGTCTGCAGAACTTGATGAAACAAATGGGACCAATGTTTGGAAATGGAAATTGATCAAATTGCTGCATATTGCTGCAGATAGCTAACCTTTTTGTTTTAGAAGCAGTATGTTTTTCAATATGATTTGTATTCATTCCTTCCTTTGAGATCATATACAGACCAAACTCTATCTCCGACTCTCTTCTACAGCATGAACCCGATTCAAAGAGTCCTCAAAGCTCTGTAATGCAACCCGATAATGGTCCACAGAAACCACACCTTCCTCCACAATCTGCAACCCACTACGAAACAACTGATCGAACCACTGAACTCGATTATCACTATCACTAGAACCACCGTCGTGGATAAAGACGCGTTTATAGTCCTTCTTCCATCTCGGCAGTATATATTTGGAAGGAATCTCTTCAACACCATTGAAATTCAACACACACAGAGTGTGTCTGCAAAGATAACCATAGAAATTAAAGCAGCTACAGATGCAACAAACCTCAGCAGCTCCTCTGTTGTATAAAACCTCGTAATCCCGAACTTCCCTTTTGTTTGCTTCCCCCAACACTCTCTCCTTCACCAGAAAAATAACGATCGGGCCATCAGTGTGCAGTTGAGTCGTGCTGAAGCAAGAATACATCTCCTCCACCTCGAACTGGAATTTCTTGAATATGTCTCTAGTGTATACTCTGGCAAGCTGCAACTCAAAGGAACACCTTGTCTTCAATTCTGGGTTAGAGTCTCTAGAAACAATATCTGCAAGAGATTCGTCCTTGTGCTTCTTCTGCAGGGCTAGCTCGTATTTATCGAGGAATTCCTTCAAAGGGGTTTGTTTGTGCAAGTATTTATCGAAAAATGGAGGTAGAGTCTCGCCGGGGCGAGCAGCAGAAAACCCAGCAAAGAACGTGTCTTTCAAGAAAACAGGGGCCCACCTGATCCGATCCTCGTACAATCCTCTGAGCCATTCCTGATCCTCAATTCCAAACCTTTGCAACATAAAACCCCAAGATGTCTCAAATTCAACCACTTTCAACGATTCATAAACCGCCTTTGTTAAAGCCTTTCGGATAGAATCATAGTTCTGCAGACCTCCGAGCTTTTCTGGGACTTTCTTCATGATGTGGGATACACTAAACCGATGCAGAGAATCAGGGAAAACCTCAGCCACCACATTCTCCAAAATTTTGCATCTTTCAGTGATAATTGTTTTTGGGGCCTGCCTTAGCATGCAAGTAACCCACGATTTGAAAAACCATTTGTAAGACTCCACTGTCTCACCAGCTAGCAATCCACAACCCATCAAAACAGACTGCCCATGGTGGTTTACTCCCACAAAAGCAACAAGTGGGACCTCAAATTTGCTGTTTAGATAAGTGTTATCAAAGTAGATAACGTCACTAAAGTACCCAGATGCCGCCCTGCACCTAGCATCGGCCCAGAACACATTTCTCAGACACCCATCATCTGTTAGATCCGTCAGGTAGAAGAAATTAGGATTTGTCAACTGCATTCGGCAGAAATAATTATACATTGCCTGAGAGTCGCCTTTCCTGAGGTTTAGCTGATTCTTTGATGAACTTTCAGGAAGAAATCTGCTTTGGCTCAAACTCGTGCTCGCATTGGTTCCTGAATCGATCACCACTGCTCTATATAATTTGATAGTATCAGTTGTGTTTGAATTTGCCTTTGTTTTGCTTCCACTACTCATTTTCTTATAAGCACCGACTACGTGGTTGTGTTCAAGAGTGGCTTCAAGAATCCTCCACCTCTTGGAGTCCACAAGCCTCATTCTTACCATCGCTGGGCAGCCGGTTCTTGTTTCTTTTCTCAGGCGGTTCACATCTTTGATTCTTTTGAATCCTTGGCTGCTGCAGCAGAGGACAGCACCGTACTTCTCTTTGCTGTTCCGCTTGAACCATGAGTTCTTCACTCTGACACGAAACCCGACTTCTTTGGCGTAGCAGTTGTAGTAATTGTATGCATCATCATAGGACTCAAACTCCATTCCAACTGCAGGAGGAACAAACTCCTTCATTCCTTCTTCTGATCCTTCACTTAGAGTACCGAGTGCTGCTGCATCAACTGCTTCTCTTAAGGCAATGCTACATTCACCATCAATGCCTTGCTCACCAATCAAGGAGGCTTCTTCCATCAATCTAAAACCAAATATAGATCGCTATTCAGTAATCCAGTTGAGAAATTTTAAGGTTGAGCTTTTAAGGATCATGCAAATGCAAACCCCCAATAACTGCAAAAAAGTACAGTATAACAAGAACCACTGTAAACACTAGATCGATCCTAATGATGGAGCATGTATTCTTCAATAATGTGCACCTAAGGCTATGATTCTCCTCACGGAAAGATCTGTTTAACATCTTTACAATCCAAGACCAAGCTGATGAAATCGAATCTGTTCCATGGAAGTAGCCATTTTCGGAAGAACGTCCAAACTTTTCTTTAGCTAGCAAGAACTGGAGATACAAAACTAACCTAAAAGATTGAATCAGTATATGTTCATATACTTTATACATCTCAGCAATCAGAAACAAACTCTTCATTTAAGAATCTGGAACCCTAGTGATATACAGAGATAGTCGGTGCTAACCTCAGGTTGATGCTGGGCAGAGTTCAGCTAGCACTAGCAGTGCGATCAACGAGCTTGAGCGTCTCCAGGTTGGCGGTTTTCCGTGGCTCGTTGCATTTCGGTCAGATCGAATCAGTTCGGCCGAATCTGGAGCAATTCCGCGTCCGATGAAGAATGGAGGTCGAGGGAGACGGTGGCGCGTGCGGTGACGAAGATCGGGATCTGAAGCTTTCACCTTTGGGGTTTGTGACAGACGGGTTAGGTTAGCGGAAGCGGAGAGATCATAATGGGCTGGTTTTAATTTAGGCCTGGAATCGCTTTTAAATGCAAAGCCCGATAAATCAAGGTCAACGGGGTCAAAACTCAGAACAAAAATTAATTTATTTATCCCAAAAAAAAAGATAATAAAAGAATAGTAGTGGATATTATGCCTTGTCGGGATATTATTGTTTTATTTACGTACAAAAGTCTAACGTTGTCTTGGCGTAACAAATCGAATATTTATTTATCGGGCTTTCGCTTTGTTAACAGGACGTGTGATAATCAACTATATTTTCCCTTTTTGCTTTTTGTTTGATGGTAGCAAGGGACCATGTTTGCTTCGTGTCGTCCCTTATTATTCTTGGATTGACATCGATTGACTCAAATATATTATTATCCGTAGTTTCGACTTTCGACCCATATATATATAATTGATGTGACTGTCAAAAGTTAACATTACAAATATTTTTATTATGGAAATTGATAATAGTTCCGATTATATGTATTCCGAGTAGTTCTGATATGTGTCTGTAATTAATTTGCCCAAAAAGTTGTTATAAATTACATGTTAAACCGCTGTGAGACATCTCGGAACATATCCGAAACTAAGATCGGAGTTTCTATCAATTCTTTTTTTGTTATTACGAGATCTATAATATAAAATCTGCAAACATGGCTTATATATATATATTTCATAAATCCAGCACTACTAGTACTACTATCAAGTATCAGGTAAGATTAAGAATTAATTGATAAAAGATGTCTAGTCAGAAATTGACACATATTGATTGTTGAGTGATGTGTCATCTTATCATCTATAGAGCATCATTTCAAAAGCAAACTTTATTATTGACAACACAAATATTAGTAACTAGAAGTCTTGAAATGTGGATAGTGTTTTCTGAGGGATTGGATATACATGAACAACAAATCATTGTTAAATAAAGGAAATTATCATTCTTAACCATAATTTACTTTAAAATCATTTCATAATAGTAATAGTAAGACTTTATAGTTTCTATAATATATATATATATTCTCACATGAAGAACATGAATGATAAGTAGTTTAATTTTAGATTGTTAGTTGATGTTTGGACACTCGAACAAGTTGGAATAAATTGTTAGTTATATTTTTATTTGAATATTTTTCGGATGGAATAATCAAATGTTGGACACGTAATTAATAAAATACATAACGATTTTTTTCAGTTGCACAAACATTAACTAGCAACTCGTTATGTGCAAACACATGTTGCGCGCGTGATTTATGTCGTACAAATTAGACGATAAACCTAACAAAACTAAATAATTTATATACATAAGCTAACAAACTTTTAAAAAACAAGTAATAATTTATTCGACAACTTAACATCAACTATCAATTTCATCATAATTAACATTAGTTGTTTTTCCTTTAATGTTAAAAAAAACTGTAATAACATCTTAAAGCAATTTTCTATGATGAAGTTATGGACATTCAAGTACTTTCATAATTTGTTTTCCAGAAAAAAATACTTCATAATTTGGTGGACCAATAATAATAACTTAAACAAAACAGAGGGGAAAGTGAAATTAAATATATAACCTGATCAGAAGTCAGAAGTTTGGTGGCTTTTGAGGATAAGTGAACACATCATCCTATCTTCTCTTTTGGTTTTGGCAACTAACATATCATCCTATCTAGAATGAATAATTTCTTCATGATTATTGTGTGGCTTTAGTATTTTCTTGCTAGTTATAGTTATTTTTCGGTAGAATTTTCTTGCTAGTTTGCTCTTACGTTAATGTTATTTTGTTAATCTATAGCTATTGGAATATTTCTCCTTTTAATTAATAAAAATACTAATTACTAATATAACATTGGAAAACAAATAATTTCAAATCTATCAGGAAACATATTTATTCAACCTACGTGTGGTGTTGATGCACTGTTTACACGTGATTTTGTTATTATTCTTTTATTTTGTTTTTTGGTTAGTACTAATTTAATATCCGAATGTTTTATGAATATATAATTTTCTAGCCATTTTTTTATTAAATTATTAGTTGTTATATTATGCAAAAAGTTAGCTTAGCTTCATTTCATCTACGGTTAATATTGAACAAAAATTGTTAAAAGACCATAAAATTCTACTATAATGACATAAAGTTTTAAAATAATGGGTTTTTAAAATAATATATTATTAAAATTACTGAATTTTTAATTTATGAACTTTTGAGGTTTTATATTTAACTTATATATATTTTATTGTATACTATGTATTATTTAAAAATTTATTCGAGATTTTTATTTACTTTTATATAAAAATTAAGATTATGTTAGAATATTAGTAATATTTGAGATTCTTTTAGTAATTTTATAAAGTATATTACGTCCATTCTTAATGAAAAAATTGATGAGCAAACAAAATACATGTTAGTAAAAATTCTATTATCAATTTTTTAAAAGAAAAAAACTTCGGTTACCAATTGCTTATTTATGTAACATTTAGCTAATAATTTGATAATTAACAATTAATTATTTTTCTAAATATTAGATATGACTACTAGAAAGAAATGTGTATTCGAATAAATTATCTTTGCACTATGTACAATTAACTTAAATTATATATGATTCATTATTCTTACCAAATTTTAGAAATCAATATATATATATCAATTTAAATATTAGGTATGACTACTAGCTAGAAAGAAATCTGTATTCGAATAAATTATTTTTGGACTATGTACAAGTAACTTAAATTATATATGATTCATAATTCTTGATAGACATACGCGTGATTCGGGCTCGGTTTTAATTATTCGGACCTCATAATCGCACGAGGCCCTTAGCGAAGCCCGATTTCAAGCTAACCGGGGTAAACCGGGCAAGTCGCGAACTTGCCCGGTGCCCCGGGAGGCTTACCCGGAAAATTCCGGGTAAGCCTAGCTTACCCGGAATTTTCCGGGTAAGCTAGGCTTACAGCTTACCCGGAATTTCCGGGTAAGCTAAGCTTACCCGGAATTCCGGGTAAGCTTGGCTTACCCGGAATCTCCGGGTAAGCCGAAGCTTACCCGGAATTCCGGGTAAGCCTAGGCTTACCCGGAATTCCGGGTAAGTCCCACACCCGGGGGGGTGTCGCGCACACCCCCCATTTTCTCTCGGATACGTACGGAGACCCGATTTTTACACTAACTCCTATGTGCCCGAGACCTTTATTTTAGCGGCGCGCTCGTCCCGTTTATGACAGCCGCCTGAGACGCACGTCAGAGCCCCTTTTCCCAAAGCTTACCTACGCATCCCGGTTCACATTTCCACATTGAACCGGGTCAAAACCGGTTTACGGTCCAAGATGGCCTATAAATAGCCACCTTGGGGGTAAACAATTTGAACTCATTTTCCAAATTCACTTTGGGCAAACTTCGGAAAAGCTCTGACTTCTCTCTAAAAATCCTCTCTTTCTCTCTCTAGAAAAACACTGATGTTGAGCGTCGGAGTGAGCACGCCAAGCACCCCCCCCCTCTCCACGGGGACTGCTTGGTAAACGCTCTTCTGCAGGTGCCGGCGGACATCCCGTTAGAGATTCAGAGAGGCTTACCATCTCCTGGAAGACAGAGCTAAAGCCCGCGCACGACCTTAGAAGGCGGATTCAGCTTACACATAACCCGAAGACCCCGACCAGTTATCCAGCGGACAGTCCGCAATAACTCGGTCGAAACACTTGGCGCCGTCTGCGGGCTTCGGACAAAAAGCCTGCGTTACTCAAACGAACAAGCAAGATGGATAACACATACACCATACACGGAGGCTTCAGTGCAGGGGGCGAAACCTCTTACGCGAGAGAGAGGTACGCCGCCGGAAGGAGTGATAAACCACAGGAGCTAGACGGGGAGGACACAATCATGGAGGACGTCATTGGCTTCTCAGCCAAAGACAGAGAACACATAATGTTCCCCCACAACGACGCCTTAGTCATTCAAATGACTATTGACGACATGGAGATAATGCGAATTCTCGTAGATGGAGGCTCCGCCCCAAACGTGCTAACAAAAGACATTGTCTTAGCACTCGGAAGAAAGAAGGCCATACAAACAATGAACTCACCTCTAGTGGGATTCATGGGAGATGCCAGCTACCCGCTGGGTACCATCACCCTTCCAGTAACCTTGGGCGAAGGAGAAAGACGTCTGAATATCGACATACTGTTCATAGTGGTCGAAAAGCTAAACGCCTACAACGGCATTCTCGGATACGCAACCATGAACGAATGGAGAATGGTGCCTTCAACGGCCCACCTGAAAATCAAGTTCCCAACCATTGCAGGTGTGGGAGAAGTTAGAGGAAACCAACAAGTAGCAAGAGAATGCAACAATATCGCGCTGCAACAAAACCAAGTGGGAAACATGCCAGTAATACCCACCATCGACGAAGACCCAAGAGATGACTACGGGAGGCCTACTGCGATGGACGAACTCCGCGAATTCAAAATCGACGAACCAGAAAGAATGGTGCGCATAGGAGCATCATTATCAGAAGACGAAGTGATTGAAATCACAGCGCTCCTAGCAGAATACAAGGACTTATTCGCATGGTCCCCAAAGGACATGCCAGGAATAAGCCCAGATGTCATTTGCCATAAACTCAACATCAACAAAGATGCTCGAGTGGTGAAACAAAAGCTAAGGTCCATAGGTGGGGACAAAAAACTGGCCATTCGCGAAGAAGTTAGCAGACTGCTTGATGCAGGTTTCATTGAAGAATCCAAGTATCAAACTTGGGTGGCCAACCCGGTAGTCGTGCCTAAGCCAAATGGCAAGTCAAGAATGTGCATCGACTACAGAGACCTCAACAATGCATGCCCAAAAGATTCATACCCGCTTCCACGAATTGATCAATTGGTAGATGCAACAGCAGGTCATGAACTAATGACAGTTATGGATGCATACACAGGATACAACCAAATCCCAATGTTTTGGCAAGACGCCCCACATACGGCATTCTACGCTGACAGCGAAATCTATAACTACAAAGTTATGCCTTTCGGGCTAATCAATGCGGGGGCAACATACCAAAGGATGGTCAATCTCATTTTCGGAGATTTGATTGGCGACAAAATGGAGGCATATGTGGATGATATGGTCGTAAAATCCAAGAAAAGAAAGAATCACGCAGAGGACTTACGCATAATCTTCGAGAGAATGCGAAAGTATCAAATAAGACTAAACCCCGCAAAATGTGCTTTCGGGGTGCGGTCAGGCAAAATTCTCGGATTCATGGTGAGCGAAAGGGGCATCGAAGCAAACCCTGAGAAGGTGAAGGCAATTGAAGAAATGGCCTCTCCAACAAAGCACAAAGAAGTGCAACAACTCAACGGGCGCCTCGCAGCCCTGAACAGATTCCTAGCCAAAATTGGGGACAGAGCCCTCCCGTTCTTCGAAGTGTTACGCGAAAACAAGAAGTTCGAATGGACAAATGCTTGTGAAGAAGCATTCCAACAACTCAAACAACACTTGAAGACGCTCCCAAGGTTAGCAAAGCCACTTCAAGGAGAACCTCTCTTTCTCTACATATCAACCAGTAACACGGCAGTCAGCTCTGTGCTAATAAAGGAAAAAGGAGGAGCCCAACTCCCGGTTTATTACGTAAGCAAAACACTGGCCAAGTATGAGGTCAATTACGTACCAATCGAGAAACACTTGTACGCGCTCGTGATAGCCGCACGCAAGCTAAGGCCTTACTTCCACGCGCATGAAATAACGGTCCTGACAGACCAGCCCCTGAAGCACATCCTGGCAAAACCAAACATGTCAGGAAGATTGACAAAGTGGTCTGTAGAGCTAAGTGAATTCCGCATTCATTTCGCTCCGCGAACAGCCATCAAAGGGCAGGCCTTGGCAGACTTCATAGCAGAATTCACAGGGATCGAGCCCGAGCCACAAGATGAAGTCCAGACGGACGTCCCACTCGCAGAAGTTTGGGAACTGTACACGGACGGATCATCCAACACCGGAGGCGCGGGGGCAGGATTACTACTAATCCCACCCGACGGCTCGGACCCCTTGAAGTACGCTTTGAACTTAACGTTCAGAGCGACAAACAATGAGGCAGAATATGAGGCCCTGATTACAGGCCTCAGGATAGCCAAAGGAGTTGGAGTAGAACACTTACGAGTAAAGTGTGATTCACAACTGGTCGTCAACCAGGTCAAAGGAGAATACACTGCAAAGTCCGAAAACATGCAGAAATACTTGACACAAGCAAAGGAGTTGGTAGAAAGTTTCAAAACTTTCAACATAACCTCCGTCCCACGAGAAGAAAATCAGGAGGCCGATGCTCTAAGCAAGTATGCCCAAAACAATGAACAAGACAAAAAGACACACTTTGTGGAAAACAGAATAATATCCGTCATAGACCAATTGGAAGTAATGGCCATTGACGAAGAGGAAACTTGGAAAACACCAATCCAAGCATACCTCGCCAGAGGGATCCTACCTCGAGACAAGACTCAAGCAAACAAGATCGAAAGGGTAGCCGTAAACTACGCCTTGATCGAGGGACAGCTCTACAGAAAGGGTTATTCTACACCCTACCTAAAGTGCATCACAAGCACAGAAGGAACAACGGTTCTAGAAGAACTCCATGGAGGAATAGCTGCCTCGCACGAGGGAGCTCGCGCGTTGATCCGCAAAGCATTGAACTTAGGCTACTATTGGCCAACAATGAGAGCTCAAGCAACAAGCATGGTGGCAGAATGCGAAGCATGCCAACTATATTCAAGAAACATCATAGCTCCAGCAGCAGAATTAAGCCCAATAGCAAGCGCATGGCCATTCGCACAATGGGGCATTGACTTGATCGGCCCACTCCCGAAGTCAAAGGGCCAAGCAAAATTCATAGTCGTCGCAATCGACTATTTCTCAAAATGGATTGAGGCTAAGCCATCAGCACGCATCACAGACACACAAATCATGGACTTCATCAGAAACTACATAGTGGCTCGCTACGGTGTCCCGAAGATACTCATTAGCGACAATGGTGCCCAATTCAGAAGTGGAAATATGCAAAATTTCTGCAAGCGCCTCAAGATAGACCACCGTTTCGCATCAGTGCACCACGCACAGACAAACGGCCAGGTTGAATCAGCAAACAAGATAGTTCTGGATGGACTAAAAAAGAGAGTTCATGCTCTAAAAGGAGGTTGGGTTGACCAGCTAAGCAGTGTTTTATGGGCTGTGCGCACAACTCCCAAAGAATCAACAGGTGAAACACCCTTTAGCCTGGTCTACGGAACCGAGGCAGTAGCACCTGTCGAAATCGCCGTCTCTTCATACAGAACGACGCATTTCGACCCCCAAGCCAATGAGAAAGAAAGACGCCTTGACCTTAAATTAGCAGACGAACAGAGATGGAAATCAGAACAAGTTCAAGCAAAGATGCGCTTAGCCACATCCAGATACTACAACAGAAAGGTCAAGGCGCGACAATTTCACGTGGGAGAAATGGTTTGGAGAAGAAACGAATTCTCACACTTGGACCAGATCAACAAGATGTCCCCCAAATGGGAAGGCCCTTACAAAATAGTTGCGGTTCCATACATTAACGCTTACCGCATCCAAGATGGGGACGGGAACGAATTGCCCAACACTTTCAGTGGGGGACACCTGAAGAAGTTCCACCCATAAAACTAAAAGCTGTCGTATCAAGCTCTTTAGTATTCAGTACTCCAAAAGAAGGAGATATGTAACTCCATACTTACGCATCAAATGAAACTATGTCTAACAAACTTCATATCTCTTGTAGGCACACTATTAACTCACATACATCGCCTAAGCTTGCAACTAAGGCATCAAAACAACAACAGTAACAACAAGCCAACATATACAAGGCTCATCACTTCACACCAAAACAAAGGACGCCCGACGCATACAAGGAATCGAAGCATCTTCACCATTGCAAAAGTCGGGGGAAAAGCAGATCATTGAGAATCCTACCTCGCAAACAAATGCAAGTGTCGGACATATTAACCTATCCACACTTCGCCATCATACAAGGATGTGAACGCACTAATCTATTCACATCCTTGCAAAAGTCGGGGAATAAGCGGATCATTGGGAATCCTCCCTCGCAAACAAATGCAAGTGTCGGACGTACTAACCTATCCACACTTCGCCATCATACAAGGATGTGAACGTACTAATCTATTCACATCCTTGCAAAAGTCGGGGAATAAGTGGATCATTGGGAATCCTCCCTCGCAAACAAATGCAAGTGTCGGACGAACTAATCTATCCACACTTCGCTAGCATACAAGGATGTGAACGCACTAATCTATTCACATCCTTGCCAAACAAGGGGGATGAGAGGATCATTAGGAATCCTCCCTCACGAACAAATGCAAGGGTCGGACGTACTAACCTACCCGCACTCTACTACCCTATGTTATAATTAAGACAACAAGGAGATATTCAGATATCACATCTATCTAATGCATTCATGTCAAGCATATATATATATAAAACCGAACAGGTCTACGATAGCAAGTTCGAACATCAAAACGACAGGCAGGCTCTAAACAAGTCCTTCACCAAATCACTACGCGTGCAAAGGAACAAAACAAACATACAAAGAGTTCATATGGACCTAGTCGAGGAGATGGCGCACATCAACATCACAGTCATCAGTAGCAAAGGGATCACAGGCAGGAGTGTCACCAAAGATATCTGCGTCCCGCTCAAAGCTGAACATCGGCTCACCATCCGCACTAATGGTATCCTCCACCTGAAGAGTGGAAGCCCCCCCCAAATCACTCAAACCAATAACACCAGGAGAATCCAACTTCTCAAATGGAAAATGGGGGGCAAGGCGATGCATCAGGGGAACGAAGTCATCCAGAAACTCCTTCTTCAAAGATCCAAAACTCGCCTGCACGGCAGAAAGGAAAGGCTCACTCTGAGGGTACCGCTTAAAAGCGCCGGCCTTGCCTTCCGATATGCCGTCCTCCCTCGCCCTTTGCAACTCAACAGTTCGCACCCCCTCCCGAAGCGCCATCCGACTTCTCACAGCAGACAGCTGATCTTGGATCTCGGCAACGCGAGACTGACTCGAGGCAAGCGCTTCAGATAGTATGAGAAGCTCACCGGCATGGCCTTGCGCATCCTCAGTCAAAGAGACTTGCTCTTTAACCAACTCCTCATGGCTCTCCAGAAGCTGATCCTTCTCATCGGATAGCTCGATGACAAAAGATGATAAGTTCGCAATATCAGCATTAACCTGCGTCAAAAATAGTATAATCATCAAAACACGTGCAACAATGATTGAATCAACCTCGAAAGGAATAAACATTCACCGGAGCAAAGACACCAATGTTCTCCTCTACAAAGGCACGCGCACTTGCAGAGTTCGGGGGGCACTCCTTCCGATCAGCAGGAGGAACAGATCTCTGCACCACCCGAACGCCAACTTCAGGAATGCTCAAGGAAGCATCCTTAGGAAAGCGAAGGCGCGTACCCGAGTAAGGCACCCACACACCATCAGTAACATCACGTTCAAAACGACGAACAAGATCACTTCGACGAAGCGAAGGAAGTGGTGGGATACCTGCGAAGCACAAACATAAGCAATCATACAAGCAAAGTATGCTAAGTACATAAAAAGAGATTTCACAAACCAGATACAGGGAGAATCTCCTCTTCCATCACATGCACCGGCTCAGCAACAGGAGGGACGCGTTCACCAACATGTTTCCGCTTGTCACGCGAAGACATACGTGAACCAGGAAGGACCTCGTCCGCCGTCCCATGCCTCGGCCCGGGGGCAGAAGGGACGCGCTCACCAACTTGCTTCCTCTTATCGCGAGAAGGCAAAACAGACGTCCCCTCAACTCTTGAGCGCTTGGGATCGCCCGAGGCACGTGCCGCAGCATCGGTCCTCTTGGTGGAAGGACGCCGGGAAGAATCAGCAACGGGCTCCGCCCGCTCCCTCTCAGTAGACACGCGACCTACAAACAGGGAAAAGAAAATATTGGAACCACAAACACAATATAGCCAAGTACGATAAGAAGGAAGAAGTATTTTACCCATAGGCCCCTTTCCTCTCCCATGACGAGACCTGTCAGCAGGGGCTGGAGCAGCAACAGGGAGCCCTCGCGCAGCATCAGTCTGCAAGGCCGGCTGCTTGTTAAGAAACCAACCTACAGGATAACATAAGACAGGGTTATAAAAATTCGAAAGCATACCAAGACACCCGGGGAAGAAGATACGATGATGCCTGCGGCAAGCAACTCCTCTTCAGAACCCCGAGTCAAAGGGACTATAACCCCCGCCTGATTGTCGCGAAAGATCTCGCGAAAGGCTTTCTCATCCTGGGGGGTATACTCGGACAAGGAAGGAACAGGGTCGCGCTCCAAAACGTGACATGTCTCCCACTTGGTCCCGACGTCGCTCACAAAGAAGTAGTGATTTTGCCATTCCTGCGAGCGAGGATAAGGAGTGGCAAACCGCCCGCTCGGCTTCCACTTGGCGCCCCCAAGATCAAACGAGGAAAGGCAAGGCCACCGACTGCAGAAGGTGGACAACCCCGATTTGTCTCGTCGCTCCAGACGGTAAAAGGTCCGGAAGAGAATCAAGGAATAAGCCCACGAGTGTTCGTGACACTGAATGCGAAAACAGGTCCACGCATGAAGAGCAGCAGGGGAGAGGTTAAGGGGCGAGATACGGAAATAACGACACAAGCGGACAAGATCCTTGCAGTAAGGGAAACGCAAACCCTCCTCTATCTGCCCAGTGTACACTACATCTAAGTCCGCAGGAAGGACAGTAACTGAGCCAACCTCGACTTCTTTGCATACGTCAAAGGGGAAATATGCTTCAGAAATAGGACAGACCCCTGACTTATCCACACTCTCCACAAACTCCTCTGTCGTGATGCGGTTAGGAGGATAGGTCTGAGTCATCGCGATGGCTTCGTGGCTGACACCTGTCCCGGGAAAATCGAGTCGAAGTAAAAGGGGAGTGTCCTCGCTTATCGCCAAACCATCACAAGAAAAGTAATATGTGCAAAGAAGGGAATCGGGAGACTCACTCATGTCAGCAGTTCGAGAGTGACAATTTCTGAGAATATCCTAAGTATCAGAATCGGACGCCTGCAAGCTCGTCTACCAAGCCCTGCAAAAAACATACACCAACTCGATCAAAAACCAAAGCGACACATCAACCACACTCATCGAAATCCTTTACAAGGACATTCAACCCAACGGACCGACTGTCCGCCTGCAAACAGCTAGGGACCCTCCCGCTCGGGAGTCAAAAATCCTTACGCTCATCAAAGGCCTAGGCCACCTACTAATCAAATTTTCATACATTTGTGCAATGTGTCACAGGTATTCAAGCGCTCTACAAAGCGGCAAGTTCAAAAGCTAAAGGAATCAAAGGCATACAAAGTTGGTCATAATTACCAAAATGCCATCCAACTACCTCATAATCAAAATTCATCCTTGGAATGATACAAGGCGCCGGGGGCACATACGAGCAGCTCAAATGCACTCAAACAAGCCCCTTACATGCCATAGAGGGATTTACCCCTCCCCGAACAACCCGAAAAACATTCGGGTCAACTAAGCCACTAACGAAGGCAAACTACCAAGCATTCACCTAAGCTCCGGGGGCATGGCAATCCACTCACAAACAATCAAGGGGGGCTCTATCACAATGGGAAACATCATTTCAAGTTATCCATATCAAGAAACAAGGGGTCAAGCATTCCGCTCGAAAAACTCCGATTTCGAACACCCGCGATTTCCCATCGGTTGATCGAAACCTGGGGGCCACTTCACAAAGCCCTATATGCTCAATTAACTTCAAGAAAAGGGAGTGGTGGACGTTACCAATCGATGCTCGACGAAAAGGACTCGAAATCGGATCGAATCGAGCCAAAAATCGAGCCGCCAAGGTTGCAGCCGCCGCCGCCGATGCTGCCGTCCCCGCCGCCTGCCGCCGCCTCCTCGCCGCCGCTGCGCCGCCTTGCTGTCGCCGGTGGTGCTCCTGGTGGTGGCTGGCCGGAATGTGGTCTCCCTTGCACCCTAGAGTGAGTTCCTAAAATTCCCACCTTAGCTCCTCCAAAACTATCACCATAGCCAATTCAAAAGTTGATAGTTTTATAAACTATCATGGAGGAGAAGGGACTACACAACATGGTAAGTACCATACATCAAGGAGGTATATCCCTATCTACCATTCATTTTTTGAAGTTGTTGATGGCTTGGGTTTTTAACTATCAAATGACTTGGATAATTTTAACTAAGTCATTTCAAATACCCTCAACTTTTTGAAAACGTTGAGAACATGATTTTCTCGTATTAGGGCCGTTGCATATAATTTTCCAAAACTCGGCCCTATGTCATTCGCTCAAAACCGTCGTCTCGCCGTCAAGACGACCGTCTCGGACGACGAGCTCCCAAAAACTATCGCACTACGCGAAAAACATTTTTTCAAGACTTGCATGATTTATTATCACTTTGATGCACTTAGTCGTGTCATGAACGTTCCGTATTTGTTAGCTCATCGTACGAGCTTGGAAAATTTCATACGTGCTCGCTCCTTAATTCTCCAAACAATCATACGTTTCATCTTATTCGTAGTCTATTGTGCTACTAACCCTTCAACGCAGCTATCAAGCGTGACCCTCTCAAAAGCTAAGGCAAGGAATTCGTCGGAGCCCCGCGCATCCACCTTCGGTAGGTCAAAACTCAAGGTGAGCGAACGGCCCGAATCACACATATTCCCTATCTTATAATAGAGTTAAACAAAGGTCAAGCCATTGTTTAACTCGGGGGCAAGTGATAGACATACGCGTGATTCGGGCTCGGTTTTAATTATTCGGACCTCATAATCGCACGAGGCCCTTAGCGAAGCCCGATTTCAAGCTAACCGGGGTAAACCGGGCAAGTCGCGAACTTGCCCGGTGCCCCGGGAGGCTTACCCGGAAAATTCCGGGTAAGCTAAGCTTACCCAGAATTTCCGGGTAAACTTAGCTTACCCGGAAATTCCGGGTAAGCCCCAGCTTACCCGGAATTTCCGGGTAAGCTAAGCTTACCCGGAATTCCGGGTAAGCTTGGCTTACCCGGAATCTCCGGGTAAGCCGAAGCTTACCCGGAATTCCGGGTAAGCCTAGGCTTACCCGGAATTCCGGGTAAGTCCCACACCCGGGGGGTGTCGCGCACACCCCCCATTTTCTCTCGGATACGTACGGAGACCCGATTTTTACACTAACTCCTATGTGCCCGAGACCTTTATTTTAGCGGCGCGCTCGTCCCGTTTATGACAGCCGCCTGAGACGCACGTCAGAGCCCCTTTTCCCAAAGCTTACCTACGCATCCCGGTTCACATTTCCACATTGAACCGGGTCAAAACCGGTTTACGGTCCAAGATGGCCTATAAATAGCCACCTTGGGGGTAAACAATTTGAACTCATTTTCCAAATTCACTTTGGGCAAACTTCGGAAAAGCTCTGACTTCTCTCTAAAAATCCTCTCTTTCTCTCTCTAGAAAAACACTGATGTTGAGCGTCGGAGTGAGCACGCCAAGCACCCCCCCCCCCCCTCTCCACGGGGACTGCTTGGTAAACGCTCTTCTGCAGGTGCCGGCGGACATCCCGTTAGAGATTCAGAGAGGCTTACCATCTCCTGGAAGACAGAGCTAAAGCCCGCGCACGACCTTAGAAGGCGGATTCAGCTTACACATAACCCGAAGACCCCGACCAGTTATCCAGCGGACAGTCCGCAATAACTCGGTCGAAACAATTCTTACCAAATTTTAGAAATCAAGATATATATATATCAATTTAAATATTAGATATGACTACTAGAAAGAAATGTGTATTCGAATAAATTATTTTTGCACTATGTACAAGTAACTTGAAATATATATGATTCATTATGCATACCAAATTTTAGAAACCAAGATATGTATATATCAATTTAAATTTAAGGTTCAATATTTCTATAGGTTTAATTATAATCATTTTTAAACTTAGATCTACCATCCTTATTAAGTTTTAGAAATTATTTAAAAAATACACCTAATTTAACATGTAAACATAAATAATTAAATTAAACAAAGTGTGTGTGAGGGTTGATGCTGATAACGAGGAATGGAAATCAAAGAATTCAGTCCGTGGATTCTTACTTTCCAAGCATGTAATATTTTTACGACTTAGCATTTTATTTTTTAACCAAAATTATCAAGTTTGAGTTTTATAAGAAGAAAAAAAATTGATGATTAACATTTTACCAAGTACAAGTTAGTTAATACAAAATGAGAATATTATTAATCCATTACGAACAAACATTATTTTAATAATTGATGCAATTTAAATTTTTCAAGTGTCTAAGGTTTTAATTACAGTAATCAGTTTAAAATCGCATTTTCTTTGATCGGATTTGACTCTCGAACTCCCAGAAGTGATCGAAGACATCAATATGAAGTAGGGAGCGAAAATCGCAGTTCGTGGTGGATAGATTTTATTTAAATTAAACTTGATAAACCCTAATTGAGATGAGAAAGAAGAAATGGAACTGGTTCTATTTCTTTATTGTAGAAGGGTATTTTTTCTTTTCAAGCGTCAAAACTGGTCATTTGCAACGCACGTGACCTTTCCGACAAAAATTAACAAAATAAAATTAACGGAAACAACTAAATTATTTTAAGTACTAATTTATTTTGGAGAGTTAACTCACGTGTTAATTCGGTTATAATTTTTATATAAAGAAAAAAAAAACAATATGCAATGGCCCAACTATTGCGGTGAGTGTATCTGATGTGACAGATAGTATACAAAATTGGAAACCCAGCTGGCAACTGATGAGCCCATGACTCTCCCATGGCTTAGCCAGATAGGACCAATCTTGGTAGCCCGAACCGGTCAGAATCTGACCTCTGAACCAGACAGAGACCGGACCACCGAACCAGCAGACTCGGATGATCATGATATCTCTGTCTCTCTCACTACAGTCTGTGTCTGTCTCTCTGTCTTGATTGGCTCTTGCGTTGGTCATGAAGATAAAGCGAACAAACACCATTACTTGCTACCTTCCAAAACCAACGTCTCTCTTTGTCTCTCCGATCCATTATTTTTATTCACCCACACCCGATCTTGCTAGTGCCACTCCGTTTAGTGTTGGCGATTGGTGTGGGATTGGATCGACCGTGAAAGTATATTGTATACGCATATAAAATATGAACAAACTTTGTTTGAATATATGGACTATATTACACATGATTTCATCACGGTATGATTCATGTTTTTACAAATTTTAATAATTTTACGAAACCGTGTTTTTAAAATAAGTGGGGTTTTTTATTCGGAGTTATTGTATATTTGTATCTAAAAAGTAAATAGAAGTGTCATTAGCGGAGTAGTCCAATTTGAGCGTTTTGCATGACTTATTTTTCTTGACAATGTGCATTTAATGTAAAAAAATTGCAAACACAACTCAAAGACTTTTTTTTTTTTCCAGAAACTCAAATAATTTAAAGGGTTAAGAATCTAAAAACTGTCAATGTTTGCTTTATATGTCAGTTTGATCTCTCGGGATTAAATTGTTAATATTTATAGTCTCAAATTTCATTTTTATTGCAATTTGATTTTCCGTTAGATTTTATGGTTAATTTTGACAGAATGACATGAAAAAATATTGTCCGTTTTTTGATTTATCTCGTACACACGTGCAATTTCATTTACACATAAAAAAGACGAATATACCCATATTTTCAATTTGACCCGCAAATCTGAAAAAAAAAAAAAAAAAAAATCCGCACGTGACCAGCACGTGAGCACATTTTGTCCAACTTAATCCCAAAATTTGACAGAGAAACCAAATAACAACAAATACGAAACTTGGGACAGACAATTTCGTCCTCAAACACCAAACCGAAACATGATGCAAACTTGAGATAGTTTTTAAGTTATTAACCCTAACTTAAAAGGTCAATTTGCTACTTTTATTTTACTACAAATATATAGACTTTACTAAATAAGCTCTGAATACATGGAATCCTCGTAAATACAAGTAACGAATAGAGACAAAATATATCACCTTGAACATGGAAATTGGTGTTATTAGTATTTTAGTAGTCTTTTTTACTTTTCTAATTTATCCGATTGTTCTTACACGCAGGGCCGGCCCAAGGCAAATCGAGGCCTAAAGCCGCATCTCGAATTGGGGTCTAATTTTTTTTTGGCTAAATATGAAAAATAAATAAATTGACTAGTAGTACATTTTTATTTAAAATCTATTATTCAAACTTTCATAGAAGCAAAATCATTATGAAATTTTTATATTCGATTTTTTTTAAAAAAAAATTACGTTTTCAATCTATAATATAAATAATCAATTTGCAAAGTGGAAAGAATTATAAGTATAAAGATCATATAATAATATTGACAATGGAGTGAGCCAATAATTTATAAGAAGAATAATTAAAAGAGAATAAAAAATTAAAATGTATAAATGCTATCATGTTGTAAGATTTTACGTTATTTTAAATTAATACTATCATTAATTAATTAGATGAGTTTATTGTTTAATTATTTAGGTGCTTGATTAAAAATGTTTCCAATAATTTATTTATATATATTAGCATAGAATATATATTTAACCATTTCAATATAGAATTTGGAAATTACAAAAAATGTCATAGCCAACATTAATGATTATTAATTTATGAGTAATCTTTATTTTATTTCTTCATTGCAACATTAAATGTTATAGAGGTCTTTTTGTTTGTCATCATTATTAGCCCACTATTGAAAGGAAAATGCTACAAATTCCGAGAATTGAGTCCGACAAGTTCCGACTTGTGAGTGCTTAAAAGTCTGCCCAAACAGTTGGCAAAAATTACATCTAATACCCTTGTCTCTATGTCAGATGTTTCTCGGAACTTAACTATCGGATCGTCTATCAAAGCTCCTATTGAAATACCTATGAATCTGAGGCCAACATTAACGATTTTAATTTATTGCGTAATCGTTATTTCATTAATTCATTACAGCCTTAATTATTATTTTTTTATCTAGGCCCACTATTGAAATACCTATGAATATGAGGCCCTCAATTAGTGGAGGCCTAAAACCCTAGTTTTAGTTGCCTTACCCTTGGGCCGGCCCTGCTTACATGCAGGTGAATATTGGTTTTACTTTAATGTCCTATCATTCACAAAAAATAATAATTTTGAGTAACATTCACGATATTTTATTTCGGGGCAAAGGAGAGTGGAAGAATAAAAAAATGGTAGATGGAGTGGAAGAATAAAAAAGAGAGTGGACGTAGAAAACACTGTAAATTATAATTAACCAATAATAATAGGCTGTTAATGTGTTTACACTTTACATTGACAGGAACCAAGATATGTATGTATTGACTGTTCATAAATCTGATCGAAAAATAAATTTTAAACAGCATGAATATTATGTATCTGAATGTATTTAAAACTAATAGATATTCTTTTAAATAGAAAATATATATATATATATATATATATATATATATATATATATATATATATATATATATATATATATATATTATCCGATCGGGGGATTTTTGCACGCTATTCAAGTCCGTGCCACGTCAGTGGTTCTCTGAAGCCGCTCAAATGGCTATCACTTTATCCTCAAACTCCGGGGAAAGCTTCTATCACCTGCTTCAAACCTCATGGTAAGATCCCCTACTCACCAAATCAGAAGGCATCTATATTCTGATTTTCATTTAAAAAATAAAAGAAAACTTATTCTGAATCTCTGATTCTTCCTATTCTTAAACTTCAAAAGTCTTTTTTTTTTCTTAATAATCATTATCCTCATTTTCTTTTTACCCATGACCAAATATTATAAAATTAATTTAATGTGCTCTATAAAATATATAGGTGTATTTGTTTACTTTTTATTACTATCGCTTTTATAAATTTGACAATTGCAAGTTAGGACTTATAAATTTCTTTATGGTATTCTAATTAACGAATTATTTTATATATTTGTACGTGAGAGTAGACGTGATTTTTTTTGTGTGTAAATGATATGAAGAGTTTCACAATAACATGTGATACTGTATACTTATAAATTATGTATAATATAGTCACATATTAATAAAAATAAGATGTGCAATTTTAATATATTCATTTAAAATATTTCCCACACAAACCATAAGTTAATAACTATTTTATCGGAATTTTAATTTTTAAAATTTTACATAAATGATTATTTATGTTAAAATATCTATCAATTTGCATTTTGTGCGGAAAATTGATTTAAATTAATAATTAATATATATTTAGAGAATTTATGAGTTTTTTTATTAATTTATTATATTAATATATATATATATATATATATATATAATGTTATTATATGTTTTTAGAAAGATATTAACACTTGTTTTCACATAAAAAATCAGTTCATAAATCAAAGTATCATTTAAAGATTATACCTCCTTAATTACATTAAATTAATAAAGTTACAAATATGATAATAAAAATAATATATATACTAAAATAAAATAATCCTAATTAATAATGTAAAATTTTATCGTGTATTCAAAAGTTTAGAATTATCGGTTATATATATTAGTGATACATTATCTAAAAATTATGTTAATAAAGTCTAATTAATAATAAATTTCAAAATTATATATAATGTTTCATCATGTGTTTTCATCTAATTTTATTAGTCATAATTATATTTTTATTTAGATAGTTCTTATTTACTTACTTTTAAGAAAATATATTGGGTTAATTATCAAACTGCTAGTCCATGTTTTGTCCGCTAACAAATTGCTAGCTCACGTTTTTTTTTTTCCGGACAAATAACTAGCTCAAGTTTCTCCATGTGAACAAAAAACTATATCTACTTTTATGTTATTTTTGACGTAATTGGTACGTGCACTACACATGATTATACGAAATGACCAAAATACTCTCAACCATCATCTTCTAATATTGCTGACCCAACCTCTGGAATAGAAACATGAGTAGAGACTTTTATTAATCTTCTTCAACCTCTTGCAATGTTAAAACTTGCTTCATATTTAAAACTAATATGGATAAAAAAATGAAACTATCTTCAAATGAAACTAATATTATTTAATTATGTGCCGTGTAAGTGCCGATTCCGTAAAAAATTGACGGAAAAGTAAATGAATCTAATTATTTGTTCACTTAGGAAACACGAGTTAGCTATATTTTCGAAAAGAAATATGAGTTAGCAATTTATACATGGACTGAAACGTAAACTAACACTTTGATAATTAACCCAATAAATTTGCTAACACGCAAGTTAATTATTATTACTAATAATTAAAGTCAAAATAAACAAACTAGTCCTCCATGACAACAGTATGAACTTTCCAGTGAAGGTGCATGATTCTTGGTGGTTGTGTACACACCAAATCATTGCCCCTCGATTACCTCAAAAACAAAGAAAAGACAAAGCTGTAATTATCGTAGTTAATGAGGGGCATCGTAGAGAAAGAGAATCGAATCCCGACAAAGATGCGTCAGGAATACGCGCCGGACATCTTCGTATTCCTTCACGGTCCCGTTTCACGTTCTCCTCGCCGTCCCCACCCACTCAGCTTTTGTACTACTTACTTAAACTCTCACTCCATCTACATCTCTCACCGTCCACTTCATTTTTCCTCGGATCTAACGGCTGTCATTACTTGATCGAACGTAATTGCCTGCACGAGGCAACAGCTAGCTAGCCTTTTCTTCACCCTAATGGATGAGTTCGAAAATTCACTACACTCCTTATCTGTTGTGTCTTGTTACAAGTATGTCCTTGAACTTTTTTGGGCCAGAAATGTCCTTGAACTTTTGAATCAACTTATTTTGCCCTCTAATGACCTTGCTCTGTTGAGATTTTCTTGCTCTGTTGAGATTTTCTAATATGCTTCATAACTACTATGTTTGAGTTTTTTTTTACTATTAAGGAATACATAATTATAACATATTTAAAATTTTAAAAGTAGGAATGAGCAAAAAAAAAAAAAAAAACGGTTCGGCAGATTATTTAGAACTGGTCCACTAGACTGGTTCTAAATAGACCACTTCTGTGAGGGGAGAATCGGACCAAGAACCGATAGTATACTTCTAAAAAAATTCGATTTTTGACTGGACCAGACTGTTTTGTACCGGTTTTGACATGGACCGGTTTGTTTTGGGTTGGTTTTTTTTAAATAGTGTAAATCTGTATTGGAAAACGGGTTGGACCGGGTCTGGACCGAACATGACTGTTTTTTACAGTTCCAGTCCAAAACTGATCCAAGGTTTTTAGTACTATTTCAAATTCGATTTGAACCAGACTGTTAATCATTTTTAGTCCGGTCTGGTGCCCGTCCCTATTTAGAAGTATGGATTTTGTAGCTATATCTAGAATTTTACATCACACCATTGTTAATATCATTTTCTGTATATGGTTCACTTTTATAGTAATAAAAAATGTAAAAAAATGCAATACAAACATGGTACTTATGAAGCATGATAAAAAGAAAGACCCTCCATACAGGGATGGAAAAAGAAAGTAGAGTGAATGAACAATCTTAGTTTTTAGAGGATATATCTTATCAGTTATTTAAGTTTAAAGTAGTAAATTCAGAAGAAAAAAAGATGAGGGGCTATGTTTGCAAATAACTTATATGGATATTTCGTCTCAGTTTGCTTATAAATCACTCATTTGCTCGCGCAGAGCTTCACTCCTTCCGTGCTTCCTTCAACCTCTCCTCCCTCCATACGCAAACACTCTGCGTCCATTTCCTTCCGGCGGTACGGACCCCCGGGAGTATCAGCGGCGATGGCGTTGCTCTCTGAATTTGGGACGGAGATCGTGATTCCCGTTTGCGCGGTCATCGGGATCCTGTTCTCCCTGGTGCAGTGGTTCCTCGTGGCCAAGGTGAAGGTCTCGCCGGAAACGCGCTCCTCTCCTCCCGGCAGCAACAAGAACGGCTACAATGATTACCTCATCGAGGAGGAAGAAGGTGTCAATGAACACGCTCTTGTCGCCAAGTGCGCTGAGATACAGAATGCCATCTCTGAAGGTTCAGACATTTCTCTCTCTTTTTACTTGCTTTACTGAGGTTCAGCTTGATAATAATCAGTAATATGAGCAGCTTAAATTTTGTGACCGACAAAAGGAAAATCTGTCGGTTCATGGGTTGCACAGTGTTCAGCAATCATAGATCTTGGAGAGTAATCGTAAAGGTCAATCCTTTTGCAGGTATACTTAAGAAAAGGAAAGGAAATGAGTTGAATCTGGTGATTAATTACTGTTATTGTGCTTTAAAAGCAACCCTCTGTAGCTAACTAGTTCATGTAACTATTGGTGGCTTCCTGGATCCGGTTTTACTTGGTGAACCAAGTCCATTTTACTAAGAAAAAACCTCAAAAAGAACTATTTGTGGCGGTTCTGAAGCTAAATATGGGCATTCAAAGAATTAGCATTGTTCTTGGTAAGTGTCCAGTGAGCTGTGAGTTAGACATACGTGGTCCTTTCATCGTGAATTATCACATATCTAGTCGGTGGATGCTTTGAATGTAGTCTAGTTTGCAGAAGTGTGTATGTTACTATTCAGCCAAAAAAGTAACTGTTACTAGTTAAAGTTTCAGCTTTTAATCGCATCATTAGGTAGAAAGGATGTTCTGTAGGGATTGGTATGGAAAGGTACTGGTTGCCTTCCTGGATAATTCCTAGGGTTTGTTTGCAAGTTCAAGTATCTTTTATCTGTTGATTTTGATGATAATTTTTTTTTTTATTGATTAGCTTAACCATTTTTTTTTATTTCTTTTCGTAATTTGACTATGGTACATAGATTTAATAACATGAAAACAATATAAAATTCTTAGGACATCCTTGTTAGGTTGCCTTTATATTCAAAAATATTGGTGCGTGGTGGCTTTCTAAAATGTGGTCCTTCTGGGGAAGGCTGTTACCTGGTGCATATTTATCCTCTTGCATTTATTAATGGGAGTTGTCTCTTTCGTCTTGTGTTCATAATGTCTTAATGCACGTGTTGAGACATGTGGTAGGGTGTGGTTTAAGGTATTCGGAATGTGGATTGATTTGTAAGCAAATTCTTTTATATCAAAATATAATATGATTATATATAAAATTTAAAAGTATGTTTTGGTCGTTTATATCTGCGGTTACCTTTTTCATTCGCAACTTTGTAAAATTCTTACACTGGAAACGTGATGTATATCTGTGATGTGAATTGTGATTCTCTTCACAATGAGGCAACAATGTAAAACTGGAATAATTTCTGGTGAATAACGATATCAGAATATAACTGCAATATTTTCAAGACAAACTCTCAGCTAAGAATAAGGCGATTAGCAGTCAAGTTTATATATTTGCAAAAAAGAGAGATAAGAAGTCGAGTTTTTACCATCTTACTGAACCCCTGTGATTGAAAATGTTAAAATCATACTGCTGCATGAACATTGCTACCAACATGACATCCTTTGCAGTAGCAGCTAAATTTAAGTGCTGTTTCAACTGAATTACACAAAAGGATTAAATTTGCTGTTTGTTTGTTTTGTAATGTACAGGTTCGACATCTTTTCTTTTCACGATGTACCAATATGTGGGGGTGTTCATGGTTGCTTTTGCAATCCTGATATTCCTCTTTCTTGGTTCCGTCGAGAGCTTCAGTACCAAGAGCCAACCTTGCACCTATGATCCCTCAAAGACATGCAAGCCCCGTTTGGCAACTGCTGCTTTCAGCACTGCAGCCTTCGTGCTCGGTGCTATAACCTCAGTTATTTCTGGCTTCCTTGGAATGAAAATTGCTACATATGCCAATGCAAGAACAACTCTGGAAGCAAGGAAAGGAGTTGGTAAAGCTTTCATTGTTGCTTTTAGGTCCGGTGCAGTCATGGGCTTTCTCCTTGCTGCTAATGGCCTTTTGGTGCTTTACATTACCATCAATCTGTTCAAGATCTATTACGGTGACGACTGGGAAGGCCTCTTTGAGGCGATTACTGGTTATGGTCTCGGTGGGTCTTCCATGGCTCTATTTGGAAGAGTTGGTGGTGGGATTTACACTAAGGCTGCTGATGTTGGTGCTGATCTTGTTGGGAAAGTTGAAAGAAACATCCCTGAAGATGATCCCAGAAACCCTGCAGTAAGTTCTTTAACAGGACTGACTAAAAATTATATTTTTTAAAAAACTAACCAGCTATGGTGTAATTTTTTACTAAATTTTCTTTCTTCGTTGATGTAGGTTATTGCTGACAATGTTGGTGACAATGTGGGGGATATTGCTGGAATGGGGTCCGACCTTTTTGGGTCATATGCTGAAGCATCATGTGCTGCCCTTGTGGTTGCTTCCATCTCTTCATTTGGAATCGAGCATGATTTCACTGCAATATGTTATCCTCTACTTGTCAGTTCAGTGGGAATCCTTGTTTGCTTGATCACAACCTTATTCGCTACTGACTTTTTCGAAATCAAGGCTGTGAAGGAAATCGAGCCTGCATTGAAGAAGCAGCTCATCATCTCTACTGTTCTAATGACTATTGGTATTGCACTTGTTAGTTGGGTTGCATTGCCATCATCATTCACAATCTTCAACTTTGGGGCACAGAAAGAAGTCAAGAATTGGTAATTTTTCTTAATATGAATATTTCATCATGAGAATAGGTCGGAAAACAATTGGATAATGCTTTCCTTGTTCTGCAGGCAATTGTTCTTATGTGTTGGAGTTGGTCTTTGGGCTGGACTCATCATTGGGTTCGTTACTGAGTACTACACAAGCAATGCATACAGGTAATATAAATTAATTGCATCTCCTTCATGTTTTTGTAATGAGATTTTTCGTTACGAGCAAGGATTGGTGTCTTGCAGCCCTGTCCAGGATGTTGCAGACTCGTGCAGGACTGGAGCTGCCACCAATGTCATCTTCGGCCTTGCCTTGGGCTACAAGTCTGTTATCATCCCCATCTTTGCTATTGCCGTTAGCATCTTTGTTAGTTTCACCTTTGCTGCCATGTACGGAATTGCCATGGCTGCTCTTGGAATGCTGAGCACCATTGCCACTGGATTGGCCATTGATGCTTATGGCCCCATCAGTGACAATGCTGGAGGCATTGCTGAGATGGCGGGTATGAGCCATCGTATTAGGGAAAGAACCGATGCCCTCGATGCTGCTGGAAACACCACTGCTGCCATCGGAAAGGTATAAATGGGATCTGGGTCCGTCTCCTCTAAGTGAAGAGTGAAAAATGAAAAAAGTTACTTTTTTTTTGCAAAAAAAGTTTCTTTTTTTAGGATAAGGATTCCATTCTTTCAAAAAGTTTCACAATTTAGCTTAGTTATTTTCTCTGCTAACTGAAAACTCAACTAAGGATCTGGGTCTGTCTGCTCTAAGTGAAGAGTGAAAAAAGTGACCTTTTTTTGCAAAAAAATGTTTCTTTTTTCAGGAAAAGGATTCCATTCTTTCAAAAAGTTTCACAATTTAGCTTAGTTATTTTCTTTGCTAACTGAAAACTCAACTAAGGATCTGGGTCTGTCTCCTCTAAGTGAAGAGTGAAAAAAGTTACCTTTTTTTTGCAAAAAAAAGTTTCTTTTTTCAAGAAAAGGATTCCATCATTTCACAAAGTTTCACAATTTAGCTAAGTTATTTTCCTTGCTTACTGAAAACTCAACTAAACCTAGTACTTGGTCTTGTGATTAAGGGATTCGCCATCGGATCAGCTGCCCTTGTGTCTCTGGCCCTGTTCGGTGCCTTTGTGAGCCGTGCAGCAATCTCAACCGTCGATGTCCTGACTCCTAAAGTCTTCATCGGTCTGTTAGTCGGTGCTATGCTCCCTTACTGGTTCTCTGCCATGACCATGAAGAGTGTGGGAAGTGCAGCACTCAAGATGGTGGAGGAGGTCAGGAGGCAATTCAACACTATCCCTGGCCTCATGGAGGGCCTTGCCAAGCCTGACTATGCCACCTGTGTCAAGATCTCCACAGATGCTTCCATCAAGGAAATGATTCCACCTGGCGCCCTCGTCATGCTGACTCCTCTCATTGTCGGGACATTCTTCGGTGTAGAAACCCTCTCTGGTGTTCTTGCTGGATCCCTTGTTTCCGGTGTTCAGGTAAAAACATAAAATCTTTTCAAGCATCATTGTCTTTTCTAAAATGGTTGGAAGTTGAAAAAATGGTTCTTTATCAACTGATTCATCAATGGTATGTGTGACAGATCGCAATATCTGCATCGAACACTGGTGGTGCATGGGACAATGCAAAGAAGTATATTGAGGTAAGAACAAAATGTGAAATTTAGAGTGAATTCTAGCAAAAAAGAGGACAATCTTAGGAGCAATGTGAAAAAAGTTGCCTTTTTTAATGAAGATATGAGTAGCAAACTTAATTTAACACATCATTTTGCAGGCTGGAGCTTCGGAACATGCTCGGTCTCTCGGGCCAAAGGGTTCGGATCCACACAAGGCAGCGGTGATTGGAGACACGATCGGTGACCCTCTCAAGGACACTTCTGGACCTTCACTCAACATCCTCATCAAGCTCATGGCAGTCGAGTCGCTTGTCTTTGCGCCTTTCTTTGCCACCCATGGCGGAATCCTCTTCAAGATCTTCAGTTAAATCGGCTAGGAATTGCAAGATCAAAGTTCTTCTCTTTGTTGTTCTCTATGGTGTAGCGTTCTTCTGTAGTTTAGCAGCAAACTGTGATTTTTGGTGGTTCCATTATGAATGATGATGATGGTGAAAGGTAAACAATGGCGGGAATGGTAGTAGAAGAGGCTGAACTCTTAGTGAGATTCCTGATTACATGTACTACGAACCTATTTTTGGAGAAAGGGGAGCCTTTTTGGTTCTTTTTAGTGTTTCTTGTGTTGCAGGTTTGATGGGGTTCTTAAATTGTGGTTTCAAATTATATCAAACTGCACTTTAATCCTTAACATATAACAACTGGTTAACAACCTTAAATTGTTTGAAGTTTGCCAAATGTTAAAATTTGGTGCCTGAAGTTTGAAATGTTAAAATTGACAATTTTAAATTTTATTTTTGTTGACATTTTGTCTCCGTACATTTTGTCTCCGTGCGTATTTTTCACTCCAATCATTTTTATTGTATTTATTATTTTCCACTCCAATCATTTTTATCATTCCACAAATTAATACATCACTTTTTACTTTATCAAAGTCGTTAAATTTTCCTCGAAAACTTTTTTTTTTTTTGCTCTCTGAAAACTTGAACATTTAAAAGAAAAGGTTTCTAACAAGAGTGTTGTGAAGCAATTTGCAAGGACAACAGATCGGAATATATTTGTACGGATGCGGCTAGTCATTTAATTTTAACGTCAGACACTAAATTTCAACATCGATAAAACTTTAGAAAGTTTATTTTAGAAAGTTTATAAGCTCGTAACCAATAACAAATTCCCAAAATGTTTGTTCCACTAGGTTTGTTCAAGTGGCTAATCTTGAGCACTGAAGATGCTCAATGCACAAAATACATCAGATATATTACTCTATAAAACAAGTTATGAGGGGGAAAAGGTTACTTTCAGCTTCAGATAGACCCAAAATTTGCCCCCAAAGTTTAGGAAAGTGCCAAAAGGGAACCGACTCAATAGCTTATGGTTAAATGAAGCTGAATCTATCTACCAATAAAATACAATTCTAGGAGAGACTCCATTTGTCAACTCTACAGTACCTATTCTGCTTGGAAATTTCTCCTAACCATCTTCACTACCTTCTTCTTCTTCTGTCTGTCTGTTTGGCTTTTACCTTCTCCTTTTCCATCTCTAAAGGGAATTGTACCTGAATGAGCAGGTTTACTCTGTTTTCACAGTAGCTTGGAACACAATCCTTCTATCATTCATTACAACTATAATGGAAGGCAGTGACTTTATTGATGAAACAGAGGAAAGCCCATTTTCCTTGCAGAATCAAGAAGATGTCTTGGGCATGGATCACTGCTTTGCTTCTTCTAAGCAGGGTTGTAATGGAGAAAGCAGTTCAAGGTCAGAGGCAGAGCAGAGTGGTAAAACAGAGCATATGACTTTGGTTTCTATGGAGGAACATAAAAGCTTGGTGAGGAACAGGAACAATGGCAGGTTTAGGAAACGCGATCTCGGAGAGATTCAGACACGGTTGATGGTTCTCGAGGAAGAACGGACTGCGATGAAGAAGGCGTTGTTTGAGGGTGTAAATGAGAGGAAGAGGTTGATAGATGAAGTGTATGAGCAGTTTCAGCAAATTGACACTTCTCTTCTTTCTGCTTCTGTCACTGCTTGTTCTCCAAAGGTATAATATGCTCTTTGCCTTTTTGCAGAGTTTCTACAAAGCATGAAACTTTGATTGAAAGTGAAAAAAGAAACATTTTTTCATTCTGGGGTGAAATAGTCAGTCTAGTGTTCTTGAACTGAAAAAAGGTTTCATTTTTCTTGAACTGAAAAAAGGTTTCATTTTCGGGTGATGCTAGAGCATGTGAAAAAAACTGTGAAAAATTCATAGAAAGCACTTCAGATCCACATGGCAATACCTAACAACATTCTCTTTCCATTTTGTGAACAATCATCATTTGACATGTGTTACCTGACAACTTTCTATGGATTTTTCACTACAAATTTCACACTTTAAGGATTTACCCTTCATTTTCACAGTAAAATCACTCTCAATTTCCGTAGTTTTCTGAAATGGTAGTTTGATTATGGTTAAACAGGAAAGAGAACGCGGAAGAACAACGATTGGTCTGTCGGAAATTCTTGGCCAGACTTCGAATCCATTGATTCTGAGGAAAGAACGACGAGCGGCGACGGTTAAGTGTTGTAGGAACTTGTAGAAGATTGTTATGTTTGGTGATTTGTTAGACCTGCCTTATTTTATTTGAATATAAAAACTTAGCGTTAAAGTATAGTAAGGTTATTCACTTTTGAAACTATGATTGTTTAGTTCAAATATGCGTTTATTAATTACCATTGCGATGAATGTCCAAAATACATTATCTATATTTAATTTCTATAACGTCTTCGTCTTTGTGTTTTTCTTATATTCATCGTTTTATTAATCAAATTCAAGTTTTACATAAAAAAAACTACATTATTTAAAGAAAAAAATTCAGTAGAATATCGTGTCCGAATTTGAACCTTCAGTAACTGCTAGTGTTCAAATTGCAGCTGCTGCTAAGTTCAATTGAATCCAACAAAGTTTGAACTGAAAAAGTTAAAAAACTTAATAAATTTGACTACAACAAAAAAAGTACGGTAATTATAAAATTGCAACTAAACAAAAATAAAAATACCTAAAATTACAAAAATTTATCAGATTCTAATTTATCATACCTTATTTTCTTAAGTTCCTAAAATTCAATCGATATTTTATAAGTACCAATTGGCAAGCCATATTTTCTCATGTACTTAAAATTAAAATATCACTTAGCAAACCTAACAAACAAAAAAATAGAGATGGAGGATGCATTTGACAAAATTTTAATATTTCTGTCGGACCTAAAATCTGTCCTAAGGCGATTACGTTTTTAAAACGTGCAATTTTGAAAGAGTCGCCACTAGTTAATTAAGGCTAACTAGAATCCTAAATCACCTAAGCGAATAATGAATTAAACACCTAGGTATAAAATTGGTCTACGATCAGAAATTCGAGTTCGGGGGTTCTATTACGAATTAAAAAAATATATAATTTTTAATTACGTCATTTCGATACTCAATTCACCTAATTTGCTGTTTTTCAAAAGAACTCAAAACGAATTACAATTACATAATATTATTAAACACCACTATACAAATCAACGTCAAAACAAATCAATTATTAATTAAGTACACAAAAATAATATGCATAACTAACTACAAGGCCAAATAATACAATTTGAACAGAACACCATCTCGATCTTGTTAGTGCCAAATAACATATCTATTATACTAGACACATATGCAATAATAAAATTATATTATATAAAGAAGAAAACTCTACCTTCTCCTCTCTTCAAATTAGGGAAGAGGTAGTCAGCGACTCCTGTTTGACAAGGACTGAGTGAGGCCACGGTGGCGTTGCGGCGGAAGGACAGCCGTGGATGGATACCGGAGCAGTGTAACGATTCCGGCGAAGGAGAGATCGAGATGTAGGGCTGGGCATGGTTCGGTTTTTGGCCGAACCGGTTCAGAACCGAACCGGAACCAGATTTTAGGTTCAGTTGGTTTTCTGTACCAGGTAAGAACCGAACCAGATTTTAGGTTCTAGAACCGAACCATAGGAGAACCGGTTTTGAACCGGTTCGAACCGGTTTTGAACCTTTTTTCTTTTTTTTTACTAAAATTCAAAATATACACTTTTTTTTTTACTAAAATTCAAAATATACGGCCAATATAGAAATATTCCTAAGTTAAGTTTCGAGTTCAAAACTAAACTCAATTAACTATAGAACTGATATGAGCTAACATAATATATAATAACTATATATAAGTAAATAAATCTGCTACGACCACCTATATATCCAATATGAACCAAACCCAAATAGTGAAGGATCTACCATATGGGTGTAAACGATTCAAGCTACTCATGAGCTTCTCGAGATCGGTTTGGTCGATATTCAAATTCGACTCGCTAAATTTCGAGTCGAGTTGAAATTTTTTTGATACCGGGTCGAGTTCGAGTTCACTTGTACTCGACTCGAGAGGCTCGCGAGCCTAATCGAGCTTTTTTGTTTTGCATATTCGAGTCGAGTTCGAGTTTGAATTTTTCGAGTTTTACGTAATAATATTGAGTCGAGGAAGAGCTCGACCTCGAGCTAAGATGCACCATTTATTATTTAATTGAATTTTTAACCTTATTGAGCCGAACTCGAACATGTCAAGCATGGCACCGAGTCGAGCTCCAGCTTGAAAAATTAAGGCTCGGTCGAGTTCGAGCTCGAGTAAACTGAGTCGAGTCGAGCTTGCCGGATACTCGGCTTGTTTATAGCCCTTTAATCTACAAAAAAAAAAGATGCAAGAGTGTGTTACTATTTAACAATTTAGGTTTTATGTAATAAAAGTGGTTCTGAAAAACTGGTTCAAAACCGGTTCGGAACCTGTTTTGAACCAGTTGAAAACTGCTCCATATATTCCTTATCAAAACCGAACCATTTAAGAACCGATTCAGTCAGAACCGGTTTGTATTGGTTCGGTTCCGGTTTGGTTCCGGTTCGGTTCGCCCGAACCGGTTTTTATGCCCAGCCCTATCGAGATGAGCAGGGAATACACTAGTGGCGCGCCGGAGCTAGAACACACCACATCGGGTGTCTGTTGGTCGTCAGTACGGGGCAAAGTTGTCACGGCGATAGACGGGCATGGGGTGGAGGATGGAAACGCTGCCGGATGGCCGTGGGTCGATGGAGATGGACGAAACGAGCTGATCGGAACCGGCGCGATGGAGGAATCGATCTCGAGGTCGGGTCATGTACAGCAGCTACCGGAGGAAGGACTGAGGACTTACGGTCAGAAACGGACCGAGGTGAAAATCTTGTTGTATGTGATGTGCGGTGGCGTCGAGGCAGAGCGAGCGTGGATGGTTATGCTCGTGAAAGATGGCCTCTGGATGGGATCGGTGACCTCTCTTGGTGGGGAAGAAGATCGGTGCGTGGTGGATGATCGGAGAGCGGTTTCGTCGACGACGAGATGGTGGCCAGCTGGTCGGTCTCGACGGTGAGAGGCGAAGGAAGCTTGCAGGATATTTAGATGATCAATCGAGATGGGGATAAAGGTCAGAGAAAAGTCCGATGATTGAGGATCTACTATTGCTGGTTTGGAGGAACAATAAAGCTACAGAGCGAAACTGGGTGAGGGTGACCGTTTCTTGAGAGGATGGTGGCTGAGCGACCAGTGCTGGCAGAATGATGATGAGAGCGACAATGGTCGACTATAGGACGATCAGAGGTGTCAGATGGCGACAGCGGGAAGACGACAATCGGTGGTAGCTCCGCGGATGCTTCGGGCGGCGCTGGATTGGGCATGTAGAGGTAGTGCAACATGTCGGAACGGCCGAGGATATGGAAGTCGGTGCGATGAAGATCGAGTGGAGGAAGAAGACTATGCTGATCGGGGTCGGCACGGAGCTGTAGTGCTGGGTGGTGGTGGCTCAATATCTGTAATAGCTAGAGATACCTATTCTAGCTACGGATGAAGGACGATGACCACGACTTGCAGAGCTTGATGAGGTCCCAGATAAAGAAGCTTATTTAGGTTTGCAGTCAATACGAGGTTGAATATATGGGCAAGGTGGACGGAGAGCAATGGGTAGGCCTGGACCGATGGTGACCGAGGATGGCTCGATCGGGGGTGGCTGTCACGGCTCGGCTCGGGGTGGCGGCGTGATGGCTGCTATGGCCAATCGATCAGCGAAGGTCCGAGCGAAGTGGACGGAGGATGGTCCGGATCAAGAACGGCTACTGATGGAGGATATGGTCTAAGGTGAGAGGCCGACGATGTCAGTGCAGGTCTAAGGCGTGCTCTTGTTTATGGCGTCCAATCCTCCTTCAGAAAGTGAGAATTGAGACTCGTCCATAAACCGTGCGCATCAGATGGTTAGCTGAAGAATATGGCGTTGAATCTGAAAAGTGTCCTCTGTTAATGGCTTTAGATGAATATAATAATATAAATATAGTGTATATTATTAAGATAAAAAGAATATATATATAAGTAAAAGTGATAAAGCATCATGAAGTATGAACACGATGAAAGTGTAGAATAAAACTTATGATCTAAACAATTCGTATTTTTTCCTTCTTTTTGTCCCCATTCAATGTAAATTACAACTCTATTTATAATACCTAGTGGCTATTCTAACTAGAAAATAAATATTGTTGATTTATTCTAACAATAAATGCTAAATATTCAGAAAATATACTCTAAATATTCAACAAATATTCTCTGCAATAAATACAAATAACTATCCTAATTTAAGCTAGTCCTATCTTTGGAAACTTCGCAGCTTTCCATATTTAAATACTTCCTTTTTTGACGCGTCACATATGACATTTGGAACGTGCTACGCGCGGACCAAAATTAGGTGCAGATGGCAATAACTTAAGAGGAGGAAAAATTGTTGAAATGCCCTCTAGGGAGACCGGATTTCTAAAAATGCCCTCCTATAGAGGGCATTTATGAATTTGCCCCGTCCAGCTGATAATACAAGCTGGACGGGACCACATGTCATGCGAGCTGGCAGGAATCATCCAGCTGGCGCCAGCTCGCTGACGTCCAGCTGCTTACAGCAGCTGGACCGAGCGGGTCCCGGTCAAAGGGACAGCTCTGTCCCTTTGACCGGCTGAATGACTCGGTCCAGCTGCTATTAGCAGCTGGACCGAGCGGGTCCCGGTCAAAGGGACAACTCTGTCCCTTTGACCGGCTGGCTGCTATTATAAATATATATATATTAATTTTTTTATTTATTCTACTATTTCACCTATAAAACTCATACACCACCATTCTTAAAATTTACAATCCTCTCATCTTCTTACATCTTTTATTTACAATCTACAATTTCTAGTATTAATGGCTTATCAAGGTGAATCAAGTTCATCCACAAGAAGAAGAATGAATGTTAGGAACGAAGGAAATGACAACGATATTGTTCTCTATTTGAAGGAGACTCATAGGGCTAATTTCATCTGTGAGGATATGGTAAATTTTCTATTCATATAGATAATTATATTGATAGTAGATTACAATAGATTGCGTAAATAGAGTACATTGCCTATTAATTATGTTATTGATTAGAAAGTAGAGTATTATTTTATATTGAAATTAAAAGAAAAACCAAATTAGTGGATTTTCTAAATGTGCAATTTAAAAAACTATTCTAATAATCGAAATTTTAAATTATAATAGATTACGTAAATAGAGTACACTGCTTAATAAATATGTTAGTTGATTCGGAAGTAGATTATTATTTTGTATCGAAATTAAATTAAAAACGAAATTAGTGTCATTTTTAAATTCGAAATTTTAAAAAATATTCTAAAAATCGAAATTTTTAAAATAGAAATTATGTGTTGTTTTTAAATAATGAAAATGTATAATATATTTAAAAACGTCCTATTTAAAAATATATTGTAAGAAAAATTGGAGTGTTTGAAAATGAAATTCTGTTCGAAAGTTGAGAGTGTTTTTAAAAAATTTGAATTTGTAAATAGAAATTTAAAATACAAATTATTGGTTTTAGAAATTGAAAATTTATTTTAAAATTCGAAATTTTATTGAATTAAAAACAACTATTCTAAAATTCGAAATTATAAAAATAGAAATTAAGTTTTCTTTTTAATTAGAAAATATCATATTTTTGTTTATAAATTTCGAATTTAAAAAATTAATTAATTTTTTTTATTGTCGAAATTAACTACGAAATTTTTTATGTTTTCAAATGTCGAAATTATTTTAGAATTTAGCTAAACAAGAAATACCTTTCAAATAAAAAGAAACAACTTATTTATAAATTGAATATTTATAAAACCGTTTTGAAGAAACTGAATATTTATAATAAATAAGACCGTTTTTGAAGAAATTGAATATTTGTAAATTTAGAAGAGTTTTTAAAAATTGGACAAATTATATATTGAACTAATAATGAATAAATTCATGTCGAAAGGTAGGCAACGAGGTGCCAGACAGCTACTTTAGATGTGGAAAACTATGGCTGTTAGACCCCCGAACTGAGGGCTTCGTCGACCAGGCAGGCTTCCTGCATGCAGCAAGGACGAGTCGTCTTGAGGTAGATACTGGTCTGATGCATGCATTAGCGGAGAGGTGGCGACCTGAAACCCACAGTTTTCATCTTCCCACAGGTGAGATGACAGTTACCTTGAGAGATGTGGCGATGATCTTAGGGTTGAAGATCGATGGTCCGTCGATATCAGACCAGTACATGGGAGGAGAAACAGTTGGCTTAGATGTTGACCCTACCACATATTGGAAGACTCATACTCTGGACATTTTCTTCAATATGTTTGGAGTACGACCCAACAGTGATAACTTATGCAAAGGGACAACTGATATATATATTTCATGGTTGAAGAAGCATATCTTGAAGAAACCTAATGATGCTGCATGGAGAACAAACAGTGATGTAGTAGCCGAGAAAAGAGCAAAGGCATATATATTGTGCCTCTTAGGTTCAGTTCTATTCGCAGACTCCAACAATTCTTTAGTGCCGCTGCAATATTTAAACTTCATATATGATTTGGATGAGTGCAGTCAGTACAGTTGGGGTTCTGCTGTATTGAGCCACTTATACAGGGGTCTGTGCAAGTGGACAAGAAATAAAAAAGCTGTCATCATCAGCGGATGCGGCGTGCTTTTACAGGTATTGAAAATGCATTGTTAATATTATTTCTAAACTACATTATGTAATTTCATTTTTCTCCAATATAGGTGTGGTGTTGGATGCACCTCTCGCTTGGTAGACCCACGTGTTTAGACCCAACTGTGTTGGGTCAAACAGTCGGTTGTTGGTGGAGTGGGCATAAGACTTCGAAGAAGGGCGCTATAACTCGTACTAGATGGTTTTACAGGAATCACCTGAAAACACTCAAAAGGGATGCGGTACGAAAGTGAAATATTCGATCGTTATAATGCCACATATTTTATGGTTAATTTATTCATTCTAAAATACAGGTTACTTGGAACCCGTGGACGGAAGAAGTTTTATCAATGATGCCACCAATTGCCCTGGAAGGTTGGGACTTGGCCAACATACAACTACCTCTTATCCACTTTAACTGTGTGGAATTTCAACTGCCAAATCGAGTGTACAGGCAGTTAGGATTTGGTTATTGTATCCCCGAGGGTATGCCTGAGCGTGTGGAATGGGATACTCTACACCGTTGCGACCAATGGACGAAGATATCAATACCGCCGTGGCATGTTGTCCATCAGCGGTACATAGTGATGTGGAACTCCCGCAATATTCGTGAGATTTATCCTATTCCCCAACCTGTTGCAGTGAGTCGGAGAGCTTATTTAACGTGGTTCCGTAGTATAACCGTTGATTTATTTTTCGAAAATCCGGAAGTACAAGAAGAGGGAGAAGAAGTTGAAGCACAACGGCTGTTACAAGTTCGCCCTTCGCAGGGATATTATGTTGAACACAGTGAGATAATACGATACATGGTAAGACAACTGACATATAGTTTATAAGTATACAGTTAATTCATCGGAATGACCACTATTACGTTTTGAATAGGCCTGTGGATACGCTCAAGTCTATAAGCAGGCAAGAAAATTGTTAAATGACAACGGCCCTCCTAGGAAGCGATACAAAAAATTGATGGACATCGCGACCGACGGCTTGAAGGTTTCTGGGCAACATGACATCATCCATCTAATTGAAGATGGAGAGATGTCTGAATGTAGCATTGAGGATGATGAGCATGATGCACATGTAATGGATATACCTGATACTCATCCTCCACTGGATACTCAGCTGTCACAGCTAGGAACTGGACAAGCTGGGTCATCTCAACCAACTCTTGGGCAGTTCCCACCTCTTACGGGATATTTCACCCCTTATCATCAACCTCCGGGTGGGGGGTACTATTGAGTAGTATTTGTTATTTTTGTTAGAATTTTATTTGTTATGTTGGTATCAACTTGAATTGTTTTGTTTTCTATAATATTATTTGTTTTTACAATATTATCCGCATCTATTTGTTATGTTTACTATATTTATTGTTTTTCTATATCCGCATAAAAAACTACATTACACATACAAACAACAACATTACACATAAGACAAACTACATTACACATACAAAGAACATTACACATAAAGAAAAACTACATTACAAATAAGAGAAACAACATTACACATAAGAAAAACTACATTACACATAAGAAAAACTACATTACACATTAAAAAAAAAAAACAAACTACATTACAATACGCATTTTGATGCATGATCATTCAGCAGGTGGTTCGACTTGGCGTTGTGGACAATTTCTCCTATTATGTCCTTCTTGTCTACAAAGACCGCATTTTTTCTTCCTTCCGGGTTCGGGCTCGTCCATCTCGTTAGTTAACCTCTTATTTTTACTACCATTTTTGGAGATCAACATTGCCGGATCACATACAACGGTAGGGCCCGTCCAGTATGGAGATTCATCAGCGTCGGGAATTGGATTAAATGGATAAGAATACGTAAGCCTGTAATTTTCTATCCTGAAATGATGATCCACTCCTTCGACATACGTTGTATTGGCCGCACTATAAGCACACATGGCGTGTCTGCAAGGTCGGCGATACAACGTCCACTCTCCGCAGTTACTAGGGATGGCAACGGGTCTCGGGGCACCGCTGACCCGCGGGGCCCCGACCCGGTTTTGACCCGCCGACCCGCCGACCCGCGGGTCACGGGTCGTGTCCGGGGCGGGTCGGGCTCGGGTCGGGGCGGGTCCGGGTCTAGAGACCCGGGGCCCCGTAGACCCGCCCCGAAATCCATATGTATATAATTTTTTTTTTTTTTAAATTTTTTTATGTTAATATGATCTAACATTTAATAAAAAAATATGGTTAATATAGTACCTATATAAATAACATAGACCAAATAGATTTATATTTAGATTATTAGGATTTGTTAATTTGGTGTTTGGATTTAAATTTGTATTTGTAATGAATTTGATGTGTTTGTTGTTTATATTTGATTGATGTTAGATTTATGTTTTGAATTTATATATAATGTACTATTTTGACAAAAAAAAAATTGTATTTAATATTGAAAAGTTAAAAAAAAAAAAAAAAAATTGTTCATATGACGGGGCGGGTCGGGGCCCCGCGGGTCGACCCGCGGGATTGTTGACCCGACCCGACCCGACCCGAAAGGCCCATTTGGCCGGGGCCGGGTCAGCCAGGCCGACCCGCGGGGCGGGTCCGGGGCTGCAAAAACCCGCCCCGACCCGCCCCGTTGCCATCCCTAGCAGTTACATTCATGCCTGATTAGATTTACAGTTTTAGTTGAAACATACGGAGAAAGAACCCAATACCTTATGCCGTTCTGGTATGTTTGCGCACTGAACTTCTTGGAATCCTCCTCAGATTTATCTAGAAATTTTCTCACATTCTCAAGAAAATAATGTCCTTGCGCAATTTGCCCTTCAACTTTCTTCGTCCGGTCCACCCAATATGTATTCATTCTTCGGAATGACATAAGTAGGATTGCTGTAATAGGTCTGGACCGTGCATCCTTCAACACGTTGTTGAAACACTCAGACTGATTCGTCGTCATGTTCCCGTATCTCCAACCCTCATCATGCGAGAGAGACCACACGCTGAAGTCATCACCACAGCTGTCCAGGAACGATTTGTACTTGCCGTTATCGGCTTTGTACCATTTGGCATAATCATCCAGAAACTTCTCCTTGGAAGGTGTCCAAATCATATTGCCGAATAGCCGTTTCAAACTAGCGTCCTTGAACCTGGCGTTGAAGTTGCTCAGCAAATGACGAGCACAATAACGGTGGACAGCTTGGTCGTCTTGCAAGTACACCTGTCTGACAGCCTTCAATATACTAATGTGACGATCAGATATGATGCATACCTTCCGTTCATCCTTCGTCACATAGTCACGTAGTTGCTGCAGAAACCATGTCCACGTCTCGTCGCGCTCTTTTTCGCATAAGCAGAACGCCAACGGTACGATTTGATTGTTAGCATCGTATGCCACGGCCACAAGAAGTGTTCCAGTGTACTTGCCGTATAAATGTGTTCCGTCGATGCTAATTAATGGTCGACAGTGTGCAAATCCTTGTATCGAAGGTCCGAAAGCCCAGAACCACTTGTCGAATGTCGCAGACCCGTCAGTTTGATTTGGCGACATTTTCAGTTCATACCGGTACACTGTCCCGGGATTGTAATGCGCAATTGCAACCATTAAAGGTGGAAACCTTTGGAATGCTACCTCGTGAGTTCCGTAAATTCTTTCAATTGCCTTGCATTTGGCGTACCACACCTTCATGTAGCTTGGCCACTCATTGAATGCCTTTTTCACAACTTGGCGCAAATCAAGAATCATTATGCCATTGTTATTTCGAACATTAGCATAAATCTCTCGTTCAATTAGGCGTGTATCAAGTTGCCTGTTACGGGTGATGGTTTTAGGGTGCACACATGAATGTGGAGGGCCCACACTCACGATTTTCCACGGACCAAACTTGAGCTTCGAACAGCTCAGTCTGTACGAACAAGAATCTTGGATGCATACGTAGACGCACCGTTTAGTGTCAGATTTTGAAGTTTTCACTTCTCGCCCATGCTTGATGTGCCACCTTTTCACCGCCTCTTGAAATTCATCTTTATCTTCATACAGTTTATCAACTTGAAAATCGTCCGCATCGAACGATGATGATCCATCATGGCCATTCCAATCCGGGCAGTCCAATCCTGATTGCCAGGAACCGGATGTCCAGTCCTCATGATAGTCATACTCCTTCCACCTTTCACGGTTCTCCACAAGCAGAGGATGCTCATCTTCAACGTAAAGGGGCGGGACCAGCTCATCCTCCTCTCCTCGCACAACGTCTTCTTCTTGATTGATAGGTGGGGCTGGGACATCGTCATCACCATCTTCTTGACCTCCCACATTGCTACATTCTCCTTCCTGGATGTCGTTGATGCAATGTCCACTCAGCAGTTCGTTGCTGTAATCTACTTCATGTCCAGTATTGCTGCATTCTCCGTATGTGGGATCTCCTCCCAATAATTCTAGTTGTAACATCTCATCCACAGGGACATATCCACCATCCTCTTCTACATCATCATCTGATCCATACCGGGGCGTGACAATGATCTCCACCTGTGATTGACAGGTGGCCATAATACCAGCCCACTGTTCGAATGATGTGATTGGATTCCACCCACCTGGCCGTAAAACAATCCCAAGAAGAGGCCTTTTGATTCCGCATAGTCTCATTGCTTCAATTTTTGCATCGCGAAATTCAATGTCGCGATAACATGCTAGTTCGGCGTATTTACCGCCGTGTATATGAATGTGGACGTTAAAAACTACCTCGACCTCATATCGAAATGAAATGTGAATCATAGTCCTATTTACAAAATATAAATCACATTAGAATTTGCGTTTTAGGGGGGGTAGAACACCATTCGGTGATATAAACATTAAATTTTGATATTACTAGAATAAATTTAAAAAAATCACACATTGTTTATTACATTATAAACACGCAAAATTTCGATTTTCATTGAATTTGGAGTTGTAAATAAATGAAATTCGTAACTCAAAGTTCATACGATAATCGACGTTTTTCTATCACTTTAACAAATTTATATATATTTTAACCGGACTTCAAATTAGACCCCGTTTTAGGTATTGGATTTTAATAATACGTGACAATCTGAAAAAAAAAAATTAGATTTTTTTGAACATTTTCTAAAAATATGAGATTTGCTCCAAAATTGCGTTTTAGGGGGGTAGAACACCATTCGGTGATATAAACATTAAATTTCGAAATTACTAGAATAAATTTAAAAAAATCACACATTGTTTATTACATTATAAACACGCCCACTTTCGATTTTCATTGAATTTGGAGTTGTAAATAAATGACAATCGTAACTCAAAGTTCATACGATAATCGACGTTTTTCTATCACTTTAACAAATTTATATATATTTTAACCGGACTTCAAATTAGACCCCGTTTTAGGTATTGGATTTTAATAATACGTGACAATCCGAAAAAAAAAAATTAGATTTTTTTTAACATTTTCTAAAAATATGAGATTTGCTCCAAATTTGCGTTTTAGGGGGGGTAGAACACCATTCGGTGATATAAACATTAAATTTCGAAATTACTAGAATAAATTTAAAAAAATCACACATTGTTTATTACATTATAAACACGCCCACTTTCGATTTTCATTGAATTTGGAGTTGTAAATAAATGACAATCGTAACTCAAAGTTCATACGATAATCGACGTTTTTCTATCACTTTAATAAATTTATATATATTTTAACCGGACTTCAAATTAGACCCCGTTTTAGGTATTGGATTTTAATAATACGTGACAATGCGAAAAAAAAAAATTAGATTTTTTTTAACATTTTCTAAAAATATGAGATTTGCTCCAAATTTGCGTTTTAGGGGGGGGTAGAACACCATTCGGTGATATAAACATTAAATTTCGAAATTACTAGAATAAATTTAAAAATATCACACATTGTTTATTACATTATAAACACACCCACTTTCGATTTTCATTGAATTTGGAGTTGTAAATAAATGACAATCGTAACTCAAAGTTCATACGATAATCGACGTTTTTCTATCACTTTAACAAATTTATATATATTTTAACCGGACTTCAAATTAGACCCCGTTTTAGGTATTGGATTTTAATAATACGTGACAATCCGAAAAAAAAAAAAATTCGCTTTTTTTGAACATTTTCTAAAAATATGAGATTTGCTCCAAAATTGCGTTTTAGGGGGGGGGGGGGGTAGAACACCATTCGGTGATATAAACATTAAATTTCGAAATTACTAGAATAAATTTAAAAAAATCACACATTGTTTATTACATTATAAACACGCCCACTTTCGATTTTCATTGAATTTGGAGTTGTAAATAAATGACAATCGTAACTCAAAGTTCATACGATAATCGACGTTTTTCTATCACTTTAATAAATTTATATATATTTTAACCGGACTTCAAATTAGACCCCGTTTTAGGTATTGGATTTTAATAATACGTGACAATCCGAAAAAAAAATTAGATTTTTTTTTAACATTTTCTAAAAATATGAGATTTGCTCCAAATTTGCGTTTTAGGGGGGGTAGAACACCATTCGGTGATATAAACATTAAATTTCGAAATTACTAGAATAAATTTAAAAAAATCACACATTGTTTTAATTGAATTTGGAGTTGAAAATAAACAACAGTATGTTAATATGAATATTTTTACATTATTTAATAATAAACTAAAAGTATGGTACCTTACTTTCGAAATAATATTTTAGATATTATTTCACGTACTATAACAACTTGAAGTATGTTAATTACATAATATATGGTACTTTATTTGAACTAAATTACATATTGTTATTTTGATTACTCGCATAATAGTTGTATTATATACATGCATCATACTTTCTACTATTATATAATACGAAAAGTTTGTACAAACATAACAGTATGTTACCGTACTTTCGAAGAACAAATTCAGATATATCTCCACGTACTCGAACTTAGAATTCCTGCAATTTTACCAAAATACATATATTGTATCATCACAACAAGATATAATAATTATAAACAAGCTAAATTTTATATACATGCAATACGTTACCTTAGTTTGAGACAATAAACTTACAAAATGTAATTTTGACAATGTGTAGAAAGGGTTTTATAGAGGAAAAGAGAAGAATGATGGTGAAAATTAATAGATGTAAGAAGATGAGAGGATTGTAAATTTTTGAATGGTGTAAAAATGGTTTTATAGATGTAAAAAGAGAAAATGTAAAAAAAAAAAAAAATTAAGGGGAAATCGTTCCCCTATTTCCAGCGGATGGGGGGAACCCGACAAACGGGTTCCCCAAAATGTTCGCTCGGTCCAACTGCTATCCAGCTGCTAATAGCAGTTGGACCGAGTCATTCACCCGGTCAAAGGGACAGAGCTGTCCCTTCGACCAGGACCGAGTCAGTCAAAGGGACAGAGCTGTCCCTTTGACCGGGACCCGCTCGGTCCAGCTGCTGTAAGCAGCTGGACGTCAGCGAGCTGGCGCCAGCTGGATGATTCCTGCCAGCTGGACGGGGGCAAATTCATAAATGCTTTCTTATAGAGGGCATTTTTAGAAGTCCGGACTTCCTAGAGGGCATTTCAACAATTTTTCCTTAAGAGGATGCAAAAGAAAAAAAAAAAAAAAAAAAAGGAAAAAAATTCCTATTTCCGCCTAATCTGAGCTCAACGGAATCAATTTCCTCGACCACCAAACGGAATCGACCATGGCGGCGGCTGCATCATCTCCGATTTCGTTACCCGTTTGGTTGGGGAGAAGATGCAGTTTCAGAAGAATCGGAGTACCTTCCTTCCGTCGTCTCACCACCCAGGCATCATCCCCAAACCCTAGCCCCATGGAAGTCGAAATTAAGCTCCGCCTCCCCGATTCCGCCGCCCACCGGAAGCTCACCGACCTCCTCGCCCCCTTCCACGTCAAAACCCTAGATCAAGAAAACATCTTCTTCGACAGCTCAAGCTTCGACCTTTCACAAAACCTCGCCTCCCTCCGCCTCCGTTTCTACAACGTGGATTCCCAATGCGTCCTCTCTCTCAAGGCCAAACCTGTAATATCAGCCGGAATCAGCCGCGTGGAGGAGCTTGAAGAGGACATCGAACCTCCCATCGGCCGGACCTACATCACTGATCCATCGAAGATACTATCGATTGGAGCTTCCACTATTGTGAAGAAGGTGAAGGAAGAGTATGGAGTTGCAGAACTGGTGTGTTTAAAAGGATTTAGGAATCTGAGAGGTGTTTATCAGTGGAAAGGTCTGAAATTGGAGGTTGATGAGACATTGTATGATTTCGGAACGAGCTATGAGATCGAATGTGAGAGCACCGAGCCAGAGAAGGATAAGAAATCGATCGAGGAGTTCTTGGAGGAGAATGGAGTGAAGTACTCTTACTCGAAGATGAACAAGTTTGCTGCTTTCCGATCTGGGAAGTTGCCGGATTGATTGGTTTTGATGGAATGATGAATGGATGGTGTTGAGACAAGGTACAATGTTGATTTGATTGTGGGAAGCAGGACAATAAGCTCAATTGAAGGTTCTTTTAGGAGAATGGCAGAATCAAATATTGTGTTGTTCAAATGCTGGAGTAGTGTTGCTTCAGTATATTAACTGCAGTTTGTTGTAATCTCTTTCTGCCATTGATGTAAGCTCAATTGAAGGTTCTTGTAGGAGAATGGCAGAATCAAAGATTGTGTTGTTCAAATGCTGGAGTGTTGCTTCAGTATATTAACTGCAGTTGTTGTAATCTCTATCTGCCATTGATGTATCTTAGCTTGAAATACTTTCACTAGAGGAATGAATGTTGATCAATTATTGAGAAAATTGTCTTATTTCACATGAACTACTCATCCATTCTTTGTATGAGTTAATTACTATATTATAAAAATAAAAAATAAATCCAACTTTTTTATTTTTACAAAAATCGAAATGAAATTCTTGATTTGAAAAATAAAAATGAAAAATTGCACACTCACAATAATGTCACGGAAACTATACTATATACTATTTGCATCGCGGTAAAATGTATAGATTTATGGGCCGTTTTAATTGAGAAATGAATGTATCATAAGCTTGAAAATTAATATGTTTTTTTTGTCGAATAAATCATTTAATATTTTTTCAATCAAAGTTAAAATTAGGCTTTTTAAAACCAGTAATCAATTTTAATCAACATCTCCCTTAATATGTCGATTTTTTGGGTCCAAAAATAAAGAAATTTAATTCAACATTTGCAAAATGACCCATATTCTTTCCGCACCTAGATCAATTTAGCCAACTAGATAAGAAGTTTACTTGGATAAGATTATGATTTATGATGTGTCATTAGCCAAATTAATTAAATTAGATTAAACAACGGTTTCGTGCACTATCTCCCAAAGCAACACGCGGGACCTACCGTCAACCAATGGATTAAAGGTAAAGCAAAGGTTCTATTATGTTATCCTAACCGTAGGTTCGGATTAGCGATTATAATAACGATATTTAAAATTTAAAAATAAAAGAGAATAATAACGATATAATGTACGAAATATTTGTGCAAAATCCAGTACCGAATCTCCAATTTTCGTCAAAAATCTCCATTTTTTCAGCACACGTGGCGGATGGAAGTTGCTTCAAGTCCCGAAGCTGAATGGAGTTCACTAGTTCACTATTTCTTTTCTTCATCTACCAAAAAAAAAAATAATCAGTATTTCTTCTCTGGTTTCAGCTCCCCGTACGACCTCCACTTTCTCCTCTCCCTCTAGAAGCTCCCCGTCTCTCTCTAAGCGCTATCCTTTTCCTTTCCAGTTTTGGCTTCGTCTCTGCTCCATGGATTGATACTGAATAGTCTTGATCATGATGAGGTAACCCTTGATTAGAAAGCTCTCTGCGTTTCTTTCGCTGGATTTCTTGTTAGACTGACGGTTCAGTTTCCGTTTTATGAAATCATCTTCTTCGAGCCATCTTCTTCACAAAGTTGTAATTTTGTGCTTTTTGATTACCTTTTCGATGCAAACAGAAGTGGGTTTGGTACAAGAGCTGTTGAAAGAAAGGCTTTTGATGTTCTGGGTTTCGTTAAAGATCATTTTTTTATGACGTGGGAGTTAGGGAACCTATTAACCCGTAGATTTCAATCTTGTGTGCTGGAGAAGGCAACTTCGCAATTTTGTGAATTTTCCTCGAGTTTGTCTGAGGTCGATGAGAAATTGAATGATTTTCTCTTATTTTTCCATGAAGATCGTTTATAAGATTTGCTTTGATGATCATATTCAAAAGGGTATATTCATATAATCTACTGAAGCTGTAAAAAAATACTTTGATAAATTTATTGGTATCTCGAATGCATGATCTATGTTCCTAGCATTCTAAATTGTGGCTTGTCTATTCAGTAGTGGCTTCTGATTTGTTTGGCTATGACTTATCATGCTATTATGAGTGTTTACAGGGGAGATCATGTCTCAATCAAACTCTAGTGATTGAGTGCTGCGAATTTATAGAACGTAGTGATCGTACAGTTCTTCCATCATGGGGGGAGCTTGTTCTAGAAAAATAATCCAACGAGAAGATGAAGAGGATGTTCGGAGAGCACTTTTTGGGCTACTTTCAAGGAGTAGAAGTTCAAAATATTCAAAGAGTGCAAGTTCAAAATGGTTGTCTACTTCGTTTTCTCGCCCTGCAAGCGAAACAAAACACGCTAACGGGAAGTGCCCACCTCTTATGGATTTATGCGTAGAAAAGATAAGCGAGGTAGTCTTGATTTTCCCCCTTTTCATGCTTAGTATTAAAACCTTATGTAGTATCCTCACATTTTTGCTTAATTGCAGGACTTTGAACTTTATAAAACGTTCTCAATGCTCCCAAGGGATATAAGTCAGCTGATCTTCAATAAATTCGTCAGCTCCCAGAAGTTAACTGATATTTCTCTTGAAGCTTTCCGAGATTGTGCTCTCCAGGTACCCGCTATTTTTTTTTTTTTTTTAAATTGATTTTTTTTATTACAAAAAATGGTTTTCTCTGAACTGTGTATGCTGAATTTGCCAGGATCTTAACCTTGGGGAGTACCCGGATGTGAATGACGACTGGATGGATGTTATCGCTTCACAGAGATCTTCTTTGCTCTCTGTTGATCTCTCTGGATCGGAAGTCACTAATGCTGGACTGTCTCGTCTTAAAGATTGCAAAAACATTCAAGCTTTGAACTTTAATTTCTGTGACCAAATATCTGATGAGGGGCTTGAACATTTAAATGGTAGGATAGGATAGGACTAGCCTCTGCTATAAAATTACTCTATTTTGGCCTTATATTTATAGTTAAACGAATTCCATATGGTTTTGCAGGTCTCTCAAACTTAACAGGTTTTAGCTTCAGGAGAAACAATGCAATTACTGCGCAAGGACTTAGGGTTCTTAGTGGCTTAATTAATTTAGTGAAGCTGGATTTGGAGAGGTGTCCACAAATCCATGGTGGTCTCACTTATCTTGCAGGTTTCGTTTTAGAACCCTATACTGAGCTTGGCAGTGAATTTTCTTGTTCCAGTGCTAATACTTCGATTTACAGGTCTGTCAAAGTTAGAGTCACTTAACATTAAGTGGTGCAACTCAATAACAGATTCTGATCTGAAGCCTCTGTCTGGTACATCCTTCAGTATTCTTACTACTTCAGTTTCCTCGAGCTTTTTCATTTTCTTAACTGAAAAATCATTTCATAATGCAGGGCTTATAAACTTGAAAGCACTGGAAATTTCTTGCAGTAAGGTTACAGATTCAGGGATTGCTTATCTCAAAGGTATATCTTCGTTATGAAAGTATATACAGTAGAATACTCGAGATTCTAAAATTATGGTTATCATTGCAGCTTATTTATTATTAGATAGATGGTCAAAGTTGTTCACTTTGTGTGACTGCAGATCTCCATAAGCTCTCTTTATTGAATTTGGAAGGTTGCCGCGTCACTGCAGCATGCTTGGACTCCCTCACAGGTTTACTTTAATATATTTCAAAATACAACAAGTCGGTGAACTAATAAATTGCTGATTGACCCTCTTTTTATCTTCTACAGCTTTATCGGCCCTCTTATATTTGAACCTTAACCGATGCCGTCTGGCTGATAAGGGAAGTGAGAAATTGGCACGTAAGTTACATATACTAGATTACTACACATTTGCAAATGATCTGTTTTATTATTTTTGTTATCAAGTAAAACTTATACTAATGTGGTTCATTTTCTTGTTAGGTTTTGGAACATTGAAAGTGTTGAACTTGGGCTTTAATCTCATAACCGATGCTAGTCTGGTGCATCTTAAAGGTACTTTCCACTTCATCATTGTATATTCAGTGTTCTAATAATGAAATTTTAAGTTAAAGAATTCACTTTGGACTTTGGTGTTTAATCATGCATATATTTAAGGGTTATAAATACCAAATTGCTAGCTGAACTTGTGACTGATTAGCAAGTTGCTATCTAATTTTTTTGTTGCAACTTTTCACTAAGACTAATATTGAAGTGCAAATTTCCTTGCTAGCTCGATCCATTCTATTGACCTTCGATAGAAAATGTATACGTATATATGGGTGTAACCTTTTTTTTGGCCAAGAGGAAAAACTTTATTCAAAAAGTAATCAATCCGGTAGTTCGGTATTACAAAAATCAAGCATAAGAATTGAAAAGATGAGATGGGGATTAACCACCCAATCAATGCCTCAATGGTGTAAAATGCTGGATTAACCGATTCTGTTATCAAACTTCAATGCAGGTTTAATAAACTTGGAGAGCTTGAACTTAGAATCTTGCTTGATCGGAAATGGAGGAATAGCTAATTTAGTAGGTCTTAAACGCTTAAAATGCTTGGAGTTATCCGATACGGACATCGGAAGCACTGGTCTCCATCATCTGTCTGGTGAGGCATTTACTAATCATTTCCAGACATTTTGAAATTCTTACAATCATCGATCGGCATCAAATCTCATACTTCTCTTGCAGGGTTGACAAATTTGGAGAGCATAGATTTGTCATTCACGGTCATAACGGATTCAAGTCTGAGAGATTTATCCGGACTTAAATCTCTTAAATCACTCAACTTGGATATTCGCAATATCACTGACAGGGGTCTCGCTGCCCTCACCAGTAAGTTTCCAAAACATCCCCATGCTTTTACTATATATATATTGTTAGAGATAGAGATATTATTGCTATCATTAAGGATAGGGAGCTACACTATATATACAAGTCTCTGCTCAACCCTAGAAGTGTCGAGTAATAACAGCTCTATAATGTGAGTCATCTTCTCTAATCTAAGTTGGTATCAGAGCTAGGTCATCTTCTAGGTTGCCGTCAGTCAAAAGCCGATCTGTTCTGCTGCTTGCTCAGCCAAGTCAATGGTTTCAGTCCAGCGAGCCTAACCTAGTCTTCCATTGACAGTTATAGACCCTTTTGGATCTAGGGTTTATCTTTCAAAATTGTCGTCGCCAATCAACTCAGAAGCTTCCGGCCGTCGTTTTCAGATTTCCACCGACGCCGTCCACCGCCGCACGCGCCTCCACGCGCGGCCGCCACGTGCAACATCCGCCGGCGCGTGTAACTCACGCGCCGCCCTCCCGGCCACCGTTGGTCGCCGCGGTCCCGTCGTTCGATTCGCCGGTCTCTTCCGACTTCATCCCAGTACCTTTCGCCGGTTTCCACCTCACGCGTCGCTGCTGTCTGTGCCTTCACCTCACGCGTCGCTGCTGTCTGTGCCTTCACCTCACGCGCGCTGCAGCTGTCTATGCAATTCATTAGCTGCTGTCTTGTTCCAGCTGCGCAGAGTCATCTGATTCAGGCTCGAGGGTTTGCTGATTCCTAGTAGAAGCCGTGGTAATATCTTAAGAGTAGTTGGTGGGAATATTGTCCCTGTCCGCTGGGAGTACAAGGAATCAGGAGTCTTTATTCTGCACCTGCTTCTTCATAAAGGGTGGCAAGAACTCAATTGCAGGGAGATTATTCTTTGCAGAATATAGTAGGTTTATGGAGTTTAAGAAAATTAAGGGAGCACAAGTTCAAGCATCTGCAACTACTAGTTCTACCGCTTGCATCTCCCAGTCTAGTAATACTCAAAATCTATGGATTATTGATTCAGGTGCTTCAGACCACATTACGGGTAACATTTCCTCTTTTGACGCTATATCTCCATTAAACTCTAGTCATCAAATTACTCTTGCAAATGGCTCTAGAGTTACTCCCAAGGGAATTGGTACAGTCTCACCAATGCATTCTCTATCCTTGGAGTCTGTTTTATACATTCCTGGTTGTCCCTTCAACCTCATCTCTGTCAGCAAACTGGTACGTTCATTCAATTGTTCAATCACCTTCAGTAAAGACTCACTTGTTATACGTGAACTTAGTACCGGACGAACAATTGCTGTGGGATATGAATCAGGAGGACTTTACTACCTTAAGTCATCCTCAATTATTTGTGCTGCAGAGTCTCCAAACCTTCTTCACGATCGTCTTGGTCATCCCAGTTTGTCCAAACTTCAGCAAATGGTTCCCAAATTGGATAAGCTCAAAACACTACAATGTGAATCATGTCAACTCGGGAAACATATTCGATCTAGTTTCAGAAGTCATGGTGAAACCATGGTCAATTCTCCTTTTTCTGTTATACACTCTGATATTTGGGGTCCTAGTCGTGTACCTACCTCTGCTGGGTATAAGTACTTCGTCACTTTCATTGATGAGTTCTCCCGTTGCACTTGGATATATTTAATGAAAGAACGTTCCGAGCTATTTCCAATATTCAAGTCGTTTTTTGCTGAAATTCAGACACAGTTTGGTAAAAAAGTCAAAATTCTTCGCAGTGATAATGCAAGAGAATACTTCTCGGGAACGTTTTCATCATTTCTGAGTCAACATGGAATTCTACATCAGTCCACGTGTCCTCATACACCGCAGCAAAAAGCCGAACGAAAAAATAGGCATCTGATTGATACTGCTCGCACATTATTGCTCCATGAAAATGTGCCAGTCCGCTATTGGGGTGATGCTGTTTTAACAGCTTGTCATTTGATAAATAGAATGCCTTCGTCTTCCCTTGGTAATAAAATTCCATACTCTATTTTGTTTCCCAAGGAACCATTATTTCATGTGAACCCCCGTGTCTTTGGGTCTACCTGCTTTGTTCATGATCTTTCTCCAGGACTTGACAAACTTACTGCACGTGCCATCAAGTGCGTTTTTTTAGGATATTCCAGGTTGCAGAAAGGATATCGTTGTTATTCTCCGGTCAAGAACCGATACTATGTGTCTGCGGATGTCACATTTTTTGAAGACACGCCATATTTCCCTCCTTCCACAGCCGAGTCATCATCTACACTGGATATGTTATCACTTCCTATCCTGAGTCCACCATCATTTCCGATACAAATTCCATCTCCTCCAATTGAGTTAGAAATGCGTCCCTCTCCTCCACTTGTGTCAGAGGCTCCACAATCTCCTTCCGTTGTGATAGAAGTTCCATCTTCATCGGTTGATCCACCTCCTCTTCTTCAATATCAACGTCGACAGAGACAGTCTACTGCAATAGAGACCTCTACAGTTCCTACTCCATCTCGAGTGTCTGAACCGACTACAGACCAGCCTGACTCATCCGAAGAGTTGCCCATTGCCCTTCGAAAGGGAAGTAGATCCACTCGTAACACTCATCCTATTTATAACTTTTTGAGTTTTCATCGGCTTTCTCCATCCCACTTTGCTTTTGTTTCATCATTGTCTTCCGTTACTATTCCTAAAACTGTTCGTGAGGCGCTTGCTCATCCCGGATGGAAGCAAGCCATGATTGACGAGATGCAGGCCTTGGAGCAAAGTGGTACATAGGATTTGGTCCGATTGCCGCCGGAAAAGAAAACTGTTGGTTGTAGATGGGTGTTTGCTATCAAAGTTGGAGCTGATGGTAAAATTGACCGCCTTAAAGCACGTCTTGTGGCCAAAGGCTATACTCAAGTTTATGGTCTAGATTATGGAGATACGTTTTCTCCCGTAGCAAAGATTCCTTCTGTACGGTTACTTCTCTCTATTGCAGCTATCCAACATTGGCCGTTGCATCAGTTAGATATTAAAAACGCATTCCTTCATGGAGAGCTTGAAGAAGAGATTTATATGGAGCAACCACCCGGATTTGTTGCTCAGGGGGAGTCAGGACTTGTTTGTAAGCTGCATCGCTCTTTATATGGACTCAAGCAATCACCACGGGCCTGGTTTGGAAAATTCAGCTCTGTTATTCAGAAATTTGGGATGAGTCGGAGTGAAACTGACCATTCTGTCTTCTACTCACACTCTTCTTCTGGTCTCTGCGTGTATCTAATCGTCTATGTCGATGACATTATTATTACTGGGAGCGATCATGAGAAGATTAAACAGCTGAAAACGCACTTATTCAGTCACTTCCAGACCAAAGATTTAGGGAGTCTTAAATATTTCCTTGGAATTGAAGTTGCTCAATCAACGAATGATATTTGCATATCTCAAAGGAAGTATGCACTAGATATTCTGGAAGAAACAGGCATGTTGGATTGTAGGCCTGTTGATAGTCCCATGGATCTGAATAGTAAACTACTTCCGAATCAGGGGGAGTAATTTGATAACCCTGAAAGATATAGAAGATTGGTGGGCAAATTGGTCTATCTCACTATCACTAGACCAGACATTTCGTTTGCAGTAGGGGTGGTCAGCCAATTCATGCAATCTCCCTGTGTTGAACACTGGCAAGCGTTGATGCGAATACTTCGGTATGTCAAGAAGGCTCCAGGTCAAGGTTTGATATATAAAGATAAAGGAAACACTGAAGTGGTGGCTTACACTGATGCTGATTGGGCAGGTTGTCCAGTAGACAGAAGGTCTACGTCTGGTTATTGTGTCTTTCTCGGAGGAAATCTAATATCGTGGAAAAGTAAGAAACAAAACGTTGTTGCTCGTTCTAGCGCTGAAGCAGAGTACAGGGCCATGGCAGTTGGTACGTGTGAGCTTCTTTGGGTCAAACAACTTCTTCAAGAGTTGAGGATTGGAGATAATAAACCAATGAAACTTTATTGTGATAACCAAGCAGCTCTACACATAGCCTCAAATCCAGTCTTCCATGAGAGAACCAAACATATAGAAGTCGACTGCCACTTTATCCGCGAGAAGATCGCTCCAAGATTATTGCCACCGAATCTGTTAGTTCTAGTAATCAACTAGCTGATATTCTCACTAAAGCCCTTGGTGGCTCTCGGAGTCATTATATTTGTAGCAAGCTTGGTGCACATGATATGTATGCTCCAGCTTGAGGGGGAGTGTTAGAGATAGAGATATTATTGCTATCATTAAGGATAGGGAGCTACACTATATATACAAGTCTCTGCTCAACCCTAGAAGTGTCGAGTAATAACAGCTCTATAATGTGAGTCATCTTCTCTAATCTAAGTTATATACTTTTCAGTGACGAATCATTTACGAATCTGCAGATATCTGGTGATGTTTTTTCATTAAAAATGGTTTTTTTAATCGATTTTCGTCACTTATCTTAAATAATATGTAGATTTGACGAGCTTGACTCATCTGGATCTTTTCGGAGCACGGATCACGGATTCTGGAACTGTCCATCTTAAGAGTATGTCGCCATTATAGCTATTTACATGCATTCACCACGACGATAATGGATTTTATTTTTCATGGGTATGGGTACAGATTTGAAGAAACTACAGTCCTTGGAAATATGTGGAGGAGGGCTTACCGATGCCGGTGTGAAGAACATCAAAGAACTCTCATCTCTCACAGTTCTGAATCTATCTCAGAATTGCAATTTGACAGACAAGACATTGGAGATGATTTCTGGTATGTTCTTTTACATATACAAACCTGCCATCTCATTACTAGAAACAAACAAAAAAAACAAAAAAAAAATTAGTGACAGAAATTGTTGTTGCTAAAAATCTAAAATTCATATATTACACAAAAGAATGATTTTTTTTTTTACAATCTATGCAGGATTAACAGGTTTAGTGTCACTGAATGTATCAAACTCGGGTATCACAAGCGGTGGACTGCAGCATCTCAAATCGCTGAAGAATCTGAAGCAGCTCACGTTGGAGTCGTGCAAAGTGACTGCCGAAGATATCAGAAAGCTCCAAGCGTTCGATCTTCCAGACCTAGTAAGCTTCCGACCTGAATAAAGATCGATGATGGATACCAGTAATCGGTCGATATCAGTAAGCTCTCTTTATCTGCTTATGGAAGAAATATGGATCATGGGTGTATAGGGTTTAATACCGAATCGCTAGCTGAACTTTTGATTACTATGCTGGTATCTAGTTTTATTTTCTTTTGCCACATTTGGCTAATTAATGTGGTAGAATACTGCTACTGTAAATATGGGTGTGGTTAAAGAAGCGTAAAGCGTCTCTTTCGCGACGGTTTGGTGCCGTTGGGAGAGAAAAACTGTAAATATATGCTTCCTTCAAGGTAGTTGCTTCTAGTGAAGTTAGTAATGGTGGTTGATGAAGTTAGTAATGGTGGTTGATGCTCCTTTATGGTTGAAGTGTTTGTTGGACATGGATTCTATGTAATATATTGAACAAGCATGTTGGTTGGTTCTGTTTTCTCTATTTGTATGAAATCTGTGTATTTAATGTATTATTATTTATTATTAATGTTATAAAGTAGGGATTCCAATATTTTAGGCACTTAAAAAAACATGATTTAATAAATTGTATCTAATTCTATTTTTTAAAATTTTGGGTGCCTCAAGATTCCAAAATGTAGATTTATCATGTTTAGATAGAGACTTGTGCTATATGCAAAAAAAAAAAAAAAAAAAAAAAAAAAAAAATTGTGCATAAATTAGAAATATATGATATCGTATCTCATTCGATAAGTTTCTCTAAACTGTATATGCAACTAAAATTGATTCCAAAACATAAAATTACTCGTTTTAACACGTGGTATATTGATATTCTAAGATATAATCGAACAAAATTATATTAACGCAACTGCAAATATGAATTGCAAAGTGTTACAATTTACATGCAATAAATATTATTTTTACCATAGCTTAACTTAGAGTGAAAGGTGTAGCATCATGAAAAACATGCCAGTAAAAACCCATGCCTTGTAAATATAATCCGATAGCTTTCATGACAAACTGAGATGTATGTACATAATAATAATAATAACCTGATTAAAGTTTAGAAAAAAATCAAACTAAAATCTTCCTCTAAATCAAAACAAGAACGTCATTTCTAAATCTACTACTGCTACTAAAAAGAACGATCTAATCGGTCGGCAATGTTACATATACATCGTCATTCTTCGACTCGGCGCTAGTTAATCCTCGTGTTAGATTCGCCTCCACTGCCTAATCTCGCAAGAAAAAACAAAGCGTAAGTATAAGAATGTGCATAATGTCTTTCACTTATAAGTTCGAGCTTATGGGACATTTAGTTAAGACACACATTTTATTATTAAGGTTTACGCGTAGAGATCCATCGTAATCACCCAGAAGGAACCGAGGAAAAAAACGTACCGAGCCATTGATCATCGCTGGATTGGTTCGGGTCCTGAAGGGCCAGCAGGTGAAGAAGTAGGCGGCATACTAGACCCCGAACCATTCTCTAGCATTTGTGGGACACCCCATTTGCCTTCTGACTCGAGCGGCTCAAACACGTGGACCCTACCATCTGAAAGCCCCACCGCGAATTGGTTCGGCTCTTGTGGGTGTGCTGCGATCACCAACGGGTGCACACCCGAACTACTGAACAAGCAATCATAATTTCAGGACAGCACTCGTGAGTCGGGCCCACGTAACATTGGAAAAGCCGAAATGGTAACAATCGGCTTCGGTTGCATTGAGTTTTGGTATATATAGAGAACATACCTGACATTAGCAGGAAGATACGCTGATGGGTTGACTCGACATCGCGGTCTTAGGTTAGATGCGCTGAAAATGCAGACAGTTGCATCGGCGAAGCTTGCAAACACTAGCTGACTGTCACATGAGAAGGTCGCGTGTGTGATCGCGGCGCCAGATTCAGGAGGGACCCACTAAACAACATACAGAATTCGTAAATAGTTGTGTCAAGTTGTTGCAAAAGATACGTGTTTTTTTAAGTACCTGTTTCATGCAGTCGAATTTTGTGGTTTCGTAGATAGCGAGCTGGGTCTCATTCACAACAAGAAAGTGGACTTGGTCCTGATGAAATTGCACCCGTGTATCTGAATTTACAGACGGTTGCCGCCCAGGTGGCATCGGCAGCCCGATGCTCTTCTTCCTCTCCCATCCATCCGAGTTCCAAGCAAATATCTGTTCAATTGACAGAAATTTATTAATGATCAATAGTTTTAGATTGCAGGAATCTGTTGCTCCAGTTTCGACCCTACAAGCTTAAGCATATATATCGAGAAGCTAATTCGGTTGCGGATGCCATGGCCAGAGTTGGAGCTCTCTAGTTAGAAGTAGTTGTCTTATGTAATTTGGATGTCCGTCAGACTACCTCTCTTACTCGTTTTTTTTCCTCTTTCTACCAAAAAAAAAACTTGTGCTAGACTTTTTACTGCCTACCTGAGCATCTGCTCCCGTTGAAATTAGCACATTGAGAACACTAGAGAAGGCGAGACCCGTTATCCTCTTTGAATGACCTTTGAGCTTGCTCTTAACCTGCAAAACACAATTTCCACGTCAGCATTTCGACTTTTAGATCAGCGTAAGGGCGTGGTTTAGTAGAAGAAACCATATACCTCGTCCACACGGACGTTATATATCTGAATCGTGGAATCATCCATTCCAATCGCGATAATATTGTTATCTTGAGGGTGAAACGCGAGAGACGTCGCTGATGGTGGCGGGGAACTGAATGTTGTCATTGTCTGCAATAAATCAACATAAAAAAATTAACAGACTTTCCAGTTGTTCTGTTTTTGCAAGAAAAAAAAGATGTTTTTTTTTCCCACCTTAAATGTCATCATGTTGAAAAGCGAAATCTTCCCGCCAGAAGCCGACATTACATAGGAATCATTCTTGGATAAAGCAAAGCAAGGGACAGCCTCGTCTTGGTTGGCATCAGATACATCGTTGGTCATTAAGATGCCGCTAGCCGGTTGCCATAGCTGAGGTGTCACATTCGCAGTTGCCTGAAGAAATAAAATTAAGTATTTTAGATGGTTTGATTTGAATGACAAGTAGTGTTGTTGGTGATTTGTAAAAAGTGTTTTCACTTCACTACTATTCTAGATGCATCTGATGGAGCGATAGAAGTTTTGCGAATTCAAGCAACTCATTAATTGAAATCTATCGGCACTAAACATAATTTATACTCATCATGAATTCTAAAAACATCATAAACATGCAGAAATCAACATAACTCAATTCAGCCCCAATTTTAATTAACCCAAATTATTTTTTGGTTTCTAGCCCCAACATCAATTTTTCAATTAATCTAAAAGCCTAGATTCAATCGAATTACAAGCTACCATAGTAAAGATTCAATCTTTTTCGGGAACAGGATGATTAGATGACAAAACCAGATCGGATTATCGAGACTTATCGGGAAATGAGTTACCTTGCCATTTGAATTGCGGTCTGTGCGCTGCCATTTCCAGAGAAGATGAAGAGCATTTGATGCCAAGGCCAAAATTGCATTTCCCGAATTTGTGTAGATTAGCCTCGATATCTGTAAAGACCGGGAAGAAGCAAATTACAACAAAAACCCCAAAAAAGGATACAAGATTCTAATGGACAACAGTCGCGATAAATTATCTTTATTTTTTAATTTAAAAAAAGGCAGACCTTAGTCACTCTCATATTCTCAGGCAGCTTCAAAGATCGACACTGGGATGGTTCACTGATTTCAGTAAGCTTCCAGACTTTTGACTTGTCATTAACTTCCTCGATTATTCTCGGCTTTATGTCTCCCATACTACGAGCATCTCCATTCTGCTATAATAACACAAATTGGTTTTGACAAAGGTAAGAATAAAGAAGCAACAAATAGGATCATATATTTGGTGAATTTTGCAACCCAAAACGAAAAAGAAACGAACCATGGCAGAAATAGCATTCATCACAGAAGGGCTTCTCTCAAGCACAGCGTTAGAAGCTGAAGCAGCAGTTGCAGCAGCTATTATTGGGTTGATGATTGGCTACAAGAGTAATAGCTTTCTTTAGAAAAACAAGCATTTTTTACATATGGCAAAAACAAAAACATTTTTTTACGTCTATTTTGAAGATATATTTCTTATTTCTCGAGTTATACACATTAATTTCCTCACTAACCTTAGATTCTGATGGTCTTGGTGCATCAAAAGGCATATTCTGATTCTCATATGCGCGCAGCAACCTAAACCCATCAGAATTTGCCATGATTTTTATTACATTCTCATTGGCTGAAACAGCCAAAAGAGTTCCATCCTTGTTGAATCGGATCCGAGGGCTAGCCTGTTTGTTGATGAAAGACATCAGTGTTAGCAATTTGATGACATACATTTTTTTTATTCAAGGGTGTAAGTTTTTCATAGCTAGATCGGACTTACTATAAGACCCCCTTCAGCATCAACACTAGCCAAAAGCTGAACATTGTCCATGTCCCAGAATTTAACAGCAAATTCATCACCAGCAGCTAAGAACCTGTTTTTAGTTGTGTCGAACTGAACAACACCTAGTGAGCGTTTTCTGAACCCTTGATATGTTCTCTTCACAGCGCCTTCTGTTTCGTTCCATTCCACCAGATGGGACTCCCCGTCTTTACTTGTGCCACATGAAAAGAGCCTGAAAGTTGTAAATATACCATGAGTAAAAACATAAAATTTGATCATGGTAGCAATAATTTCCTAGAAAACCAAGTATATCATTAAACGGGTCATGACAAATATAATAAATATTGCTACTTTTAAAAAAAAAACTACTTTGCAACTTCTTAAACAAATCTCTCAAAATATCAAGCAAATAATTCAAATTTCACAATATAAAGCACAATGTTTTGGCATGGATTTATATCAAAATTGTACCATAAATCAGGGTTTATCTCCTATTTTTACGGTTTCGTTCTATCTTTCTCATTTCTCTAGAAAAAAATCTTGAAAAGCAACAAACTGTCTAAGGGTGGTCCAAAACAAACCTAGTCCCATCAGCGCTGTAAGCCATAGTTGTGCACCACCGACCAGGAGCCTCATAGTCAACTCGAGATCCACCGTTGTCATACAACCAGGCTTTGATCTTACCATCCAGTGCCGTTGAAAAGATGAACTGAAGCAGAGAGAGAACAAAGTAAACACTATTTTTTTTTTGTTACTTTTTTTATTTACAAGGGTCGAGGGAGGGAAATAAGAATTTCACTTACCTGAATGCTTTCCTTATAGTGAGGGCAGATCGAATACACAGGAGCTTCATGCCCTTCGAACTTGTACTGGTTTGTACCAGTTGCAGCATCCCACACCTACATTTCCAGAGAAAACTTGAGTGGGTAAAAAAATGTAAACTTTTTTCAATAAGACAGATACAGAACTATAGATATAGCATACCTTGATGGTCTTGTCGTCTCCACACGTTATTACACAAAGCTGCTTGTTGGGATGGGAGAATGCGAGATCATTTACTCCACCGGCATGAGCTTCGATCTACAATTAAAATAAGATTTCACTTTTTAAGGTATTAAGAAGAAAAAGGTGTAATGGGATATCATTGAATACAGTAAATGCAAGGTACCTCCACATGCTGCCTCATATCACTTGCTCCATTGTACGAGTATAACTGTACAATATGCATTGAGTATGCAACTCCTGATATTTTGAATAGGAAGAAAATTATTCCATGCAGTTTTCATCAACCAAAGCTTCTTCCTTTTGGAGCTACTAAATATCACAACACAAATGTTCTAAACAGCATACATGCACTGACTACTTACCAAATAATGAACCATCAGGGCTCCAAATGATTCTGTTCACAGAAACGCCAGGTTCTTTAACTAGGGCCGCCTAAACTCAACAAAATAAGATACAGTAAGAAACATGAATGCTCTATGATGTGACTATCTCCCAGGCCCAGGCCCGTCCCGGGCTCTGATACCATGTTCGATTCCACATTGGGCCGAGCCAAGCCCAACGGGCCAACAGAGAGTAGTCATATAGGCAAGTGGGGTTCCATCCTAAAAGCAATTGGTGATAGGATGAGGTGGCCCACTTACTTATATACTGCTCTATTGTACAGATACCAACCGGTGTGGTACTCCAGACTCACGGTGTATATGTCTATTTCAACAATGAATATAAAAGAAAGGAAGAGGGCTTGAACCTGAAGAGTTGTTGAACATGCAGTCAAATTCCACACTTTAAAGTTCCTTACGACAAGTCGTTCCCTTGATCCCACTTCCCATAACGCAATATCTCCCACGTTGGTACCCACTAATGAAACAAACATTACCAGTCAGTTCAAGTCATAATTATAAACAAGATAAAGTGATGGTGATATTGGGACAAACATATACCTAGGAGAAGTGTCTGTTTTATGGGATGAAAATCCATGCTCATAGGAGAAGAACCCTGACTTAGACTACGAGCAACGCTCTTAGGGAGATCATCAGGGGCATTGAAGGCCTGGGGATGACCATGACCAGGAAATGAGACTGGAAGCACATTCACTGGCAGATTTCCCTGCAAAATATATAGACATAAAAACAAAAATTAGAGTAGCACATAGAATCATAGAAATCTTACTTACACTAAAAAAGAAGACATGGTATAGTGAGGCAAAACAAGCTTTATAAATAAATTTGATCCATCCTTCATTAACTGACAATTCTTTCTAAAGAAAGTGTATTTAGTGAAATATAGAAGCTTCTGCCTGGAAAAAAAAATCATTTAGTAAGTGATAAATTGTAATACCTCATCAATGGTCATGGGTCTCATCCTCTTGGAAACATGGTCAGGGTCCGCAAGAGGGAAGTCTACGGTGTTAGTTGGTGGAGTCCTCGGGTGCTTTAGAGCAGCTAGTCAAAGTAGATAAGATGATTCCCAGTTAATAAACCAGTACTAAAAAGAAACTAATAAGTATGACTTATACAAAAAAGAAGCATACATGAAATTGATGGCCCACCCAGCCCAATAGCTCCTGCACCTCCAGAAACTGCTGGATGATTCATCGTTGAGGGATTAGACATCCATGCAAGAGGGGCCTGAACTGCTGCAGGTGCTTGTTGAAAAGGCTGAAAGATGCATCACACAAAATTAGCAGAGCATTGAGGTGTTAAAGTAAGTACATGCAGCTGCAAATAAACTCTCATGTAAATTTGAAATAGTTTGGACAAATAGAGGTACTCCGTACTTTACTCATTAATTATTCAGTTTTGCCGCATGAATACTATGAGGTAGTTGACATTCAAATGAAAGCTCTAGTACCATAGAGGAGTACCCAACCATATTCAGGATATTGCATTTTATACAGCAAGTTCAGCATTACAAATTAACATAAAAATGAACATTTATATCATTTTAAGAGTGTATAGTCTTGAGAAGCTGAAAACTTACCCCTTGTACACCCAAAGGAGGAAAACCACCAGCCTTTGGCAAAGAACCAAGCAAGGGGTTGTTTATAGGAGATGGAGCAAGAGCGCCATTCGGTTGTCCACCACATGAATGATCTACAAACAAAGTTTTTATATCTGGGTTTTGTTTTGGGTTCTTGCAGAGTTGGTGCTGCCAATTCAAGCTGTAAAGAGAATATCAGTTTCTTGTCCACAAGAATGATTTAGCAAAGTCATGAACAAATTCCAAATTAGATATAGATTATATCAGTAATTGGTAAGTACCTTTGGTTAATGAGAGTGCGTAATCTTGCACCCTTGAGGTTAGGGAACTGTAATTTATCCCGGAACAGGGGATTCGCTTCAATAAGCTTCTTAAGCTCAACTAACATAATAGCTCTGGCAGCCTTTGTATCTCCATACTTGGATAATTGCTCATTTTCTCTGAAAAAAAAAACGAAAGAACATTCTTTAGTACCAGTGTAATTACCAGAAATAAGCAAAAGTACTTTACATCCAAAATCAAAATTAGTTTTTCAGTAGGAAGATCTTGAGTATATTTATATAGCCATTTATAATCCCATGATATAAACTTCAAACCCGCATTTATTGTTGACAACCTCTAGTATGTACAGCAAGTCTTTTATAATTAGCACCATTAAATCAAGATACTGGAAATATAACAAACAACTAGCAAATTTCTTAAAATTGATCAAATTGCTTTTACAGGCTTGCATAAAAGGTATATGACACTGTCACAATTATGACCAAATCACCAACCCATCTGTGATATTATGACAGCAACAAATGACTTAGTCTCAGAGACTCAGTACCTAAAATTCTCCAATGTCAGTAGGTGAGTAATTTCCTTAAAAAGATCTTCATTGAAGGTTTTAAACACTTTGAGATCCTTCGCCAGAATTTCCACGGCTTTGGCCCGATCATGCCTATAAGATACCAAATGATCAATCAGCTGCAGAAAATATACGGCCTTGGGGCTCTTTAAGTCTCTATAGATGAAATCAACATGCTTACACATCCAAAGCTTCGAGATACTTCTGCTTCCTTATCTCGAAAAAGATTTTCATCGAATATCGGTTATCTTCCACCTTAGTGAAGCCTGAGAGGTACCTCTCGACTTCATCCCAGTTACCATTTGCCACTTCATCCTCAAAATGCTTCATGTTGAAGAAAAACCCTGATTCCTGCTCCAGCCTGTTCCCAATTCGAAAAGGAATAATTTTGAGTACATTACAATGTGACCAGAACTAATTGAAGAAATTATTAGCTGATTAATATTTTCTCAGGCCAATTAAACTAAACTAAGTAGACACAAAAATTAAAGAAAAGGAAACCCACTTGTGAACAGTCTCTCTGAATTTCTCCTCATCAAGAAACTGCAGAATCAAGAACACTAGCTCTCTGCTGAGAGAAGACATCTCGAGACCTATCCTCGTCAACCGCGGCTGGATTTAACCTACAAACATAATGCTAGATCTATTATAATTTCTTCAACAAACTGCGGCTCGGAGATCAACCCTAGGTTTTTCCAGCAAAAGCGAAAATGAAAAACCTTAAAGCTGGGGAAGATTCCACTTTAAGGCAATTACCCACCCAAATCATTCGCTTTCCGATTGTGAAAAGGAAATCATTTCACGAACGAACATTAAATTGAACTTTTTTAGGTGCGAATCAAAGTAACTTCTCTGAAATTGAAAAATATACTCACTCAGTAAATTAACTGCGAGAGCAGATCGATGATTCACTGGAGCGAGCTCAGACGACGAGCTGCTGCTTCTCTCCCCTTTCTCGGACTAGTTAGTTTCTCTCTCTAGAGGAAAATTTATGCGCTACATTGAACTTGAAGACATGGAGAAATTTATAGGAGGAAGTGATAGATAAGCCACTCTACTTCTCTGATGACTTATAGCCTCTTGCATCAGTATTTGGGTGATAAGCTCACTTACTTATCTATACGTAGAAATCATGTGGGTCCTACTTAGCCGGTATTACTTATCGACTTCATCGGCGCGGAATCCTCCACTTTCCGCAGCTCGGCTCGGGCCAGGTATCTCCTGCTTCGCATAGGCCGTGGTCCATCTATCATACGTCAGTCTTCGATTGAGATATCGACACGTGTCCGGATCAGAGTACGGTCAATGGATATGTGCTGTCTCACCAGTACCAGCGAATTATTTCAGCCTCAGATCCACAATGAAAAGGACAAACTTTTTAGGATGCCGGAATGAATCTGCCCTGCTGTTTAGTGAATAATTACGGTTATTGCCACTACCCTATCATATATCATGACGAGACATGATGCTTATCTGCCCAATATATCGTGATATTATGGTAAACGACATGGTATCAACACTTTCGATATTGGATATTTTGAATTTTGTTTTGCAGCGACTTTTATGCACATGCAATAAATAATATGAAATTATTAGGTCTTTTCACTTCTTCTACGAGTCAGTGCGTTGTATTGTTTTTTTTTCTTTTTTGAAAAAAATACATAATATAATCTTAAAGGGTGCAACTCGTGTTATCGTATATATATTAGCGTACTTATCAACGATCGTGTCATGCTAAACTTATTAAATACGAATACACATGTGAAGCTTATTGTGGTACATTTTATAAACACGAACACGACATAATATTTTTGTTCACGTTCGTGTCGTGCTATCGTGTTATGTAAAAATATTCAGTTGTACATCTCTATACAATATATATTTAAGCAAAAATCAGAATAATGAAATTCATATATCAAAAAACTATGAATTAATATGTCAGTTTTCATAAGTTAGTATTATACAAACACTAACAATTAAACCACTAATTGAAGTTTTTAAAAGTAATAAATAAGATTTGTTCAAAAAAAACTTAAGATTTAGTCTTAGAAGCACAACTTATTTAATCTATAATGTTGTGACATTTTCTATATTTTTATTTTAATTTATAATTGTCGATTGTAATGTCGAAATATTAGAAAATTTGTCTAAAATTTCTATAATCCATTTGAAAATGCTAAATCATGAATTTTGCCATATATAATTATCCGTTTATTTTTTAATATATTTTAATCAAGCATAAGTATATTTCTTTAGGATATATAGTTTATATCATTATAATTATAATATAATGTATAAATTAAGGGGTTGGCTAAAAGCATTCAACTGCATTTACAAGCAAAATTACAACCAATAGATTAGGTACATCTAGTTTTATGCAATAATTGTGACCTAATTAAATTATTTATTCTAAAATCTCATTTATTATCTTTTTAGATTTAATTGGTGTAAATTCGACTATATTTACAATTAACTATTTTTTATATGTTCAAGTAAAATAGAACAAAATGACAATCGACTTGTAGGTTTACTGGTATTGAGCGATTTATATATATTTCACAATCTGTCTGAATTCGAATCCTAATAACTAACATTTGTTGGGGAAAAGAAAAAAAAAACAAAAAAAGTAAAATAGAACAAAATGCATTATTATTTGTTACACTTGCACATTAAATTATTGTTACACATTTATTAGTTTCTCGTGACTTTTTATTATTAAATATTAAATAAATAAACCTGAGAAAGAGCAGTGTTTAGCTAGGCATGAAGACATCAATCAATATGCGCGTGGTCCCACGAGAGTTATATATATCAATTGTCATAAATAATAGGGTTATTATATAATTTAATTACTTAAATTTAATAATATGATTATTTGGTTTAAATATGTGCGTTATATGTATTTATATTTACAGTATGTGATTAAATGTTGTATTAAAATAAAAACTCCAAAATACCCATTCTATGTTGTTCAAAATGAACCCAGCTGCTGTGACAAAACAAAAGACGAATATGATGGAACTGCTGTTGCAAGCTCCAAACTAATATGTGATTAAATGATATTGCTTAAATAATATTTTTAGTTGTTATCAAATAATATTTTTATAATCTTAATATTTACAAAAATATTTTAATTTTTAAATTTTACTATTATACAATTTAGAATTAAATATCATAATTAAATAGTCATAACTTTTTTCTAGGATTGTTTGGTCTATGAATAGATTTTTCATTAGAGATAAAAACCATATGAATGACATATGATATTATATATTTTAAATTATCTACACAATATGATACATTAATATAATTAATGTAATACAAATATGTTTCTTTAATATACCATACATATTTTAAGTAGCATACAAATATGTTTTTTTAACATATTAATTTGAAAATTAATTTGTAAATTTTTTGCCAATAAAATTAATTTTTATAAAGAATCTCGCGCGTACGGATCAATGATTAATTAAATAATAATCAAGAGCACGTTACATAATTAGTACGGCGAAGCAAATACTCCATTAGTGTTTATACTTTATACCAAGCATATGATCTATATATAGGGTAGCTAACAACGAGATCAGTTTTTTGGCCAAAAAAAAAAGAGCTTATTGGTCTTCGTATTTGGAGTATTCCACATGTTCGCCACGTAATTGCATTACTATTACCAATTCAACGGTAGCATCGTCGTGTCAAAATCCACTTGCTGAATGCTTCATTAATTCATTTATAATAATTATTTTATTCAAATTAATTTAAATATAATAATAAGAAAGTACAAGTCAAACTGGTTCACTTATAAATGTTTTTTTTGGCCAATAATAAATCGTTTAGTTGGTTGGTGAAAATGTTTATTGAAAAGTTTTAAGGAAAATACATTTTACCCATTATTTGTGAGAATCTAATTTCTAACACATCTTGCTCATTGAGTAATTGGAAATAATTAAACATTTTTACAATGTTGTTTTATTTTCAATAACTACATTAAAAACAAATATTATCCAAACTACCATATAAAATTTATATATATTATGGAGAAAATTGAAAGTTTAATAATTTTTTTAAAGAACATAATTAGCTCGTTTTTCACATCTACACGAATTCCTTATATCATATATTTGAATAGATAAAAATGAAATTATGAACGGAAAAATAAAAGTTAAAGGAAATTCAGTGCAAACATTATGGTTGGGCCTTTTGATGGACATACGCGTGATCCGGGCTCGGTTTTAATTATTCGGACCTCATGCACGTACGGGACTCACCGCAAAAGCCCAAATTCAAGCTAACCGGGGAAAACCGGGCAAGTTTTGAGCTTGCCCGGCATCCCCGGGGGGCTTACCCGGAAATTCCGGGTAAGTTCCACACCCGGGGGGTGTCGCGCACACCCCCCATTTTACCTCGGACGTATACGGAGACCCGATTTTTACACTAACTCCTATGTGTCCGAGACCTTTGTTTCAGAGGCGCGCGCGTCCCGTTCATGACAGCCGCCTGAGACGTACGTCAGAGCCCCTTTTCCCAGAGCTTACCCCTGCATCCCGGTTCACATTTCCCCATTGAACCGGGTCAAAACCGGTTTACGGTCCAAGGTTGCCTATAAATAGCCACCTTGGGGGTGAACAATTCAATTCATTCCAAAATCACTTTGGGCAAGCTCGGGAAAAAGCTCTGACTTCTCTCTAAAAACCCTCTCTTTCTCTCTCTAGAAAACTACTGATGTTGAGCGTCGGAGTGAGCACGCCAAGCACCCCCCCCTACGGTCCAAGGTTGCCTATAAATAGCCACCTTGGGGGTGAACAATTCAATTCATTCCAAAATCACTTTGGGCAAGCTCGGGAAAAAGCTCTGACTTCTCTCTAAAAACCCTCTCTTTCTCTCTCTAGAAAACTACTGATGTTGAGCGTCGGAGTGAGCACGCCAAGCACCCCCCCCCCCTTTCCACAGGGACTGCTTGGTAACGCTCCTTTGCAGGTGCCGACGGACGTCCCGCTAGAGACCCGGAGAGACTTGCCCTCATTCGGAAGACAAAGCTAAAGCCCGCGCGCAACACTAGAAGGCGGATTTAGCTCACATCCAACTAGAAGACCTCGACAAGTTATCCGGCGGACAGCCCGCAATAACTTGGTCGAAACACTTGGCGCCGTCTGCGGGCTTCGAACAGAAAGCCTGCGTTACTCAAACAAACAAGCAAGATGGAAAACACATACACCATACACGGAGGCTTCAGTGCAGGGGGCGAAACCTCTTACGCAAGGGAGAGGTACGCCGCCGGAGAGAGTGAAAAACCACAGGAGCCAGACAGGGAGGACACAATCATGGAAGACGTCATTGGTTTCTCAGCCAAAGACAAAGAACACATAACGTTCCCCCACAATGACGCCTTAGTCATCCAAATGACTATCGATGACGTGGAAGTAAAGCGAATTCTCGTAGATGGAGGATCCGCCCCAAACGTGCTAACAAAAGACATTGTCTTAGCACTCGGAAGAAAGAAGGCCATACAAACAATGAACTCACCTCTAGTGGGATTCATGGGAGATGCCAGCTACCCGCTGGGTACCATTACCCTTCCAGTAACCTTGGGCGAAGGAGAAAGACGTCTGAACATCGACATACTTTTCATAGTTGTCGAAAAATTAAACGCCTACAATGGTATTCTCGGATATGCAACCATGAACGAATGGAGAATGGTACCTTCAACGGCCCACCTGAAGATCAAGTTCCCAACCATTGCAGGTGTGGGAGAAGTTAGTGGAAACCAACAAGTAGCAAGAGAATGCCACAATGTCGCGCTACAACAAAACCAAGTGGGAAACATGCCAGTAATACCCACCATCGACGAAGACCCAAGAGATGACTACGGGAGGCCTACTGCGATGGACGAACTCCGCGAATTCAAAATCGATGAACCAGAAAGAATGGTGCGCGTAGGAGCATCATTATCAGAAGACGAAGTGATTGAAGTCACAGCGCTCCTAGCAGAATACAAGGACTTATTCGCATGGTCCCCAAAGGACATGCCAAGAATAAGCCCAGATGTCATTTGCCATAAACTCAACATCAACAAAGATGCTCGAGTGGTGAAACAAAAGCTAAGGGCGATAGGTGGGGACAAGAAGTTGGCCATTCGCGAGGAAGTTAGCAGACTGCTCGATGCAGGCTTCATTGAAGAATCCAAGTATCAAACTTGGGTGGCCAACCCTGTAGTTGTGCCTAAGCCAAATGGCAAGTCAAGAATGTGCATCGACTACAGAGACCTCAACAATGCATGCCCAAAAGATTCATACCCGCTTCCACGAATTGATCAATTGGTAGATGCAACTGCGGGCCATGAACTGATGACAGTTATGGATGCATACACAGGATACAACCAAATCCCGATGTTTTGGCAAGACGCCCCACATACGGCATTCTACGCTGACAGCGAAATCTATAACTACAAAGTTATGCCTTTCGGGCTAATCAATGCGGGGGCAACATACCAAAGGATGGTCAATCTCATTTTCGGAGATTTGATTGGCGACAAAATGGAGGCGTACGTGGATGACATGGTCGTAAAATCCAAGAAAAGAAAGAATCACGCAGAGGACTTACGCATAATCTTCGAGAGAATGCGAAAGTATCAAATAAGACTAAACCCCGCAAAATGCGCTTTCGGGGTGCGGTTAGGCAAAATTCTTGGATTTATGGTGAGCGAAAGGGGCATTGAAGCAAACCCTGAGAAAGTGAAGGCAATTGAAGAAATGGCCTCTCCAACAAAGCACAAAGAAGTACAACAACTCAACGGGCGCCTCGCAGCCCTGAACAGATTCCTAGCCAAAATTGGAGACAGAGCCCTCCCTTTCTTCGAAGTGTTACGCGCAAACAAGAAGTTTGAATGGACAAATGCTTGTGAAGAAGCATTCCAACAACTCAAACAACACTTGAAAACGCTCCCAAGACTAGCAAAGCCACTTCAAGGGGAACCTCTCTTTCTCTACATATCAACTAGTAACACGGCGGTCAGCTCTGTGCTAATAAAGGAAAAAGGAGGAGCCCAACTCCCAGTTTATTACGTAAGCAAAACACTGGCCAAGTATGAAGTCAATTACGTACCAATCGAGAAACACTTGTACACGCTCGTGATAGCCGCGCGCAAGCTAAGGCCTTACTTCCACGCGCATGAAATAACGGTCCTGACAGACCAGCCTCTGAAGCACATCCTTGCAAAACCAAACATGTCAGGAAGATTGACAAAGTGGTCTGTAGAGCTAAGTGAATTCCGCATTCATTTCGCTCCGCGAACAGCCATCAAAGGGCAGGCCTTGGCAGACTTCATAGCAGAATTTACAGGGATAGAGCCCGAGCCACAAGATGAAGTCCAGACAGATGTCCCACTCGCAGAAGTTTGGGAAATGTACACGGACGGATCATCCAACACCGGAGGCGCGGGGGCAGGATTACTACTAATCCCACCCGACGGCTCGGACCCCTTGAAGTACGCTTTGAACTTAACATTCAGAGCGACAAACAATGAGGCAGAATATGAAGCCCTCATAACAGGCCTCAGGATAGCCAAAGGTGTTGGAGTGGAACACTTGCGAGTAAAGTGTGATTCACAACTGGTCGTCAACCAGGTCAAAGGGGAATACACTGCAAAGTCCGAAAACATGCAGAGATACTTGGCACAAGCAAAAGAGTTGGTAGAAAGTTTTAAAACTTTCAACATAACTTCCGTCCCACGAGAAGAAAACCAGGAGGCCGATGCCCTAAGCAAGTATGCCCAAAGCAATGAACAAGACAAAAAGACACACTTTGTGGAAAACAGGATAATATCCGTCATAGACCAATTGGAGGTAATGGCCATTGACGAAGAAGAAACTTGGAAGACACCAATCCAAGCATACCTCGCTGGAGGGATCCTACCACGAGATAAGACTCAAGCAAACAAGATCGAAAGGGTAGCCATAAACTACGCCTTGATCGAAGGGCAGCTCTACAGAAAGGGTTATTCTACACCCTACCTAAAGTGCATCACAAGCACAGAAGGAACAACGGTACTAGAAGAACTCCATGGAGGAATGGCTGCCTCACACGAAGGAGCTCGCGCGTTGATCCGCAAAGCATTGAACTTAGGCTACTATTGGCCAACAATGAGAGCTCAAGCAACAAGCATGGTGGCAGAATGCGAAGCATGCCAGCTATATTCAAGGAACATCATAGCTCCAGCAGCAGAATTAAGCCCAATTGCAAGCGCATGGCCATTCGCACAATGGGGCATCGACTTGATCGGCCCACTCCCAAAGTCAAAGGGCCAAGCAAAATTCATAGTCGTCGCAATCGACTACTTCTCAAAATGGATTGAGGCCAAGCCACTAGCACGCATTACAGACACACAAATCATGGACTTTATCCGAAACTACATAGTGGCTCGCTATGGTGTCCCGAAGATACTCATTAGCGACAATGGTGCCCAATTCAGAAGTGGAAATATGCAAAATTTCTGCAAACGTCTCAAGATAGACCACCGTTTTGCATCAGTGCACCACGCACAGACAAACGGCCAGGTTGAATCAGCAAACAAGATAGTCCTGGATGGACTAAAAAAGAGAGTTCATGCTCTAAAAGGAGGTTGGGTTGACCAGTTAAGCAGTGTTTTATGGGCTGTGCGCACAACTCCCAAAGAGTCAACAGGTGAAACACCCTTTAGCCTGGTCTACGGAACCGAGGCAGTAGCACCTGTCGAAATCGCCGTCTCTTCATACAGAACGACGCATTTTAACCCCCAAGCCAATGAGGAACAAAGACGCCTTGACCTTCAATTAGCAGACGAACAGAGATGGAAATCAGAACAAGTTCAAGCAAAGATGCGCTTAGCCACATCCAGATACTACAACAGAAAGGTCAAGGCGCGACAATTCCATGTGGGAGAAATGGTCTGGAGAAGAAACAAATTCTCACATTTGGACCAGATCAACAAGATGTCCCCCAAATGGGAAGGACCTTACAAAATAGTTGCGGTTCCGTACATTAACGCTTACCGCATCCAAGATGTGGACGGGAACGAATTGCCCAACACTTTCAGTGGGGGGCACCTGAAGAAGTTCCACCCATAAAACTAAAAGCTGTCGCATCAAGCTCTTTAGTATTCAGTACTTCAAAAGAAGGAGATATGTAACTCCATACTTACGCATCAAACGAAGTTATGTCTAACAAATTTCATATCTCTTATAGGCACACTATTAACTCACATACAACGCCTAAGCTTACAACCAAGGCATCAAAACAACAACAGTGACGACATGCCAACTAATACAAGGCTCATCACTTCACACCAAAACAAAGGACGCTCGACGCATTCAAGAAGTTGAAGTATCCTCATCAAGGATGTGAACGTACCAATCTATTCACATCCTTGCAAAAGTCGGGGAATAAACGGATCATTGGGAATCCTCCCTCGCAAACAAATGCAAGTGTCGGACGTACTAATCTATCCACACTTCGCTATATTACAAGGATGTGAACGTACTAATCTATTCACATCCTTGCAAAAAACCGGGGGATAAACGGATCATTGGGAATCCTCCCTCGCAAGCAAATGCAAGTGTCGGACGTACTAATCTATCCACACTTCGCTATATTACAAGGATGTGAACGTACTAATCTATTCACATCCTTACAAAAAACCGGGGGATAAACGGATCATTGGGAATCCTCCCTCGCAAGCAAATGCAAGTGTCGGACGTACTAATCTATCCACACTTCGCTATATTACAAGGATGTGAACGTACTAATCTATTCACATCCTTACAAAAAATCGGGGGATAAACGGATCATTGGGAATCCTCCCTCACAAACAAACGCAAAGGTCGGACGTATTAATCTATCCGCACTTTACTATCCTATATTATAACTAAAATAACAAGGAGATATTCAGATATCACGTCTATCTAACGCATTCATGTCAAGCATATATATATATAAAATCAAACAGGTCTACGATAGCAAAATCAAACATCAAAACGACAGACAGGCTCTAAACAAGTCCTTCGCCAAAATACTACGCATGCAAAGAAACAAACATACAAAGAGTCCATATCGACCTAGTCGAGGAGATGGCGCATGTCAACCTCGCAGTCATCAGTAGCAAAGGGATCACAGGCAGGAGTATCACCAAAGATATCAGCATCCCGCTCAAAGCTAAACATCGGCTCACCATCCGCACTAATGGTATCCTCCACTTGAAGAGTGGAAGCCCCCCCCAAATCGCTCAAACCAATCACACCAGGAGTATCCAACTTCTCAAATGGAAAATGGGGGGCAAGTCGATGCATCAGGGGAACGAAGTCATCAAGAAACTCCTTCTTCAAAGATCCGTAACTCGCCTGAACGGCAGAAAGGAAAGGCTCACTCTGAGGGTACCGCTTAAAAGCGCCGGCCTTGCCTTCCGATATGCCATCCTCCCTCGCCTTTTGCAACTCGGCAGCTCGCACACCCTCGCGAAGGGTCATCCGACCTCTCACAGCAGACAACTGATCTTGGATCTCGGCAACACGAGACTGACTCGAGGCAAGCGCTTCAGATAGTATGAGAAGCTCACCAGCATGGCCTTTCGCATCCTCAGTCAAAGAGACTTGCTCTTTAACCAGCTCCTCATGGCTCTCCAAAAGCTGATCCTTCTCATCGGATAACTCGATGACAAAAGATGATAAGTTGGCAATATCAGCATTAACCTACACCAAAAATAGCCTAATCATCAAAACAAGCGCAACAACGAATGAATCAACTTCAAGAGGAATAAACATTCACCGGAGCGAAGACACCGATGTTCTCCTCCACAAAGGCGCGCGCACTAGCAGAATTCGGGGGGCACTCCTTCCGATCAGCAGGAGGAACAGACCTCTGCACCACCCGAACGCCAACTTCAGGAATGCTCAAGGACGCATCCTTAGGAAAGCGAAGGCGCGTACCCGAATAAGGCACCCACACACCATCTGTAACGTCACGTTCAAAACGACGAACAAGATCACTTCGACGAAGCGAAGGAAGTGGAGGGATATCTGCAAAGCACAAACATAAGCAATCATACAAGCAAAGCACGCTAAGTACATAAAAAGAGATTTCACAAACCTGATACAGGGAGAATCTCCCCTTCCATCGCATGCATCGGCTCAGCGACAGGAGGGACGCGCTCACCAACATGTTTCCTCTTGTCACGCGAAGACATACGTGAACCTGGGAGGACCTCGTCCGCCGTCCCATGCCTCGGCCCGGGGGCAGAAGGGACGCGCTCAGCAACTTGCTTCCTCTTATCACGAGAAGGCAAAACAGACGTCCCCTCAACTCTCGAGCGCTTGGGATCGCCCGAGGCACGCGCCGCAGCATCGGTCCTTTTGGTGGAAGGACGCCGGGAAGAGTCAGTAACGGGCTCCGCCCGCTCCCTCTCAGCAGGCATACGACCTACAAACAGGGAAAAGAAAATATTGGAACTACAGGGAACCCTCGCGCAGCAGAATACAGCCAAGAATGATAAGAAGGAAGGAGTATTTTACCCATAGGTCCCTTTCCTCTCCCATGACGAGACCTGTCAGCAGAGGCCGGAGCAGCAACAGGGAGCCCTCGCGCAGCATCAGTCTGCAAGGCCGGCTGCTTGTTAAGAAACCAACCTACAGGATAACATAAAACAAGGTTATAAAAATTCGAAAGCATACCAAGACACCCGGGGAAGAAGATACGATGATGCCTGCGGCAAGCAACTCCTCTTCAGAACCCTGAGTCAAAGGGACTATAACCCCCGCCTGATTGTCGCGAAAGATCTCGCGAAAGGCCTTCTCATCCTGAGGGGTATACTCGGACAAGGAAGGAACAGGGTCACGCTCCAGAACATGACACGTCTCCCACTTGGTCCCGACGTCGCTCACAAAGAAATAGTGATTTTGCCATTCCTGCGAGCGAGGATAAGGGGTGGCAAACCGCCCGCTCGGTTTCCACTTGGCGCCCCCAAGATCGAACGAGGAAAGGCAAGGCCACCGACTGCAGAAGGTGGACAACCCAGATTTGTCTCGTCGCTCCAGACGGTAAAAGGTCCGGAAGAGAATCAAGGAATAAGCCCACGAGTGCTTCTGACACTGAATGCGAAAACAGGTCCACGCGTGAAAAGCAGCAGGGGAGAGGTTAAGGGGCGAGATACGGAAATAACGACACAAGCGGACAAGATCCTTGCAATAAGGAAAACGCAAACCCTCCTCTATCTGTCCAGTGTACACTACATCTAAATCCGCAGGAGGGACGGTAACTGAGCCAACCTCGACCTCTTTGCATACGTCAAACGGGAAGTATGCTTCAGAAATAGGACAAACCCCTGACTTATCTACGCTCTCCACAAACTCCTCCGTCGTAATGCGGTTGGGAGGATAGGTCTGAGTCATCGCGATGGCTTCATGGCTAACACCTGTCCCGGGAAAATCGAGTCGAAGTAAAAGGGGGGTGTCCTCGCTTATCGCCAAACCATCACAAGAAAAGTAATATGTGCAAAGGAAGGAATCGGGAGACTCACTCATGTCAGCGGTTCGAGAATGACAGTTTCTGAGAATATCCTAAGTATCAGAATCGGGCGCCTGCAAGCTCGTCAACCAAGCCCTGCAAAATCCATACACCAACTCAATCAAAAACCAAAGCAACACACCAACCACACTCATCAAAATCCTTTGCAAGGACATTCAACCCAACGGACCGACTGTCCGCATGCAAACGGCTAGGGACCCTCCCGCTCGGGAGTCAAAAATCCTTACGCTCATCAAAGGCCTAGGCCACCTACTAATCAAATTTTCATATATTTGTGCAATGTGTCACAGGTATTCAAGCCCTCTAGAAAGCAACAAGTTCAAGAGATAAAGAAATCAAAGGCATACAAAGTTGGTCATAATTACCAAAATGCCATCCGACCACCTTTTGATCAAATTTCATCCTTAGAATAGCTCAAGGCTCCGGGGGCACATACAACCAGTTAAAATGCACTCAAGCAAGCCCGTTGCACACCACGAAGGGACTTACCCCTCTCCGAACAACCCGAAAAACACTCGGGTCAACCAAGCCACTAACGAAGGCAAACTACCAAGCATTCACCTAAGCTCCGGGGGCACGGCAATCCACTCACAAAAAATCAAGGGGGCTTTATCACAATAGGAAACATCATGTCAAGTTATCCATATCAAGAAACAAGGGGTCAAGCTTTTCGCTCGAAAAACTCCGATTTCGAACCCCCACGATTTCCCCTCGGTTGATCGGAACCTAGGGACCACTTCACAAAGGGAGTTCGCTATCCCTAACTCTATCTATTTACACCTAGAGCTTAGCCAAAAGCAAATTTTGAAAATCAAGCAAAAACTTCACTCATGCATTTTATCAAACACCTACAAGGCACCTTATTGAAATTCAAATGTGCAGCCCTATAGGTCTATTCAACCTCAAGAAAAGTGAGTGGAGGATGTTACCAATCGATGCTCGACAAAAGGGACTCGAAATCGGATCGAATCGGGCTCAAAATCGAACCACGAAATGTTGCAGCCGCCCCCGCCACAGCCGCCGGACCCGCCGCCTGCCGCCGCCGCCTCGCCGCCGCTGCGCCACCCTGATGTCGCCGGTGGTGCTCCTGGTGGTGGCCGGCCGGAATGTGGTCTCCCTTGCACCCTAAAGTGAATTCCCAAAGTCCCTACCTTAGCTCCTCCAAAACTCTCACCGCAACCAATTCAAAAGTTGATAGTTTTATAAACTATCAAGGAGGAGAAGGGACTACACAACATGGTAAGTACCATACATCAAGGAGGTACATTCCTACCCACCATTCATTTTTTAAATTATTGATGGCTTGGATCTTTGACTATCAAATGACTTGGATAAATTTAACTAAGTCATTTCAAATATCCTCAACTTTTTGAAAACGTTGAGATTATGATTTTTTCATATTAGGGCCGTTGCATGTGATTTTCCAAAACCCGGCCCTATTTCACCCAAAACCGTCGTCTCGCCGTCAAGACGGCCGTCTCGGACGATAAGCTCCCAAAAACTAGCGCATTACGTGAAAAACATTTTTTCAAGACTTGCATGATTTATTTTGATGCATTTAATCATATCATGAACGTTCCGTATTTACTAGCTCATCGTACGAGCTCGAAAAATTTCATGCGTGCTCGCTCGCACCTTAATTCTCCAAACAATCATACTTTTCATATTATTCGTAGTCTGTTATGCTACTAACCCTTCATGCAGTTACTAAGCATGATCATCTCTAAAACTAAGGCAAGGAATTCGTCGGAGCCACGCGCGTCCACCCGCGGTAGGTTAAAACTCAAGGTGAGCAGACGGCCCGAATCACGCATACGCCCTATCTTATAATAGAGTTAAACAAAGGTCAAGCCATTGTTTAACTCGGGGGCAAGTGATGGACATACGCGTGATCCGGGCTCGGTTTTAATTATTCGGACCTCATGCACGTACGGGACTCACCGCAAAAGCCCAAATTCAAGCTAACCGGGGAAAACCGGGCAAGTTTTGAGCTTGCCCGGCATCCCCGGGGGGCTTACCCGGAATTCCGGGTAAGTTCCACACCCGGGGGGTGTCGCGCACACCCCCCATTTTACCTCGGACGTATACGGAGACCCGATTTTTACACTAACTCCTATGTGTCCGAGACCTTTGTTTCAGAGGCGCGCGCGTCCCGTTCATGACAGCCGCCTGAGACGTACGTCAGAGCCCCTTTTCCCAGAGCTTACCCCTGCATCCCGGTTCACATTTCCCCATTGAACCGGGTCAAAACCGGTTTACGGTCCAAGGTTGCCTATAAATAGCCACCTTGGGGGTGAACAATTCAATTCATTCCAAAATCACTTTGGGCAAGCTCGGGAAAAAGCTCTGACTTCTCTCTAAAAACCCTCTCTTTCTCTCTCTAGAAAACTACTGATGTTGAGCGTCGGAGTGAGCACGCCAAGCACCCCCCCCCTTTCCACAGGGACTGCTTGGTAACGCTCCTTTGCAGGTGCCGACGGACGTCCCGCTAGAGACCCGGAGAGACTTGCCCTCATTCGGAAGACAAAGCTAAAGCCCGCGCGCAACACTAGAAGGCGGATTTAGCTCACATCCAACTAGAAGACCTCGACAAGTTATCCGGCGGACAGCCCGCAATAACTTGGTCGAAACACCTTTCAATAATTCGAATTAGAGATTACCAAAAGCATATTTTGTTTTTATTAAATAGATATTATATTATCATTAATTATTAGTACTATTATTTGGGCCATGATTCTTTGTGCCGCACTCCAATAATATCTTCAACTAGTAAGAAAATGGAAAGTAAAAGCTCAAGAGATTCGATTGAGAAGGGTTAAAATTAAATATATATATATATATATATATACATATATATATATATATATATATATATATATATATATATATATATTTGTTTACGGTTTACCTTTCTTTTTACACTTTCTACTTTTTCTTCTTTTTTCTATTCTAGTGTGCCGCTTTTTAAAGCATTGTAATGGCAGCTGTCGACGAAATGTTTCAAACATCGTCCAATAAAGTTTAAGACAATTATGTTAGATTATAATAATTTATGTCTAATCTTACTATTTAGTATTTAATTTTGTAAAAATTATTTTGCCGTTGGATACACTCTCACTAAACTCTAGTGCTCTAAAACAATTTCTCAAATTTGTTTCGTAGTCTAATTATTATTAATAATAATAATAAATAAAAAGCACACTCTAAAGTCTTAAATTAGTTCGACATCCCTTCACTTTACGTGATCCTACATTTTCTTAAAATAAATAAATAAAACTATAAAACTTTTCCAAAGTATGATTTGCGGAGAAATCATGTATTACCGACCTGATAAGACAAGGCATGTTCTAACCTGCTTGAACACTTTTTTATAAACATATATATAGTATTTTGAAACAATTTTAATTTAAAATTACTTACCGGCTATTTTAGAAACTTAACTACCTAACAGACAAATAAAAAGTTAATTTTTTTGGGTGGTCTTTTAACTCTTAAGGACCATAAGAAAAGACAATATCCGTCGTAGATTTGTTATACGCATATATTAATTATCAACCACATTGAATCAGTTTATAAATGATAAAAGTGTTAATTATAAATAATTTCCATCTTAACAAGTTTGGAATATCTAACGTCTAGTTTAAAGATAAGTACTACATACATAAAGTTAACACTTCTTCAAACAGTAAGATCATTATCATTAAGTTCATGAGCCAATAAAGCCGAGCCGAGCTATCCAAGCCAAGCCATTTTCGGGGTTGACAAAGCTTCCTCCTCAATGACAAGGAAAGTTCCCAACAAAAAAAAAGACAAAGAAAGGGAAAGAATAAATAAATTATTAATTATATAGAAAGATTTATAGTCACCACACAAAAATAGCGAGAAAGAAGATAGAAAAGGATAGGTGTTGTGTTGATAATGGCCGTGCCGTGGCCAAGCTCTAGCTCCCTAAAGCTTTTAAAGGAGGAGAGAAACTTATTTATAATATATATCTATTATATAAATGGACCACTTGTCTTTTGGCATCATTTTCATTGAATATATATGTATATATTACTAATAAAATCATACGTGTGTGACGTGCTCTTATTGAGTTCATTTACATTTATTATATATATATAAATACTCTTCATATAATATCAATAAAATAAATTTTTCTGCATATAGTGTAGGAATTTGCATTACATAAATAATATAAATTATGCCTAGTCATTTAAATGTATGTGCAGATATAGAAACACAAGGAAGAAGAAAACACATAGTATGAAAGACACTGACATGCGATAATGTTTTGTCTAATTTTACTTTATAGATAAAAATAAATGTTGTTCGATGAGTATGTAAATACTAAATGAATAATGAGTCGAAATTAAGATTGATAGTAATTTTTTTATTTTTTAGTTTCTTCTGGATTGATGGGTTCCGATGTAATCGTTAGCCCCGTTAACAGCCACTGGACGGCGAGTAGGTCCCGTGGGCCTCGCGAAAAGCCTTGAAGGCCCAGAGGCCCAGCACGAAGGGTCCCGACTTCAGCGGTCCCGATGTATGAGCTGAACGCTCCCGATAAGAAGCCTCTGAGTAGGCCCCGATATGCCTTAGTAAAGGCCCCGATAATAAAGCCCCGCAGAGGCTGGACCTGTCCCGTAGAGACTAAAGGTCCTGGGTGGTGATCTAGAATGAGACAACTCTGGAGTCCCCGACAGTAGTCGAGACTTGTAATCAGAGGATAAGACCGAGAAACCCGCCTACTAGATGAGAGTAGTGGGAAGACGGTTAAGATATAGATAATCTCCCCCGAGATACGCAGGGCGTGCCCGAGATACGCGGAGGTACGGGTAAGATACGCGGAGCGTGGGGCGAGAAATATGGAATCCCAGCCGAGATATACGGAATCGTGGCGAGATACACGGAATCATGGGTATAACTGCCAAGCGCAGTAACAGGTAACAAGGTAACTCCTCCTTCTATATAAAGGAGGAGGTTACCTCAGAAAAACCCTACACTGATACGAACATATACTCTTGCTTACCACCCATTGATTACCGTACTCATTTAAGCATCGGAGAGGGATTCTGGGTCACCACCCAGGTCATCCCCTTTTGCAGGATTACGCGGAGCCCAGGAGTCCAAGCTTTCCGTCAAGGACGTAACGGAGCTTCGCCCGTGATCCAACATTGGCGCCGTCAGTGGGAAGCTTACGAAAAGCCAAAATAGCTTCTACCAGATCAATGGCCGGTGGTGGCAAGAAGAAACAAGTTCAGGCTGGCAGTTCTCGTCCCGCAGGAACTGTGAACTCCCCATTGCCGGAACGTGTTGCTGAACAAGGTGAGAACCCTGCTCTCTCCCAGACAGGGGGGCAAGGTGATGGATATGAGGTCTCAGTCCGAGACGCTGAGACGAACAGGCAAGATGTCCCGCGTAGGGAGGTGGATGAGGCTCCCCCAAACACGGTGGGCCGTGGAAGAGAAGAGTCCCGCGAAGGGAAGAAGGGTCGTCTTCGAACTCGGAGTTGGCCAAGGCAGTAGCGGAGGCTATGCCCATGTTCTTGGCCGCCATGGAGGCCTTGCTGGATAAGAGAGAGGTCGCTAAGAGAGCGGAGGAGTTGCCTCAGCGAGAAGAGTTACTACCACCCCCGCCGAGGGTGGACCCAGAGGGACAGGAGGTTCCGCTCAGGAATAAGGGTAAGGAACCAGCACACCTGGAGAAGTTCGTGGTTGACGGCCCCGGACCGGTGCAGAACAGGACCATTCCCCTGAATGGCCCCATCACCCCCGATCAGGTGGTGAAGATTGTGAGCATCTGCATGGGTGATCAGAAGCAGATGACATCGGAGCTGAGGGATCGGTCCAGCCATCCTTTTGTGCCGCGGCTGATCGATACTGTAGCCCCGCCTGGACTAGGTATTCCAACCATCAAGGAGTATGACGGTGAGGGGGACCCTGTTCGCCATGTGCAGAGGCATGTCCAGGCCTGTATGGGACGAACATCGAACGATGACCTCATATGCTCATTGTTCCCGATAACCCTGGGAGAAAGGGCCATGACTTGGTTCTTCAGCCTTCCGCCGGGGAGCATCACGTGCTGGGCTGATATGCACGATCGCTTCATCAAGCAATATCAAGGTCGGAGACGCCTCCTGAAGAGCGTGAGGACTTTAACCCAGGTGGTGCAGAGGCCCGATGAATCGTTGGCATACTATTACCAACGGTTCACTGCTAGTGCTGCGGAGATTGACGAAGAAATCTCGGAGGGAGAGATGATCCGTACTTTCCTAAGGAACTTGAGCGCTCCGTACGGTTCTGACCTAATGCATAGCGTCGCCGCGAAGGCTGTGTGGAGTATGGAGGCCCTGCAGGCGAGGGTGAAACAGCAAATCGACGTCCAGGAGTCGAAGATTGCTGCTGGAGAACTTGATCCCCCGAAGTCGGGAAGAGGAAAGCCATCGTCCAAGCTGTCGGACGATCGCAAGGGGAGCGACAAGTCGGAGGGAGGTAGGAACCGTGGTCGTCCCGATAAAAGAGAAGACAAGCGTCCTCCGAGGAAGGACAACCGAGAGGGTCGGGCTGTTCCCATCAATAGCTCGATGACCTCTGTGTTAGCTGTAATGGACAGACAAGGTCTCGCTCGATACCCCCCGAGGAAAGAAGGCGAATTCCTAGGAGGCCGTCCCGATCGTTACTGTCGCTACCATCGAGCCAATGGTCACGACACTGAGAACTGTCGGGAGCTGAAGAAGGAGATTGAAAAGCTGATCCAGAAGGGAAGGCTGAAAGAGTTCGTCGGGAAGGGTCGGTGCCGATCCCGTTCCAGAAGTCGGTCGCGATCCCGTTCCAAGTCCCGCGACCGATCCCCGAAGAAGAAGAAGGTCGAACATGAGGCCTCGGGTTCAGGTGCCCGCAAGGAGAGGCGCGGAACTATCAACGTCATCCATGGAGGAATGGCGGCGGGAGGAGATACCTCTGCCTCTCGGGAGAACTACGCTTCCCGCATATCTGCCGCGGTGGTGCTAGGCAAACGGTCCCGGTCGTGGACCCTGAAGGAGGAAATGGAAATTTCGTTCTCGAAGGAGGATCTAATAGGCGTGGAGAGCCCTCACGACGATGCCTTGGTCGTGACCCTGGACGTGGACGGATTCTAGATGAAGCGGATCCTGATAGATGGAGGGAGCTCCTCCGATATTCTTTTCATGGACGCACTGGAAGCCATGGGAAAGACGAAGAAGGACCTGATGCAGGTGGACTTCCCAATGGTGGGATTCTCTGGCTCCACTTCCTACCCGTTGGGAATGATTACCTTACCAGTAGAGTTTGGTAGTGGCTGGAAAATGGAGAGGCGAAACGTGGATTTCGTCGTTGTGGAGTCCGCGGGGGCATACAACGCGATCATCGGGAGGACCACCATCAATCCTCTCATGGCAGTCGCCTCGACGGTCCACCAGAAGATGAAGTTCCCGACTGACAATGGGGTCGGAGAGGTCAGGGGCGACCAGGTGGCATCGCGAAAATGCTATGTTAACGCCACCCGACGAAGAAGAAGGGAGGCCATGACCGTCCTTCAAACCGATACCGATCCTCAAGAGGAGTATGGGCGTCCCGCTCCCATGGAGGATTTGAAGGAAGTGGAGATCGATGGGCCTCAGAGGAAGGTGAAGATCGGCTCTGCTTTGTCGGAGGAAAGAGCCCGAGAGTTGATCGACCTCTTGAAGGAGTTTAAGGAGTTGTTTGCCTGGTCCCCGAGTGATATGCCAGGAATCAGCCCCGACGTGATAGTGCACGAGCTAAAGATAGACCCCGCAATCAAGCCTATCGCGCAGAGAAGGCGTCCGATGGGCGCAGACAAGAGGATCGCGATCCAGCAGGAGGTGGGCAGACTGCTCGATGCTGGATTCATCAAGGAACTCCGATTCCAGACTTGGGTGGCTAACCCAGTGCTGGTGCGAAAGAGTAACGGAAAGTGGCGGATGTGTGTCGACTTCCGCGACTTGAACAAAGCCTGTCCGAAGGACTGCTACCCGCTGCCGAGGATCGACCAGCTGGTGGATGCCACATCGGGACATGAGCTGCTGAGCTTCATGGATGCCTACTCCGGGTACAATCAGATCAAGATGGCGAAGGAGGATGCCCCTCACACAGCTTTTTACGCTGACAGTGACGTCTACCATTACGACGTGATGCCCTTCAGATTGATCAATGCCGGGGCAACTTACCAGCGGATGGTGAACAAGTTGTGGACGACATGCTGGTGAAGTTCCGACAGGAAGGAGACCATGTCCAAAATTTGGCGGCAGCATTTGAGCGAATGAAGTTCCATCAGGTTCGGCTGAACCCCGACAAATGTGCTTTCGGGGTGAACTCGGGGAAGTTCCTAGGGTTCATGGTGAGCCAGAGAGGAATCGAGGTGAACCCCGAGAAGCTGCGAGCAATCGAGGAGATGCAGTCCCCAAAGACTCATCGGGAGGTCCAGGTGCTGAATGGCCGGTTGGCTGCGATGAATCGCTTCCTATCCAAGGCAAGTGACCGAGCCATGCCATTTTTTGAGGTGCTGAGAGCCAACAAGAAGTTCGAATGGACCGACAAGTGCGAGGAGGCGTTCCAGGCACTCAAGCAGCATCTCCGTACCCTTCCGCCGTTGGCGAAACCAGTTCCAGGCGAGCCGCTCTATCTCTATTTAGCTGTTTCCGATATGGCTGTTAGTTCTGTTCTGATTAAGATTGTCAAGGGCAACCAAGTGCCTATCTATTATGTAAGCAAGGCGTTTGCCAAGTCTGAAATAAAATATCCCGCTATTGAGAAGTATCTCTTCGCGTTGATAATTGCCGCTCGAAAGCTCCGACCTTACTTCCATGCACATGAAGTCACGGTATTGACTAATCAGCCCTTGAAACACTTTTTGAACCGACCGGAGGCGTCGGGGAGATTGGTTAAATGGGCCATCGAGCTGACAGAGTTCCGCATTCATTTCGCTCCGAGGACCGCTATTAAGGGCCAGGCGTTGGCAGATTTTATAGCTGAGTCTACGGCACCCGATCTGGAAGTAACGGGTCCCGCAGAGGGGGCAACCATGGAAGGAGTCCCGACAACAGAACAGCAGCCAGAACAGCCAAATGAAGAGAACACCTGGGAGATGTACACTGATGGTTCATCGAGTGTAGAAGGCTCGGGGGCAGGATTCGTGTTGATACCGCCCGGTGGAGGCGAGCCCTTACGATATGCCCTGGCGTTGACATTCAAAGCCACCAACAACGAAGCAGAGTATGAGGCTCTCATCACAGGCCTCAAGATTGCCAAGGGTACGGGGGTCGACCATTTAAAAGTGAAGTGCGATGCTAGCTTGGTTGTAAATCAAGTCCAGGGGAACTATGAAGCTAAGAACCCGACAATGAAGAAATATTTGCATGAGGTGCAGACTTTGAAGGGAAGCTTCAAAAGCTTTGATATCGAGGCGATCCCGAGGGAAGAGAACGCGGAAGCGGATGCCTTGAGCAAGTTTGCCCTGGGAGTGGCCCCCGAGGAGAATCAGAAGGTGCATTTCCTAGAAAAGGTGATCATCTCAAACATTGACCCGGTGGAGGTCTGTGCTATTGAGACAGGATCGGAGGAAGAGGAGAAGCCCACTTGGATGACCCCGATGGTCACGTACCTGACTACGGGGGTACTCCCCGATGATAAAGTGGCAGCCGTCAGATTGCGTCGGATTGCAGACAACTACGCGATGGTGGACAACCAGTTATACAAAAAAGGGTATGTAAAACCTTTCTTAAAATGCGTAGCGGAGCCTGACACGAATCGAATCCTAAGGGAACTACACGAAGGAGTCGCGGCCTGTCATGAGGGAGCCCGATCTCTGGTGAGGAAGGCATTGAACTTGGGTTACTATTGGCCCTCGATGAACAAAGAAGCGACCGCGATGGTCCGATCCTGCGATGCATGCCAGAGGTACGCCCCAAATATCATGGCTCCCGCCGCGGACTTAATGCCCATCAGGAGTGCATGGCCCTTTGCGCAATGGGGAATTGACTTGGTGGGACCACTTCCCCAAGCGAAAGGTCAGTGCAAGTACTTACTCGTGGCTATCGACTACTTCTCAAAGTGGATAGAGGCCAAAGCATTGGCTAGAACGACGGGGCAGCATATCCTCAAGTTCTTTCAGACTCAGATCATATCCCGGTACGGGGTCCTGCGAGTGTTGATCAGCGACAACGGCCCTCCGTTCAATGGGACTCAGTTGAAGGAGTACCTGGAAGAACTAAACATTGAGCATCGGACCGCTTCAGTCCGCCACGCCCAGACCAATGGCCAAGTAGAGTCAGCCAATAAGGTCGTGATGGATGGCTTGAAGAAAAGAGTCTATGCCTTGCAGGGCCATTGGCTGGATGAGCTCGAGAATGTGCTATGGGCTGTACGAACAACACCCAAGCAATCAACAGGAGAAACCCCGTTTGGCCTGGTTTATGGCACGGAGGCAGTCGCTCCCGTGGAGATAGCGGTGGCGTCCCACCGCGCAAAATATTACGAGCCTCTGACAAACGAGGAAATGAGACGTCTGGACTTAGACCTACTCGAGGAAAAGAGGTGGAAGGCTGATGAAGTCCAGGCCCGAATGCGTTTGGCAACAGCCCGATACTACAATCGGCGTGTCAGGTCCCGACAATTCTTCGTAGGAGAACTTGTCTGGCGGAGGAATGAGTTTGTTCATCAAGACCAGATCAACAAGCTGTCACCAAAATGGGAAGGACCCTACAAGATCGTGGGGATGCCAGTGCCCAATGCATACAAGTTAGAGGATCTCGAAGGCAAGACGTTGAAGCATTCCTTCAGTGGTGAACACTTGAAGAAGTATCATGTTTGATATGAAGCCGCCACGAATGGCGCAAATTGTCTATCAATAAAATCCGATGTAAGCCTACTTTGAATTATTAGTGAATAAAAGAAGTTGCCTTCCAATCAAATTGCTTTCAAATTTATTCTAACTGTTAATAAGACGTCTTGAGTGACGCGACAAAAGCCTTCCGAGGTACGATGAAAGCCCCGCAGGGGACGCGTAAGTCGTCTATATGGCGCGGCCAAAAGCCTTAACAGGTATGGACAAAAGCCCCGCAGGGGACGCGTAAGTCGTCTATATGGCGCGGCCAAAAGCCTTAACAGGTATGGACAAAAGCCCTACGGGGTACACGTAAGTCGTCTATATGATGCAACCAAAAGCCTAGGTATGAAAAGACCCTGATGGGTCCGCGTAAGTCGTCTATATGATGCGGCCAAAAAGCCTTAGCGGGTACGAAAAAGCCTTAAACAGGTCCGCGTAAGTCGTCTATATGATGCGGCAAAAAGCTTTAAAGGGTACGATTAAGCCGTCCAGTAGAGACGCAGTAAAAGCCCTAAGGGGTGTGAAGATGGCTTTGAAAGGCAGGAACGAGAAACCTTAAGTGGTGAAGTCCCGATTTTGGACGAGAAACCTTAAGTGGTGAAGTCCCGATTTTGGACGAGAAACCTTAAGTGGTGAAGTCCCGATTTTGGATGAGAAGCCTTAAGTGGTGAAGTCTCGATTTTCGGACGAGAAGCCTTAAGTGGTGAAGTCTCGATTTTGGATGAGAAGCCTTAAGTGGCGAAGTCCCGATTTTCGGACGAGAAGCCTTAAATGGTAAAGTCCCAAGTTAAACGTCGGAAGGACGTATGAAGTCATTTTAATGGTGCATCGGAACGTTCTGAGTAACGAATTTTAAGCCGCTTTAGATAAAGTGCAGGTGAATATCGATGCCAAAACAGATAAAGGCCAGAGGGCCAAAAAGGTTCGTTACAAAAAGACAAAGGAGAAAGACAACAAGGACTAAAAGAGGTAAGCATTAAACTTGATCCTTGTTGGAAGATGGGTCCTCAGCAGCATCGGAGGGAGCAAGATTTGGAGGGGCCTGGGCGGAAGGCTCCGCGGCGGGCGGAGTCAGGTCCACGACAGCGGTCTCTTCACTCTCCGCGGGGAGGTTGAAATATTTCTCCGCGAAGGGGGCGAGGGTCTCGGACTTCTTGAAGTCGATGGAATCCGCATAGGCTGTGTAGAGTTCTTCGACAGCGTTGAATAAAGCGTCCTCCACCTCGGACTTGCAGAACTCCACAGCAGCCAGCTTGAATTCTTCAGAATCCCGATACTCCCTGTGGCCCTGAAGACGACCCTCCTCGCGGCCCTCCTCGAGACCTTGAGCCTTTGCCTCAGCCAGTTTGGCAGAGAACTCTGCCCTTTCCGCTTCAAGCTTGGCTTTGGCCTCCGCCAGAAGATCCGCGAAGACGTTCTTCTCGCGAACGAGTTGCTGCTTCTCCCCCTCATTCCGCTGCTGCTCCACCTGGGCCATCTTCCGCTCTCGACGCATGACAGCCTCATGGTCGTGGACTTTCTTGAGCAGGCATGTGGACATGTCATCGAGGAGAGCCTTCTCCTTGGCCATCTTATTTTTGGCCGCCACCGCCTCGTCCCGCTCCATCTGAATCTTGGCTAAGGCTTCAGGGTTCGACTTGGCTTCAGCCTCCTCCAAAGCGCTCTTCAGAGCCAAGGCGATGGCGAAGCTACGATGCTGGTCCGCAGTTTCCTAAGGCGGAAGAGAAAAAGATAAAAGTCAGTGATTGAAGATAGGAATAAAGAAGAGAATAAGGCGGTAGGATACTACCTCCATTCGACGGACGGCCATGGCACGGAACTCCTCTTCGATATCCTCCCGCGACATGTAAAGTGGCTTTTTCAGGGCAGGAGGAATTGACCCTGACAGCAAGTGTAGGGCCAAGTCGGGCTCAAGATTGTCCCGACGGATCGAAAACCCGGAGAGGGATTCGATCGGACGCCAGGGGATCGCTGCCTGGTCGGAGGTATAAATTTTGTACACCTCGTCCATCGGAAGACGAGGGATAGGCTCGGCCCCGGGAGTGGCAGGAACTATCTCAATAGGAGGCTCGGGAGTTGGAGTGCGAAGAATAGGAGGAGGACTCTTGGACACGTCCCTAGCAGCGGGCCATGCACTCCTGGACCTCGACCTGCCACGGGGAAGCAGGCCCCCCTCTTCAGGCTCTTCAACAGACGGAGAAGCCTCCAAATCAGTCACTGGACGGAACCGAGCTTCCGCCGGGACGTCCTCCAGCATTAGTTCCTGCGGAGCTGCAGCCTCCGCTGGAATGATAGCCTCCGTCGGGGCAGGAGTCTTCAAGGGACCTGTGGTGGCAGGACGAACATGATCAGGAATAACTCCACCAGGGCACCAGAGAATTTGACGTTCGACATGTTGGTCTTTCCCATGGAAGTTGTAGTATCCCGCCTTGAGAACGCGGGGGACTTCTCCTTGAAGGATATATTTAATTTCCCGAACCCGCGACTCCCGATCGGTAGGGATAAACTCCTTGGGGACTAATTTTTTATATCGTTTAATTGCACGACGAACGCGCTTACCTTCCTCGACGGTGGTGGCCCCGAAGGCCCGATCTACCTCCTCCCGCCTGGCCTTCTTGGCCCCGACTTGCTCTTCAGTCGGAGGAGCAGCAGATAAGGGAGTAGAGGAAGAAGCCCCTTTCTTCACCAACTTGCGCTTCCGCTTGGAACCGCCCTGGACGGCATCAGTCTCGCCCTGCTTCATAATGAGATGAGTCAACAGAGAAGCCTTCTTGGCTGCAAAGGTAAAAATAAAACAGTTAGAAATATTACCCAGACGACTAAATCTGCAGAAACAGAATCAAGGAGCCGAACTCCGATGGCAATCAGATTCCGCTCCTGGAGCTTATTGGCATCGATAGGTATGAAGTTGTCCCCCCAGCGGTAGAGTTGCACCATCTGGAGGGTGTTGAGGTCATCCTCGGAGTAATCCTGGAGCTTGGGGGCAGGGTCCGCCACGACCTCCCATCGAGGCCAGGGGACAGAGCTATGCTGGACAAAAAAGTAGTACTTCTTCCAGCCACTGTTGTCGGAGCCCGAGTCGCGGATCAGAATCCGATCCTTGTGAAACTTCCAAGTTTCGCTGTCCCAGCCGAAACGTGAAAATTGCTCCTTTGTCCACTTGGGGAGTCGGGGGGAGAAGGAGCAGACACCGGATTTGTTGCACTTCATGCCGTAAAAGGTGCGGAACAACAGGAGGCTGTATGTCCACTGCTGGCGATGGCATAGGAGCTGGAAGGCATTCCACACGCGGATGGCGTGTGGAGAGAAAGTACAAGGGTGCGTTTTGTAGAAGTTGCACATCTCCACCATGTTTCCACAGAAGGGGAACCGAATCCCCGCGCTTATCTGTCCAGTAGAAACGAACACCTCCCCTGCCCGAGGAGGCGTGATAATGTGCTTCCTTCTACCAGCAGTTTGGGACTCGAAAGGGAAGCGAGGCTCCCAATCCGAGGTGATACACCCCTCTCTAAGGGCAACCTCATACGAACCCTCAGATATTTCGTTGACAGCAAACTCAAAGGCAAAGGGAGCCCTAATCTCAAAAGTAGCTTCGTCTAAAAACGATTACAGACAAGAGGAATTGAGAAAAGAAGAGTAAACAGTAAGCAAATTACGAAAACGTGGAAAGAAGTCCTTACCAGACATGATCGGTGGTCAAAGAAGTAGGAATAAGGAAGATCGGAAAGGTTGAAGGCCTTGATCACTTGAAACACCAGGAGGAGCTGGAGGAGAGCTTCGAATGCAAGGATGGTTGAAAGCGAGAGAGTGCAGAAGAAGTGAATGAGACCAGGGTTTTACCTTTTATAGGCAAAAGGACAATTGAAGGGACGTAATCGTGACCGTTGAAGACGAAACGATTTGATCACAACCATTGAGCTATGGGACGGTACGGAGGAGACAGCTGGATGGGCTTGATCTGCGCCGTTGAAGAGGAAACGACACGATCTTAATCGACGAGATTATAGGCACGGAGGAGACGTGTGTGATGTCACAGTTACTTTTTCAGAAAACAGCAGTCACGCTGGTTTAAACGTCGTTTCTCTAGCCCTAGGCATTTAATGCTACAATAGCCGAGGAGTCTCCTTGGATTTGGCAACTGCCCATGGGGCCTGGTGGGCCCAAGGCAATCATAAGAAAGAGAGTCTGATATATAACGATCACACGCAAAGATCAAAGCCTCCGACGGTGGTATCGGAAGGTATGAAGACAAAAGCCTCTAACTGAGGTATCAAAAATTGCAAAGATCCAAGCCTCCGACGGCGGTATCGGAGGGCATGAAAGCAAAAACCTTCGACAAGAGAGGTCAAAAAAGTTGGACTGGAAGACATGACGAACTAAAAGTCCCCCATGTCTTGGGGGCAAATGATGGGTTCCGATGTAATCGTTAGCCCCGTTAACAGCCACTGGACGGCGAGTAGGTCCAGTGGGCCTCGCGAAAAGCCTTGAAGGCCCAGAGGCCCAGCACGAAGGGTCCCGACTTCAGCGGTCCCGATGTATGAGCTGAACGCTCCCGATAAGAAGCCTCTGAGTAAGCCCCGATATGCCTTAGTAAAGGCCCCGATAATAAAGCCCCGCAGAGGCTGGACCTGTCCCGTAGAGACTAAAGGTCCTGGGTGGTGATCTAGAATGAGACAACTCTGGAGTCCCCGACAGTAGTCGAGACTTGTAATCAGAGGATAAGACCGAGAAACCCGCCTACTAGATGAGAGTAGTGGGAAGACGGTTAAGATATAGATAATCTCCCCCGAGATACGCAGGGCGTGCCCGAGATACGCGGAGGTACGGGTAAGATACGCGGAGCGTGGGGCGAGAAATATGGAATCCCAGCCGAGATATACGGAATCGTGGCGAGATACACGGAATCATGGGTATAACTGCCAAGCGCAGTAACAGGTAACAAGGTAACTCCTCCTTCTATATAAAGGAGGAGGTTACCTCAGAAAAACCCTACACTGATACGAACATATACTCTTGCTTACCACCCATTGATTACCGTACTCATTTAAGCATCGGAGAGGGATTCTGGGTCACCACCCAGGTCATCCCCTTTTGCAGGATTACGCGGAGCCCAGGAGTCCAAGTTTTCCGTCAAGGACGTAACGGAGCTTCGCCCGTGATCCAACATGGATGAAGTATTTTTCTGGTAAAAAATTGTATTAATTAAAATCAAGATAATAAATTTCATTGATATAATAAGAGAGAACCGGAGAAAGAGTGAAAAAAAGGAAACCCACCTTCAATGGATCTGCTATACGTGGATGTTGTGATGTCAATTCTTGGAAAAGTATCATTATCATTTTATTTTCTTAAAAAAAAAAAATATCTGCGAAAATATAACTTCTTAAAATAAGGCCACTTCTGTCGGTCCAGTGCCCTTAAAACGATTTTTTTTTTTTTTCGAATGCTCTCTTACTCTTATACATCGCCCGTTAGAATAACACTTATAGTATACACGTTTTATATTTATATTTATATTTATCATCAATGTGCATAAATATTTATTCATTTACAAAATTTGATAGGATTTGAGTACGAAATTTTTAATTAAAAATACAGTATTAAATTGTTATATATTATATATTTTTATTAATTATAATTGTTAACAAATAAAACCAGGCTTTCGGATAAATTTTTAAAATAGATATACTCATATTAAGCAAGTCCGACCAGTCCAAAAGAACGTGTTATCCTTAAGATCGAATAAGTTTAAATCTCCCTAGAGCATGTTGCATTATTAAAAAAAAAAAAAAATACTAACGCTTTAAGTTTAAAAATGTAAACGTAATTATATTGTGAAATAAAGGTAGAAGAGAAATATAAGAATATAAGCTAAGTGGTAGCTTGTCAAAACAAAAACAATTTCCAATGTTTGGCCGAAGAGGACGACAATTCTATATAGTTGGTGGAATATTATTGAACCACTTTAAAGACACTGCACGAAATGTGATCATAAAAAAGCCCATCTAAATTTGGGAAGCAATAAATGTTGTTTATTTTTATTTATTTTATTATAAATATACTTGCTTTTTAATTTTTAGTTGGGGCTTTTTTTCAAACAAAAATAAATGAGCTATTATTGCGACATCAGATCCATTCCGTTATGTAACATTTAGACTTTTTTATTCACGGTTTGAGAATTTTTAATTTTTTACGACTAGACTTAGTTAACAAATATCATGCACGATCCGTCAATATAACTTTATTAGCAGTTTAGTATAAGGGTTAAAGGTCCTTTTGGTACCACTTGTTTGCAAAAATTACACTGTTCATACCACTAGTATTTTTTCATACCGCATTGGTACCATATGTTTCCAAACCTTACTGTTTTGGTACCTTCGTTAGGGTTCTGTCAAAAACAGCCGTTAAATGGCATGTGCCATGCACGTGACCAGCCCAAAACTTTCAATTTTGTTACAATTTAGTCCATCTAATACATCCCTAACTTTTATTTTGTTCAATTTAGTCCTAAAACTTCAAAACCAAACCATTTTCCCAAATTGACCTAGCCGGACTTAGCCTAGGGCTAGGTCCGGCTAGGTCAATTGGGACCTAGCCCCAATTGAGTTAAATTGGGGCTAGGTCCAATTGACCTAGCCGGACCTAGCTTAGGGCTAGGTCCGACCCTGGGTCAGGGTCCCCTGGGTCCGGTGACCCCGACCCAGGGTCGGACCTAGCCCATGGCTAAGTCCGGCTAGGTCAATTTGGAGAAATGGTTTGATTTTGAAGTTTTATGACTAAATTGAACAAAATAAAAGTTAGGGATGTATTAGATGGACTAAATTGTAACAAAATTGAAAGTTTTGGGCTGGTCACGTGCATGGCACATGCCATTTAACGGCCGTTTTTGACGGAACCCTAACGGAGGTACCAAAACAGTAAGGTCTGGAAACATATGGTACCAATTCGGTACGAAAAAATACTAGTGGTATAAACAGTGTAATTTTTGCAAACATGTGGTACCAAAATGACCTTTTAACCCTTAGTATAATGAAGAGACAACTCGTTAAAACTAGGTTTACGCTCCTCCAAAGCGATCGGTAAGTCATATAAGACATAATATTTTAATCATCTCACTAGTGATTTAAAATTTCGAAATTAAACTATAGTCTATACAAGTATAATCACTGTTATTCACTAGACACTCTATTCATTCACATGCATTCCACACAAATTCATAATCAACAATAATAAATAAATAAATAAGTAAATAAAACGATTAGGCTAAAAAATATATAATAAAACGATGAATAATATCCAAAAAATTAATGGCAACTGAGACCAAGAAAGTATTCGAACGCATGTCCAAACAAATTAATCTATCATGTAGTATTTGTATCGATTATAGCATACGAATATAAATGTTCACTAAAAGTAACTTAGTTAATAACTAATCTAAAGACACAATAGTTTTAATTTGATTATTCAATAATCATACATAGAGAGACTAATAATATTAATATTTAAAATTAATTATTGAGCTTTGACACTAAATACGTATTATATATTCTACTTCTTTGCATAATTATTGATTTTGAACTTTAAAATGAACATCATTATATAATATTATATAATTTTAATTATTAATTTACTTTTAAATATATTCTAATTAAAGAGTACGAGACTAAATATTGCAACGGTAATGTACCAAATATGTATGATAGGGTAGCGTGGGTCAACATCATTATTCATTAGTGCCATATTGATAGTACCTTAAATAATGTGGATCACTAATCTCACAAATGAAAGCATGTATAGAGAGAGAAAGACTAGATGAATGCATGAAAGTGACTCATAAATGCTATTTTAGGATCTCGACAAGACATGTCCCTTGTCCCATGATTTTTCTGTAAAAATAAATATATGTGAATAATATATATATATATATAAACTTAATTTTCTACCAAAAAAAAACTTAATTTTCGTAATTAGTATAAATTAATAATGATCACGAATCACGTTTGTATCATACTTTCATTTTTTTTTTGGGCAACTACAATCTAAACATGATATTTATAAATAAAAAAAGACCATCCTAATTCCTATTTATAATTAGCTTTTTTATTATTAGAATACCTAGACTTAATAATTCATTTAGCATTTTAGTTAGTATAATATACATGTAAAGTTCAATAGGATTAACTCTCTCTATCATTTATTATCAAAATTTTGATATATATATACTTGCCTTATTAGAAACAGCTCATTCATTGCCTCATTCATTATAGCACGGAGATTCTTTAACTCTTAACATCTACCTACTATCTTTATCTAATTTTGTCTTTTTAAAGAGATATTTTGATTTCATTAAATAAACTAGTCAATAAATTATTTACTAACTTTTTTTTTCTCCATTAACTTATTTATTAACTTATTGGTTTGCTAGAAAAATCGCCTCAATATATGACACAAACACGTGGCCACATTTGAATCCCTAATGTAAAAAGTGTATCGCAAAAAATTTGCATTTTAACCAATTAAACTAACATATAAGGTTTCTGTCTTTAGATATTTCGTTTGAGGTATATACAAAATTAATTTTTATTTGTTGGTTATGCATCTGAAGAAAATTCTTTATTTTAAAAAGCAACCACCCAAATTCTGACTTATTTAATTACGGTTACCTCGATTCACGAGGTGGGGGTGCATTTGCTATTTTAAATAAATAAATTTATTTATTTTATAAATAGTTGGATAAAATTATTGCTTTTATTAGGGGTAATAAATTGTGCATATGTACATTTTATTGTGCATATTAATAATTGTCTCGTGTTAAATTTACTAAATATGAAAGTATATAATAAGCTTATCGTGCCAAATTTTACAAATATAAACAAGAAATAAGTTTTTTTATATATGTTCGTGTCGTGCTATTTTGTTTTGTTATGTTATTCATTTATACTTTTTTTTACGAGATTTTTAAGCAAAAATCAAAATGATTAATTAGCCAAATGAACAACTATGTTTTAACAATTTTCCGGATGCACTATATTCTTTTTTCGGGTTGTCAAATTCATCATTATTTAAAATGTAGCTAGATACGACGATGTGTTAATCGAAATATAAATTTATATTAAAAATGATGATATTGTACATGTTGCTGACGTGAAATACATTCGTTGTTTTATTCTTTATTAGTATCATCATATTAAAGTATTTTTCAATATTTTTAGAAGTTTCTTAATTTTTTAAATAATTTTTGTGATATTTTTCCTCTTTTTCCGTAAGTTTGTTATATTTTCAATATTTTCAATGTCACTTAGCATTACCACAGTGTAGTTAACATGAGTAATATTTGTATCAACAATATTTTTAACATAAAATTTATTGACAAACTAATAAAATGGTGCATCAACCAACATTTCAAAACACAATGGTGCATTTCAACATATGTGGTGCATTGGTAGCAATGCAAAACATAGTGGTTCATCTGGCTAATTTACCTAAATTAAATTAAGAAACTTCTAATAGAAAACTATGAATTAATATGACAATAATTATAAGTTCGTAATACATGGTTGACAAACTCTAAAAATTAAATCACTAATTAGACGTTTAAAAGCTAAATAATAATTAGATTTATTAGCAAAATTTTATTATGTTATTATTGCGCGTGTCGTGTTGTGATACTTAAAATAAATACCACACGTAAATTATTTTGTGCTTATCGTATTCGTACTATCGTGTTATCATTTGCCTTGTGCTTGCTCGAATACAAATTTTGTTTGTGTCGTACTATCGTATAATGTGAAAATTTATCATCCTAACTTTCATTGTGAAAAAATGATATATATGATATGTATATGTTTTTAAATTAAAGACATTTTTTGCCTACATGATGTCGATGAAATAGGAGTGCAACACTCGTAATATGTACTTACTCTAAATTTAAACTAATTTCCCTTGTACAATCTATCTATCTATCTATATATAATATAATTCTAAAAGAAGTTACAATATCATGACAAGTAATCTTTTTGCACTATTTTCTCTTTCACATTTGTCAAAATAACTACATTTGATTGGTCCACCTCAATCTTTTGATAAGTTACAAGAAAATTATAATCATCACTCTTCCACATGGAGCTCTAAAATGAAGGCAACAATCCTCATTCACTCTTAATGTCAGTTTTATTTTGAAATTGATCAAATTAAGTTTTACATCCTAACATAAAAATATTTAAATTTTGCACACAACATTAGAAAAATTAGTTTCAATTGCGCACTAAATTGTTGATAGGATGGATAATTTTTTTAAATGTAAAAATGGACATAAGATATTATTAAAGAATAATTTGAAAATCGATTATCGATTGCCCTAAAAAAATTATTTACATCTGGACATACCTTATCAAAATTAGTTTCAATTACACTAAAATGTTGAAAGGACGGACAACTTTTTTTTAAAGAAAAAAATTTAACATAAGACATTATTAAAGAATAATTCGAAAAATCAATTAGTATATTTAAAAATACATAAATAAAGAAAACATGAGCAAATAGTTTGATAAAATATTATTAAGTTAATAACATTGAGAATAATAAACCTAAAATAAATCAATTTCTATTATGTTCACAAATTGATCAAATTAAGTGTTGCGCCCTAAAAATATTAAAAAAATGTAAATAGATCTACTGCATGCTTAACAAATAATAATAAGATAAAAGTTATTTTAAATAATCATCACATCTATAATCAATTGAAAAAAAAAAACCACAAAACCTCTTCTTCAACATCCTCTATCTCTACAACATTTGCAACTACAAGCCCGCATTCCCATCCTCGATCGCCATCGATGTTATTCAAGAATAACATTTGTGTGAGATATACAATTAGCATTACATTGTCGTGATTGCAACAACTTCAGCAAACATGACACAAATTTCTAATATATAAGATTTAAAATTGTACAATTATGCTATTGAATGTGAATTCCAGATTTGGAATCGAAATTAAAATCTTATTTATTTATAGCTTCCATTTTAGATTAATTTAAAATTATTTGTCAAATTTTTGAATTTCCTTACTCATATCAATTTTTTTACCTTATACATCTATTGTAATTAATACGATTTTTATAAATATTTGTCGTGAATTCAATACATTCCAACTTTGAAACATAATAAATTCTTCCTAAATTGATGATTTATTTTTAGCTTTAATTTTATATTATATTTTTTGGCCAATATATACTATTAATTTGATAGTATTTTTTATTTAATTAAAGAATCGACAATGCATTCATGACAAATTTTTGTATATACAACTATCATTAATGTTATTATTAGAGTATCAAAAACACAATTAATTTTTAAAAACAATTTATTAATACATAATTATAATTATGTTGTAAATAATTCAATATCAAAATCGAAACATCTCATTGGTCCACATAAATTTATATATTGCCGATGACGTGACATTGTCATGTGTATACCTGTAGCGACGTAATTTTTTTTCTCAAAAATTTCTCATTTAATATGTAGAACCGTTTCATTTTTTGTGAAGGTTTTATTTAAAGATTAATACTGATTCTATTTATTTGTTACTATTAAATTAATTCATATACTTTTCTTTGGTCCAAAAAAATTATATACTTTTCCTATTGTGTTTCCTACAATATTATATATAGATTGTATTATTTGTGCCAGTACAATTATTATTTTTAAATATAAAATTAATGAAAAAATAATAATTAATATCTAAGAAAATTATTTTTAGACTATTATAACAATCAACACTGTTTTTTTTTTCTATTGACATTCATTTTGTTGAAAAAAACAATAATATAAATTAACATATATATATATATATATTTTATAAACTAATAACAATATTTCTACTTATATAATTAATTATTTTAGTATTTATGTATTCGACTTTTAAAAATTATAAAACTAAAGAAAATTATTACGATAATTAATCGTGTTCTAGATTTTTTTAATTTACACGTATTTTATGAAATATCTGTCAAATCTACTTATTATTTTTATTTTTAATATAAACAATTTTAATGAGCTTAAAATCAACAATTTAAATAAATATTCTACACACCGCGCAACGCGCGGGTCTATTGTCTAGTATCAATTTATAATGAATATAAATGCCTAACTATAAATATTTTTACATTCTTATAGATCACTATGATTATTTGATTCCAGGTCATTTAATTCAATTAAATTAATGAGTCCATATTGCATAATTTAAATCAAAGGCATTGCTTGCTGAGTTTTATAATACTTTGTTGTCCACACCAAACGATGTTGACTGGATTGTTCCGTGGAGCGTGAGCTTCCTTCCGTCATGATCACTTCCCCAGAATATCTCCGCGATAATTTAAGGAGAACTTCAAAGTAATAATATGCTTATCGCGAGATTCTGAAGTAGCGCGATAAAGATATAGATGAGAGAGAAGAGAAGAGAACGTGACCAATATAATAATGTGGGACCCGCCCTAAATGGACAAAACGATATATTATTATTATTATTATTATTAGGGTTGGTTTGGTTGCAGTTAACTCTGATGCAGTTTTACTTGGACCATTTCTAACTTTTCTTCTTTTGAATCAATCCCTCTTCCATTGATATAAATTAAGCTAATTCTGAATAAGAATATTTTTAATCTAAATAGGTATAATTCTGGTGGATTAAAATAAATAACGACACACGTTAAAATTGAGTATTTTGAAATTTAACATTAATTTTGAAGTTTATTTACTCTAAATGTGTAATACTATTAATTCTATCATATAACACAACTGATTTTAAAATTTAAAAAGTACAAAAGACCTTGTTATAAATTTATATTAAATAAATCTATTTTGTATTCACTAATCATTTATTATTGATTGATGTAATAATGAGTCACAACTTTTTTTTACGGCAATCTAATTTATAAACATTTTTTTATGTGAAAATAAAGATGAAGACTTTCTGAATGACCTATAATATAATAGCATATATATTTCTAATTTAAGTACACTCCTGAAATATTAATTAACACTAACATGCATAAGTTATTTTAATTTATTAAAATTAAAAAAAAAAATATCAGCACAAAGCGCAAGTTAGAAATATTACACACTAGCATAAAGTCCCACGCAATGTGTGAAAAAAAAACTAGTTTATACATATATATTACAAAATTATGATATAATATTTATATTTTGGTTAAATTTATTAAGTACTAGTCATCGACTTGCGTATAATATCGATTTTTACTTGAATGTATACCTTTTTTGTTATAATATAGTTATCGAATCACGTCTTGCTTTATAATATGTTTTAAGATTTATATACTCAATAAATATATGCTTATTACTTTTTATTAGCTTTTATATATCTATATTATATTATTGCAGTGTATTTACATAAAAAAAACTCATAAATCAGTATATCTTAAAAATATCATTACTATTTAATACGGTTTCAAAATTAGATGATATTATATTGTATTAAATAATAAATATATTAATAGATGCTAAAATAATATAATATTATTTGAAAATTTTACTATGCATCTTAATTCTCTAAATTACATAAATCCATGTGGAAAAATAAAAATATATCAAATCACCTGCTCTAAAATTATTTTGAAACATTATAATTATTTATTTCACCACATTTCATTATTTAATTTAATCAATTAGAGTTATATTTATTTACATGTGACATAATATTGTCTATTAAGTTTGTCCATTACTCCTTTACTAAATATAATTTGAGAAGAGAAGGATAAGATAGAGTTAGTTAATTAAAACATGTCATATGCTACAGTTCCAATTATTCTGTCTCTATATACTTCTTTTCGGGGGACATAAATTTCTTATCATGTGTCTAGAATGGTAAACACAAACTCCATTCACGTTAAATGAAGGATAAATAAAAGAAGACCTTTATTATAAGGTAGTTAATCTTATTTATTTATTTTTAGTTTTTATAATAATCACTGTCGCGACATATATTAGTCGTAGTTTAGGTTATGTCGGGTTTTCAACCATTATTTTCTGGGCCTAATGGTTTTTATTCTATTACTTTTAACTGTCTATTTATATTTATTTATTTTTTTAAAAAAATGGCTAAATCAGTTGGTAAGCAAAACTAAATTTGAATCCCATTAGAACTAATGGGATTCAAATTTAGTTTTGCTTACCAATTGATTTAACCATTTTTTAAAAAAAATAAATAAATATAAATAGACAGTTAAAATTAATAGAATAAAAACCATTGGGCCCAGATAATAATGGTTGAAGGCCCAAAAAAGAAGAAAGGTCTAATCCAAATCATAACAATACTAATTTTAAATATAAATAATAATAAATAAATAAAAGAAAAGAAAAGTTGAGAAAGGGCACCACCGACAACTCCGTCTCGTCTATTCGCACAACATATGAATTGCAGTGCTCTATACTTCATCTCATCTTAGGATACTAATACCAAGTTTTTATATACTTGGAATTTATTTACTCGTTTAAAGTTAGTATCTATATTATATTTAGATGATTCTCGAGTTCAAAATTCGTCAGAGTAATAAGCATGAAAAAATACTTATGATCATAAATTTACCATTTATGATTGACTTGATGCACGAATCAATATTATTTTAGGTATGTAATAAGTAGGTTACATAGACTTCTCTTTAATAACTCACTATATATATGAAAAATTAATATATGTGTCAATAAAGTTTAATTAAATATGTAAAAACCAACTTCAAATAATATATGGTATTCAACAAGCTAAAATATGGTACTAAAAATTAATGATTGGTGTCATAATATGGATCGTATGATTATTTTTAAATAATTTTAGTTTAGGATTCATACGGAATTTATGTTCTTGAATGACAAAAACAATTTACATGATTAAGAAGTTAGTTGAAACATATATGCATTATGTTTTTCTCATAATTGAGAGACTCATTATTTAAGACCCTAGAAAGTAAGAAAAAGACACGTGAAGAGAGGGACCAAAAAATGAAACTCTATACACTTCCTTTATTTAATTTAATTGTCCCATCTCCCTTCATGGACAAGCAACGCCCATGTCATGTCCATTTCATACAAATACAATGCATAACAAACATGACGTGCCCATGGATGGACCCCGTAGCTAGCTACTAATAATAATTTTCATATGGTTACATCTAGTGCTGTAAACAAGCCGAGTCGAGCTTGTATGTGACAAGCTCAACTCGACTCAGTTTACTCGAGTTCGAGCTCGACCGAGCTTTAATTTTTCAAGCTCGAACTCGACTCGATTCAATACTCGTCGAATTCGAGCTCGGCTCGACTCGGCTCGATAGGGTTAAAAGAATTAATTAAATTATAAATGATGTACATTAACTCGATCTCGAACTCGATTCGATTAGAACTTTGGCTCGAACTCGAGCTCGAACTCGACTTGTACTCAATATATACATATATAATATTATTACGTAAAGCTCGAAAAGCTCGAACTCGACTCGAATAGGCAAAACAAAAAAACTTGATTAGGCTCGCGAGCCTCTTGAGTCAAGTAACAGTGAACTCGAACTCGACTCGGTATCAGAAAAAGCTCTACTCGACTCGAAATTTAGCGAGTCGAATTCGAATATTTACCGAGTCGATCTCGAGTAGTTCACGAGTAGCTTAACTCGTTTACACCCCCTAGTTCCATCCATACTTTCACTTCACTACTAGCAGTCGTGGTTTAGTGGTTAATAGGCATTAACTCCTGTATAGTTTGACTTTGAAATCGCGAGTTCAATCCCCCAGCGTCTTGATTAAAATCATTTACTGAAAAAAAGACGACTAGTATCTAATAAGTCGACCTCTCGACTATACTAGACTGTTGATGGGTCAGTATTTGCGCTGGTTGTTCATAAGTATAATATACTCACAAATAAACACAAGTGTTTAAACATTACATAACGAGATGGGTTTAAGGTCGCCACCACTAACGCATTGCTTTTATTTAGCCTAAAAAAAAATCCATACTCTCACTTCGGTCTCGACAAGTGGGCCTAGGTTGGGCTTCTTAGTTTCAATGTTCTTAGATATGTATAAAGTAATTAACCGGGTTTTGACCCGATAATTCTCATCTAATACTTAATACTTAAGTGAATATAATTTATTATTGAAATTAGAATGTGAATATCAAAATCTCTCTCTTTATGAAGGGTGATTGAGGTATTTACTTATAAATAGGAGTTTCAACTGGATATTTCTATCATGCTTTAAGAGCACCATATTTTTGGTACGTTGTTTGTATTTTTCTACTGTATTAAAGGTAAACCCTAGAGGAAAATTGATATTATTAATAGTATGATGCAAATATGAGGCGTGGTTAAAAAAATTCGTATTTTTTCATACTTTTAAAATTTTATATATGTTACAATTAACTCCACCATAATAATAAAAAAAAAGCAAAAAACATAATATTCTTAGAGTCTTTATCATGCGTGTAACTTTTTTAGAATTTCTTTAGAGTATCTCATTTTGTTTATTTGTGATTGTCCTTTTGTACATTCTCTGTACAAAAATGGATATAGTCGGAACATATAGACTATGGTCTATAGTCATGAAATGTCACATACTATCACCTATCATACACCCAAATTAAATTGAATTAAAAAGGTATCGAAAGAGTAAGGTCATAAATATATATGTGCATCGCATGAATGACTAGTACAAGTACATGGTCAAATAAATAATAGGTTTTCTTACATATAGTTGGGCCTATTCTAATTTCTAGGCGCTAGCTTTCTACACGTGATTGATGTGACTTAAAAACTTGACTAATAAAATTATTATTTTTTTTTGGTAAAGGAATAAAATTAATTGATATCACCATATTACTTTATTTATATGGAAATTATAGTTTTCTTATATATATATCATCATAAAATTCATTTTATTTTAAAAACGAATTGTAATTTGTAGGCTCTTATTATGTTTCATTTTATTTTAAAAACGAATTGTAATTTGTAGGCTCTTATTATGTTCCATCCTGCACTCCCAAAACGTCGGTGTAGTGTATATACCATATACACAATAACACAATTCGTTTTGGATTCATGTCTCTGTAATTGAAAAAATATTTATAACTAATTTAATTATTATAGAGTGACAAAAGTGAATAATAATTATTTTAAATGTAAAATAAACATATTATATATATTATAAACGAATTTATCATAGGACGAATGAGTAAACATCCTTATCAACTTTTTATGATGTGCAGTTTTTATTTTAAAATTTATTATTAATGTTAATTTAATTTTATAAAATTAACATTTACTCTTCTTAATTATTTTTATACTAATTGTGCATAATTGAACTCTTGTCCAAAACATATACTATAAGAAACTCACAAGACAGTCCCAAAAAAAAACAGAGCTTTCTTTAAGTCATGAGACTCTCTCCACATGTTCCAACTAACAACCATATAATAAGTCTCTACCTACTCCATTTGTTATATATTGCACATATACTAAGATATTGTGTATTTTGGTATGTATGTAAAAATAACAGAATAATAAAATATGTATTGATTAATTATACTTGAGAGACAAATTGAAGGTTCCCAGTGTAGGATATATGTCCAATTTGGGTTCGTATTTACATTTTGGGTCTCGTAAACACGTCAAAATTACATCTCGACTCGGAAAACGTCTCCTAACGGGTCAAAACGGTCCGGAAGTGCGTTACGCGCGTCCGGACCGGACCGCCGGATTGCATTTGCAACCCGGACCTCCGGGTTGCATGCAATCCGGAGGTCCGGATTGCATTACGGGTATCGTGCGACTACCGTATCCGCGATTACCGTTACGTGTAGAGAAGTCAAGTTCGCGCATTACCAATATGGATGACGGTTACCGCTTGTTTTCTTGAACCGTCGTCAAACCGCTTTAAAACCGGGTCCGGTCCCAAGGAAGTATATAAATAGGAGGCATTGGCCACCCATTTTCACACACTCTCTCATTTGACCAACTTTGGTATTTTGAGCTCTGATTTCTCTCTAGAAATATTCTCTCTCTAGAAATTACTCTTTTGCCATTATAGTGACTTAAGCTTCGGAGAGGGCTCCGCTAGCACCACCCCCTCTCCGTGCTAGCATTGGTCCTAAGTGCAGGAACCGTTGCCCAGACATCCGCATTTGCGCACAGTCCACCGCCTTCCAAGACTCAGACATTTCCTTGAGACACAGCCGTACCGAGACACAGACCTCCACGGGAATCAACCGAACACTCGCTAGTGGCTGTAAACTTCATCCATGCCCTCTCTTTTCCAAAAATTTATTAGTTTGAATGAGAGGATTATGTGTGAAGCAATTGACTCTCTTAGCTAATATCAATATTTCCTAAAGGCTAAAGTTTCTCAAATATAACTTTTATTATTAGTTTTTTTTTTATTTTATTGCTTCATTTATTATTAGTTATTAGCAGAATCGCTATAATTTTTTAATGCTATTAAATGTTGTTTTTGTCGTTTTATAGTAAATGAGTGCCAAATTCGGAACATCAGCAGCATTTAAAATGATTATGATTATACTACTCAACCATTCCTAAAGTACTATATATATATATATATATATATATATATAGGGGCGTAGCTACGTACAGCCGAGGGGTTGCAACTGCTACCCCTCAACTTTATAAAAATTAATGTATATACTAATGGATATATAAATGTTGCTACCCCTTAATTTATGGAAAAAAATGAATGTTGCACCCCGCATTGAAATAGGAATTTGGTGCAACATTAAATTTAAATGTTATATATATACTATTTAATTCATTATATTTAATATATATATATATATATATATATATAGTTTGTATGTATAAGTGCATATCTAAAATTTTATCTGACTATCTAAGTGACAATGTAAATTTATTCAAATAAATATATACAAAAGTATTAGCAAATAAATCTGCAAAAGTTTGTTTGTCCATAACGTAGTTCAATGAGCGGTAATTTGACGAACGAGTTTTTGGTGAATTTCATTGAAAATATATATTTGAATCTGTTGATAATGATTATGTTATCTTTTATTTTCAAAGTATGAAAAATGGTAATAGTCATTGCAATTATTTTTTTTTAACTTTTAAATTATTAGACTATATTTTATAGTTTTTTTCATATGATTTTTTTTTTTTAATTTTTTCACAAGTATTTTTCATTTTTTTTAAATAATTCGTATACAATATTTTGAACAATTTACCCATATAACAACCTAAGAAAGTCCAAATACTAAAATGTGTCGCAATTTAGCCAAATACTAAAATAACCACATTGTTGCTATCTAAACAACGGCTTCGCCACAAATTTTTTTGGGCTCCGCTATTCTAAACAACGACACCTAATTTTTTCCCCCATTTTAGCTTTTTGTTTGTTGAATTTTCATATTTTAATGAAAATGATTTATATAATTTTATGGTTTTTTTTAAAACTCTATTGAGTTAGGTGTAAAGTTTGACCGGGTTAACTTTAGAAGGTAATACTTTTAAACATTTTTATCCTCTAGGGTTAATCCAGTCAAACTATACACACAATTCAATAAAGTTTTAGAATCTAAGGTTTATATAATTTTAAGATTATTTAAGGGTTTATTTAATTCTTTTGAATTTTTTCTTCTAAAACCGTGATTTGATTTTCGACACATTTTGATATTTGGATTTTTTAAATTTTATATATGAGTAAAAATAATGATCATTTTTGCAACCCCTAACCCCGGTTCCTGGCTACGTCACTGTATATATATATATCATATAATCAGTTATCTTTTTTTTTTGGCCAAATATAATTATTTATCCACAAGTGAAGTTAGCATAAAATATACCAGAGTCGTCACTTTATATAGTTTATTAATTAAATTTAATTAATTTTGGGGTAATACGTTTCTTAGGTGACTTGATTATAATTACTTATTTGGAGAATGAAATTGAGATTTAACGGACCAATTTTTAACTATATTAAGTTGTTATATATTAATAGGGACAACACACCCGCTAGTTATTCAAATATATTTATGATTATGCTCGCAAATGAAAAAGAGAATATCACGTAGCGGAATAAACAAGCATAAAATTACCATTACAAACACATTAATTCCTTCTGTTTACTGACAGAAAAAATAGCATAACATAACTTAAAAACTATCATGTAAAAATGAATGTTATCCAAACTAATTATTTGTAGGAATTTGTTTGAGTGATCTTAAGGCTTTAGGATCCATTAGAAAGACAACACATGTTATATTTTTATCTAATTAAATTATATTAATTTTGACTCGCACTAGGTCAATTCATAAGAAAGTAAAGTACTAATCATACATATTCTTCAACTCTTAATTAAAGAGTAATGACGACAAAAAAATAAAAAATAAACTGTAATGTATTAAACTACTACACTATATTACATAAATTATTTATCACTAAGAAGTTACTAGGTACATATAATTTTTATGTCACTTTTTTAAATATTATTATATAATATATGCATATAATCAGTGACATTAAAGATTTATGGCATCATCAATGCAAATGCTTTACTCGTCTTTATCAAAAGTCATTGCTGAGGAAAAAAAATTTCTTTCGGTGGAGAGATTTGCATTCATCTTCTAACACTTATTCTAAAAGAATTAAGTTAATTAACAAGTGTAGAAACGGCAGTCAACATAAAACAAAGTAGCTAACATGCAAGAATACATCTTTCTACCAATTCCATATGCTACACATAATTTAAACTACAAATTATATTACCATAATTTATATCATCAACCACTACACTAAAATTTATTATCATAATTTTTGGAATAATGTTATATTTTTTATACTAAATTCAGATTTAACTTGCATGCCATTTATAAAAATATAACATTTGAAATACATTAAATATTACAGAAAATACTTAAAAAAAAACTATGGCATATTTTGATTAAAGTTGTGTTAAACTATAACAGTTCAACGCTTCATTCTTTAACTAAAACTATTAAATTTAACCTTTGAAAATGTAAAATTATTCATAATCATTACTTTATTCCTTACATATTGTCCTGATACATATGTATATTATTTTATATATAAAACAAGTATACTAATGTGTTGCTCTTTTGATGAAATCCTAAGAACAATATATCATAAACCGAAAAATGCAACTCCATTAATCAGAATTTTTCTTCAAGTGGCCTTCTGACAATTACAAATACGGAAATGTTAATAAATGTAATCTATTTACGCATATAAGTTATAACCATCATTGTATTTTGAAAGAGCCGCGAGGTGACGTGACATGTTGACTGATGATGCTACACATATATAGTGATTTATTTTATGCAAGCCACGTCAGCTCGTCAGACTTTTAAAGAGCGGTGTATTGACGTGGCGAGCTGACGTGTCGAGCTCGCTCGTATTTGTAGAGTGAAGTTTCTAAAATAGAGTGTCATTTATAGTTTTAATAATAAATAGAATAGAATCTTCTAAGATCTTTATATATAATATACATATTATATATATACTACACATTTATAAGACACCATTTGTGCTCGAAAATACAATGGATTGGTTCTCATGGCTATCGAAAACCACCCTCGACCCAACACTAGTATACGAGTACGGCCTCATCTTCTCCCAAAACGAGCTCGAAGAGGACGATGTCTCCTTCTTCGACCACGAGTTCCTCCAAAGCATGGGCATCTCCGTGGCCAAGCACCGCCTCGAGATCCTTAAACTCGCCGGAAACCAACGCCGCCGCCACAAGCGTGTCCGATCCGTCATCCTGTCGCGTGTTGTCGGGACCATGAAGCGTAGCAAGCTGCGCGTGGGGAAGTACATCAAGAATCTCTTCATCGGAACCGAGAAATTTTCTGCTCCGTCGACATCTCTGGTTCTTGTTCCGACCAGGTCCGATGAACACTACGACGGCGCGTGGAGAGGAGGCGCGACGGTGAAGAGAAGGAAAAAGATCGCGGCGGCGGAGAATAGGAAGCCGTGGGTTGTGGGGTCGCCGTTGCTGCTCACTAACGGCGGCGCTTTTTCACCGTCTCCGGCGAGATCAGCGTGGAAGAGGACGGAGAGCTTGCCGGCGAGTCCTCTGGTTCATGGGTTTGGAAACAGGAAGCATGTAGTAAAGGAGAAGGCCCATAAGATGGTGGATTGTGTGGAAGAGATGAGGTGGGATACTCTGTTTCAAGATCTTAAACCCACTTGATGAATTATGAAGATCTATCAATGGGATGGATGTGTCATCTTTCAACAACTTTATTTTTCTTTTGCCGACAGTATATAGTTGGTTCATGACTTAATACAATTACATAGTTATACAGTACTCTAGTTCATTGTGTCTTGTTTAAAACTCTACTTCAATCAATGGTACCTTAGAATCTATATATTAATTTTGTGCTATAGTCTACTGTTTCCATTTTGTATCGTTCTCATACATCTGTTAGTATTATTCCGTTAAAAAGACCGTTCAATGGTCATGTGCCATGCACGTGAGTATCTCATAACTTTCAATTTTGTTCAGTTTAGTCTATTTAATACATCATTAATTTTAATTTTATTCAATTTAGTCATAAAATTTCAAACCGGACTCTTCACACAAATTGACCTAGCCGGAACTAGCTCAATACAAAATGAAACCCTTAGTACAAAAAAAACATCTAGTATAAATAATAAATAATGAATTTCTTGCAAACAAAGCGGTATGAAGTGGATTCTTAAGCTTAATTTTGTGTATCTCTTTTTTCTTTCGATGCTTTGTATTATTAGGATAAGATCAAATAGCTCGACATTTCTACTTCTAAATTAGGAGTTGATGAATCACAATCTTTCCGTGGTTTATGTACCTTTATGAGTTATCTTCAAAATAAAGGTTTAACTGACAATTGTCGTATATATACCCAATTTATCGATCGTTAGCTAGTTAACTTGTCATATATACCCCATAAATTTCAGGATTAAAATTGTGGACAACCAGAAAGTTCAACTAACGCAGTTGCTATTTTATGATTGTGTCACGTCACGTGCATCCATATACAAATGTGTGTTTTTCGTATAAGAATTTGTGTTTTTCGCATTCTTCTTTGTTATTATTCACAAAGACTTGGCAACATATCAAATCTAATGTTTACATATGTGATGACATGAATTTTTTTTAATTATTTTGATGAAATAAACATAAAAACAGAAAAAAAAATCAACAAATAAGAACACAAAAATAATCATACATATATTATTGATTGATTGATAATATCTAATTATTTACAGAATTATATCATCTCTGCATCAACATTATTTCGTAAGTTCTAGTACGTTGGACATATATTCTCAGACACCTATATATATAATGATCTATATATATATAATGATGCTAAAAAATATATTTCCTTTTCCTAGTTCCCTACTCACTTCCTTGCCCTTCCATGAAAGCAACGTGAAATCGTGTCGGCCTATGCTTGAAGTCCAATCGCCGTTGCTGTGGCCGGTTTGAAGACGAAAGTCGCCGGATAAAATTATACTGCACTCGCCTTCTTCTTCATCTCCACCGATTTTCATCATCGAGTTAATCATCACTGCCATTCGAAAGTTCAGACTTTGACTGGGTCGTTTATCAGAGGCCAGCGACGGCGGCCGGTTGCCGGAGCTCCGGTGCAGCGAACACCTGAACGCGCCCGGGTTCGTCGACGGAGAGCACATGCACTGCTTTTTATTCGAAAGCGTGGAGAGGCGGCCGCCGCCGCCTTTATGGCCACGGTGCGGAGACGCAGAGCAGTCGAGGGGGAGGCGAACGGATGACGGCGTCCGTGGAGCGGCGGAGAGTGGGGTGTACATGGTGGAACGGAAGGCGGATGCGGTGGACGGGGAGCGCGCTGCACAATGCCGTTCGTGCGAGAAATAATTCTGCAATTTGGTCTCCATTAACGAGAGTGATGCTGTGCAGATAGATTTCAATTGCGAATGTAGGAGACGAAGTTGACCGGAGGTGAGTATTTATAAGGTTGTGCAGTGAGGAAATGACCGTTATTAATAATATATATATATATATAACTATTTTGGCTCAATATATAAATATATATATTAATTGGGACAAAATATATATATATATATAATCATAATATATATTTATATATAACTATTTTTGGCTCAATATATATATATATATATATAGTACAGAAGCTTATTTATGCAAAAATGGCAGTAAGAGAAGTTGATGACATGCAGTATTATAATGCAGTGAGGATCTTAGCTTCCTTTGTTATTGGTTAAAGAATTAGAAAATATGCTGTCCACTTCCGGCGGCCGGGAGTTGATAAAATGCAATAACTCGGCGTTTATCTCGTGGCTCAATTCTTCTATTCTGCAACTCGGAGCTTCACTTTCCGGCGACATTAGGGTTTTATGTAGCCGAACTTGAATCTCGCCATCAGTATCACCGTCCTTCGCCGACTCATCATCGGAGTCGCCTCCTACCTTACTAGGAGACGACACCGATGTTGTCTTTTACCGTTTGGATCTGGCACGTTTGTTCTGAAACCAATTGTATACGTTTGTCTCGGAAACCGGACCGTGGCGGCTGAGCTCGTCCGCGATCTCGCGGATCTTCTGCTTCGATGGGAGTCCACTCGCTTTGCTGAAGATACTCTCCAGTATCTGCAGTTGGGTAGTTGTCGGATTCCACCGCTGTCGTTTGGATTTATGGCCGGCACCGGACGTCGACGGCAACGTTGTCGTTTTCCCCGACGTAACCACTGTCGACAAACAACCGTGTTAAAATATATATATAAGAGCATGCTAAAAACGAACACTTACAAACACGCAATTACCTATCACTTTAAAGTTTTAGGACAACTGATCAAGTGATTAGTCTTAACTTTATATGATATCAGAGTGTGCTTGTTTAAATATTTGTAATATCGAATTTAAATTCCTATTTAATTAAAGTTAATGTTGAATTATAAAAATATAATCGCATATTCACCTATCACGCGGTTGGTTAATGACTCCAACGTGTAAAATATAAAAACCTGTTGCCAATTAGAGATTTAAGTTCTCGGACTTTCACTCACAACTCGGGAAATTGCTCTCACAACTAGGTACATTGTGCAATTTTAGACTTAAAATATATAATTAGACCTAAAATATATAATTATCTTCGATTTAGTCCTTTAAAGTCATATATTTAGCCCTTTTCTTTTTTTTAATAGTTTATAATTGTTTGCCTCACTTTTTCTTTATATTTTAAATCGTGCATAATCAGTGTGATCTTGACACGCGTCTGTATATTAAATATATTTTATCACGATTTTGAATAAAAAGAGTGAAACAGGTAATCTGGAACCAAATAATTTCTGCTCCCAATAACATTAATTCTAACTCCGTGCTTGTTTATATGTTCAAGTTTACAAGACAAACGATTAAGACATGCATTTTATATTATTAACAAATCAAAGACTCTAATGCTTCAAGATCAAACCCTAACAAAAAATTATTCAAAAGATGAAACTTACATGCAAGATCTTGTTGGGTGTGAGAAGTTGCAGTTAGGGTTTTGTATGTTTCAACGAGATGCTTGGCGATGATTCTGTAGACAGTAATCTGCTTACGCAGAGTTTCCAACTGTTGGTCTGTCATCACGGCGCAGCCAACGTTAGTACCTGTCTTTGGCTCATGGTCTTGCTGCTGTCGCTCCATAGATCATCACAGTCATATAAAGTAGAAGGCAATAATAGACAAATGATCGTTTATATTAATGATTCAAGTTATAGAAACAAGAAGTCATAATTTTGATCTAGATGAGAACACAATTAATGTTATTAATTACTGTCAAATTTATTTATTACCACCCTAATTAACCTCCTATATTAAGCACTTTCCTTCCTAAAAGCATCCACAACATATTTACATAAATTATATTTTTTAAAGTTGTTACGTAGAGATTTATGATATTTTAAGTAATATGTAAAATTAAAGCATACATAAACAATATTTAATCTCCAATAGCTTTACTAAACTATATTTTTTAAATATATTTTATTATTAATTTTTTCAACAACCACTAATAAGATATTAACACTATTAATTAATTTATAATTAAAATTTGGTTATGTAATACATAGTGCATTCCTTAAATTTAAGGAATATGTTATGTAAAAGTAGGTGGATCCTACTTTATGTAAAACTATTGTAACACGTTTTTATACACTTTATATCGAAAAATATGTTAAATACACATTTAAGTAATACTATGTGATACCACTGTGTATATTTCATTCAATTTATTCAAAAAATAAAGTATACTGATTGTTTCATTCAATTCAGATGAGCTTTTTTTCTTCTACATATTTTGTAAATTTATAGTGCATATGAAATACTAAACATGCACCGACCTCATTTACGTAATATCACCAGCATCCTAGTATAATTAAATAATGAATTCGTTAAATTTAATTCTACTCGGCTCATATATCTGACACGGTATATAAATTAAGCAAAATTTGATATTTTAGTCAAATCATCGCAATATAACGCCGTAAAGTGTTTCAATATAGTTATATTTAATAAAATAATGGAAAATAGCTAGGAATAATAGCAGAAGTAGATCTTATAAAACTCTTAAGTTTAGGAAAAATGGTTATACAAACTCTGAAAATTAATGTGAATTTTTCATAAAAAGTGGAATGAAACTTTACTTATTTGTATTAATGAACTCATTAATATTTTATATTTGTATTACACCAATTTTTTCTCTCTTATTTCCACGACAATTTTCACGGAGAGAAACTTATTTAGGAATGATGTCGGACAAGTTTAGGTTTTTGTTTCCTTTATTCTAAAGAGTTTAAGGGTATTTGTATTTAACCCTTCTCTGTCTCACGTAAGTAGTGTTATCAGAATCGGACCGGACCGGCGGTCCGACTGGGTTTGAATCGTAACCGGAGCCTCCACCGGTCCGGTTCTCCAAAAAGACCGGAAGGCAGTGAACCCAATTCGATATCCGGTTTTTAAAGGAACCGGCCAGTTTTTAGCGGACCGGGCGGTCTGCCGGTCCGCCGCTTCAGTATCAAGTAATTAAAAAAAAAAAAAAAAAAGGAAAACCCTAGCTAAACCAACCTGTGCCGCAGATAGGGTCTTTGCTAAAGACTGTGAAAATTTACGTGAATTTTCTCCCGAAAGTAATCTCAATCACACGTTGGCATCCTCTTTTTTCTGCTCTCCCAAAAAATTTACTCTCTCTCATAACCTTTCCCAAATTATCCTTCCACTTCCTTTTAGTTGAAGCTGTATCGAACATTTACAAAGAAAAAAGTTTATCGGAACAATCATGTCAGGATCCATCTATCAGTTATTATATAGATAAATACAGTAATAATAAATTTATTTTCAATGTATTCACTTATGCTTGTCTTCTGTCATATTGTATTTATATTTATTAAAATAAATAAAAAAAATTCAAAGAAAACTCGTGTAATATTAATTTCGATAAATAAATAAATAATATAAAATACAAAAAAAAATTTATTTCAAAATAACATTATTTTGAAAACTAAATAAAACATAGAACGTTTTAGAAAGCTTATCTACTATCTATTATCTACTATATATTATATTAATTCGGCATCGGAAGCCCTCTGTCTGACATGTGGACAGTTTGCCCTGTCACTGTTTCCTAATTTAATAGAGATTCTCTAAATTTAGATACATAATATTGATTGATTGAAAATTAAGAAGTATTTTTATCTCCTATTTTGGTCTCTACGCAATTTAAAGAAACAAATTAATTAAAAGTTTCCATTTAAATTGTAATTTTATACAGTTTGGTTCCGGAAGACTGTAAGCCGCCACGTAAGCACAATATATATAGAATAATAGAAAGGAACACATATAATATAAGGAATGAATAATTTATATTGCTGTATCGACTAAAAATAATGGCAAGGAACATAAATAATATAGTTTAGACAATATATAAGATAATATATAATAAATTAAGCAAAATACTTACGGGGTTTCCTACCATGTATATGTATAACAAATAATGGCAAGCAACATTAGTTTAGACAATATAAAATAATATATTAATTAATCAAAATACTTACCCAATTTCCTACCATGTATATATATTGATGCTCTTCGTGTTGGTCAGCCACCCTCAAGCCCTCACCGAAAGGCACCACAAAAAAGAAAAAAAAAGGTACATCGACCAATCTCTTGCTCTGATTAATTAATGGCCACATCCAATATTCATCGATTTACGAAGTTGATGTGTTTTTTCTGAAAATTTTCAGGCAAAATGAGCGTTGACCTAGTGCATCGACATATACAAACAACTCGCTTTGAATCGACCACTTCTCGAGAATCACACTATACAAGTTTAACTTCTCTTCTACCATCATCAACCTTCTTCATTTTAAACTTTTCATGCATTAGTAAAAATATGATTTAACAAAGAAAGATTTTTGTCATAAAAATAACTTTGTCAATTTAAGTTATGACGTTTTATTTGTTGATGAAGATAATAGTGCCAATAAAACATGTTTTCATTGTTAATTTTTTCCATTGTGATCTGTTGTTAAAGCCAAGTAAGTTGGTATCTTGAGGAAGTACTCTTATGTTCCGACAAAGGAAAGAAGCAGAAACCACAGAATTAGACCAAGTATGGACAATGCTCGGGCAGTTCGATTCATGTGTTCTCAGAAATAGCCCGACACACGACATGCCGGTTCCTAGGGATGCTTTTCTTCATGAGATCATTGCATCAATAACCAATCGGGGTCTCCTAAACACGAGGTACATAACTATGTATACTTATTAATTAAGGGTGAACTTAGATAGTGTGGACTACTTATTCTCAGTTTGGTCGTACAAAATGTTTAACTACTAGAAAAACATATTGTGCAACTCTCCATGGCTTTTTTGGATGCGGGTGACTTCTATAGAGAACTCGCGGTATACAATCTGTGGAATCTGAAAGTAACCGCAGATAATAATGAAATAAGCGTCTTATCGAAAATAACCCTTTCTCTCTTCAAAGTTGCTTACCTATTTACTTAGCTACTAATTCTCTTTTTCAGATTTTTCACAGAAGCAACTGTGGTAATATGCAACGGTTCTGTATTTCGGGAAATACTATTGTACCTATCTAAGGGAATTTGGTCTTGCTGCAAAATTAATGTCAGTAAACAATTTTTTTCCTTATCAATATATATACATGTAGCATCTCACCCTTAACACTACAGAGTTGTTCGGTTTATCTTAACTAACCACATAATATATTTTATGAGGAAGCACACGAGTAGAATGGAGAATAATGGTGTATCAGAATGAGGTGAACCCTTTTTTTAGGGTTTTGGAAGGAGTCGGGATCAATTTATCGTCATAGTAATTAAGTGGGGTAGAAAAAGGGCGGGTTTGTGACTTCTACTATATAGTTGTTATGATTTTTATATCATAAAATGTATGATGAATCTCTCTTTCAGTCGTTTATCTTTAAATTAAGAGCATTGTACAGTATTTGACATTTTTTGTATATCATTTACAAAGTATTTTGTTATAGATCAGTAAATTGTAAATTATTTATATTATTAATTAATATATAAGTGTCTCTTCATTGAGTATGCCAACTGAATATCATTAGGTCATTCGCAGTTGGATTCGACATTCAACACTTAGCAATGAACATCAATTGTACTATCACATGTCACAAAGATTTGTGAAGAGTCAATTCAATTTGAACCACCTTGGTAGTCTCTCGAAGATAACTTATTAAGTCATATATACATGAATGAAAATACTGGTTTTTTACGATCTCCTCAAAAGCAAGTTAGGTCCTTTTTTTTTATATTCGGTCTATAAAAAAAATAGATTTTTTTTAATAAATATTGATGTATATTTGTATATTCAATAAAAAAAATAAATGCCAAATTATATATTCAACAAATTAAGATAACATAATTTTTTAATTTAATTTTTATTTGGATTTTTTCTCCCGCGCGGTGCGCGGGGTTAGTGTCTAGTATTATATTAATTCGGTACCGGAAGCCCTCTGACTGACACGTGGACAATTTGCCCAGTCAGCGTTGCCTAATTTAATCGGAATTTAATAGGGGTTCTCTAAATTTAGATACATAATATTGATTGATTGAAAATTAAGAAATATTTTTATCTCCTATTTTGGTATCTACGCAATTTAAAGAAATAAATTAATTAAAAATTTCCTTTTAAATAGTAAATCTATACAGTTTAGTTCCGGAACACCATTAGCCGACACGTAAGCAATAAATATATAGAATAATTATTTTAATTAGATTATTATATATACTTATGATAATTGGCATGTACGTGTATAGGAAGATGGAATATATGTATAGGAAGATGAAATATATTCAAATTCTAAATACAAATATAACAACATAAACGAATATTTTATATTCTAACCTTTTTTTAATAGAAAACTTGAATATTGGTTTTGCTAAACATGCTCTTTGTTCGTACAATAATATATATAATTAATAAATATATTATATAATAAGTAATATATATATATATATACATATATATATATATAGAATAATAAATAATTATAATAAAATCACGATTTATGGCCAAACCCTAACAGGACCACAATATATAATATCTATAAATAAATAATAACAATATATACACTCCGCTTCCTGCTCATGGCTTCAAGACCAATTAAGTTACAAGCCGAAGACCGATCGAGAAGCTGAAGACCGATCGAGAATATCATGATCCTACTATTTGTGTACCATAAACTCTAAATCCATGTCTAAATTATTTTTCTTGGTTAGTTTTGTAGGTTGAGACTATATGTTTACTTATAGTTCAATATATGTATCTATTTAATATAAGCTTCTTTGGACCTTTGGTTATACTTTTTTTTTTTCACGTTCAATCATATTATTAAACTATTTTGATAATTTGAAGTTTGTTTTGTTATCTAGATATTTCATGTGGATTTAGAATTGCAGGCGTGCATATATATCAATAAAGAAGAAGCGATATGAACTACGTATGAGCTTACGTGGGTAAGAAATTTTGGATAATCATAATCTCCTAACCACTTCAATTTTATTTTATATGTTTATATTTTTTTTTATAAACATTATTGAATATTTATATGTTGTGGATTTAATATTTTACAGGATGTGAAATTGAACTTACAGTTACCTATCAATAATGAAAACTTCTTGAAATTCGTACTCAAGTAATTTACATTATTCAAAGTTTCTTTGGATAAATTATTAATATATCGTTCTTTTAATAATCCTAAACCATATATATTTATATTTTTTTTTAGTCATAGGTCCATGAGCTAATTAAATTCTGGTTGAGGTGATTTTTACATTCATAATAATTTTTAGAACTTGATGCTGAACATAAAGGTACTCTCTGAAACTTCTCAATTTACTGTATTGTTTTTTTATCTATTTTTTTTTTTTTTTTATGTCTTGGCCTATATTATAGCTTCTTTAATCATTTCACTATTAAGTAACAATTAATATAAAATTCAGCATTATATATATATTTGGTTGTTTGAAACAAAAATCAGTATTGTTAATTAGGGTTAGTTCTCCTTATTAATGGAAAAAGGCGACTAACAATTTTCAACACAAGGTACTAATGTTAATAGATTTCTTCAATTGGTTTTCAGTAGTTGATGATATATATAATTGCACGCCTCAATTTTTCGAAGGTATCAGAACTGATTTGATAGAGTACAATATTATTCATATTCAACCCTGCCATAATTAATTTATCTCTTCCATTCATTAATTATTCATCTTTACGCCAAATTTTTTTCAAGATATTATTTGCCCAAATTGAGTTCTTATAGGAAAAGGTAATTCATATTGCCCTAATTTCGAGTAATTTATTTTTGTTTTCTTGATGATTGTGTATTATTGAGATGAAAATGAAAATCTTTGTTGTCTTTGAAGTTTGAACAAAAGTATATATATTTAATATAGAATCCAGGGTGATGATGATAATGATAATAATGATATATGTTTGAACTCAAATAACTGAAATGGAGAGGTTCCGTGAAGCGAATATTATCTATTATTTAAATTGTAATAAACTAATAATGGTTATCTAGGGTTTGGACAACCGTGGATGACGGAACTGCACTGCTTCTCCAGGTATCACATTATTCTTAAAATTTTAGTAAACTAATAATGGCTATTTAGGTTTTGGACAATGATAATATATATATGACCCTTTTTCATCGTGGATGACGGAATTGCACTCCGTGTATCACATATAATTTAGGTACCTAGAAACAAAAATTCGATTTTCATTGTTGGTTTTTGATTGTTTCAATTTTTTAATCTCTTTTTTTCCAGATCTCGACGATTCAAAGTCATCAATTTTGGAGGAGTTGAGTGCGAATCTTATGGTTGGATCCGAGGTAGCATTATTTATGATATATAATAGAACAAAACATGAAATTTCAAGATAATGGTATGTATTTGACTCCCCATGTCTTTACTTTTAGGTATGCAACACTTGAAAATTACATTACGAGCACTTAAACGCCATCTACACCCCCTAGCTCAGTTGACCACTGCACTTTATGGCAGGTTAAACGTATTACCACTCTCGGTAATTACTGAACTTATTAATAATAATAATAGATTGTATAATAGATAATTATTATAATAGATACATTATAGTAAGAATACATAAAATTATATTGTCATGTTATATATATATATATATATATATATATATATATATATATATATATATATAATAGACAATTATGATACATTATTATTTATATCACGCGTTAGTTATAAAGCAAAAAAAGTATGTAACAATAAAATAATTAACTTTGTATATATATATTAGAAAATTAGAAGAAAAAAATCTCATATTTTTTTGTATACGCAATATAAATAAAACAAAAAATTAAATGTATTTGTTTAAATAACAAACTTATATCGTCAAAAATATAAATAATAAAATGTATTTATAAATTTATATTTATATATATAATATTCAAACAAAATATTTATTATATATAAAACCACAACATAAATAATAAAAGATAAAAAAACAAAGTGAATTGGATTATACTATAAGAACAGATTATCAAAACGTTAGGTTATTTTTTTTTTAAATATTGTTAAATTAATTTACATATAAAATGTTTTATGATATAAATCATTTATAAACTTAAAAATAGAAAGATTTATAATTTATGAAAATGAAAAATTCCATATTATATTGATATAGTATTTAGAGCATCCATACTATTATGTTTATTTCCTCTCAAATATTATTACTTAACTATATTCATTAAATATATTTAATTATTAAATTTTCCAACCACCAATAAGATATTAGCATTAGTTATAAAATGAATTAATTTATAACTAAAAACTGGTTATGTAATACATAATGCATTCCTTCAATTTACGGAATATGTTATGTAAACATAGGTAGGTCTCATTTTTAAGGAATGCTATGTAAAACCATCGTAGCACGTTTTTATACACGTTACATAAAAAAATATTAAACAAACATTTAAGTAATACTATTTAATACCATTGTGGATGCTCTTAAAAATATTATATTTTTTTAATTGATAATAATACGGTGAATATATATATACATTATCACATTTTAAAGATAATATGAGAACGACATCATTCTTTTAATTTAATGTATAATAATAATATAATAAATAAGAGAAAAAAATCTACAATGACTAAAATTTATAATTTGAACAAAATATCCAAACTCATGAACAATAATAATTAATGAAAGTTCACATTTTTTTGCCAATAGAATTCACATTTTCAAAATAAAAATAATATCACTCTGATAATATTCATTGCGCTTATTCTTAGTATATATTATTACAATTTAATTTTTTAGGTTAAATGTTTACATTTTTAAATATCATATCTATAAAAATTCTCAATTTTTTTTTATTTCTCAAATCCAATTTCAACGATTTTATTCTTTAAAACTTTTTTTTAATGTTATGCACAATTTTCTTACTTCGGTTTTCTATTTTATTAGTTATATGCTTACAAAAATGATATATAATGTTGATTATATCACTACTATGAAATATTTTAAATAATAATTAGTGTTAAATACTTAAGTTAAACTAATGCATTACTATTAATTTCTATTCAAAAAATATATTCAAATTTTTAGATAACGTTGCATATTCAACAAATTAAGAATTTTTTTTAGTTTTAATTTTATTTGCAATTTTTATCCGCGTGGTAGGTTAATTATTTAAATAGTTAATTTTTTAAATATCATATTTATGAAAATTCTTAAATTATTTTTATTTCTCAAATCCAAATTCAACGACTTTATTTTTTAACGATAAACACAATTTTCTTACTTCGATTTGTATATTATATTAGTTGTAGTCTTATAAAAAGTACATATAATGTTGATTATTTCACTACTATGAAATATTTTAAATAACAATTAGTATGAAATACTTTGATTAAACTAATACATCACTATTAATTAATTTATGTCCAAAAAAATGTATTAAAATTTTCAAATAATGTTGCATATTCAACAAATTAAGAAAATTGATTTTTTTTTTTTTAGTTTTAATTTTACAATGTTTCCCGCGCGGTGCGCGGGGTTAGTGGCTAGTATTATATTAATTCGGTATCGGAAGCCCTCTGACCGACACGTAGACAGTCCACGCAGTCACCGTTTACTAATTTAATCGGAATTTAATAGGGGTTCTCTAAATTTAGATATATAATATTGATTGGTTGAAAATTAAGATTTATTTCCTATTTTTGTCTCTACGCAATCTATAGAAATAAATTAATTAAAAGTTTCCTTTTAAATAGCAAATCTATACAGTTTGGCTCCGGAATACCATAGACCGCCACGTAAGCACTAATTAATAACTGAATAGGAATGCTAATAAATATAAATAAATTAAAATAGACTGAACCCTAAATAAGAAACGTATATATAATAAAATATATAAAATTTAACCAAAATTTGTGACGCTTCTTTGTATAATAACAATATCTAATATATTTATTATTATTATTACATTATAATAATGAATAAGTAGCGTGGCAAGAAAAAAAGGTATGTAGTATATATATTAGTTGATTAGAGATTAATCTTATGAAGGAGATCAAAGGGTACGTTCCACTTCCAACCACCGAGTTTGTGTTGTTCGATATCAGGATGAGGAGGAGCAATTCTTAGGGTTCCATTCGGATTGATAGTTTGGAATCGGAGAGGGCGATTAAGATTGTGAAGAATCTTGTCACGAGACGATCAAAGGTCACCTGGCAGGAGATAATCGTTCGTAACAATAATCGGTGTCATTGTTTTCTCAATGGTTTGTGTTCTTACAATGACTATTGGTGATCGATTGATTTTATATTTTACTTACCATCTTAACGATATGTCTATTCTTACTTGATAAGGTATTATAAATTAAATACGGTGATGTTCAGCCCAAGACGCTACAAATTGAATTCGCAATTAATCAATGATTGCAATTAATGTAAGCGTACGCATCTTTTTTTTTTTGTCAATGTACGCATCTCTTATTGTTAATAGTTTTACGGTATGCAAACTCAATGACATTTTGGTACTGTTTTTTTTCTTTATATATAAATTAAAAAATGATCAAATTATAATATTAATTTTTCAGTTTTTTTCTCAATAATTGTAGGGTTGTGATGCTTCTATGCATGTATCAACATCACCAAACATAGGAGAACGAAACCTGTGGCAAACAAAATTCGGTATTGTATGCTTCCATTAGTCATAAAAAATCTCTAATTTTATTATGTTTATAGAATAGTAGGTCATTAAAAATTATGTGTATGGTATATGTCATTCGTTTGTATATCTCTTGTGTTTGAATATTATTATGTCATCTGTACTAAATTTTATAATAAATATATAAATTCAGTTAGGAATATCAGAAAGATAGATACCATCTAAATTTATTTGTTTCGAATTAATAACTTATATCTGTAATATTTTTTTAGATATAATTGATTTGTAAAACAAGTTTTTGGTTTATTTATTTATTTATTTACTGAAGGATACACATATTATATTTCCCCCGATACTCGAATCAAATTAGGTTTTAAATAATGGAAATATTGTGTTTTTAAGCATTAAAGTTGTTCTATTCAGTGAGTTTTCAGTTTCTTGAATCCTTAGAGAACATTTTTGCAGACGTATTCTACACACTGAAAGTTAATTGAAAATATATGGCTTGATTATTCATCTTTTATGGATATAATAGCTTTATATACTATGTTATTTTTAGATTAACATGATATGATATTTTTCTCTTTATTTTTTTATAGTTGGTTATTCGATTTCCTCTTCCAACTAGGATGGATAGTTATGGTTAATTTCTGTTCTTATCTCTGTTTTTCTATTTCATTGTTTTTTAATATTTATATATATAATATATATTTGTGAACGTGTATTTCTTTATTTGGATGTTCTTACAGGAAAATAATTATTAATATAATTAGTTATAGATTTAATAGATTTTTAGGAAAACTATCATAAAACTATTTAAACAGATTTCCATCTATGGTTCACTTGAACAAACCGTTTATCCGGTCAAATTGTTCGTCCAACTAAACTGTTCACCCATTCCAATATATAATTTTAGAAAAAAACCTATAAACTAGCTAAAACATTAAGAAAAAGATTTTTAAGTTTAAAAAACTTAATATTTTTTGTATTTACTTTTTGAAATAGTATTATTTAAGAAACAAAATTCAAACATGCGAAGCTAAAATTAAATAGCTATTTTTTTATTTTTTTTTGAAAAAAGAGGAATTAAATCAAATTTAATTGTAGGCATATTTACCATAAAAAATAAAAAATGCAGCACCATTTGTGTTATTGTTAGTTTCATGGCGTAAGGTTTTCTAAAAAGCACTATATATATATAATATATATAGTCCTAAATGTTACGGTTGTTAGCAAGGGTAAACTTGGAAAGAAACAGAAGGGACCTTTGCATTGGAAACTGAAATTTTGCACGGGTCATTCACTTTACTTTCGTCGGAATTTTGACGGTTTGGTTCACAGTTTAAATCATTATTCGCCGCGGATAACATAGAAGACAAGTGACAAGTCTGCCGCTTCGGATGCGATTGCTTCCCATCAGTCATCCTCCTCTCTCGATCAAGAAACAACTACGGTGCTACCCATCTCCTCCAACGCTGAAGATGCTCTAAACAACGAGCACAACAGATATGTCCGCCACAAGCCCCGCCTTGGACCAGGTACGGCCGGACCGTCGTCCGGACACGGGAGGTCGAGTTATGAGGAAGAGCGCCTAGGTATTGATACATGCAGTTGCATTTCCCCTGCTTAATCTGGTTCTTGGGAATTTTTGCTCTTCTATTCGAAAATTTTGAGGTAGATTTTCAACAACCAGACAAGACAGGTGAAGATGTCGAAGTTAATTCTTTTCTTCCTTTTCCAGATTTTCCATCTGGGTTTGACCCAACATTCATCTCCAACTATGGAGGGGAAGAAGAGGCGCGATGTGAATTTTGGGTTGTAATGTATTTCTTCTGATTATGTCTATTTTTTTACCTACAAACCGGTCGGATCGGGTAGACGAACCGGGAACCGGTGCCCTAATCGGTCCGGCATCCGGTCCGGTTCTGATAACACTGCACGTAAGCATGGGCTTTCTGCCTAAACAAAAGGCCCACTATATCTTTATAAATATATCTTTACGAGATCATTATTTATTGTGTTGCATGGAGAGAGATTGATTAGGAACCTCGCCAAAAATACAGTTCTCGAATCGGCAAGGAATCGGGAGCGTATGGACTCGTCGTCCAGGAATATGCACGGCGGAGGAAGCGGCAATGATTTGGTGGAGGGCGAAGCGAAGGAATCTCGGAACAAGGATCGGAAGAAGAGCAGTGGTCGGAGGGAGGAGAAAGATTACAGAAGTAAAGAGAGGGATAGGGATGCAAGAGAGGCCAAGATTCCGAGCAAGGATCGACGGAAGGAGGATAGGGATGACAGGGAGGAGAGATATAACCATCGGAATCAAATTCTAAAGTAAGTGATCATGTTGATTTCCCCTATCCTTATGTTCTTCAAATTGACTGCTTCAAATTGACTGCGATTTTTCATGGAGAAGTGATAACAGAAAAAAATAGACACAAATTCACTTAATTTCAGTAAGCTAACAAACAAAAATGGTAATTAGGGTTTAGGATTTAGGAGCCTTGAGTTTGCAGTTCTTTTTTTTTTTAACTCAAGACTTTATTTCCTAATTAAATTTAGAACTGCCTGACCTCTCTGATGTTCCTTCCATAGCATTGTTAATTTCGAGTGAAACAGATTTATAGTAATTCAGATGGATGGTCTCTTGCTTCTGAAGTATGATAAGTTATTCTTCTGTAGTTATACTTTATTTTTTTATGAATCACGCAAGTGATGATGTTAATGTATTGTATTCCTTACTAGGGCAAAAGAAGAGATGACCAAAAAAAAGGCTGAAGGTGCTTCTGAATGGTTGGACTGGGTTAGCAAAAGTCGTAAACTTGAGGATAAAAAAAGTGCCGAGAAGCAGAAAGCTGCTCAGCTCTTAAGAATGTTTGAAGAACAGGTATTAGTGTTTTTAGTTTATATATATATATATATTCAAGAACGGTTTTAATCATGATTCTGTAGAATTGAATTATTTTTTGGACAATTTCCAGGAAAATATGGGTCAGGAAGATAGTGAAGATGAGGAGGGTGCACCAGCGAAGGTCTCACTTGATTACTATACTCAAGAAGAAATGGCACAGTTTAAAAAGCCTAAGAAGAAATCATCAATGAGAAAGAAAGAGAAGTTGAATTTAGATGCTCTAGAAGCAGAAGCAGATGCTGTTGGTTTGGGTGTTGGGGATCTTGGATCTCGAAACGATAGGAAGAGACGAGCTATTAGAGAAGAGGAAGAGAGATCTGAGGCCGAAAGAAAAAGCATTGCATATCAATCTGCTTTTGCCAAAGCAGAGGAGGCATCTAAATCTCTGCGAATGCAATTGGATACTGTCGAAGAAGAAGATGACAACTCTATTGTAGATGATGATAATGATCTATATAAATCACTTGAAAGAGCAAGAAAGTTAGCTCTTAAGAAGCAAAATGAGTTGCAAGTTTCTGGTCCTGAATCAGTTGCTCACCTTGCCGCCACTGTTTCAAGCAGCCAAGCTGCTGACAATGCCTCACAGGGAGAACAACACGAAGACAGGATTGTCATTACGGAAATGGAGGAATTTGTTGGGGGTCTTCAGCTTGATGAAGGTAAAATTTAAAAATCATCCTCTTATGTTGAAATTTATGATTACTGGAAGGAATCTTATTATTCTGTGATTGCTGAGATTCTCATTATCTATGAAGTAAAACATGTTTCTGTTTTTACTCGTTTAGTGTCCTTGGTGGTTTCAGTTTTGTTTACCGAGTTTTAACTTGATGCATTAAATTTCTTCATCTTCAGAATTCTGTAAACTAGACAAGGAAGATGTTTTTATGGATGAAGATGAAGCTGCAGTCTCTGATCATGAACAGAAGGCTGAGGATGGTGTATTTGCAGAAGATAAAGAAAATATGAATGATGAAGCTCCTGCTGATGATGATAATGAGAATGTAGCTCCAGACAAGACCATTCATGAAGCTGCTGTCGGAAAAGGGCTTTCGGGTGCACTGAAGCTTCTCCAGGATCGCGGTGATCTCAAAGAAGCTGTCGAGTGGGGTGGTAGAAACATGGACAAGAAAAAAAGCAAACTTGTTGGTCTTACAGATTCGCAAGGAGGAAGAGAAGTTCGCATTGAAAGAACAGATGAATTCGGTCGAATTGTAAGTCCCCTAATTACCTTGCATATATATATAGAAAATGCTGAATCCTTTCTTATAATTTGAAAAATCTGAGATTATTGATGATTATGTTGTATCAGATGACTCCAAAAGAATCGTTTCGGGATTTATCGCACAAGTTCCATGGAAAAGGGCCTGGGAAAAAGAAGCAAGAGAAACGGATGAAGCAATACTATGAAGACTTGAAGATGAAGCAGATGAATAATGCAGATACTCCATCTTTATCAGCAGAAAGGATGAGAGAAGCTCAAGCACTGTTGAAGAGGCCTTACTTGGTGATCAGTGGAAACGTTAAACCAAGCCAAAATAGTGGTTCTGCCACTGTGCAAAAAGATACTGGGAGTTTGATGCTAGGTGATAGAAAGGTCAGTATATTGTTAAGGGTTAATAACCAAATCTTTGAACAATTTACAGATTGCTAACTCTGTTTCAATTCCCGTCATTGGACGACATAAAATTAGCATGTTTCTGCCACGTAGGTCTTTTCATGTGTACCTTAGATGAATTCAAACATGAATTGAAAGTATAGCAACAAAATACTTTCGATTGGATGCTTAATTGGACTTCCGACCAATTCGAACAATATCTTTCAATTGAGCGTCCAATTGAATGTATTTCGTTGCAATACTTTAAATTTATATTTAAATCCATTTTGGGTACACATAAAAAGACCCAACTCGACGGAAAAATGCAATTTTGATGGGAATTGAAACAGATTTAGCAATTTGCTCTGAAATTAAAAGTTCGGTAGCCAATTTTAAAAAATTTAAGTTCAAGTATGTGATTTGTATATTGATCAAAGTGTGGGTAGCAATTTGGTTACTAACCCTATTGTTAACCTAAACTTTGTTTTACATATTATTCAATTAGGGAAGAAACCGCAATCACTGCTGATAGAAAATAAATGAGAATGCACAATTTTATCTTGGCTCTGGCACTGATGGATCACAATCTTTGTTCTAGGTTGAGCATTTCCTTGGAATAAAGCGCAAGACTGAATCCTTGCACTTTGGGATCAGTAAAGAAGGCAAAAAAAGATCGGTCATAAAGCCGAAAACAACCTGAAGCTTTCATAGCCGACGGATTTACTTTTTAATTGGTAGGGGCAAAGGTTACAACTTGGTGATTAGATTGAGATTTACCGTAAATAGATTGGGACGTGGTAGAATAAAAGTACAGTTTATGTAATCCCGAAAGTCCCGAATGTCCTATTTACTATAATTTAACAATTTACAACTTAAATAATCTAATTATACATAAAATACGTGTGTCTTAATGTATGTGATCGTGAATTCGATGTGTGTGTTGATGATTACAATGTATGTGTTCGTGAATTTGATGAATGCTTGAACTTGAATTTGTATTGAGTTGAAAATTAAGGTTTATTTTCATTCTTAGGTGTAAACTAGGATTGTCCTTAGCCTATCCCGAATTTTAAAAGTCCCAACCAATTAGAGACTTTTTCAGATTCTTAACTTGGGGCTAGGGTTAGGACTAGGGACAGATATGGAAAATCCCGAAACTAGGGCTAGAAATGTTTTCTTGAAAATCCCGCCTTCATTCCGAGCTCACCCCTAAGATTAAGGCATATTCCTGCTATTGAATCTATAGCAGGTGTTAATTCAGATTCAATCTCCACGTAGTTTCAACGTGTTGTAATTTGTAATTGTATTATACAGCGAGCAATAACTATTCTGAAACAGTTGATAACACTTGTTCCCATGGAGATACATTAAAATTTAAAAGTTCATTTATTTCACTTTATTTAAATTTTGAACGCGTTACGAACATTATTATTACAAGTCCACACAAAAAAGAACACTGCAATGTAAATAACAACTTGTACACAGTAGCTAGCATTCTAAGATTAACACCGTTGTTAGCTTGCATTAAATGCAATTTCTTATTCGTCACACGTCTTCTCACGCGCTTGACAGTACGTATATTTTCGAGGAGAAGTAAATGCCAATAGCATCATCATGCAAAACCCTAACTCAGTGGAGGCGAGTCAAACGCCGGCGGTGGAAAAAGCTCCCCGACCGGTGGTAGAAACGGAAACGGCGGCGACGTTTCAGCAGCTTCCGGCGGCGGCAACCAGATAGGAAACGGATCCCGTGGGAAATCAGGAAACAGAGGCGGCGGCTGTGGGAGTGTAAAACTAGGCGGCGGGTCCATGCCTGGTTCTTCAGGTGGAAGCAGTGGAATCGTCCCACCTCCGAGAAACGGCGGCGAGAAAATGGGTACAAGCGGCGGCGCAGGGGCGGAATCCACCGGCGGGTTTGGGAAAGGGAAGGATCCGAAGGGAGGTGGAGAGAACAGCGGGACCAGTGGAGGTGGGAGGAAGGCGGAAATGGGCGGAGACAGCCACCATGGGAGTGGGGCTGAGAGCCCACCAGACGGCGGCGGGAATATGAGCGGTATCGGTGGAGGGAGATTCAGAGGTGGCGGTGGAGACGGGACCAGAGGAGGAGGCGGTGGGGAAGGTGGTGGGGGACTCGGTGGCGGCGGCGGAGGGGGAGATGGTGGCGGAGGCGGAGGCGGAGGTGAAGGGACAGGCGGCGGAGGCGATGGCAAGGGTGCTGGTGGTGGAGCAGCGACCACCGGCGGCGGTGAGGGGATCAACGGTGGGAAGGGAGCTACTGGAGGGGGAGACCGGCGGCGAGGCCTGGGATTAAAAGGGTTGCCGGGAGAAGGTGACGTGTTGAAAGGCCATTGGCCGCAGCTTTCGAACAAGAAAGCATAGACTGGATCACAGTTGGCTCCGGTTATGGGTTGCCGGCGGCGACCTCTGCTGACGCTCCCTCGGCCTCGACGGCGGCTACCCCTACCACCACGGGTTCTCTTCTCGTCGGCGTCTTGACTGAGACTAGAGGCGGTAGATAGGGCTAGGATCAGAAACAACACCAGTAGGATGGTTTTGAGAGCCATAATAATAACTCTTTCTCTCTGTTGTGTTTCCTTGAGTAATTGAAAACAGAAAAGTAATTCAGATGAATTTATAGCTTATTTGACCACTGCATGCATGCAAGAGTTTTATTATAGTTGTTTAGTTAAATTGCACCAGTTATGAACTTTGATAATTGCGATTTTTGGGATATAATTTATTTATTTTCCATAAATATATGAGAATATAACCTAAAAATTGTCTCAATTTTGACATATGTGTCAATTTGGTGTTTGAGGTTGAAATTCAATGTCTTAATTTTCATATGTGTTGCTATTTGATGTCTTTGTTAATTTTTGTGTTAAGTTGAACGGAATCTGGTCACGTATGTGAATTTTTTTTCAAAATTCCAAAAATACCTTTGACCAGAATTAGGGTTCTGGCCGATTCCGGCCAAACCCACCCCGATTCCGGCCCGATTACGGCCAACCCACCCCGATTCCGACCGATTACGGCCAAACCCGTCCCGATTACGGCCGATTCCGGCCAATTCCGACCTATTCCAGCCGATTTAGGGTTAAGAGCTCCGATTTAGGATTTAGGGTTCCGGCCGATTGGAGGTGGATGGCTGGAATGGAGGCTTTAAAAAAAGTGCAATTTTGTCTTTTTAACTCAATTGTTAAAATTAACTCAAAAAACTAACGGAAAACTAAATAGGCACAAAACTGAAAATTGGGACACTAAATATCAACATATTAAAATTCAGACACCAAACCGACACTCGAAGCAAAATCCAGACAGTTTTTAGATTATATTCCCTAAATATATATATATATATAATAATATACTTTGTGTAAAAAAAAAAAAGTAGACCAAGAGATAATATATAAAACCGTTAATTGTCATTGGACGTTGTTCAATTGATAGAACTACTTAAAAATCTATTCTTTTTTTGCTTTTTGTTATAATAATCATATATGAGTGTTTAAATCAACAATCTTAACAAATTATACACATTAAGATCTGTATAAGAGATGAAATATAATTAAGTTTTTGTCTCATAAAATTTGATAATTTTATTATGATTTAGTGATTTCAAATTTGAATGTTTTTACAATCGAATGCTTTTTTAAGCTGAAAAAATACAGAGAAATGAAACAGTTGAAAAGGGGAGCATACAAGTTATTTATTGTATGAATTTCAACTGTTTACATACACAGGCATTAGTTGGAATGCATTTAGTGTTATTGAGATGCCCGAAGAGCTTGAAGCTAGCTAGCTCCTGCTCAGAACGACTTTTTTATATATATATATATATATATATATATTTCCCCCCAAAAAAAAAGTTTAATATAAATAATAATATTTTTTGTACTATGAATTTTGGATTCTCACTTATCGTCGGAAAAATGTTGGTCAAAGTGTTTCAAGGTGGAAACTGGTTAATTAAGGATGAAATTCAACGAGCTGAGACAATATAAATGCAATGCATTGTTAAATGTGCCAACTGCCAAGTGTTATTCTCATTGTAGATTAAAGCTAGCTGGTCTTTCTTTCACTTAGATTTCTTGCTTTCCAAGTTTGTTCACAATTGAGCTAAGTAGATAACTTTTCCTCCAAGCATATTCAACATCATAATCAACTAACCAAAGAAATGAAATTGTACACTAACAATAAGGTTTGATATTAGCAAAAAAAATAATTTATTTCATTTCATTCCGAACCGAACAATTTTACATCAATATATAATCTCACGGAGTCCGATGGCACGGCGAGTTCTCGCTCATCGGACGACGACCGAACTGGTGCATTATTCTCAATTATTGCTTACTGCTAAATACAGCACAGACTCTCATTTTCTCCCTGCATATTTTATGATCTTGTAACATCCAGTTTTTCTCTATTTTTCCTCTGAATATTTCAGTTGCAAAAAACCCGAATGTGATTCGGGTATTTGCCTTCGCCTCAAACGGTGTAGTGTTGTTGAATCGTCTCGATGTCAAGCCCCTTGAGCTTGACCACGGACTCGACGTGCCCCTTTAGAGTATGAAGCTCCCTTAGTCTCGCAACCTCGGCACGTTTCTTTGCTTGCTCCGCAATTTCGGATAATTCTCGGTAGTTGTTGTTTTCGTTGAAGAGACCGGTTGTGTCGGGTGCCGTTTGGAGACCGTGTAATGTTCGTTGCTCCCGTGCCCATTGAGCCTCCCTCTCGCCTCTTCCGTAATCCCTCTTGGTCGTGAAAGCAGTCTTAAAAAAATTTAAAATTCGAATCAATCAAAAAGTTTATGTTCATAAGTAGATGAAATTCTTATATTGTGATGTTATTTTGATTATGTGTACCTTATTTTGGAGAAGGTTGTCCCAGGCGCGACCGGCTAGAGCGTAGCGAATGATGAACTTGAGTGGGTCGAGCGGAAGGTAGAAGATGATGCTGTATAGCCAAATGACTCCGGCCCATCCCCATCCGATTCCTTGGATCTTTGCGAAATCCCAATGTGCATAGACGGCGAGCAAAGTCGCGATCAACTGTGCGATGAAGAATGCGGTAACGAGCAAGAGACCGGGTCGTTCGATGAACGACCAACTTCTCGATCGGGTCACGAAGATGAGTGCCTGGCTAACAATGCTGACTTGGAGATAAATCGCAGCCGTGAGTTCTTCGCTGTTGTCTTTGATGGGCCTCACTCCGAATTTCTCCTGAAAAAATATATTGTGTTATGAACATTTCATACTTCGAACTTAATTCAATATCTTCGAAGTATTTTACCGAGAAAAAGTCGGTTTTGTAAGCCGCCCAGAAGAAGACGACTGTCATGATGGCTAGGTATGTTCCGAGGACGATCCCGGTGGCAAAGATCTCTTTGAGTTTCCAAGAGTCGGGCATGGGCGACGGCTTGACCCTGTCCTTCGAAATGGTCATGATGGTGCCATCGTTGAGAATGGCGATGATCAGAACCATGAACGGCGAGAAGTCGAACTCCCACACCAAGGCAATCAACATAAACCCTATCACAATTCGAATCGTGATCGAGACCGCGTAGATGGTGTAATTCTTCATCCTTTGGAAGATGGCTCGGCTCGTCAGGACCGCACTCACGATCACGCTGAGCCCTGGCTCAGTCAACACAATATCGGACGCGCTTCGCGCGGCGTCGGTCGCGTCGGCCACCGCAATCCCGATATCAGCCTTCTTTAGGGCCGGCGCATCGTTCACACCGTCACCCGTCATTCCGCAGATGTGTTTCCTCTCCTGGAGCTTCTTAACAATCTCGTACTTATGTTCTACAAGTTACGAACAACACGAGCAATCGATCATTAAGTTAGTAACGTACGACACAAGCAAACTTGTAAAGTAGTTACTTACCCGGGAAGACTCCGGCGAAACCATCGGCTTTCTCGATGAGTTCCTCGACGGGGATAGCGGCGATAGATTCGTCCTTATGCTGTCCGAGGAGGCTACTAGAAGGGTACATGTTGGTTCCCATTCCCAAGCGGCGGCCAGTCTCGATACCGATGGCGAGTTGATCTCCGGTGATCATCTTCACGTTAACACCGAGGACAAGAGCCCTTCGAATGGTCTCGGCACTGTCGTGTCTCGGAGGATCGAATAGGGGCAAGAGACCCACAAACTGCCACGGTGCTCCGGCGCTCTCTTTGGTCTTTTCCGGCACGGTCTACATATAAAGGACATATTTATATGTCATGTAAATAATGTTTCAAATTACACTATGCAGAAATTACATTAAAAAATGTGTTCAACTTACTTGTTTAGCTACACCCAAGGATCGAAGGCCGCGTTCGGCGAACTTGTCGATGATGTCGTGGACCTTCTTCTTTACGTCTTCTCGGAGCTTGCAGAGATCGATAATCTACAAAATTACATTTTTCGACAAATTTAAGGTAGTTTTCTTGTTGGAAAGGAGAAATAATAACATGATGAAAATATGATATTTACTTGCTCGGGAGCTCCTTTGCTGGCTCTATGCCAGTCGCCATTAGCGTCGATGTAGGTCATGGCGGTTCGCTTATCGACCGGATTGAACGGCAAGAAATGGACCTCGGTGATGCCTGCTCTCGCCTGCAATTTATAGATAAATCCGACGACAAATGAGCTGACATGTTTTTTTTTTTACCAAATTTGGAAAGAATGGAGAAAAAATGTTCTATAATGCATACTAATGCAAATACAGTCGAATCTGCAGCTATAGAATGAATAATGTAGTTAAAAGTGTCAGCTGAGCTGACATGTTTTTTTTTTTTTTTTGCCAAATTTGGAAAGAATGGGAAAAAAATATTCTAAAATGCATATTAATGTAAATATATTCGAATTTGCAGGTGTAGAATAAATAATGTAATTAAAAGTGTCTATCATTTGCGCACGATTCGACTATTTTAACCGGAAAAAAACTATGATTACCTCCTTGGGATCGCCCAACATTCCGACAATGCAAGCATCGATAGCATCCTGGTTCTCAACCCTAGAAGCCCTAGCTCCAAGCAAGATGACACCTTCCTTATCCATGTCCTTGGCGAAAACTTCGATCAAGTTCTTATCGACGGTGAGCTTGTTAAGCGTTAATGTCCCGGTCTTGTCGCTGCAAAGGACATCCATTCCCGCCATTTCCTCGATAGCCGTCATTCGCTTAGTGATGGCGCCTTGCTGGGACAGCCGGTGGGACCCGATGGCCATGGTGACCGACAACACGGTGGGCATAGCGATCGGGATTCCTCCTATGAGTAGAACCAAGAGGTTGTTGATTCCGTCTCGGTACTTTCGTCGCTGGATCGGGTACATGACGATGATCTCGATGATCATCCCTAGCGCGATCGAGCAGATGCAGAAGTTTCCGATGGCCGTGAGAACCTTCTGGAAGTGTCCGATGTTTTCGGTGCTGTCCACCAGGTGAGCCGCCTTGCCGAAGAAGGTGTGGAGGCCGGTGGCGATCACCACCGCCTCGATCTCACCCTGCTTGCAGGTGGAGCCGGAGAAGACCTCGTCCCCCGGGTTTTTGGTCACCGGAAGGGATTCTCCGGTGAGGGCAGACTGGTCAATCTTCAAAGGGTCTCCTTCTAGAAGACGAGCGTCGGCTGGGATGATGTCACCGAGTTTCACACTTATGACGTCACCGGGGACCAAGATGGCGGCTTCTTGCTCCGACCACCGCCCGTCTCTCAGAACCTTGGTCTTGGGAGCCAGACCCGCCATGAGAGCCGCCGCAGCGTTGCCGGCGTTGTTCTCTTCAATGAAAGAGATGGTGGAGTTGATGATGAGGAGTACCATGATTCCGACGAAGTCCTGCCAGTCTGGCGGCTCTCCGCCTCCATTTGCCAGAACAATGGCCATGATCGCCGCCATCTCCATCACCCAAGAGAGTGGATTCCACATGAAACCTAAAAATTTGAGAAATTTATTCTCTTTCTTCTCCTCCAGCTTGTTGAGGCCGAAGGTTTTGAGCCTGTTCTGGGCTTCATCTATTGTCAATCCCTCTCTGCTGCATTTCAGTTGCTTGAACACTTCTTCAATCGGAATATTCTCCTGCAAATCGAATCAAGAACGCCATTTTATTATCGTATATATATAAAGCCATGATTTTTCTTCGATGCCGGCAAAAATTAAAACACCGTACAAGATTAATCCAAACGATCGATGCAAAAATCACTTACGAGATCGACGTTCTCATTGCGGACATCTTCCAAGCTAATGCTGCTGCTTGCCGCCATTAATGGCTAGCGTCTCCTCCGATTAGGGCTTGAATTTGGAGAATGCTAGTGCTGTTGCAGAAGGGGCGGCGGTTGATGGCTGAAGCTCTGAAATAGGTGAATAGAGAATAGATAGGTTATTGGAATTGAGTGATATTAAAGGAAGTGTAATTGGGTTTATATAGTATTAGAGTGAAGTGTTGAGAATAACAAACATGCAATTTTGGGCGGAAATTATGCAACTGACTGACCATTTATACCACAATATAACCATAAATGATGGAATTATCGTCGCCTTATTCAATGACTTATTCTCTTCTCTTACTTTTGGTAAAAAGTTCACTTCTCTTCCTATATATAAGGATAACTTAATTAATTCCAAAAACTTTAGCATATTTATTCAATTTTATGGTAGAAATGGTTGCGGATATTTTGGATCATATGGTTATATAAAATAATTAGTATTAGGCTTTCCATTCACTTTTATGCAAGGTTGTTACATATTCAATGTGTTGTATTACACACAAAGGTAAAACAACATGGTCGGAGTGTTGGGATGTTTATTTCTACGTATTAGCTAGATTGAGATATCCATCCTATGATCTAATCAATGCGTAATTAATATAATATTTGGATGAAACATATATTAGGATATCAAATATATATTAATATGTCTCTACAAAGTGACTGAAATATCTAAATGATTCTAAGTACGCATATATTGCTTAAATTATTAATATTATTAAAGTTCGATATTGGGATCCTCGGTGCTCGGCAAAGGTATCCGGAGTTCACCCCGAAGCCAGCCACAGGGTTGCGCAGAACCCAGTCTGAAGTCATCGGAGGAGTTCGGTTCGAAGTTTCCAAATTCATTATCGACTAAGTAATGTTAGTTTGATCATTAGCAACTATGTATAAAATAATATCATGGTTTTGATAATGTTTAGTTGATTTTATTATTATATATAATTAAAGATTAGCTAAAATATTGTGGAGTAAAAAAAAAAAAAAAGATGATCGTGAAGAGAAGATATTTGTTTGGGCCCGGCTGGGCTTTTCAGATCGTGAAAGAATTATGAGGCCTTATCATACGACCTTCTTCTTCAAAGTGCAGCGCTTAAAGTTTTGATGACCTGTCCAAACGCGCCTTTCTGCACGATACCGCGACGGAGAGAGCTTGTTGGATCGCTGATAATGGCGCCATACACTACCAGTTGACGCCTGTCGATGTTATGGATTTACTCTAGGCACTTTAGGTAATTCTCTTGGTCATCACTCATCAGTCCATTCACTTTTAAATTCGGTAGTTCTCTGGTGTGTTCGACAATACTGAATTGAGTGTGTTGATTTCAGCCGAAAAGGAGTTCGTTTTTGGATCTAAGCATGATTGGAGCGAAGGAGATTCTGTCTTTTCTTTGCAGTGATTTCTAGTTCTTCCGCATTGTTGGTTCAGCCAATAGTTCATCAAGTTTCTTTAGTTTTCGTCTTCTGTTTCCTGTTAAATCAATTGGAGTGTTGCGCATGATCCTTGCTAGTGTTGTGAGCTATAGCTTCAGCTGATGATGTTTCATAGGGCATATGCCTTACTATTTTCCTTTGTAATAGCGGTTGAAAATTATAGCTTTGAATAGGTTTTATTTACTGAAATGGTTTGATTTCAAGTAAATCCACACTTACCTGCACATTGTCCCCCATTGCTATATATTTTTTATTTCTGAGTGAAATTTAAGATATTTTCCATTTCTGGAAGTCAAAATGATATAATTCTTGTTATGCAGCATGAAATGCTGAGAAGAAGAAGATGAAAACAATATTTTGGACCCGTAATGCTCGGGGTCTTCTTCAGCAGAGGTATGCTAGATCATACTGTGCCTCCAAGAGCAACAATGGTAATAAAGCAGCTGTAAGTAACCCCAACAATTTGAAAAGTAGCAAGGATGATGGAAATAGTCTGAACCGTTACGAAACATATCAGCAGCTCGACAATCTTGATTTCTCAACTGCTGCCAAAATCCTCTTCACTGAGCCCCCAAAGAAAAATAAATTCGGGTATATTGTTCGTGCCATTGCATTTCTTTCGCTGCCATATGTAGCTACTTTTTCTTTGATTGGGAATGTTCAATATCTTTCTTTGCTATTTGCTTCATCGTACAATGCTTAAGATCATCCTATTCTGTCTCTCTTTATAAATGCTGCAGAAATTTCTGTTCTACGCAGTTCTTAGAAATCTTAATACTAGCAAACATAGTTATTTCTGTCCTTTCTTTCGATTTCACTTGATTAGTTCATTTTTACTTAATATGTCTCTGTTCTTTGTATATCCAGGTTTGACTTCCATCTGGTACAGTTCTTCTTTGCATGCATGCCTTCACTGGGTAGTTCAATATTCACTACAACAACTCCTATTGTTATTATTATCTTAAACATTCATTGATTCACCATTTGATTCTGAAGAAACCTGTTTAATGCAACAGCTGTTTATCTGGTAGCTCAGTATGCTCGCTATGATATGAGAAAGATGGATGCTGTAAGTTCCACATTTCAGACAACTCCAATGAATTCATTACATTTGTGTCCTGTAAAAGTGTAGATTGCCTGTCTTTAGCCAACATGTTTGAGAAACTGCTGTTCACTAATCTACATCAGGAGTTGGAGAAGAAGAAGCAAGAAGAAGAAGCAAAAGCTAAAGCAGAGTTGGAAGCTGTAAAACAAAAGGAAGTTGATGCCAAGGTAGACCTCAAGGAGATGAAGGTGAGATTAAACAAACTCGAAGAGTCAGTGAAGGAAATCGCTGATGTGGCAAAACCGAAACCTTCTTCTGTTATACCCCCTCCAAGAAAGGAGGGATTTAGCAGTAAAGAAATCCGAAGAGCATCGAGTGAAACCGTAATTTCTGCAGATAAATCACAAGAGTAGCACAACACCTGAAATGGAGGTCTTTCAAAGGTGCGCAAATCATGACTATTACCTGATATGATTTGTATGACAGTGGATTCTGGGCCTATTATACCTGCAACAATGAATTATGATTCTAGCTATAGAAGATCAAATGTTTGAAGGTCCATCCAAAGTTATTTAATGCTGAAAACGATGTTGGATGGTCATTTATGTTCTTAGCACATGGCCACATTTAACTCATTGTGGCTTATATACCATGTTTCTGGTAAATTTCAGATGACAGCTTCAGATTTAACCAAAACATTACGGTGAAAGATGAATGCGAGATTTAATATTTATACTTTAACATTCTCTATTCGTAGAATCTATTTATTTTTTACCGCGTTTTACTAAATGACTAATTGCAGGGTAAAAAGCCATAGATGAGAGTGTCAACTACTTTTTACCAAATTCAAACTCTTCTATCTCCTTCTCAAAGCAACCAAAAAGAAGATCAAAGTACTTCTCTAAGAATGAAGACAAAGCTTGCCCCCAAAAGAACATTTACAGATCTCTCTCCTAAGAAGAACTTAACAGTAAAAAAGAAAAGAAGAAGAAAACAATGTTTCTAGAGTTTGAGGGACAAATCAAGCTTATTTTGCATCTCATCTGCTTTGCTCTTCATGCCACCCCACCTAAATGCCCCTCCATGGATCTCCTCGGCCGATGAGAACCTCTGAAACGTGTCAAACCGCGGGGCCCTGACAACAGGAAAGGCTCCCATCCCGATACTATGACCATTGTTTTCTTGCTGCACAAGTCTCCCAATCGCAGGCTGGTGGTCAAAAGCTTGCCTAGAAGCCCATATCGGTTTGTGGATCATGGAGTGAGCTTGGAGCCCAAGCGATCTATGGTGGAAACCCCCGTGTAGAGGAAGGGAAGCCATGCTTGGGAACCGGTTGGAGTGAGAATTGACCCTCTTTGCTAGGGTTCGTTCCCTTTTGTGCGCGTTCTGGTGACCTCCGAGCGCTTGGGAGCTATAGAACTTTCTTTGGCAGTAGTTGCAAGAGAAGACCCGATGCTCCGGTTCATGGGTCCGATCGGTGTTTGGGTTTGACTCAGGGTCGAAGCTGTCGATGAGGTTGAGCTCAGGATTGCTTGGACCACAAGCCATGTGGTCTAGTTTCCTTGAGAGGCTCAAGTCCAAGAAGTGAGGTGTGGTATAAGTATTGTTTGGTTGTTGATCTCTTAAGTTGCCATTTTCTTGTTCCATCTTGTTCTTGAGAGAGAGAGAGAGAGAGAGAGAGAGAGAGAGACTATAATGGCAAAGGAAAGCAGGTGAAAATGGAGTGTTTGGAGCTATAAATAGAAGGTATTAAGGATTCTCTCTCTAGAACTCAGATACGATGATACAATGCATGCAACTGGTGGATCTAACGTTGTCTGAGATAACTAATTAACCTCAGACTCTGTTTTCTGCATCTGGAACAAGTAGCTAGCTAGCTATAGGCGAAGAAGAATCTTGAGGTTGAGGATTGGGTTGATAATATTATAACTGTGGTTGTGGCTTCAGAATAGTGAATTAATGGAGATCAAAAAGCTAGAGAGAGAGAGAGAAAGAAAGAGTATGTGTGTGGAATGAAGCAAAAGTGTTGATGAGTTGTGTAAATTTGGAGTTTATGTAAAGGATGACTATATTGTGGGACATGCAAAGAAAAATCAGTGCTTTTTTTTTAGTTAAGTACTTTACTTATACTTATACAAGCAGCTGATTCAGGGTAAGTTATAATTATTCTAAATAAGAAATTAGTGTGTTTTAGTTTGTTTTTTTTGGTTAAATTTCACATTGGAGCGAGTCAAGCTCAATATGCCATTAGAGGGTAATCATGTATATAAATATAGTTCCATCTTAAAATCAATTGGTGATAGGATGATATAGCTCACTTGTTTATATAATGTCCAATTGTACACACACCAACCAACCAAATATAAATATGTGTTGTTCTCCCAATAAACCACCAATGAAAAAAAAAACTGAGAGAGAAGATATGGAGATCTTGAAAAGGAAAGAAAAAGAAAAGTCATTATCTGGTAGCTATATAGAACTTAAGTGACTCACTCTCATTCAACTTCTTCTTTGTCTGTACCCACTACATAACACCCCACCCCCTCTAAGCTCTCACATTTCAGTGCATCATGATATGATCATCACATCTAACCCAAACCCTACATGCATATATAGTTTATTTTATTTATTTTTAAAACAAAACCCTACATGCATAGTCTCTTTCTCTCTTGCACTATTATTACATTATAGCGCGCATATATATATATATATATAGATTACTAATAAACTGTCTGAAGTTTACTCTATATTAAAAGTTGGTGTCTGAAGTTTGAAATATTAAAATAGACAATCTTATATTTCATTTTTGTTGAAATTTGGTGTCCTCAAGCGTCGTTTTCTCGCATTTCAATCATTTTCATCAACCCACTCATAATCCACTACTCTTTACTTTTTCATAAAATCGTCAAATTTCACCAAAAAGTTTAACATCCAAAAGAAATGTTTTCAGGAGAGTGGCAATGAGCGATTTTCAACGACAACACAGCGAGATTTACTTGCGCGGATGAGGCCAGCTTCTTAGGTGACGGTCACGACAAGATGACGAGAAGGGAGCGTGCATAGGAGCTCGAATTTGATAGTCGGTTTCATCGGGATTGACTTTTCTAAAGTAATCACACTGAGACACCAAATTTCAACCAAAATGAAACCCGGGACACTCAATTTAAACTCCAGACACCAAATTTCAACATGGGTAAATTTCATATAGTATTAATAATTATCCCCTATCTATCTATTTCAGATTATTATTTTTACAATTTCCCAGATAAATTTATATTTTTTATTATTTTGTTAAGAATAAAAAACCAATTAATTATGTTTACAATATAACTCTATTTGTAGAGAGTTAGGGAGATATCAAATCAATTAATTGTGATATACGAGAGAATTACTGTGTTGATATGTTAGGTAAGCATCCACGAAGACTTTAAAAACATTTATACAAACATGTTTGGTTTTGGCAATATATGTATCACATCGATCTCCTTTGCTGTTCCTAGGAATCTTCTGATCATTAAACCCGACATGATCGCCACCCTAATTAATTATGTCTCTATCATGACTACTATAGCTAGCTAAACTTGATTAACACGATTCAACCGTGTCTTTCTTGATTGATTGGATGTCTTGATTATACATCTGACATCACTACTAGCTAGCTATACTATGTTGACTCTTAAACAGAACCTTAAATTAATACCTGATTTTTTTTTAATTAACTTTAAGGAACTGAGAAAATACAATTTGAAAAAATTGGTACATTTTTTTTATAATTTTCAGGTATCATTTTTTTCCGGATGCAATCTAGTAATTAACATTAGTTACTAGACTGCAACCATAAAAAAATGCTATATCTAAAAGTATATATATATACCAAAAGTAAAAATAGTATTTTTACTATTGCAACTTGTCAAATAGTATTTTTTTCTGGTTTTGAAATATTTTAAACCCTAATTTATTATATAATTATATATGATCTACTTTCGGTGACAAGAAAAAATCTATGCAGAAGGTTGTTCACTACACAGTCACATGGAATGATGGAATAATTGGGCTATTTGGCATATCATTGGGATATTTAATTATGTGACATTTGACAATATAAAAAAGTGGCACAAAATCCATAATTGAGATCAACAAGGATCATGCCTCGACAAGGAAGGATCTTTGTGTGTCTATACGTTTGGTGAAGATCTTCTAGCATTTTGTTTGGTTCACCTGATCTTATTCATTATAAAAATTCTCTTATTTATTTGTATATTAAGGACAGTTTATAATAAATAACTATATGTTATCTATCTAATTACATAAGGATGAGAGTGCACACACTAAAAAAATATGGAAAACTTGTTAATAGTAGTTAACTTGTTTATGAAAGGATCTGTTGTAATCCAATGGACAGCCAGCCTAACAAATGTTTCCCTTTGGTTGGTTAATTTGTTATCAAGTTTATCTAAACTTGAATTTTTGACAATTAAATTAAAACATCGAAATGCGTGCATATTTCATCTCTTTCTTCTTTTCAGCTGATAGAGTTTTGGAGGTTTTGATCCAATGGTCAGAAATTCAAGTTTAAATAAACTCATTAACAAATTAGTGCCTCTATTAAAAAAAAGGTTTTTTTGTTGGTCAATTTTTGTAGTCTGTTGGATTTTATTGCTAAACACTACGGGAGACACCGGAGTTAGCGGCTCTAGCAAACGGCTAAATGAGTGTCCAGCCGTGAAAAAACTGAAAAATTGGTTTCTAACGGCTTGACATAAGCAAAGCCGTCCCAAATTTTATTTTCCGGCACCAGAATAGAGCCGTGAGTATTTTAATCAATTTATTTTTACATTATTAAAGTTCAGCGGCTCAATTTGTATGCCGCTTATTTAATAATATATTTCGCGGCTCAATTTTTGAGCCGTTAATTTATAAAGAGTTAATTTATTTATTTATTAGGTATTGGCATTAACTTTGAGCCGCTAAGTTATACGTTTTTTTTTTTTTTGCTGTGCTGGTCCTAGATGAAAACTACGTCGTCCAGATCTAGCAGCTATTTTTCTTCTAGACTTTTCTTCTTCTTCATCAGTTGCCTCTTTCCTGCGCATAGAGAGGGTAAATTTTAGTTAGGGTTTTTGTTCATTCGACTCCGTGTTCTAATTCTATGTCCTCAATAATCAATGTGAAGTTGATTAATCAAATTTATTGCTGTCTTAGCAGATTGAAGTTGCAAATCTGTTGTTATCATATCCCAATTTTGTAAGAAGCGTCAATCAGTAATTCTCAGGTATTCATTACATTAATTGTTAACTTGCAAGAAATTCTTCTGTTTATCGGAGCAAATTAAGTTTTCTCGTTCTGCATGGGAATCTTGAAATTCAATTTGTCAATCGGTTTCTTGACAGATCAGTGGGTCCTGCTGGAGAAGGTAGCACAGAGAGTTCACATTCGACATGTGGGACTTTTTTCCGGTAATCAGTGATATCTATTATTTCTTGACTTTTCGGCCAGTTGCTCGAGTCAGTCATGTACTGCTTTAGATGGTTCATGAAATCACTAACTGAGATTGATTTACTAAGGCCCTGGAATTTGATTTGCTGCTCAGATCTTGTATCCTTTGAGTCGACTATCTCTGAGGTTTAAATGCTCAACTGAAACCTCTATCAGTCATTGGAAGAAAAAAAAAATAAAGAACACAAAATTGTTTTAAAAAAGGCATTTTGTGGTATGAGAAAGTGTTAGTGAGCTTGATGCAATGATGTTTTCTTTACAAATCAAGTTGTTACACCTACAATGCAGTTTTCTTAAAAAAAAAAAAAAAAAGGCAAATAATGTGCAGTTTCAGAACCGCATAATCAAGCAACTTGAATTGGAGATGGGAAGAATGAAAAAGATGAAGATTCATAAGAAGCGTTGGTCGGAAAGATGCAAGTGTTGTGGATAGAATCACTGCTTCCCTTGGTAATCTCAACCCTTCCGTCCTCCACTCCCTTGCTTCGCTGCTTGAGTCTCAAGATTTCCGGTGTATGCTAATTTATCATTATTCTTTGTTATTGTTGCTGCTTTATATATTTGTGCTGCCCTTTTATTCAATGTATAATATATTTACGCTAGCATAAACCCAGTTATTAATTTATGATTATCCATCTAATGATGAAGTTTCATTATGAATGCAGATACCTAAAAGAGCATGATTATTCCTCTAATAATGCTTGTACTTCTCGCACAATCGGCCGCCTTGGTCACTTAGTCCGGGTATGCTACTTAGTCATAACCTTGATCCCTCTCATAACTCTAGGGGCATCTCATTTCATTTCATTTTATACAACAGTAAATTGACATTTCTTTATGCTCTTATATATGTATGTATATATGTTTGTCTTGCCCTTTTATTGAATGCTTGACAAGTGCAAAAATATATATTATCATTTGTTAATAGACTATGATCTTGCAGGTTCATTTTGATGATGTTCAAAAACCTACTAGTCTCCCGACTAAGGCACCTAGAGAACTGGAAGAGTTAGTAAGTGCTTTATTGTTGTTATCTCATTTATTTTAGCCCTAAAAAACAAGATAGGTTGATTCAACTGCTCATTTACAAATTTTGCAGGATGAGAACAAGAGTAAGAAGGGTATTGGATAAGTGTATGAGGTTAGATTGGAAAAAAAACATCTCCTTATGCAGTTGAATCTATATGTATCGGGCAGACTCTTACTTTAGCTATATATACTTTTTTCCAGGAAGATTATGCCCAAAAAAAATATCCGGCTTCTACACCTCTCTCTTTCTCTGATGAGCATAAAAAAGAGGTGAATATCTTACATTTAATGTTCTCTTTGGTGTCTAAAACAAATATCTAATTCCGGAACTCCAGTTGATCACTTTCCAGTTCTTAGACAATCTAGATGTTTCATGAAAGCTTCTCAATGTAGTCTCCCATCTGATTAATTGTATCTAGAGTATTGCTCATTAGTTGCCATGACTTGCATTAATCTATTTTCTTTAACCATGTCGATATACCATTCAAGAAGCTTGAAACATGAACCTGGATGCTCTCTCATTTTTATTTTGCTCCTAAACCTGTGAGTACATGTGGTTGGTAATATATTTAGAGATCTGTTCTTCCCTGTTAGTGTTCTCTTATCTTTTGCATTGAGATGATCAGGTGATAGAAGAGATAATACCAGCTAATGTCCCTGCTTTTGCAATGGAAGATGTTTTTTTCCTTGTATTTGTCTTGGTTTTGCTCTAAGGTATGCTTTACATATGGTTAGACTAAAGTACTATATAAGCAACTTATTTAGGAATTATGATGTTAGTTGTAGTTAGAGTATTTTGTTATTACTGATTTTGGAATGACTTCGATTAGTTGATATAAGATTGGATTCTACATGTTATTCTTAATCAAGAACGTGTTTTTGTGATATCTACAAAGCTAATTAAGGGAGCATGTAGGATTTGTGGTTCTATTTATATTTTTTTTATTTAAACAATTATTTAACGGCTGAATAAATAAGCCGTCCCATAATTATTGCGGCTGAATAAATGAGCCGTCCCACAAATACTGCGGCTCAATAAATGAGTCGTCTCATAATTATTAACGTCTCAATAAAAGAGCCGTGCCATAATTATTAACGGATCAATAAAAGAGCCGTCTCATAATTATTAACGGCTCAACAAATAAGAGCCGTTATTTTTTCCCGACTATTCATTTAGTGGCTCAATTGTGATTGAGCCGTTTCTTTTCACCGACTGTTTTTTTGAGCCGTTATCTATTATTTACTAAGCCCTTAACACAGCAGCCTCCTGTAGTGAAATTAACTGAATTATATAGATGTGACAGAAGTTGATTTAATTGAAACTAGCATAACAGATCTGTGAGGTGATATATAATAATCTGTGGAAAGATGAGTTGGTGAAAGCTGCCTTTAACTCTCTATTGCACGTCCAATATATATATAATAACATTAATTAATTAATAACTCTAATAATCCACTATATTTTGTTACATGGTCACTAGTCGGTTGATCCTTCTATAAGATCCAATGGTATTTGTATTGTCGGAATGTGGTTATTTGACATACTTCACGAACTTCCCTTTATTTTTCTCAATTATTATTAAATGCCACGTGACATTGTCATATATGGCGCTAATAATGGGTTGATCTTATTAACTTCCGTCTATTTTTTTTTTGTTAGTTATAAAATGCGACACTTCAAAAATTAGTTATTATATATAATATATATAAACTCTACTCTACTCTACTTAATTTAGTTTAAATTTAGTTTGATTCTACTTAACAATTTAAACATTAAAAATTCTATCAGATCAACTTTCTCCTTATTAAATAATATTTAATTTTATTAAAATATTTTTGTTTCCTTAAATTTACTATTATATTATTTACTATTGAAAAAAAGGCCATAACTTTTTTTATATTTTTTTTCATATAATTTAAAAAATCATTACACGAGTAATAATATTATATCCTATATTTTTATATAAGTAGAATTTGGTGGAAATGCTTAGGTCAATGATTATAATTATAATAATACAACCACTATGGATACATATTATCTAGACATTTGCCTTAAAATGAAAAACACACAAGACAACCATATTTATAAGGAGTCGTCATCGGATTATGACCATTTTTGTTGTGCCTTACAAACTAGGTAATCGTCTACTATACATACAAGTCATTAAAAGATGAAAGTCCCAGATGGATTTACCCACGTGCCCAAAACCACTTCCTGTATATATGCATGCCAACGTGAAACACACCACTAGGAATAAGACACGGACAAGAAAGCAATTAAGCTAGCTAGGTAATCACGTAATTAATCTTTATGTCATTATCATCTATGTATTTTACATATCTTAACTCTCACGTTAACTGATAATAATAATAATTAGTACGTAACGAAATCAAAATGACCTTCCGCGCGAATCTCTTTTTTTGTCTAATGGAAATTGGACCCAATAATCTTTTTGAGATCTCTATGTCTGTCAATCTTTTTCCACGATAATAATAATAATAATAATCATCATTTTTTATGGATAAAAAAGTGTCAATGTCCATAATGACAAATTCAACCCACATACAATCATTCTTGCTTTGTACTAATGACTTGGATTAAGAAAAAGATAGAATGGCACATCCTCAATTACAGACACTAATCATTCATCATCCAAAACCATCCACTATATGGTATATAAACATAAATCATACATCACAACCTTATTATTATTACCTTAATTTACCATCACATCAGGAATAAGATTCTTAATATATAATAATATGAATTAAATTGTTAAAAAGTGGTATCAACTTAATTATTCCTAAACTACTGTACAACAGGACATCTACAAGGTAACTACAGTGTAAGACAATGCAATATTCATCATACATATATAGATAACACAGTGCAAAAACAGTATAGATAAAGTGGCTTTTGAGTTTTGAGGCCCTCCATAATGGAAATGAATGTCCACATATATTTGCAACTTGTGTTCATCATTTTCATATGTTTGTTTGTTTGCTATCCCAACTAATTCATTGAAGATATCTTATATGTCACTCTTTAAAGGAAAGCTTACCATACAATAAGCTAACAACTGTCAGATTCAGATCATCTGTCTCATTCTTCATACCTCAGATCGTGTATTACTGTTAAGATCTTGACACATGTCCTGAGAGCTGAGATTTAATAATTTTCTTATAGGGGTTCATCCCAACAGGGTTCTAGAAAAAAAAAAACTGCAAAATTAATTACACTCAGACACGTGTCAAGATCTTAACGATGAGACACGATTTGAAGCATGAAGAGTGGTGCAGGTGATCTGGATCCACTAGTGTCTAGTAATAACCGAACTAAAGATACAAGCGAATAAATATCATTGAGTAAAACATAGGCTTGATGTTATACAAGTTGATATGTATATATGCAATGGGTATGATTATACATAGCTCAAAATTTACTAACATAAAGCTCGCCTAAATGCAGCAGCAAACTCTCACTTAGATAACCAATAAACGAAGATGAGAAATGTGCATACCGAAGCGACTAAGGAGAGTACAATAGTGTCCATGGACTTTCTCTTCTTTATTGCAGATAGAATGTTGTTTACCTGCAAACCCATTATTACATTACATGTAAGAGAATATCATAAACCGAAAAAATGGTAACTTTTCTTTCTAACCATAAAATGGATTGAAAATTTGGAATCTATGAGAAAGATCATCTTGGTGTTAAAATTTTAGCTAATTCATCATATCAGACAACCAGATTGAATCAATTTTTGCAGAACAAAATCGTACAGTGGGAAGACGACTGCCAATGTTGGTGATCTTCATGTCAATGCCCCCAAAAGTTGAACTTTGTAACACAAGTGCCCCCAGTGTTGACTGTGCTTGATAAATCATTGAATCCATCTGCAGATTGAATCATTGATAAAAGCACTGCAACAAAAATAATCTTATTTTCCGATAATTGATCAAGTTTGAATTAGGCTAAAAAATGATATCTTGTATTGCATCCTCTTCTCCTCCATGAATAGATAAATGTGTAAGCTTTAGAGATTAAAAAATAGGGTTAAGAACCTATAAACTGTCGGTTTAGTCGGGATTGGCTTATTTAAGTAATCACACCGAGACACAAAATTTCAACAAAAATGAAACTCGACACTCCATTTTATTGTCAGATACCAAATTTTAACATTGGTTAAATTTGAAACATTTTATAGCTTTTTAACCCTAAAAAATATCAAATAGTAAAACCAGTAAGCCGACCTGGCCTGTATTTCTGCTAATGGATGCATGCTCCTTGAGAAGTGCTTGCTGTGGAGAAACACCACCATCTTCAAGATCCAATCTACTCCGATCGTATTCCTTGAAATCCTCAAGGAGAGAAGCATGTTCTCTTTTAGCTCTAAGTCTGGAGCAGAGTCGATAAAACTCCTACATTTCATACATATATATATGAAGCATCCCATTTCACACTTATGCACATGATATCTAAGCTAATCACATTTAGAACATAAGATCATTATCGGGCAGATGCAGGGAAACAATCATATTCAATCCAACCTGTGTTAAATCTTGCAGGATCTCTTGATGCCGAGTCAGTGTATGAGAAACCATATCAGATCCACCTGAAGAAACCCAGGTTTGCATCTGCATATTGACCTGCTCGAGCTGTTTAATTAACCGATCAATTACTGATTCGAGATCGCTCTCTGAAGCCTCGGCATTTGCAGCAACATGTTTACGAAATGAATTCATTTTCTCATCCAATTGAGCTTCTAGTTTCCTTGCCTACATACAATTTTCTGATTTAGGGTTTATCATTAAGAGAAAAATCAAAAGCTCATCCTGACAAAATGTCATCTTGCTGTTCAACAAGAATCCAGACAATTCTAAGAACAAACTTTTTTGAATTCGTACAATAAACTGGAAATTGGCTCAGAATTGCTAACGAATCCAATGTCAAGCAGATGAAGAACCATTCTCCCACAGAATAACATAAACCCAGCAGCTAAAAAGTCCTGATTGCAACATTCAAACGAGATTTTTCGCAGCCAACCGAATTACGCTAAAAAAACAAGATCAAGATCAAGAACCTGCTTGCGCAGGGCGTCCCATGAGCTCGGCACGTCCATGGACCTTCAGCTGAGCTCGAAACGCGAGAAAATTCAGATCCTTGCGCGACGAAGCTCTGCTGAATGGCGAAGAATCAGAAGTTTCGATTTCGATTTGCAAAGTAGTTAAATGAATGGAGACGCTGACAACTCAAAGGCAATAAATGGGTCAACTTTGCTTGTCTCTCAATCCATCGGGTCAGTTGACCGGTGGCTTTGACTTATAAATTGTGCCAATTATTTACCATAAAGAAAACTACTAGGACTAATTATTAATAAATCAAAGTAAAATGGTTAACAACCAAATTGCTACATTAACTTTAATCCAAATGCAAATCATAAATGAACTTTAATATATTTTTTTAAATTGGTTATCTAAATTTTCAATTGGAGCAAATTGTTACATCTGTAATATTTTTTTACCAAAAACTTTAATCCAAACATAAACTTTATTTTTTTAATTGGTTATCTAAATTTTTATAATGTTGAGCAAATTGTTACATCTGTTATAATTTTTGTCAAATTTAACAGAAAATGAGCATATTCCGCCTACGTAAGATATTTTCATGTGTATCATGATGAATTTGTACATGAATTGAAAAGATTGTAACAAAATATATTTAATTGATCGTTAAATTGATATACATCATTGAAATTAAGCTAAAGTTCAATTAAACATCAAGTTAACGTATTTCATTGTAATTCTTTAAAGTTATATTTAAGTCCATACAAAGTACATACTTGAAAAGACTCCACGTATTTGTAATATGTTTATTTTTCATCCCAAATTGAAACTTATGTAACAATTGATCGAAAATTAAAAGTTCGGATAACCAATTTTAAAAAATTAAAAATTAGTTAGCCAATTTAAAAAAAACAAAATTTGAATGGATTTGTAATTGGATCACATTTTATATAAAAAATGATGATTTGGTTATTTACCTTAAATAAAATATTTGGTCTTTTTCCACCGCTTTAAGTACAACTACCACATACTATACGGATTCTCTTTCCCTCGGCCCAAAACCAACGGTAGAGCTTAAACCCCTCGCCGAAACCCTAGAGAGCTCTTGCGGCTGCTCCTTCACTGCTTCCGAATCGTCTCTATCCCAAATTGTTGCTGTTAATCAGGTAAAAGATTCATCCTTCATCCCTTTCCTTCCAACCCGAAGGATTTTAGCACGCTTCTTTCAGCTCGTAATCACACGGGTTTGCTTGTCAAGTGTAGGGGATTGTTACCATGGTGCTAGATGACGAGGGTAAGGAGTTGGCGTTCGTGTCGGAGACGGTACTGAAGAAGAGGAAGAGCAGCGAGCAATGGGCGCTCAAGAAGAAAGCTCAGATGGAGCAGAGGCTGCTGCAGAAAGGGAAGCAGTCTCGGTCTGGCGAAATTAAAATGGCCACCGACTTCATCAGGGAGTACAGAGCCAAGGTGAATTCACAGTACTCCCGTTTTGCTATAAAAAATGTTTACTTAACGCTTTTACCTCTTCCTGGTTGCTCAATCTAGCTTGGTATTGGTGGTGTTTGTATATATGTGCATATTTATGGCTTGATAAGTTCCAGTATTGTTGCTTTATGTTGAATGTTGGATCTATTCGAACTTTATGTGATGAAAAATGAATCGGTTTTCCCCGCAGCAGTATCAACCTTAGTTTCTGCATCACTGAATCATCTTTGTTTGATGAGCTAGGTTGTGGAGTTGTTTGTTCATGACGAACAGATGTCTAGCTTGCTTTTATATTTCTTCCATATAGTTCCAGTAATTCGTAGCTCCTTTTACTCAATGCTCTCATTTCCCACCTAATTGCTGATTGTTGTTTCCTCTTGGTTAAGCTTTGTTCTTGATCAATACTAGTTACTTTAAAGGAGCATTATTTTCATTTGCAAGTGTCATAAGAGTAACTTATTATTGAAAATTGTTGTCTATGTAGGAACTCGATCTGATCAAAATGAAGCACCGGTCAAAGAGACGCAAAGTTTCAGTAGACAAATTGAAATCTAAGCTTCTATTTGTTGTCCGCATCCAAGGGTAGGTTGGATTTGAATCGATTAAGGAGCATTCTATTGAGAATGACTGTTAAATTTCAAAATTTTATTTCAGCTGTCCTAAATTGTGTTTCTTTTCAGGAGTAATGAGATGCATCCCAGAACTAGGAAGATTCTGAACACTCTTAGACTGAGAAAAGCCTTCACTGGCATTTTTGTTAGAGCAAATGATGCTATCATGGACATGCTGCAGAAGGTGGAACCCTATGTTACATACGGGTAAAGCACCTTATCTTTCTATCTTTTCTCTCTGAACTGATGGGATTCTCAATGTTTTTGGCTGCTTGATTGTTTGCCGATGAACTCTGTGTTTGCCTGTTTGTTTCCTGATAATTGCTGCTGTTCTACGAAGGTATCCTAATCTCAAAAGTGTGAAAGATCTGATTTACAAGAAGGGTTCCGCAAAGATCCGAAAAGAAAAAGTCCCACTGACAGACAACAACATCATAGAACAGGTTCTCAATCCATGAAACCTCCTGCACTATCAAAATTTCGTTATGCAACTTCCAAACATACACTTTTGTGGCCTTTTTTTCTTCCTTCTCAACATTCATCGATAACTCATCTGCAGGAATTGGGGAAACATGGTATTTTGTCAATGGAAGATATTATTCATGAGATTGCTAATGTTGGTCCTCACTTTAAGGAAGTGAATGGGTTTTTGTGGCCCTTTAACTTGAACAAGCCAGAAGGTGGTCTACAACTAACTAAACTGTTGTACAAAGTGGGAGGAGAAGCAGGCAACCGAGAGGACGACATCAATGAGTTAATCAATAGGATGAACTAGGCAACAGTCGAAAAATGAAGATGCATTTTGATGATGCAATCTATAAGATGGCATATTCTAGTTTTTGTGTTGTGTTGTGTTTTACTTTCTGTATCCCAAATTCTACAACTTACGTATCTTGTTCCTTGAGTTTATCAAGTTGTCTCCTTTGGAAATGGATTCTTTTTATAGTCAGTAATGATGAACAAGGGATGATAAAGATACATTTATACGTATTTGCATCAGTAATGCATAAGCCAACACATTTATTCATCAAATGATGTAGCCAAGTGCTGTTCTTGTTGGTCATCTTCTGAAGCTACGAACAGTTGATGTTCTTTCAAGGTTGTCTCCATCTTCTTCTGGCAATTTAACTGCAGTATAAACTCCAGCCCCCAGAAGAGCGCCGAGGATAGGAGCGGTGAGGTAGATCCATATGCCTCGGTAATTTCCCGAAGCAAGAGCCGGACCCAATGTCCGAACCGGATTCATCGAAGCTCCTGTAGTTTGTCTATAAGATTAAAAAAAACATATTCAAAAATCCCAATTAGAAAGTCTGCTATACATTCTTGATAACAATTGGATAGAAGTTGTTGAACTATATATACCCTGCGATTAGGATATTGAGCATGACAGTTGCTCCAACAGCAATTCCCGCCAACTCTCCCACCTGCAGTTTGTGAAGTTTCATCATTTCGGTGTTAAATTTGGTGTTTGAAGTTTGAAATGTTAAAATAGACAGTCTTAAATTTCATTTTTGTTGAAATTTGGTGTCTCTGCGCGCTCCATTTAATCATTTTCATCAATTCACTCACTCATTATTCATCACTCTTTACTTTTCACAAAGTCGCCAGATTTCCCCCAAAAACTTGAACATCCAAAAGAAAAAGTTTCCGACAGAGTGGTGCGAAGCAATTTCCAGCAACAACGGAGCGGGATTTACTTGCGCAGATGTGACCAGCTTCTTAGGTGACCGTCCCGGTAAGGTGAAGAGAATGAAGCGTGCATGAGATGTTGAATTTGACAATCAGTTTCGTCGGGATTGCATTCTCTATAGCTATGTAGTTAAAAACTCGTTTCTAGGTCGTAAAAACGCACGTTTTTACGTTTTTACCATAAAAAACGAGTTAAAACGTACCAGAATCGCTTTCTGAGTAGAAACGGGTAGAAACTTCGCGAGTAGAGTCGTAAAAACGGGTATAAACGGTAAAAACGTAAGTTTCTACCCGTTTCTAGAATTTTTACATTAATTTGCTAAAAATTACTCAAATCTAATAAATTATGTCAATCCCATTATCAACCAAACCCACGAGAGTTTTTTTCATGGATCTTAATTTGTGGGTCAAATCATCTTTTATTAATTCAAAACTATTCTTATTCTATTCAAGTTCATATCCATTAATTAGTTAATAATATGCAAGAGTCTTAGACCCCATCAATATCTCTTTCTCATTTAAACTTCTAAAATAATAAAATATCAATTGAGATACTGGCCCACACTACAATTGACCCGTCAATTCTTCTCACGGTTCCACAACAATTGATCACCGTGACGGTTGAGGTGACTACTGGTGGGGTCATATCTTTTATTGAAAAATGTTATAGGCTATTAACGAGTATATTAATTATTTTCGTATCTATTTTGCATAATTACATATATTTACATTTATACATTTCATTACTAATAATTTTAGCATTAGGTAGAAACTTACGTTTCTACGTTCCGTCTTTACGACTCGACTTTACCTACCATTTTCCGTCTCTACTTAGAAACTCGTTTTTGACTGCATAGCTCTATAGTAATCACAACGAGACACCATTTTCAATAAAAATGAAACCTGGACACTCCTTTTTAACGTCAGACACCAAATTTCAACAATAAAGAAACTTCAGACAGTAACCCTACATCTTGTGACCTCAAGATTACCTTTTTATCTTAAAAAAGGTGGTACTTTGATTATGTTTTGTTTATCCATTTTTGGGTTGGTTCCTAAATAGGTTATGATAATTGATACAGTTACACACAAGTGTAAGGACCACGACCACATGGTACAAGCTGCTTTGCCGATCTAACATCGTATGTGGACTCGAAAGAGACAAACAAGAGATGTTGTGGTTAGGTAAGATCAGAGTCGGTACATGTTCATCAGTTTTGGTTGGAGACAGACAAGTGAACAGCTTGGTTTTCGTTGGATCCCTTACTATTTTATTCTATATATATATCTTTAAAAAATCATAACTTAAAAATTCCAACAGACAGTCAAGATTTAATTAAAAATGATATTTTTTATTTGTTTTGTTTTGGTGGAGGGAGAGACTTACAGCTCTAGTGTCAGTGGCCACAGCAGTGACAACAAACATGAGGTTGAAGGAGATGATGAACTCCAAAGCAAAGGCTTGTCCATAGTTATCTCCTGAAGGAACTGTCACTCCTCCACCCATCATTGGATGAAATATCATTTTCAATCCAAATGCTACAATTATAGACGCCATTACTTGTGCCGTGATGTAAATCGGTACCTATCGAGCCAAAGAGACGAAAAAGATGTAATTTTTCTTGAAAATTTCCCACTTCCATGAAGAAAACAACCAAGAAAATGGTTCCATCACCAAAGTTTTAGTTTTGAAGAGTTGGGGTTGTGGAAAAATACAGTTAAAGTATAAAAAAGACAACATTGAAGTCATGTTTAGAAAAGATAGTGTACATGTATCCAAGGGAATCTTCTGAGAGCAGCAAATGCAATGGTTTTCATCACCAAAGTTTTAGTTTTGAAGAGTTGGGGTTGTTGAAAAATGCAGTTAAAGTGTAAAAAAGACAACATTGGAATCATGTTATAAGATAGTGTACATGTTTCCAAGCAGCAAATGCAATGGTTCCATCACCAAAGTTTTAGTTTTGAAGAGTTGGGGTTGTTGAAAAATGCAGTTAATGTGTAAAAAAGACAACATTTGACTCATGTTTAGATAAGATAGTGTACATGTTTCCAAGGGAATCTTCTGAGAGCAGCAAATGCAATGGTTTTCATCACCAAAGTTTTAGTTTTGAAGAGTTGGGGTTGTTGAAAAATGCAGTTAAAGTGTAAAAAAGACAACATTGGAATCATGTTATAAGATAGTGTACATGTTTCCAAGCAGCAAATGCAATGGTTCCATCACCAAAGTTTTAGTTTTGAAGAGTTGGGGTTGTTGAAAAATGCAGTTAATGTGTAAAAAAGACAACATTTGACTCATGTTTAGATAAGATAGTGTACATGTTTCCAAGGGAATCTTCTGAGAGCAGCAAATGCAATGGTGAGAGCAGGGTTGAGATGTGCTCCTGAGATGTGTCCTGTTGCTAGTATTACAGTCATCACTGCAAGTCCTGACGAGGCGGCTAATCCGATCAGTGTTTCAGATCCTCCACTCTTCTGATTCACAATAGCAGTGGCTGTCCCTCCAAATATGAGTATCATTGTCCCTATGAACTCAGCTCCAACCTGTCCAAATTCAAAAAACCAAAAAAGGGTTCATCACTAACCACCATCTTGAGTGTCCAATGAAGTCAATTTCATACCTTTCTTGCTAGAGAGATCGGTGGATGAGGCAACGAGCAAGAAACTCGGTCCAAGTTTCCATCTTCGACGCTCCATGGATCAAAACCGAAGAGATTGCAGTTCTTCAGAAGGGAAGATCTTCTAAGACTCCCATTTCTCTCGGATTTGAATGCATCGAACAACGGTGCACCGGGTGTGCTTGGAGTTGCAGGTGTTGAAGGTGCAGATGAAACCTCCCCTTCAGTAGTCTCCATGAAAGAAAGACAGTGAAGTATGAAACAATTTTGGTTGTTTTTGTTTATGTCTTAAGGGAGATAGACAATAGACATGTTGTGGTTCCTTATATAGTAAGTAATAAGAGATGAGAGAGTCAGACATAGTTGACTTGGGAATCCCAAGAACAAGTGCCATCAATGTCATTGAGTGGCTGAAACTGCAGGAGATGCAAATGGGTTGGTTTAATTAAGAAGAAAAAAAACATGACAGCAGAGGAACATCTTGTGTTCTTTCTCTTGGTGTTCTCACAGTTCAATGGTTGTAGTGGACTTGGTTATGATAGAATAGTGTTATTGCTACAAAAGAAAAGGCAAGACTATAATTATAGGTGGAACAAATGCTATTCTCTATTTTGATTGATGTACAATTGTATGGCTTCTTTATTCCTCATAACCTTAACCAATCTTTCATCTCTTTTTGCTGACCTCCTCTTTTCATGTGAGTAGTTTATTGCAATTTGCAGACACTTCACTTCCAATTCCATTCTCTTGGCCAAAAAAAAAAAAAATCCAATTCCAATCTCTTTTTGGTATTGGGCTAGGCCAGAAAGAAGAATTGTAGCTAGAAAAAGAATAGTCTTTTTGGTATTTGGTTTATGGGTTTTTAGTATTGGATTGAAATATTGGGTCTTGATGTGTATGGGTGGCTAGAAAAGCTACTCTTTTGGGCCTTTGTAAATGGTAGGTATCTCCAAATTGTAATTGTCTTGGTATAGTGGTGAAATAGATGCAAAGCAGCAATATAGCCTAATCCACTGGGAGGGGAAATGATTGTAAAAGCCATGTTTTTTAAACGTGGTTCACACATTTTTAAACGTATATATTATTATAAATAAACGTCTTTCAATTATTGCATATTCATTATATTATATCGTGGCTCGTAGAATCGCTGAGAGGCTATGTAGTATCGCTGGTTTGAAAAAAAAAAATGACGGAGGTTGTCCAAAACCGTTGACAAACCAAAAAAACGAATGAAGTTGTCCAGAATCACTGGTTTTGGAAGAAAAAAAAAAGTGAGATTAATTTTATGTAAACATAATGTTTTTCTTATATTTAAGAAATAATTTATGTAAAAAAAGTAGGAGTCCCATTTTTTAAAATTACCACATAAAATCATTGCAATACATTTTTTCCATTTACATAAAAAAAAAAAAAAAAAAAGACCCACATTTACATATTCCATATATAATCTCTAATATGTAAGAAATATATAAACTTAAATACGTTTTGTATATTTTGGCCAAAAAAATACGTTTTATATATATACATATAACTTTTAAAAGACAAAAAAAAAAAACCAACCGGCCATGGCCGATTGGGCCAACTCCACGATGGTAATTTGGAGTTGGCCATTCTCTATTTCCAACAGATGCTCCTTTTTAATATATATATATATATGGAGTCCCGGCAAAATAAATTAAAGATGTTTTTTTTGGTAAACAATATAAATTAAAGATTACCTCTGTATTTATGTTGTGGATTTCCATAATCTTTGCGGTAGGTGAGATTTTTTCCTTACATAATAAGATGAACACACGACCAGTTCTGCCACCACCATAATATTCTCTCCCTTTCTCTCTCTATCCACCAACTCAAAAGAAGAGAAGAGAGGGAAACCCCGCCGGAAACATCCAAGAATGCCTGTGGACACGTCATCTAGTGCCGGCAAAACCGTCTGCGTTACCGGCGCCGGCGGGTTCATCGCTTCATGGATCGTCAAGCTCCTTCTCGAGAGAGGCTACAACGTCCGCGGAACGGTCAGAAATCCAGGTGCAGCAATTCGAAAAGCTTTTTTTTTTTCCCAGAAAAGTCGAATCTTTTGAAATATTATGAGTTTGAATTCGTTTCTAATGGATGTTTGGCTTCAGCTGATCCGAAGAATGCTCATCTGAGAGAGATGGAAGGAGCAGACGAAAGGTTGAGTCTGTACAAGGCTGACTTGCTTGATTTTGAGAGCTTGAGAGAAGCCATTAATGGCTGCGATGGTGTATTCCACACTGCTTCTCCGGTCACTGATGATCCTGTAAGTTCAAAGTTTAATTTTGAAGTTCGAGCTTGAGATTATATGAATATGCTATGAATTCAAGCCTGTTTCTGTTGAAGATTTTCCCCAATGCAACACCATTATTGTGAAAGATTAAAGTAATTCTGGAATTTGCTCATTTCCCATGCTTTGTCAACAGAAAGTATTTATCCTTATATTATTGATTGAATTGAAAGGTGGATTAGGTGTCGTGTACTCGTCCTTTGATTAAACCCTAAATCAAATAAAGAAAAAAAAGTCACAATCAAAACCTAATACATATTACATAAACCAGACAGTCCATTAACCTGACATTTACAAAACTTCAATGTTAAGACACTGCAAAGCAAAGGCTTGTTCATGAAAATGATGGTTACACACATGAATATTGATTGCCAACTGAATCAGTAAATTGCAAAAGAATACATACATATATTAATCAGATTAATGGGTGATAAGCTGGGAAAGTGAGGTGATATTGTATTATTGTATGCTAAGTTTGATGTTGTCTTTGGTACTATGGTAAAAAGTTTCGATTTTTATTTTTCTTTCTGGTTTCTTCATAGGAGCAAATGGTGGAGCCGGCCGTGAAAGGTACCACAAATGTAATTATTGCAGCGGCTGAGGCTAAAGTCCGTCGCGTAGTGTTCACTTCATCGATTGGTGCTGTGTACATGGACCCCAACAGAGCTCCTGATGTTGTGGTTGATGAGTCATGTTGGAGTGATCTTGAATTCTGCAAGAACACTAGAGTAAGCTGTTTAAAATGTTGGTCTTTCCTTTAGTATTTACAAGCTCAGTTTTGCATATATAAAATTTATCAGTAATTCGATACGCAGCATTCTTTAATCCTCTGCTTTATTTAATGTAAAAAAATCATTTTGATATGCCAAATTAGCAATATCACATTCACTGAATGTTGAATCGTGTCAAATTTGTGTAGAATTGGTATTGTTATGGGAAGGCAGTGGCCGAGCAGGCGGCTTGGGAGGTGGCTAAGGAGAAAGGAGTGGATCTTGTGGCGGTGAACCCAGTTCTGGTTCTTGGACCACTGCTCCAATCCACAATCAATGCTAGCATTGTTCATATCCTAAAGTACTTGACTGGATCAGCCAAGACATATGCAAACTCGGTTCAAGCGTATGTTCATGTCCGTGATGTCGCACTTGCCCATATTCTTGTCTTTGAGACTCCCTCGGCCTCAGGCCGGTACCTTTGTGCCGAGAGTGTGCTTCACCGTGGCGATGTGGTCGAGATTTTGGCCAAGTTCTTCCCTGAATACCCCATTCCACTTAAGTAAGTTCACTTTTCAAAAACTCAAATTTGTTCTTGTTCAGTGGAAAATGGGCCAAAAAAATGTGATTTTTATATTCTGATTTAGTAAGAGATCTAAATTTCTTGTAGATTTTCTCTTTGGAAAATTAAATTTCTGTCCTTGATGGAAGTTGTTGTTAGAATTGATGTGTCTCAACCATTAAATGGAATGTCATTGTCATAATCTATATAGCAAATGATTCAAACAAATTATCATTTTATACTACTATAGAAGTCTTTGGTCATGTTTAAGGTGAAAGTCAACATATTGCTCTATTCCCCAAGTCATTCATCTCCTTTGGCCATTTCTTTGATCTTCTATGATTTTTAATTTCCATTGCAAGACTCTTCTTTTCTAGATGTCTCCTTTTTCTAAATGTAAAAAGTTGTTGTTGGATGAGAAAGCTATGTCATGTGAACTTGCAATGTCATTATCTACAAACAAGTTAGGAAGAAAAAGTTGGAAACTTTCTTAGTGGAGGTGTGTAGTTGGTGAGGGCCTACTAACTTTGACAATGAAATAAGAAACAAGACCACTTGAATTAAAGTTTTACATTCATAGGAAACATTTGATTTAGGGAGAAGGTTTTTTTTTTTTTTTTTTTTTTTGTGGTTTCTCATGGTGTGGTTCTTGGTGGGCCCCATCAGGAGGGCAGTTCCGTAGCATGCTTGCTCCAATCCTAAACTAATCACCACTCGCACCGGGGTTAGCCCACGAGGGGTAAGGTGCTGGCCATGAATATTTTTCCATTTAGGGAGAAGCTAGGAAATGTCTTATATTTTCTGTGATGTAATGAATTCTCATATGTGGAGCAGAAGAATGCTCACCTACTCCATAATAATTTTACCTTTAAATATAGTGCTATGTAGTAGTTGGTGTTCACCTACCAAATGTTTCCATGATTTGGCATGCTTGGTCCACAACTCCACTTTTCATTCTATTTTTGTTGCAAAATGTGTTGGTTATGGATTAAAAATATGCTCTTTCCATTAAGGGCAGTGGTTTAATAGATTGGTTATCAATGTTTAGGTGTTCCGATGAAGTGAAGCCGAGGGTAAAACCGTACAAATTCTCGAACCAGAAGCTCAGGGACTTAGGGCTCGAGTTCACGCCAGTGAAGCAATGCCTGTACGACACGGTCAAGAGCTTGGAGGAAAAGGGTCACATTGCGCCTCCTAATACGAAACCCGAAGAAGAAGCCCTTCGTATTGAAAGCTGATATTGTTCGAGAAATTATGTTGTATTTTGAGAAATGTGTCAGAAAGTTATGTGGAAAAGACTATTTATTCTGTGTTTACTATGAAGTTGAATTATGATGTTATAAGCGTGAGATATATATTAATGCACCCAAAATGCCTAACTTGAAAAATAATTTATTTACGGTTGGTTAGGTATGAATGAGATATAGATATATATATATATATATATATATATGAGGATATGATAGTTAAATGTCTTTGTTCATTGCCTATAGGGGCTCATTTTTTAAACTTATAAGATTAGGTCCATATCCATGTAGTGAATTTGGTCCATCAACATACCACAAAGGGCAGTAGCCCAAAGAAGGAGATGAAAAATACATCAATGGGCTTTAGAAAGACCGGCCCAAAATGGGCTTTAGAAAGATAGGCCTAAAGTGGGCTTTAGAAAGAACGGCCTAAATGGGTTTTAGAAAGACATGCCCACTATGGGCTTTAGAAATACCGGCCCAAAATGGGCTTTAGAAAGAACCATAAAGTGCCCAAAAAATTAGGGTTCTTAAATTAAGGTGCCCAAAAATCACGAACTTTGGGGGTCTCGAAATCTTTAGTAGGGCTGTCAATTCGTGTGGGTTGTACGGTTCGTATCGCGATAGGTTCATGTCGTATTTTAGGGGTCACTCCAAATACGGCACAACACGGTCTAACATGAAAATTCGGCGCGAAACCTATAGTAAATTGAATAAAAAAATAAATAAATATTTAGCAATTTTGGAACTAAAATTTTAAAATTACTCAATTTAGAGAGTTCAATCTAAACTTCATAAAGTATCATTGCAAAAAGAGGTCATGCTAAATTTAAATATGTTCAATTTAATAGAAATTATTATACATATATATAACTATTATATTATCGTGTCGTGCCGTATCACAAATATCAAATCCAAATCCGTAATTTCCGTATCGTATTCGGCTATCATGCCGAGTCCGAATTGTCAGCCCTACAATGGCCTTCCTCACAACTTTTAATAGGGGTGAGCTCGGGACGGGACGGGTGGGCTTTTGCCTGAGCCCGAGCCCGAAAATTTCGGGACTCATATTTTTGGCCCGAGCCCGAGCCCGAACCTAAAGGAAATGTCCCGCCCAAGTCGGGACATTGGGATTCGGGCTCGGGCTAGCCCGAATTTGAACCAAAAAATTAAAAAAAAAAAAAAAAATTCTAATATGAGGTCCATCCATTTCAAATACATGCAAGTTCAACACATCAATACAAAATTCAATAAGTTCAAACAGCATCCATAGTCTAATTCTAGGATTTTTTTTATTTTAACTATAGTAAAGTTACTTAAACTATAGTTAGTAGACTTAGGTTAAACTTAAATATATATAATATATACATATATTCGGGCGGGCTCGGGACTTTCGGGCTTTTTAAGAAAAAGCCCGAGCCCGACTTGGGAAGAAAAATCCCGCCCGACCGGGCTCGGGCTACATCTCGGGACGGAATTTTCGGGACAGGCTCGGATCGGGATTTTCGGGCCTTCGGACTTTTCGGGCTTCTTGCTCAGCCCTAACTTTTAATACAAAATGGGCTTTTTTCTTATTTTCTCTTCGTCTCATTTACACCGGCAAATCCAATTTGTCCTTAAACTCGCAATGTCTAAAGTGTGTCTCAAATCTCCTGACACGAGACATGGTACGGTACGAGTAAAAACATGGGTTAGACAAGACATGATGATACAGTTAGACCAATATGCTTAAAGAAAAAATTTAAAAAGTGGCACAACTTTGCCCAAAACTTGTAAATAAATTACAAAGTAATCCAAAACCTATCAATACCATTATGACAAGCAAATTATAATCACTTCTGAAAACAACAGATCCATTAAAAAGTAATTAACAACATTGTGAGTGATGGGTTCCGATGTAATCGTCAACCCCGTTAACAGTCAATGGACGGCGAGTAGGTCCAATGGGCCTCGTGAAAGCCTGGAAGGCCCAGAGGCCCAGTACGAAGGGTCCCGATTTCAGCGGTCCCGATAAAGGAGCTGAATGCTCCCGACAAGAAGCCTCTGAGCAGGCCCCGATATGCCTTAGTAAAGGCCCCGATAATAAAGCCCCGCAGAGGCTGGACCTGTCCCGTAGAGACTGAAGGTCCTGGGTGGTGACCTAGAATGAGACAACTCTGGAGTCCCCGACAGGAGTCGTGACTTGTGATCAGAGGACAAAGACCGAGAAACCCGCCTACTAGATAGAGTAGTGGGAGACGGTTAAAGATATAGATAAGCCCCCCGAGATACGCAGGGCGTGCCCGAGATACGCGGAGTATGGGTAAGATACGCGGAGCGTGGGGCGAAATCTACGGAATCCCTAACGAGATATACGGAATCGTGGCGAGATACACGGAATCATGGGCAAAACGGCCAATCATGGCCACATGTAACTGAGTAACTTCCCCTCCTATATAAAGGAGGAAGTTACCTCAGAAAACGCTAATCATCTAATACGAACTTAGACTATTGCTTACCACCCCATTGATCATATACTCATTTAAGCATCGGAGAGGGATTCTGGGTCACCACCCAGGTCATCCCCTTTTGCAGGATTACACGGAGCCCAGGAGTCCAGAGCTTGCCGTCAAGGACGTAACGGAGCTTCGCCCGTGATCCAACATTGGCGCCGTCTGTGGGAAGCTTACGAAAAGTCAAGATAGCTCCTACCAGATCAATGGCCGGTGGTGGCAAGAAGAAGCAAGTTCAGGCTGGCAGTTCCCGTCCCGCAGGAACTATGAATTCCCAGTTGCCAGAACGTGTTGCTGAACAAGGTGAGAGCCCCGCTCTTTCCCAGACAGGGGGGCAGGGTGACGGTTATGAGGTCTCAGTCCGAGACACGGAGATGAACAGACCAGGGATGAAGATGAGGCTCCCCCAAACTCGGTGGGCCCCGAAGGAGAAAGAATCCCGCGAAGGGAAGAAGGGTCGTCTTCGAACTCGGAATTGGCCAAGGCAGTAGCAGATGCTATGCCCATGTTCTTGGCTGCCATGAAGCCCTTGCTGGACAAGAGAGAAGCCGCCAGGAGGGCGGAGGAGTTGCCTCCGCGAGAAGAATTACCTCCACCCCCCCCCCCCCCCCCCCCGAGGGTGGTCCCTGAAGAACAAGAGGTTCAGGAGGTTCCGCCCAGGAGTAAGGGTAAAGAACCGGCGCACCTGGAGAAATTCGTGGTCGACGGCCCAGGACCGGTGCAAAACAGGACCATTCCCCTGAATGGCCCCATCACCCCCGATCAGGTGGTGAAGATCGTCAACATCTGCATGGGCGATAAAAAACAAATGACATCGGAGCTGAGGGATCGGTCCAGTCATCCTTTCGTCCCGCGACTGATAGATACCGTCGCTCCGCCCGGGCTAGGTATTCCGACCATCAAGGAGTATGATGGTGAAGGCGACCCGGTCCGCCATGTTCGGAGACATGTCCAGGCCTGTATGGTAAAACTTCGAACGATGACCTCATATGCTCATTGTTCCCGATAACCTTGGGAGAAAGGGCCATGACTTGGTTTTTCAGCCTACCGCCGGGGAGTATTACGTGCTGGGCGGACATGCATGATCGGTTTATCAAGCAATATCAGGGCCGTAGGCGCCTCTTGAAGAGTGTGAGGTCCTTAACCCAGGTGGTGCAGAGACCCGACGAATCGTTGGCATACTACTACCAACGGTTCACTGCGAGTGCTGCGGAGATCGATGAAGAAATATCGGAGGGTGAGACCATCCGTACTTTCCTGCGGAACCTGAGCGCTCCGTACGGTTCCGACCTGATGCACAGCGTAGCCGCGAAGGCTGTGTGGAGTATGGAGGCCCTGCAAGCGAGGGTAAAACAGCAGATCGACGTCCAGGAGTCGAAGATTGCTGCTGGAGAGCTGGATCCTCCGAAGTCAGCAAGAGGAAAGCCATCGTCCAAGCTATCGGATGATTGCAAAGGGAGCGACAAGTCGGAGGGGAGTAGGAACCGCGGTCGCCCCGAGAGAAGAGAGGACAGGCGTCCTCCAAGGAAGGACAATCGAGAAGATCAGGCTGTTCCCATCAATAGCTCGATGACTTCTGTGTTGGCTGTGATGGACCGACAGGGTCTCGCCCGATACCCTCCGAGAAAAGAAGGCGAATTCCTAGGAGGCCGCCCTGACCGTTACTGTCGCTACCATCGAGCCAATGGTCACGACACCGAAAACTGTCGGGAGCTGAAGAAGGAAATTGAGAAGCTGATCCAGAAGGGGAAGCTAAAAGAGTTTGTCGGAAGGGGACGGTGCCGATCTCGTTCCAGAAGTCGGTCACGATCCCGTTCCAAGTCCCGCGACCGATCCCCGAAAAAGAAGAAGGTTGAGCCAGAGGCTTCAGGTTCAGGTGCCCGTAAGGAGAAGCGGGGAACTATCAACGTCATCCATGAAGGAATGGCGGCGGGAGGTGATACCTCTGCTTCTCGGGAGAACTACGCTTCCCACATATCTGCCGCGGTGGTGCTAGGCAAAAGGTCCCGGTCGTGGACCTTGAAGGAGGAAATGGTGATTTCTTTCTCGGCGGAGGATCTAGTAGGCGTGGAGAGCCCTCACGACGACGCCTTGGTCGTGACCCTGGACGTGGACGGATTCGAGATGAAGCGGATCCTGATAGACGGAGGGAGTTCCTCCGACATCCTTTTCATGGACGCTCTGGAAGCCATGGGAAAGACGAAAAAGGACCTGACACAGGTGGACTTCCCGATGGTGGGATTCTCTGGTTCCACTTCTTACCCATTGGGAATGATTACCTTACCAGTGGAGTTTGGTAGTGTCTGGAAGATGGAGAAGCGAAACGTAGATTTTGTCGTAGTGGAGTCTGCGGGGGCATACAACGCCATTATCAGGAGGACCACTATCAACCCTCTCATGGCAGTCGCCTCGACGGTCCACCAGAAGATGAAGTTCCCGACTGACAACGGAGTTGAAGAGGTCAAGGGTGATCAAGTGGCGTCGCGAAAATGCTATGTTAATGCTACCCGAAGGAGAAGGAGGGAAGCCATGACTGTCCTTCAGACTGATGCCGATCCTCGAGAGGAGTATGGGCGTCCCGCCCCCATGGAGGATCTGAAGGAGGTTGAGATTGATGAACCTCGAAGGAAGATGAAGATCGGGTCTGCTTTGTCGGGAAAAAAGAGCCCGAGAGCTGATCGAGCTCCTGAAGGAGTTCAAGGAGTTGTTTGCCTGGTCACCAAGTGATATGCCAGGAATCAGCCCCGACGTGATAGTGCACGAGCTGGAGATTGATCCCGCAATCAAACCTATCGCGCAGAGAAGGCGTCTGATGGGCGCGGACAAGAGGATCGCGATCCAGCAGGAGGTAGGCAGACTGCTCGACGCTGGATTCATCAAGGAACTCCGATTCCAGACTTGGGTCGCTAACCCGGTCCTGGTGAGGAAGAGTAACGGGAAGTGGCGGATGTATGTCGACTCCGCAACTTGAACAAAGCCTATGCGGATGACATGTTGGTGAAGTCCCGACAGGTGGGAGACCATGTCCGCAGCTTGGCGGTGGCGTTTGAGCGGATGAAGTTTCATCAGGTTCGTTTGAATCCGGACAAGTGCGCTTTCGGAGTGAACTCGGGAAAGTTCCTGGGCTTTATGGTGAGCCAAAGAGGAATTGAGGTGAATCCTGAGAAGTTGAGAGCAATCGAGGAGATGCAGTCTCTGAAAACCCATCGGGAGGTTCAGGTGTTGAACGGCCGATTAGCTGCGATGAATCGTCCAGGTGTTGAACGGTGGATCAAGGGCCAGGCATTGACGGACTTCATAGCAGTCTACAGCACCCGATCTGGAAGAAGCGGGTCCTGTAGAGGGGGCAACCCGACTTTGAAGGCGAAGAACCCGACCATGGAGGTCCCGATAGCAGAACAGTCAGAACAGCCGAATGAGGAGAACACCTGGGAGATGTACACTGATGGTTATTCAAGTGTAGAGGGATCGGGGGCGAGCCCCGTATTGATACCGCCCGGTGGAGGCGAGCCACGTATTGATACCGCCCGGTGGAGGCGAGCCACGTATTGATACCGCCCGGTGGAGGCGAGCCCCTGCGATATGCCTTGGCCCTGACGTTTAGGGCCACCAACAATGAAGCCGATCGTGAATCAAGTCCAGGGGAACTATGAAGCCAAGAGCCCGACAATGAGGAAGTATTTGCACGAGGTGCAGACTTTGAAGGGAAGCTTCAAAAGCTTCGACATCGAGGCGAAAGCTTCAAAAGCTTCGACATCGAAGGCGATCCCAAGGGAAGAGAATGCGGAGGCAGACGCCTTAAGCAAGTTTGCTCTGGGAGTGGCCCCCGAGGAGAATCGGAAGGTGCATTTCCTAGAGAAGGTGATTATCTCGAACATAGATCCAGCGGAGATCTGCACTATTGAGACAGGATCGGAGGAAGAAGAGAAGCCCACTTGGATGACCCCGATGGTCACATACCTGACTACGGGGGCACTCCCTGATGATAAGGTGGCAGCTGTCAGGTTGCGTCGGATTGCGGACAACTACGCGATGGTGGATAACCAATTGTACAAAAAAGGGTATGTAAAGCCTTTTCTAAAATGCGTGGCGGAACCTGACACGAATCGGATCCTGAGGGAGCTACACGAGGGAGTCGCGGCCTGTCATGAGGGGGCCGATCTCTTGTGAGGAAGGCGCTGAACTTGGGCTACTATTGGCCTTCGATGAACAAGGAGGCGACAGCAATGGTCCGATCCTGTGATGCGTGCCAGAGGTACACTCCAAACATCGTGGCTACCGCCGCGGACTTAATGCCCATCAGGAGTGCATGGCCCTTCGCACAATGGGGGATTGACTTGGTGGGACCTCTTCCCCAAGCGAAAGGTCAGTGCAAGTATTTGCTTGTGGCCATCGATTACTTCTCAAAATGGATAGAGGCTAAGGCATTGGCCAGGACGACGGGGCAGCAGATCCTCAAGTTCCTTCAAACTCAGATCATATCCCGGTATGGGGTTCCTCGAGTGTTGATCAGCGACAATGGCCCCCCGTTCAATGGGACTCAGTTGAAGGAGTACCTGGAGGAGTTGAACATCGAACATCGGACCGCTTCAGTCCGCCACGCTCAAACCAATGGCCAGGTGGAATCAGCCAACAAGATCGTGATGGATGGCTTGAAGAAGAGAGTCTATGCCTTGCAGGGCCATTGGCTGGATGAGCTCGAAAACGTGCTGTGGGCTGTGAGAACAACACCCAAGCAATCGACAGGAGAAACTCCGTTTGGCCTGGTCTATGGCACGGAGGCAGTCGCTCCCGTGAAAATAGCGGTGGCGTCCCATCGCGCGAAATATTACGAGCCTCTGACGAACGAGGAAATGAGACGTCTAGACTTAGACTTGCTCGAGGAGAAAAGATGGAAGGCTGATGAAGTCCAGGCTCGGATGCGTTTGGCAACAGCCCGATATTATAATCGGCGTGTCAAGTCCCGACAATTCTTCGTGGGAGAACTTGTCTGGCGGAGGAACGAGTTCGTTCATCAAGATCGGATCAACAAGTTGTCATCGAAATGGGAGGGACCTTACAAGATCGTAGGGATGCCAGCACCCAATGCATACAAACTAGAGGACCTTGATGGCAAGACGTTGAAGCATTCCTTCAGTGGCGAACACTTGAAGAAGTATCATGTTTGATATTAAGTCGCCGCGAATGGCGCAAGTTATCTATCAATCCGATTAAGACGTCCTGAAGGGCGCGACGAAAAGCCTTCCGAGCTACGATAAAAAACCTTACGAGGTATGCGTAAGTCGTCTATATGATGCGGCCAAAAGCCTTAACATGTACGGACAAAAGCCCTACGGGGTATGCGTAAGTCGTCTTTATGATGCAACCAAAAGCCTAGGTACGAAAAGGCCCCCAATGGGTCCGCGTAAGTCGTCTATATGATGCGGCCAAAAGCCTTAACGGGTACGAAAAAGCCTTAGCAGGTCCGCGTAAGTCGTCTATATGATGCGGCCAAAAGCCTTAACGGGTACCAAAAAGCCTTAGCAGGTACGCGTAAGTCGTCTATATGATGCGGCAAAAAGCCCTAAAGGGTACGATTAAGCCGTCTAGTAAAGGCACGATAAAAGCCCTTAAAGGGTACGATTAAAGTCGTCAGATTTGGCGCGGTAAAAGCCCCAGGGGGTGTGAAAAATCATCTTAAGTGATGTGCGAAATTGCCTTGAAAGGCATGGACGAGAAACCTTAAGTGGTGAAGTCCCGAGAAAAACGTCGCGAAGGACGTATGAAATCACCTTAAATGGTATGGATGAGAAACCTTAAGTGGTAAATCCTTGTGAAGCATCGGAAGGGTGTATGAAGTCATCTTAAGTGATGGACCGAAGAATTGGGAGAGTCATATTCAAGAATTGTACCCAAGGAAAAAGCCTCCGACGGCGGTATCGGGAGGTATGAAGACAAAAGCCTCCGACGGTGGTATCGGGAGGTATGAAGACAAAAGCCTCCGACGGCGGTATCGGGAGGTATGAAAACAAAAGCCTCCGACGGCGGTATCGGGAGGTATGAAGACAAAAGCCTCCGACGGCAGTATCGGGAGGAATGAAGACAAAAGCCTCTGACGGCAGTATCGGGAGGAATGAAGACAAAAGCCTCCGACGGCAGTATCGGGAGGTATGGAGACAAAAGCCTCCAACGATGAGGTCAGGAGGTCTGAAATTGGAAGACACGACGAACTAAAAGTCCCCCATGTCTTGGGGGCAAATGATGGGTTCCGATGTAATCGTCAACCCCGTTAACAGCCAATGGACGACGAGTAGGTCCAATGGGCCTCGTGAAAGCCTGGAAGGCCCAGAGGCCCAGTACGAAGGGTCCCGATTTCAGCGGTCCCGATAAAGGAGCTGAATGCTCCCGACAAGAAGCCTCTCAGCAGGCCCCGATATGCCTTAGTAAAGACCCCGATAATAAAGCCCCGCAGAGGCTGGACCTGTCCCGTAGAGACTGAAGGTCCTGGGTGGTGACCTAGAATGAGACAACTCTGGAGTCCCCGACAGGAGTCGTGACTTGTGATCAGAGGACAAAGACCGAGAAACCCGCCTACTAGATAGAGTAGTGGGAGACGGTTAAAGATATAGATAAGCCCCCCGAGATACGCAGGGCGTGCCCGAGATACGCGGAGTATGGGTAAGATACGCGGAGCGTGGGGCGAAATCTACGGAATCCCTAACGAGATATACGGAATCGTGGCGAGATACACGGAATCATGGGCAAAACGGCCAATCATGGCCACAGGTAACTGAGTAACTTCCCCTTCAATATAAAGGAGGAAGTTACCTCAGAAAACGCTAATCATCTAATACGAACTTAGACTATTGCTTACCACCCAATTGATCACATACTCATTTAAGCATCGGAGAGGGATTCTGGGTCACCACCCAGGTCATCCCCTTTTGCAGGATTACACGGAGCCCAGGAGTCCAGAGCTTACCGTTAAGGACGTAACGGAGCTTCGCCCGTGATCCAACAGTGAGTTTAAAAGTAACTAGTAGATCATACGTGACAATGTAAGACATGTACGTACACCTACGTACTACTACATTAATGAACTGCTGCTATCAAGGGAAAAAAACAGTACACGCGTGGCAGTGGCGAAATTAGACACGTAAGAGATTGAATATTCCAGTTTGGTCCCTACCTTATGTCTCGCTCACAGTTGATGTTAACTACTTCAACACTTAACAATAATTCTGAAAAAAAAAAAAAAAAAAAACTGATTATGAAAACAACATTACTTTAAACTATATTTAACTAAAATGATATATTATTCAGGGTTAATAGGTTTTTAGTACAACATTACTCTTTTTTTTGGTATTGCAAGTTTTATTTCTTTTCATATTTTTGTGCAACACGTTTGAGATTTGTTATTTTTTTATTAGTAAATTATTATTATTATTATTATTATTATTGTATTAAATACTCACGTGATTTGCATGCGACTTATACCTAAATTTTTATTTTGTTCATTTCAGATTATATGATGCTCAAATATCCACACAACTAGTATTATACAATCAAGGTAGAGGAAAAACTTAGCTTTAGCACTCTCGTACACCTTGAGGGCTCTTTGATTAAAACACATGCTTTTAAACTTCAATGATTGAATTAAATAATTTCATATATATCTTGCTGACATCAGCTAATTAGGACTGATGAACAGATTCATCCGATCTAATTAACATAATTTCTGTAATGATCGTGACACCACCTGGCGTGTTTCATCTCTTCACATTATTAAAGTTAGCTAACTGGTTAGATTATTATTAGCTAAACACTGATACTTATTGATATACGTGTCATTAATTAGGAGTCTCATTGTTATTGCATCATTGTAATCAGCCAGTATCACTGATTAATGTTGAGCGTGTCGATCCAACGTTGCTTCAAAACAAAACAAAAGTGAAAACTGATTGGTGTCTGTCTGGTCTCGTTTTGGTAACATTTAGGCACTTTTCTAAAGTTAATCAATATTCTGAGATATATATATAACCATAATTGGACATTATAATTAATTAATCAGTATTAATTGAAAAGTTACATCAACTTTTGCCAGTGCAAATTCATATCCATCTCTTGGAGTGGATATAAAGATGGATAATGTACTGAAAATGAAAAAAACCTACTATTCAATTCTCTTATCCATATCACCTTAGCTAACAGTCTTTCTCTTACACACAGAATTCATCTCCAATTAGCTATTTTTTCCGGATATAGATTTCCTGTTCACTATTCATGTCATGTGCATCACCGTTAAGATTTTGACATGTGTACTATGTGTAATTAATTCTGTGATTTTTTTATAAAACCCTATTGAGATTGGTGAACCTTAAAAGACAAATATTAAATCTAAGAACATGTGTCAAAATCTTAACGGTGAAGCACGATCTAGGTATAAGATCTAAATCCATTTTTTTTCCTGGCTTTTAATATAGGCTCAATTTTGAAATTTATGCAATTGGATTTTTTTTTAAACAATTTTGCTAACTCAGATCATACTTGTGGACAATGGTTAGCTCTTTTGAAGTTTTAATCTAATTATTTAACTGTGATTAGTCGCGTGACTTGTACATAATTAATAAAAAAAATCGAAAAACTGATCTAAAATGATGAAATTACTTTAAAGTCATTCATAAGCACCTACATAACCTAAATCAAAAAATTCCATCCAACTTGATAAGCATTTTAAGAAGGTAAGAATTGCATATATATTTTTTTTTTTTTTCAAGAGGGCTATTCTATTCTCACTTTAATACAAGCCACATGACTAATTTTGTCCATATTAGATAGAATATTTGATAGAGTTATCGATTTGTCCACAACTAAAACCTGAGTTAACAAATTCATCATAAAAATTTCCAACTAACAATTTAAGCTTAATGTAGCAATTTAATAATAATTAACCTTGATATTATCAGATATGCATATAATTTAGAAAATGACTGTTTTATTTCTTTAATTGGCTTAAAAAAAGGTAAACCATTAATAATATTATTATTTTTATCTTCAAGAAGAAACTACTAATGAACTTTTATATGCAGTTAAGTATGCGAAAATTCAGCATCTAAAATTAGTTTATGCTGTATATACGCAGTTTGGTCTCTTTTCATTGTCTCAAAATATAAAAAAACCTGTGGTTAAGAACACATGTAGATTTTTCAATGTATTTAATTTATTTATTGTTCATTCATTTATCTCCGGAATCATCATGAAAATGACTTGCAATTAGAATCAGAAATATTGTTGTTTTTGTATTTTGAAATCATTTGAAGTATCAAAGTAAATATTCTTGAGTGTGTCATGATAGATGTCTGTCTATTCAGCAACTTGCATATATATGATATGATTCAAATCATATCCATGATGATAAGAATCCATAATGGTGTATTTATTTATTAATATGTTGTCTCTTGCTGTTCATTTATTAACACAGAATGACATATCCTTTTATTGACATTGAAGAAACACAACACTTCTGTATCTGCAGATTCTTAAACCCTAACCAAACCAAACCAAACCAAACACATTGATGATCAAGTTTCATTTTTTTTTTTTTTTTTTTTTTTCGATTAACTTGTTATATGCTGCAAACTATTCCAAATTTGATTCCTTAATCAGTGAAAATATATATATATACACAAATTTCTTGATTTAAAATTGGAAATGAAACAAGAACAACCGCGGTCTTATTATACTGTATGAAACATCATAGTATACAGATTACAAGTAATGTTCTTAGCATTGGAGCTCCCTATGATCAGCTAAAAAAAGGAAACATATCACATTGGAGCTCCACAACCACAAATACTCCATCATCTGTATTTACAACACCAAATCTAACAAACCAACATTCATACCACAACAAATCTATCAATCACAGCATATAAATATGAACTATATAATGGAGAATCGAACCGTCCTAAATCTTTTACGACAGTTATTGACAGTTGGTCTCGCCCTGCCAGCTCCACACGATGTCCTTAAGCGCGGGCCTCGCTTCCTCCTCACAGAACTTCTTGTACTCGAGCGTGTCGCCTGCTGACTTGGAAAGCTCGACCACAACCACCTCAGGAGCCACCTCGAACACCTCGGCTGTCACTGCTAATTTACCCTTTCGCCCTTCTGATCTCCCTTGAAGCTTCACCTTGTAGTCTCTGACACTGAGAACCTTAAAGTTCAGTTTTTTAGCTAAAGACTCGAGCTTTCCGACGATTTTAGAGGCTGAGCACTTGGAGGTGAACATGGAGCCGGATTTCCTTTGGCTCTCAAACATGCTAGATAGGTCAAATCCTGAAGACATGGAGGAGATGAACTCGAACGCGTTGTAGAATCGTGGTTTCGAGTCCGATCTCACTAGCTCCCTTTCCCCACTTCCCTCTTCCATGAATCCATCGTCCTCCACGGACTCGTTTTCAATCGCGAACGCAACCGGTTTGGTGTAATTCTGGCGAAACCATGGCGATTGCATTATAGAAGGTATCGTGATTCGCTTCTCGGGCTCAACCACGAGGAGTTTGGAGATTAATCGCTTTGCTTCGGTCGAAATCCAAGCGGGGAACTGGTATTCGGCCTTAAACACCTTCCTGTACATCTTCATGACATTCTCATCTTGAAATGGCAAATACCCAGAAAGCAAAACATAGAGAATAACCCCACAGGACCAAATATCAGCCTTTGCCCCATCGTACCCTTTCTTCCTTAAAACCTCGGGGGCAACATAGGCGGGTGTCCCGCACTGTGTGTGCAACAACCCATCGTTTCTAAGCTGCTCAGGTAAAGCAGAGAGGCCAAAATCCGATATTTTGAGATCCTCATTCTCATCTAATAGCAAATTCTCAGGCTTTAAGTCTCTATGATACACACCGCGACTATGGCAGAAATCAATTGCACTAACCAATTGCTGAAAGTACTTCCTAGCCAAATCCTCCTTTAATTTACCCTTAACAACCTTAGCAAACAGTTCCCCACCTCGGACATACTCCATGACAAAAAAGATTTTACCTTTAGTGGCCATGACCTCCTTGAGCTCGACCACGTTGGGGTGCCGCACCAGACGCATCACAGAGATCTCTCTCTTTATCTGCTCCATTAGGCCTTCGACCTTGATCTGATCCTTGTGTATCACTTTAATGGCGACGCTCTCTTGAGTGGTTATGTTCTTCGCGTAATACACCTTTGCGAAGGTGCCCTGTCCTAAAAGGCGACCCATCTCGTACTTTCCGAAAAGAACATTCTTTGGGGAATTGAGATGCCCGTTTTGGTGTTCTATTGAATCACCCATCTGGGATTTTGGTGTTTTCGTGGAAAATGCAGAGATCTACTGAATCGACTCAATAAACATCAAGAAAGTATGGTTTTTTTGTGTTTCTTCAGTGAGTTTAGGAATAAGAAATGGTGAAATTAGTGGTACATATATGGTAGAAGGAGAAATTCTCAGGTGCCTCTGAGTCAACAGGGTGGTGAACCGCAAGCCAACCATAAAGTGACATGTGTCACTTGCATTGTTGTATTGTAGTCATTGGAGGACATGCTTTCTAGGGGTCTGCATCTGTACTTTGCAGCGAAAGCCCACAGAAATATCTTTAATAAAATTGGCCGACCTAAAATTATTTGGCAAACGGTGAGTGGGTGGTTCCTTGTGACGTGTAGGGCCACAGGCCCCAGCTTAGGAATGACAATTTGGGCTCGGCACGATGGCCCGACACGAAAATAACGGGATTGATATTAGTGACACGACATGATAGCACGATGTATTATACTAAAATGGTTAAATATTAATTCTTTTATTCAATTTACTATAGTTTTTTGTGTCAGTTTTTAGTTTTTCATATTGAGCTGTATTATGATTGACCACAGAAATCGACACGAACTCGTACGAATTGCCAACCCTACCCTCCTACCCTAGCTCCCCTTCTGACATTCTTCAGTTTCTTTTCTATTTTTAATAATAATAATAACAGAATAAAAAAGAAAAATTATACCTGAAACTAAAATGAGCCAAATCATTCAAGAAAACAATTAGCAGTTTATTTTGGAAAGAATAATTTGTTCATCTTTTACTCTACAATATACACTTATCATACCATTGTTCATATCCGGTTAAAATACACAGTGTATTAGAGATGATAGTCTTTATTGGTTTGAAGATGACCTCCAAAGTCCAAAATATTGAATTATAATACAATACGAGTCTCTTGAATTCTAATAAAATATGAGTCTCTTAAAGTTTGTTTATTCAAGTTAGGAGCGCTTGAAGGTAGTCAAGTCAAATATAAACACTAAAAATACAGCTATTACATACATTCATTATATATTATATCAGAATAGTATTCATTTACAAGGTTTTTTTTCTTCTTTTTTTTGTCTTAAAACTTCAAATATTATAATATCAGGGTTAAGAACCTATAAACTTTCTGAAATTTCACCAATGTTGAAATTTGTTGTCTGACGTTAAAATTGAGTGGCATAGATTTCAATTTTTTTTGTTAAAATTTGGTGTATCAGAATGATTACTTTAGAGAAGCCAATCCTGACGAAACCGACTGTCAAATTCAACCCTTCATGCACGTTCCCTTCTCGTCACCTTGCCGGGACTGTCACCGAAGAAGCTGGTCACATCCATGCAAGTAAATCCCGCTCTGTTGTCGCTGAAAAGGGGTGAGATTTGGTGAATTTGTGAAAAATAAAGATTGATTGATTATGAATTATTGAGTAGGTTGACTAAAATATTTGACGGAAGAGGAAAATACGCAAAAAAATACCAAATTTCAACAAAAATGAAATTTGAAACTGTCCATTTTAACATTTCAAATTCTAACATTCCACAAACTTTAAACAGTTGATAGGTTTTAACTCTAATATACATTTACAAGGTTAGCATAAGTCTTTTTCCTGATAAAGAGTCAACTTCCGAAAGGGAGGGAAGCCTCACTCTCATCAATGCCCCTTTCTCTTACGGCCAAAACAGAGCCATGTACCACATTCATGACAATACCAAAAGAAACGTGGCACCACAAATCAGCCTCTGCCACAAAACTTCATCAGGAGACACGTGGCACCACAAATCAAGCATGATCTTGCATTTGCATTTACAGCCTCAGTTTCTGGAATTCATTTGTAGGATAAACTTTCACCATCAGGGACTAAAAACGGTTCCTTTTCTCTATAAAGACTGCAAAAACAGAGCTGTTAACAAAATTACATAAGATGCTGTTAGTAGAATAGTGCATGGCCGGATCCATGACTCATAGATTAATGTGTGCACAAATATTTTTTAATATACGTAAAGAAATTTGATCGGGTCAAATGTTTTTTTGGCCGGATCAAACAAAATTAGTTTTTTTTCCAAATGATTTTCTGAAATAAAATTATATAAAAACAATGAATTAAAAAAAAAAAATCCAGACATCAATAGTATTCAATTTGCGGATGACATACCACAATCGGTTGAGATTTAGAAAAATAAAAAGATGGCATTTGTAAAATCAATAAAAAAAAAAAGAACATGATCAATTATAATTTATGGTGTATGGTGTGTTTTTTTATTTTTTTTTTATTTTCAAAAACTTATAAATTGATTTAGAAAAAAGAACAAGCTAGATTGGTGTAGCATAGAGAAGAAGCAACCGTTGGAGAAAATAAATAGTTATTAAACTTAACATGCTGGTCATATGCATAAAAAAAAAATCGGGTTTAAATCAAATAAATACCTAAGATAAGATGGGTTGATAAATTGATATTCAAAATATTTTTTATTATTTAGGTACTTGAAAGTCCAAACCGTTGCAACAATAAAACTATGTCACAATTAACCTAACCTGGATCGAGCTCTTGATTGGGTTGCCTAAGTCAAGCAAATCTATTTATGGCCGAACGTAAATATGAACTCGAACCGTACTAGGTCAATTGGACCTAGTTCATTTCAGCCGGATGAACATTTTCCTATAATCCTTAACAACTAACTACTCGATCGTTATCGTCATCATAACAATCTTAAAGTAACAGAACATGTTTGTCTGGATTATTATTATTGTTTTTCCTTAAAATAGTAAGTTTCTGTAACTATAGCGTACCTCACGACCACGATAAATAGCTGCATGAAGATTAAACCCTCTCCCACAAATCACAAACCAAAATACAATAAAAACATCATGGCTAGATCAGAATATTGTTTGCTATCCATTCTGATATTTGTATTTTCGTTCTTCTTATCCACCACAGCTGCTCCATTTCCATCCAAGCTACATGCTTCGGCCGATTTTGCGGCCCCGCTCTTCACGGAGTCACGGTGGATCGTGAACAAGGCCGGGAATCGGGTGAAGTTAGCGTGTGTCAACTGGCCGTCGCATGTCCCTCCGGTACTAGCCGAGGGGCTTCACACGCAACCCGTTGATTCCATCATCTACAAAGTTAAGTTGATGGGGTTCAACTGTGTTCGGTTCACGTGGCCGGCCGATTTGGCGACTAACGACACACTGGCTTCGCTTACGGTCGGCCAGTCGTTTCAACGCTTTGGATTGAACGCTGCCATTGCCGGGATCAAAGCTAACAACCCTTGGATCGTCGATCTTACCCTCATCGACGCTTTCAAGGTACGTGTAAAAAAATTAAATCCTAAAAATTTAACAGCTAAAAACGTGGTTTAATCTTTATACTTCAACATTTCTCATCAGGTTCACGTGAAACTTTAGGGTTTTATTTTGCGTTGTGAATATTCGAACATACACCTAAACCCTTAAACCCTAAAACCAACTAATATGAGATGCAAAATATTTTATATGTAGGCAATGCTTTCGAGTTTTGAGCGCAACAAAATGATGGTGATCCTCGATAACCATGTCTCGGTGCCGGCATGGTGTTGCGACATAAACGACGGTAATGGATTCTTCGGCGATGCATTCTTCGACCCTAGCCTTTGGAAGGTGGCCCTGCAAAAGATGGCCACCATAGCCACCAAATACCGGTCCGTTGTCGGAATGAGTTTGAGGAACGAGCTTCGCGGTCCTAAATCAAACGTAGATGTTTGGTACAAGTATGTTCATATATAGAAACAACACTAGATATGCAAGAATTTGGTATATAGATTAGAAACCCTAGTATGTAAATTAAGCTACTATTTTACAGGTACATGCAAGAAGGTGCCGATACGGTACATGCCGCGAACCCGGACGTTCTCGTCATACTCTCGGGCTTGAAGTTCGACGTCGATCTATCATTCGTTCGAACCAGACCAATCCAAGTATCTTTCGAGCGAAAGCTTGTATTCGAGATGCATTGGTATAGCTTTGCGCATTTGGACATGTGGAGTAACCAGAACCCGAACGATGTGTGTGGGCTCGTCGGGCCTTGGATGATGAGCTCGGCAGGGTACCTCGCCGATCAAGGGTATCCCTTGTTCGTGAGCGAGTTCGGGGCCAGTGGGAAGGACACCGGCATTGTGGCAGACAACAGGTACTGAGGGACAAATCTAGTATAGAATGATAACTTTTTATGATGTGCAATTTTTATTATAAAATTTGTAATTATTGTCGGTTGACCTTTTAAAACCTTACATTTGTCCCTTTGAAAAAAAAATTATGGCTCCGTCTATGCAGGTACTTGAACTGTTTCTTGACATACGCGGTCGATCACGACTGGGACTTCGCGGTGTGGTCCCTACAAGGGAGCTACTATTTCCGACAAGGGAAAGTCGACATGGACGAGTGGTACGGACTACTCGATCATAACTGGGACGGTGTCAGAAACGCGTCGTTACTAAGACGGTATTCCGCCATTCAGCTTCCTTACAGAGCCCCGAGCAGAAACAAACACGATTCGATACCGCACAAGATCGTCTTCCACCCGAACACCGGACTCTGCATCCAGAAGGGACTTCTCAACCCGATGCGGCTCGGGCCGTGCCAACTCGCCCAACCGTGGATTTACACGACCCAAAACGCCCTACAGCTTAAGAACACGGATTTCTTCCTCCAAGCGATCGAGCCCAATAAACCAGCTGTGTTGCTGTACAATCCGGAAAACGAGCTCGGGCCGACTTGGGAGAAGATATCGGCGTCGAAGCTTCACCTTTCTTCGAAAAGTAGCAACGGGACGGAACTGTGCTTAGATGCGGATGAGGAAGGAGTTATTGTAACGAATTACTGTAAGTGCTTGACGAAGGACAATAGCTGTGATCCTTTTAGTCAGTGGTTTAAGGTATTCGACAGTACTAGGATTTGACAAAACAGTAAAACATTAATGGTCGGGTTGTAACGTATGTACAAATGTATTGAGTTTCAACTGTTTGAATTGAACAGAGCTCTCTGCGTAAAAAAATTACCTTTTCAACTGTTTGATTTGTGGCACCACAAATCAGCCTCTGCCCCAAAACTTCATCAGTAGAAACGTGGCACCATAAATCAGATTCAGATTACATACCCCACTCTTTCTATCGTGAACACCGTTAAACTCTTGACACATATTCTTACATTTAATATTTTCATTATAAGAAAAAAAAAAACATAAAATTAATTACACCAAATATACATGTCAAAATCATAACGATGAGTCACGATCTAAGCTAGAAAAAGTGGGACAGATGATCAGAATCACCACAAATTAGGCATGATCTTGCATTTGCAGCCTCAGTTTCCTGAGTTCATTTGTAGGATAAACTTCCACCATCAAGGACTAAAAATAGTTCCTTTTCTCTATCAAGACTGCAAAACAGAGAACAAATTAGACAAGTATCATGCATTATATACATCAGCCCAGAAAGGAAAGAAATTTGCACTTACATATGAGAAACCCATTTGCAGATCAATATTTGGCCCTTGTTTAAACATAGTGGAAGTTCTAGTATCCCTCAAGTCTTAGATGAGAGTGTTCTTATGTTATTACCCTCTTTGATGGGTTTCTTCAACAGTATCTTCAGCTGCATAACTGTAAAGGGTTATCCAAGAAAGACATACCTTAAAAAAATTGCATTTTCTTCTAACGATGATTGTAAAATCAGCATCTTATGTGCATAATTACAATTTTTTTTCCCAATTTAAGTTCTTCATGACATACATTAGACAGATAACCAAATTCTCTATTCACAATTTTGATCTAGAAGCATCAAATCATTAACATGAGTAACTTAAGTCGCATAATGTGTAATTCACCAAGGCATATAGTTAACTTGAAAACTCCAAACTGTTACATTAATCGAAACTAGGCCCCAATTGACCTAGTTCGGGTCAAGCTCATGTCTAGGTCATACTATGGTTGGTCGCCTAAGTCAGGCGAACCTAACCATGGCCGATCCTAGTTCTGAGCTCGACCCGGGCTATGTCAACTGAGACCTATATCTAGTTGAAGCCCAAGCGAATCTAAATTTCAGTTGATCTAGTCTGGATCGAACCCAATGCTATGTCAGATTATGGTTGGGTCGCCTAGTTAAAGCAAACCTAACCATGGCCAGACTTAACCTGGACTCGATCATGGTTAGGTTAATTGGATCAATTTCCGATTATTGCAGCAGTTTGAATTTCTTAGATGTCTAAAAGTCACAAAAATTATATCGAATACCCATTTATGATTATGAATGTACCTATTTAATTTTAAATCTAAAATAATCGCATCAAAAAAGGTGGTGACAAATAAAAATGCGCCACAACATGCTTTGATTACTTGTACTGGACAACGGGGTTATATCGATACCACACTAGTTTTGCTCGTTACATCCAATATCCAAAAATTAAATGCATTTTTTCTATCATCCTTAACAACTAACTACTCGTTATCGTCATCATAACAATCTTAAACTAACAGAACATGTTTGTCTGGATTATTATTATTGTTTTTCCTTAAAAATTAGTAAGTTTCTGTAACTATAGCGTACCTCATCACCACGATAAATAGTTGCATGAAGATTAAACCCTCTCCCACAAATTACAAACCACCATACAATAAAAACATCATGGCTAGATCAGAATATTGTTTGCTATCCATTCTGATCTTCACATTGTCGTTCTTCTTATCCACCACAGCCGCTCCATTTCCATCCAAGCTACATGCTTCGGCCGATTTTGCGGCCCCGCTCTTCACGGAGTCACGGTGGATCGTGAACAAGGCCGGGAATCGGGTGAAGTTAGCGTGTGTCAACTGGCCGTCGCATGTCCCTCCGGTACTAGCCGAGGGGCTTCACACGCAGCCCGTTGATTCCATCATCTACAAGGTTAAGTTGATGGGGTTCAAATGTGTTCGGTTCACATGGCCGGCCGATTTGGCGACTAACGACACACTCGCTTCGCTTACGGTCGGCCAGTCGTTTCAACGCTTTGGATTGAACGCTGCCATTTCCGGGATCAAAGCTAACAACCCTTGGATCGTTGATCATCGACGCTTTCAAGGTTCGCGTAAAAGTTTTAAACTAACTACTTGAACGCATTGTTTAATTTTTATACTTCAACATTTCTAATCAGGTTCAGATGAAATTTTAGGGTTTAATTTTGCGTTGTGAATATTCGAACATACGCCTAAACCCTAAAACCAATTAATATGAGATGCAAAATATTTATACGTAGGCAATGCTTTCGAGTTTTGAGCGAAACAAAATGATGGTGATCCTCGATAACCATGTCTCGGTGCCGCATGGTGTTGCGACATAAACGACGGTAATGGATTCTTCGGCGATGCATTCTTTGACCCTAACCTATGGAAGGTGGCCCTGCAAAAGATGGCCACCATAGCCGCCAAATACCGGTCGGTTGTCGGAATGAGTTTGAGGAACGAGCTTCGTGGCCCTAAATCAAACGTAGATGTTTGGTACAAGTAAGTTCATATATAGAAACAACCCTAGATATATGCAAGAATTAGGTATATATAAACCCTAGTATGTAAATTAAGCTACTATTTTACAGGTACATGCAAGAAGGTGCCGAGACGGTACATGCCGCGAACCCGGACGTTCTCGTCATACTCTCGGGCTTGAAGTTCGACGTTGATCTATCATTCGTTCGAACCAGACCGATTAAAGTATCTTTCGAACGAAAACTTGTATTCGAGATGCATTGGTACAGCTTTGCGCATTTCGACATGTGGAGTAAACCAGAACCCGAATGATGTGTGTGGGCTCGTCGGGCCTTGGATGATGAGCTCGGCAGGGTACCTCGCTGATCAAGGGTATCCCTTGTTCGTGAGCGAGTTCGGGGCCAGTGGGAAGGACGCCGACATTGTGCAGACAACAGGTACTCAGGGACAGATCTAGTATAGGACGATGGGGACAAATGTCCCCCTCAATTTTCTGTGATGTGCAATTTTTATTTTAGAAATTATAATTATTTTCAGTTTGACCCTTTAAAATCTTACATTTGCCCCTCAAATTTTTTTATACTAGTTAGTTGCCCTTTAACTCAGTTCTTCGCCCCTGAAAAAATTTATGACTCTGTCGCCGCTGCAGGTACTTGAACTGTTTCTTGACCTACGCGGTCGATCACGACTGGGACTTCGCGGTGTGGTCCCTACAAGGGAGCTACTATTTCCGACAAGAGAAAGTCGACATGGACGAGTGGTACGGACTACTCAATCATAACTGGGACGGTGTCAGAAACGCGTCGTTACTAAGACGGTATTCCGCCATTCAGCTTCCTTACAGAGCCCCGAGCAGAAACAAACACGACTCGGTACCGCACAAGATCGTCTTCCACCCGAACACCGGACTCTGCATCCAGAAGGGACTTCTCAACCCAATGCGGCTCGTGCCGTGCCACCTCGCCCAACCGTGGACTTACACGACCCAAAACGCCCTACAGCTTAAGAACACGGCTTTCTTCCTCCAAGCGATCGAGCCCAATAAACCAGCTGTGTTGCTGTACAATCCGGAAAACGAGCTCGGGCCGACTTGGGAGAAGATATCGGCGTCGAAGCTTCACCTTTCTTCGAAAAGTAGCAACGGGACGGAACTGTGCTTAGATGCGGATGAGGAAGGAGTTATTGTAACGAATCACTGCAAGTGCTTGTCGAAGGACAATAGCTGTGATCCTTTTAGTCAATGGTTTAAGGTATTCGACAGTACTAGGATTTGACAAAACAGTAAAACATTAATGGTCGGGGTGTAACGTATGTACAAATGTATTGAGTTTCAACTGTTTGAATAGAACAGAGCTCTCTGCGTAAAAAAATCACATTTTTAACCTAAAGATTGAAGAATGAAAGAAATCGAGAGATTTTCTTCATGTTCTACAGAGGCATAAGTCTTTTGTACTTGAAAAACATCACAAAAGTGCAGAATATCACCAATCCGATCACTCCGGTGATTACAAGCACCCACTTGAAGGCGCCTGTATCGTCGAATAGCGGTATTGCAAAGTTCATACCGAAGATCCCGGCCACCACACCAAAGATGGTGACCACGAAAGTTGCTGTTGTTAGCAGCAGCTCGAATTGGATAAGTTGGTTTCGAACATTGTCCTGCAAAAAACCCCATCACATCACATCTTAACTTCACGAGACGACACAGTAGGATTCAGATCATCTGCCCCACTATTCCTGCCCCATATCGTGCCTCACCATTAAATCTAAGGACACATGTCAAAATTTTAATGGTGAGACACGATCAGGTGCAGGAAAACCCGGTGATCTAAATCCGACACAGTAAGCCATTTTGAAGATACCAAAAAAGAAGATGGCCAAATGGTAATACCAGTTGAATGTTGATGAAATCTTCTGTGTCATCAATATACTCCTTCAACTGAGAATCAGAAGAACACCAACATTACACTGCAATTCTCTCTTTTTTTTCCTTTTTTTTTTTTTTGAATTTGAAGAACAGTTAATTTATTGGAGTTGGTACTTACCGATGTGAGCTTATTGAGCGTGCTATCGATGACGACAAAATAAGCCTCAAGCAACATCTCGAGTTCCTCTATGCTTTCACCAGCAGTGTCTGAGCTCCTTACACTACTTTCATGGCGGCTCCGAGCAATACTGAAGGTCTTCTCGAGTCTGTGGCTATCTGGGGGAGATGCAACGGGAGAGACGGGTGCAGAAACGGATAAATCATTTGATCTAAATCCCGACAACAATGACTGGTCACCACCGTACAATGATGATGATTCCATCCTTCGTTTCTTTTCAGTTAGATACATTTCTGCCATGTCACCATCATCATCCATCAGCTGCTCTACTTCATCCCTAACCTGATATATATGTGCAAGACTTTACATTTCTGGAAAAATACGAAATAATCAAACTGTAAGTATATAAGAAGATGTAAGAGTAATTTAGTACCTTCTGTACTCTTCTGGTCAATGCAACGAGCCTACTTTTCAACCGTCGGACTCGCTCCAGATTCAATGTGCTAATCTTTGATGTGAGTTCATCAAGTAAAGGGTATGCTTCGATTTCCAGTTCTGCTGCCTATACCATTTCATTACAATAAGTGCTCAATTTAATACAATCAGAATTAAGGGATCATATATAGCTCAAGAGATTCATTAAGAAACTACAATGCAGAATACCCTTTTTCAGGATTTAGTAGTTTCGAACAGATACAATAGCTACAACAATTCACTAAATTCAGCAAAAACGTGAAGTAGGTAAAGGTTTTGCATTTCTATCTATCTATCGAAGGATAATAATACTTGAAGAACGAGTAACAGAATCCAGTGATAACTCACCTGAGAATCAAGGAACGTACAAGCAGATTCAAGAGCAACTTCAAGTGCTCGAAACTCAAACGGCAGATAATCAGGGGATGTACTTCCAAACAGATTATCGAAGCTTCTACTGTCGTTTCCCCACCTTCGGCTCAAATCAGCAGCGTGTCCAGAAGTTTTCCATATATCTCCCTCAGCTGCTGCTGAGGTCAACCGCCTCTGAAGCTCTACAACATATTGGAGCACATAGCTATCGAGGGAATTCAATAGAAGAACCTCATCAGCTGTGATTATACACCGAATCTGCTCTAGATTTACAACAATTGCCTTTTCTCTCCCCAGTATAGTCGAAGGGTACACGAAAAGAGGATCAAGCAACCGTAAATCTCGAGCAGGAAGATCACAGCGGCGCATCATTGTGAATTTGTCAACCTCGATGACCTCGGAGTTCCCTGCTGTATCGACTCGAATCCAAGAGCGGACACCTTGGCCCCGTTTCTTCAGCCCTAGCACATCAACACCTTGAAAAGGTTGGCGGCCACGAAGAGACTCTCTGAGGTTCACTGCTGATGCAGGTCTTGGTGGGAGGAGCCGCTCCTTTAGATCAGCCATTGCCCACTTCTATCACACTATATGACTACATTCATACAAGAAATGAACAAATTCGAACCATTACTACTATGATGAACATAATTAGGGGCTTCGGAGCAATAATGGGATAACAGTTAACATAAATATGTAAGCTAAATTGTCAGTTTGGGGCAGGACTATTGATAATCAGTTTGCTTGAAAATTGTTCTTTATTTGAATCATCCAGCAATAAATGCAGCGGCTTAGTATGATCATGTATATTATACTGTTCCATCCAGAAAGAACTAGCTTGGAATTAAGCACAAATTTAGAATTGAACCCTGCCCAAGCATTAACTGACACTCTTGCTCGACTAGATCTAGAAGCAAGCAAAATTGGATCTTTAGATTGTGAAATTCAACCTCCAAAAGAGAAATTCAAGAACGGAAGCTCAAATATCCATACAATCCAGATACTGGGGGAAAACCCCTTTTCTTCAGCAAAACAAACATAACATAAACAGTATTGAAGAAAGAGTATATACCCCTCAACGAGCCCCGAGCAAAAACGGAGTTCCCAAGTGGACGGCCCAGCTGCAATTTTGCGCCGATCGTCTGTTCGACGAAAATCCACAGAAAAACTGATATCTATTCAAGAAGAAACAAAAGCTAATTTTGCGGAGGAGGTGGAGAAGATAGCCAGAATATGAATCGAACACAGGAGTAATCTGCGGGAGATAGAGAACAAGGACGAGCAAAAGAGGTGTACAAGTACATTCACCGGAGAAGAAGACTCGTCTGGAGTGGACAAATTCCCAAACTTTGGACGGTAATTTTATGTGTTTAAATTAAATTATTGGAATTTCAGGCCCGTAGGATCGGTAGGGGAGCCTATGGATCGGACGGATGTGAGAGATTTGTTTTGAAATAATTGTTGCTTCTCATGTTATCTTCTCTCCGACGACGTACGAAGAGCACGTGTATTCTTCTGTGGTTGGATTTGATTCTCCTAATATAAGAGGCTACTTTTTTATGGTAGGTCAATTATTTAGAGATACAATCATGATTTATCATCATAATTACAACAATTACGGTAAATCTCTATCTCTAGTAGATAAAAATTAACAAATTATATAGATTTTTACTGGTTCAAATCTCTATCTCTAGTAGATAAATATTAACAAATTATATAGATTTTTTTTTTTTATAAAGTAGAGATGTAGATTTTTTTTTTATTATATAAAGTAGAGATATAGATAGTTATATTTATACATATACATTCTAATATATGTATAAATACACTAGTATATTACATACTTAATATTTTGTTTTAGCTAGTTACATGGAGTCTTCACTAGATAGAAACTGGGGTTGTGCTCCTGTAGATGTGCTATGCTCCATCCTAAAAAGACTTGTATCGGCCTGTGATTTCGTTCGTTTTGGTTGTGTCTGCAAGCAGTGGCGCCTCTCCGCAGCAGTACTAACCGGCCACCACGGCCGTAACGATCACGATCAGCAGTTGCACCAAATTAGACACCTCCCACTGCTTTCCGTTCCGGCGACGAACGGTACTCTGCACCGTGTCAATCTCGACGAAACCGTCACATCCGGTAAATTCCTACATGACGTACCGCCCAAGTTATCCTACCAGCCATGTGTAGGCTCTTCTCATGGATGGCTCTTCTTCGTCGAAAAGATCTTGACTTTGACCATGTTCAATCCCTTCACTGGATCAATCATAAACCTCCCTCCTATTATCGATATCGAAGAAGAAGAAAAAGAAGAAGTCTTGGATTCAAATCTTCAGTATAAAATTTATAAGGCAGTATTATTGTTGAAGGAGGGTAATTATAATAACAATAAGTTTGAGTTTGAGGTTGTTGCAACATACGCGGACCTAGATAGAGTAGCTGTTTACAAATCAGGGTACGAGAGATGGATATCAAGTACTGATAGCTCATCTATGATATTTAGAGACATTACTACCTATAGAGGTAATATTTACGCGACCATTTGGAAATATATGGAGGGTAGTTTCATTATAACCCTAAACCTAATTAAGGAGAATGATTAAGTTTATAAACTTAAATGGAGAAAGGTCGTCCGCATAGAGTGTAACCAAGTAGGGCACGCGTCCTACATTGTGGGATCGGACGCACATCAACTCCTCCTTGTCGAGCGATATTATAACCCAATCAATTATCGAGGAAACCCCGATCCTGATGACGTGGAGGGATACTTTAAAATCGACGAAGATGTGCACGTCTATGAATCAAGTGACTTTCGCCTTACGGTGGATATTGAAGTGTACAAGATTGCGGAGGACGGGAAATTGGTGCAAGTTGAGAGTTTGGGTGATGAAGCTATATTCATTGGCCATAATGAGTCAATTGCCGTAAGAGCCAGTTCAAGATCAGGTTTTAAACCAAATTGTATTTACTACACTGATGACTTTACGGATGGTCTTAATGGATATTATCCTTATGGACCTATTGATATTGGCTACTTTAGTCTTGCCGATAAATGTGCCATGCCGCTCTACAATATGTTGGAAGCTATGCAACCGGACGCGTCACCGGCCTTGTGGATTGAGCCCATAATGCACTACTTATAGTCTCTCTACTTTATAATTTGTATGCCTATTAAGAGTTTAATTATTTATTTAAATTTTTCATATTATAATATTGTCCTTTAAAATAAATAAATAAAAATATTATTTATTGCGTGATTTTTTTACCATGCATAATTTTTTTTTTTTTTAATTATTATAGATCATAATATAGTCAGATAGAATTGATCACACGCAAAATGAACGAACGTACAACATAAACTAGATAGATAACAAAAAGAAGCTCAAATCCTCCTTACATAAACAAACTGTCATACGCAACACAACTACGAAATTAGACTAAATACGCAACACAACCTCTAACATGACATAAACTAGGTGAGCATAACAAAGTTTGAGGTAGATAGATGATACTTAAAAGTTCCAACATAATAATACTAATTAACTAGAGATAGAAAACGCAACTTGATGACAACTCCATTTCTAGCTCACGCTCCTCCTACAGATAAAGAAATGCATGGATTGTGAGCTATAGATGTAGCAAGTTCTAGCTATAGTAATAATTAACTGATCGATTGAGAGAGATGCAAACCTAGATAGATAGCTTTACTTACCACACAATCTTGACACTTGATTTTTTTCTCGTTCTTTGTGAACTGATTCCATATGTGCACAAACAATCTTTTCAGAAGGAAAAGTCCTTTCGCAATACATGCAAAAGCCATTGTGTCTTTATCGGACATTGTTCAGTTGAGTTGGTTGGGAATTTGCTAAGCTCTGTAGAGAGGGAGTGAGGTATCGTTGTAGGGAAGAGTTGAGCAATCTAGGTAGATATTGTTAGGAATAAGACGTACGCCTTAACCAATCAGCTCATAGGCTCGAACTTGTGAGTGAAGGCTTTCGGTGTACTCTTATTCATTCCTAACACCTTCCCTTAAACTAGTATTTTTCTAACATCGTCGGTTTACACCGAATTCCTTACTTGCTCCGTAAACATAGGTTTTTCTGCCCGACCAAACTGGCCTTTCAAGAGGGGTTATTTAACATTTTTTACACATGGGCTTTTCTGCCCGGCCCAACTGGCCTTTCAAAAGGGGTTATTTAACATTTTTTACACATGGGCTTTTTTGCTCGGCCCAACTGGCCTTTCAAGGGGAGTTGTTCAACATTTTTTTCTTAAAATGTCACCTCCAAGATTCGAACCATCGGCTCTAATATAATTTGTTAGGAATAAGACGTACGCATTAAGCTCGATGAGTGAAGGCTTTCGGCATACATTCATTCTCTAACGAATATATCTATTTAATTATTGAGAGAGAGCTCTACCCACGTCTTATATTGATTGGTCTAGTGAATATTTGTGTTAATATTTTACCCGTAGATGTAGGTTATTGATCAAACCACATAGTTTTATGTGTCATGTTATTTGCTACTCTCTACTTCGTTGTGTGCTCGATTCTATTCCGCTATTTTTCAAACAATAATAAAATAATTATGCAATAATTAATTATTTTGGTAAATTAACAATCAATATATATATATGATCAATGAATGTATAGATTATCTTTTAAACTCTTATTATTATTTAATAAGAAATAATATATATATGTAAAATAAATATACAAGTAGATTATAAGTAGTGCATTATGGGTTCAATCCACAAGGGCAGTGGGGCGTCACGTTGCAATTGCATAGTTTCCAACACATTGTAGAACGGTTTTGCACATTGATCGTCAAGGCTAAAGTAGCCAATATCAATAGGTCCATAAGGATAATCTCCATTAAGACCGCCCGTAAAGTCATCGGTGTAGTAAATACAATTTGGTTTAAAACCTGATCTTGAAGTCACTCTCACGGCAATTGACTCATTATAGCCAATAGCTTCATCACCCAAACTCTCAACTTGCACCAATTTCTCGTCCCCCACAATCTTGTACACTTTAAAATACTCCGTAAGTCGAAAATCACTTGAATCATAGACGTGCACATCTTCGTCGATTTTAAAGTATCCCGCCACGTCATCTGGGTCGGGATTTTCTTGATAATCGGTTGCGTAATAATATCGCTCGACAAGGAGGAGTTGATGTGCGTCCGATCCCACAATGTAGGACGCGTGCCCTACTTGCTTACCCTCTCGGCGGACGATCTTTCCCCATTTAAGTTTATAAACTTGATCATTCTGCTTAATTAGGTTTAGGGTTATAATGAAATATCCCTCCATATATTTCCAAATGGACGCGTAAATATTACCACCATAGGTAGCAACATCGCTAAATATCATCCTATCAATAGACCCACTGCCAGGACTTGATGTCCATCTCTCGTACCCTGATTTGTAAACTGCTATTCTGTCTAGGTCCGTGTATATTGCAACAACCTCAAACTTGTTATTATAATTACCCTCTTTCAACAATAATACTGCCTTATGAATTTTATACTGAAGATTTGAATTCACGATTACTTCTTCTTCTTCGACTTCGATATCGATAGGAGGGAGGTTTATGATTGATCCAGTGAAGAGATTGAACATGGTCAAAGTTAACGTCTTTTCGACGAAGAAGAGCCATCCGTGAGAAGAGCCTACACATGGCTTGTTGGATAACTTGGGTGGTACGTCATGTAAGAATTTACCGGACGTGACGGTGTTATCGAGATTGACACGGTGCAGAGTACCGTTCGTCGTCGGAACGAAAAGCAGTGGGAGCTGTCTAATTTGGTGCAGCTGCTGATCGTGATCGTTACGGCCGCGGTGGCCACGTAGGACTGCAGCGGAGAGACGCCATTGTTTGCAGACACAACCAAAACGAACGAAGTCACAGACCGATACAAGTCTTTTTAGGATGGAACATAGCACATCTACAGGAGCACAAGCCCAGTTTCTATCTACTGAAGACTCCATGTAACTAGCTATAACAAAATATTAAGAACGTAATACATATATATATATATATATATATATATATATATATATATATATATATATTTATATAACTATCTATTATAAGGGAATAAGATATATTATAGATAAATATTATCTTATTATATTTAGATAAATATATCTAGATTAGGAATAAATATATTCTTAGTATATTATCAGATTATGTTTCTTATTATATTGCTATAGATATAGTCTTGTATCTATATATATATAGGTATATGTACTCAACCCTAAATAATATCTATAATACAATTATCATTCTTCTATATCTATATCTCTACTTTTATAAAAAAAAAATCTATATACTCGGTTAGTATTTATCTATTAGAGATTTCAACCGATAAAAAAATAAAAAAATTACTCTTATTATAATAACAACTAACATATTAGCTTACGCTTTATTATGTTCACGCTAAAATTATTTTTTGTTTCATTAATTTTTTTTATTATTTATATTATACCGTCTATGTTTTAAACTTCTATTATTGCCAAATCATTAAAATTGGGTTTTTCTACCGGCTCCATAAGCATTATGTTTATGTTTTTTTATTATTAATAAAGTGGTTTTAAATGTAACATATGTAAAATTTTAAAAGTATGAAATTTTTTTACTACACCTAATATTTACGTTATAATATTAATAATATCAATTTCCTCTAGGATTTACCTTTAGAACCATTAAAAAAAAAAAAAAACATAGTTTACCATGCACACTTTAATGCCAAACCAATTTGACCCCCAAAAAAAAAACTAAAAATTTACCTTAAAGGTTGTAATTATGATGATAAATCATGATTGTATCTCTCTAATAATTGACCTACCATAAAAAAGTACCCTCTTATTAGGAGAATCAATTCAAATCCAACCACAGAAGAATACACGTGCTCTTCGTACGTCGTCGGAGAGAAGATATCAAGATAACAATTAACATGATATACATTCATTGATCATATATATTGATTGTTAATTTACCAAATTAATTAATTATTGCATAATTATTTTATTATTATTATTTGAAAATAACGGAATAGAATTGAGCACACAACGAAGTAGAGAATAGCAAATAACATGACACATAAAACTATGTGGTTTGATCAATAAAATATTAACACTAATATTCAGTAGACCAACAATTTATTGTGCGACTTTCGGCCGGAACCTAGTCAGACCGGTCGGACCGTGAATTAGTTTAGTTCGACGTTTAGTTCGGTTTTCAAAACATTGACAATTGAAACTTGTTCTTACTATGTGGGCTGCTTCCATTTGGATAAGAGCACTTGTTTCAATCTTTACTTTTTAATGTGAATACTTGGTTATTTTAATACGAGATTACGTCTAAATATTATTCATTATAATGTGATAGTACATAAAAAATGGATGTAATGCGAGATTACATATAGTTACATAGTGTTTATTATTATTTATTAAATATATAAAGTAGTTGGCAAAAAAATTTACATAGATAAAGTACTTTTTATAATTTTTATTTTTATAATTTATAACCCTCAATAGTAAATCAACCATCCTTATATATATCTTTATTTTTTTTCCCATAAAAGGAATGAGCTACTAGTGCGACCCTATGTCCATCCCGCTACGTAATGTTCGAGCTTTCCTACTCATGGTCTGAGTTTTTTTTTTCGGACCAAACTTAGCGAGCAACCAGCGCACGCACTGGCCTCGTCAACGTAGCCCCACCAGCAGTCTAGTATAGTCAAGAAGCCGACTTGTGCCCAGTTCTACTTGCCTCCTCATATGCCTGACGCGGTGTGTGGGCCAGGAGAAACCTGATATTTTTATATACGGTCACTGCGAGGTGACGCCCCTGAGGGGTTTCGAACCTGAGACCTCAGAGCCAAACCACATGGGAGTAAGTAAATCCATTACAGACATATATAGAAATTTCTAATTAAATTATGTATTTGAATCAGAGCTGAAACTAATAATAAAATAAGAAATTTGTATTAAAAATAAGTGATTCATAGTCCTTATAAGTGATTTTAGATTAGGTTTTATGTGTGTTTGACAGTTTTTTTTTTTTTAACATTTAGTACAAAGTTGAGTAGTATTAAAATAAGTAAGTTTTTTTTTTTATAGTCACAAAAATAATCTTTGATTAGTTTTTTATGTGGGTTTTATAAGAAAAGTTTTATATTTGTACAAAAATAAAAAGGTATAACTAGGACAAGTGTCACACTTCTTTTAAAAGATATTTTGTACACCAAATCAATACAAAATCAATAAGCAGTTAGGATAAGTGTCACACTTTTTTTAAAAAAAAAATTTAACCTTAAAAACGAATCTTAAAATAATAGGAGCTAAATCACTAGTCGCTATTATATTCGCTTGGCACTGGAATTTTCTCAATGGAGGGTATATTTGGAAAAATAAGGACATAAGTTGCTGGTTGACAGAGACTTTGGGCTATGCTTTCGGAAGAAATTTTGGAGAAATGTTGACAGTTTAAATCATTTGTATTACAATATTTATTTATTTAACATCATAATTAGGATAGATTTTGCATAGAGTTTTTTTTTTTTTGGGTTCAAATTTTGCAGAGTTTAAATGCCTGATTTTCCTTCTTTTTTTTTTGGCCATTGCCTGATTTTCCATTAAAGGCCGAACAGTTAATTACACATGCAATCCGGCTCCATATGAATAATGAATTGTGGGATTTCACCATATGGGCCTCTCAGTACTTAACTGATTGTAACATGCAATGGTACTGTAGTCAGTTTGTCACACAGTCTTGCTACTTGTACGATTGTACCGATTGGCAGTTTTTTTTCTGCCAATCATCTATAGGCAGGTAAAGGGTCATCTGGCTAACCAAACCAAGTAGGGCATATAGAAAATAAGACTTATAGTTTAACCAATTGTCAACTTCGAACTTAGAACTTATGAGTGAAGATATGTAGCACACTCTTATACTTTAATATTGTCAAGTTCGAACTTATGAGTGAAGATATGTAGCACACTCTTGTGAACACTCGATTTTGACCCGGACGTAACGACATAATACGTTAATTCTGGACGCATCAAGCCACAAAGTCTCCAAGAAATGCTTAAGTGCATATTAGGAAATTATTATAAATATATTTTAAAATATTTTGAATATATTTAATATTTACGGAATATTTAAATATATATATATATATATATATATATATAATAATTAGTTTTTTAATTTTTAGACAATTATCTCTAAGGTATTTATCTACATATATTATCTTTTATTTAAATGTAATTATCTGTTGAGATATATATCCCTAGGAATTATCTGTAAGCTAATTATCTGTTATTATTTTTTATTTAGATTTTATCTGTAATGTAGGATAGGTTTTTAGTGTAAATAGGGATCCAGTTCTACACTGTAAAACATACAGAAAAACACCTCAACAATAATAATATAAGTTGTCTCGAAGTCTGTACAAATTTCGTCTTGTCGTGCTTTAAAAAAAAACATTTTTTTCCCTTGGTTTTCTTCCCGCTCAACCTGTGAGGTTGTGACCCGCCGGCTTTGGGTCATCACCGACCACCTCGCCGGCCACTCCGCTCGCTCCTCGCAGCCCCTCCGGTGTGCTGATTTACTTACCTAATTACTTTTCATTAGGGATAATAACTTTAAAACTGCCCAATATTTACCATATGTTAAAATTGTAGTGTCCAAGGTTTCAATTTGTTAAAATGTGGTGTCTACATGTGATTACTTTAGAGAAGTCAATTCTGACTGTCAAATTCAAGCTCTCATACACACTCCCTTCTCGTCATCTTGCCGTGACCATCACCTAAGAAGCTGGCCACATCCGCGCAAGTAAATCCCGCTCCGTTGTCATTCGAAATCGCTCCACACCACTCTGCTAAAAACATTTTCTTTTGGATGTTCAATTTTTGGGTAAAATTTGACGATTTTGTGAAAAATAAGGTGTGATGGATTATGTGGGTGAGTGAGTTGGTGAAAATAATTGAAGGAAGATGAAAAAAACGCGCAGAGACACCAAATTTCACTCAAAAATGAAACTTGGGACAGTCCATTTTAACATTTCAAACTTTAGACATCTAATTTTATCATAAGGTAAACATTAAACAGTTTTTTTAGTTATTAACCATTTTTATTATCTAATCCTAATCATAACCTTCATTTATCTTCAAACAAGGAGTACATACTCCTCATAGAAATAGAATAAGACTGCACTAGCTATACTATTTTCCCAAGCTATACTATAAATATCATCATCATCATGTATCTTTCTTAATTAATTCTCTGGGATATACAGATAGATCAATGATGGTTTCTACTATTAGCCATTTGATGGTGCTTGCAGGCAGCCAATACATCTGCTTCCGAACCACACCAGCACCAGTACTTTACGAGTCCTGCGATTTTCAAGGACCACACCTGGCTAATAGTAAAAATCTTTCACATTAATGTTGAATGTAATCTCACATTACGTCCCACATTATATCCAGATTATGCTGTTTTATTTGGCAAATAACGTAATGTGCGTTGTAATATAATGTGCATTGTAATCTGAGATTACGTTCAAACTCCATTCAACGTAATGTGAGATTACATCTAAAAACGGATATAATGTGAGATTACGTCCAACATTACAGAGTGTTATTATTTATTATATAGATAAAGTATTTTGCATTTTCTATATAGTTTATTATGATAATGATCTTGTTATTATTATTAACTTTTTATTTTTATATACTTCATAACTCATTATTTTAATAAATAATAATGCGTATGATGTTCATATAATTAAATGAGTAAGTTTTTTTCGTTGCATTTTTTTATGAAAATTATCTTATAAAACTACATATATTGTTTTAATTGATAGAATTTTAGTTGTTGACCGTACTAAGTTTAAATCTTCAGTCTTTAGAATTAATAAATAACTATAGTAGTTACATACATAATCTTTTAAATCTTATCATATTTAGATATAATATACTATTATATAGATTAATATAATATTAATAAGTCACATTACAACACATACCAAACACTGTAATCTAACATTACGTTCCAGCGCAACCAAACTTTCATCCAAACGCAAGTTTTCAAAATTCGGGAAATGTTCACGGTTTAAAAACCATTTATTTTAAATTTATTTATGCATTTGTATTTGTACTATTGATCTGACCAATCACCAATCGGCAGCTAAAGAATGAAAAAAAAAAAAATAATATATTATATATAATTATTATCTATATATATTATTACCACTTTTCTCCACTCTTCCCTACAACACTCTTCCCTACACTACAGCGAAACCTCCCTCCCTCTTTCTCTACAAAGCTTAGCAAATTCCCAAGCAACTCAACTGAACAATGTCCAATAAAGACACAAACGGCTTTTGCATGTATTGCGAAAGGACTTTTCCTTCTGAAAATATTGCTTGTGCACATATGGAATCAATTCACAAGAATGAGAAAAAAATCAAGTGTCAAGATTGTAATAGGTTTTTCGGAAACAAGGCAACCTATATTACACATGCCCTAGAACGCCATGGCAGGAAGATACGTTAGGTAAGTAAAGCTATCTATCTAGGTTTGCATCTCTCTCAATCGATCGGTTAATTATTACTATAGCTAGAACTTGCTACATCTATAGCTCACAATCCATGCATTTCTTTCTCTGTAGGAGGAGCGTGAGCTAGAAATGGAGTTGTCATCAAGTTGCGTTTTCTATCTCTAGTTAATTAGTATTATTATGTTGGAACTTTTAAGTATCATCTATCTACCTCAAACTTTGTTATGCTCACCTAGTTTATGTCATGTTAGAGGCTGTGTTGCGTATTTAATCTAATTTCGTAGTTGTGTTGCGTATGACGGCTTGTTTATGTAAGGAGAGGATTTGAGCTTCTTTTCATTATCTATCTAGTTTATGTTGTACGTTCGTTCATTTTGCGTGTGATCAATTCTATCCGATTATATTGTGATCTATAATAATTTTTTAAAAAAATTATGCATGGTAAAAAAAATCACGCAATAAATAATATTTTTATTTATTTATTTTAAAAGCCAATATTATAATATGAAAAAATTAAATAAATAATTAAACTCTTAATAGGCTTATAAATAAAGTAGAGAGACTATAAGTAGTAGTGCATTATGGGTTCAATCCACAAGGGCAGTGGGGCGTCACGTTGCAATTGCATAGCTTCCAACACATTGTAGAGCGGCTTTGCACATTGATCATCAAGGCTAAAGTAGCCAATATCAATAGGTCCATAAGGATAATCTCCATTAAGACCACCCGTAAAGTCATCGGTGTAGTAAATACAATTTGGTTTAAAACCTGATCTTGAAGTCACTCTCACGGCAATTGACTCATTATAGCCAATGAATATAGCTTCATCACCCAAACTCTCAACTTGCACCAATTTCTCGTCCCCCACAATCTTGTACACTTTAAAATACTCTGTAAGTCGAAAATCACTTGAATCATAGACGTGCACATCTTCATCGATTTTAACGTATCCCACCACGTCATCTGGGTCAGGATTTTCTTGATAATCGGTTGCGTAATAATATCGCTCGACAAGAAGGAGTTGATGTGCGTCCGATCCCACAATGTAGGACGCGTGCCCTACTTGCTTACCCTCTCGGCGGACGATCTTTCCCCATTTAAGTTTATAAACTTGATCATTCTGCTTAATTAGGTTTAGGGTTATAATGAAATATCCCTCCATATATTTCCAAATAGACGCGTAAATATTACCACCATAGGTAGCAACATCGCTAAATATCATCCTATCAATAGACCCACTGCCAGGACTTGATGTCCATCTCTCGTACCCTGATTTGTAAACAGCCACCCTAGATATTTCCGTGTATTTTGCAACAACCTCAAACTTGTTATTATAATTACCCTCCTTCAACAATAATGCTGCCTTATGAATTTTACACTGAAGATTTGAATTCACGACTTCTTCTTCTTCTTCGATTTTGACTTCGATATCGATAGGAGGGAGGTTTATGATTGATCCAGTGAAGGGATTGAACATGGTCAAAGTCAACGTTTTTTCGACGAAGAAGAGCCATCCATGAGAAGAGCCTACACATGGCTTGTTGGATAACTTGGGCGGTACGTCATGTAGGAATTTACCGGACGTGACGGTTTCATCGAGATTGACACGGTGCAGAGTACCGTTCGTTGTCGGAACGAAAAGCAGTGGGAGGTGTCTAATTTGGTGCAGCTGCTGATCGTGACCGTTACGGCCGTGGTGGCCGGTTAGTACTGCGGCGGAGAGACGCCACTGTTTGCAGACACAACCAAAACGAACGAAGTCACAAGCCGATACAAGTCTTTTTAGAATGGAACATAGCACATCTACAGGAGCACAACCCCAGCTTCTATCTGCTGCAGACTCCATGTGTAGCTATAGCTAAAACAAAATATTAACAATGTAATATATATATACTAGTATATTTATACATATATAAGAATGTAAATATTTAAATATTAATATCTATATATTATATATATATATTAAATATTAAATTTCATAATATATATAACTCTCTATGTATATATTTCTACTTTACTAATATCGATCAGTAATCTATAATCGAATGAAATTCTATCTATATATCTACTATATATATATATATATTAAATATTGATGAATTTGATTTCAACCAGAAAAAATCCTAAATTATCCTTATTAAAATATCAACGAAAATATTGGCTTGCCCTTTATATGTTCGCTATATATATATTTAAAATTTTGAAATTCCAAAAATGTCATTATTTATATCTAAGTCTTTATTATAAAAATTATTATTACTACATCCCAAATTTTTTCTTTGATGTGCTTTAATCCTCGATACATTCCTAACTTTAAATATTGTAACATTTTTTTAATTTCCTAAAGTAGATCAATTGAGTCCCATTTGACCAAGATCCATACAAGAATAGTAGGACTTCACTTAGCATATATATATATCCTTAATTATAAATTAGTTGGGCCATCAGCCATAAATAGTAATACATGCCATTCACAGTGCTACAACAATACTTTGCTTCTTTGAGCACGCACCATGTACGTAATTCGAGTTGGAGTTTCCTTGCCAATTTGCATTGACAAACCCGTTCTGTTCAACAAGAACTTATTACACCTTATGTACAACACTTCATGTTTAACAACAGGCTAGAGCTCTTTAATCTCATCCACCCACTAATTAACAGTAACAAGTCCGCCCTTCATTCGCCTCCACAGCTCCTTCCTGTTAACATTGAATATATTAATATGATTCACTTAAATATCCAATTAAGAGAATATTAAACAAGTTTTAGTATATGTTTAAGAAACTAATTACAGTTTCAAGTTTGCAATATGTTGTTTTAGTTATCTCATATTCAAATTGTTGTTAATAGGTAGGTGTTCCAGGTTTTGTTTTCTTTGAACATCAATTTTACATTGATTATTCGATTTCATTATTTATGCATTAATAATTGACATAACTTAAAAGAAGAAGTACAATTGTCTTTCCTCTTACTATTGCATTTTATGGCAGCGTTGAACCAAAATCCCTCAAATTTAACTAAGTATGTATGGGCAAAAATCGGTCCAGTGGGATCGGACCGAAACTGGTCCGGAACCAGACTGTTTGGAACCAATTCAATGTGAATTGGTTCCAAACAGCCAGTCATTCAAGGGGAGAATCGGACGAAAAACCGTTAGTATACTTTTAAAAAAACCAATTCTAAACTGGATTGTCCTGTTTTGGACCAGTTTTGACATGGATTGATTTTTGTTTTTAAAATTAGTGTAAATCTGTATAGAAAAAAACGGATCGAGTCGGATCTGTACTGAACCAGACTATTTTTTACAATACAGTACAGAACATGTCCGTAACCGGTCAAGATTTTTAAGTACTATTTTAAAATTCGGTCCAAACTGGATCCGACCGTTTTAAACAGTTCCGAGCCCAGCCGAACTAGTTCAGTGCCAATCCCTAAAAAAAAAAACGGACGAAAAACCAAAAATCATACCTGATTAATTTCCTATCCAGGGTGGAAGCAGATAAAAGTCCCCTATTCTCTTCAGCCCTCCTCAACAAATAAGGCATCACCTTCCCAACTGGTCCAAAAGGCATGTACTTGCTCACCTTAAACCCTCCATTCCTCAACCCGAACGAAAACGAGTCGGCCATTCCGTAAAGCTGCGCAAACTCGAGCTTCTCGTTCCCTTTCCCGATCCCCAATCCCACCGCTTTCCTAGCCGCCAAAGCTCCCGACTCCACATTATGCGTCGCTAAAACAACCGCACCCGACCCATTCGCAATCTTCTCAAGCATTACCGACGCACATTCGTTGTAGCAATCGTGAGTCTCCTGAATCGTGTCGTGAATCGGAGAATCATATCCCAAAGAATGAGCAAGTTTCGATTCGCTCGACATGTACGCCCCTCGAACCAACTTAACCCCCATTTTAATCCCCGATTTTTCGGCGGCTTGGCTCGCAAGTAACAACCTTCCTTTAGCATCCTTCAAATACGCCTGCAGAGTTCCGTAAATGATGGGGGTGTGCCGATTGTGCTCGATCGCGGAGGAGTATACGAAGTAGTCTATCGCGGGTTGAACCAAAGTGTACTCTGCGTCGATGCATAAGGGTACGTTCGATTCGTCGCATGTTTTGCATAGGGTTTGGAGTCGGTTTAGTGCGAGTTCGAGGTCCCGCTCTTCGTCGAGAGACAAGGGTTCGGGTTCGGTGGTAGTGTGGTAAAGAGGGGTCAAATCGGAGAAGACCGGGAAGGAGTGGTGCTTCCATGGGAGGCGGTGGCCGGGGTTCATCTGCTGCCACCGGAGCAAGTCGGCCACTCGTTGAAGCAGTGAAATTGGGCAAATAGCAGTGATCTTAGCAACTACGAAGCTTACCTGTATCGAAATATATCAATCAATTAATCAGAACCACAAAATGCATGGTTGTAACTGAGAGGTGACTATAGTTGTTGCAATTAATGATCGGAAATATTATTGCGTTAATCAACTTTCTCATAAAATGAAATTTATACTGATATTTATGAATAGCAGCTTATACTTAGCTCATTAATTGATTTGGACCCACAATATTTTAAAGAGTTAAATACTAAATAATTAGCTAATTTTTTTAAAGCAAATAACTAACTAAACTTTCTTGCAAATAGTAATTAGATAGCCTAATAAATAATGGATATCACATAAGTAATAGTGCATAACCAACAAAATTTCACACATCTTACACGTCCCTAATTGCTGACGGCCGCAAAGAAACTACTTATTTGAGCATTTCAGATGTTGAATCCAACTATGGCGCTGCCTATGGCGAAGCAAGATCAAATCGATTCGAAGAAAATATATGATTAAAGTGTTTCAGTAGTAAAAAATAGAATTTGGTATGTTGTCACTAATTTCAATCAGAGTAATTCATTTAGTTTTTAATCCTACAATTAACAGAGCTACATAGTAGCTACTTTCGAAAAAGTTGCTAACTATTTACTCTATAAAAAGTTTAGTTAAAAAAATTATGCTAGTTTTTTTGGTATTTAACCAAATTTTTAATGAGTTTAAACTTTTTTTCACCATTATTTGAACCTGAAATTTTTTATATCAAGATTGGGAAATAAGAAACATGTAAGATTAGGAAATAAGAAACATGTATTGATCAATTTTTCAATAAACTCGATCTTGTATGAAGATCATTCAAGAATCAAATTAAGGACTTACGCTAGACGGCGGTAGCGATCTGGCCGAATTGACCGTCCTCAAGAATCCTTCAAGATTCCCGTCGCATGAGAAATTATCCTCTGCATCTTCCAGAGCGTAGTCCAGCATCCCCCGGAGACCAGCCTCGTTGAGCTTGCTCACCGTCCGGGCAGCCTCATCGGTATCCTCGCCACCGCAGAAGTGTTCAAACACCGTCCGTTTGACCACCCCAAGCACCGCGTCTCTCGTAAGTCCCTCGCCGGCGACGAGCCTCGACCTCATCACCCACGTGCCCACGTCCACCAGCGGCCCCGCGGCTGCCGCGTGGAGATTGACGGCCGATCGGAGGAGTTTCGAAGTCGAAACGGACGCGAACAGCTTCCTCGGATCGCTGAGGTCGATTATGTCGCCGCCGGCGGCGGCGGCGGCGGAGGATGGTTGATCGAGTTTTTCGTCAAAGGCGATGGCGGAGATTGTGGAAGGGACGGAGTTGAGAGGGCGGGCGAGGAGACGGAGGTTTTTGGCGAGGAGCTTGTTGGGAGAGGCGACTATGCGTGTGGCCATTAAACGGGGAGAATCTCGAGAGTTGATGTTGGTAGTGGAAGAAGAATCTTTGAGGAAGGGGATCTGAATTAATTAAGAAGATGGAGAAGACGCAATGAAGAATGTGAATATTCTCTTGACTTGGCTTGGGAAAGAAAGAGAGGAGAGGTGATGGATATTAATAGAGTCAAGAGGAGCGATTGTTGCGTTATTGTTGATTTGATTATTGACCAGGTGACTAGTAAATGACGATGCATATTTATCATATTCTATAAATGATTATTAGTCGGGTAGGAAAATAAAATGAATACTAATTATTCTTAATAGATGTTATATGGTTTTCACTTTAACTTCTAAAGTGTGTATGATGCAGCGTGATGAGGTTTGAGTGCTAAAACTCGTTGATTTAGCATAATACCGAGAATTTGACGCGATATTGAGGAAACAAACCTCATTTTTCTGTATAATACATCAATAATTGAATGTCAACGTTAACGACGGGTAAATATAGCTTAAATACTTAAAGTTTAATCCTAGAACAAATCCGAAAATAATACTTATGTCCAAATAAAACTGAGAAATTACAAAAAGACTGATGAAACATAAAATGACAATTTTGACCCTTAAACATTGGGATTTGGCTGGAAAATATCGTATTTTAAGGCAAAGCGATGAGTCTTTCTATCACGCTCCATAAGTATCATGCTTTTGATACTTTTTTTATATATTACCCTAACAGTGAACCCTAGATGGAAAATTGATATTATTAATATTATGATGTAAATACTAGGTGTAGTTAAAAAAAAATTCATATTTTTTTTCATACTTTTAATGTTTTACATATGTTACAATTAAATCCAATCTAGTAATAAAAAAAAAAAACAAAAACATTGTGCTACACAAACATGGTAAAAAAAACCAAAAGCGTATTGCTCAAACAGCCGTTTCTATATGAAAAATTATATTCGCGCGTGAAAATCCGCCGCTTTAAAATCAAATAATTAGCAATTCCGTGTGCTTCAGTATATATATATATATATATATATATATATATATATATATATGACACGGTTATATTATGATTTGATGTTATATAGTTTTCATCAGTTACGAATATTTTGATTTTTAACCACAATAACAATATTTCATACTTTTTTGTGATATTTCTAGATTGACAATGACGCGCATACATGCACCGGCCTATTAGTATGAGTTATGACTCGTACGTGATGATGCAGATTTATTTAGATGTATAGAGTGAACAAGTAGGTTACGTTACTATTGATGTAATAGGGAGCTAATACTTCTTTTGCACAATTTTAGAAATTGCGTTGTAATTATTATTTTCTACATATATCGACAATCAATAAATAGATAAAATCTATAACTGAATATATTACTTGTCAAAAAATTGATTCCACTTGTGTAATATTGCTGGCTGTATGTTGCTGTTTTATTCATCCTACTCAGTATTCTGTCAACAATATATATATATAGTGAAGTTTAAGTTAATTTCCTTCCCAAATTTATTCCATTATTTTTTTTGCCATGTTATCTTCTCAAACTTATTTCCAATATTTTCTGGCCATGTTAAAGAAATCTACCATTAGCACCAGTGTTATCAGGACCGGACCGGCGGTCTGGCCGTGGTCGGAACGGAACCGGACCCCTCCACGGTCTGGTTTGCTTATTTCCGGAGGATGTAAGCGAATCTGGTTCTGAAGTCCGATTTTCACCGAACCGGCCGGTTTTGGGCGAACCGGGCGGTTCGCCGGTTCGGACTCCTTTTATTTTAAAAAAAAATTTAGGGTTAACTTACTGAGAGGCAGGCCCCAGTCCGGACTAAAACCTACAAAAGGGTTAACATACAAAGAGGCTCTACAAATCTGCATTTTTTTACTAAAACCGGTCGGACCCGGTTCGGACCGGGTCCGGCCGGCCGAACCGGGAACCGGTGGCCTTGCCGGTTTAGGCCCCGGTCCGGTTTTGATAACACTGATTAGCACACACATATATATATATATATATATATATATATATATATATATATATATATAAACAATATTTTATGTATGATTTCACTCAAATTTATAATACTATTAATATATTAAAAAAAAGTTATCTTATTGTTAATTAATTATTATACTGATTGTACATAAATTAAAATATATAATAATATATATCATTCAGAATATTCAGATTGTATTTATTTATAGTTTCATATGAAAAACTAGTGTATACAATAGAGTATCGTTGAAAATGCTGTATCTATTTAATTACAATATTCAAGTATAGAAAATATATAGTACATTAAATTAAATATATATATATTGAAGTTATATATTATTATTATTTAATTATGTGAATTTTTCTAGTACATTTTAGTGTTTAGAATCATCAGTTTTGTCACGTGGCACAATACTACGCATTTGAAACTAAATGCTAGATAATTTATTTTAAAACTAAATCACAATGTCGCCACTTAATCTAGCAAAATTATATTTCAGAATTGCATATGGAATACTAATATGTCAAACAATGTAATATTATATTGTAGTGATTTATTGTTTCATCTCTTAATCTCTTAATCGGATATTAGTATTTCAATCTCCATTGAGATTTTGAGAATCAGAGGCGAAGTTATGTGAGGCCTATAATACATTGAAATAAGATGAACTATAACATAGGACGAAGACAACATAAAAGTAAGGGTTAATGATCAATTTGCTACTTGCTAATTCATATTAAGGTTGGTGAATAAATTGCTCACTCACGTTTCTTTTCGGACGATTTGAAGAAAACTCGAGATACATTACCTTGTGAAATTATGAAATAAAGCAAACTAGCAATCTGTATCACGAAATTGTATTTATAGACTCCCTGTGCGCTCTTTAAAAACACGCACGGGAAAATCGTGTCTTTCAGCAACACAATTTTAATTGACACGGTTTTGAACGGTCAAATTTTTAACCGTTAAGCCGCGCTCTCTTCTTAAGAGTGTGATTATAAATCCCTAATTATGTCTAATTACACATTCTGAGACTAAACACTGAATTAAGGGAACCGCGCTAACTTTAAAAATGGCCATTGGCTGTCGCACACGTTTCAGAAGAGCGCACGTAGGTATTCAAATAAACGAAACTCATAGTCAGATATATGTGTATTTGAATTACCAAAATAGGATATTTGGGTCAAAGAGTAATTCCTTAAAGTGTGAATTCTTGAGTGAAAAATTCATAGAAAATTAACGACAGCCACATGTCAGTTAATAATTCTACATAAAATGAAAAGAAAATCATGCAATGTGGACATAAAGAAACTTTCTATGGAAATTTCACTATTTTTTTCACATGTTCTATATAGAAGTCAAAAACCTATCTAAAACTCACCATATCACTCTTTCAAAAGTGCCACTCAAATAAAAAATATTCAAGCTTATACAAGAGGGGATGATTCATAAAGAAGATTTGATAATCCTTAATATTTTAACCAGTAGAAGAAGAATATTATGTACAGTAATAATACAAGACACACAATTCTGGCTTGAATCATCATTCCTAAAGCCACATTATATACAAGGTAGGTAGAAAATGAAGATTGATTAAATTAGAGATTGTTATATGTAAGGGTTAATATGAGAAGAGTAGTCACGAATCCCAGCTCCTTCCCAACCCATCCACTCTTCCCACAAATCCCAGTCCGGATCGTTCATACCTCTAAACGGCTCGTCGATTCCTAGATCATCGTCTCGTGCTTCATTCATCTGCAACAACTCTTCTGTTTCTCCCCTCAAGTTGCTCATCACAATCTGCAGAAACCAAAAGCATGTCATATATTCTGCAGTTGTTCTTGTGGATCTTTCATATTTTCTTATTGTTACTGCATTTAATCCTCTTGTTTTTTATTTGCCAGGTTGAAACAAACAGATACAAATCCAGAATTCCCAGAAAATCATTCATCATACAAAATTCTTTTTTTAATCAAGATCTTCATCATTTTTATGCTTCATCCATAAACGTGGATAGATAATAGGGTTAACAACCTAAAAACAATCTAACTATATTGACTATGTTGCTAAGCACTATCCCAATTTAAAATGTTGCTATTCAGCTTTTCAACTATTAAATTTATTGATTTTTACTTTTTTTTTCAAATGATTTGAGTATCAAAATTGATAATTTAAGAAACAAAAACATTTTTTTTCTTCCAAAAAATGAAAATCTATCAATTTGATAATCAACCCTAGATAATAGGAACTAAATACCAAATTACCAAGTGTAAAGCTCAGATACATCAACAAGTTACTCAATTTCCGTTCCAATGCAAAGTAATTATTAGCAAAGTAGACAGTAATGCTCACATCATAAGCTTCATTGATGAGGTGAAACTGCGTCCCGCAATTGTTGCCTTTGCATACGTCTGGATGATACTGCAACCACCCAAAAATAGAAAACAAAATCATTAACCCGCACAATCTGGCAAAAACAGAACCTAGATAATGAAAAAACAAGACGATTCTAATTTCTTCCTTAATTAATGTCCTCCACAGTATAAAGATACGATTTTTCCAATCAAAACAGAAAACAAACCTGCAGAGCGAGCTGCCTGAAGGCTGTCCTGACCTCAGCTTCAGAAGCGCCACGATGGATCCTGAGAGTCTTGTACGGATCCATCGATGAAGAAGACGAAGAATATGAACACGAAACCTTTCCCGCCCTCTTGTGAGGGATTTTCTTGCCTCCGAATCGAACCCACGAAGATCCGCTCTTCCCGATCAGCGCACATGCACTCGCCATCGTTGCGCTTCCCTTCAAGTGATCAAGCTGTGAACAAAACAGAATCTTTGAAGAGAAACCCAGAAATCTAGCTCTGCGATTGAAAGATCTGGATCGTTTTGAGGCAGGAAATTTAAAAGGAGGATCAAATCTATCGATGATTAGATTAGAATAGGGTATTTGTTAATGGGGTTTGCGATACGATCTTGAGGGGTCGGCTATTTAAAGATTGGATTTTTATTTAGTGAGTTTATCCAGAATAGTGAAGGGTCTGACGTGTAGATTCTTTGTGCTTTAATGATTTATTTATTATTATTATTTAGCGGGAAAGAAGAGGAGAGGAGATCGTATTAATTTGACCGCTCCCTTACCTTATCCACACCGGTTTCGTTTTTTTCCCTTTCTTTAGGCCACGGAGATAATAACAAGACTATATGCGATTCTTTTAACGCATATTCTCTCTTATTTTTATCATTTTGTGTAACAACTTTTTCATAATTATGTTAAAAAAATCATAATTATATATATTATTTTTCTTTATTCTAATAATTATAATACATTTATTGGCAAATAAGTATTTACAATACATTTTGATGTCTAATCAAGAACTTTGTTTATAAAAAAAAAAAAAAAAATCAAAAACTTTATAAAATTATTCTTATGTGGATAAATTAAGTAATGATATGTAATAAAATTGTTTTGAATTTTTATTTCTATATATACATGTATTATCATGACAACGATACATAACCAATTGTTGTAGGATTAATTTTGGGAAACGAACCAACTCTCCCTACATAACAATATTAATAGAATTATCTTATTAAATTTTTAATATAGTATTCTAACTCTTCCGAACTATCTAATGTAGTGTTATTCATTGACATGTTAACCATAACACCAATTATTTTAAATTTTAAAACGTACCACAAACATTGGGATCATTATTATTATAATATCTTTAAATATTTTTATTTTTTAATAACTATAATATGATTAACCACTCATGAATTTTGTAATAAAAACTAATTATTTTTCTATAATATTCTGATATACTAATTGTTTTTTATGTTAAATTAGATGTAAAAACCTTTCAAATATAAAATATTATATTTTTCTAAATTATGTACATTATTATAAAAACCAAGAATTGGTTTCACAGTTGCATGGTTTCACACCATTTTTCCTTACGCATGTGGATTTAGCTCTCCTCACAAATGAATAACAATATTGATATTCCGGTCTGTAACAAAATCATCGGGTTGTATTGTAGGTGATTGAAAGCAGCCAATATACACCAATGAATCCAACAAACATATAACAAAGTACCAAGTAAATAAGTTGGGTCATCATCGCTATATCAGCGCACTGCAAATCTTCATATCTATACCCTGTTATACCAAAACCCCAAATATCACCATATGTTCAAAGCTGAGAAAAACTTCATTTTTTTTACAAAGCGTGAGAAACAAGTCGGGTACCTTAGTACGCAAGCAACAAAAATCAGTTCATCAGTGGTGACTTGCATATCACTTAACTCGTCTGTTGATGTTGCTGCTTCTCCTCAGGTTTCTTAAACTGAGCCAAAATCATCGTCATGTTGTCACATCCTTCTCCACTGGCTCTCGGGGCCAAGCACCGATCGAACACTCTTTCACATATTACCGACAGTTTAGTTTCCTGCAGTCGACAACCTTAATTAACTGTCCTGTTCTATACAACATGTTAATAATATGACATTGTTTTTGGAACAATGGATTAAAGAACAACGTACAGTGATCAACTGGTCCCTAACGAAGTCCACTAGCTGCTGACTTGACATGCAATCCCTATACGACCCCCGACAAAACGATAAATACGGACATAGAGAAAGCAAATGATAGCTTCGATAATTGCGGAAATACAAAGTACCATATCCCATCACAAGCTACAGCAAGGAATTCATCATCTTCAGAGAGCTCAGCCTTTTCAAGATTTAACATTTTGATTCGTTAGATTCTGATTGATCTATCTAGTTCATAACTGAATAAGCAGAGATTTTACGTACGGTATTCACATCTGGGTTTGCTGTCACAATCTGACCTTCGGCTGGCAATGCTTTGTTCTGCTTGAATTCCATATCTCCTGCAGCAAAGCAAATCAGATTAAAAAAAAATTAACTTTTTTCCTCATTGTCGCAGCTAAATTAGGCAATCACAAGTTTGTTTCGACTATACCTATAGCTCTCGAAAGGTTTAAACTTCCATTGACTCGGCCAACTTGAATGAACCCACCAGCATTCAGAATTCTCTCTCTCTCGACATCAAGTCCTGGCTTGTGATCTTTCGACAAATTAAATGCCTGCATTTTTTGTAACAAAATCGTCTTACATATTACTTAAACTTAGCATTTTACAAGAGAAGAGATGGATGCTAATGAACATGACATCAATCGTACTGTTATGGATAAATATATATATCTATAATAGTATATGATACATTATAAATAAGCTAGAATATATTATATCTATAATTAGTGATAGAGTTACATATCATATTTCCTATTCTTATCAGCTAGAATATCTTATCTACATAGATTGTAATAGTATAGTCCTATTTAAGGGACAAGTTATTGAATAAAACAATAAGCAGATTATTATTCAGAAACTCAGGTTTTAGGGTTAGAGTTCCCCTTGATGAACCCACTATCCACCATCTATCCTATACCTCGCCCGTTGATTCGATCCTAGGTCATAACACGTAGCCTATGTTATTTAACCAGTCTACATATTTACCAAGGAATTCAAATAATCTTAAATCTGTACTTTATTCTTACCTGACCCTTCCTGGATAACACGCAGCGAGAATCGCCAGCATTGGCTACAACCAGTTGCCTGTTCCTAATGACTGCAACACAAGCTGTGCATCCAGAAGTAGGCCCTGTAAAGTCAGAGTGGGGTCCCTGGTTTTCAACGTGCAACATCTCCATGTCAGATGAACTAGCAACATATTGGAATACGACACAAACTAACATATTCAAAGTCATGATTCATGAAAATACAGATTTTGTTCTGATGAGAAATGCAATGTCTCGAACAATAATCATACGAAGCACAGACTCTCAACTTTAAGTCATCTAGGAATAGCTCAAACTCTGAAAATTCATGTACTTTGTAACAATCAGGTTCTACCAGGTAGAGGGCACATAACCACAAAGAAAATTTCCCGTGCATTTCGTAAAAAGTCAAACCATTCTAGAATGAAAAAGTAATATATATAAGTTAACCAAGGTGGTTCTTCACTACTTTTGTTTCTACCATCACTGCTTCATAGGTGAGAAAGCCATATGAGTAGAGAATTTCGGTCCTATATGTTCTAAGCCTCTACCTTTGTAGCTAAATTGAATTGGATGATATGAGATCATAGTCATGCGATTGATGGAGAAAAGAAGTGTGTAGCTAAGTAACTACCTCTTCTGTATGCCAATCACCAGTCTGTTCGTTTTTTTCGCCGCTCCTAGGAGACCAAATAAATCCTTCAATCATGCCTGAGAATTTGTCAATTTTATCTCCTAATATGGCTAATTCTCTCCATCCTCTTTGTCCGCGCATCATAACATCCATTCTGCAACAAGATGGACTGACTTGTTAGAAACATAAAAGTTCAAGCTTCACGAAGATGAAAGATCAACGAGGCTCTACTCATAGATTCTACTCAACACAAATTTAAAATATGCAAAAAGAGAAACTGTAAACAGAAACCTTAGAAAGGTTTCCCGAATGGCAGTACTCAAGTCTCCAGCTGCATAGGCTTCATGCTTCAACATCTGCTGGTGAAGAAACTTAGAACAGAACTTAGCAACTACAGAACCTGCATTTGTTGAACTTATAAACATGAGATCTACTCAAATCATAACATTACAACGTGTACTTTCTATTTATAAAATACATTTATCCTAACGCCAATTACATTCCATAAACGAATGATCTATTCTACCTATCTAATTAATTCATTTTATGCAATTTTCCTTTGATTAATATTAGCTGAAGTACAATTAACAGAATCAAGCGGATGATAATCAGGAGCAGTTATTGTTTCAGTTTCTTTAAATAAAACTAGAACAGCTTCCAGCATAAGATCTGATGTACAGCAACCACTAGTAAGGAATAAGGATATTGAAGCATCACAAAGAACAAGACAAGATGTCGAAACAAAAACTATGTGAAACGAGATCTAACCTCCATGACCATCATAAACACCAAAGAAAGAGGTAGAATCATCCAAATCTGGATAAGCTGCATGCTGTAGACATATCATACATCAGTCAGCTTCTAAATAGGCAAGAGAATAACATTTAAAGAATCATTTAGTCCTCGGAAATGTGTATCTTTTGTATGGTCTAGATAAATTGCTTGAAGGAAACAATAAGAAAGTTATAGATCATATAACTCCAGAAATCTTGGCTGTATATGTTCTTTTCTATGATAAAGAGAAGTGTAACACAACATAGACATTAGGCAATACGCACAGCATCTTCCATTGTTGTACGCCACCCTTGCATGGAGGAACACCCATAACGAAGCCTACTGTTCTCACCATCCTCCGAGACCTTATCCGTCTTCGGGGCACTGAGATATATACCCATTTTCCGCTGCAAAAAGATCAAAGGAAAATAATTCAATCATGGCTGGCAGAAAAATGATAACCCGGAACTACATTTGTTTTGATTTTCATGAAATGAGACACATTCATAAGCTGTATAAGCTCAAAAGGGGATAATCCAATTCCATCATATATTCCTGAAATGAAAGTTACGGATTTTCAGACGTGTTTTGGTATAATCCAACCATAAATGTGGTTAGAACAATACCGAAAACGTTGGAAGTAAAGTTCAAATACATATCATCAATTATTTCTTGATTTACTCCCTTCAGAACTACTATCACAAAATCACTCCAACTCAACTAATTCAGACATACTAGAAATGATATTTTCTACCCACCCGGTAAAATCACTTCTGACACAACTCTTAGAGAGGGACCAATAGAACCACAAGCTAAAACTTCAAAGTGTATTGCAAGAAACCTTCTGAACCCAGCATCTTTCCTGTGATCTAAAATCTGATAATCCAGTATGAAAATTTTCAATAAACTACGATCCAGAATAATGAATTCTATCCAAAACCAAAGCATTTTTTAACCGATAAACCAAAACAACAACACATCTAATTCTAATCCGTTGGCATCAACATACGTACTGCAAACAATAATCATCCACCATTATGAAGATTAAGCGGAATGGAGAGAGTGAGGACTTACTTAGATTAATGGCAACAGAAACTCACTCACTTGCAGACAGATACGAGGAGAGGCCAGAGAGCTCTTCTGCGTCTCAGATAATGGCGATCGTGCGTGCTCAATGCTTTTTGATGCTTTTGTTTCGTTTAATGTTTAATTTTTTCTCTCCTGCAACTAATTCGTCTTCTTCTCCATGAATATTTTTTTTTTGGAAAAGCTTTTCTAATTTATAATATGAAGCCCAACACATTCAACATGAAAAAGCCTATATTATGATCTATCTGGGCCTTTTGAGAAACAATATCACTGACAAGACATTCCCCCACATGAGGAAATAATATATTTTATTTTTCGGCCTAACTACCCACCACATGAGAATATTGAAGATTTTGAATTTGGATCAAGATTTGGAAAAAAAATAAAAATTTAAAAAATTCTAAATGCCTCCCTATCTTCGTATCTCAAATTGTACTTAATTGTTGTGATCTTGACACTATTATTAATTATCTAAAAAATAATTTTAAAAACTTATTAAAATTAGTAAATTCTAAAAAAAAATTAATTTAAAAACACGTGTCAAAATCAAATAAGAAAAGAAAATTGGAACAAATAATCAGCATCCTTTAAATTTCTGTGCATATCCGCGAAAAAGATATAATAATAATCTATAAGAAAAGCGGATAAATGTTTTTATTGATGACTATGATGATAATTGCGATACAGTATTAAATGCTGTAAATCTCTTTTTTTGGATAACGAATGCGACCTCCAAACAATTGATGTCCAATGGTTCTAGTTCTATCTATATTTATATATATACACACGAGAGTAAATTAAAAATTCAGTATTGCATTTCTTAAAAAAAATCATGTTCGATTTTATAGTCAATTTCTACCTTTTACGAATTGATTCTATAAGAGTATGCGTCGTTATTCAAAGTGTCAAATTCACCCAATACAAATAATTAATAATTATTCCATAGGCTCACAAATATTACACTCTATATTAAAAAAAACGTATAAAGTAGCAATAGATATATAAGACTTTTATCATCGGCCAAAAATAAAATATAAGACTTATCACTACATTAATGATTTTATAAGGAACGTAACATTTCACAAATTTATCACCTGTCGGTGTCGATTTTTTTTAGCAAATAATAATAAATAAATAAAATCAAACGGATTTCCAAGTCCTATTTATTTAACTACTTCTATCTCACCCGACAACCGTCACCACCCACCGCCGGAGAGAACAAAGCACAACGTAGATGATCATCGCCGTGAAAGAGTCGACGTTGGTGCCTCCGGCAGGGGAAACTCCGTCCAACACCCTGTGGAACGCCAATGTGGACCTTGTCGTCCCAAGCATGCACACCCCAAGCGTCTACTTCTACCGCCCCACCGGAGCACCGGACTTCTTCGACCCGGCCGTGCTCCGGGAGGCGTTAGGCCGCGCTCTCGTCCCCTTCTACCCCATGGCTGGCCGCCTGAGGTTGGACGACGATGGCCGGATCGAAATCAACTGCAACGGCGAGGGCGTGCTCTTCGTGGTGGCCGAGACCGCTGCCGAGATCGATGATTTCGGTGACTTCGCACCTACGCTTGAGCTCCGGCAGCTCATTCCGGCGGTGGATTACTCCGCCGGAATCACGTCGTACCCGCTTCTGGTGTTGCAGGTAAGTAACATTATGTTTTTTGGGTACGGCGTGTGAAAATTAAGACTAAGGTGCTAAAGTTGTGGAAAGTGACGAGTTCTGTTGCATGGCTTTATTACTCAAGTCTCAACGTGCATGGCTAGTTGTATATTTTTATTATGGCTAACTAATTAATGTTGGATTTAATGAATCTCTTAATAATAAGACATGCGGCTTAATCAATTGTTTTATAAGTTTAAGTTTATAGGTGAAATTATCGACACACTCTTATACTTTAATAACCTCCTGGCCACATCAGTTTTGACCAACTTTGGGTCAAATTATAAATATTAGCTTGGCCATGCACCTCGACATTGACTATTTTTGGGTCAAATATAATGAGATTTACCATTTTAATAGGAGGTTAATTTGTCTTTAAAATGGCGTCACCAGGACTAGAACTTGTGCGCCATGATACCTTAAATATTATTTTAAAAGCACTTACTCTCATATGGTTTTGTCAGAAGTTTCAGGCTCTTAACATTTTTGTGAACGCTATATTGCGGAGATCTGTTTTTTTTTTTTTTTTTTTTTAAAGTCTCACTTAACCCGCATACCATGTCTACTAGTAGAACTGGACTTAAAAAGACGACCTCTTAACTATACTAGGTTGCTGGTAACGCTACGTTGTCAAAACTAGTGCATATGCTCATTGTTCATTAAGTTTGCTTAATGGAAAAACCCAAAACCATAAGTAGAAGAAACCGAAACATTACGTTGCAGATGGATCTAGAATTATAACTACTGAACAAATTATTTTCTTGAAAGAAAAACTGGTAAAAAAAATAGTCACTTTATGAGTATGTTTTAGTCTAATTAATGGGGCAATTATTTCAAATCTCGTCAATGTGGGACAAACGCCACAAATAGTGTACACTACTTATTGTGTAGATTACTTGTCGTGAATGATAATGTAGGTTACATACTTCGAATGTGGAGGTGTCTCGCTCGGCGTGGGGATGCAACACCACGTTGCAGACGGACTCTCCGGTCTTCATTTTGTGAACTCATGGTCCGACATGGCTCGTGGCCTCGACCTCAAGGTTAAACCGTTCATAAACCGGACCCTGTTGCGGGCCCGGGATCCACCTCAGCCTCGGTTCCCCCATATCGAGTACCAACCGCCACCTTTCCTAAAAGACCCGCCCGCTAACCCTAACGGGTCGGAACCCACAACGGTGTCAATTTTCAAGATGAGCCGTGACCAGGTGACGGCCCTGAAAAGAAAGTCAAATGAGAAGGGCAACACGGTCATTTACAGCTCGTACGAGATGCTCGCGGGCCACATCTGGAGGTGCGCGTGTGTGGCCCGCGGGCTCCGTAAGGACCAAGACACTAAAATTTACATTGCAACGGATGGACGGTCCAGATTGCGCCCTGAGCTACTTGAGGGGTATTTTGGGAATGTGATTTTTACGACGACTCCGATGGCTGTGGCGGGTGATCTGGAGTCAAAACCGACCTGGTATGCAGCTAACAGGTATTAAAGAATAAATATATTTTAATCAGCACATATATATTCTACTAATATAACTTAATCAGTATATAATAAAATATATTTTCTTAATATATTTATTCCCTAATAACAGAATCAGGGAGGCTTTGAAACTGATGGACAACGACTACCTGAGATCGGCGCTGGATTACCTGGAGCTCCAGCCGGACTTAGCGGTCCTGGTGCGTGGAGCTCACACGTTTCGGTGCCCGAACCTTGGAATCACTAGCTGGGTCAGGCTACCGATCTATGACGCGGACTTTGGGTGGGGCCGCCCCATATTCATGGGTCCCGGCGGAATCGCATACGAGGGCCTAGCGTTCATGCTTCCGAGCCCCGACGATGACGGGAGTCTTTCGGTGGCCATCGCGTTGCAAACCAAACATATGAAGGTTTTTCAACAGATGTTATACGACATCTAGAACATCATAATACTATGATAAAAGAATTGGAACTTTTTATTTTATTTTTGCCAAAATAAAATGTGGAACTTAACTCTTATAGTGAAAAAAGTGAAAAATAAAACTCATTTCTGAAAATGTCTATTTAATTCTTTCACTTTTCCACTATAGTTAATTAGCTATACATTTTCTTGGCCAAAAAAAGTAGCTCTACATTTCATATATTTTAGAGTTTTTATCGCGCGTTGTTGTGTATTTTGCATGTGTGAGGAATTTGCATGATTGGATCCGAATGGTTTGTTTCAATTTTCTATAATGTAATTTAATTTAATTTATTATAATATTACTTATAGGCTGGTTGTCTTTTTATAATTCATTTTATGCAGAATATGGTAAATCATTATTTTCATGATATATAGTATGTATTTATATTAATTCTAACTGTAAAAGAATAAGGGAAGTACTCAAATATACATAAACTATTACGGCAATTAAATTTTGACACATTAATATTTTTAATAAATTAGTTATTCATATTATAGTGTAAATAAGTTATAATTGCCAAAAGCCTAAAACTACTCATTTGAATTCCAAAACAAAGACTATTAGCTCGGAATCCCTACAATCATACGAAAGCAGTTGTGCTTTTAGGGCTGGGACCCACTAGAGAAGAGAGACAGACACAACAGCTCAATTTTCGGAGGGACCTGGGAGCAAATAATAAGTTTTTGTTACTTTCGGATTGATTTATCGATAGACATTTAATCCGGTAAAAATATCCGATACAATCCGAAAAACAAACGGCGTTAGCTTTTTGTTGAACAGAAGTTAGCAGCGTTAGGTCAAGAAGTTGTGGATTAGACAAACTGCTTGTCTCGTCCGTGTAACTACCGCGTCTAAGCAGCGAATGGGGATTTGAAGACTGCTCGTCCATGGAACTTGGGTCCAAGGAATTCCAGCAGCGATGGTGGCTCCAGTCGTGGCTACATCAGCGACGGTGGCTCCAGTCGTGGCTCCAGCAGCGACAATGATTTCCAACGTATAAAGGAAGCGATAGGTAATTTGGTAAGCATTTGATCGATTGGCTACGTGAGTATACTCTATTGGTCCTCGTGATTGATACAGAGTAGTTCACTTATCATCTGGGTTTCTAAGGAATTAAAGCTGCATTGAAATTTTTACTGCTTGTTGCACTTTTTCCTAATGCAATATCGCCCTTTGCATCATTTTTGTATGTGCTACGTCAGTAATGGTAGGTAGAGGAGCTCTATGTAATGCTTCTACTTTCTCTCCCGAAGGGAATCTCTCCTGGGAAGAGGTAAAGCGAGGGTACCTTCGAAAGGTATATCCTCCAAATGTATTTATGTTATTTATTTACGCATAAAGTGAAGTGGGTTGGAGCTAATAAAATAATTGAACTATTTTCGTCTTGTTCATTATGTTGCAGTGTATAGCGTGGGATGATGATATGAAAAGTAAAAAGCAGACTATCAAGGAGATGGTGATGCACTATTCTTGCCTTGAATTCCCAGAAGGAAAGGCCATTAACAAGTCGGACACCTTGGCCGACCTAGCGTAAGTCTTCTCCTTTTCTCTTCTAAGTTCAATTTATTATATTTTTGCTTCCTCTTAATTAAAAGATATGATGAATCAGTTGTATATATATTTTCCGACTCCATTACGCTATGAATTGAATCCGATATGTACTGATTTTCTATGGAGTTATGTTTTGAGATGAGTTGCAGATGCAGCTTATATAATATTGATGTTGTATCTCATCTTTCAGGAGACTATATGAGGAATAGGAGTATTACAAAATCAATCATAAATCGAGGTCGAACATTGACTAACAACATTGATTTGAATATGACTGACAACAGGTGAGCTAGTGATTAAGTATTTTTTTTATTTGATCAGGGGATTAAGAGTGAAATGCAAACCAAAGGTCATTCCCTTTCCTAGTTGAGTTGTACTTATATCTGCACAATATAGAGATATATTAATTCTTTAATATCCCAGAACGATGACATGTTGTAGCTATCAATATTCAAATGGACCCTCTAAACTTCCTTCTTAGTCATGTTATGTTCCTTTGTAATTCACTAGTACATAAAATCTTTTATTTGTATGGAGCGAAGGATCATTCGTCTCATGCTTATAGTTTAAGCTGCATAGCTCTAGCTCAAGCTGGTGATGCGAAGTGAAGTACCACAATAGAAGAGTTCTTTTTTTGGCCGAACCATGGGGGAAGAGTTAAATATGAAAAAAAAAAAAAAAAAAAAAACTCCATATGCTTCTTTTATATTGAAACAGTTAGAAGCTGCTGCTTTTGGTTAGACTTAGATCTTTCTTTGGTCCACCATCAGTTTCTTCTTGGAGAAATTTAGTCTACATCTTATATTATTAAGCTTTCATTTTCTATGACTCGGTACATAACAGGTTGGGTGTTATCTATTCAAAGCATCTAATGTTATTGACTTAGTCAAATATTCTTGCATTTCTTTCCCAGATTTGTTAAGTCAACTATTTCTTCCTCTTTTAACTTTGGGCATTTAATCGGTTTCATTCTGTCCAGCTTACTATCGTGGATCTATGGGAATCTTGCTGGTGTATGATGTTACCGACGAGTCTTCATTTAACAGTAATAAAACTCTCTTCTCTTCTCCTCAATTTTGGATGCCTTTTGTGTTTGAGGAATGAGGATCCTTGACAACAAATTGTCATCCTTGAAATTGGTCTCTTATAATATTCTCAATATATTTGCATAAGTGATACTAAGAGATGTGGTGTGTTGCATTGTATAGACATCGGGAACTGGATTTGGAACATTGAACAGATAATGTCAACGAGATTTTGGTAGGCGCTGCCTAGGGAAATGAAAATGAAAATGCAAATGATATCATTCCATTATTAACTTTAGGCATTGAATCTGATGATATCAGTTGCATCTTTTCTAGTCGCCTGCACCTAGTTGCACCTTATTATATTGTGTATATTTGAACTATTTAAACACGAGATTATAATCCAGGGAAACAAAAAAAATATGTGGTTAGTTACATGTACATGCACACAAATATACTTAATGTCTTTTTGTTTATTACGAATGAGAATTGAAGTACCAATGAATGTTGATTTTACCTTGTCGAGTCGGTCGTGAATAAAAGTGTAGTCGGCGGTCCCATCTTCATTCCGAATCGCGACTGACAGTATTACACTATAATGATCTATATAAGTGGACTAAGAGTAATAATTTATTTGATGGTACACTCTAAGAACCAACATATATGATTTTTTTTTAGCAAGACCAACATATATAGGTTAAGACCTGACAATATCTTTGTATGTAGCAATTGATAGATGATACGTGGCTATCTTTACAAATCATATGGTTTTTATGTCAACGAACCGAGATACGCGCCACCATATGGCGTTGCTCAAACTCTACCGTATATTCTACTTCTATTTTTGTATGAATTACTGTATAATATTATTTTTTGTGTCTTATTTATTTAGTGAAAAACATGATTTTTTAGTAATGTTTTTTTATTTTATTTTAAATTGACTATATCTACAATAAAATGGAAGATGAGCATGCAATGAATTAATTTATAATAACTTGTTTACTACAAAAATTGATAATAATTTTATGGTTATATTTATTAAAATAATGGATGGATGGATCATGATTTTTTTTTGTTAATGATGGATCATGAATTTTTTTTTGTTAATGATGGATGATGATTCAGACATGGAATGATGGAATTATTGAGAGGAAGGCGAAGGATAATTTGGGAAAATGTATAGGAAGAAAACAAGTTTTTCCAAAAATAAATGTTGACGTGGAATTGGTGTCGCTCTCTACTGGAAAACGTTGTTTTTTAGTCTTTAGCAGTAAGAATTCGCCTAGCATACTTACACTTCTACAAGGCCATAAAAGACGCTAATAAATTGGAAAAATGAAAACAAACCGGTTCGGCATCCGTTTTGAGTTTGTATCAACCCGCCCCAGTAAATTAAATTCTTGTAATTTGCAAAAGCAGCCCTGCTTTTAAATGATCCTAGCAAGTCCCCTATTAGCTAGGAATTCTTTCTGGTATTGCTTGTCGAGCATAACTATTAGTTAGGTCTTTTTTTTGAATGAGTCTTACTTCCTTGGGATTTTGATCGTTCTGCATAATCAAATATGATCCACCTCATGAGATCTCAACTGTTTTTAAGATGATATGTTTATTTACTTTAGTTATTATCACTTACTTTGTTGCTTTGTGTTTACCTTTTATCCTAGCAACTACACTGTTTGTACGTATACTTTGAATAATCCAAATATTCCGTCGTAACTATTTTTTATTTACTTTCATATGAAGTCGTTGTATTTTTTAATAATATCGGCTTAATTATAATAAAAAAATAATATGAACTATATAACAAACACCATAATCAATTCAAAACCATTCGCATTCTTAAACCTACACAATTATATATCACGAAATCAACCAATCATATTTCATAACTAAAAATAAATTATATAATGTACACTTCGAAAGTTGAAAAACTCAAAAGACTAACAAAAATAAATAAACCAACTAATTGTTAATAATAATACATGTGTCTTAACCAACTGTACCATAAATCCGAACTTATGAGTGAAGATATCAGCAACACTCTTATACTATATAAATATCCTCCCGACCAATTCGACCTTTTGACCTCAATCGGGTCGAGTTTGAAGTCCGACCACTTCGGCATCGACCACATTCGGGTCTTAAACATAATAAGCCAACTCGGCCGACCTCAATGGATATTAACAACATAATGGGATTCAAACTATGTTTAATAAGAGGTAACATTCATTTAAAACTGCGTCAGCAAGAATCGAACATATGCGCTTTGATACCATGTTAATAATAAAACGTACGCATTAAACTGTCTCATAAGTCTGAACTTATGACTAGAGGTCAGAGGTTCAATCTCCGCTAGTCACTACGGAAAAATTGTTCATGGTCAGCACGTTACCCCTTACGGGCTGACCCGGTGTGAATGATAATTAGTCTAGGTGTGGAGCAAGCATGCTACGGGTGCTGCCCTCCCAATGAAGGCCCCCTAAAACCACCGCACGAAAAACCCAAAAAAAAAAAAAATCGAACTTATGAATGAATACATTTAATAGAATCTTATACTATATCAACACTAAGTGCAAACAATATAACCATTGAGGCTGATTTTGTTTTGGACAGTGATATTTGTAAGAATATATTACGCGATACAAGTTGATATATGAAAGACTATATTATCTCCGTTAAGTAGTCCACATGTCACATATATTTATTAGAGTATCTGGTGTAGTATTCTAATTTTGTGGACTAAAAGTTTAAGTTTTGTGGATGGAAGGACTTATAAAGTTATTATTATTTACTTAGCGGTCATTGACTTCGCCTATATAAAGGGTCAGTGTCATTCATCCAGACGTCTCATACAGTTATGCAGAAGCTGGAAGACCGCTAGACTAACAATTCTCTCTGCAAATTCTCTATAATTGTTCGTTCATATTCATTCGATCATAACCGGAGTTACGATCCTTGTTCCGCTGGATATTGATCTGATATTAATTTTATTACAATATTAGTCCTAACTTTTCGGTCTTAAGATCGTTGGTACAGATAAGAACTAAACAAGGAAAAGAAAAATCTGCAAATACGGCGAAGCCCCACGAAGTGTAGAAAGCTCATTATTGTTGTCGGGTCCATACATTTATGATCCACCTTATCTACACTTACAGGAATTTCATTAATTTTACTATTATTAATGAACGAATGTCCTTCACTCTTATTTCAAAAAATGAATGTCCTTCACTTAGTCCAACCTAATATTAATTGGATTGGACCCCATGGTGTCAAGATCTCAGTGGTCCAACAAGTGAAGTGACAGAAGAAATAAATACAATTCGGCGGCATTGGAGAATATAATTTAAACTTCATTTGGGAGTACGTCTGTAATTAAAAAAAAAGGAATATATTAGGAATATATAATGTCTATACTTTTTTATTATTATAATATTTTCTACTATTAAATACCCTAATTAAAAATTTATATTTTTTTACGGTACTATGTGAGTATTATTGTCTCACACGCATGGCAATGATGATTTTTAAATACACCAGATTATTCCAATCATTTATATAATTTTAATTATTAAAAATACATTTGTTTGATTTTATTTACTAAATTGTTATCTACTCTTAAATATCGTAATTAAAAATTTATAATTTTCTTACGCTATTTTAATATTTGAACTATTTTTTTTTATTATATAAATGTAGAGATGGAGATTAATAGCATATAATATTTCAAACTTCGATACACTAGTTAAATATTCAAAATTTTGGAGGGACCAATTGAAAATGGATTATAAATTTTGCTCGAGGAGAATATTGAATTATAAATTACATGAATATTCATGTTAGGGTTTCAAAACTCCTTTAATTAATTGGCCAGGTGTTGCCATATATAACCCTAGCTAGCTAGGTCGAGATTAAAAGTACGTAACCTAGCTAGCTAGCTAATTTAATCCATTATTATTATCTGGTGAATAATAATCCTTAACCTCATTCATGTCGATGCGTCTTCTTCTTCATCATCCTTTTTTTCATGGTTGTCGATAAAATTTGGAAAATAATAATGATTTTCTCAATATTTCAGGTGCCAAATGAATCACGGATGAGCCTACGCCCCACAGTGACGTGGTGAGATCATAACCTTATACACTGACAGGAAAAGCTTGTAATGTACAGTGAAGTGGTGTAACATTTCTCTCTTTATCCAATAAATAAATTAGGGGTTAAATTCCTGCAGAGATCTAATAAATTTTAAAAAATAATAATAATAATAAACAACACTTTGTTTTTATTAACTGATTTAATACGAAATGTGGACAAAATATTTTACGGATGATATCCTCCTGCCGCATAAGAGTAAAGACCAGATAATGGGAAACAAAAATAATCTATATAGGCTAGTTGCTACGTACATGGGTTTGGTAATTTGTGGACACTATTTATTTAGCTAAGTAATGGTATAAGTTAGGTTACGATCGAGATAATCTAAAGTTGGAATTAATAAATTCGGAATTTTAAAAAAGTCGACGACCATTTAAAATCATAACAGAAAGATAAAATGTCTATTTACTTTCAGAAAGTTAATCGAACTCACATTCAATAGGGGAGAATATCACTTATAAAAAGACATTCCTCCTTAGAAAAGTGAAGGGCAACAACGACTTAAATCTTAGGAAAAAAAAAAAACAAACCTACCTCCTTAAGAAGTACTAAGGTGGCAACATGCTTGTCATCTACTTAAAGAGAACCCTTCATTCTAAGAAAAGATGAGGTGGCAACCTACGTGTCACCTACTTAGGAAACATCTTCTCCTAAGGAAAGATGTGATGTCAACTTGCTAACTTGTCACCTGCTGATCCATCACCGTCTCCCTTAGCCAATCACAAATGACGGTTGCTGCCACTAGGGAGGGCCAATAAGAGTAAAGTCACTGCCACCAAAAGTCGGTACAGACTAAACCTATAAATACTCAAATATTTTCATACACAATTTTTATTATTTTCATAAAAAATTAATGACTTAAAGTTTCAGAGTGGAATCTGGGGAAAATCTCTACCTCTTTTCAGATTTATACCATAAAGTCTTATAAATGAAATTAAGTACCACACGAGGACGAGATAGACACCTAAAAGAGCTACAATGCGACTTTCTGAAATTTATTTTCAGAAATTAAAAGTCTGACTGTTAGCTGGAAATTAATAATAATAGCTAACCATTTCAGCTCTAGATTTTTTTGGCCAATGTTCAATAAATTTTTTTTTCCCAATACGCACTTTTATTGCATACATATGGGTGGGTACTATACGATAATTTTGATATCGTAAAGTACAATTTTTTTTTTCTGCTTATCTAGGTCGTCGTCTTTTATATATGTTAATTTTGATTAACGTGTTTTAATATGCAGGATCCTGATCAGTATTATTGTAAAGTGTAAACTCATATTAAATTTCTATTATATCGTTATATTGTAAACCATATGCCGGTTCATGCTATTACATGTATACTTATTGAAAGAAATGCCGTCATGAAACTAATTCCAATTAGATGCGATGACTTAAATATTTGACTGAGATAACGATAAACGAAACATTGACTAATAAATTGTTCACGAGACCTATAAGAGAAGATCTCTTGCAACTCTATCCATGGGATGGTATGGTGGTAATTTTTTACAGGATACAATAAAAAACTGTCTTCGTGTTAGCGTATGATAAAACGATACTATTTTAGTACGAACATTAATTATATAATATAATTTATGCATCGTGTTCGTATTTATGTATCACAATAAGACACACACGATAACACAATAAAGTTATATTAGTAAGTTAGATTATTAAGTATTTTTTGAATCAGTATTGTTTAATAGTTTTTTAAACTACCATCAATGGTATAATTTTTAGAATCTATCAACTATATATATATTAATTAAGAATTTGTGAAACTTAACATAATAATTCATAGTTTTTAATATACGAAGTTTATTTATTTTGATATTTAGTTAAAAGTTTCATATCAAGATGTATAATTTAATAGCTTAATACGGTACAAAAAATTACATGTCGTATTCGTGTTTGCATGACATAACGGAAATAAATTTATCACGCGAGTTTATATTCACTAGATTTAATATGATAAAATTACTGACATCAAATAGCACGTAGGAAACGCATGAAATGCCAACTCTACATGTGGTTTCCATTTGGGTTAAGAACACAATAGGGGCCTGAATGTTTGCCCATGTTGCCAAAAGGGGCGGAGCCACAGAGCTCCAGATCGGAGCCACAGGGCTCCAGATCGGAGCTCTGTGGCTCCCGATCGGAGCCACAGCTCCCGGGAGCCACAGAGCTCCGATCAGGAGCCCTGTGGCCCCGATCGGAGCCACAGAGCTCCGATCGGAGCCTTTGTGGCTCCGATCAGGAGCCCTGTGGCTCCGATCGTGAGCCACAGAGCTCCGATCAGGAGCAACAGAGCTCCGATCAGGAGCCCTGTGGCCCCGATCGGAGCCACAGAGCTCCGATCGGAGCCTTTGTGGCTCCGACCGGAGCTCCAAAGCTCCGATCGGAGCCTTTGTGGCTCCGACCAGAGCTCCAAAGCTCCGATCAGAGCTTTTTTGCTCCGATCGGAGCTTTTTTAGCTCCGATCGGAGCTTCGGAGCTCCAATCGGAGCTTTTTTGGCTCCGATCGGAGGCTGGTGGCGGTCGCCGGAGGCCGGTGGTGGTCGCCGGAGCCGGGTGGTGGTCGCCGGGCGGTGGCCGGAGCGTGGTGGCCTTAAGGGCATAATTAGTGTGTAGGGGTATTTTAGACATTTCACATTTTATTAATTAAATTGATAAATTGTATAATAATTACAAAAGGCTATTTTTGTCTTTTCACGTGATTCTGTTAGATTTAACAGAAAATTTGGACGGGGACTTGAAAAAACACAAAACTCAAAATTCAGGCCCTTAATAATACGTTTTTTCAATTCAGACCCCTTTTGGCAATTTATGAAATGGGATGGGATGGGACATTTCAATATTGTCATTAATAATGAGGATCCCGATGTGGGTTTATTGTTTTCTTGGTAAGAAATGTTATTTAATTAACTTTAAAAAACAGAAAAACTAACTATAAGTATAACAGATACAACAACAACAAAAAAGAGAACAAACAAGATAACTATTGGGGAAGTGCAAGAATGTCTGGATCATCCCAAATCCCTATATAGATAAGAAAATTTATGATCTGTGCATTTATTGTAATTTTCCCATTCTTGCAAATTGCAATATCTTTTTTTGCCATGCCATTCTGGATAGTGGCTATAAATGTCGGTCCAAGCTCCAGCTACCCGTTTTAATTATAGTTACGTGCCATCAGAAAAACAAAATATAGTGAGTGTGGGTTAACCAAATACACATATTCATGCGTATTATGTCATTTGTCAAACTAAATAACGTAATGTAATGTAGATGTAATGTGAGATGTTTCTTGATGGGTTCCGATGTAATCGTTAGCCCCGTTAACAGTCATTAGACGGCGAGTAAGTCCAGTGGGTCTCGTGAAAGGCCGGGAAGGCCCAAAAGCCCAGTATGAAGGGTTCCGACCCTAGCGGTCCCGATATATGAGCTGAATGCTCCCGACAAGAAGCCTCTGAGTAGGCCCCGATATGCCTTAGTAAAGGCCCCGATAATAAAGCCCCGCGGAGGCTGGACCTGTTTCGTGAGACAAAGGGTCCTGGGTGGTGACCTAGAATGAGATAACTCTGGAGTCCCCGATATGAATTGGGACTTGTGATCAGAGGATAAGACCGAGAAACCCGCCTACTAGATAGAGTAGTGGGGAGACAGTTGAGATATGGATAACCTTCCCCGAGATACGCAGGGCGTGCCCGAGATACGCGGAGTATGGGCGAGATACGCGGAGCGTGGGGCGAGATATATGGAATCCCGAACGAGATATACGGAATCGTGGGTAAAACTGCCAGGCGCAGTCTCAGGTAACTGAGTAACTTCCCCTCCTATATAAAGGAGGAAGTTACCTCAGAAAACACATTCTCTAATACGAACTTAGATTACTGCTTACCACCCCATTGATCACATACTCATTTAGGCATCGGAGAGGGATTCTGGGTCACCACCCAGGTCATCCCCTTTTGCAGGATTACGCGGAGCCCAGGAGTTCAAGCTTTCCGTCAAGAACGTAACGGAGCTTCGCCCGTGATCCAACATTGGCGTCGTCTGTGGGAATCTGAACGAAAAGCCAAAATAGTTTCTACCAGATCAATGGTCGGTGGTGGCAAGAAGAAGCAAGTTCAGGCCGGCAATTCTCGCCCCGCTGGAACTGTGAATTCCCCGTTGCTGGAACATGTTGCCGAACAAGGTGAGCACCCTGCTGCTTCTCAGACAGGGGGGCATGGCGATGATGAGGTCTCAATCCGAGACACGGCGGTGAACAGGCAAGAAATCGCGCGAAGGGAGGTGGATGCTCCCCCAAACCCGGTGGGGCACAGAGAGGAAATCCCGCGAAGGGAAGTAGGCTCTTCCTCAAACTCGGAGTTGGCCAAGGCAGTAGCAGATGCTATGTCTATGTTCATGGCGGCCATGGAGGCTCTGTTGGACAAAAGAGAGGCTGCCAAGAGGGCAGAGGAGTTGCCCCCGCGAGAAGAGCTACCTCCACCCCCTCCGAGGGTGGTTCCAGAAGAACAGGAGGTTCAGGAGGTTCGGCCCAGGAATAGGGGTAAGGAACCCGCGCACTCGGAGAAGTTCGTGGTGGATGGTCCCGGACCAGTGCAACATAGGACCATTCCCCTGAATGGCCCCATTACCCCCGATCAGGTGGTGAAAATTGTCAACATCTGCATGGGTGACCAGAAGCAAATGACATCGGAGCTAAGGGACCGATCCACTCACCCTTTCGTTCCACGACTGCTAGATACCGTCGCCCCGCCAGGGCTAGGCATCCCGACCATCAAGGAGTACGATGGTGAAGGGGACCCGGTTCGCCATGTTCAGAGACATGTCCAGGCCTGTATGGGTAGGACTTCGAATGATGACCTCATATGTTCATTGTTCCCGATCACCCTGGGAGAAAGGGCCATGACATGGTTTTTCAGCCTACCGTCAGGAAGTATTACGTGCTGGGCCGATATGCACGATCGCTTCATCAAGCAATATCAAGGTCGGAGGCGTCTCCTGAAGAGTGTAAGGTCCCTGACCCAGGTGGTGCAGAGATCCGACGAATCGTTGGCATATTACTACTAACGATTCACTGCCAGTGCCGCGGAGATCGATGAGGAGATATCGGAAGGAGAGACCATCCGAACTTTCCTTCGAAACCTGACTGCTCCGTATGGTTCCGACCTGATGCACAGTGTAGCCGCGAAGGCTGTGTGGAGTATGGAGGCCCTGCAAGCGAGGGTGAAACAGCAAATCGACGTCCAGGAGTCGAAGATTGCTGCCGGAGAGCTTGATCCTCCGAAGTCGGGAAGAGGAAATCCATCGTCCAAGCTGTCGGATGATCGCAAAAGGAGCGACAAATCGGAGGGAAGTAGGAACCGTGGTCGCCCCGAGAGAAGGGAGGATAGGCGTCCTCCGAAGAAGGATAACCGCGAGGGTCGTAGTATTCCCATCAACAGCTCGATGACCTCCGTACTGGCTGTGATGGATCGGCAGGGTCTCGCCCGATACCCCCCGAGGAAAGAAGGTGAGTTCTTGGGAGGCCGCTCCGATCGTTACTGTCGGTACCATCGAGCCAATGGTCACGATACGGATAACTGTCGGGAGTTGAAGAAGGAGATAGAGAAGTTGATCCAGAAGGGGAAGCTGAAGGAGTTCGTCGGAAGGGGACGGTGCCGATCCCGCTCCAAAAGTCGGTCACGGTCCCGTTCCAAGTCCCGTGATCGATCCCCAAAGAAGAAGAAGGTTGAGCCGGAAGCCTCCGGTTCTGGTGCCCGTAAGGAGAGGCGGGGGACCATTAACGTCATTCATGGAGGAATGGCAGCGGGAGGTGATACCTCCGCATCTCGGGAGAATTACGCTTCCCGCATCTCTGCTGTTGTGGTGTTAGGAAAGAGGTCCTGGTCGTGGACTATAAATGAGGAAATGGTGATTTCTTTCTCAGCGGAGGATTTGGTAGGCGTGGAGAGCCCTCACGACGACGCCTTGGTCGTGACCCTGGACGTAGACGGATTCGAGATGAAGCGGATCCTGATAGACGGAGGGAGCTCCTCCGACATTCTTTTCATGGACGCGCTGGAAGCCATGTGAAAGACGAAGAAGGACCTGACGCAGGTGAACTTCCCGATGGTGGGATTCTCTGGATCAACTTCCTATCCATTGGGAATGATTACCTTACCGGTGGAGTTTGGTAGTGGCTGGAAGATGGAACGGCGGAACGTGGATTTCGTCGTGGTAGAATCGGCGGGAACGTATAACGCTATTATCGGGAGGACCACCATCAACCCTCTCATGGCAGTTGCTTCAACCGTCCACCAGAAGATGAAGTTCCCGACTGACAATGGTGTCGGAGAGGTCAAGGGTGACCAGGTGGCGTCACGAAAGTGCTATGTTAATGCCACTCGAAGGAGAAGAAGGGAAGCCATGGCTGTCCTGCAGACCGATGCCGATCCTCGAGAGGAGTTTGGGCGTCCCGTCCCCATGGAGGATCTGAAGGAGGTTGAGATTGATGGACCTCGAAGGAAGGTGAAGATCGGGTCTGCTTTGTCGGAGGAAAGAGCCCGAGAGTTGATCGAGCTCTTGAAGGAGTTCAAGGAGCTGTTTGCCTGGTCCCCGAGCGATATGCCAGGAATTAGCCCCGACGTGATAGTGCACGAGCTGAAGATTGATCCCGCGATCAAGCCTATCGCACAGAGGAGACGTCCGATGGGCGCGGATAAGAGGATCGCGATCCAGCAGGAGGTGGGCAGACTGCTCGACGCTGGATTCATCAAGGAGCTCCGATTCCAGACTTGGGTCGCTAACCCAGTCCTGGTGAGAAAGAGCAATGGGAAGTGGCGGATGTGTGTCGATTTCCGCGACTTGAATAAGGCCTGCCCGAAGGATTGTTACCCGCTCCCGAGGATTGATCAATTGGTGGATGCCACATCGGGACACGAGTTGTTAAGCTTCATGGATGCCTATTCTGGTTACAACCAGATCAAGATGGCGAAGGAGGATGCCCCCCATACGGCCTTCTATGCCGATAGTGACGTCTATCACTACGACGTAATGCCCTTCGGATTGATCAATGCTGGAGCAACTTACCAGAGGATGGTGAACAAGTTGTTCGGGGACATGCTGGGAAAGACTATGGAGGCGTATGTGGATGACATGCTGGTGAAGTCCCGACAGGCAGGAGACCATGTCCAAAACTTGGCGGCGGCGTTTGAGCGGATGAAGTTTCATCAGGTTCGGTTGAACCCAGACAAGTGTGCTTTCGGGGTGAACTCGGGGAAATTCCTAGGGTTCATGGTGAGCCAGAGAGGAATCGAGGTGAATCCTGAGAAGCTGCGAGCAATCGAGGAGATGCAGTCTCCGAAGACTCATCGGGAGGTTCAAGTGTTGAATGGCCGGTTGGCCGCGATGAACCGATTCCTATCCAAGGCGAGTGACAGAGCCATGCCATTTTTTGATGTACTAAGGGCCCACAAGAAGTTTGAATGGTCCGACAAGTGCGAGGAGGCATTCCAGGCACTCAAGCAGCACCTCCGTACCCTCCCGCCGTTGGCAAAACCGGTTCCAGGCGAGCCGCTTTATCTCTATTTGGCTGTTTCTGAAGTTGCTGTTAGTTCTGTTTTGATTAAGATTGTCAAGGGCAACCAAGTGTCTGTCTATTATGTAAGCAAGGCGTTTGCCAAATCTGAAATGAATTATCCCGCTATTGAGAAGTATCTCTTTGCGTTGATTGTTGCTGCTCGAAAGCTACGACCTTACTTCCATGCCCACGAGATTACGGTGTTAACTAAGCAGCCCTTGAAGCACTTTTTGAACCGACCGGAGGCGTCGGGGAGATTGGTGAAATGGGCCATCGAGCTTACGGAGTTCCGTATTCATTTTGCTCCGAGAACTGCTATTAAAGGCCAGGCATTGGCAGACTTTATAGCTGAGTCTACGGCACCCGATCTGGAAGAAGCGGGTCCCGCAGAGGGGGCAACCATGGAGGTCCCGATAGCAGAACAGCCCGAACAGCCAAATGAGGAGAACACTTGGGAGATGTACACTGATGGTTCATCAAGTGTAGAAGGATCGGGGGCAGGATTCGTGTTGATACCGCCCGGTGGAGGCGAGCCCTTGCGATATGCCTTGGCCTTGACGTTTAGGGCCACTAACAATGAAGCGGAGTATGAGGCTCTCATCACGGGCCTTAAAATCGCTAAGGGTACAGGAGTCGACCATTTAAAAGTGAAGTGCGATGCCAGTTTGATTGTGAATCAAGTCCAGGGGAACTATGAAGCCAAGAGCCCGACAATGAGGAAGTATTTGCACGAGGTGCAGACCTTGAAGGGAAGCTTCAAAAGCTTTGATATCGAGGCAATCCCGAGGGAAGAAAATGCGGAGGCGGACGCCTTAAGCAAGTTCGCTCTGGGAGTGGCCCCCGAGGAGAATCGGAAGGTGCACTTTCTGGAGAGAGTAATCATCTCAACCATCGATCCATAGGAGGTTTGTGCTATTGAAGCAGGATCGGAGGAAGAAGAGAAACCCCCCTGGATGACCCTGATGGTCACATACCTGACTACGGGGGCACTCCCCGATGATGAGGTGGAAGCTGTTAGGATGCGTCGAATCGCGAGCAACTACGTTATGGTGGACAACCAATTATACAAGAGGGGGCATGTAAAGCCTTTTCTGAAATGTGTGGCGGAGCCTGATACGAATCGAATCCTGAGAGAACTGCACGAAGGAGTCGCAGCCTGTCATGAAGGGGCCCGATCCATGGTGAGGAAGGCGTTGAATCTAGGCTACTATTGGCCTTCGATGAACAAGGAAGCGACAGCGATGGTCCAATCCTGTGATGCATGCCAGAGATACGCTCCGAATATCGCGGCTCCTGCCGCGGACTTAATGTCCATCAGGAGTGCTTGGCCCTTCGCACAGTGGGGCAATGATTGGGTGGGACCTCTTCCGCAAGCGAAATGTCAGTGCAAGTATTTACTCGTGGCCATCGATTACTTCTCGAAGTGGATAGAGGCTAAGGCGTTAACCAAGACGACGGGGCAGCAGATCCTCAAGTTCCTTCAAACTCAGATCATATCTCGGTATGGGGTTCCTCGAGTGTTGATCAGCGATAATGGACCTCCGTTCAATGGGGCTCAGTTGAAGGAGTACCTGGAGGAATTGAACATTGAGCATCGGACAGCTTCCGTCCACCATGCTCAGACCAATGGCCAAGTCGAGTCAGCCAACAAGATCTTGATGGATGGCTTGAAGAAGAGGGTCTATGCCTTGCAGGGTCATTGGCTAGATGAGCTTGAAAACGTGTTGTGGGCTGTTAGAACAACACCCAAGCAATCGACGGGGGAGACTCCGTTTGGCCTTGTTTACGGCACGGAGGCAGTTGCTCCCGTGGAAATAGCGGTGGCGTCCCATCGCAGGAGGTATTACGAGCCTCTGACGAACGAGGAGATAAGACGTCTGGACTTGGACTTGCTTGAAGAGAAAAGGTGGAAGGCTGACGAAGTTCAGGCTCGAATGCGTTTGGCAACAGCCCGATATTATAATCGGCGTGTCAAGTCCCGACAATTCTTCGTGGGAGAACTTGTCTGGCGGAGGAACGAGTTCGTCCATCAAGATCGGATCAACAAGCTATCGCCGAAATGGGAGGGACCTTACAAGATCGTAGGGATGCCAGCCCCGAATGCGTACAAGCTAGAAGATCTTGATGGCAAGACGTTGAAGCATTCCTTCAGTGGCGCACACTTGAAGAAGTATCATGTTTGATAATAAGTCGCCTTTAGAGGTGCGTTAAGCCGCCGCGAATGGCGCAAGTTACCTATCGATCCAATGTAAGCAAAGCTTTGAGTTATTAATAAATAAAAGAAGTTGCTTCCGATCAAATTTTAGATTTATTCTAACTGTTAGTAAGACGTCCTGAAGGACACGATAAAAGCCTTACGAGGTATGAGTAAGTCACCTTTATGGCGCGATAAAAAGCCTTTCGAGGTACGGACCAAAGCCCTACGGGGTACGAGTAAGTCGTCTTTATGATGCAACCAAAAGCCCTAACGGGTACGAAAAAGCCCTAACGGGTCCGTGTAAGTCGTCTATATGATGCGGCAAAAAGCCCTAACGGGTACGAAAAAGCCCTAACGGGTCCGCGTAAGTCGTCTATATGATGCGGTAAAAAGCCTTAAAGGGTACGAAAAAGCCCTAACGGGTCCGCATAAGTCGTCTATATGATGCAGCAAAAAGCCTTAAAGGGTACGATTAAGTCGTCTCGAATGACGCGGTAAAAGCCCTAAGGGGTACGATTAAGTCGTCTGGAATGACGCGACAAAAGCCCTAAGGGGTACGATTAAGTCGTCTAGAATGGCGCGATAAAAGCCTTAAAGGGTACGATAAAATTATCTTAAGTGATATACAAAATTCAAAAGGACGAGAAACCTTAAGTTGTGAAGTCCCGAGTGAAGCATCGGAAGGATGTATAAAGTCATCTTAAGTGAGGTGCGAAATTGCCTTGAACGGCATGGACGAGAAACCTTAGGTACTGCAGTAACCGAGGAGTCCCCTCGGATTTCGCAACTGTCCTTAGAGTCTGAGGAATTATGAGTGAGAAGCTCTGTTATTCAAGAATCATGCTCAAGGCAAAAGCTTCCAATGGCAGTATCGGGAGGTATGGAGACAAAAGCCTCTGACGATGAGGTCAGGAGGTCTGGAATTGGAAGACATGACGGACTAAAAGTCCCCCATGCCTTGGGGGGGCAAATGATGGGTTCCGATGTAATCGTTAGCCCCGTTAACAGTCATTAGACGGCGAGTAAGTCCAGTGGGCCTCGTGAAAGGCCGGGAAGGCCCAAAAGCCCAGTATGAAGGGTTCCGACCCTAGCGGTCCCGATATATGAGCTGAATGCTCCCGACAAGAAGCCTCTGAGTAGGCCCCGATATGCCTTAGTAAAGGCCCCGATAATAAAGCCCCGCGGAGGCTGGACCTGTCTCGTGAGACAAAGGGTCCTGGGTGGTGACCTAGAATGAGATAACTCTGGAGTCCCCGATATGAATTGGGACTTGTGATCAGAGGATAAGACCGAGAAACCCGCCTACTAGATAGAGTAGTGGGGAGACGGTTGAGATATGGATAACCTCCCCCGAGATACGCAGGGCGTGCCCGAGATACGCGGAGTATGGGCGAGATACGCGGAGCGTGGGGCGAGATATACGGAATCCCGAACGAGATATACGGAATCGTGGGTAAAACTGCCAGGCGCAGTCTCAGGTAACTGAGTAACTTCCCCTCCTATATAAAGGAGGAAGTTACCTCAGAAAACACATTCTCTAATACGAACTTAGATTACTGCTTACCACTCCATTGATCACATACTCATTTAGGCATCGGAGAGGGATTCTGGGTCACCACCCAGGTCATCCCCTTTTGCAGGATTACGCGGAGCCCAGGAGTTCAAGCTTTCCGTCAAGAACGTAACGGAGCTTCGCCCGTGATCCAACATTTCTCATATTACATCCATCCAAACACCCCCTCACTAGAAGTCATTTAATGAGTGGACCTAGGAAGTTATTTTCATTACCAAATTGGGCTAACAAGGAAGGATTTGCTTATAAAGTGATGCATGCGGAATCGAGTAGTTTTGAAGATTTTTTGCCGTGAATAGTATTTTTCTGGCGAACGTTCAGATTTTGGCGCGTGAATATTGTTTTCCGGGCGGAAACAACGTTTCAGTCCAAAAACATGGATATACCGTGTTTTGCGCTGCTTTTTGGCCAAATTCCATCATCTAAGGGGTCAAAATCGCGTTTTTATGTTATTTCGGGTCTTTTTTTTTGTAGTTTTCAATTTATTCGGGACTTGTTCGTTATTTTCGGTTATTTCATATATTAGGATTTTCTATTTAAGACATTGTTGGCCGAATTTTACATTCAGTTATTGATAAATCAAAAAATCGTGGTTTTTTTCTCAACCCTGCGTTTGATTTTCGGTATTCATAGAATCAACGAATTTCTGCGCTCATATGCCACCATCACGCTGCATCAGAAAGTGAACCGATTCATTACATTAGGAAAATATGGAAGGGGTAAATTTATATTTTCAAAGTATATTTGCTTAAATGGTTATTAAGAAGTCACGTGCGTGACTTTCCATACAATTTTTATAGAAAAGCGAATTGGATTAGGGTTGTCAACGGGGCGGGTCGGGGCAGATATCACTTGCCCCGTACCCGCCCCGCGGGTCGAGATAGTTGACCCGTACCCGCCCCACACAGTTCGCGGGGCGGGGCGGGTCGACCCGCGGGTCACCTATTAGTGGTACATAATATATTATTAGCAATTTAAACCCTAAATTCTATATTTACCATATACAAATTCAATTTAAAATTTAAATCACAAATAATAAATTTAATTTCAAATCCAAATACAAGTCATAAATCCTAATTATTTTAACTATGTATTATATTACCTATATAGTTTTATATAAATACGTGTAATATATATATAAATTATCCACATACGGGGCGGGGCGGGTCAATGGGGCGGGGTGACCTCAAAACCGTACCCGCCCCACGAATCACAGATCGCGGGTCAACGGGTCAAAATCGGGGCGGAGCCCCGCGGGTCACGGATTACCCATGACCCGTTCCCACCCCTAAATTGGATGCTAAGGACAACTAATTTTAAAACATAAATGGATCTAATACATAAAATAATAATAATTTTAGTGTAAATATAAGTAGCCACTTCAAATATTTTCCCTATGTATTTAATATTGACATAATTGCTTGGTTTGTGTCTGAACCAATAACATGTTAAAGCCGTGTGGCTTCATGCCTTAAAACATAAATAGAAAAGTTTGAGGCTAAATTAGTTGTAAAGTAACTTCTCCAAACTCTCAGTAGGCAAATATAAAATCTCATTAAATGCACTTATATCATTTTTATCATCAACAGATAATAACAAGAAAATAATCATGGACACTAACGATATGATGGTTAAGTGAGCTCATTTTAATGTGATTTGGTTATAAGTTCACAAGTTCAATTCTTTTTAAGAATTATATCACAATAATATAATTAAAATATCAGATCTCGTCACGTCTGCTTAGAGTATCTAACGTAAGATGAAACAATTAAAACTGATAGCGTACCAAACTCTCATCTTATTAGAGTAGTCGTGTGTGCGAACCCATTCCTTCTATTTATAGTATTTTTTTGGCCATACATTCCTTCTATTTATTATTGGAAAATAAAGATAACAAGAAAATAAAACTGAAATAATACGTACTAATTATTAAACGAATTAAATTACTAAAAATACCCACGAATTTATCAAGTTGAATTATTCCTTGAATACCATCATATATGAGTTGAAAACTATTTTCTGCAAAGTGTTTTCTTTTCTTTTTTTGGGTAAATTGCAGAGTGCTTTCATTAACATGTCAAATCATTTTCCACTTTAATCAAGTATTATCATGCAATTTTCTCTCGTTTCTATATAAACCACGTCTACATTTAGTTTTGTATATGAATACACATTGGTTTTTATTACTAGTGACCACTGAATCTCTCTCTCTCTATCTCTCTCTCTCTCTCTAGGTTCAACTTAAGTTCCTCGCCGTCGACGAAGATGATCCTCACCGTCCGGGAGTCGACGCTGGTGCCTCCGGCGGAGCAGACACCGACCAACGCCGTGTGGATCTCAAACATCGACCTCGTAACTCCCAACAGGTACACCCTAGTTGGCTACTTCTACCGCCGCCCTGCCGCCGCCGTCTGCAAACCAAATTTCTTCGACCCCGCCGTCCTCCGGGAGGCCCTCAGCCGCGCCCTCGTTCCGTTCTACCCCATCGCCGGCCGCCTGAGGTACGACAAAGATGGCCGCCTTGAGATCGACTGTAATGGCGAGGGGGCTCTCTTGGTTGTGGCGGAGTCCACGGCGAGGTTTGATGATTTAGGGGATTTCTCTCCGTCCTCCGAGCTGAGGAAGCTTATTCCGGCAGTGGAGTACTCCGACGACATTTCATCGTTTCCACTTGTCATGTTTCAAGTAAGTTAACTTCAACTTTTACAAAATCAAGATTTATGAGAACGCTAGGTTAATATTAGCAATCATTAAAGTAGCTTATTATGGCAAAAAAAAGTGTACTTTCTCTAAATATGGGCCATAATATCAGATAGGGTTAATTAATAATCTTATATTTGCAACAAAACAAATACAAATTACTTTCTTTTACTTAAGTATTTTAGTGTTACGTTTTGGTTACCCCGATCCGTTTAAATGCTTACATGGTAAAACTAGGAATACCCAAGAAAAAAATGATAATTTTTAAAAATATAATATTAATCATATTAAAGTGTTCTCTTTATGTTTTTCTCACTTTTTTAAATTCAATAATTGCTTTAAAGTATATGAAAAATAACTTAAAACGTATGTCACATTACTTTTCGGATCCAGATCTCCTGCCATTCTTTAAGTTTCAAATCGTGTCTTACTGTTAAGAACTTGACACGTGTACTGAGTGTAATTGATTTTGTAATTTTTTTTATCTAAAACCTTATTAGGATCGGTGAACTCTAGAAGAAAAATATTAAATCTAAGGACATGTGTCAAGATCTTAACGGTGAAGCACGATCTGGAGTATAAAGAGCGGGGCGGGTGATCTAATTTTCATAAACTAGGTCAAATTTACATTCACAACATTGTTAATTAGCCTAATTTTTGTGACTAAAAAAGTAAAAAATTAAAATATAAATTATTAACTGTAAGCTGCTACTGGGTTAAGATTCGAACTTATTCAAACCCGTTGCTTGATTTTGAAAAAAAAAATAAATTGACTTTTTTTAACAAATTTAATAAAAAAAAACTCAATCAACAACACAATGAAGAAAAAAATATATAAAAATTGCAATTTGTAAAGTATCGTCATTATTAATCCATTCCAATTTAAAAAAAAAAGATATTTTCAATATAAATAAACGAATCATATTAAAAATATAGATGGTCATAAATTAAATGATTAAACTAAACAATAATATTGAGAAATATAGGTAACACTTATACACTATTATTTATTATAACATACTCAAGAGGTAATTAATTTTTTTTTTTTTTTAAATTATGTGACCAAAATTAAGCCTATTTATTCATTATATATATTGTGGTTACAATGGTGCAGATTACGTTCTTTGAATGTGGAGGAGTGTCGATCGGCTGTGGGACACATCACCGTGGAGTGGACGGATTTGCAGCGCTGGACTTCATCAGAACATGGTGCAACATAGCCCGTGGCCTTGATGTCACTATCAAACCCTTCTTAGACCGGACCGTGATTCGAGCCCGGGACCCACCTCGGTCCCCGTTCCACCACATCGAGTACGAAACCACCAAGCCAGCTGCAGCCGGGATCGCTGAACCCGTCGGCACCACCGCCGCCACGTTCAACATCACCCAGCAGCAGCTCAACAAGCTCCGGCAAAAGTTTAAGGATGACGGCTGCGAAGACCGGTTTAGCACGTACGAGGTTGTGTCGGGACATGCATGGCGGTGCCGATGCATCGCGACTGGGCTTGATGGAGCCGGCGATCAAGAGACGAGGCTGTTAATTGCGACGAATGGAAGACAGAGGTTTCAGCCGCCGCTGCCGGAAGGGTATGGTTAAATTTTTAGACTGATCACTTAGACCGTTCTAAAATATGAAAGTGTAATTCTAATTTTTATACATTAATATTTCATCGTAACACGTAAGTTTTTATGATTTGAAAATTTATTACGTAAATTTTTTAATTAAACAAGGGTTTAAGTTGGTGCTGCGAAGATTCAGATTTTGCTTGAATTTTTTTTACCAATTACTTTAAATTGATATGCGAATGTGTTTTTTTTAACTAATTACTTTAATTTTTTTAACTAATTACTTTAAAGTGATATGCAAATGCGGTTACCAAACTTGGATTAATTTATAAATTGTTCCTTTAACTTTAATTTTTTTTTAAAATATTACTCAAATTTTTAATTTTCGATCAAATTGTTACTTCTGTTTTAGTTACAGTCAAATTGGACATACACTGAGCATGTTTCCACCACATAGGGTTTTTCACGTGTATCCAAGATGAATTCATATATAAATTGAAAGAATTGTAACAAAACACATTCAATTAGCTAGATGCTTAATTGAAATACACTGTTCATACGCATTTTGTTACAATACTTTCAATCTATGTTTGAACCATATTTAATTACACATAAGAAGAAATCAGGTTGCAGAAACATTCTCAATTTCTATCTAATTTGACGGGAATTGAAATAAACATACAAATTTGCTCGAAAAATTAAAATTGAGGTAACAAAATTTAAAAAATTTAAAATTCAGGTAGAGATTTTTAAATTAATCAAAATTAAGGTAGCAATATGGTTATTAACCCTAATTTGTTTTTTTTTTTGGCATTATTAACCCTAATTTAATATTTATATTTCATCAGCTATTTCGGAAACGTGGTGTTCATGGCGATTCCGACAGCCACTGTAAGTGAGCTGGTGTCGGAACCAACCTGGTACGCTGCCAAAAAGATCAGGGAAGCCACGAAGAGGATGGACGACGACTACCTGCGGTCAGCGGTGGACTACCTGGAGATGTTGCCGCCGGACAAATCCGCAGTGGCTCGCCGGCCGGAGATGTACAAGAGCCCTAACCTAGGAATCACGAGCTGGGTCAGGTTGCCGACAGAAGAGACGGATTTCGGGTGGGGCCCACCCATGTTCGTGGGGCCCCTCGCGGTCCCTTATGAGGGTTTAGCGTACTTGGTTCGATGCGCGGATAGTTATGATGGGAGCTTGTCACTTGCCATTACTCTGCAGACCAAGCAGATGAAGGTTTTCAGGGAGGTGTTTTACAATTATCTTTAGAAACAAGGTTTGGATTTTAATATTTTATTTATGTTGTTGTTGTGCCATCGTTTGATTCTCTTTTGTGAAACTTGTTAGAATATGGGCTGCTGTTAGAGTATTTGCGTGTTGGGCCAGTCCGTTGAAGTCTATTTTGCTAGAGTCCACCATGAGGATAAGGCCCGTGTTGCAGTTGGCCCAGTCCAGAGTCAATCTGAACATCTGCGTTACTTCGTTTTGTTATTTGATTCTTTGAGGACTTGTATTTGTGTTTTTTGTAGTTGTGGACTCAGTTCCTTCTTTGTACAAACTGAGGGCGAATCTGGGTAATATTATCTGAAATCCCCTACCTAGTGTTATAAGGTGAAAGAGCGCCGGGTGAAGGAACCACTCTTGATGATCCGCAACTCTCTGTGTCTCTTCTTTTCCTTGCTCATTCTCTTCGTTTCCAGAAACCCTAATCTGAGAAACTAATTCCTGAGTAGAGATTAGGGTTCCAGAAGTTAACATGGTATCAGAGCGGCAAACTACTTGTGCCGATTGATCCTTTGCTGTGCTTCCGACGACTCTTCAGATGGCACCTTTCACATGCATGCGAATCTACGCATCCGTATGGCAGCGGTTTCTTTTTGGTATATCGCAAAAGGATTCGTGGTGCACCGTGACGTTTCGTTTCTTCGACGCTGTGACTATTCGGTTTCTTGAGTCGTTTTTTCTTCTCATATTTACTGATTGTCTTCTGAGATATGGCTGACGATACGGATGGTAGCGAGACTTCGAATCAAGCTGCAACCGACGTCATTGATTTTTCATCCGAGATGCACTCTTTCCACCTTCTTTTTCTGCATGCCTCTGACAATCCTGGACAGAGTCTGCTCTCTTTGAAATTGTCTGGACAAGATAATTTTCGAAAATGAAGCAGAGGTATGCAGATCATCTTATTAGGAAAGAATAAGCTTGAATTTGTTACTGGATCTTGCAATCGCAATAGCTTTGATGATAAATTTAATTCGCTCTGGGATAGATGTGATGCTGTGGTTAGAGGTTGGATAGTCAACTCTGTTAATGATGATATTGCTGATAGCATTCTGTATTTGGATAATGCTCATTTAGTGTGGAAGGAGCTGCAGGAAAGATTTGATAAAATGAATGGCTCAAGGATTTATCAGTTACACAGGGAAATTGTTACCACTCGTCAGAGTCTGGATTCAATTAGCTCTTTCTTTACAAAACTGAAAAACCTGTGGACTGAATATGATTCTGCTTGCTCCCTCCCACAAATTCCTGGTGATCTTTTCAAAAAGTATCTTGATCACAGAGACAATGAGAGACTTTTTCAATTTTTGATGGGGCTAAATGAAATTTTTTTCAAATGTTAGAAGTAATTTGCTCATATGGACTCCTCTGCCCACTCTTAACCAAGCCTATGGAATTTTACTCCAAGAAGAAAGTCAGAGAGACATCTCTGCTAACATTCTTGGAACCAATGAGAGTTCTCTGGTTGCAAAGATTTCTGCCCCAAATGATGGAAAAACAAAAAAATTGGCCAATCCTGATCTTGAATGCACCTTCTGTAAAAAGAAAGGGCATACTGCTGAACGTTGTTATACTAAAGGTTGTGATTTTTGCAAAAAAAAAAAAAAAAGGTCATTGCAGAGACAATTGTTTCAAGCTCAATCCTCCAAAAGGAAAAGTCATGATGGGAAAAGTCAACACTGATGTTGATTCTGGTGATTGTGTGCCCCAAGCATCAAATGTGTCATCTTCAGGGAGTATCAACATCACTATTGAGCAGCTTGAAAAGCTTCTGAAGCAGTTTGGAGGCAGTACAGGCGCTGCAAGTGTTGTTACTGCCACCACTACAACAGAATGTGAAGCTCAAGGTGCTGGTATGATCACTGAACTCTTTAAACTTGATACATCTGATTGCTGGATACTTGATTCAGGTGCAAGTCACCATATGACCAAAAATATTTCTTGGCTAGACAATTTCAAAAATGTTTCTAAAACCAAAGTCCAATTACCTGATGGTGGTTCTATTTTAGCTGCTGGAATTGGTGATTGCAAACTTTTTGAAAACTGTATGTTGAAAAATGTTTTGTATATTCCCAATTTTAAATACAATTTAATTTCCATTTCTCAACTAGTAAAGGAATAGAATTGTGTTGCCATTTTTCATCCTGATTTTGCTATTCTGCAGGACCTCTCAAATGGGAGGGTCTTGGGAAATGGTAAATGCAACACTGGATTATACTTTCTCAATCACAATTCCAGAAACTCTTCTTCAATTGCTCTTACCACCACCAATAAAGATTTGGCCTCTCTCCGGCACAAAAGATTTGGACATTGCTCTGTAGGCTCTTTACAGCATTTGGATCATTTAGATTTTTTCAGGAATAAAAGTCTTGTTGTTGATGATTGTCTACTCTGTCCTTTAGCAAAATTAACTAGGCATCCTTTCAATACTTCCAATAGTAGAGCAGAATCTATGTTTGATCTTATCCATAGCGATGTATGGGGACTTTACAAAACAGCCACATATGATGGAAATAAATATTTTCTTACTCTTATTGATGACTTTTCCAGAATCACCTGGGTTTTCTTGATGAAATTTAAATTTGATGTGGCTGAATTGTTGAGGAACTTTGTCTTGATGGTAGAGACTCAATTTAAAAAAACCATCAAAATGTTTAGGAGTGACAATGGTGGGGAATTCTTTTCAGATCATTTAAAAAACTTTTTAAAACAAAAAGGAATTCTTCTTCAAAGCTCTTGCTCCTATACTCCCCAACAAAATGGAAGAGTTGAAAGGAAGCATAGACATTTATTGGAAGTTGCTAGAGCTTTAAAAATCCAGGCTTCTATTCCTGCAATTTTCTGGGGAGAATGCATCACCACTGCCTGTTATCTGATTAATCACATGCCTACTAGTGTTCTGAATAATAAATCTCCTTTGGAGATTATGCTGGGAAGAAAACCAGATATTAAGCACCTGAGGGTTTTTGGTTGCCTTGTTTTTGCAAAAGATCTGCAGGCTGTGGACAAGTTTGGGGCTAGATCTATACCATCTGTTTTCTTAAGATACTTTGATGTAAAGAAAGGGTATAAACTTTATAACATCTCAACCAAAACCTTCTTTATTAGCAGAGATGTAAAAAATTTTGAAAATATTTTCCCTTTTGCTAGCTCCAATCCCAATCCATTACCCTTCTTTTGTGAAAATGAGATGCCCCCTATCAATTGCTATGATGATTTTGAATTCAAGGACTCTAATGATGAGGATCCTGAATATTTGCCCCATGTGCAAACTGACTTGAGTGACGAGTCTTCTAATAACGACTCTGACAATAATGCTCCTTTAGCAAATGATGAAGGGCATTCTAACCCATCTGATGCTCCTCATGTTGAATTGAGGAGGTCTATTCGTGATAAAAGACCTCCCATTCACTTGACTGATTATGTTGCTTCTTCAACATCTGCTCTTTATCCTATCTCCAACTTTGTATCTTATGATCATATTTCTGCTGATTACCATTGTTATCTAACAAATATTTCAAAGTTGGAAGAGCCCACATCTTATGCAGATGCAGCAGCAGATCCGTCTTGGGTCAAAGCAATGGAGGAGGAAATTTCTGCCCTTGAGAATAATGCTACCTGGGAAGTGGTTCCACTTCCTGCAGGTAAGAAACCTATTGGCTCTAAGTGGGTTTATCGTTTGAAATATCACTCTGATGGTTCTTTGGAGAGATATAAGGCAAGACTTGTTGCCAAAGGCTATAAGCAACAATTTGGAATAGATTACTATGAAACCTTTTCTCCAGTTGTTAAAATGAACACTGTTAGATTAGTCCTTGCTTTAGCTGCTTGTCAGAATTGGCCCCTTTACCAGATGGATGTTTTTAATGCCTTCTTACAAGGTGATTTGAATGAGGAAGTCTACATGACTTTGCCTCAAGGTTTTCGTAATCAGGGGGACAGTTCTGATAATGAAAACTTAGTATGCAGATTACGAAAATCTTTATATGGCCTGAAGCAAGCATCTAGGTAGTGGAATTCAAAACTGACTGATTCTTTATTACATGCTGGTTACATTCAGTCTTTGCATGATTACTCTTTATTTGAGAAACGTGATGGCAATCAAATTGTGGTTCTCCTAGTCTATGTTGATGATTTAGTTATCACTGGAAACAATGAGAAACTAATTTCTGAATTAAAAAAGGTTTTGGAACAAAATTTTAAAATGAAGGACTTAGGAGAACTACAATATTTTCTGGGTATTGAGGTTGCTAGATCTGCAAAAGGTATTTCTTTGTGTCAAAGAAAGTATGTCTTAGAATTAATTTCTGAGGTAGGCTTAGCAGGCTCAAAACCTGCCAAAACCCCTATGGAAGTTAATTCTAAGTTTACTAGCAAAAACTATGATGATATTTTGCAGATCAATGCAGAAGATAAACTCCTAAATGATGTATCTAGTTACAGGAGACTGATAGGAAAGCTCCTCTACTTGACCTTAAACAGGCCTGATATATCCTATTATGTACAGCAGTTAAGTCAATTTTTGCAGGCACCAAAACAGTCACATTATGATGCTGCTCTCAGAATTGTGAAATATGTTAAGTTGGAACCTGGTAAGGGTGTGTTTCTTTCAGCTGATAATGAGGTAAAGTTGACTGCTTATTGTGATTCTGATTGGGGTTCATGTTTAGAATCTAGAAAATCTTTAACTGGTTTTTGTGTAATGCTTGGGCAATCTAGTGTTTCATGGAAGGTTAAAAAGCATGATGTAATTTCATTATCATCAGCTGAATCGGAATATAGAAGCATTAGGCATACTGTGCAAGAAATAGTTTGGCTAAGGGGTCTCTTAGCTGAATTAGGTTTTGAACAGCATGATGCTTCTATAATCTACTGTGATAATAAAGCCGCGATTCAAATTTCTTCAAATTCAATCTTCCATGAAAGGACTAAACACATTGATATTGACTGTCATTACTCAAGACAAATGCTCCTAGAGAATGTTATTAGATTCAAACATGTTAGGACAGGAAATCAGGTTGCAGACATTTTTACTAAGAGTTTGGTGAGCAAACAACATGAATATTTGGTTCAAAAGTTGAACTTAATCAATATTTTTGGAGTTGAGGATTCTGTTGCAGGTCATGATTTTTTGGAAGAAAAGAAAGTTGCAGCTGTTCCAGATTGAGGGGGACTGTTAGAATATGGGCTGCTGTTAGAGTATTTGCGTGTTGGGCCAGTCCGTTGAAGTCTATTTTGCTAGAGTCCACCATGAGGATAAGGCCCGTGTTGCAGTTGGCCCAGTCCAGAGTCAATCTGATCATCTGCGTTACTTGGTTTTGTTATTTGATTCTTTGAGGACTTGTATTTGTGTTTTTCGTAGTTGTGGACTCAGTTCCTTCTTTGTACAAACTGAGGGCGAATCTGGGTAATATTATCCGGAATCCGCTACCTAGTGTTATAAGGTGAAAGAGTGCCGGGTGAAGGAACCACTCTTGATGATACGCAACTCTCTGTGTCTCTTCCTTTCCTTGCTCATTCTCTTCGTTTCCAGAAACCCTAATCTGAGAAACTAATTCCTGAGTAGAGATTAGGGTTCCAGAAGTTAACAAAACTATGTGGTTCTTGAGGGTTTGAGAGAGTGATAATAATAATTATTTGAATAAGAACTTTTTCTGAGAGGTTATGGACCGAGAAAGTTCGGTGTAAACTGATGTTTGTAAACACAGTTTAAGGAAGGGTGTTGAACTTTTCATGTGGAAGCTCGTGTTACGGATTAGGGGATGAGATCGGTGTGTAAAAACTCATGTTACAGACTAATTGATAAGTTCGATGTGTAAATTGTTGTTCGCAAACGACAGTTTAAGGAAGTGTATGTTAGTGTGTTAAAAGAATACTTAGGTGTGTAAAAACCCATGTTAGAGACTAACTGATAAGTCTGATCTGTAATTTGTTGTTCGCAAACGACAGTTTAAGGAAGGGTATGTTAGTGTGTTAAAATAATAATGGATTCGCACAAAACAACTATTCGGATTGACAATTGTATATACATATGGCGTTTGCACACACAAATCAAGTTTATCGAAATGGATATTCGATTTGCTCGACTGCAACCATATACGCATATAGAGAGGTTCACATCTAGTATATCATTACATATCTAATTAGTTGACTAGTATATAAAAATCTACGTTTTCCACATATGACATACCAATAAGTGTGGGACAAAGAGTTTTACATTGAGCAACTTCCCAGGCAAATTAGGCTTTCTCCTAATGGGCCAAGCCTATTTCCAACAAATTGGCCCCTTTCCTAATGGACCTTTCTCCTAGGACGACACTAAGCCCATCCCGCTACGCAATATTCGGATTTTCGTATTTATTTACGAGCATATCATACTTACGAACAACCAGTGCATGCACTACCTCCGTCCACGTAACAGCACCAACAGCCTAGTATAGTCGAGAGGCTGACTCGTTAGGAAATAGTTCTCCTTTTCCTAGATATGGTTGCTTACTTCTTGGATATATTAGTCAATGTTAGTTTTTAGGTGATAGTTATTTACCTTTCAAAATGCTGACATTTAGTTATATTGAACACGCTTTAAAAAATAATAGTTTTATTTAGTTAATTAAGAGAAGAATGATACGTAAAATTTTAAAGTTTAAAATCAATTTTAAAATTTTGTATTCTAAATATTTAATATTTTGTCACATCCCACAACTAGGGATGGCAACGGGGCGGGTCGGTGCGGGTTTTTGCAGCCCCGGACCCGCCCCGCGGGTCGGCCTGGCTGACCCGGCCCCGGCCAAATGGCCCTTTCGGGTCGGGTCGGGTCAACATTCCCACGGGTCGACCAGCGGGGCCCCGACCCGCTCCGCCATGTGAAAACTTTTTTTTTTTTTTTTCACTTTTCAATATTAAACACAATTTTTTTTGTCAAAACATTATATATAAATTCAAAACATAAATCTAACACCAATCAAATATAAACAATAAACACATCAAATTCATTACAAATTCAAATCCAAACACCAAATTAACAAATCCTAATAATCTAACTATACATCTATTTGTAATTTGGTCCATGTCATTTATATATGTACTATATTAACCATATTGTTTAGTAAATGTTAGATCATATTAACATTAAAAAAAATATATATATATATATACATATATGCATTTCGGGGCGGGTCTACGGGGCCCCGGGTCTCTAGACCCGGACCCGCCCCGACCCGAGCCCGACCCGGACCCGACCCGTGAACCGCGGGTCGGCGGGTCAAAACCGGGTCGGGGCCCCGAGGCCCGTTGCCATCCCTACCCACAACCATATAATAAAAATGATATTTTTTATGTTTAAAAGCAACTTTAAAAAATTTGGTCCTAAATCCCTAATATTTCATCATGTAATAGAACGTGCAATTCTTTAAAATTCAATTAGAAAAGTTGATGCATTTAATTAAATAATATCATATTTAAAGCATTAATTTAAAAATAATTATTGTACAAAGTAAAAATTAATAATATTGTAACATTTTTCATTTTAGTTAACAATTCACGAGACGTGACTCGATAACTTTTAAATATTGACTAGAAAGTAGAAAGCACTTTTTTCGTGATCCCTTTTTTGGCAACTATTTATTTTGATCTCTTTTTTGCAAAGATTTATTTTGATCTTTCATTATGTTTTTTTAATTCCATATATGATTCACACGTTTTTGCGAATAATTAAATAATTTTAATTATAAAGTATTTAGAGAGCATTAATAATGGGTATTGTGCAGCCAATCTTTATGTCTTAAATTATGCCTCATTATTAAAATTTTAAAATTTTGACACGTGTTCTTATATTTAAGATTTTCATTTTAGGGTTCACTAATCTCATTAGGGTTTTAGAAAAAAAAAATTACAAATTTATTATACCCAGGACATATATTGATCTTAACAGTGAGACACAATTTAAAACAGAAAGAGTGGGACATAAGATCTATATCCCAATTAAGTACGATCAAACAGGTGCAGACAAAATGTAAATTCAATGTTTTTTTTTTTTCTATAGGTTTTGCTAAGTGCTATACCCTGATTATAATCCTAGTTCGTATTGAATTAACTCGTAAAAAATATAGTGTTGATCGTACATATTTTTCCAATTTAATAACTTAGACGGGATCTAAATCCTAAACCTTAAATGAAATATTTAACCATTATATTATGATGATGATATTACATTTTTATACTAAATGCTTATCCCGTGATGGTGCATAATCTCATGCCAATTGTGATGTTGTATTCCAAATGTTACTCTTTTTAATATGGGTATTTTTGTTCAATGATACCTCTATATATGGAATGTCATCAACAATCAATAAGCAGGTCCTCTAATATCCCGAACTCTCATTTTTTAGATTTAACACTTCAAGATATAATCTAATGATATAAAAATCAAAATTTCCAAATAAGGCAATACTGGAAATAATTGAGCTTTTATTGTTATACCAAAAGAGCATGGTTCAAAGAAATAATAGTCTCGTGGCAAAATAAAATAAAATAATTTGGTCAGAAAAACCACATACCGTAAATAAGGAAGTCCAAATATTACTAAAATGAGTTTAGAATTGCTACTCGCTATTATTAGTGACTTATTCTTTTGAATGAAAAAAAAAAAATAGTCCTTCTGTTACCATGACTCAAAGTCCTTTTAGTCCTTTCCAACTCAAGTAATGTGCTTATTACATTAATGGTTTTGTTTTGGTAAGTTCTAAAAAAATCTAAAATTTAGAATTAAAAAGATGCATTTTCATAGTAATTCACTAAAATAGATAATTAATTAAATGAGAAATATTCAAGATTTATACTAAATTTCATACACAATTTGTAACATTATTTGCTATTTATTGTTTAGGCTTATAAGGGTTTATTTATCCTGAACCGGGTGCACACATATCCAACCAAAGAAGGCAATCTAATTAACCGGCCATTGCCGAACAAAACAATGCTCATTGACCAACCACGCGCCGCCACTTGCGATAACCAAAGAATCGTCTCTCTTCACTAATACAAATAATGGAGAAGAGAAGAGAAGACGCGATCTTTGAAAAGAACACCGTTCAGTGACCGAGTCAATCATCACAGGACTGAATCAAGTCCAACCTCTGACCAATTCTGCAACACTAACAAACATCATGCAAAGCACCGATTTTGAAGTTGTCGATCGGAGTTAATTAAAGGGTTTTAGCCGATTAGGATTGGATTTTCGAAAATCAAATCAAAAAAGGTACTTTTTAAATTGGTTGCAACAAATTTAAGGTGGCGTTTCAATTTCATAAGGTACTACTGGTGTGTGTGTATTGATAGTTATGGAAGAACAGAAAGATCTGGTTTTTATATATGATGGCGATTTACAGGTGATTCTTTCTTGGTTTTCGATTTCAATTATTTGTTGAAGAAGCTAAGTGATGAAGTTCCAAGGAAATGTGGATCCGAGTGTGAGGCGATTCCACCATCAAGATCTTCAAACGAAAGCCGATGAACTCGAAGTTCTTTTTGCAGCACATAAGCTTCGGTTTAATGCTGCAGATTCATTGCAGATTGATGATGAGGTTTACGGTAGAGGAGAATTATACGCGAGTTACAGGAAGAGACGTGATGCGAAGCTAAGGAGAGATTGGGAGTTGAAGAGAGAAGAGAAGGAGGCGAATTTGAGTGCCTTGGAGTGCAAGTTTGATCAAACGGTAGCCGACTTGCAAGCCAAGTTATATGGGGTGACCGATAAAACACTTGATTCGCTTGATCAAAGACACCGTTCATTCAATGCCTGCTCGAGCATCAATCGAAACAAGGTAATGGGATTGTTAATTAGGGTTTTGATTATATGTGTTGTTTAAGTTGTATATTTGATGTATTTGTGATATAGAGTAAAATGCTGCATTATGTAGTTTTTGTTTATGTTTATGCTTATGTTTATGTTACCTCTGTATCATATACTCACAATTTTCGGGTTTTCGGTATCAACGAAATCCGATTCGGTTTTGATTGCATTTCTAAGAATTATTATGTGGAATTAACTTCATAGATTTGATCCTAACAGGAGTCACTAATTGATCGAACCGACATCAAAGAAGATTTGGATGTTCGTGTTTCGTTAGACAGTCGATTCAAGGGACATCATCGGATGTTGGACCGGAGTCTATCTCTATCGAGTACTGCTTCTGAGAAACAAAGCCAAAAACTGAATTACCCGATTTCTAGAGTTGGCTACAAATCAAGAGGGGCTACCTTCTCCAAGAGCAAAAGTACTAGCCAGGTCTCATCGACGGTAAGGGAAGATTATCCATTGAGATCTCGATCACTGAGGAAAAGCTCGGGTTTGGCCTCTGAATTGATTCCTATGAAACCTCCTAAGAACATATTACTCAACGGAAAGTTTTCGAAGCAACAACCCCCTTGCTTGCAGAACAAGAAAGGTTTTTCTCTCATGAACTTGTGCAAATTTAGGGTTTTCTTATGAACAACCTATCTAATTATACATTTGATGTGTTTCAGTTGAAGTAACTTCTTCAAGGATCATGAAAGAACCGAATTACCGATTCGACGATAGCTTTGATAGAAGGCAGTCGTGGAGTGGACAAGGTTAGTTTTTTCAGAAGATTGTTTTGTGCAACATGTTTGAAAAAAAATTGACTTTTGGTACAATATCATAATTTTTGTAGACTTTTGGTGCAATACGTTGTTTGCAGTTTATAGACTTTTGGTTACTGTGTTGTATATACTAAAGAGTAAGTATCATTTCTTGCAGCTCAAGTCTTCCAAAGTCGAATCCCGGCTCCATCGCCGCAGTTCAAACCAAGGGAGGATCGTCGCGTATCAACTGATTCCTTGAAAGGTAGGATTTATTGCTTTTCAAGGGTTTATTAGATTCAGATCTTCTGCCCTACTATTCCTGTCTCAGATCGTGCATCACCGTTAAGATTTTGACACGTGTCCTTAAATTTAATATTTTCATTTTAGGGTTCACCAGTTCCAATAGAGTTTTAAAAAAAAAATCACAAAATTAATTACACCAAATACACGTGTCAAGATCTTAACGGTAATACACGATCTAAGACATGAATAGTCTTGCAGAAAGATTTATATTCGGTTTCTTGAGCCTCACGTTTTCCTCTGCATAAAATAAATTCACTTTTTACAGGGCAAAGGTCTCTTTTCTCACTCTCTTCGTTCAAAACCCAGACAATTGATTTGAAATCAAATTCCAAACGTCGGTGATTGAGATTTACTACATGGGCGGAAAATGGCTGCTTAAACCCGAATGATTATCGTATTATCTGCAATCATCTGTTTAATATATTTGGTTCTTTGCTTGTATCTATCTTCAAATACTTAACGAGTACTCATGAATCTATTTGAAAATGGTACCTTCTGTATTATCTTAAGTATTATGGTGGAGATGTACAAAAATTACTAATTTTGTTTTGAAGAGTACTTAAAACAATAATCCAAATGGTGACACTCGTTTGTTGTTTGTTCTAATGTCTTGTATATTACTAAGGACATGTCTCAAAACAAACTAGTTTTGATTTTTTCGGTTAAAATACAGTAAAATTTGCAGTCGTTATTTGAGACACATCGAGATTTGTGCAAACAGTCAACTGAAATCTGATTAAGTTTCTAAATCGGTAATTTTTATCAATTTACCATCATCATCTAATAGTTACAAATTCGGATGTATTATAGTCGAGCTATTTTGATTTTTCCATAATAATAATAATTAGCTACAATAATGAAATGGATTGGATAGTGAATCCATTCAACAAACTGATTTTTTTTTTGGGCCAATTTTCAACGACTTGAATTTTTTTTTTTTGGGCCATGCAACGACTTGATTAATTAAGCAAAAATGCGGCCTCTTATGTCTTTTCCTTTTGCCATTTGGATGGTTTTTTGTGTATTAATTAGTAAGACCACATTTCAGCATTTGCTGCCGTTAAAAGGAGTCGTTGTCATTCTTGTGATTTAATAATAATCATCATACACCTTGAACATTACTTAGTAATGTAATATAAACTGGCGTGTTGCATGAAAAAATTAGTTCGATTTTTCAAAAAAAAAAACATAATGCATTAATTAAATGTAGCACGTAAAATATCACTATTATTGAACATAATATGTATTCATGATACGACGAGTTACTAACTTGTTTATCTGTTGCCGGCTTCGTCCAGCTTTAAGTTGTGTCTTTTATGCAAGCTCTGTATATTCTTATTAAATGGTTCTTTGTTGCAAATTGGGGCAAATGGCAACAACATCCAACAATGTCTTTGGATTCATCCACACCATTATCTAATGGATTAAAATATGGGGATTAATTACACAATTGTTATAATCTTAAGAACTCTTAGACTGCTTATTAAATTAAATAATGACATGTAAAGAAAATGACGATTTTATTTTTAAAATAAATTTAAGAGTTTTAATTTTTGTTATATCGCTCACCTGATAATTGAAATTAAAAATTGGGTTAAGAACTTATAATTAACTGAGGTTTATTATATGTGAGATTTTTGTGTCTAAAGTTTAAATTATTGATATGGCTATTTGAAGTTTCAATTTTGTTGAAATTTAGTTTTCCGTCCATTCTCTCAAATTTGACATAATGGTGTGAAAAGTCGAAATTGCCCCTGATACTTTTATGATTACTCTGGCCACCACCCTACTACAGCCGGCCACCACCCTACTACAGCCGGCCACCACCCAACTCCGGTCGGTCACCACCATACTCCGGCCGACCACCACCCTACTCCGGCCGACCATTATCCAACTAAGGACAATTTTGGAATTTAATATTTATTGGCACATGACCAAATTCTGTCAATTTTAATAACAAATTTGGACGGAGACAGCAAATTTAAACAAAGTTGAAACTTCAGACATTCAATATCAATAATTTAAACTTCAGACACAAAAATCTCACATAGGACAAACTTCTAACAGTTTATACGTTCTTAACCCTTAAAAATACATTTAAAATTAAAATTCATGTAATTAAATAATTATTATAGTAATTAAATACATAACCAGATTTACTTCATTTCAATGTAATGTATTATTTTTCTATTTTATTCAAATTCTATACATTTACTTATGTTTTATATTAAATACATTTTCTATTAATACGTTATATCAACTGGCGGAGTTATTATTGTTTACAGCTGCATGCCTGCAACAAAGCCTTCCCATCCTCCATGGCCGATTCCTCCTTCGAATTCGGCTACTCCTCGCCGGACCTCATTCCCCGGCGGCGGCGGCAAACCACCACTCCGGCAGCCTCCCCTTTCTTCACACCCTTGAGCTCAACCCCCATGTCTCGCCGAACCACCCCAAGAAGGTCCGGCCCCACCACTCCCTCCGCAGGCCCATTTGGCGCCGACAATGACGTGTCATGGCAGTCCGAGGTCTCGTGGCAATTCCAGCCGTCAGGGTGGCGCGACGGCCGTGACCTCGGTGGCGCCATGAGCCCTTGGGTCACTGACAGCCGCGTTTTCAGACAGACTGCAAACGACTACTACCGGTCTCTAACCACCACAGGCGGTGGTCACCGGAGTTCCATCGACCAGTCGTATGAAAACTCGAGGCACGGCCGGCTCGAGCTTCGGAGCTTCGTCGGTAGGGCCCCTAGCGGCGGCGATCTCAGCCACACCCCGACGGCTCGAGATGGTTTGAATTTAGGGACCATCGAGGAGTCGGCTAATGAACTTCACATGGTCGTTTACGAACCAATGGAGGAAAGACACGTGGACAATGACGAAGACGACCGTATTAGCCCTCGATATGGTCGAAACCCTAGACATAGTAAGAAACCGGCCTACAGCCACGACGAATCCTTCGAGGAGGGTGATGACGTCATCAGGCACCGTTCTCGTCACTGCGGTAACGAGATTCGAAGACCTGACATGTATTCTCACGAGGAACGTGGATACGGACATAGTCACGATATGAACCAGTTCTCAGTAGTACCTGACGATGACGATGATGAAGCAGTGAAGCAGCCAATTGGGTTGTTTGGTTTGTTCAAGTACTCGACCAAATGGGACATTGTTCTTATTGTTCTTGGCACCATCGGAGCATTCATCAATGGCGGTTCTCTCCCGTTTTATTCGTTTTTGTTCGGGAATTTTGCGAACAAGATCGCGAAAGAATCGGTTACGGAAAAAGATCAGATGATGGAGGATGTACAAAAGGTAGGATCTTGGAAACACAAGAAAACTGTATAATACATCAAATCTTAAAAACATGGGAAGTTCATATTTAAATTTAATGATATATTTCAAGATAGTAACACTGACACAGCTGATTTGAATCTGTATAATTAGTGACTTAGTGTATATATATATTTTCAAATAGTGGTCTAATTAGTTAACAATTTTTTATAAAAGAATGCAATAATAAGTGAACATATATCATCAAATCTTAAAAACATGGTGAAGTTCATTTAATATCGGTTTTTGCCATTTTCAGATAAGTTTGATGATGACTGTATTGGCGGCGACAGTGATGGTCGGAGCTTATATGGGTTAGAGAAAACATATATAGTATCTTCATGGTCTATCTTTACCATGTCATTTTGCATTAAAAATTAAAACTTTGCAGAAATTACGTGCTGGAGATTGGTGGGGGAGAGAGCAGCTCACAGAATAAGAACTGCCTATCTCCGAGCAGTTCTCCGGCAAGATATCGGCTTTTTCGACACACAACTCAGCACCGGCGACATCATGCACGGCATATCCAGTGACGTGGCACAAATCCAAGAAGTCATGGGAGAAAAGGTCCTATTTTTGCAACTTATTGCACCCAAACGTGTTTGAGAAATTATTCTATGATCCGATTTATCACGTAGCGCTGACATGTTGCACTTCAAATCAATTAATTTATGCCGGGACTAACTTGCCACGTGACACAAATTTATTAAGTTAAAGAGTACTAGTCAGTGCCAGTGTTAAATCCGATTCATAAAATAGTTTCTCAAACATGTTCTGTTGTTGATTAAAAAAGTTGACGAGATTTATCGAACAGATGCCGCACTTCATCCACCATGTCTTTACATTCATCTGCGGATACGCGGTCGGGTTCGTACGGTCGTGGAAGGTGTCTCTGGTGGTCTTAGCGGTGACTCCATTGATGATGTTTTGCGGAATTGCTTACAAGGCGATCTACGTTGGTCTAGCCACAAAAGAAGAGGTACACGAAACTTTAGTAACATTTTTTTTTTTAAATGATTGTGCAAATCACCATAACATTTTTCAAAAACTTTTTTTAAGGCCTCGTACCGCAAGGCTGGAGGTATTGCCGAGCAAGCGATAAACTCGATTCGAACGGTGATCTCTTTCGTTGTCGAGGACAACTTGGCGGCAAGGTACGCTGATTTGATGAAAAAATCAGTTTCTATCGGGTCGAAGATTGGGTTTGCGAAAGGTGTGGGAATCGGAGTGATATATCTCGTCACATATTCGACGTGGGCACTGGCTTTCTGGTACGGCTCGCTCTTGGTGGCTCGTGACGAGCTCTCCGGTGGCAAAGCCATCGCTTGCTTCTTCGGTGTTAATGTCGGAGGAAGGTATATGCATAGTAGTTGTGATGACATGATTGTACTAAAAATTGTGTCTTGAGTTACTCTATTATGAGATATTATTATTTATTTTTCATTCAACTGGCGGCACCCCAACCAATGCGACTGATAAGTGGAACTGACTTTATATAAATATTTATCACGTGTCACTCATTTATTGGCTGGTGTGCCATGGCCACCAGCTGAATAACAGCCGTTAGCATCGAGTTAACCAATAATTTCTTCACTATTATATGTTGTATAACTTGAGTAATTCATGACTATGTCAGGGGATTGGCATTGTCGTTGTCCTACTTTGCACAATTTGCGCAAGGCACGGTGGCGGCGACAAGGGTATACGACATTATCGATCGGGTGCCAACGATCGACACGTATGACTCCAACGGAAGGGCGGTCAAAAACGTCCGTGGCAGAATTGAGTTCAAATCCGTCACTTTTGCGTACCCATCTAGACCCGATTCACCTATCCTTCGGTCACTGACACTAGTCATTCCCGCCGCAAAGACTACGGCATTAGTCGGCGTTAGTGGAGGCGGCAAGTCGACCATATTCGCGCTCATCGAGAGGTTCTACGATCCTTTCACTGGTAATTTAAGTATTTAACACTTTAATTTAATGTCGAGTTTCGTAATGTGTCGGAATCAGGTCTCAAGTCGAGTCGGGTTTGGCAGGTACGATCGCGTTGGACGGGCACGATCTTAAGACATTGCAAGTGAAATGGCTTAGGAGCCAAATAGGTATGCTGGGTCAAGAGCCAGTTCTGTTTGCCACAAGCATCATAGAGAATGTGATGATGGGGAAGGAGAGTGCCACCAAGAAAGAAGCCATGGCTGCCTGTGTTGCCGCCAATGCTCACGGCTTCATCTCAACCCTCCCTTACGGCTACGATACTCAGGTTAATCATGGATCTAACTGTTGAAGTATAAGACTATGCCGATGCCATCACCCACAAGTTCTAACTTACGAGACAGTTGGTTAAGACGCACGTCTTATTAGGGAAAAAGAACCTATTTACTATCTCAATTTTGATCCATGTGTCAGTTTGGTGTCTGATGGCGAAATTGAATGTCCAAAGTTTCATATGTGTTGCTATTTGGTGTCTCCGTTAAATTTTGGGGTTAAGTTGAACAGAATCTGGTCACGTGAGTGAACAATTTTCAAAATTCAAAAAATACCCCTCTGAACAGAACGCTGCTTCAATTTAGGACTTAGGGTTCCGGCCAAATTACGGCCGATTCTGGCCGATTTAGGGTTTAGGGTTCATGCTGATTCCAGGCCGATTACAGTCGATTCTAGGTCGATTACGGCCAATCTAGGGTTCTCTCCAGCTGCAGCTACACCGTCGTGGCAAGGAATCAGAGGTGGGTGGTCGTAATTGGAGGTGGGTGGCCAGAATCGGGGTGGATGGCCGAAATCGTAGGCTTTAAATATAAAAGGAAAACATAGTTTTTTCAATTCAATCGGTTAAAATTAATCTCAAAATCTAACAGAAAATAAAATAGCATCAATACTGAAAATTAGGACACTAAATATTAATAATCTAAATCTAAGACACCAAATCGACACATGAGTCAAAATTGAGATTGTAAATAGGTTCTTTTCCCCTTATATTATTAAGACTAACAATTCTATATCATTTAGATGAGATGAAATATGAGTGATTTTAGTGACGTTGCGGTATCGATGCAGGTCGGAGATAGAGGAACCCTACTCTCCGGAGGCCAAAAGCAAAGGATTGCCCTAGCAAGGGCCATGATCAAGGACCCTAAAATCCTTCTCCTAGATGAGCCCACAAGTGCCCTAGACCCCGAGTCCGAGGTTTTGGTCCAACAGGCCATAGACAAGACCTCGGTCGGGCGAACCACCGTCGTTATTGCCCATAGGCTCGCAACGGTGCGAAACTCGCAAACTATAGTCGTTCTCGATCAGGGTTCGGTAGTTGAGATCGGGGATCACCGCTCGTTAATGGATAAAGGAGGGGCATACCAGGCTCTCGTCGTGCTAGCTTCAGGGAACAATCCTCTACCTCAGGACAGACAACATGGTCCGGTCCCGAATTTTGCGGTTGTCGATGTTTCTGCGTACGAGGAGTCGGTCTTTGATGTATCGGGAACGAAGTACGATATATCGATGTTAGAGAAGAAGTTAGGGATCGAGGAAGAAAGACCGCGATCTCGAAAATACAAGCTTTCAGAAGTAATGAGCTTACAAAAGCCGGAGGTTACTGTTCTATTGCTAGGGTTTGTTATGGGCATGCTCGCCGGAGCTATCCTCTCGATCTTCCCGTTACTACTCGGTGACGCGCTCCAGATTTACTTTGATGATGATAAGAAGAAGATGCAGAAGAAAATCGGGTACATATGTTTGGCGCTTGTCGGGCTAGGGTTCGGGATCATAATCTCCATGGTAGGCCAACAAGGATTTTGTGGGTGGGCAGGGACAAGGCTCACCACACGAGTTCGAAATCTCTTGTTCCGCTCGATACTAAACCAAGAACCGGGTTGGTTCGATTTCGAGGAGAACTCCATCGGAGTGCTTATCTCGAGGCTCTCGATCGACTGCGTAAGTTTCCGATCGATTCTCGGTGACAGGATCTCGGTCATGTTAATGGGGTTGAGTTCGGCGGCAGTTGGGCTCGGCGTCTCGCTCTATCTGGAATGGAGGCTAGCCCTAGTGGCCACTGCAGTGACCCCTTTTACCCTCGGAGCGAGTTACCTTAGCTTAATAATCAACATCGGCCCACGGCTCGATAACGATGCTTATGCAAAGGCTAGTAGCATCGCAGCCGGAGCGATCTCAAATATAAGGACCGTAACTACATTCTCGGCTCAAGACCGGTTAATCGAATCCTTCGATCAAGCATTATCAGAGCCAAAGAAGAAGTCTGTGAAACGATCGCAACTCCTCGGACTAGCCCTAGGGTTTTCGCAAGGCGCGATGTACGGAGCCTATACTTTGACTCTTTGGTTCGGGGCGTACCTCATGAAGGAGCAAAATGTGAGTTTCGGCGCGGTTTATAAGATCTTCCTAATCCTAGTACTAAGTTCGTTCTCAGTTGGACAACTTGCCGGTCTTGCCCCGGACACCTCGATGGCCGCTACCGCAATCCCTGCAGTGTTCAATATCATCAACAAGAAGCCGCTGATAGGGAGTGGCCGAGATCGAGGGAAGAAGCTCGATAAGTCGAGGTCTTGGGACATCGAATTTAAAAAGGTGAGCTTCGCCTACCCTTCACGACCCGAATCGGCGGTTTTGAAGGGTTTTAGCTTGAAAGTAAAGGATGGAAGTATGGTGGCTCTTGTCGGAGGAAGCGGGTCCGGGAAGTCGACCGTGGTATGGCTCGTGCAGCGGTTTTATGACCCGATCCAAGGTCAAATATTAATGGGGAAAACGGACTTGAAGTCGATGAATGTCAAGTGGTTGAGGCGCCAGATGGCATTGGTCGGACAAGAACCCGCGCTCTTCGCGGGAACAATCAGGGAGAACGTCGCGCTAGGAAACCCTAGCGCTTCGTGGAACGAAATCGAAGAAGCCGCTAAGGAGGCTTATATCCACAAGTTCATTAGCGGCCTCCCGCAAGGCTATGAAACCCAAGTACACTCAATGACCATCTTATATATGATATCATATGTTATTATTCCATTTCTACTGACCTTGCATAATATATTGTCAGGTCGGGGAAAGCGGCGTTCAACTATCGGGAGGCCAGAAGCAGAGGATCGCGATTGCTCGCGCAATCTTAAAGAGGGCACGGGTGCTTCTCCTCGACGAGGCGAGCAGCGCACTTGACCTAGAATCGGAGCGGCACGTCCAGGAAGCCCTCAAGAGAGTCTCGAGGCGGGCCACCACCATCGTCGTGGCCCACAGGATATCCACCATTCACGGGGCCGACATGATTGCCGTTGTAAAAAACGGCACCGTGGCAGAGTTCGGGACCCACGACTCGCTCGCTTCCCAAGTCAACGGCCACTATGCGAACCTCGTCAGGTCGGAGAGCGAGGCAAATGCATTTGCTTGAGACATATCAGTTTTTAGGGACTTATTTTTGAAATGTTTAGCATGAGATTAAGATTTTCACACTCATTATGTACTGAACTTGATTCTTAAATCTAAAAATTATCAACACGTCTTGTTTTTTTTTAATTGAAAAAAAATAGTTCTGAAGACCATTCTGTAGTTTTGAGCAACAATATACATATATAGTTTAAAACAAAAGTAATAGTATATGTTTGACTAACATTGTTGATTGTTGGTGTTATATGTTATTTTAGACATTTGGTATAACATACATTTTGTAGATTTTTTATGCATCCGTTAATCAAATATTAAATTTGACCGTTAAATATTTTAATTTTGTTCAATTAGGTCCTCCAATTTATACACATAACTGTTTAATTTTTGCAATTCAGTCTCTAAAAACCTTATTTGTGGGTCGAACCACGGTTTGAGTCGCCGCAATTGGACCCTAGAGTCTACAAAATGCAAGCATATAGCACCAAAAACCTATATATATATATAGCACCAAAAGATTATTTAACCCAAAGTAATATAGATGGAGCATTTGGGGTAAAAGTAAAACACCATTGTTTGCTATATAGAATGCTAACCTTTGGCAAGAAAAAAAAATGCCAACCTTTGTAACCCTAGTACTAGACCAAAATGCCCGAACTCGAACAAGACCGCCACGAACCAGGGCGAGGGACCAAGATGGAGAGTCAGGGCACACGCGCATAACTTGCAGACCGTTCCGAGCCGAAAATGGTCGGAAAATTATCAGCATGTGCCCTGCTTCTCCATCATGGTGCCACCCTCTCCCTAATGTTTCTTTAGAATGTTGAGAAATGGTGATGGCTGCAAACAAAATATATATAGATATGCACATTGAAGAAGCTTCTTGAGCTGTCAATGGAACCCACACTACATTATTCAGATTTCAAATGCCTTTTTCTATTGGTGGGTGAGTGGTTGATCTTATAGCTTACGGAGTTTCCCGTACAAAGATTAAAGCAACTTTCCATAAATGTCTATTAAGGTGACCCTGGTTGGTTCGATGAACCGAACCGTGGTGCATGGTCCGAAAGTTTCGGTTTGATGAACCGAACCATGGTGCCCTGTTTCACAAACATAGTTAATTATCAAATTTCCAGCTGATGTTTGAGCAGTCGAACAAAATACTAACTGAAGTTTGGTTTTAACCGTCGTTAACAAAAACATAGCTTTCTTCCTTGAACCGCTTCGTTGTGGTCGGTTTATAGCTGGTTCATCCAAGAAAGTGATCGGGTTCGTAGCAAGGTTCATCCTGATCCGATTTAGTTTAGTAGATTGTTGAAGTTTGGCAGCCAAAAAGGCACAAGACTAAGCAAATTAGAGCAGAATTGTGGTTTGAACTCCAACCAAACCATGTTAGCTCAACTGACAGTAAACAAAGGAACCACTTTTCTAAAAGCTATTTCACTTTTATTTCCATACTAAACAATTGAAAATATCCTGGTGACAATCAATTTAAATTTTAAACCACTGCTATTTTAAAACCTCTAGAAACTTGATTACCCTTAAGTTTAAAGCAAAGATTTTGATGTTGACAAATGACTATAGGAATCTCAATGGCTGCTAATGAATCCAAGAATGTCGATATTGTATGATGCAACCTGACAAAATGAATAACTTGGCACGCAATCTAAAAATGACGATGAGTTTACTCAAACCCGCGATATCTAAACACCAAATGAACATATCCGATTAACCAAACGAGCAAAATTCAGCAGAAAGCAAATGTTTTTTGACTACTTAAGCTTCTTCACTAATCTAGACTTATCCTAGAGATTAACCGGTCATCACTACTATATGCTCATAACAAGAGACGAGCAAACATGACTAATATTGTCTAAAAGTAAGGTTTAATCGACCTAGAAGGAGCTTTGATTCGTCCTTAATGCTTTTGGGTGCTGTTTTCTCGACAATAGCGGCAACCCCGTGAAAGATGTGTCTTGACTTGCCACCAAATACCAATACATCTCCAGATTCGAGTGACACTTTATCGGCTTTTTCTACATCCCTTTGATCGCCGTAAAGAAATTCTGCAGCGTCTCCAATAGAGAAAGACACCACTGGCAGTCCTTTCTTCAGGCTTGATTCGCTCTCATCCCGATCCTGCATGATGTGATTCAATCATCATGCTTTAAGGATAAAAAAAACAACTCACCAATCTAAAAAAACAAATTGATGTTTATATAATGTTGATGAAAAAGATTTTTCGGAGTTTTTTGGTAGATAGATCTGTCAGCTAACAAATTTATGCACAAATCCAGCTCCTCATACCAATTAAAATGTAAATCAAATTTGGGTATTATTGAAGAACTGTAAAAAAAATGGTAATGTAAATTTACCTGATGGAGCCCGAGACGCCCTGTAGACGAGTAAAAGTTGACAAGGCAGATATCTGGTTTCATCCAAGGTAGTGCCTTTTCCACATTTGGTTCCCAAGTTTGTTTCTTGATAGCATCATGGCAATCTTTAACTGCATTTTCAACAAATTGATTGAATTCATCAGGAATTTTGGGTGGTATAGCTCCATCGATTGGCCGCTTCTCTCCATAATGGCTAGTCTCAGGATCCCAATTCTTGCCGAGGCACATCATTCTCAGATTAAGTTTTGCACCATCCCGATACCCAGGTTGATAGAAACCACCAGGACCCATACCTAGTTCTCTGCATATCTTAACAATTTTCACCTATAAAATGAAGCGTGTGTATAAGATACATAAACTTCGCTAAGTTAAACCTTTATAATCAAGAAACAGCGTGAATAATCCTACAAGTAGCACACTTTATGGTGGAACAAGGCTACAACATGAGAAATTTAGTGAAAAAAACCACTTAGATAGTTAATCAACAGCTCTTGAAATAGTAAAAGACCCAACTTTCTCACAAATTTCCACATAGTTTTTCTAATATCCATGCTGGGCAATGTTACAAAATACAAAATGTGAAGTGAAGATGGAATCATTTTCATTACAGAGTGTTACTGACTATCCCGCTCAATCACATCTTTCCTGGAAAAGTAACATTTACAATTCAAGTCTATATTCTACTGTGAGTTTCAGAATTATCTATCCACACAATTTCTTTTAGCAGCTACAGAAATGCAAAATCCCATATGGAAATAAGTAGTAATGTTGCATTTATATATCCATGTGGATATGCTCTAAAACCAAGTACCTGATCATCTATGGACAGGTAGCTCTTGAGAAGAACCATCCCAGACCTAAGAACTTTGGCATCCACTCCTTCTTTGGACCTATTCATTTGATTGCGCTTCTCTCTGTTCTTGGAAAACAAGGAAGCCTTCAGCAAATTTCCAGGGCTGGACGAGCAAATATCAAACGGCTTGACCATATTCATTGGTGATTTTGGCTTAGGATGCTCATCGACTGAAATATTACTTCCAGTTTCAGGGCTCATAAAATCCTGGGATAAACCACTTTTTCTGCTACAATTTGAGCTATGGATCATATGAGAGGCCTTAACATCATCTCTTGATGGTGTAATCATGTTAGAGGGGGAAACCCTATTATCCTCCAAGTGTTGTGTATCTTCACCGACCAGTTGATCTCTACTAACATTGGCAGTTAATTCCAAAACCTCCTTCTGTTCAGGCCTTCCACGGTGTTCATGACTACTGTTTCCAGAATCACTAACCGGAGAAACTTCATTTGAGGTCTGTAAATTGAAAAGAATCAGCAGAAACAAATTGAACTTTGCAGAGTATAATCAAGACTGCGAAAATGTATGCTCTTAGATTAATCCAACATGTGAGCCTAAAACCAGAGCACAACTAGGCTAAATCAAACTAGTATGAATTACTGCACTAAATGCCAACTTTATTTTGCTCAATCGCTAAAATACCAAATGCAACACTCTTATGCAAACTTTTCTCAACGTTCATCAAAAGCTTTCTTAAAAAGATGAAACTTTTCTCAACATTCATCAAGAGCTTTCTTAAAAAGATAAAACTTTTCTTAAACTTGAAGCAAAAATCAGACAACAGCAAACACCCATTTGCCTTAATCTGAACAATAAGTGAAACTAAACTGTAGCAACATGAGAGGCGGAGAAAGAACGGCAAAGAGGAGAAAATGAGCTTACAGCGGCGGCACGGTTACTAATTGTAAGCCGAGATTGACTGCTGAATGGATTCGAATGAGTGCCACCTCTCCCTCGGACGCGGTTCATCTTCTCCAAGTGTTCTGTATCTTCATCGACCAGTTGAACTCTACTAACATTGACAGTTTCCAAAATCTCCTTCTGTTCAGGCCTTCCACGGCGTGCATGATTACTGTTTCCAAAATCACTAACCGGAGAAACTTCATTCGAGGTCTGTAAATTGAGAAGAATCAGCAGAATCAAATTGAACTTTGCAGACTATAATCAAGACTGCAAAAATGTATGCTCTTAGATTAATCCGACATGTGAGCCTAAAACCAGAGCACAACTAAGCTGAATCAAACTAGTATGAATTACTGCGCTTAATGCCAACTTCTTTTTTTGTTCAATCTCTAAAATGCCAACTGCAACACTCTTATGTACACAACAGCTAGAATTGTAAGTAACATGCATTGCAGATAATCAGAAGCTAATCAATTGCAAACTTTTCTCAACATTCATCAAAAGCTTTCTTAAAAAGATAAAACTTTTCTCAAACTTGCAACAAAAATCAGACAACAACAAACACCCATTTTCCTTAATCTGAACAATAAGTGAAACTAAACCGTAGCCACATTGGAGACGGAGAAAGAACGTCAATGAGGAGAAAAATGAGCTTACGGCGGCGGCACGGTTACTAACTGGACGCCAATATTGACCGCTGGATGGAGTCGAAGGCGTCCGGCCGCCTCTCCCTCGGCCGCGGTTCATCTTCTTCTGCTGATATACGATATTTGGCGGGAAGGAGTAGAACAGATGATGATGAGGTTATAGAAGGAGAAAGATTGCGAACTTGCAACTGACGAACCTTCCTTGCTCGCACCGATTTATGAACCCTAGCAATCCACATCCACCGATTTATGAACCCTGGCGATTCAGATTCCCAATGGATAATACTTCAAGACTTTCTGTAATCACAAATTCGGAATTTTAACTGATGCTGTTTAGGATGCCAGTGATCAGCGTTCCGAAGAAAGATTCCGCCAAGCTCCGATTTTAGAGACAGTGGCATAGTAAGTAATTATTGACAACTTCGAGCCCCTTTATAGCATAGGCACAGTCGGAACTAGGGGTGAGCTCGGGACGGGACGGGCGGGCTTTTGCCTGAGCCCGAGCCCGAAAATTTCGGGACTCATATTTTTGGCCCAAGCCCGAACCTAAAGGAAATGTCCCACCCGAGTCGGGACATCGGGATTCGGGCTCGGGCTAGCCCGAATTTGAACCAAAAAATTAAAAAAAAAAAAATCCTAATATGAGGTCCATCCATTTCAAATACATGCAAGTTCAACATATCAATACAAAATTCAATAAGTTCAAACATAGGCCTGTCAATTTTACCCGTGACCCGCGAATGACCCGCAAATGACCCATCCATGGGTCGGGTCCGGGTACACCTAGGTATGCTAACGGGTCATTTACGGGTTGACCCGTAAATGACCCGTTGAGGCCGGGCTGGGTGCGGGTTTATAGTTAGGACCCGTACCCGGCCCGTGACCCGTTGAAATTAGGTAAGTTTAGTTTTTTTTTTTTTTTTACCCACCACTAATCCTAGGTGTAGACAGATTGAGAGTAACTATGGTACAAATCTGTTAATACTAACCATTTTACCAACTTGGAGCATCGAATATCATTATGTGTTGGAGTAATAATTGGAGTAACTATATACAAAAATCAATTAACAAATCTGGGATATTCGGTGCTCCAATTACTCCAACAAATCTGTTGATTGATTTGTATTTAAGTAACCCAACTTGGTAATATGGAGTTTGGGATCTTTGGATGCACTGCTTGGATTTGGATGCTGACGCCAAGACCCGGACTGGAGTGGCTTCTGCGTGCTGTTGCGAGAGCAATGCCATTATCATCACCATCTTGACAGAAAAACCAAAATCCTTCATCTAATATATTTGTGTGTAATATTTATCTCTATACACAGGCCTAGCAGCAATGGCATTTGTTTGTTGACCCGGGTCACGGGTCAACCCGTTGACCCGCATGTCCGGGTACGGGTTTGTGACCCTGACCCGTGGTGACTCCCGGGTCAATCACGGGTCGAGCCGTCGATGACCCGCGGGTCACGGGTTACGGGTTGACCCGTTTTGACAGGTCTATTCAAACATCATCCATAGTCTAATTCTAGGATTTTTTTTATTTTAACTTACTTAAACTATAGTTAGTAGACTTAAAACTTAAATATATATAATATATACATATATTCGGGCGGGTGGCGACCCAAGGCCCATCCCGCTACGTAATGTCCAGACTTTCGTGTTCAGTTTGCGAGCATATCATACTTATGAACATCTAATATATTTGTGTGTAATATTTATCTCTATACACAGGCCTAGCAGCAATGGCATTTGTTTGTTGACCCGGGTCACGGGTCAACCCGTTGACCCGCATGTCCGGGTACGGGTTTGTGACCCTGACCCGTGGTGACTCCCGGGTCAATCACGGGTCGAGCCGTCGATGACCCGCGGGTCACGGGTTACGGGTTGACCCGTTTTGACAGGTCGACCCAAGGCCCATCCCGCTACGTAATGTCCAGACTTTCGTGTTCAGTTTGCGAGCATATCATACTTATGAACAACCAGCGCATGCACTGGCCCCGTCAACGTAGCACCACCAACAGCCTAGTATAGTCGAGAGAACGTAGCACCACCAACAGCCTAGTATAGTCGAGAGGCCGGCCCGTTTGGTACGAGTCTTCCTTTCCCCAGGAAATGATTTTAATCAAGTCGCTGGGGGAATTCGAACTCGTGACCCCGGAGCCAAACCACATGGGAGTCAGTGCTCTCAACCACTAGACCACAACTGCTGGTGGTTAATTGAATATTATTGATTAAATAATAAATAATTTACTTAAATAATTAAATTGTGTAAAATAGGCTATAAAAACATTTAAATTAATAAACTATACACTTACTTTTATAATATCAGATTATTTCAATTTCTTGTAAATCATAATAGAAGAATTGACGTTGACCAATTTGAAGTTATATGATGATCATGTTATCTTGACACTGTACGATGTCTAGTCCATTAATTTGTCGATATCCTTCTTGGTTTTAACTTTTATTATTATTAATATAATAAGAACAAAATCAATGAAGCTTCCTGTTTAAGTGTATACGGTGGACAATATATAATTGACGTGTTCATATTTGACACGTCAATGAAGGTTCTTATTTACATTAAGCTGACCAATTTAAAGAAAATCTTCACTACGTGCGTGTCTTAGATGTTCGCTTGCTTATTTTATTATCCTGCATGAGTCGTCAGTATTTAACTTTTACTTTTTTGGCCAAAGTTTTACTTTTTAGAATATAATAATATATGTATGATACATTATTTTATTTAAAAAAAAAAAAAGCCGTTGCTAGAGTATCTAGTCTAGCTAAAAGGATGGATAAATTGTAAAAGTGAAGTTCTAGAAACATTTAGAATTGATATTACTTTTACAAAATGGTAAAATGGTGTGGTTAAAATAAAATTGATTGTAAATCTGCAATTTAAGTTGATTTATAAATTGTTAAAATTCTCTTTTATATTAAAAAACTACTTAGAATTATAGTCGACTTCATAAATACATGTATGTATGTATATATATATATATATATATTAATGAATTACTTATCTTATTACAATATGTGTTTTGTTTGAATCTCATGCATACATATAGTAATAGTAATAAGTAAGTAGAGAATTAATTACGACTTATACTCAGTTTCATTTTAGAATACAATAGTCAATCAGAAAATGCACGATATATAAATGTATTTGTATTTCTCTACTAATTACATTATTTATGTTAGCTTCGCTTCTTTTGAATATTTTCAGAACAAGATTTCCGATTTTAATAATAAATAGTATATATATGCAGGTGGATAAAACCTTAATTCTAATATTTCTACATAATGATATTGTAAGACTGGAGCCTAACATAAATTTACCGCTAAAACTCAATTTATAATTTTTTTTTTAAATGGACTTTTTTATAACTTGAAAACTAAAAAATAGAAGTAATCCAAAAAGGGCAGTTCCCATTTTGAAACCAAATCAAAGGAGGAGCTTGCTTCATGCATAGCCCTAAAAGTTCCCTTTTTATCATCTATATATTTTACACTTACATTATCTCTATTAATATCTTCTTTCATTTTTCTTGAAAAAGTAAAAAAAAAAAAAAAAAACTCTTACCTTAAATGTAAGATGAGCCAAGTGGTGGAAATATTAGTTACCATCCTGTTACCTCCTCTTGGTACCTTCCTGCGTTATAAATGCCAAGTAAATACCTTATTTACTTCTTCTTTTAAATTTAAAAAAGTAAAAAATAAAAATAAAATAAATTACTGTTATCTTCATTTTAATTTGGTGTTTCTTGTTGCAGATTGAATTTTGGATAACTTTGGTGCTGACAACATTTGGATGGCTTCCTGGTCTTATTTATGGACTCTATGTGTTGCTAAAGTAACAATGATAAAGGATGGGGTAAATTAAAGAACAAGCAGAATATTTTTTTAATGTAACAACATTTACTACACATATATAATGTAGGAAATCAGTAGATTCTATGTAATTAGGGGTTTAAATAATTTAGGGGTAAATCAATATTTATATAGTTTCTTTTTGTGGAAAATTAGTTTTTATTATTAATATTAAGGGTCGTCAAACTATTGAAGGATCAAGTAAAGCCGATGATGTATATACAATTGCTTACATTTATTTTCAATTTAAAGGTCGTTAGAGGAATAATATAAATTTGGTGAGATAGAGATTTGTTCTCGTCATAAATAAAATAATAATTAATTGAATTTTTCAGTCAATAATTTTGTATTTGGTTTGCTTATCAATCAAGCAAATATTTTGACTAATAATAATATCAACGTGTAAAAGAAATCTGAATATTGGTTCAAAAGATTTAAAAAAATTAACTTTAAATTTGACAAAATTACAGATAAAGTTACTGTGTGGATCTAAATTATAAAGTAGAATCACCCTTTAGAAATTATAGTCCTAACTCCTAATACCGTACGATCCTTGACATTTTGTCTCCTAAAGAAAAGTACACGACGAAAGAGTCTTCTTCTACATTTAGTCCAACTTGCCAACTGAATTCGTGACGTCATCAACTACATTTTTTATTTTTTTATTTATTTTTGGTAATATCAACTCATTTCCAGGACTCTTCTTCTTATACTATATAATTATATTACATTATTATAATATAATATACTATAAATATGGCGCCAACATGAAAACTAACCATTTTAATTTTTACGTATGAAAGTCTCTCTCTCTCTCTAGAACCAGAATCGACAGACCATCTCCATAATTATCTTCTTTTAAGAGGTGAACTGATAATCTAAGCTTCTTGATTGATTTTCAATTCTGGGTTCTTCTTTCTTGATCGTTCCTCGCCGGAGTTACAGTAAAGTTGCCTCTTTTCCGATCCGATGAGGATGGAATCTCCGAGCTACCGTTGTAGTATGTCGCCGGACGAGGCCCGAGAGGTGATTCTGACGTGGGGCTTGCCGGAATCCTCTAACGAAGAGAGAGAAAGGATGATTTTCCAAGGAGAGAGAGTGGAGATTGAGCGGTACTTGCTCGCCGTCGACGTGGTCCGGCGAAGCTGCGACGACGACAGCTCCCGGCGCAACTCCGTTATCCAGATAGCCATGGCTCGCCTCGAGGATGAGTTCCGTAACCTGCTGCTGACGCAAGCATCGGAATCTGAACATTCACTCGAGTCCGTCACTTCTGGACTGTCCATCTCCGGCGAAGGACATGACCACGACGGAGAAAATGAAGGGTCGGTAAGCGTGGAGCTGCCGCTTGGGCTTGAAGACGACTCGGAATCGATGGTGACCCGCCGGTCCAGCAGTGGCTTTAGCCTTAGGGAGCTAGATCTGGTTTCTTCTGCAACAGTCGACGACCTCCGGAGTATTGCTGAGAGGATGGCCGCCTGTGGGTTCTCCGCCGCGTGCGTCAGGGCTCACGGCGGTGCAAGGAGGTCCGCCGTGGAAACCACCCTCAGAAAGCTCGGGATAGAGAAGCTGACCGTCGGAGACGTGCAGAAGATGGAGGGGCACTCTCTGGAGAAGAAGATCCGGAGGTGGATTAGGGCGGCTAGGGTTTGCTTCAGGGTTGTTTTTCCGGCAGAGAAGCGGCTCTCCGACCAGGTCTTCGCCGGAATCACCAACATGGACGAAACTTCATTCTCTGACACCGTGAAGCCGTCGGCCCTCCATCTGTTAACCTTTGCAGAGGCAATCGGCATCGTCAGCCATAAGTCGCCTGAGCGGCTCTTCAAGGTGGCCGACCTCCACGATTGCTTGGTAGACATAATCCCCGACATGGAACTCACCTTCGAATGGAAGTCGGTGCAGATTATTCCAGCCAAGGCGGCGGAGATCGTGGTGAGGCTCGGGGAGGCTGTAAGAACCATCCTCCACGAGTTTGAGACCGCGGTTCTTAACGAACCGTCGCTAACTCCGGTCCCCGGCGGCACCATCCATCCCTTAACCCGATACGTGATGAATTACGTAAGCCTAATTTCCGACTATAGAGAAACCCTAAACGAGCTCATAGTGTTAAGACCCCTGACCGGGTCGAGATACTCGGAGGACCCGACCCTCCCGGAGCTCGACCTTTGTGATTTCGAGGGCAAGAGCCCTCTAGAGCTCCACTTAATATGGATCATAATAGTCCTAGGCCATAATCTAGAGACTAAGTCCAAGCACTATAGAGACCCTTCCCTAGGGCACCTCTTTGTCATGAACAATATCCACTACATTGTCCAAAAGGCAACCACCTCGCCGGAGCTAGCCCTCATGATCGGAGATGGCTACCTCCGGCGGCTCACCGCAAGGTACCGGCAGGCGGCAACAGGGTACCACCGGTCAACCTGGGTCAGTGTCCTGTACTGCCTCAGAGACGAAGGACTCCACTCGAGCGGGAGTTTTTCCTACTCGGGGGTTTTGAAGAAGGTTTTGAAAGAGCGGTTCAAGGCGTTTAACGCAATGTTAGACGAGGTTCATCGGGTTCAGTCCACGTGGCTCGTTCCGGACACTCAGTTGAAGGAAGAGCTCAGGATCTTGATATTGGAGCATCTAGTCCCGGCTTATCGGTCATATCTGGGTCGGTATAGAGGCCACATTGAGAGCGGGAGGCACCCGGAGAACTACATTAAGTACTCGGTGGAGGGCTTGGAGGCTCTAGTGTCGGATCTCTTCGAAGGACCACCGTCGAGCCACCATGCTCGGAAGAAATCATGTTAATGAAGGCTTTCATAGTCCATATTCGTTTATTGTTAATAATGTATCTTTTTGTTAGACGGGTCGGGTTTTTTCGGTTAGTCGGGAAACAATCCGGTTCAACTATGTATTGCTAGTGTGCATTATCTAATGAATCAATACCTGCATTGGTGTGGCCAAAAAAAAGTACCTGCATTGGCCAAAACACAAGCGATCAATAGCATACCAGTAGATTTAATGGAGATGAACGCAAAAAATCCTTTGTACAAAGAAATGGATGATTCTTACCTCTATTTTTAATGTCGAGAATCGATAATATTGAGACGGTTCTGATACATTTGTCGACTGTGCACTACTTTAAAATTACAACAGAATAATGGATATCGATTTCATGTCGGATTTCCATAACTATCACTTATAAGTTATACCACAAGAATCTGCCAAAAACAGCGTACCATGACGAGCTCGATGAAGAAGATATGCAACTTAATGTGCTTTGAGACCATAACCAAATTCGTCGGACCCAATCCTACTCGGTCTTGTCTTCTTCCAAGTCACTGTTTTCGCCATCACTGCCTCGTAGCAGTCGAGATTCTTCTTCTTCATCATCATTGTTGTCAGCTTTGGATGGTTTCATGACGGTCAAATTGGTGTCATCCTTGTCAAAATCTTCGGCAGCATCCTCGGAATAAGCATATCTGTCATGGCGATACGGCATTAAAAGCAGATAAAGATCGGATTTTGACACTGTAAAGTGGTTAACATTGACAATAGGAACAAAGGGCCTAGAAGAAATCAGAAAATTCCGACATTTTCAAGTCTCATTTGCTATCTTTTTTTTCATATGTATATGCATAGAAAGGTATGGAAAAGAGACTAAGCAATCTCTATGACCAATCAATGGGGCAAGGAAAATTCTCAATTGCTAAACAATGCTTTAAATTAATGGAATTGAGCATAAATACAGAAGCCTGAACCGATAGTAGTACTTTTGGGTTATGAAAACAGAACTTTTGCTAGACATATTCAATCTTTCTAGGATACAAAATTCAAACTTTTTACCTTGTGGAATTCTGGGATGGGGCCCAAAGGACAGAAATGATGCATAGCAATGCAAAGGAGAGAACTTGCCAAAATGCAGGGATGATCCATGCGCTCTGCCACCACTCGTTGTAAACATCATTTGCTTTGAAATAAAGCTGCAAAGTATAGAGTAATTAATGGTTATAACGATAGATGGAACATTGAATAGGAATGAGTATAGCTATATAACTTGGGGAAATGAGGAATTTTACGATTTACACATTGTCTGAGAATAGTGTTTAGCTAAAAGAGCTAAGATGCAAGTGTCATTTTTCCTCATCCCAAAGTATTACCTCATAGCAGATCCAAACCACTGACAAAATCACAGCAACTGCAAGAGCATTGGTGAATTTCCTGTAAACGTCTAGTTTTATAGTCATACGCTTAGCCTGTTAAACGAAATGGAAAAGGCAAATAAATTAAACAATCCAGCCTAAAAAAAGCCAATTCAATTAAGAACCATAATAAGAATGTCATAGCCAAATGAAGGCAATACAATGCCATAGACAAGGAAAATGTTCTAAATTCATTGTTTGACTCATCATTATATGCAAACATTTCCTTAGTATATCACTCCTCTTTAGCTGCAGTGTGCACTAATATCACCAGAAACTTAATCTTAATAACATTATCATATGTGGTCGAGTAACATCAAGTGATCGCGTCAACAAAAAGGAAATAACTTGCATGGAATTAGAATGGCGAATGAGATCAAGTACCTGAAGCTTATTGAGAGTAGCATTGAGAGAAGTGAATATCCATAGAATGAAAAATGCATCCAGGAAAGCTACAGGGAGAACCAGAAATAACCTAGCTTTTCCAGAAACATCATTGACTGTACCAACATTTTCGACCAACTCCAACGCTTCAGACGCCAAGAAGAAAGTCAATCCAAGCATTATAACTTTTGATGTAAGTCCACCAAGTGTTGGTCTCACAACACCGTAGCCCATTGCCACAATCAAGATGATAAGGCGAGCAACTGTCCGTTTAATTGTGCCAAAAGTAACTGCCCAGAAGGTGAGCCAAGTAGATCGGGTTCCACTTCCATTGAATGCAGCATAATCGAAATACCACATTGCCATCTCTAATAACCCCAGAACAATAACAACTGAAATGCAATTTTGCAGCTGAAGAATTTCCTTATAAAATTTTGCATACTGAGAGAACCAAAATATTCCAAGAAGCACGAAACCAAGGGATATATAACCGTAGAAGTTCATCAGCGGAGCCATTCTTCCAGGTAGATAACCGTTTGTATTTCTCCAAGTAGTCTTCCCAAGAACAATCACATCCCGAAGATTTGGGTCACAGTGCACGAAATATAAGTTGTACATTCCAGTTTTTGTTATGGGCACCGATGTAGTGGGCAGTTTGGTAACTACTTTATTTGCATGGAATGAAGCAGTGACTACTTTAGGCCAATCAGGGTTCTTTGCAGATGGGCGACGAATGATTTGCCCTTGAGTGCAAACACCGAGTTTCGCAAGATCAGCTGTGCAGCAGACTTCTCTTTGACCCCCATAGGCAGAACCACCAATTGTTTCCTTGTCTTCTACCTCAAAGATCACGGCTTGGATCAACCCAGAGGTAAAGTTTGTATTGTCCTTGGGCCTCCGGAATGAAACTTTATCAAATCTGATATTACAAAAAATGCCAGGCATTGAAAATGTTAAGAAAGAATATTCTGATGTTACTGTACTTGGACAAATATGAAAAAAAAAAAAAAAAAAAAAAACACGCATAACTGGCATATACACAACAGAAACAGGCTGATTCCATCAATCTGATTCCCATAAGACTGTAAATCTACTTCTTAAATTCCACATTGGGCCGAGTCAAACCCAACGGGCCAATATCGAGCAACCATTTTCACAAGTGGGGTTCCATCCTAAAACCAATTGGTGATAGGAGGAGGTAGCCCACTTGCTTATATAGTTGCTCATATTCAATTAAAACCCACACACCGCTAATAATCGGAACCGGGCTTTGGCTCTGATACCATCTTAAATTCCACATTGGGCCGAGTCAAACCCAACGGGCCAATATCGAGCAACCATTTTCACAATTGGGGTTCCATCCTAAAACCAATTGGTGATAGGAGGAGGTAGCCCACTTGCTTATATAGTTGCTCATATTCAATTAAACCACCGGTGTGGTATTAATCTTGCTCACGGTGACTCTCAACACTACTGAAAGTTTCAAGCTCATGTTGACTTCTTTCTAATAGCTTGCATTTGCAGCTCCAATTCGCTTAAATGCATGTGTTAGCATCATTTGTCACAGGTTGCTATGTTCTTAACAGAAAGATTTGGAAAGGAAAATGAAGGGAGAGCCTATTCAAGAGGCCAACTGTTCAGCCGTGTGCACCTTGCACTAGAGGGCAACTAAGCACGTCCCAAACAAAAATCATCCATCTACGTTGAACAACGAACAGTTATAATATCAAAATAAAGGATTATTCTTTTAAATGTCCATCCAATTTCACGTTAAAGGTAGTTGTGGTTTAGAAAAGAACCTAGGATGGCATCAACCAACTTAGCAGAAGATTCACAAAGAGAATAAAACAAAATAAATAAATAGCTGCAACATCATATGCAAACAAGAGCTCCTTCCGGAAACCTAGGGTGCCAAAACAGATTAACGTGGATAGTTTACAGCTGGATAAACAAAAGAACAGATATCAAATGGCCAAGAGCAATCAGTTTAGCAAAGAATTCACTCATTCGCTGCATACAAAAGGAGCAGGTTAAGAAAATACTTGAAGAGAGCTAATGCTTACTGTTTTCTCTAACATGGGTATCCAAGGATTTTCCCCTACTATTCTTCAGTCTTAAAAGATGGTTTTCTTTGATTTGGATCAATACTAGTATACTACCAGTCTACCCCAAATATTATTGACAAACAGTAACAGCCAAGTTGAGTCATTACCAAGAAAACAAATCAAGCTAATCACAATCCATTTGCTAGTCAATCTACAGTTCATCAAAATCTAGACAATAACACAACCAACACAGGACCTTGTCAATGGAGGAGTAAGAATCAGAACTCCTTACCGAATATAAGAACTATCGCCATTGTCAGCGGTAGAGGTGGCGATTCCTTCGCTACCTCCATGTACCACAAACGCATTTCCTCTACTGATAAATCTCTCCCCTCTGTAGAAATGAATTGAGGCCTCAGCGACGAAAACGCGCCAACAGATGAGGAACAGCAGCGCCGACACGGATTTTATCCCCGGAATCATCGAATCGCCTTTCAGCCACCGGCACGTTCCAAGCTTCAGCTTCCACGTAAAGAGAGGTAGATGGAGAGAAAATGGCGGATCTGCGATTTGGTTGGTGTGCAGTAAAAGCAAGTAGCTGAAGAGTGAGGCCGAAGTCTCAACTGAAGAACGATCGAAGAGAGCTCAACGACCCAACTTTTCCCTTCGTTGTTTAATAATCTTATTTCTTTAATTCATTAATTAGTACTCATGTATTTTATTTTGCCAATTAATAATAATCAAGTATATATATGCCAACCGACAGAAATTTGAGAATTTTTTATTCAATTTAAGGATAAAATTAAAATATTTGTCTTTTCTAACACATGAGAATATATACACCAACAAAACAAAACCAGTAGTTGTGGTTACGATGTCCAACCCCAGTGAATTAATTATATGATAAATCTTTAAAATGTGAAATTTCTTGTGAAAGTAATTGTGAAAGTAAGAGTGAGAAAGTTTGTGTAGTGTAAATTTAAAATTTTATTGTGGCTCATTCCACTTTCTATGGAAAATTCACAATAAATTTCACATTTTATAGCACCACTCTTAATTAAAATCATTTTATGCATAACGGGTCGGACTTTCGATTATACTAAATTTTTTGTGGTGCTATAATTGACGAGGTCTATATATACGTTAATTGTTCATAAGTATGATACGTTCACAAATATACACAAAAATTCGAATATTACGTAGCAGGTACGGATGTAATGGATTGTGCTTTAACCAAATTGGGTCATACTAAAAAGAACTATACAAAATGGGACAGGCCCATTAAAAGATTTCGACCAAAAGAGGCCGTGTATTCTAATATTTATTTATATATGGTTGCTTCTTTTTTTCTTTTTTTTTGGTAATATATATTTGCTTTAATATTTGATTAAATCATTAATTTTTTACATTTACTGAAATTTGAATTTTTTTTCGTTGTTGATGGCCAAATTTTTTAGTTGTTGTTAACCACAACGTACTGAAATTTGGATTAAAAAAATGAGATCATCATGATATAATAATAATAATTCAGATACAGCAAAAAAAATGATCTTAAGATAAAGCAAAATTATTCACGTATATATTATATAATATATATGGTAATATTCACCTTCAATTACAAAGGAACGAAACTTTAAGGGCCAAATGAAGAAAAGTTAAACAATGAGGACGAAAAATGTAGAGATCTTCTCTAGCTTTGGCCAGTAAAAACTACCGTCACTACAGAAATCCATATACTATTCTGTTTTTTGTTCATCGGATCTTCCAATCTAAACATGTGCTGATCTGAATCAACAGACACAGCTCATGTAAAAAAAAACTGGAGTCACACGACTCGATCCCTATGATCCCGTTGTTCTTCTCCGGTCCACCGTAAAAAGAATTATAACAAATCATCTGCGGAATCTGCAAATTTTGAAAAAATGGATTGCAGTTATGTTTATGAAAAGAACAAGAAAATTAAAGTGACAATCAAAATCTTACCTTGTAATTACATTCGCGTGGAATTAACCCGAGAATAGTCCAATCATATCTCCAGTACAATATCTGCAGTTGTTGAAAATCAGAAGTATCAGATTCCATCCTTATTGAAGTCTATCACTAATAGCTTGTTTCCCAAGAAATTAAATCGACCCAGTTGTCTTATTTCTATCCGTTAAGTCTCATTTTCATCCTTATTAAAGTTCAAGGCAATAGCTTGTTTCCCAAGAAATGAAATAGACAAAAATGTAAATGGAGTTCTAGATATAAAAATAAAATGTAAAATGATAAAAATTCAAAACTTACAATCTGAATCTGTCTTCACCCATTTAGATCCGTCACAAATCTTTTCCTTTTGTTCATCGTCCTGATCAGCTATCAAATCCGCTCTATTGCCGATGCACTTCCTCATTGATGATGCACGGGAAGCATTTTGAGGATACATTTTCTTCCGAATGATAGTCCTTAAAAGCTGCAAAAGAAAAGAAAAAACAGATAATTAGATTGGATTCATGTTGCTTGAGAGACAAGAAATTAGGGTGTTCTGTGTTTTCTCCACCTTCTCCATTCGTGATTCCGGAAGTGGGTCCCGCAGACTTGGCGTGGGAGCAAATCCGCTTGAACACACAAACATCTTCTTGAGAAGAAAGGATACGGATTTCTTCCCTATCGATTTCTTCCCTTTGTCGGCACAAATCTCCTTGCATTTGTGGATTATGACACTAATAGTCCGTTCGATTTCTTGATCCCGATCATCGGATTCACCGCTGACATGATCACTGATTCTTCTGTCGACTTCTAAGCTTGAAGGGCAGTTGAGGAATCGGTCCAATGGAAGATCCGATTGTTCCCTCTTGGAAGATGGTTTACGGGTTAGTAGTTTCGTGAGTTCCTTCTGCAATTTCCCGACTTCTTCAGGTGTAAAATCGGAAAGATCCGGAGATAAAGGTGGATCCTGTTGTATGCCTAGGCTTTCTTGGTTTTGATTTTGGTTTTCTTGTAAGTCGGTGTTTCCGAATGTCCCTATTGCAAGCAATCCTCCTGGCCAATCGTTGAATTCTTCTCTTGAATCTTGTTTAACATGATGATCTGTGTGTATAGCAAAAAAGCAATTAATCAGAATTCTGCATAACTCACTGAAAAAGTTCAAGCAATTTGTTTTCCCACTCAGACAAATTCATTCAAGAAAACCATTTGACTACACAAAACAGAAATTCTGCATAGGCTTTGATTGAACAGATGGATAAATACTTACGTTTTGAGGCTGGGACAGTAGCCTGCTGCTGCTGTCCATTTACTTGTTTACCATTGATCTTGTTCTGAACCCAACTGAAGAACTGCAATTAAAGAACATCAATAAGCTTTCATCAGAAACAAATTCAACTCAACCTAAAACTTAACCCAAAAAGCCAATGCACACAAACATTCACCTTCATTGTAAGATAAAGAGATAGAGAAGCTAAGAAAGGTATCAGCTTTGCTGTTCCTAACCAGCAGATGCTTAAAAAGATTTAGCAAAGTGGAAAACAATGTTGCAGATAAGGTGTTCGGCGGAATGCAAATGAGAAAATTCAGCTTTGAGAGGGTCGAGGATTGATGAATTTGATGGCCAAGTCTCTAATCTTTTTCAAAGGGTTCAAGTTCCCAGCCAAGATGTATCTGACCCACTTCAAGGTTCAAACTTTCTCACATACAGACACTTGAAGCGGACTGATAAACTATACAAATACAACTAATATACCCAAAGAACTCAGACTAGCAGAAAGACATTCTGAATCAATTATATTGGATCGCAGACTCCGAGAAGAATGAGACATAGTTTAATAACTCCTTAAAATTCTGCAGAGAGCTTCGAGAGAATACAACGGGAACTGTTTCTGGAACAAACCTTTCCATGGGGCCACGGCTATGAGGCCAAATCTCAGCCCTCGGATTTCGCCGTTGAGGATCTAGATGCTCCTTCCATCAATGGAGGTACAAGGTGGATAGCCAATCTCCATACAGGTCTGGATCGGACGATCATGGCGGTGACACGATGGAGTCGCCGAAAATTTCGTCACTGTGGCGACTGGCTAGGGTGAGGTGAGGTGAGGTGAGGAGAGAAACTATACTTGTATGTTTTTTTTCAAAAAGAAAGAGGGAAATAATACTAAAATTGAAATTCGATACCACATTTTTTACATGTTTAGGTTTTTTGTGTCATATGTTTGATTTTATAGGTTATTGGTGCTATATGTTTGAGATGTTATATGTTTTTTATGTTTCCGTTAGTCAACAGTTAGTTTGACCGTTGAATACTTTTATTTTGTTCAATTTAATCCTTAAATTTATATTATATTTCTAAAATTTAATATTTACAATTTAATCTCTATTGTTTGCTCAAGTCACTGTCCAAAGCCGCCGTCCACCACCCACCACCCACAAGGCCGCCGACCACCACGAAACGGGCCGGCCACCACCACTTGGGGCCGAAAACCACTCCAATTGGTGGTGGCCACCTCAATTGGGGTTGGCCACCACAAATTGGTGGTGGCTACAGCCCCAATTGAGGTGGCCACCACCAATTGGGGTGGTTTTCGGCCCCAAGTGGTGGTGGTCGGCGACTTTCGATGTGGTGGGTGGTGAGCGGCGACCTTGAACAGTTACTTGAGCAAACAATTGGTGCTAAATTGTAAATATTCAATTTTAGAAATAAAATTTGAGAACTAAATTGAACAAAATAAAAGTATTTTACGGTTAAACTAATTGTTGACTAACAGAAACACCAAAAACATATAATATCTCAAACATATGACACCAAAAGCCTACAAAATTAAACATATGACCAAAAACTTACACATATCAAACATGTGGCACCAAAAATAGATTTAACTCAATTGAAATTTGCACATATCCATAGTTTACATTTTAGCAAATTTTGTATCTTGGTAAAATGAAAGTCCATAGAAATTTCGAATCCATTCCGAAATAGACATATTGGTATTGCTTGTAATTTTATTTCAAATTTTTGGGGCAAATTCAATTTTCCTTACATTCGAAATTTGTCTGACGTCCATAATCGGAATTTATATTATTTATGTAGTAAAATTTGTATTTCTAGGTTCAACTAAAGAGAATTTAATCTTAATTACAGCGCGCAATCAAGTTTTTTTTTTTTTTTTTTGTAAATATGTCGTATCTTGTATCTTTTAAATTGCACCAAATTATAAAAATTTTGCAATCCAAGATAATGGGCAATTTGTTTTAAATTGGATGATGAATTAATAACTATATAAGATAAGTTGTTTCGTGATTAAAAAAAAAAAATCAATTACAATATGTAAGGACTCAATTTGCAAGGTAAGAGCAAGAAGATTCTCACCATATCCAAAAATTCTACAAAATTATCTTTCCATTAAGTAATACAACTTTGTAAAATTCACAAAGTAAAACGGTTGATACATTGTCTTAATATTTTTGTCAACTGGCGTTTGTATTATTATTTATTTCCTAAATAAAAGAGTCACTTATGATTAATTTTTTTTTATTTTAATAACTAGATTAACTTGGATAGACAGTAAAACAATACAACTAGCCGATAATTTTGGCAACACGATGCTTCTATATAGACAGACAATGACCACGACAGGGTATTTGATAAAAACCAAAGGTCTATCACATAAAAACACCTTTTGAATATAAAAAAAAAAAAAAACATGTTTTGGTCATAGAAAAAAAAATCTTAGAAAATGCTTTTAATTTTCCCTCTTAGAGTTAGATAAGAATATTACATAATACCATGTTGCTATAAAATCATCATATAGGAACCCATCAACTTGCACGTATATTAAGCTACTAAAATCTATTTATTTTGTATATATATATATATATGCTATGCAGTCAAAGACGAGTTTCTAGGTAGAGACGGAAATGATAGGTAGAATCGAGACGTAAAGTCGAGTCGTAAAAACGTAAGTTTCTATGAACTTGTAGCAATAGTGAAATAAATAAGATTATATACACTTTTTTACGTTTATAAAATGTTATAATAGTGTATATGGTTAATATAATAAGATATATAGATAAAACATATATACTACACTTTAAGCTTTTTCATATAAGTAAGTTTAAGAAACTGTTTTTTTGTGTGAAAAAGTTCAAGAAAACAATTCCTACGGTGTCTTATTAATTCCAACTATGTTTTTTTTCTTTAGGTAGAAATGTTTAATGGTTTAGAATATTACGTTCACGTTCGAATAATAGTTTAGGGTCCTATGCAGTCAAAGACGAGTTTCTAGGTAGAGACGGAAATGATAGGTAGAATCGAGACGTAAAGTCGAGTCGTAAAAACGTAAGTTTCTATGAACTTGTAGCAATAGTGAAATAAATAAGATTATATACACTTTTTTACGTTTATAAAATGTTATAATAGTGTATATGGTTAATATAATAAGATATATAGATAAAACATATATACTACACTTTAAGCTTTTTCATATAAGTAAGTTTAAGAAACTGTTTTTTTGTGTGAAAAAGTTCAAGAAAACAATTCCTACGGTGTCTTATTAATTCCAACTATGTTTTTTTTCTTTAGGTAGAAATGTTTAATGGTTTAGAATATTACGTTCACGTTCGAATAATAGTTTAGGGTCTTTAGTACTTAGTTGAGAAGTTAAGGGATATAAGTGAAATATCAATAGTCTACTAGACTATATATTAATGAAATGTAACTGCCGCCACTTGAGATAAAAATCGAATTCATTACTTCGCTCTAGTATCTTCGTCTCCATGTCCGCTGTTTTCCAAGTTCCATGCCTTCTGCATTTTTCATCTCTCTATACTGTCAAATTGCAAATGACTATATTCAATTGTATCTATCCATTGGTTATAATTTCCTCTCAATATATTCTCTCTCTTATAAAACCCAGAAGCAGGTGTCCCTCCCGCATCTCCAAGCCAACTCGACCCAAATGGTAAGAAATGTCAAAAACGGTACAAACGTTGAAAAAACGCGTTTTTACACGACTTTACGATTCTAATAGAGACTCTACCCGACTCTACTCTGCTAACGAGCCTAAGCACGACTTAACTCGTTTTCATCTGTAAAAACTTAAAACCGCACGTTTCTACGAGTTAGAAACGCGAATTTAACTACATAGTTAGGGTCTTTAGTACTTAGTTGAGAAGTTAAGGGATATAAGTGAAATATCAATAGTCTACTAGACTATATATTAATGAAATGTAACTGCCGCCACTTGAGATAAAAATCGAATTCATTACTTCGCTCTAGTATCTTCGTCTCCATGTCCGCTGTTTTCCAAGTTCCATGCCTTCTGCATTTTTCATCTCTCTATACTGTCAAATTGCAAATGACTATATTCAATTGTATCTATCCATTGGTTATAATTTCCTCTCAATATATTCTCTCTCTTATAAAACCCAGAAGCAGGTGTCCCTCCCGCATCTCCAAGCCAACTCGACCCAAATGGTAAGAAATGTCAAAAACGGTACAAACGTTGAAAAAACGCGTTTTTACACGACTTTACGATTCTAATAGAGACTCTACCCGACTCTACTCTGCTAACGAGCCTAAGCACGACTTAACTCGTTTTCATCTGTAAAAACTTAAAACCGCACGTTTCTACGAGTTAGAAACGCGAATTTAACTACATAGTATATATGTTACGTTAAGTGGGGTACATTAAGCTACTAAAATCTATTTATTTTGTATACTTATTATTATATATAATATAATTATATAAATCTTATTATTTTCTTAAAATGTACCATTTTTATACTTTATTTAACTCATGAAGCACATCATTCGATGTACAGATACAACGAATTTGGACCAAATTTGGTATTCCTTCATATCTGCATTGGGAAAAATAATAGTGGCATTTGGATGAATATAATGTAATATTATTTAAAATTTGAGATTATAAGTAATTGAATTGAGTAATATAATAAATTAAAGTATTTTGTTAAGTTGTAATATAGAGTATAATATTGAATTATAGCGTTTGATATACTTTATAATATGCATTATATTGCGACTTTATTATTATTTTTAATATTATTATAATATGAGAATATATTATATTTTAAAATGATAAGATTTGAACGAATTTTCATTTTAAGAACAACTAATTTACTTATTCAACTTTATATTTTGTGTTTAGTACATATATTCTATTTATGAACTATAAAAACAAAATATTAAAAATTATTTTGTATAGCTATTAAAATTTTATTAATTGAAACATTTTCAAAGTTTTAGAAGGTAATTTCCATTAAAAAAATTAAACGAAAAGACTTTACTTATTTTATTAAAAATAACAATGAGTTATGAATTATATTAAAAAATAATAATACTAATAATGATAATAAACTATAAATATTATATAACTATTTTATCTCTTTTTTTCAGTAAGTATTTTTTCTGTTTAATAATTAATAATAAGATACTAAACTAAACATTAATAATTTTGGATGTAACATTTCATTCATTTTTTGATGTAATTTCATATTACAGTAAATTTTCTCATTACAATGCACGTTATATTTTTTGTTCGCGAAACAACATAATATGAATATAATGGACGTAGATTCATCCATGATCCATCCAAAGACTCCGAGTTCGGAGAAAACTAGAAGTTTCAAATTTTCATAAGTAAATTATTTTCTACTAATTTACGTAAATAATTTTTAGTATAATTAAACTCCAATACTTCTTTGACGATATATTTATACAATTCATAAATACACAGGTATTAAATACACATTTCTATTCATCATATATATATATATATATATATATATATATATATATAATATTATATATATAATAAATACAAAATGTGAGTCGAACTAGTAGTAGTACTAGTAACTTGCTTGAAAATCATAATTAATTGTGAAATTACGTATGTAGTGATGTCACACCATATTAATCCACATAACATCGTGATACGCTTGCATTTATTTATTCTTTTAAAAAGTGTTAATAACATGATTGAGACTAATTATTAAATTAAAGAGAAAATAACTTGAGATTAAGTGCACAGATTATGTATGTAGTGACGTGTAAGCAGATTAATTTAACAGTAACACCACCGGAAAGACCAACACGTGTACCAAAGAAGTGTCGGGTTGACTCATTAGAGCCAATCTATCTGAAACTAAACAACGATTAATTAATAATAAATGTAATGTGATTTTAGAATTAGACTAATTAGTGATTGGCTATATCACAATAACTAGCTAGAAGCATCTTTTGCCCAATGAATAGACATTTATTTATCCACTATCCATTTATAGAATATTAAAAATGTGTATCTAATCAATGTGGGAAGTTTAGAAATACATTGTTTATATATATATATAAACAATCAATCTATACTTTGTAGGGATGGCAACGGGGCGGGTCGGGGCGGGTTTTTGCAGCCCCGGACCCGCCCCGCGGGTCGGCCTGGCTGACCCGGCCCCGGCCAAATGGGCCTTTTGGGTCGGGTCGGGTCAACAATCCCGCGGGTCGACCCGCGGGGCCCCGACCCGCCCCGTCATATGAACAATTTTTTTTTTTTTTTTTTTTTTTTTAACTTTTCAATATTAAATACAATTTTTTTTTGTCAAAATATTACATTATATATAAATTCAAAACATAAATCTAACATCAATCAAATATAAACAACAAACACATCAAATTCATTACAAATACAAATTTAAATCCAAACACCAAATTAACAAATCCTAATAATCTAAATATAAATCTATTTGGTCCATGTTATTTATATAGGTACTATATTAACATATTTTTTTATTAAATGTTAGATCATATTAACATAAAAAAATTAAAAAAAAAATAAAAAAATTATATACATATGGATTTCGGGGCGGGTCTACGGGGCCCCGGGTCTCTAGATCCGAACCCGCCCCGACCCGAGCCCGACCCGACCCGTGACCCGCGGGTCAGCGGGTCGGCGGGTCAAAACCGGGTCGGGGCCCGCGGGTCAGCGGGGCCCCGAGACCCGTTGCCATCCCTAATACTTTGAGCTATATTTAAAATAGATGGCATACATATGCTATATTTGTTTGCTATATAAAAGAATGAGCTAATAATTACGAATTTAGATTTATTATGACTTTAAATTTATCATATAACCTTATGTTGTATTTTCATACTTATAGTGAGATTTATTTTTTTCGACCAAATTTAGTGAATAATCATTTATATTTAAAATCAAATTCTAGATCTGTGGTTTTTTTTTCCAAAAAATAAATAATTTTTAACCTATTATTTTAAATATTGTCATTTAATCAAATATGAAAATTAAAAGGCAATATATATTTTTAAAATTGCTCAACACAACTTCTAAAAAAATCCATTCATTTAGATTTTGATAAACCAAAATTAGAAAATTCGATTTGTGGAAAAAAAAAAGTATATCCCTAAATCCTAAATTAGCCACACCATAAATGCACTACAAGAAATAGAGGTCTTGCATACATGCATATATATGAGCAGAAATTTTTAGTCAAATTTGAACTTGTTAGGAAATTACTATTCTCATTCCAATAATCTATCCCTACTAAGTAATTAGACTCTAATTAAATAGTATTTTGCATTGTTGGATGCTCTAAGGCCCGTGATTTGTTATGAATTATTATATATAATAAATAATAAAAAGGAAAAGAAGAACAATAAAATATTGATTAAGAAACACTTAAAAATTTGATAAAAACCTTTTACTAGTGGGCAATGGACAATATGGTTTTTGGACCACTTACATTAAATACCACAAACGAACTCACTAGAAGAGAAGTATTATGTGGCTCTAATCACTTCACTTCATTAGATAATAATCATATATTAAAATATAATTATGACCATAACTTATATGTCCAATGATCTTTCTTAAAAGCGAGCACACATCGCGATATATTAATAAAGTTTTTATAGCCTATAAAGTCAGATAACATGGTTAACTGAATAGACTTTTAACTGAATCTATCTTAGAAAGTAACGCATTTCTGTTTGGTCTGACACGTAACCTAGTACTTTCTGTTCAAATACTTTATTTTATATATTATAAATAAAGTATTAAGAATGAATTTGATCCCTTTTCTCTATGTAATGTAATGCACTAACTTAACAACGTGATATATGTTGATATTAAAGAATATAGGACACTAGTCTAGAAGTATCTAGATGGAGTCAACAATATATATATATCTTAAAATGGCATGCGTAGGTCACCCTATACGTCATACACATATATATACATATAGATATAGTCTATAAATCTCCATAGTCCATAGAATCCATACTATTCAAGAGCTTTCTCGAGATGCATGTAAAAGAATCACTCCCACCAAGAAAAAGAGTCCAAATTAATTTCCAACCCAACAACTATAAGAGGAAATTAAATTGCTAGAGCAAACTTGCATACCGAACTTTGTATAATCGCCTAACTTATCCGAATAACAAGTGTAGTTGATAGTGAGAAATTTCTAATAACATATTTTATATTTATCACGTACATATATTATTATAATAGATTAATCAATAATAAACAATATATTTTTGTAGTATATATATATTAATTTAAATAATTTTTTGCATAAAGATAAACTCTCATTTTAAGTAAACATCTAGGATTAACCTTTTGTATGTCATTTAGCTAGCTCCTATATATGCAAATAGATCACTAATATGAATTGATGTGGGAGATTTTGTCGGATTTTGGAATGCGGGTATATTTTTTCATGCATAAGCGGCGATCTGAGTAAGATCTATAATAAACTATGATATTTGACGTTTTTTTGGCCAAATCCCTTCGTCTAGAGGATCAAATCCGCAGTTTTATGTTTATTTCGATTTTTTTGTAATTTGCCGCTTTTATTTGGGACTCTGTTATTAGTTTCGAATTTTGTCCTAGGATTAGAGTTTTTCTTCACAGTATTTAAACTCAGTTAGTCGTCATTTATATTTAGAATTATATATATATATGTATATGAATAAATCGAGGTTTTCTCAACGTCAGATTTTCAGTTTTTAAATCAACGATTTTTTCTACTTCCTATCTCATCACGCTACATCATGAATATATGAGATATAATGTGTATAGTGTATGGTATAGTGTTATCAACCTTAATTAAATTGGGGGATGCATCGATGCAATAATTAAGAAGGATTATGCATGTGGGCGCCTATAGGTTTGTAGGTGTCTAGGGTTTTGGGAAAAGCAAATTCTAGAAAAATCTAGAGGGAACATGGAGAGCTGTTAGGGTTTCCACTTATGGAATATTTCTCAATTTGCCAAATTGGTGTAGACGTGGACTTATCCCGTCCAGGAAAGTTGTGCCCTAATTGTTTGATAAGCTCGGTTTTCATTGGTCCACTTGGCCCATTTTGCTTGATTATTGACTTCATGCAACCAATTGCTCTCTAATTACTCGACAATCTGCGGCTTTACCAAAAATTTGTTACAACAAAAACAAACATATTCTCCTGTATGTATCTCAAATTTCTAAGAGAAAAATTTAATATGTTTTTAGTTCTCTTAAAAATAATTAAGATCCATGAGTGATTTAAATTCACATTCTTTTAAAGACGTCTCCTTAAGAAGAGCTTTTCAAAATTGTACATCCACTTTTACTATTTTTAGATCGGTTTTAAATTCGGCTAGAAACGTCTCCTTAAAGAGAGCTTTTAGTTTCAACCAGGGGCGAAACCATGAATGAAATTCTGAGACGTAAAAATTGTATTATGAGCACGTAATTAGTATAAATAAATTTACTGTAGGCCAATTATAAGATTTTAAAGGCAAACTGACAATAATTATAAATATTATGGTAAAAATTACGCATCACAAAAAACCGAGGGACAACTGCTCCCTCACAGCTATGTAGCTTCGTCCCTGATTTCAACAAACACAAGTAGACTCCAAAACTGTACATGGATCTTTATTTCTTTCGGGTAGGGTTTTCATATTAATATTTTAACGGTAAAACACGATCTGAGACATAAAAAGTGGAGTAGGGGATCTGAATCCATTCGTCAGGGATATAAGCATTTGCCAAAATAGACATCAAATCCATCACTTGAAATCGAAAACTATTGATATTTCAAATGAGGTATTCGACACATCAAATCATACATATATCGAATGGGATACTTTTCATATTGAGCATACAAAAAGTTCAGCAACAAATCATAATCAGCTTCGATTGAAAACGGCATATTAAAAGCACCCCAAGTTCTTGCGACGTCTTTTGAAGCGTCGCTACTTAAGAGTTGTAGTGTATATCAAGAAGGTATGTGGTTAGTTTGATTCCCCTGCTAAAGTTCATCATGATCTGCTTTGCCTGTCAAATACAAAATCTCAATTTCAGAATCATTGTAACAAAAACCGAAAATTTGCCCAGATGCAACAGAGATATGGTAGTAGAACAAACACGGACGTAAGGATGTTTTGTCGAAGAAAAATGATATCTCCCGGTTTGCTGAAGCGGGAGAATCCGAACCATGAACACAATTCCTTTCTATATCAGTCCCGCACATTGCTCTTATACTGAAAATCAAAACACACAGCTTAATCAAGGTAATGATACAGATTTTCCAACAACATAATTAATCCGGGGTTAATAACCTATTTACAGTCCCAGGTTTTACCAATGTTTCAATTTGGTGTCTCGTGATTAAATTGTTAATATAGACAGTACAGATTTCATTTTGGTTCCAAATTAAAATGTTAATCCTGATCAGATACTAAAATGAAACCTGGGACTGTAAATAGATTCTTAACCCTTAATCTAGAGAAGATCGATTTTTTTTTTTTTTTTTTTTTTTGCAGTGTACCTACGAGGATGTGTTATCTTAGCTTTGCTTCCATCTGTTGGACCAATCAGAGTGCGCCAATCAGGAACGACATTTTCTTTCTCTAATATCATCACCAAAACAGGTCCACTGTTACAAGCTCAGTATCAGTGATTACTCGAACAACTTATCTAACTGCTCAGCTTTGTACTAGTACTAGAGAATCAATCAAATTCAAAATATAAGTAATCTTCTAACATCAAGGATTAGAGGCTTAATCAATGCTATGTAACTTGAAGCAAAAGAAAAATACCTTGTCATATATTTGACTAGGTTTCCGAAGAATGCCTTATCAGTATGCTCTGAATAAAACCGTGCAGCAATCTTTTCGTCTAAGATAACACTCTTCTCCATGGAGATTCTGAAACCCGCTTCAAACTACCAGATTCGACGCCCCCAAGAGCGTATCTTGAGGTAGATTTCAAACTACCAGTTCGACGCCCACCTAGAGCGTATCTTTGGTCTAACTACTGGTGCCCTCTGGGAGCGTATCTCGTGAACAGTTTCGACGCCCTCCGGGAGCGTATCTCGTGAACAGTTTCAACGCCCACCTAGAGCGTATCTTTGGTCTAACTACTGGTGCCCTCCGGGAGCGTATCTCGTGAACAGTTTCGACGCCCTCCGGGAGCGTATCTCGTGAACAGTTTCAACGCCCACCTAGAGCGTATCTTTGGTCTAACTACTGGTGCCCTCCGGGAGCGTATCTCGTGAACAGTTTTCGACGCCAACCAGGAGCGTATCTTTGGTCTAACTTGTGCCGTCCGGGAGCCTATCCTGTGAAACATTAAGTGCCTTCGAGAGCCTGTCTCGTGAACAGATTCGACGCCCACCAAGAGCGTATCTTTGGTCTAACAGTACCATATATACCATTTAAAGGGTATCAGAAGAGATCATCGCACCATACTGAGAAGGATTCAATGAGAAAATAATTGCAAAGTAAAGTTGTATAAAGGACACATAATGTTTTTTCTTGATGAGATAGCAGGTATGATGTGAAGAAAAGCACAAAAGAAAGATAAGGAAAGGAAAGCATATACAAAGGAGAAGTCCATGACCAAAGGATCATACACAAAAGCACAAGAGGTTATCATGAAAAGTAGCGAGTTATCCTACCATCCATAGCACAAGTCAAGAGAAGTATCTCAAAGGAACCCAACACCACCAAGGAGGATAGCAAAGACATGAAATCCAAAGTTCAAGGCTCTCAAAATAAACTCGACCCATCAAAAAGATAATTGCCTTACAAGTCGCACAAATCAACCTCCGACAAACGTTATTGTCTTGCATGTCGCCCTCGCGTGACCTATGCTCGTATCAGACTTGAACATCGTCAAGCACAACTCATGAAGGAGACATCTAAAGAGCATAAAGGATACAACATCCGACAAGACGAGACATCGGGACCTAACCCAACAAACATAGCCTAAACAAAAGGCAACTATAGCAATGAAGGCTCTCCAATGAGAAAGAAATACTAAAGCACAACTCCATACATAGTGATGTGGCTACCATGTCCACATACACTGAAGTGGCTATCATGTCCACATATCTTGAAGTGGCTATCATGTCCACATACCTTGAAGTGGCTATCATGTCCACATACCCTGAACTGGCTATCATGTCCACACACTACAGAAGGGCTATCACTCCGACACATCACGAAGTGGCTATCACGTCCACATACCCCGAAGTGATTATCATGGCAGCACATCATAAAACATCTGTCAAAGACATGCATTGTAAAGACACCATCCCGACCACGAACATCAAAAGGCTACGCCTAGCCTTAGGAGGAGGTTCAAAAAAAAAAAAGGGAGAAACAATATTCTTCATACGCTCATCAGAGGTAGGTACTTATATTTCAACCCACTGGGGGATACTAGGTAGGAGACGTCCTCATTATGATGACAACCTCCATATCTCATGAAATCAACCATAAAGCAAAGAATCACGACAAGCACTATTGGGGGCATATAACAAAACGATACCCACAACGATCACAACTACGATACTAGTAGATGATAACTCAAGAGCAATCTCCACCAAACTCCCAAGCAAGAATTTGCTATCTTAATCAGAGCCATGGCAAGAGAAAGGAACCTCAATGAAAGGCGATGATTACACCCATCACCAAAAGGAAAATCTTCAACGCAGGGGTTAATAACATAACCCATAGGAAAGCCAAAGACAGCTTCGAAAGTCGTCAAATCCACATGAAGATGAAATGAACCTGAGACTCGGCCCCTCGGCTGGGGGGCAGAGGATAGAGAAGAGACATCAAGACCTATGATCACCCCATCACCAGCCACAGGTTGTTTCCCTTTGTCAAGCAAAGAGGGCGCCTCTTCAACCACTACCTCCTTCTCATAAGAGGGAGTCAGCAAGGGGGCACTTGAAGGAGAGCCCCTCGCGGTTTCCTTCTCCTTGGCAGCCGAGGGCCCGACCTCAGAGTCAGGTTCCCACGCCTCGGATTTAGATTGACTTAAACTCTCGCCCACTGCAAGAACCCATTCGGTAACCAGGGAAGAACGCTCTAACAACAAGAAGGAAGCAACATGAGAACAATCATAAGTATATCACGAAGAAAAGAGAATGGAATGAGAACATACTAGAAGCATTAGCAGCCTTCCCTGACTTAGAAAATTTCTTGGCCTGATAAGCAGAACTAGAGGTTTCTTCCCTCTCATCCGATTCAACGGTCTCCCTGTCTGAAGAAGAAAGCTTCCAAAAGTGAGTCATCTATACGAGCAACCAACGCAAAGATCGACCCTTACTCATGGAGGGGCGAGATACGCCTACTACGGGGGCAACCTTAACACCAAGAGAAGAGGGCAAACTTTTAGTTTCCCCAAATGGAGCAACGCTCCAACACATCCGAAGGAAGGGTCAACCCTTAACATATGTCAATAGACCCCTTCGCTCGCGGCGGTAAGAAGAAAGCTTGTAAGCATTTTCACCCTCACTTTTATGGGGAACAAATTGCAGGGTAAAGGTCAAGAGCTATACACACGCTCCAACGAATGAAGGAAAAATGTTACACATGCCGAAGGTCGAGGTTAATGGACAATGCTCACGCTAGTACGAGGGAGGCGGAACGTTGTGTCCCATTGAGTGGTAGAGTTCCCACCCTCAGGTAAAGGAGAGGTCTATGCTCTCATCTTTGCACTTATGCTCATATTCATGATTAACATCTACAGGTACATCAATGTCATCACTCATGCTTATACTGACAACCGTCCATACACACATACATGTTCATGCTTGCACTCATATGCATGTCCACGTACACACTCCCGTGTGTTCAAACATTTAGACGTCCATGCACATGGCCGCCATATATTTATGCATACATTCATGACTACAATCACAGCATGTCTCTACTTACTCCCATCCTTATGTTCCTACTTGCATGTATGCTAGTACACATCCTCATGTTCATGATGTGTCCATCTCCACTCAAGTTAACATCCCATAGGTTTATTCTTGAGCATCCCATACTTAGGAAAAATTTTAGACCAAAATTAAATTTTTCTCCACTTAAGTGAAATCCCGGCATGAAATTGAAGTATGAATCGCTTAGCCATATTCGTATTGCATCCCTATGCGGGTGTGTATTTTTCGAATATACGTCCGTAGCAAGGAAAGATTTATTATTCCCACCTCAGGCGGACGCGTGCTTAGGCACGTGTCCGTACTGTTCTGACGTTTACAATTCCTCTATCTTATAAGGCAGGGGGCAGAGTCAGAGGCACACATCCGTGGGTAAGTAAGCATTCAGACAAGAAGGTAAAATCCCGGTTTCAAATTGCGCGTGTCATACCATCCTAAAATAGAGTCAATCAAGGGTTAAGCCATTGGTTGACTCGGGGGCATGTGATGGATATACGCCCAATTTGAACCCGTTGACTTCCGAATTGTTTTATTTTTATCACCCCGTTAATGATTGTAAATCGAAACTTCAACCCGAACACTTCGCGAAAACACCAACGGTCCGGACGAGGCCGAAGCGCTCGTCCGGCCAAGGTAAACTCACCTAGGTGAGGTCGGGTGGCCACACCCGACCTCCCCTAGGGGAGATCGGGTCGGCCAACCCGATCTCCCCTAGGAGGGGTTGGGTGGCCTCACCCAACCCCTACCCTTGGGGTCGGATTTTCCTTCCCCCCAAGGGCCCCGGCACCATTCTCGGACTCCCATACTCGGTTTATTCCGCCAACCTTCTCCGTACCCTAAGGTCTTAATTACGTGTTTAAAGGATAATTAATTGTGTTTAAAGGTTAACGATGTCATTAAGCCACCTTAATGACACAGTTGCATATAAATACAACACCTCCACTATTCATTTGAACATCTTGGCAAGTTGCATAATTTTGCTCTGACATCTCTCTAGCTTTATCTCTCTAAAACCGTACTGACTTAGGCATCGGAGAGGGTTCATCAGGCACCACCCCCCTCTGTGCCTGGTATTGCCCCTCTTGCAGGGTGGCAAGGAGAAGGAAACCAAGGAAGCAGAGGAGCATAGAGCAGAAGGACAAGCCCCAGGGGGTAAGAAGTACAAGCCTCAGGGGGTCAGAAGGAGAGAGGGAAAGGAGGTCAGAAGGAGAGAAGGAAAGGAGGTCAGAAGGAGAGAAGGAAAGGAGGTCAAAGGAGAGAAGAGAAGGACATATATCAGAACGACTAGCCCTAGGAACACTGAACCCGACATTTCATTAGTGGGAGATAAATTCTAGATTGACGACCCGTTGACCTAGACTTTATAACCTAACAGGTGGTAAGCAGTAATCTAAGTGCGTATTAGAGAATGTGTTTTCTGAGGTAACTTCCTCCTTTATATAGGAGGGGAAGTTACTCAGTTACCTGAGACTGCGCCTGGCAGTTTTACCCATGATTCCGTATATCTCGTTCGGGATTCCGTATATCTCACCCCACGCTCCGCGTATCTCGCCCATACTCCGTGTATCTCGGGCACGCCCTGCGTATCTCGGGGGAGGTTATCTATATCTCAACCGTCTCCCCACTACTCTATCTAGTAGGCGGGTTTCTCGGTCTAATCCTCTGATCACAAGTCCCAATTCATATCGGGGACTCCAGAGTTATCTCATTCTAGGTCACCACCCAGGACCCTTTGTCTTACGAGACAGGTCCAGCCTCCGCGGGGCTTTATTATCGGGGCCTTTACTGAGGCATATCGGGGCCTACTCAGAGGCTTATTGTCGGGAGCATTCAGCTCGTATATCGGGACCGCTAAAGTCGGGACCCTTATACTGGGCTTCTAGGCCTTCCAGGCCTTTCACGAGGCCCACTGGACCTATTCGCCGTCCATTGGCTGTTATCGGGGCTAACGATTACATCGGAACCCATCAGTCTCCTTAAAGAAAAAGTATTTTGTGTGACGCTTATAATAGGCTTGGGCATAAAAACCGGTCCGACCGGACTGGTTCGGAACTGGTCTGGAACCGGACCGTTTGGAACCGGTCCGGAGTGGACCGGTCCAAATTGGACTGGTTTGTAACCCCTAAATTGGAACCAGTCCAAGGGGTATACCAAACCATCCAATTAACCAGTCCGGACCGGACCGGTTTTGAATCGCTTTTAAGTAAAAAAAAAAACGTTTTAACTGCATTTGACTGAGACTAGTTTTTTTTTTTTTTTTTTTTTAAACCGGTTTTTGACCGGTTTTGGACAGATTTTTACAGGTTTTTAATGATAAAACCGGTCCGACATATAAAACCGGTCCAGGACTTGTTTTTTTTAAAAAACAGGCCAAAACCGGTTCTGGACCGGTTCTAACCAGTCCAGTTTTTTTTAGACCAACCTAAGCCAATATAAAACCCTAGTCATTACTGGACCGGACAGTTTAAAACAGTTCCGGTCCGGTTCGGAACCGGTTCGGGCTGAACCGGTTCAGTGCCCACCCCTAGCTTATACCACGTCACTAATGCCACATGGAGTGACAAACTAATAAAAGTGTGACATTTGAAAAAATTTCCACATCAGCACACTTTTAATTAATGAAAATTAATTTTTAGTATACTATTTATCAAATGCAACTTTTTAGGAAAAAAATAAATACAAGTTATTAATGCAATTTTTTTATCGATTTTTTTTCTTCAAGAAAAGGTTTTATAGAGTTTAGAGTTTGAGTAATTTTATGGTTTAGTTATTTTTAGAATTTGAGTAATTAACGGATTATGTAGTTTTAGGTTTTTTTTATTATTTCTAAAACCCTATTAGATTAGGTGAACAGTTTGGCTGGGTAAACCCTAGAGGGCTAAAATTGTACGAACTGTTTGGCCGGTTAAACGGCTAAAATTGGGTTCACCCAATCACCAATTTTAGCCATCTAGGGTTGACCCGGCCAAACAGTACGTCCAATTTAGCCCTCTAGGGTTTATTCAGCCAAACTGTTCACTTAATCTAATAGTGTTTTAGAAAAAAAAAAAAAAAAAAAAAAAAAAAAAAAACTAAAGCTATTAAATATGATTTGTTAGTAATTAATGGAATTTTTTTAATCAATTGAAAGTTTGATGATTTGGAGATTTTTCCAAATATAACACTTCTATTAATTCGTCGCTCCACGTGGCATTGATGACGTGGTATAACCGTCACATAAAATACTTTCTCCTCCTTAAGAAGAGCTTTTCAAAATTGTACATCCACTTTTACTATTTTTAGATCGGTTTTAAATTCGGCTAGAAACGTCTCCTTAAAGAGAGCTTTTAGTTTCAACCAGGGGCGAAACCATGAATGAAATTCTGAGACGTAAAAATTGTATTATGAGCACATAATTAGTATAAATAAATTTACTGTAGGCCAATTATAAGATTTTAAAGGGCAATCTGACAATAATTATAAATATTATGGTAAAAATTACGCATCACAAAAAACCGAGGGACAACTGCTCCCTCATAGCTATGTGGCTTCGTCCCTGATTTCAACAAACACAAGTAGACTCCAAAACTGTACATGGATCTTTATTTCTTTCGGGTCGGGTTTTTATATTAATAATTTAACGGTAAAATACGATCTGAGACATAAAAAGTGGAGTAGGGGATCTGAATCCATTCGCCAGGGATATAAGCATTTGCCAAAATAGACATCAAATCCATCACTTGAAATCGAAAACAATTGATATTTCAAATGAGTTATTCTACACATCAAATCATACATATATCGAATGGGATACTTTTCATATTGAGCATACAAAAAGTTCAGCAACAAATCATAATCAGCTTCGATTGAAAACGGCATATTAAAAGCACCCCAAGTTCTTGCGACGTCTTTTGAAGCGTCGCTACTTAAGAGTTGTAGTGTATATCAAGAAGGTATGTGGTTAGTTTGATTCCCCTGCTAAAGTTCATCATGATCTGCTTTGCCTGTCAAATACAAAATCTCAATTTCAGAATCATTGTAACAAAAACCGAAAATTTGCCCAGATGCAACAGAGATATGGTAGTAGAACAAACACGGACGTAAGGATGTTTTGTCGAAGAAAAATGATATCTCCCGGTTTGCTGAAGCGGGAGAATCCGAACCATGAACACAATTCCTTTCTATATCAGTCCCGCACATTGCTCTTATACTGAAAATCAAAACACACAGCTTAATCAAGGTAATGATACAGATTTTCCAACAACATAATTAATCCGAGGTTAATAACCTATTTACAGTCCCAGGTTTCACCAATGTTTCAATTTGGTGTCTCGTGATTAAATTGTTAATATAGACAGTCCAGATTTCATTTTGGTTCCAAATTAAAATGTTAATCCTGATCAGATACTAAAATGAAACCTGGGACTGTAAATAGATTCTTAACCCTTAATCTAGAGAAGATCGATTTTTTTTTTTTTTTTTTTTTTGCAGTGTACCTACGAGGATGTGTTATCTTAGCTTTGCTTCCATCTGTTGGACCAATCAGAGTGCGCCAATCAGGAACGGCATTTTCTTTCTCTAATATCATCACCAAAACAGGTCCACTGTTACAAGCTCAGTATCAGTGATTACTCGAACAACTTATCTAACTGCTCAGCTTTGTACTAGTTAGTTTTTTAAGACTAGAGAATCAATCAAATTCAAAATATAAGTACTCTTCTAACATCAAGGATTAGAGGCTTAATCAATACTATGTAACTTGAAGCAAAAGAAAAATACCTTGTCATATATTTGACTAGGTTTCCGAAGAATGCCTTATCAGTATGCTCTGAATAAAACCGTGCAGCAATCTTTTCGTCTAAGATAACACTCTTCTCCATGGAGATTCTGAAACCCGCTTCAACAATGGCTTCTTTGATTGAATCGGTGTAGTTACCTGATACTCCATCGGGCTTTATAATTCCTAGTGTGGCCTCATTTTCACCAACTCCGTTGCTAGAACACCTACATATTTGGATTTTGGATCATTTAATCATATATACGAACGAAAAACAAATGGAAATCAAAAATTGGACATCTATAAACAACGAAAGGCGTACCCTTTTCAATTTCAAGCAATAAGATTAAAGATATCGACAATCAAGGTTTCCAAGTACCATAATCTCATGGATTATCATTGAGAAAACTAGAAACTTGAAAGTTTCTCCAAAGACTACAAGTATCTTGCTGCTTAAATGTATCCTATCCTGCGTCGCCCGGTTATGGGTTGCAAGTTTATTTCCCAGGCAGAGTAGTACTTTAGTAAACTAAATCACAAAACACAAGAAAAATTGTGTTTTTACTCAAGTAACTGCAAATCTCAAGCTCATTAACCAAACTCAAAGAATGTAGCAGTTAAGAGAGCTGAGCTCAACTAAAAGCGTCAAAATCGCCATGCTGCAGCAAAAGGATCAAACTTTAGGTTATATTGACAACAAATTACAGTACAGAGCAGAAGAAGATAATTACCCAAATGATCAATTAAGCTATAATTGCAGCTACTTAAGCAAATCAAGCGAAATCAAGAATTGAAAACTAAAATTCGCCATCTGGGTTTGGGAGATTACCTTGCAGTGAACACAAAGAGGAGGTAAAAGAGTAATCTTGACAAACAGGGCACGACATGAACAGACATAGATCGAAGCATCAATCTGCTGTGAACTCGAAACTGAATCAGAGGTGGAATTGAGGAAGAAAACCAAGAGACCAGATTAGGATTTATCTTAATGAATTGGATGCTCCCGCCGCAGTAACCCACTGAGGATGTAACCGCACAATTCCGCAGGGTGTATGGAGGACCAGGTCTATAGAAATATGATTCTTAAAACCTAATTATCAATTTCGGTTAGGCACCTATATATATTTGTATTTACAAAATTATGTATATTCAGTTCATTTTTTTTTGTATAAAAAAATTGGACTTAAAATCATATGAAAGAAACAAATCGCTCATAATATCTACTATATTATATTAATTTGGTATCGGAAGCTCTCTGACCGACACGTGGACAGTTTGCCCTGTCATCGTTTCCTAATTTAATCGGAATTTAATAGGGGTTCTTTAAATTTAGATACATAATATTGATTGGTTGAAAATTAAGAAGTATTTTTATCTCCTAATTTAGTGTCTACACAATTTAAAGAAACAAATTCATTAAAAGTTTCCATTTAAATTCATTATCTGTACAGTTTGGTTCCGGAAGACCGTAAGCCGCCACGTAAGTAATATATTAATATATTATAATAAATATAATTGGTTAGCAGACGTTTAAAATTAACAATTTTAATTAAATAATAAATAAACATATATTATTAGTATATATTATAATAATAAAATATAGTAGGTATATATTAGTATATATAACTAAAATCTAATCACGGTAACTATACTAGCCGTATATTATTATTATATAAAACCCTAAGCTAACCATTATATATATATATATATATATATATATATATATATATATATATATATATTTACAAGACAGTGTGATGGGTGGATCCCTTAATTACGACGACCGTTTTTTATGTGACCACCTTGGTGAGAAGCTTTGTTTGTCCACCGAGAGGAATAGTAGACAACCTTATGGTGAAGTTGGATCTCAAGTGAAAATTCAATAAGAAATTGTAGGTACGTATTAGTTTATCACATATCTTCTTCAAGGTCGTAGTTGATTCGATAAATTATAATGGACATAGCTTGGTTTGAGAATAAAGTCATGATCGGGTGAAGTAACAAGTGATCCTGGCACTTCAAGCAAATGATCTAAATTATTATAAACAAAAAACTCCTGATTCCGTTTACTTTAATCCCCTCCTCAAGTTCACTAGCAGTAAAATCAATATGATGACACCACACATGTGAACTCGACCATAGTATGATGTTTGTTGTTCTTTATCTGATGAACTGCTTGCTGCTCAAGTACATAATACATTAATTAAAATTGATATTTCAGCAGATTTCCATCATTATATGGATCATCAGTAGCTTGATCATTGTCATAAACATATACTAATTGGTGGTCAGATTCGTCCAATTTTTCTAGATTTTTTTGATTGAGTTGTGGAATCTAAGTGCAGTTGTTTATCCAGGATGAGCACAAGAACCGACGTCAACATGTTCTATGGAGATAAATCAGAGGATGATCACCACGATCGTACATACTTAAAATTCTTTGTAAATATTAAGTAAGATAGTTGTAAAAATTGGTAATGGTTTGGTTTGACCTCTACCCGTTTTTAGGAATGTAATTATTCAGTTCACCCCTATTGAAGGTATTTTTTGTTGTCAGGTTTTAATCTATTTTTTTTCTTCAACTAAATGTGGAAAAACTATGTTTTTTTCCTATAATATATAACAATTAAGCAAGTGCAGATAGATAGTTCAATCTGCTTTAATTAGGGGTGAAACCGGACCGGCCGGACCGGTTTTTTGCTTGGTTCGGTCGGTTACCCATATTTTCGGTCCGGTTTTTTTCCTTTAAAAAATCCGACCAAAAAACCGTATGAGGAAAAATAAACCGTCCATTGGTAGTACGGTTTTTTCGGTTCGGTTTTTCGGTTTAAACCGAAAATCCAAAATTAACAATCACCGTTTAAAATTCTCATTATTTTCATGGAATTTATCAAACCGAAATGAAAAATAGTGTCAATTAATATAATTAAATAAATTATAAAACAAAATTAGAAAAAGTAATCTTCATAAGTGACTATTTTATAATTTTTGTTAACCTAATTAATTAATTATATTGATTAATATCAACTAATATAGTATATATTTTACATATTTAGTTAGCATAACGGTCGGTTCGGTCCCCACGGTCCTCAAAGCTCAAAATCCGAACTGAACCGAAAAACCGAACTAGAGTAAAAAAATCCGACCAAAAACTAAACCGTATATTTCGGATTCGGTTTTTTCGGTCCGGACCGGTTCGGTTTTCACCGGTTTTTCGGACCAACCGGATTTTGGTTTCACCCCTAGCTTTAATCTTTTGACTCTAAAAGAATACTTTCTTTTTCATTCATGAGTTGTGCTTATTCAACATGTTTAATTAATGAGAGATAAGAATTAGTAATAGTAATGTGAGAATGATCATTCTTAGAAAATAGTCAGGTGTAAAGAATGACTTTAGCAACTTGAAACTGAAACCGGACTATCAATGTAAACCTCTTCTTAACATTGGTATTTTTAATGTTGTGAGTTTCATTTGTTTCCATTGTGAGTTTCATATGTTAATTTAATGTTGCAGTGCTAATTAATTATTATGAAACGTTGGTCTTTTTCGAATTCGAGAACAAGTTGACATGTTATTTATACAGATCTATAGAAGATATATATGAATCAAGAAGAAACTCGAGAGATGTTTCATGAAAGAAACGTATATTAAAGGAAGGACCGGATTTGTTGGTCTCCAGTTATCCGTATAAACAACTTTAGAAAGCTACGAGCCTTCCTATGCTCATTTGGAAGCTTCGAGTGATTTTCAGGAGAGAAAAATAATAACTTTAGAAACATCATACATGATATAGGAACATAAAAAATGATATGACAATGCTATTTTCTATGAAATAAAGTTAAATAATTATTTCCTTAAATTAGTCACATTATGATACTATCATTACTAATATTTTTTATGTGAGTTTATACGATTATTTAGCATATGTATTTCTATAAAAAAAATGTATAATGTTATTTTAAATATTTATTTCCTCCATTTAATCACATAATAATAGCCGGTAAAAAATAATCACATACTAATATTACCATAATTAATATTTCTTTTCTAAAAATCTCAGACAGATTGTAATGTATTTATTGCTATTTAGAAGAGGGTTCTCATTAGAAAAGAAAAAAAAAATTATGGCCACAAGCTGCACATATTATAGTTTAATTGTTGCTGTGTATAAACTCAATGATTTAACCCAAAAAAAAAAAACTCAATGATAGTGTGGAAAAAAACTCAAAGATAATAGAACGGACTCACTAAGTAATTGGTGATACTAAATCTGGCAAAAAAAAAAAAAAAACTGGCGATAATAAAATTATTAATTAAAAAATATTTATTGATATAATCTGCTTTTTTTTTTCTTTTTCAAATTGTGATAAATCATGTGTTTAACTTAACGTTTCATCATTTTTCACCCGCGCGGTGCGCGGGGTTAGCATCTAGTATATAATAAGGTTTAATCAAAATGCGCTAATTTAATCAATCTTTAATATGATGTAATGGATCAACACTTTATTAATTAGTTAAAAATATTATGCTTAAACATCATAAAATTTTGAGAATAAAAGAACATTGCATTTTAAGACACTCGATAAACAAAAAGAAATAATATACTATGACTTATTGTGTGATTTTTCAATTTAGACAGAAACCAAATTTGCAGTAACCATAAATATAATAAATAGAACCCTGTTACAACTCTTGAAACTGCCCTATTTTTAAGGATTAAAAAATGCTATGTAAGATGTTTATAACGAATCAATTTTATCAATTTAAAATTTATTTTTAAAGAATAGAAGAAAAATTCATAAAATAATATAACATTTAACTTCAATTCTATTAACCGTACGGCCGACATCAAATTTACACAAAAATTGTCCGCCCTATATCCTGTCCAGGGCCAGAGGCCCAGAGTAGCAATGAAGTCACCGGTCCATTTCCTTTATTGGGCTGGTCTTTTTTATTATTATCAATTATTAATATTTTTGTCGGTCCATCTTTCTATTACCTAATCGGTTTTAAAATTTGAAAAAAAAATTGCCACTAAAATAATAATAGGTTATTGTGATAAATCTAAATATATTATGTAAGGTAATGTTCGGATTTTACTTTTCATAATTTAAAGTTTTTTCCGATCAAACTTAGTGAATAACCAGCATATGCACTGACCCATTCAATGTAGTTCAATCAGCAATTTAGTAAAATTATGTGATCGAGTCGTTAAGCTTAGTTCAACTTGCATTTTCTTATGCTCAGTCTGACTGTGGATTAGGTAGAATCTGAAAATTTAATGAGGTCATTGCGAGGTGCCTTTTAGAGATTTCGAATTTGGAATTTCAAAACCAAATGACATAAAAGTAAACGTTTTTAAGACTAGACTATTGTATTATTTGTTTAAAAAATTGAAAGGATAAATGGTACTATATATATTTAAACAGAAAAGGTTACATTAGGTTAGGGTATGACTCTTCTGATATCAAGTATACATTATCTCCCACATCAATTAATTAAAACTTTAAGAATCTTAATCATCAATGAAGAAATGTATACTTAATTCAAGGTGATATTTTATACACAATAATGTACTAAGTCTCCTCCCTGCCATATATTAAGCAAACTATTTTATTTATATCTTCTTAGCAAATAATAATAATAATTTTTGGTACCCATCCATTTCTTATATTAACATCATGGAATCTCTATTATAAATTAAGTGACGTTTAGACTTGATTTTATAATATTTGTTCTCGTTAATAAATCCCTTCAATTTAAACCAACCTATCTCATTAAGCTTGTATATATCGCCCATTTCTTAATCAATTTCGGGCACGTTTTTCTTTCTTCCTATTTTGTGATCAAAATAATTGGTTTCTTTTTTCAACGGGTATGAATTAAATTGAATTTGTTAATTCCGGTGTTGACACAGCACGACGATTGGTTATACATTCGGCCCAATACAGGTGGAGGCACATCATTGGCTCAACTTAGGCATAGTTGTTTTTTTTTTTTTTGTTAGAAATAAGACTAGCTGTTGATGATCAAGTCATATCTGGCAAATCCAACAGATCAAGATCAACGGCTAGGATTCACCAGAAACTTCATAAACCACATCATCACCATATATAAGTCTTTCTTGCAGAGTTCTTCTCTGTGACATTCAAAAACAAATGCTAAAATTTCAAGTGCAAAGTTTCGATTTTTTCCTCATTACACAAAAATGGGAACTTTTCCCCCAAAAAAACATTAAACCCGGAAAGGACAGCGCGTGAGATCGATATACTCGTGTCCCGGAAATGGTTGTTGTGGTTGTTCATTAGGGTTTTGGCAGCGAAGTAGAGAAGAAGGATACATCAAATTAAGGTTGCGTTTGGTGATCATAGAAGAGGAGAATAAACATCGAGTTGCGGGTTTTAAGTGCCGTATCGGGTTATTTTCGGGTTGGTTCACGATCTTCATTTGCTTATAAGGTGAGATTGTGAGAACAAAATTACTAATCTTGTTATTTCGACGGTGTAATGAGTTTTCATTGTTTTTCATCAAGTCGTAAATGTTTTCCGTTTTGCATGCATGCACGCAAAGATATGAATTAGGGTTTGGATTTTGAAACAATTACAATTATTAGTATATGTAATTTTATTCAGTCCGGTTTTTTCAAACGATAAGTATACAAATTTTAAGTGCTAAACCAAAAATGAATGCGTTTTTTAAATTTAAAATTACGCAAAGCGGAACGCATGAAACTGCATTAAAATGAAAAAATTAAAAAAAATAAAAATTACACTTTTTATAATATATATTATTGTAGCAACTTTCATTATTTTCATATACCATATTTTATGGGTTAAGAACCTAAAAAAAGTCTCAGATTTCACTCATGTTGAAATTTGGTATCTCAATATTAAAATGTTAATATGGACAGTCTCAGGTTTCATTTTTATTGAAATTTGGTGTCTTTTTCCTCATCGATCAATCAATTCCATCAACACTCACACTTTTATAATTCATAACTCTTTACTTTTTCACAAAATCACACAATTTCTCCCCAAACATGAACATCCAAAGAAAGGGTTTCCAGCAGAGTGGTGTGAAGCGATTTTCAGCGACTACGGAGCGGTATTTACTGGCACAGATGTGGCCAACTTTTCAGGTGATGGTCTTGGCAAGGTGACGGGAATGGAGCGTGTATAAGAGCTCGGATTAGTCGGTTTCGTCGGGATTAGCTTATCTAAAGTAATCGCACCGAAAAATAACCAAATTAAAACTTGAGACTGTTTATATTATTACCATTTTAATTAATTATGAGACACCAAAATTCAACATGAGTAAAACCAGAAACTGTTTTTAGATTCTTAACCCTATAATTTTATACCATATGTGCCATATATATGTTTCTCATTGGCATACATTTTGTCCAACAACAGGAGATCCAAACGTCAAACATCTTACAAAACATGACAATCCTAAATGAACCCGTAGCCGTATCGAGCCCTCTATCGATCCCCGATCCTCAAACCGAACCATTGTCGCTAAAGATGTCACAACCCGAGCTCGAGTTTGTCCTCTGCGAATGTTGCGGACTAAAAGAAGAGTGCACCCAAGCCTATATCGACCTTATCCGGGATCGATACGTCGGGAAATGGATATGCGGATTATGCGCCGAAGTCATTAAAGACGAGATTGTCAAGAGCCAGAGATTATTATCGATCGTTAGCACCGAAGAGGCGATGATTAAGCATATGAACTATTGTAAGATGATTAAGTCGTTTGCTTCGGCTCCGCCGCTAAACCCTACGGTGCCGCTGATATCGGCGATCAAGCACATCATACGGCGTCGGAATTTGTCGTCTAAATCAAGAGTTAATTGCACCAATGAAGTAGCGTGAAATATAAGTCACATATTTATAAGTTGCGTGTGGCTCAAGAAATTAAAGGGTTGTATATTATTGGTGGAGCTTAGGTGTAGATATGTATGTTTGAAGAGAATGCAACTCGTGGCAAAAAAACAAAGAAAAAGAGAAGAAAATGCAACTCATCAAAAAGACTAGTTAATAAATAGTAATTCGTTTCTTTAATATGACAATTTAGAGATGAAATTAGGAAAAACAAAAATTAAGAACTAAACGAGGGACAAATTATATATACAAGAATGCTTCTAGCCGAGCATTAATAAAGATTCGCCCAAATTATACCAAATCAATATATACAACAATAAATAAACATTCAAACTTTCAAAGGGTATTTTTCATTTTTTTTGTCTTCTTATTATTTTCGAGATTATTTTACAGAAGAAAATTATTCAATTCCAATTTCCAACAGCAATCTCATATATTCTTATTACTGGACTACTGGAGTACGTATTTAAATATACTTAATCATGTCACTAAGCATATACTATAACTGTAAAAATTAAAATAAAATATAGTATAAAAGTGATTTTTTTACTTTATTTATAAATTATTGTTAAAATAAAACGTTAATTTCACTATAAAAAATCTGTTTAAATTCATTATACGTTTCACACTATAAATACTATTATGATTATTTCAAATACTATATATACCGTTGAGAAAAACTTAAATAATTATTATTTATCTTTTGAAAAAAGCTTTCGTAATTAATTCGCACAAAATTTCGGGGTCGAATCTTGGTAAACTAACCTAATGATGTTTACTTGTTATTAGCAAAAAAAGGAATCAATGAGTAAGTGGAACTGAAACGCACAGTCTGTGTCAACTGTCGACAATCACGTGCGTCGTCTGCAAACAATTACAGAGCTCTCTCTCTCGCCATCAATGGCGCCTTCTGTCAGAGTTTTGGTCAGACTTCAGTACCATCATCTCAATTCTCAACTCTATACTCTCTTCAAAGTTACACAGCTCTCTCTGCATTCTCTTCTTCTTCGCCGTCGCCGTAGCTGAGGAAGATGCGGCATCCTCAACAACACGTGCCGAATCGATCGAGCCGAGCTGGGGCGGCGGCGGAGGACTGCGGACTCAACTCGTGTTCTTCGTTGTCGTCCACGTCGTCGTTTGGGTCGTCGATGGGGATCATCAGCCCCAAGTCGCCGCCGGCCGGCAGCCTTGACTTGTATGGCAAGCGGCGGCAGCTCGTCAAGGTGCAGTTGCTGGAGAAGGAGATTGGCATTCTTCAGGTTAGCCTTATTTAATTTCTCCTTCATTATTACAGTCATTGAGTTTTTAAATTAATATAGTAAAAGAATATATTCTTAATATCATGCAAAAAATCGGTTTTATAATAATATTAATACAGTAAAAAGAGATTCATATTATTGTTATTTGATTAATTAATTTATTTGAGTGATATATGTAAGTAACAAATATGATATCAGATATGTTTTCACTATCTCTACTTTTATAAAAATAAAACAGTTCATAAACTATAGTATATGTATTAGACAAAATAAAAGTTATATGTGAAAGTTGATTCAATTATTAGTCATTACTTGTGCACGTTGTGCACAAGTTTGTACCAAAAATCATATCTGATTTATATTATTGATATTTGATACAACTACACTTGGTTTCTGGTAAAATCATGCATATTTCTATGCTTAAGAATTAAGATGCTTTATCGTGTCATTTTATCATGTTATTCATACTTTTTTTTTTGCCATACTCAAACTTTATGCTCTTTCTGTTATTATAGTTACAATAATCACAACATATTGTGTTATGCGCTCCGATACACGTAGAAAACGTGCGTCTTAACTAACTGTCTTATAAGTTCGGACTTATGGATGAATGCATTTAGTATACTCTTGTACTTCAACATGTTCTTATAGTTACTTTAATACAATACAACTTTGCATCATTAAACGTTTATAACTACGCGTTAATTAATCATTGATTTACGTTGATCAGGACGAGTTGAAGTTAATCGATGGCATCCAAGCCGCATCCGGATGCGTAAAAGAGTATGATTTTGCCTTCTATCTTTAATATCATGTTACATTCAAACATTTCTAATCTTGGTTCATTCTAATTATCGTAGTTTTTATCTTTATCGTACAGGCTCGACAATTTTCTATGTGCCAAACCCGACCCGCTATTAGCTCCGTAATGCCCCGATTAAGCTCTAACAATCTTATTTACTATCCAAAATTTAGACACTACGCCCATAAATGCAGTTTTTCGTGCAGAAACGAAGAAGCGAGCAAGTCGGATCACTGGTGGAAGCGATTCCAGTACGTTAATACTCTATTGAATAACAATTCTTTCATTGTTAAACACCAAATTGCTAGCTGAAGTTGTGGTCAATGATTAGCCAGGTTCTAGCTAAACTATTTTTCTTCACTAACAAAACTCATACTTGATAACTTAAAACAAATTTTAAATTACTAGCATAATTGAAAAGACTTTGCACTAGCCGAACACTCAAATGCATCTTACTATATGAATCTATCCATTTTTCCTGTTAAACTTGGATTTTTCTGTTAAACTTGGACGGAAAATGTATATGTGGCTCCTTAACTGGATGACACATATGAGGATTAAGTTCAGTTAGCGAACAACACAATCGCTACAATTTTAGGTTGCGTTATATATATAACTAAATTTCTACCCGAACTTTCACTAATTTACAAATTGCTATGTGAATGTTAATTAAATTTTTTTTTTAAAGTTGGTTACCCGAACTTTTAATCACAGCTAATTGCTACATTTGTTTCAATTCTCGTCAAATTTTATAGAAAATAAATTTGTTTCCGCCACATAAGGCCTTTTCATGTATACCCTAAATGGATTTGAACATAAATTGAAAGTATTGCACCCAATTATGCTCAATTGAAAGATACCGTTCGAATTGAGTGGAAGTCCAATTGAACTTCCAATTGAAGTTATTTTGTTGCAATAATTGCGATTTATGTTTGAATCCAGTACACATGAAAATACTCCATGTGACGGTAACATGCTAATATTCTATCCAATTTGACGGGAATCGAAATTGATGTAACAACTTGTTCTGAAATTAAAATTCAATTAGTCAGTTTTAAAAATTTATCAGATATCGATTCGTAAATTAGTCAAAGTTCGGGACTTCGGGTAATAATTTAGCTATATATAGACATGCAGTTTGTTTTAGGATTGTGGTTAGATTGCTTAATCAAGGGTTGACTCATAATCGCAGGTCAAAATTTTGCTGCAATGTTACAATAAACGGTTGCTGCTTCAGTTGCGGAACTTGTCAAAACATTAGCCTATGTTGTTGTTGTCCGAAGAAGAAAAACTGCAGCAAATGTTGCCCTAGTTGTACGGGATGTTCGTGTGCCGGCTGCGTGTCTAATTGGTGCTGCTGCCTACGGTTGCCTTCTTGCTGCTGCGGAAGCAAAAATTCGAGGTTTTGCTGTTGTAATGGTGGGAAAACATCATTTTCTTGTTCATGTTCTTCTTGTCTATAATAATAATGTCATAGTTTGTATTGAACTATTTGTAAGAAGCTTCCTCTAGTTTGTGGTACACTACACACCATCTTTAAAATTCATATTAAAGTCCAATATTTTATATATATATATATATAAAGTTCATTTTGGTAGAGTCCAACTGTGAAATAAATAGTAATTAATCGAATAGATTTAAAATAAATTTTAAAAGTTTGAGCAGTATATAAGTTCGTTGAGCTACTCCTATTATTAAACTTTATTGGGATGGTCAAGTGAGGCTGAGCTAATGGCTCGGTCCCTGGTCCCTAACAGTAGGGTTGAGTAGAAATCTTGAAGAGCCTGATATCCGGAGGAGCCCATCTTGAAATTGTGTCTGAGTCCGAGCGGTCGGGACTTTACTTCTAAACTCGGGCTCGACCTAAGGTTTTTTAGGCAAATTTCGAACGTCTTGACCCGTCCCAAATTTGAAATTAATTTTTAACTCCTAGTGTTAGTTATCACTCAACTCTAGTTATTCAACTCCTAACTTGATGTTTATATGTAATTGATGTTTGTATGAGGATTTAATGTTTGCATAATAATTTGAAGTGTGTTAAAAAAAATTAAGAATAAGTAATAATATGTGATTTTTTGATTTTTTAGTTTTGGTATAAACTTTGAAATAGTCTGAACCGGACTAGAATTACAAAAGTCCAAAGCGGGAGGAACCTTTTTATATAAACTTGGTTTCGAAACATGAAATAGAGAGTTTCAAAATTTGAACTTACTCGTTTTTAATAGAAAGTTACGGCACGTTCTGCCTAAACCCACCCCTACTCGCCGGAGAATGGTAAAGTTCAGAAATCATTAGGTATAAGAGAAATGATACGTATTCCGATATGAGATTCTGCGGAATTCTAAATCGTGAGGGAATGACACGTCACGTAATTTCTTACAACTTAATTTCATCTGACGAAATCCCATGTCGAAATCCATATCATCTCTTTAGGCATAATTAGTTAATGAAAACACAACAAAGATTCAAGTAGCATAGTCTAAAGTGGATAAAATATTAGGACCGAATATATGATAGTTCCGCCTTGGGCCATAGAGCGGGTCTCTTTTGTTCCATTCCCATACTAATAATTGAAACTTGAAAGTAGCAACCGGATCAAATCGACCCACACCCACCTGCCACAATATTACTACTATATATTCCGAGCCCATTATTTATATATAATATATATGTTATTATAACTATTGTATTGTATTATGAAGACTCGGCGAACTAATTATTTTATCAAATCTATTCTCTACTAAAAAAAACACTCTAGTATTATATCAGACAGACATAATGATAAACTTCTCCTTATAATTTGATTAGGAGGAAAATAAAATAAAAAGACTAGTTAAAAGTTGAAAAAAAGTTAACACAAGTATCTATTTTTCGGAATTTCATAATACAAAAACTCAAGGCAAATAACTATTTTAAGGAGAAATTTAAAACACAAATTTTTCATTTTTTTCGTAAACGCTACTAATTTTTCCAGCTCCCACTTTCGTCGGCTGTCATTTTCACCAACTTCCACTTTTGTTAAATACATACATAACATTTATTTATGTTATGGTGTAATTACTCGCTAAACGCCAAAAGGTCAGGTCCCACGAGCTTTATCATTAACGTGCGGTCTTGCAACTTTCTTTTATTTTAATGATTTTTAATTAATAAATATATATATTATAATATTTTTGTGTTAATTATATATTGCACCCAAATATTATCTAATGCAAGTATTGCATCATCAAATATCATATTTTCAACAATCAGAGCCTGTAATTGTTTGGAATCTTGTTTACTGCAGTTAAAAATTATTTTTCTAGTATGCTTGTGAAACAATAGGCATTTCCTTTTTTTTATTACTAAATTTGACTTAAATATAACATAGATAAAATTTTAAAATTATAAAAAAGTATGAATTTTTTGAACTACATTTAATATTTGTATTATACTAGTAATATAAAATGAGTATCACAAGTATGGTACTTGTGGAGTATGGTAGAAAGACTGAAGTTTTACATGCATAAAATGACACCATACTCGGTTTGTATAACCATGTAATACGATGTAACAGTTCAGTACTTCATCAATTAACTAGATGTCAGAAATTTAAACTCCGTTAAAATTATGTAAATGAAAAAATATACATGACCAAATATTACTTCATTACATAACGTCTCAGTGCGAATGATGATTAATCTAGCGTGGAGCAAACATGCTACGAGTGTTTTCACCAGATAGAGACATTTAGGACCACCCCACGTAAAAATAAAAAATACTATACTAATATTTACAAAGGAAAAAATTAAAATTTTGAGGATAGAAGTTTTCATGGATCAAAGTAAAGGATAATTTTGCAAATACTAAAAGACATACCAAAATTATCTAATCCACGAGTGGCAAAGATTTACATAGATTAGATTCCTCGTCTCCAATTTATACGGAGGCCGTCTATCTTCAATCTCATTCTGTCTTTCCAATGGCGGATCCTTCTCTGTCATCCACCTTCTTCCTCCTTCTCTTCATCCTCTTCGCCGCCGCCGAAGCCCAGAAAGCTCAATCATCTGAGCCGACGCCGGCGACCTTCATCGTCCACGTCTCCAAGCCGCAGAAGCCCTCCCAGTTCTCCACCCACCGTCACTGGTACTCCGCCCTCCTCGGCTCCCTCCCTTCCTCCCCACGCGCCGCCGAGATCCTCTACACGTACGATCTCTCCGTCCACGGCTTCTCCGCCCGCATCTCTCCCGCCCAGGCGGCCGCCCTCCGCGGCGCGCCCGGTGTCCTCTCCGTAATCCCCGACCAGATCCGTCATGTTCACACCACGCGGACGCCGCAGTTCCTCGGCCTCACGGAAAGCGTCGGCCTGTGGCCGAACTCGGACTACGCGGACGATATCATCGTCGGCGTGCTTGACACCGGAGTTTGGCCGGAGCGGAGGAGCTTCTCCGACGCCGGACTTTCCCCGGTTCCTAGCGGCTGGCGAGGGGTTTGTGAGGATTCAAAGGACTTTCCTGCTTCCACTTGCAACCGCAAGATCATCGGCGCCAGAGCGTTTTATAAAGGGTACGGCTTTCTCATGCAGAAATTATTTGCAGTTGATTAAGCTAATAACGTAATTATCTATTTAATCGAATCAAAATAAATTAAACATACTAATTTCTTGTTAATCATGCGATATCGATCTCGTATTTCGTGTTATCGTTTGGTGTTTTCGATCCTAGTTAAACTCCACCGGAACAACTAATGAACATATAAGTTATTGATCAAGTTCTTTAGCAATTAGTATCTAATTAATTTAATCGAATCAGATGAAATCGGCTTTCAAATTCGTATTTCTAGTTAATCAGGCTAATGTTTCGTATGTTTCGTTTAGGTACGAAGCATATCTAGGTGGCCCGATGGATGAAACGAAGGAATCCAGGTCAGCGAGAGACACCGAAGGCCACGGGACCCACACCGCATCGACCGCGGCGGGATCATCGGTCTCCAATGCAAGCTTCTACGAATATGCGGTTGGTGAGGCCCGAGGAATGGCGAGTAAAGCCCGAATTGCCGCCTACAAAATCTGTTGGGGCATGGGTTGCTTCGATTCGGACATACTAGCCGCCATGGACCAAGCCATTGCCGACGGGGTACACGTGATCTCCCTCTCGGTCGGAGCAAATGGGTATGCTCCACAGTACGACCACGACTCGATCGCCATCGGGGCATTTGGTGCGGCCCAAAACGGGGTCCTGGTCTCTTGCTCGGCGGGTAACTCGGGGCCCGGCCCGTACACGTCCGTGAACATTGCCCCGTGGATTTTAACAGTTGGGGCTTCTACGATCGATCGGGAATTCCCCGCCGATGTTGTTCTAGGTGATGGGCGGGTTTTCGGCGGGGTTTCGCTTTACTCTGGGGAGGGATTGGGCGACACGAAGCTCCCTCTGGTCTACGCCGGAGATGCCGGGAGCCGATATTGTTACCCGGGAAAACTCGACGAAACAAAAGTTTTGAACAAAATCGTCATTTGCGAGAGAGGAGGAAATGCTCGGGTGGCGAAGGGGAGTGCGGTGAAGCTAGCGGGCGGGTCGGGGATGATAATGGCAAACACCGAGGATAGCGGGGAAGAGCTCATCGCCGACTCCCATCTAATCCCCGCCACCATGGTCGGGCAAAAAGCGGCTGAAAAGATCCTCGAGTACGTAAAATCGGATCAATCCCCATCCGCGAGTATCAATTTCCGGGGCACCGTATTCGGTTCCAACCCGCCCGCCCCAAAAGTCGCATCGTTCTCTAGTCGCGGCCCGAACCATCGAACTGCAGAGATACTGAAACCCGACGTCATTGCTCCCGGTGTCAATATCTTAGCCGCATGGACCGGGTTTAACGGCCCGACCGACCTTGAGATCGACCCGAGACGGGTTGAGTTCAATATCATCTCGGGGACCTCGATGTCTTGCCCGCATGTGAGCGGGCTAGCCGCCCTACTCCGAAAAGCGTACCCGGGCTGGACCCCAGCTGCCATAAAGTCCGCCCTCATGACAACTGCTTACAATCTCGACAACTCGGGCCGCATTATCGGGGACCTTGCCACTGGGGAAGAGTCAAGCCCGTTTGTTCGCGGGTCGGGCCACGTCGACCCTAACCGGGCCCTCAATCCGGGTCTCGTGTACGACATCGAACCGCACGATTACGTAGCCTTCCTTTGCTCGATCGGCTACAGCCCGCGTAGAATCTCGGTCTTCACTCGAGAGCCCGTGGACCCGAACGTTTGTACCGAGAAACTCGACTCGCCCGGAAACTTAAACTATCCTTCGTTTTCCGTCGTGTTTGGCTCTTCCGTGGAAGTTGTGACGTACAAAAGGACAGTGAAAAACGTGGGGAGCTCAGATGCTGTGTACCAAGTGAAGGTTGAATCTCCTGACGATGTTGAAGTTAGGGTTTCGCCTAGTACGCTCGAGTTTAGCGCGGATAACCGAACACAATCGTACGAGATAACGTTTTCGAGCCTCGGGCTCGGGCCTTCCAAGATTGGAAATGCACGGTTCGGGTCGATCGAGTGGTCCGATGGGACCCACCGCGTGAGGAGCCCGATCGCGGTCAGGTGGCGACAGGAATCGGTAGCGTCGATCTAAATGGAAGTGATGGAATGGGCTAGTTATGTACATTAATTATCGAGAAAGTAAGAATGAGAAATTTGGTGTAGTGCAAATGTGAAGTATTGTCGTGGACCCATTCTACTTTTTATGGAAATTTCACAATATTTTTCATATTTTGTATAACACTCATTTGTTAAAGTGTTATTTTCTGAACTTGTTCTATTAGGTACAAATTTGAAGGTAATCAATGATTTTTCTTAATCGTACTAATATACACAATACTAATGTTGTGGTGAGGGCAGGATACATACCGTAAATCGAGCTATTGTTGCATCATTGTTAATTTTCGGGTTAAAAATATAAAAGTGGTCTTAACTCTTAAGTATACATAATGTTGTGATTATGTGTCTTTATTTTTTATTTTTTTTTTAAATTGTTTGTCTAATGTATCAATTCGTTATGTTTCATTTTTTCGTCTAAAAACCGAAGTTAAAACTGTCTGATGACCGACAATTGGTTGCGTCTGCCACTGAAGAATCCTATTCTCTTTCACCTCGACTATGTGGTTTTTTCGAAAGATTTAATGTACTTTTGTTTGGATGGGCATCCCCATAACGCTACGCTACGTAATATTCGAGCTCTTCTACTTACGATTTTGAGTTCTTTTTTTTCCCGACTAGATTTAGCGAGCAACTAGCAGATGCACTGGCCTCGTCAACGTAGCCCCACCAACAGCCTACTATAGTCAAGAGGCCGACCCGTGCCAGTTGTACGATTATTATAATTTACTTATGTATTTTCTGCTTTTCTTTTATTGCTCATAGGATTTTATCTCAATTGATTATTCCCATTTATCTCGATAATCCTTGTACTTGTTGACTGTTGTAACTTTCCGAGTTAATAAATATCGCAGTCGTAAAACAATAATCAAAATTAACAAGGCTTGAACCATTATCAATTATTTAGCCCATCAGCTCCCTTTATCAATTTAGGCCGAAAGCCCATTATCAATTGGATTGTTATACTTGGGCCGGTATTAATATATACGTACAGTGAGGAAAGTAGGAATTTTCAATTTAGGATTGTACAAAGATTAAGTAAAGAAAATAAATGAAGAAAGAGAAACATAGATCCACCGAACACATGCCTTGCATGCTAAGTGCTAACCATCACATTCTCCTATAATGACTCAATTTAAAAAAAAAAAACTGTCATATTTATATTTACTAATAATAAAATATGTTATAATAAAATGTTTGGTGTGGTAACATTGATGAGACTAGTGTATCCGCTGGTTGTTCGCTAAGTCTGGTCGGAAAGACCTAGACTGTGAACTGAAGAGTCCGAAAATTAGCTTACAATCGTCATTACTAGCTCATTCATTTTATTTGGGAAAAATATGAAAAGACTACAATAATATAATTTATTTAGATGAAAAATTACACTTAATAAATAATATTCATAAATTTGGTATATACAATAAAAAAAGAAAAAAGAATGCACGTCTCTTTTCACCAACCTAAAAAACGCATCAATATAAGGAGTGTGGGGGCATTAAAAATCAAATTGTAATCATCCAAAAATAGAGAAATACAATCTGATACGAAAAAAACAAATAATTAAATTAAATTAAATAAAAATTATATTTTGGGACAAAATAAATCATAAAAAGATGCACTGTCTCCTCTTCCTCGAGTCAACTCTCTCTCCCATATTATAACAAAAACCTCTTCTTCTCCATTACTCCATCTCTCATCCCCATAATTCTCCACTCTGTCATCTCTCCAATGGCGTCCGACCAAGAAGCCCTGCAACCGCACCGTTCCGCCAGCCTCGCGCGGTGGTCGTCCCGAAAAAGGGTCCACCTCCGCCGGAGAAAGCTCCCAACCGTCCGCCTAGGCAGCGGGAGGCCGCGGCGGGGGGCGTTGGTGCTGAGGAGTCTGTGGCGGAGGATGAGGGTGACGTGGCTGAAGATACAGTACCGGTGTCTTCTGAAGAAACTGCAGATTTACTACCGGAAAATGATAAAGGAGATCATCGAGGCCGGAGCCGCCATGGATACGTTTCAGCAGCACATGCTTATCGATGTGGGTTCCGCCGTGCCGGTCATGGGGGTCAACTTTGCCAATACCTTCTCCGCCGGTGACAGATCAAGCAGGGCTATGATTTTCTGAACTTTTTTTTTCATGTTCTTTATTTTATATATTCGATCCGGTGGGGTCTTTAATTAGTAGATTATTATTGTTATTAGGTTTAATTTGCAGAAAATTAAGAAACATATGGTGGAGGAATAGTTGTGTTCTTAAATCTTAATCATGCAAAAAAAAATTATATGTATTTTCTAAATTTTTCTTTGAGGTAACATGCTTTATTGTAAAGATTAAGCCAAAAAAAGAAAACGCTTTAATAATTTAATTTGTCATGTTAGATATTATTATGTGCATTTAAAAAAAAATGGGTTAGTATTTGCGACCTTAGATCTTTATATCCATACTGCTATGTAATGTTCAAGTTCTCTCGCTCACGGTTAAAGTTTTTTCCCACCTGATTTAGCGAGCAATCAGTCATGCATTGATTTCGTAAACGTAGCCACCAGCAACCTAGTATAGTTAAGAGGCGGCTCGTGCCCAGTTCTATTTGCATCCGCTTATGTCTGACGCGGTACGTGGACCAGGACCTGATATTTTTTAAACAGGTCATCTCGTCCCTAAGGAATTTCGAATTTGGAACTTCGAAACCAAACCAAGGAAGTAATCGCTCATAACCACAAGTAGGGCTGTAAACGAGCCGAATCAAGCCGAGTATCTGGCAAGCTCCACTCGAATCAATTTACTCGAGCTCGAACTCGACAGAGCCTTAATTTTTCAAGCTCGAGCTCGACTCGATTCAATACTCGGCGAGTTCGAGCTTGGATCGATTCGGCTCGATAATGTTTAAAAAAAAATCGATTATAAATGGTGCACCTTAGCTCGAGTTCGACTCGATTAGGCCTTTGATTCGAACTCGACTTGAACTCAATATATACATATATAATATTATTACGTAAAGCTCGAAAAACTCGAAATCGAGCTCGACTCGAATAGGCAATACAAAAAAACTTGATTAGGCTTGCGAGCCTTTCGAGTCGAGTACCAGTGAACTCGAGCTCGACTCGGTATCAGAAAAAGCTCGACTCGAGCTCGACTTAAAATTGAGCGAGTCGAATTCAAGTATCGACCGAGCCGATCTCGAATAACTCACAAGTAGCTTGACTCGTTTACATCCCTAACCACAACCCCATAATGTTGTTGTGGTATGTGCAATTTGTTTGCATTGATTAATCCTGCCACCTATTAAATCGGCCCGTTCTATTATTTATTACTCATAACTAAGTTTACTTTCTAAGTCACCCTAGCAATCAATTCTAATAATTGTTAATGTATCGGTTATACAAATTCTTCAACTTCTGTTACAACTAATAATACAATTTATTTTTATTTATTTTATTCCTGCAATTTTAATCCTTACTTTTATATCATCATATTGAAACACACAGTTAAGGATAATATATCATATTTTACACTATTATTACAGCGACAAGACAACATTTTTATAATTTAATAATCACTTTTAAATATTAAATATATATACTAGTTTATTTTTCTAATAATATGTTTATAGTTATATATAACTTCTTTTATTTTATAATAATTGTTATTTCGCCTTTATAAGAAATTCACTAATTACAAAAACTTAAATAGTCTCTATAATTATTGTTCTTTAACTTCAAATATATATATTTGTGTGGCCATCTACCCTTTTATTTAATATAAATAGGTATAGACTAGAATAGATATATAAGATATAAATTACACACAACTTATAATATAGTATATGATCCACGGTACGTAGTTTGTTTAACTATGGTTGAGTAGCGAAGTTGCTCGAGGTAGCCAAATGAGACATGTCTACCTGTTATATTGAAAAGCTAGATGTGTGTCTAAATCAAGCAAGATAGAGTAGAAATGTCATAAAATTTAAAAAAATAAAATTAAACACATTTTAGGGGGTAAATTAATTAATTATTTCTGTAATCACACAGATTAAATCCACGTTAATAAAATATATATCATGCATATGATTTTTTTTATTGTGATTAACTAAAATACATGTAGTTCAATTCGTAGTTATTGTACTTGTTCCATTAAAAAAAATTTAATTTAAAAAATAGGTGTTTAAATAGATCTGATCCGTTTATCAGATTTTAATGGGTCTAATCTAACCATTGATATATTGCTAGATATTATTGAATTGTAAACTTCCAAACGTGTTTTTGTTGACTGGTGATTATAAAAAAAAAATTAAAGACATTTTTACTTTAATTTTTGCCGATTGATTTAAGAAAACTCCCAAAAATATTTGAATGCTAAATTGTACATTAACCTATCAAACTTGAATTTTTTAGAATAATTTTTTCAAATATTCGTCTAATAATTTCTCACGAAATCAGAATGCAGAGATTATAAATCTCTGCAACACCTTTGTAAAGTTATAGTTTGAACTATTAAAATAATTAGTGTTTTGAAAGAAAAAAAACTAATAAATAATTAGCGGAGTCGTTCTTCTAAACTTAAAAAAATATCACTATTTGTGCATCCTTATATAATTATAAATTCACTTTTATTATTATAAATAATATAATTAACCAAATATGAAATTACTACTAAATGCACAAACTTGACTCAAACAATATTATTCAATTATTTGGTCTTTTAACCTAACATTAAGGGAAATTATTGAGTCATGTGGGCATGATATCACATAAAATGGACATTTTGTGATTTTATAATTTTTGGCTGACTCATCAGATGGTTGGGATAATAAAAACAAAATCGTAGTTTAATCCAAATAAATCATACCTGAGAATTGAGAGCATCTTCTTTCTCTTGTCGAGCAAGGAAGTAGGGTATCTTTCTAGATATTTATTTTTTATTTATAATAATAATAATAAACTAGTAAATTAATTAATATATAAAAAACAATAATATTGTAAGTGTTATTCATTGGGTTAATTACAAAAAAAAAAAAAAAAACAAAACAAAACAAAAACATTATTTTGAGTGTTTCTAAAAAAACAACTAATTTTTTTGGTAAAAAACAAACTCAAAATCTGCAAATTACGTAAATTTTTATATTAAAAAATTATATAATTAGAATCAGATCATGTTTATTCACTAAAATTTAATAACTAGCTTATAATAAAATATATTATATGAATATTATATGTTCAATTTTCATCACATTTTAATAGAAAAATCAACATAATTCGTACTTTGATGTGTTTTTTTGCTGTGTTTTACAAAGTTGGATTTATTTTTGTTTAAAGAAAGAAAAACTCAGTTTATTTTATGGAAATCACTCAAAATTAAATTTTCTTTTCGGTAAATAACACTTTTTAATTTGACTTCATCTTTCTGTCACCTATGTGGATGGGATAATTATGTAACATATATATTTATATTTAATAATTTATACTAAGCTATATAAGTCATCAGTGTTATCATGACCGGACCGGAGGTCGAACTGGCCAACCTTCAGTTCCCGGTTTGACACAGTTCCAACGGTTATAATGCAACGTCAATAAATTACAATAAAATCATAGAAAATACAACCCGATTGTTTTTTCGTTACGGAGTCCGAAACGGGGAACCGGCCGATCCGTTAAAAACCGGACTTTCAAACCGAGTTCCGATTTTGCTCGAACCGGACCGTTAGAGGCATCAATTCCGTTTCGAACCCGGTTGGACCGCTAATCCGGTTCTGATAACACTGCATGCCATAATTGAAATATATTAATAATTATAACAAAATTATATTAATAATAATTATCAAATGATCTTATGATTTCCCCAAAAACCCTAAAAATGAACGAACCCTAATGAATGAGAATATTAGCAACACTTTTGTTTTAATTTTAATAAAAGTTATAAACACAACCCAATAGTTTTGTCCAATTAGGACAAGGATGCATCCAGACTTGCAGTTTGCGCAGAGAAAAGTGGGCCTGGTTAGCTCAAGGAGGCCCGGCCCGGCCCAAACAGATACGACACCATCTTATTGTTTCTTTTATGGTCTTCCTTCTGGTCACTAGTAAATGTACAGCCCATCGGTCCAGTAATTCATTATATATATATATTTGTGAAGTTTTGTAACCCTAACCCTAATCTCCGAAGAAGAGAAGATGAAGAAGGAAAGTTTGTACTGATTTGCGGCTTATCGAATTAAGCCAAAAAGACCTAACTCTCACCTTAAATAGGCGGGGTCCCGAGTATAAAATACTCAAGGGTCCCCTAACTTAATATAACCTCCAAATAAGTCCCAGACAACATATCTGAGATAATAATCAGTCCACCAACAAGCAACAATCCAACTGGGCTCCGCCCAAACCAACCGAGGCCCAAGGCCTTATAACACAGCAACCAACCAACACTGATAATAGGGCTGAACCTGCCCAAGAGCCCAGATTGGGTACTCAACACTCCCCCTCAATCTGGGAGATATACAACCAGCAACATCGAAGCCAACAAAAACGAATAGAAGTAACATAGTTATGTTACTCCCCCTGGCTCAGACAACATATCATCACTGCCATCATTATAATTTCCAACATCGATTCCAGGAAAGATATTTATCAATCCTAGTTTTCCAACCAAGTATAAATGCTGCCTGAAAGCCAACCCCTTCGTAAATATATCAGCCAATTGTTCCCCTGTCTTAACATACATTGCCTGAACTGTGTGATCCAAAATTTTCTGTCTAACAAAATGACAATCAATCTCAATATGTTTAGTTCTCTCATGAAAAATAGGATTCGAAGCAATCTGCAAAGCTGCCTTATTATCACAGTATAATAAAGAAGCATTTTTCTGAGAAAAACCAAGTTCACTTAATAACCCACGTAACCAAACAATTTCAGACACAGCATGACCAATTGCCCTATATTCAGCTTCTGCAGACGATTTGGAAACAGTTTCATGTTTCTTTACTTTCCAAGAAATGAGGGACTCTCCAATTTTAACACAATACCCAGTAAGAGATCTCCTGGTTTCAACACAGTTACCCCAATCACTATCACAAAATACAGACAACTGTGGGGAACTAAAAGCAGATAGTAAAACCCCTTTACCAGGTTCATTTTTAATATACCTTACCACACGCAAAGCAGCATCATAATGTGATTGTTTAGGAGCATGAAGATACTGACTTAAATGCTGCACTGAAAAACTGATGTCAGGCCTAGTAATAGTTAAATAAAGTAATTTTCCAATAAGCCTCCTGTAGGGTGTAACATCAGATAAAATCAAATCATTGTTAATCAGTCCAGCAGATTTGTCATAATCTACACTAGTAAGTTTAGAGTTAAATTCCATAGGTGTTCTTGCAACTCTCCCTCCAGCAAGCCCAACCTCTGAAATTAACTCTAATGCATACTTTCTTTGACACAACACGATCCCTTTTTCAGACCTAGCTATCTCAATCCCAAGGAAAAATTGTAATTCACCCAAATCTTTCATTTTAAAATTGGTTTCTAAAACATGTTTTAATTGCCTGATCATCTTATCACTGTTCCCAGTGATGAGAAGATCATCAACATAAACTAGTAATAAAACCCAATCATTTCCTTCACGTTTGGTGAATAAAGAATAGTCATACATGGATTGATGATAACCAGATTGAACTAAAGAATCAGTAAGTTTTCTATTCCACTGTCTAGAGGCTTGTTTAAGACCATACAAAGATTTTCGTAATCTACAAACCAAGTTACTATCATTATCATTATCCCCCTTCAGATTACGAAAACCTTATGGCAGTGTCATGTAAACCTCTTCGTCCAAGTCACCTTGGAGAAAAGCATTGAAAACATCCATTTGAAAAAGAGGCCAGTTATAAATTGCAGCAAGGGCAAGAACAGTTCTGACAGTGTTCATCTTAACAACAGGTGAGAAAGTCTCAAAGTAATCGATGCCATGTTTTTGCTTAAAACCCTTAGCAACTAAACGTGCTTTATATCTTTCTAAACTACCATCAGCATGATACTTAAGCTTAAACACCCATTTGCAACCAATAGGTTTCTTACCTGGAGGTAATGGAACCAAATCCCAAGTTCCATTGTTTTCTAGGGCAGAAATTTCTTCCTGCATAGCTGATATCCACCCCTTATCAGATTGTGCTTGCTCAAAGCTGTCAGGTTCTACCAACTTAGAAATTTTTGTTAGATAACAATGATAAGCAGAAGAAATAGAATCATAGCCAATGTAGTGATTCAAAGGATATTTGGTAGAACCAGTATTCACAACAAAATATCCACTTGCCATCCAAATTGGTGGCTTTTTATCACGTGATGACCTTCAGATATGGGTGGCATCAGGAATGTTAGACTGAACATTCTCATCATTTGCAGGGGCAGTATGCTCTTGTACATCAGCATTAATAATTGCATCATCTGCATCAATATTGTTCTCAATATCATCCAACAAAGGGTTAGGGTTGATATTAAGTTCAGATGAACCTTGCTGTAAGGGTAAACCAACATCAACAGGATCAGCAATAGGGTCATCATCATAAAAAAGGGGTAATGGATCAGATCTACTACCAGCAAAGGGAAATATGTGTTCAAAAAATCTGACATCTCTACTCACAAACATTTTTTTTGTGTTTAAATCAAAAAGTTTATAACCCTTTTGAGAGTCAGAATATCCCAGAAAAACAGAAGGGATCCCTCTGGCAGCCAATTTGTCCATAACTAAAGCCTTTTTTGCAACACAATAACATCCAAATATTCTCAAATGCTCAATACTTGGGGATTTTTTTGAAAAAATTTCCAAAGGGGATTTTCCATCAAGAACCTCTGTAGGCAACAGATTTATTAGATAACACGCAGTTAAAACACAATCTCTCCAAAATTTGTTAGGAATAGAAGCTTGTAATTTCAAAGCCCTAGCCATTTCAATCAGATGCCTATGCTTTCTTTCAACCCTACCATTTTGCTGAGGGGTATAAGAGCAACTTGTTTGATGGAGAATACCCTTTTCTTTAAAGAAATTTCTTAGATGATCAGAAAAGAATTCACCTCCGTTATCAGTACGAAATATTTTAATTATTTTTCCAAATTGGGTATAAACCATCAAAACAAAAGATTTAAGCAATTCTGCCACATCATGTTTGAAACTCATGAGAAATACCCATGTAACCCTAGAGTGGTCATCAACTAAGGTAAGAAAATATTTTTTGTTATCATATGTGGCAGTATGGTAGGGTCCCCAAACGTCACTGTGAACCAAATCAAAGATAGCAGTTGTTCTGTTACTAGAAATAGGAAAAGAGTTTCTAGTAATTTTGGCCAAAGGGCAAACAACACAATCATCAATTACAAGACTTTTATTCTTAACAGAATTAAGGGAATCAATATGCTGCAGTGCTCTAACAGAAGCATGCTCAAGTCTTTTATGCCACAAGTGGACTGGACTCTTATTCACACTATTTAAAGCCAAAGGTATACTAAGTTTGCTATTGGGATTGAAAAAATACAGACCAGACTGCTGTTCACCACTGGCCAAGACCCTCCCACTTGAGAGGTCCTGTAAAAGAACAGTGTTGGGATAAAAATTTGCAGTGCAGTTTAAATCTTTTGTTAATTGAGAAACAGATATAAGGTTGAATCTGAAATCAGGTAAATAGAGAATGTTTCTCAATTGTTTTCCATCTGCAAAATCATAATCACCAATCCCAACAGCATAACTATTAACACCATTTGGTAATTGGACTTTGGTGTTAGAGACAGTACGAAAATTGTTTAACCAACTAAAATTGTTTGTCATATGATTAGAGGCACCAGTGTCCAATATCCACTGGTTTTCCTTATCATAGTGTGAGAGCAAAGAAACCATACCAGCAGCAGTAACATTGCTGTCATCAGAGGTGGTTGCAGTGGCAGCTGAGACTCCACCACCTCCAAACCTCTTGATCAGCATATCAAATTGCTCAGAAGTGAAGGTGATATTCCCCTGAGAGGTAACAACAGTGTTATCTCCTTCTTTGATTGCTGCTGAATTGGCCTTCGCACCAGAAGTTTTCCCTTTCGAGGAGTCCCTATACTTGTAGCAGTTGTCTTTGTAGTGGCCCTTCCTTTTGCAGAATTCACATCCCTTGGAATAGCATCTATCTGAGGTATGTCCCTTTTTCTTGCAGAAGTCACATTCCAGATTCGGATTGTTCAATTTCTTCACATTTTCCTCACCTCCAACAGTTATAACATTCAAGCCAAGCCCAGGCATCTCAGCAGAAATAGAGGCACTAATGTCTCTCTGACTTTCTTCTTGGATTAGGATCCCATATGCTTGATTGAGAGAAGGTAAGGGTGTCCAGAGCAATAAATTGCTCCTGACATTAGAGAAGTTCTCACTTAGTCCCATAAGGAACTGAAAAAGTCTCTGATTATCTCTATGTTGCAAATGTTGTCTGAAATTGGGATCATCAATGTGTGGGAGAGCACAAGCGGTGTCATACTCAATCCAGAGACTCTTAAGTTTTGTGAAGAAAATGGACACAGAGTCGGTTCCCTGACGACACAGAGTAATTTCCCTATGGAGTTGATAGATCCTTGAACCATTGACCTTATCAAAGCGTTCACGTAGATCCTTCCAGGCAAGCAGTGCACTCTCAGAGTACATAATCCCATCAGAAATATCATCCGACACAGAATTGATGATCCAACCGAATACAACAGCATTACATCTGTCCCATAGATCATGGAGTTTCTCTTCATAAGACTCACGCCTACAAGAACCAGTTATGAATCCTATCTTGTTCTTTCCTAACAATATTATCTGCATGCCACGGCTCCACTTTCTATAGTTTTCTTGTCCAGTCAATTTAACAGACATCAAGCTTTGCCCAGGGTTATCATTAGGATGCAAGAAAAGAGGATGATAGGAATGAACCTCAGATGTCAGATCAAGACTGCTATCACCAGTGGTTGCTACAGGAAGAAGCGGCGGTGGAATATCCGTCGTTTCCTTACCATCGTTGCCTTCCGACATGGCGAAGAAGTCTGAACGTCGCGTAATGAAGAGAGTGACGATTCGCTGAAGACGAACCGAGAATCAACCGAAACGTCGCGGAATATGGAGATAGCAAGATCCAGGTCTGAACAATTCGTTTCAAGAGGAAGAGAAACGAATCGTCAGGTCGAGATCGAGAAAATCGCGAACAATCACGAACATGAGAAGCGAAGGAATTCGCCTTGAAGAGACCACGAACTTCCACACGGGGTGAGAGGAGGACAGGCGCAGGAAGAAGGCGGAAGCAGGAACGAGAACAGAGCTTTTGATAAACTCCTTCTGCTCTGATACCATGTGAAGTTTTGTAACCCTAACCCTAATCTCCGAAGAAGAGAAGATTAAGAAGGAAAGTTTGTACTGATTTGCGGCTCATCGAATTAAGCCAAAAAGACCTAACTCTCACCTTAAATAGGCGGGGTCCCGAGTATAAAATACTCAAGGGTCCCCTAACTTAATATAACCTCCAAATAAGTCCCAGACAACATATCTGAGATAATACTCAGTCCACCAACAAGCAACAATCCAACTGGGCTCCGCCCAAACCAACCGAGGCCCAAGGCCTTATAACACAGCAACCAACCAACACTGATAATAGGGCTGAACCTGCCCAAGAGCCCAGATTGGGTACTCAACATATATCATGTATGATATTAATTAAAAAAATGAATGGGGAAATTAAATTTTTAGTATCTCAATTTTCTAAATTTTAGATGTCTCAATTATATTATATATAATTTTTAATGACGCATAACTCATTTCACTTGAGAATGTTTTTTGCGGTTAGAAATAAGGGTTAAGAACGTATGAAAGGTCTGAACTATCACCCATGTTAACGGGAGAGGTCTGAAATTTAAAAAGTTAATAACAAAGGTCTGAAATTTCTGTTTTGTTGATAACAGCGGTCTCCGTTAGTTTTTTCCGTTAAAACTAACGGAAGTTGGTCACATGCTTGGCATGTGACCGGAAATTAAATAAAATTCCGAAAATGCCCTTCTATCAAGTGTGCCCCTCACATGCATGGAGTGAAAAGACCAAAATGCCCTTGAAGCCACCACGGTACTCCGGCGACCACCAATCGTACTCCGGCGACCACCACCGTACTCCGGCGACCACCACCAAGGCTCCGATTGGGCCAAAATCGGAGCCACCGGCCCCGATTGAGCTCCGATCGGAGCCACCGGCCCCGATTGGACTCCGATCGGGGCCAAAAAAGCTCTGATCGGAGCTTTGTGGCTCTGGTCGGAGCCACAGAGCTCCGGTCTGGAGCTCTGTGGCCCCGACCGGAGCCACAGAGCTCCGATCGGAGCTTTTTGGCCCCGATCGGAGCTTTTTGGCTCCGATCGGAGCTTCTTTGGCCCCGTGGTGGCCGTAGTCGGGTCGCCGGAGCCGAGGTGGTGGTCGTCGGAGTCGAGGTGGTGGTGGCCGGAGTCGGGTGGTGGTGGCCGGAGTCGGGTGGTGGTGGCCGGAGTTGGGTGGTTTTAATTTGACTTTAGGGGTAAAATTGTCATTTCACATTTCCTTAAATAAAATATTAAATAAAACAAAATATTAAAGGGGCAAAAATGACATTTCACACAATTCTGTTAAATTTAACCCTAAAAATGGACGGAAAACCTCAAATCAACAAAATTGAAATTTCAGACCTCTGTTATTAACTTTTTAAATTTCAGACCTCTCCCGTTAACATGAGTAATAGTTCAGATCTTTCATAGGTTCTTAACCCTAGAAATAATGTTTTATCTTTAACGAGTTAAGGAAAGTACACGTGTGAGTGAAATGAAACCCTGTGGACGGTGGTGTTTAGGTATTGACTTTTCTGGTCAGATGGGGGAAATGGGTCCCCTTGGTCAAGGCATAATGGCATATACTTGTAGTACTTGACTTTGAATACATACACACCTATAAAATGACTAATAATATATAACGACTAATATAGGCAACTATGCCGGGAAAAAAAAAAATATAGGTAACTATATAATATGGTGTGGTTGTTCAAAACGACGTCAATTAATTAGAGGTCAGAGTTTTAATTCCTGTTTGAGATCGTCAAAATGTAAAAATATTTATGATCAGCATCTTACCATTTACGAACCGACTCTGTGCGGGTGGGGGCTTAGAGTAATAAGTATGCTACAGATGTTAAAACAAACATGCTACGGAAGCTGTCCTCCTGATGGGGGCCTACCTAGAACCACCCACGAGAATATATATATATACTATAACGATTAATATTGTCAATCACACCGATCTATTATAGTAAAATAAAACGTAACAAACATATTTTTGTTGATATTAATATAACATTCTTGTTGACTCTAATGCGTTTTAAAGCTTAAAATTAAGTAATCTGTCATATGACAATATTTCAATAGTAGAAGTTCAAAAGTTCCATAATTTATTTTAAAAGTTAATTCACTTAAACATAATTATTTTCTTTTTGGCCAATATTTTTTAATAATTAATTTTTTTTGGCCAATATTTTCTAATAATTAGTTATATGCTGACATTTCTACGACGACGAAACTAATACTTACTGAACCAGTAGTTACTGAAAGAGGACTCGGGAGAGTTAGAGCACATCACGCTATCTATATTCTTCTGAACTTGAACAATCAACTATAAGCACTTTGTATAGTCAATATTTAGTATTTGACTATATAGACAAAGAAATCTGAAAAGAACTTTCAGGCATTAATTAGTTTTATATTGTTTGGGTCAATTGTCTTGTGTGACCCTCAATTAATGTCGTACATATTACAATATTTTTTTGTCACAAATTGCCGGCAATTCATGTAGTTTGCGTGTTGTCAGATTTGTGCCGTGTTATGAGTCAGCTTAAACCTTGCCTAACACGGCCAACATGAAATATCGATACGAAAAAACTTATAGTAAAATGAATAAAAAAATTAATATATAACAATTTTTAAACAAAAATTTTAAAATTATTCAATTTAAAGAGTTCAATCTAAACTTCACATATTGCAAAAAGAGGTCATGCTAGGTTTATATATATTTATTTTAATATAAATTATTATTATTATTATTATTATTATATATATATAACTATCGTGTTATCGTGTCGTGCCACTAATATCAAACTCAAACCTGTTCGTGTCGGCCATCGTGTCGAGCCCTAATACAAATTTTAATTCCATAAAGTTCGACGACAGTCGAAGGAAATAAATCAGTTGGCGTGGAGCCATTTTTTTAGCACACAATAATAGAGTACATGGGAAAATACTTAACAAAAATATATTTGACTATTTTCAAAAATAAAAAGAATTATATATTTATTTAGACGTACGTAACTACTAATAATATCTTTTCGAGCACAAAAACTGAGAAAAAATGGTCAAATTTGGGCCAAATGAATCAACTTTTTACATTTCCATTCCATTTTTTTTTCTACACGACATCGATTGCTTTTTCTCAATAGTCTTGACTTCTCTTGATAAATGGTCTTTAGCAACTTAGTTTTCTACGAAATCAAAACAGCTTTTATATGTAATTAAGGTCGATTAGTAATTTATCAAATGTTTTTTCTTTTCTGTAATTTGCTAACTAAATTAATAGAAAATTATAATATGTTAGCTCCATCCAATTTGTTGTTAATAAATGAAGATGAAAATGACGTGTACAGATCAAATCTGCAAAAAAGCAGCATATGGAGTTAATTAATAGATACTAACTTTGTATTAGTTCAACTGGCAATTTTTTTTAAAAAAACATAACAAATTGTACAACCCGAATATTCAGCTTACACTTATTATATATATAAATTCGGATTCAGCACAAAATAATTAGATAGCAGTCGTATGGTTTTGTTTTGTTTAGCTAAGCAATGTATAAATATGAGTCATTAATGAGTCGAGATATGCATATAAATCCTTATTGAATAAAGTTGATGTACACTTAAATTATTCTTAGGGCAAAGAATTAGAAGAGACGAAGGCAGCACGAAGGCTACGTAAAGAGAATTAATGTGCAGTGCATGGCTGCCTAACTAGTGGCGGCATTCCTCTACGTACGTACACTAGCGTCTAATTAGAGTATATATATTTCCTTCACGCAAATTACATATTATTATTTTTTTTCCAAAATAAAACTTATAATTTACCTGATGGATATCTGCACAATTCGAATTCGTATTTACATTCCGGACTTCGTAAACACGTCGAAAATCACATAACGGATCCAAACGCGTCACCCGAGGTTCAAAACGGTCTGGAAGCGCGGCATGCGCGTCCGGACTGGACCTCCGGATTGCTGGGGCAGTTCGGCCCATCCGGGTCGCCCTTAGGCAATCCGGACGGCCCGGATTGGCCACAGGCAATCCGAACCCCGTCGGATTGCCTAAGTCCGACGGGGTTCGGACTGCTTTCTAGGTACCACGTGCTACCCCTGTTTACGTACAGTCGTACACTGAGTAAAGAGTCTCCCAAAGCCAAACTTAATCAAACCAGACGACGGTTCCTAGTTTACTTTAAGACCGACGTCGAACCGCACAAAAACCGGGCTCGGTTCTAAGGTTGCCTATAAATAAGGGATCTTAGCAACCCATTCCAACGCATATTCTCAAGAGATTGGCTTTGTAGCTCTGACCTCTCTCTATAAATTTTATCTCTCTAGACTCTTATTTAAGCATCGGAGAGGGCTCAACCGGCACCACCCCCTCTCCGTGCTAGTTACGGCCCTTTGTGCAGGTAAGGAGCGTGCGAAGCCGACGAAGTGCACATTGCCGACAACCAGCTGCCGTCATCCTACAACCAGTTGCCGTCATCCGACAACCCGACACGATCACAATCCGAAGTGCCGAAAAGTCCGACTCACCCGGTTGGATTTGGACGCAACATTTCCCATTTTCATCATTTTTTTTTCTAAAGAACTTGGTTAATTTAATTACCTGTTATTTTTCTTTTCTCTATATGCTCTCTTCTTTCTATTTAACGGACGAATATTTCCATTTCAATTTAATTATATCGGATATATATATATATATTATTATTAGGCAGTAATTTTCCCTTGTTTTTTTAAATATAATCTGTATATAAATAAAGAGTAAATCTTTAAAATGTGAAATTTCTTTTGAAATTTCAATAGAAAGTAAGAAAGAGAAAGTAAATGAACAAATGTATTGGTGCTTGGTGGAACCCTATATCACTTTCTATAGAAATTTCACAGGAAATTTCACAGATTGTAGCAACACCCATCAATAAAATAAGCCCCTGCTGGGAATTTTCTGCTTGCATGATGACACTTTGGTCACAATTAAATACGAATAAAACAAAACTAGCCACTTGAATCAATATAATTAAAAATAAATCAAGCCACAGAATATCAAATTTTGGCTATGAGATCTGGACTTATTTAATAAATAAATTATTATATTATTATTTTATAATGAGATATATATTACGGAGTAATAGAAGTTTGATTATTAATTTATTAGATTCAGATTAAACTACAAACCACGCTACCCTTTTTTTAGCTAAATCACCACACCTCTCTTAACCTTGAGACATATTAAAGTGCTCTAATTTCTTGTGAAGTGTGCAGCACTATATAACTATATTTAGTCGAGGTTTATATATTACAAGATGTATAATATTTGGTAATGTATGCATTATTTTCTGATACTTTTCCTAGGATATCTAAAATTGTAATTAAAGATCATATCATATGACAAATCAATTAGTATTTTTCAAATGAGAACCTTCGATATAATAATTAGTAACTTAGGTTTATACAAAACTCTTCTTTTAATATATATTAAAGGAGCACATATGTATTATTAATGATTAATTGACATAAATTCAAAAAAAAATCCATAAAATTGCTAATTTGATGGCTATCAATATCAAATTACTAAACATATTATATTGCTTAAAATTGTCTGCCACGTCAACAATTTTTCTTACAAATATCATCTTCTTAAAGTAGAAGTTTTTAAAATGGGCGATACATCATATATAAATCTAAAAATCTCATTCCAATATTACAAGATATTCATGCATCATATCCACAAAATTGGAGTTGACTCTATAATAGCTAGTTGCTTTAATTTTATTTTTTAGTTGCTTTAATTTAATTTGATTCTATATAATTATAGTCCCACCTACACTAAGCCTTTTCTTAAGGTGCAATTTAGCATAGTATTAATTCATTTTCAAAAGCTTAATTATCCCGATCCATGTCGGCAATATATATATATCGATCAATGGTTATTAGCCAAGTGGACATTTACTATAAAACAAAAGCGATCACGAGGCATCATTTAGTAGAGTAATCCTGAATTATTGGCCAGTTTAACTGAATAAGACAATTTGAGTTCATGGGTTAGCTAGACAAATTTGGTCAACTAGTGCTTCTCGTTTTTTTTTTTTTTTAATATAGTTCTTTTTATGATTTTAACACTTATATACTTAATTAATGGACATGGTTTAAATTATTAATTGTGTACTTCTGTCGAATAATGTTATTTGAGATTTATATCATATAGTTGACATTTAATTCATCCATCATCATTAAAATATTAGTGATAAATAATTGTAAAAGAATTATTTATAACCATATAATTATTTATCACTAATATAAATCAAATAATAAAAGATAAGGCTCAGTTAAAATGCACCGATTGCAAATATAATTAAATAATCGTGGAAGGGAAATGAATCCAGTTTTAAGAAAAATGTTGGATCACGGTCGAAGCTCCGTTACATTCTTGACGGAAAGGCTTGAACTCCTGGGCTCCACGTAATCCTGCAAACGGGGATGACCTGGGTGGTGACCCAGAATCCCTCTCTGATGCTTAAATGAGTATATGAATGATGGGGTGGTAAGTAGTAATCTAAGCTCGTATTAGAATATATGTTTTCTGAGGTAACTTCCTCCTTTATATAGGAGGGGAAGTTCCTCAGTTACCTGAAACCGCGCCTGGCAGTTTTACCCACGATTTCGCATATCTCGTTCGGGATTCCATATATCTCGCCCCACGCTCCGCGTATCTCGCCCACTCTCCGCGTATCTCGGGCACGCCCTGCGTATCTCGGGGGAGGTTATCTATATCTCAACCGTTTCCCCACTACTCTATCTAGTAGGCGGGTTTCTCGGTCTTATCCTCTGATCACAAGTCCCAATTTATATCGGGGACTCCAGAGTTATCTCATTCTAGGTCACCACCCAGGACCCTTTGCCTCACGAGACAGGTCCAGCCTCCTCGGGGCTTTATTATCGGGGCCTTCTCAATGGCATATCGGGCCTACTCGGAGGCTTCTTGTCGGGAGCATGCAGCTCACATATCGGGACCGATCTCGTCGGGACCCTTCGTACTGGGCTTCTGGACCTTCCAGGTCTTTCATAAGGCCCACCAGGCTTACTCGCCGTCTATTAACTATTAACGGGGCTAACGATTACATCGGAACCCATCATTTACCCCCAAGACATGGGGGACTTGCAGTCCGTCGTGTCTTCCCATCTCGGACCTCCCGATTTCATCATCGGAGGCTTTTATCTCCATACCTCCCGATATTGCCATCGGAGGCTTTTGCCTTGAGCACAATTCTTGAATAACAGAGCTTCTCACTCATGATTGCCTTAGGCCTACTGGACTCTAAGGACATTTGCCAAATCCGAGGAGACTCCTCGGTTACTGCAGCATTAAATGCTAGGGATAATGAAACGACGCCCAAACCGGCGTGACTGCTGCTTTATGAAAAAGCACTCATTACGTCACTAACGTCTCTTCCGTACCGTCCCCTATAATTTTGGCGATCAAGATAGAGTCGTTTCATCTTCAACGGTTCAGATTGAATCCGTCCAGCTGTCCTTTTGCCTATAAAAGCCAAAACCCTGGCACTATTTACTTCTTCTTCACCGTTTTGATTCCTGGAATTATGCCATTTTCAGACCTCGAAGCTTATTCTCCAAGTTTTTTTTGCTCTTCCAGTGATCCGAGGCCTTCAGCCCCCCAGATCTTTCTTCATCTTTTCCGAGCAAGCATCAACAATGTCTGGTAAGGTTTTCCTTCTTTGCTCCTATGATTTGCTGACATTACCTTCTTCTCCTTTCTTAAGTTTTCCTGTTTGTAACCGTTTTTAGACGAAGCTAGTTCCGGGGAAAGGATCCATTTTACCTTTGAGCTTGCCATTAACGAAATTTCTGAGACCTCGTACGAGGTTGCTCTCCGGGAGGGCTGCATTACTTCGGACTGGGAACCCCGCTTCCCCTACGAGTCTCACCCAACCACCAGGAGAAAGCATATCGTCACGCGTCCTCGAGACGGAGAGGTGTTCGTCTCCACCGGGCAGATAAATGCTGGGATTCGATTCCCTTTTTGCGGGAACCTGGTGGAGATGTGCAACTTCTACCAGACGCATCCCTGCACCTTCTCTCCACAGGCTATCCGCGTGTGGAACGCTTTCCAGGTTCTGTGCCTCCGCCAGCAGTGGACGTACAGTTTGCTACTCTTCCGCACCTTCTACGGAATGAAGTGTAATAAGGCTGGTGTTTGCTCCTTCACTCCCCGACTCCCCAAATGGACAAATGAGCAACTTTCACGTTTCGGCTGGGATAGCGAGACCTGGAAGTTCAATAAGGATCGAGTGCTCATTCGCGACTCAGGTTCCGACAATAGCGGATGGAAGAAGTATTACTTCTTCGTCTAGAATAGCTCTATCCAATGGCCCCGATGGGAGGTTGTGGCGGACCCTGCCCCCAAGCTCGGAGTCTACACCGAGGATGACCTCAACACTCTCCAGCTGGTCCAGCTTTACCGTTGGGGGGAATCCTTCGTTCCCCTCGGCGCCAACAAGCTCGTGGAGGGGGATTTGATCCAGATCGGAGTCCAGCTCCTCGATTCCGCTTCCAAGAATTTGGTTGTCTGGGTAACACTTCTAACCACTTTGTATTTTCATTTTGCAGCCAAGAAGGCATCTCTGCTGACCCATCTCGTGTTGAAGCAGGGGGAGACCGATACTGTTCAAGGCACCTCCAAGCGGAAGCGAAAGTCTTTGAAGAAGGGAGCTTCTTCTTCTGCTGCTCCTCCGACTGAAGAGCAGATCGGGACGGCCAAGCGGGCCAGAGGGGAGGAGATAGACCAGGCCTTCGGTGTCACCACTGCTGAGGAAGGTAAGCGCGTTCGCCTCGCTATTAAGAAATATAGGAGGTTGGTTCCCAAGGAGTTTATCCCCGCTGATCGGGAGTCGCGGGTCCGAGAAATTAAGTATATACTTCGAGGAGAAACCCCCCGCGTCCTCAAGGCGGGATACTACAACTTCTTTGGAGAGGACCAATATCTCGCGCGCCAAATCATCTGGTGCCCCCATAATACTCTACCTGACTCCGCAGGTCCGTCGGAGGCTCTTACTCCGAAGAAAGCTGCTACTCCATCAAGGGCCGCGACTCCACAGGAGCCGATGATGGAGGATGCCCCGACGGAAGCTCAGTTCCGTCAGGTGACCAATTTGGAGGCTTCCCTCTCCTCCGAGGAGCCAAACGAAGGCGGCCTGCTTCCCCGCCAAAGGCCAGGTCGAAGCGTCCTGAGGCCCACTGTGGAGGACGTGTCCCGGAGTCCTCCCCCGGAGTTCCGCTCTCCGACTCCCGAGCCTCCGACCGAGGTGGCTCCTCCGACTGAGGCTTCCAGGGTCATCCCTCCTCTCCCCGTGAATGAGAATCTTTACAAGGTTTTCACCCCCGACCAGGAGACGGTTCCTGGAACCCGATCGAGTCTCTCCAGGGGGTCTCCCTCAGCCTGAATTGGCCCTGCATCTGCTGGCAGGGTAAATTCCACCAGCCTTGAAGCGCCCGATCTCCTTGGCGCGGGAGGACATCGAGGAAGAGCTCCGCAACATGGCTATCCGTCGGATGGAGGTAAAACTTTACTCTCGTTTTTATTCTTGCCTTCATTGTTCTTGCCTTCGATTATTGGATTTTAATCCTTTTTTCCTTTCGTCTTAGGAAACCGCGGACCAGCAGCGCTGCTCTGGCTTCATCTTGGCTCTGAAGGGTGCTTTGGAGGAAGCACAAGCCAAGTCGGACCCCGACGCGTTGGCCAAGCTCCAAGCGGACCTCGACGAGGCTGTAGCGGCCAGGAATAAGATAGCCAAGGAGCAGACCCTCCTTGGCGAGAAGGCTCTGGGCCTGCACAAGCAGGTCCAGGATCATGAGGTCGTGCTGCGTCGGGAGCGGAAGATGCTCCAGGAGGAACAGCGGCGGCACGAGTTGGAGAAGAGGCAGCTCATCCTCGAGAAGGACGTTCTCGCGGAAGCTCTCGCGGAAGTCAAGGCGGGACTTGAGGAAGCTAAGGCGAGGCTCGAGGCCGAGAAGGCTGAGTTTCTTGCCAAGCTGGCTGAGGCGAAGGCTCAAAGCCGCGAGGAGGGTCGCCAAGAAGGTCGCGAGGAGTATCGGAACTCTGATGATTTCCAAGCGGATGTCGTGGGGTTCTGCAAAACCGAGGTGGAGAACGTTCTGTTCAATGCCGTCGAGGAGCTCTACACGGCATACGAGGATTCCATCGACTTCAAGAAGTCCGAGACCCTCGCCCCTTTCGCGGAGAAATACTTCAGTCTCCCCGCGGAGAGCGATGAGGCCGATCCCCCTGCAAATCCCGCGGACCCGACTCCACGAGCTGCGGAGCCTTCTGCCCAGGCCACCTCGAATCCTGCTCCCTTCAAGGCTGCTGAGGACTCAACTCCCAACAAGGACCAAGCTTAATGCTCTATTCTTTAAGTCCTTGTAATTTTCCTCCGTGTATCCTCCTTACCTTTTGTATCGGAACCTTTAGGCCTTTGAGCCCTTATAAGAAATTCCTTCCATCTGTTTTGGTCTCGATAACCATTGCACTATTTAAAGTGACTTTAGATTCGTTATTTAAAACGTTCTGATGCATCACTTAAGATGACTTCATACATCCTTCCGATGCTTTACTCGGGACTTCACCACTTAAGGTTTCTCGTCCATATCACTTAATGTAATTTTGTATGTCTTTCACGACATTTTCCTCGGGACTTTACCACTTAAGGTTTCTCATCCATGCCATTCAAGGCAATTTCACATCACTTAAGATGATTTTTCCGCACCCCTTAAGGCTTTTATCGCGCCATTCTAGACGACTTAATCGTACCTCTTAAGGCTTTTTTCTAATCGTACCCCTTAGGGCTTTTACCGCGTCATTCCAGACGACTTAATCGTACCTCTTAAGGCTTTTTGCTGCATCATATAGACGACTTATGCGGACCCGTTAGGGCTTTTTCGTACCTAGGCTTTTGGTTGCATCATAAAGACGACTTACTCATACCCCGTAGGGCTTTTGTCCGTACCTCGAAAGGCTTTTATCGCGTCCTTCAGGACGTCTTACTTGTACCTCGGAAGGCTTTTAATCATACCTCGGAAGGCTTTTTATCGCGTCCTTCAGGACATCTTACTAACAGTTAGAATAAATCTAAAAGCAATTGGATCGGAAGCAACTTCTTTTATTCATTAACAACTCAAAGCTGACTTACATCGGATCAATCGATAGACAATTTGCGCCATTCGCGGCGACTTAATATCAAACATGATACTTCTTCAAGTGTGTGCCACTGAAGGAATGTTTCAACGTCTTGCCGTCAAGATCTTCTAGCTTGTACGCATTCGGGGCTGGCATCCCTACAATCTTGTAAGGTCCCTCCCATTTCGGTGATAGCTTGTTGATCCGATCTTGATGAACGAACTCGTTCCTCCGCCAGACAAGTTCTCCAACGAAGAATTGTCGGGACTTGACACGCCGATTATAATACCGGGCTGTTTCCAGACGCATCCGAGCCTGAACTTCATCAGCCTTCCATCTTTTCTCTTCGAGCAAGTCTAAGTCCAGACGTCTCATCTCCTCGTTCGTCAGAGGCTCGTAATACCTCCTGCGATGGGACGCCACCGCTATCTCCACTGGAGCAACTGCCTCCGTGCCATAAACAAGGCCAAACGGAGTCTCCCCCGTCGATTGCTTGGGTGTTGTTCTAACAGCCCACAACACGTTTTAAAGCTCATCTAGCCAATGACCCTGCAAGGCGTAGACTCTCTTCTTCAAGCCATCCATCACGATCTTGTTGGCTGATTCGACTTGGTCATTAGTCTGAGCATGGTTGACGGAAGCTGTCCGATGCTCAATGTTCAATTCCTCCAGGTACTCCTTCAACTGAGCCCCATTGAACGGCGGGCCATTATCGCTGATCAACACTCGAGGAACCCCGTACCGGGATACGATCTGAGTTTGGAGAAACTTGAGAATCTGCTGCCCCGTCGTCTTGGCCAACGCCTTAGCCTCTATCCACTTCGAAAAGTAATCGATGGCAACGAGTAAATACTTGCACTGACCTTTTGCTTGTGGAAGAGGTCCCACCAAGTCAATGCCCCATTGCGCGAAGGGCCAAGCACTTCTGATGGACGTCAAGTCCGCGGCAGGAGCCACGATACTCGGAGCGTACCTCTGGCATGCATCACAGGATTGGACCATCGCTGTCGCCTCCTTGTTCATCGAAGGCCAATAGTAGCCTAGATTCAACGCTTTCCTCACAATGGATCGGGCCCCTTCATGACAGGCCGCGACTCCCTCGTGCAGCTCTCTCAGGATCCGATTCGTATCAGGCTCCGCCACACATTTCAGAAAAGGCTTTACATGCCCCCTCTTGTATAACTGGTTGTCCACCATAACGTAGTTGCTCACGATTCGACGCAACCTAACAGCTGCCACTTCATCATCGGGGAGTGCCCCCGTAGTCAGGTATGTGACTATCGGGGTCATCCAGGTGGGTTTCTCTTCTTCCTCCGATCCTGCTTCAATAGCGCAAACCTCCGACGGATCGATGGTTGAGATAATTACTCTCTCCAGAAAGTGCACCTTCCGATTCTCCTCAGGGGCCACTCCTAGAGCAAACTTGCTTAAGGCATCTGCCTCCGCATTTTCTTCCCTCGGGATTGCCTCAATGTCGAAGCTTTTGAAGCTTCCCTTCAAAGTCTGCACCTCGTGCAAATACTTTCTCATTGTCGGGCTCTTGGCTTCATAGTTCCCCTGGACTTGATTCACGATCAAGCTAGCATCACACTTCACCTTTAAATGATCGACTCCCGTTCCTTTGGCGATTTTAAGGCCTGTGATGAGAACCTCATACTCAGCTTCATTGTTGGTGGCCCTAAACGTCAAGGCCAAGGCATATCGTAGGGGCTCGCCTCCAGCGGGCGGTATCAACACAAATCCTGCCCCCGATCCTTCTACACTTGATGAACCATCAGTGTACATCTCCCAAGTGTTCTCCTCATTTGGCTGTTCTGCTATCGGGACCTGCATGGTTGCCCCCTCTACAGGACCTGCTTCTTCCAGATCGGGTGCTGTAGACTCTGCTATAAAATCTGCCAATGCGTGGCCCTTATTAGCCGTTCTCGGAGCAAAATGGATACGGAACTCCGTAAGCTCGATGACCCATTTCACCAATCTCCCCGACGCCTCCGGTCGGTTCAAAAAGTGCTTCAAGGGCTGATTAGTTAACACCGTAACTTCATGGGCATGGAAGTAAGGCCGTAGCTTTCGAGCAGCAACAATCAACGCAAAGAGATACTTCTCAATAGCGGGATAATTCATTTCAGACTTGGCAAATGCCTTGCTTACATAATAAACAGGAACTTGGTTGCCCTTGACAATCTTTATTAAAATAGAGCTAACAGCGACTTCAGAAACAGCCAAATAGAGATAAAGCGGCTCGCCTGGAATCGGTTTCGCCAACGGCGGGAGGGTACGGAGGTGTTGTTTGAGTGCTTGGAATGCCTCCTCGCACTTTTTGGACCATTCAAACTTCTTGTGGGCCCTCAGCACATCAAAAAATGGCATGGCTCGATCACTCGCCTTAGACAGGAAACGATTCATCGCGGCTAATCGTCCATTCAACACCTGGACCTCCCGATGGGTTTTCGGAGACTGCATCTCCTCGATTGCTCTCAGCTTCTCAGGGTTCACCTCGATTCCTCTCTGGCTCACCATAAATCCCAGGAATTTTCCCGAGTTCACCCCGAAGGCGCACTTGTCGGGGTTCAAACAAACCTGATGAAACTTCATCCGCTCAAACGCCGCCGCCAAGTTTTGAACATGGTCTCCTGCCTGTCGGGACTTCACCAGCATGTCATCCACATAAGCCTCCATGGTCTTTCCCAGCATGTCCCCGAACAACTTGTTCACCATCCTCTGGTAAGTTGCTCCAGCATTGATCAGCCCGAAGGGCATAACGTCGTAGTGATAAACATCACTATCAGCATAGAAAGCTGTATGGGGGGCATCCTCATTCGCCATCTTGATCTGGTTGTAACCAGAATAAGCATTCATGAAGCTCAGCAGCTCGTGTCCCGATGTGGCATCTACCAACTGATCAATCCTCGGGAGCGGATAACAATCCTTCGGGCATGCCTTGTTCAAGTCGCGGAAATCGACACACATCCGCCACTTCCCATTACTCTTTCTCACCAGGACCGGGTTAGCGACCCAAGTCTGGAATCGGAGCTCCTTGATGAATCCAGCGTCGAGCAACCTGCCCACCTCCTGCTGGATCGCGATCCTCTTATCCGCGCCCATCGGACGCCTCTTCTGCGCGATAGGCTTGATCGCGGGATCAATCTTCAGCTCGTGGACTATCACGTCGGGGCTGATTCCTGGCATATCGCTCGGGGACCAGGCAAACAGCTCCTTAAACTCCTTCAAGAGCTTAATCAACTCTCGGGCTCTCTCCTCCGACAGTGTAGACCCGATCTTCACCTTCCTTTTAGGACTATCAATCTCAACCTCTTTCAGATCCTCCATGGGGCGGGACGCCCAAACTCCTCTCGAGGATCGACATCAGTCTGCAGGACAGCCATGGCTTCCCTCCTTCTCCTTCAGGTGGCATTAACATAACACCTTTGTGACGCCACCTGGTCAACTTTGACTTCCCCGACCCCATTGTCAGTTGGGAATTTCATCTTCTGGTGGACGGTCGAGGCGACTGCCATGAGAGGGTTGATGGTGGTCCTCCCAATAATAGCGTTATACGTCCCCGCAGACTCTACCACGACGAAATCCACGTTCCGTCTCTCCATCTTCCAGCCACTACCGAACTCCACCGGTAAGGTAATCATCCCCAATGGATAGGAAGTAGAACCAGAGAATCCCACCATCGGGAAGTTCACCTGTGTCAGGTCTTTCTTTGTCTTTCTCATGGCTTCCAGGGCGTCCATGAAAAGAATGTCGGAGGAGCTCCCTCCGTCTATCAGGATCCGCTTCATCTCGAATCCATCCACGTCCAGGGACACGACCAAGGCGTCGTCGTGGGGGCTCTCCACGCCTATCAAATCCTCCGCTGAGAAAGAAATCACCATTTCTTCCTTTACAGTCCACGACCGGGACCTCTTCCCTAACACCACAGCAGCAGAGATGCGGGAAGCATAATTCTCCCGAGAAGCGGAGGTGTCACCTCCTGCTGCCATTCCTCCGTGAATGACGTTAATGGTTCCCCGCCTCTCCTTACGGGCACCGGAGCCGGAGGATTCCGACTCAACCTTCTTCTTCTTAGGAGATCGATCACGGGACTTGGAACGGGACCGCGACCGGGTTTTGGAACGGGATCGGCACCTTTCCCTTCCGACGAACTCCTTAAGCTTCCCCTTCTGGATCAGTTTCTCTATCTCCTTCTTCAGCTCTCGACAATTATCCGTGTCGTGACCATTGGCTCGATGGTACCGACAGTAACGATCAGAGCGGCCTCCCAAGAACTCACCTTCCTTCCTCGGGGGGTATCGAGCGAGACCCTGCCGATCCATCACAGCTAATACGGAGGTCATCGAACTGTTGAGGGGCACGTTACGACCCTCGCGGTTATCCTTCCTCGGAGGACGCTTGTCCTCCCTCCTCTCGGGGCGACCACGGCTCCTACTTCCCTCCGATTTGTCGCTCCCTTTGCGACCATCCGACAGCTTGGACGATGACTTTCCTCTTCCTGACTTCGGAGGATCCAGCTCTCCGGCAGCAATCTTCGACTCCTGCACGTCGATTTGCTGCTTCACCCTCGCTTGCAAGGCCTCCATGCTCCACACAGCCTTCGCGGCTACACTGTGCATCAGATCAGAACCATACGGAGCAGTCAGGTTCCGAAGGAAAGTACGGATAGTCTCTCCCTCCGATATCTCCTCGTCTATCTCCGCGGCACTAGCAGTGAACCGTTGGTAGTAGTATGCCAACGACTCGTCGGATCTCTGCACCACCTGGGTCAAAGACCTCACACTCTTCAAGAGACGCCTACGACCCTGATACTGCTTGATGAAGCGGTCGTGCATATCGGCCCAGCAAGTAATGCTTCCCGGCGGTAGGCTGAAAAACCATGTCATGGCCCTTTCTCCCAAGGTGATCGGGAACAGCGAACACACGAGGTCATCATTCGAGGTCCTACCCATACAGGCCTGGACATGCCTCTGAACATGGCGAACTGGGTCTCCTTCACCATCGTACTCCTTGATGGTCGGGATGCCTAGCCCTGACGGGGCGACAATATCCAGCAGCCGTGGAACAAAAGGGTGAGTGGATCGGTCCCTCAGCTCCGATGTCATATGCTTCTGATCGCCCATGCATATGTTGACGATTTTCACCACCTGGTCGGGGGTGATGGGGCCATTCAGGGGAATGGTCCTGTGCTGTACCGGTCCGGGGCCGTCAACCACGAACTTCTCCGGGTGCACGAGTTCCTTACCCTTATTCCTGGGCTGAACCTCCTGAACCTCCTGTTCTTCTTGAACCTCCCTTGGAGGAGGTGGAGGCAACTCTTCCCGCGGAGGCAACTCCTCTGCCCTCCTGGCAGCCTCCCTTTTGTCCAGCAAAGCTTCCATGGCAGCTAGGAACATGGGCATGGCATCTGTTACTGCCTTAGCCAACTCCGAGTTCGAGGAAGCACCTACCTCCCTTCGCGGGATTTCTTCTCTGTGCACCACCGGATGTGGAGGAGCATCCACCTCCCTTCGCGGGATATCCTGCCTGTTCACCGCCGTGTCTCGGACTGAGACCTCATACTCTTCACCATGCCCCCCTGTCTGGGAAACAACAGGGTGCTCACCTTGTTCAGCAGCATGTTCCATCAACGAGGAATTCACAGTTCCAGTAGGGCGAGAACTGCCGGCATGAACTTGCTTCTTCTTGCCACCACCAGCCATCGATCTAGTAGAAACTATTTTGGCTTTTCGTAAGTTTCCCACAGAGGGCGCCAATGTTGGATCACGGTCGAAGCTCCGTTACGTTCTTGACGGAAAGGCTTGAACTCCTGGGCTCCACGTAATCCTGCAAAAGGGGATGACCTGGGTGGTGACCCAGAATCCCTCTCCGATGCTTAAATGAGTATATGAATGATGGAGTGGTAAGCAGTAATCTAAGCTCGTATTAGAATATATGTTTTCTGAGGTAACTTCCTCCTTTATATAGGAGGGGAAGTTCCTCAGTTACCTGAAACCGCGTCTGGCAGTTTTACCCACGATTCCGCATATCTCGTTCGGGATTCCATATATCTCGCCCCACGCTCCGCGTATCTCGCCCACTCTCCGCGTATCTCGGGCACGCCCTGCGTATCTCGGGGGAGGTTATCTATATCTCAACTGTTTCCCCACTACTCTATCTAGTAGGCGGGTTTCTCGGTCTTATCCTCTGATCACAAGTCCCAATTTATATCGGGGACTCCAGAGTTATCTCATTCTAGGTCACCACCCAGGACCCTTTGTCTCACGAGACAGGTCCAGCCTCCTCGGGGCTTTATTATCAGGGCCTTCTCAAAGGCATATCGGGGCCTACTCGGAGGCTTCTTGTCGGGAGCATGCAGCTCACATATCGGGACCGATCTCGTCGGGACCCTTCGTACTGGGCTTCTGGACCTTCCAGGTCTTTCATAAGGCCCACCAGGCTTACCCATCAAAAAATAAATTTAATTTTTAGTTTTTTGCCAGTGAATAAATTTAATCAGATGTGAGTTGTATATATCTCGATGTGCTTATCCAACTATTACAAATTTGAATGCATTTACAATCAACAACAATTTAGCCAAACTCTAAAAGATATTGACTTTATATATTCTTTTCTCAATTGGTCTTTTTTAAGGACTAAATTACAAAATTAAAAAGTTAAGTGTATAAATTATAGGATTAAATTGAACAAAATAAAAGTATTTAACAGTCAAAATTGACAGTTGACTAACGGATGCACAAAAAATTTATAAAATGCAAACATATGACACCAAAAACCTACTAAATAAAACACATGCCACCAAAAATCAACGTTGGTCAACCATATATGACACAAAAAGACCCTTAAACCCTTAAAAATAAATTTAACATTGTTTTATTTTTAAATGACTATTCAACTTCCAAAAGTCTTGTTAAGAATATAATCTCTATTGATTTTTTTTTCCTAGATAAAACGAATGAGCTAGTAGTGGCTATATAATCTCTATTGATTAGGATCTTAGCGAAGGTAATTATTGGAAATTGATACACGTTTTCGACATGTGTATTCCGAAAGATTTCAAAATGCGAGAATGAATAAAAAAGCCTAGAAGCTTTTTATTTTCTATACATCTGTCATTGTTTGTTAGTTGTATTATCTATTGATCGATTAACAACCACATATTATTTGAGTATTAGAAACACATATATGTTTATGAAGTTGGATGGCAGTTTCTTTTGGGGTAATAGCTTAGGTCGAAATGGAAACATGGATGTAGACTCATCGAAACAATGCACGGCATGAGTTTCATGTGTTAGTGTATATATATATATATAGTGGCCAATTATTGCCTCTTTGACGACGAGTTATGATAGAGAATATCGGGCCACAACAACAGTGTCCAAATCGTAGTGCAAATTCAGTGGGAAATGAAGGCAAGATTCCATCACCGTCCTTGAGAAATTAAACAAAAAAAAAAAAAAAAAAAAATAAGGCCATTAGAAATTAGCAAATCACACTGAAGAATTTATTGGAAAAACGTAAAGGAACTTGTAAAAGGGTATTTCACTATATTAGGGTTTGAAGGTTATAAATATATAGCTAGTCCTAGAATGAAATTATAATGAAAGTAACAATTAATTTGGTATGCAACTGCAATTTAGGGTTAAAAAAAAAGGGTTAGGTAATACATTCAATTGAAACTTCGCACAATTCTAATGGCGCAACTAGAATCCTTCGACTTAATTTATTGTTGAATTGATCTTTAATACTCATCAAAAGACCATACATGAATAACACATGCTCATTTTTTTTTTCAAATTTTACATAAATTATAAATTTTGGTCAGCAATTACAAGTTTAGGTTGTCAATTTTTTTTTTTTAAAAACAATAAGTTTTAATAACATTTCGTAATTGAGCCAAAATTCCAGTAACCATTTGTTTGGTCGGCAGCACCTATGCTATTTAAGAAGACATTGATGAAGTTATAAATCTGAGTATTTTTTTTATTATAGAAAACTCCATATTATTTAAAAATTAAAGTGATTAAAGATAAGTAAAACATACAATTACGGCGGGTTCTTTGTAAGTTTGTATAAATTCAAGTGTCTATATAAATAGTGTAGCTGTTAGTATAACTGGGAAACATAGAACAATAAAGTAGAATACAAACATACAATCATTGATATATAGAAAATAAATGACAAGATCGAATTAATAAAAATAAAGACCCAGAAAAATGATAAAAGCTCGGTGAGGATGATTGGATCTAAAACTATGAAAAAGAACTAAGACTCATTCAAGGAATATCTAGTTAGCAGTAGCCATACGCGACAAACAATAACAGAAAGTGCATCTAAATAAATAAAATCACAGATAATCCAATTAACAAATAAGAAAAACACATGAAATGTGTCGAAGTTGACTGAGATTTCTACAAGGTAGTCAATGCTAAAGACCAAACTACCGAGACATCCTTGAACATGTTGTACATCCGGGTCACTTGAATGAAAAGTAGTTTAAAGTATTTAAACAGTTTTTATTGTAAAATAAATTTAGAGTTTCACGAAGAATATTTAGTTAATAATGAAATAACGTTTGTCACTCCGTTATTGCACATATATCCGTCACTAACCATAGTGGGTCACCCAAGTGGCTCAAGCTCGACCTAGTCCACGTGTAAGATCGAGCTAGAGCAAGCCTTTCCAACGTGTTATTAACCGAATCTGATGATTCTGCACCTAGCTTTAATCTATTGATTCTTGGATATAAAAATTTGGCACTGAATTTTATGTAAAAATGTTTTAAGAATTGGATTATGGATAGTACTTTTTGTACTAAATTTGATATATAGGATAGTTAATCAAGTTTTAAAACAGATGAGATATAAAAGCGGCATATACTAGAATTAGAAATATATTATATGCAAAGTGCATCATTCATTACCAAAAACTATATTATGCAATCATAAATGGGCATTTTAATTATTTGGTATGAGGACAATGTACTGGTCAAATAAATTTTGGAAAGTTAATAATTATAATTATTAAAAGGTTGATACCTCCTGAGGTTTGGTACAAAATCTTTTTTTATTTTTTTATATGATGTAATAAATAGCCAAATTATTGGGTAATAATTCTCTTAACTTTCTATTAATTTTATGTTCCATGGTGACACTGTCGGAAATTATTTTCTGTTAGTAACTTATATCTTTATATTCATAATCTTCAACTTATAATATTTTTCTTTTAGAAATTCGATCGAAAGAACAATTCAATTTCAGAAGTCCAATTTGATTTTTTTTTTTTTATCATGACCCAAAGATTATATGAATTTGATAAACAAAAGTACTTTTTTTTTTCATCTCTCATTTCACTCTTAATTCAATTGATGTTGGTGAATTTAGCAAAAAAAAAAAAAAAATTGATTCTATGTTATATCATGAATACAAGTTTGACACAAATTAACATTATATGTATTGCAGGAATGGTCAAAGAAAAATAAAAACGGCGACACATGAGAACTTGAAAAACGTGTGGACGGCGTGGAAAAAAAAAACTCGGAGTACAAAAAAATAGTTTTTTTTGGACAGTGTCTTTATCTCTCTCTCTCTATATAATTATTACACAAGAACGCTCTGTTTTCCAACTAAACCATTTTCCATTCCTCTGTTTCTCCTCCTCCACTCAAGAGACAAGGCCAGACACAGAGGGGCCTGCAGAAGCTCGATTTCTCTCGATCGATCGATCATGGCGCTCGCTAAAGAAATCATGGGTCGCTCCGCGATGGAGAGGATGTTAATTATTGGCCATTCTTCTTCTTCCTCGTCGTTGATCGGCAATTCCCCTGTTTTTCTGCCGCTGAGGCAGAGGAGGTCGCCGGCGACGGCAAGGAGGGTGGTGAGGTGCGCCATCAGCGAGGATCTGGTCCGGCTGGCGGCGCAGCCGTGGTCGGCGGTGCAGCCGCCGTCCTCCGCCGGGAAAGTGAAGGTGAGGGTGGTGGTGACTGTGCGGCGGAAGAACAAGGAGGATCTTAAGGATACTTTTGTCAAACACTTGGATGCTTTCACGGAGAAGATCGGCAGAAATGTTGTGCTGCAGCTTGTTAGCACTCAGATTGATCCCAGTATGCCAATTTTCCATTTCTTAATTATTATTTTTTTTTAATTTTTTTTTTTGTGTGGCTAAATCCAGTTTTCTACTTTATTTGGGATATTTTTGGGTTGGTGGACTTTGTGTTCCAATTGACCCAGTCATGGTGTGACCCATGGTTGGATTGGATTACGGCTTGGGTCACCCAATCCGGCGATCCGAGCTGTGGTCTAACACAGCCACGAGCCGCACCATAGCTGGATCAATTGGACCATAGGATCTAATTGAGTCCTTTTAGGAATAAATTGCAAAAAATAAAAGTTAGTTATATAATTTTAAAGACTAAATTGAACAAAATAAAAGTATTTAATGGTCAAACCTAACATTTGACTAACGGATGCACCAAAATTCTACAAAATGCAAACATTTGGCACCGAAAAAACCCTAAATATGATACATACGACGATCTTATTAATTTGTGTAAATACCAATTTTTTTAGGACCCATCCGTAAAACGAATTTCCCCGTTTTTATATACGGGTTTGGCTAAAATAAAATCGAGTTTATTTCAACACGATTTCTCCGTTGTAAGATTATGCACATCGTGATAAGTGTAAGAAATAATTTGTATCTCTCATGAATTCTGATTGATTTTCTCTCATAATTTAAAGGCCGAGAAATCAAATTGAAATAAACTCTATTGCATTTTAGTGAAACCCAAAATGTAAATGTTTAATATAGGGGAGTGATTGTTTTCATTCATAATCTTTTTAAAATATTTTACTCTAAAATTCAATTTTCCTATTAGAAAATAATGTTGGGTGAAAATGAAATTAATCAGGAACTAAAGGGGCAAAGAAGAGCAGTGAAGCAGTTCTCAGGGACTGGTCAAAGAAGACGAACGTGAAGGCGGAGAAAGTCCACTACACGGCGGAGTTCACGGTGGATTCTGAGTTCGGCATCCCCGGAGCAATCACGGTGATGAACAAACATCAAAAAGAGTTCTTCCTGGAGAGCATGATCATCGAGGGTTTCCCTCATGGACCGGTTCACTTCCCCTGCAACTCCTGGGTCCAACCACGCAAGGACCAACCCGGAAAGAGAATCTTTTTCTCCAATCAGGTACCAGACCGGACCAACCATGGTTCAATTAGGAAATGACATTGTCCTAGGTTTAGTAACGCGTCTAATATCGGTCCGTTGAATTCCATAAGACAAATCTTGTCAAAGGTAATAGCATAATATATATATATATATATTAAATGGGTTAAACGTACTTTTAGTACAATATGTTTTAGTACAATATGTTTGACCAAATATGACTTTTAGTATAATTATTTTTGTATATTTCTAATACCAATCATTAGAGGAGAACTTTGTTAGTTTTTGGTCAATTCGTTAGTAGGCAGTTAAATGACACGTGCAAGTCACGTGACCCACCCTAAACTTTTGATTTTGTTCAATTTAGTCCCTGAAATACATTTCTAACTTTTATTTTGTTTAATTTAGTCCTTAAATTTCAAAATCGAACCCAATTGACCTAGCTGGTGGGTCCGGCAACCCCGACCTACGGTCAGACCTAACCCAGTGCTAGGTAAATTGAGTTCACTTTTAAAATTTTAGGACTAAATTAAATAATTTAAATGTTACCGATGCATTTGAGGGATTAAATCGAATAAAATCAAAAGTTTAGAGGCTAAAACTAATAGTCAACTAACGGATGTATAAAAAACCGACTAAATTCAAATGTTTGGTACCAAAAGTGTATAAAAAAAATATTTTGCTCGAAAAATCATATCCGGTCAAACATATTGTACCAAATGTATTTTTCAACCATTCCTTCAACATCCGATTCATTACATATATATGAAATTTCTACTTTGGCAACTATATATAATGTTCCTGGAAACTATTAATTAAGTTCCACTTGGGGCTAATTTGTTAATTTTATGATTTAGATGTGATAATAGGTGGATCCAGATCAGATTCTCTTCCCATTTGATTATTCTGTATCTTTGTATTTAAATTCGTTTTGCACGTTTTTGTGTACATAGTACATACAAACAAATCGAATCAAATTATTAGCTAGAGAATTAATAAATTAAACATTTTTTTATGGACAGCCATACTTACCATCTGAAACGCCAGCTGCATTAAGATCAATGAGGGATGAAGAACTAAGGAATCTAAGAGGCGACGGCAAAGGTGTTAGAAAACTATCGGACAGAATCTACGACTACGATATATATAATGACTTGGGCAATCCCGACAAGGGTATCGACTTTACCCGACCCAACCTCGGTGGCCCGGAAATTCCCTACCCGAGACGATGCCGTACTGGCCGTGCTCCGACCGATACCGGTAAGCAAGTGAATTATAACACGCAGATACTGTTAATAATAAAACATACGCTTTAATCAACTGTCTCATAAGTCTGAACTTGTAGTTGAAGACATTCAGCACACTTTTATATTATATCAGCTGATACTCGGTTTAACGTCTGTTACGTATGGTATTGATTAATGTTGTTTGGAATGGCAGATATGTCGGCCGAAAGTCGGGTTGAGAAACCGTTGCCGATGTACGTGCCGAGGGACGAGCAGTTCGAGGAGACCAAACGGGACACGTTCCTAACCGGGAGGCTCAAGGCGGTTCTGCACAACCTTATACCGCAAATGAAGGCGAGTATCTCGGCTAAGAACCTCGATTTCAAGTGCTTCTCGGACATCGACAACTTGTACACCAAGGGGCTTCTCCTCAAAGTCGGGTTGCAGGACGAGATCTTGAAGAAGCTTCCTCTACCCAAGGTGGTCCAGACTTCAAATCAGGGTCTACTCAAATTTAACACCCCCAAGATCATTGCAAGTGAGTATATATCATCTTTATCTGTGGTTGTTGATATATAGTATAAAAGTGTGCTGAATGATTTCAGTCGTAAGTTTAGATTCATGCACACATCTTATTATTTACAACAATATCTTCAATATGTTAGCTATTTTGTTTCTACTAAAGTATTGATGATCATCTTTTTCAGAGGACAAATTTGCATGGGTTAGAGATGACGAGTTCGCTAGACAAGCGGTAGCCGGGGTTAACCCGGTGACGATCGAGAGGATGACGGTTTTCCCGCCTGAAAGCAAGCTTGACCCAGAAATTTATGGAAACTTGGAATCGGCCCTTACGGAGGAGCACATTTCGGGTTATCTGCACGGCATGTCGGTTCAACAGGCGATCGAAGAGAACAAACTCTTTATGGTGGACTATCACGACATCTACCTCCCGTTCCTCGACAAGATCAACGCGCTTGACGGTCGGAAAACCTATGCTACGCGCACCATCTATTTCTCAACACCTAACGGGCCTCTTAAGCCGATCGCTATCGAGCTCACTTCATCAGTGCACGGTCCTGCTTCCCGGTCGAAGCGCGTGGTTACTCCGCCCCATTGTGCGACTATGAACTGGATCTGGAAGCTCGCTAAGGCTCATGTGAGCTCGAATGATGCTGGAGTCCACCAGCTCGTTAATCACTGGTAAGTCCATCGTGCCATTCTGATAATCAACTGTTAATTTCTCGCCTGTTTGATCGCGCTAACGAGATATTTTACATGTTTCAGGTTGCGGACTCATGCAGCGATGGAGCCATTTATACTAGCCGCACATCGGCAAATGAGCGCCATGCACCCGATATTCAAGCTCTTGGACCCGCACATGCGGTACACTCTCGAAATCAACGGTCTGGCTCGCCAGACTCTTCTCAGCGCAGACGGTGTTATCGAGTCTTGCTTCACCCCGGGCCGGTATTGCATGGAGATGAGCGCAGCGGCGTACAAAAACTGGCGGTTCGACCAAGAGAGCCTCCCTGCAGACCTCATCCGAAGGGGGATGGCCGTGGAAGACCCGACCCAACCCTACGGGCTCAGACTCGTACTCGAAGACTACCCTTACGCCGCCGATGGGCTCCTCATATGGTTCGCGATCGAGAAGTGGGTCCGGACCTACGTAAACTACTACTACCCAAACCCTAGCGTCGTTTGCAACGACGTGGAGTTGCAAATGTGGTATTCAGAGTCGGTCAATATCGGGCACGCGGATGTTCGAAATGCCGAGTGGTGGCCAACCCTAGCCACCCCTGAGGACCTCACCTCGATCCTCACCAAGATCATATGGCTCGCGTCGGCTCAGCACGCAGCCCTCAACTTCGGGCAGTACCCTTACGGAGGGTACGTACCTAACCGGCCGCCTCTCATGAGGCGGCTCATCCCTGAAGAAGGTGACCCCGAGTACGAGAACTTCATCGCCGATCCGCAAAAGTACTACCTCTCGGCCTTACCGAGCCTACTTCAAGCCACGAAGTTCATGGCGGTAGTCAATACACTATCGACTCACTCACCCGACGAGGAATACCTCGGTGAGAGGCGGCAACCGACTGTATGGACCGGAGATACCGAGATCGTGGAGGCATTTAACGATTTTTCTGCGGAGATGGCGCGGATCGAGATGGAAATCGAGAGGCGGAACAATGATCCGAAACTCAAGAACCGATGTGGGGCCGGGGTCTTACCGTACGAGCTTCTAGCACCAAGCTCGGACCCAGGTGTGACTTGTAGAGGCGTGCCTAATAGCGTTTCGATATAAATCAGACAAATAAAATGAAGTTACAATAATGTATTTTGAGGTGATTCAAGATAAATGTAATTGAGAATGATAAAGTACTTAGAAGTACGTACATATATTGTGTATCTTGTAGCTAGAGATGATCAAGTCGTATAATGTGGTGCGTCATATAATTAGAGATGTAATAAATTAAGTCTATTAATTTTTAGACATGTACTAAAACTTAATTGCTTCCAAAGGCGAACGAATTAAACCCGAAATCACCGCGCGGAAAAAGCATTAATAATGAGGAAATTATTTTTTCTTGCCAACATACTTTAAATTTAAAATTATATATACTAAAAATATATGTGCGCGCACATTGTCGTCATGCGAATCTTTAATAATATAATTAGACCTACTTCGATAAAAATACAACAATTATAATTTTTAAACAAAAACTTTATATTTTTAAAGTAAAATACTTAGAGAGAAAGGAACAACATATGATTTAATTATTGTTGTAGCACTATATAATAAGGTATATATATGGCAAACATGATAATGTAAGTTATCATAGATATATTTTTATTCTTATTTTCATAAAGTATATTTTGTTACAAATTTATCATACATAGCCTATCGCTGGTTTGATTTTAAAGTTTCAGGTTCGAATTTTTTCGAAGAAATCCTACTTGGCCCATGATGGGCCCCGGCTAAGGCCGTTAGGCCCCTTAACGATTGACAAACGGCGACTAGGCCCGTTGGGCTAGGAGCTGGGTTGCTGGGAGGCTAAGGGCTCCGACGGACGGAGGCCCCGACACGGAATAACCCCGAGTGAGTATAGCCTCGATAGGGGAAAGCCCCGAAGATATCGGACCTGGACGTGGTCGGTCCCGATATGGGAGTTGACACCACTCCCCGACACCGAATCCTCAATGATGCAACTTGGGAGTCTCCGATAATGATCGAGACTCGCCAGTAAGAGCACAATCCCGGAAATCTCGCTATGATTACAGTAGTGATATAATGGGCGAGATTTATGGGATACGTATAACGGTACAGATACGTGGCGAGATATACGGCGAGATATGTGGGATAGTGGGATCACAATCCAACCGCCTAATCAGGTAACTGGGATAGCCTTCCCCCTATAAAAGGAGGGAAGTTATCCCAGGTTAAGGTTACGTTTTTACACACATACACATACTGCTTGCTTGTCCTGTTGATCATCGTACTTACGTTAAGCATCGGAGAGGGATTCTGGGCCACCGCCCTCTGTTCCCCTTCTGCAGGATTGCGAGGAGCTAAGGAATCCGTCACCGTAACCAGAGTTCCTGCCGTGATCCAACATTGGCGCCGTCTGTGGGAACGCAACAAAAAGCCAAAGTAAGTTTGCTTCCCTTCGACTCCATACCATGGCTGGCAACAGGCCGCAGCGATCAGGCAAGCAGGTGCAGACCACCAGCAATCCTCCTGAGGATGATACACAGCATCAAGATCTGAGAGACGATGGTGACAGCACTCACCAAGATGACACCACCAGGGAGGTTGTTCCTCCGCGAAGAGAAACCAGGTCGATGACCAGGAACGAGCTTCCTGGTGGATCCAGGAACGAGGCGCCTTCCCAGAGCCCAGAGCTGGCCAGGGTAGTGGCAGAGGCCATGCCCCTATTCATGGAGGCCATGGAGGCCCTCTTAGACCGAAGAGAGGCTGCCAGAAGGCAGGCCGTAGATCTACCGCCACTCCCTCCGCGGCGAGATGCTTCCAGAAGGCAGGTGGACGACAATCTGCCGCCACCTCCCCCGTTGAGGGAACAGCCCGTTCCCCCCAGGCATCCGAATCCAGCACCGGCGGAGAATTTTGTGGTCGATGGACCAGGGCCAGTACAGCAAAGGACTATTCCCCTGAATGGTCCCCTCACTGCTGATCAGGTGGTGAAGATTGTGGGTATTTGCATGGGAGATCAGAAGCCCATGATGTCGGAGTTGAGGAGTCGGGAGACCCATCCCTTCGTTCCCAGGCTGATCAATACCCTGGCCCCTCCAGGCTTGGGTATCCCGAAGATAGAGGAGTACGACGGGGACGCGGACCCGGTCCGCCACGTACAGAAGCACCTGACAGCGTGCATGGGCAGGACCCCAGATGAGGATGTTATCTGCGCGTTGTTCCCGAGTACCTTGGGAGAGAAGGCTTTGACATGGTTCTACAGTCTGCCCACCGGATGCATAACCTGTTGGGAGGATATGCATCAGCGATTCATCGCCCAGTACCAAGGGCGTCGACGGCTGCTGAAGAGTGTTCGGACCCTGCATGAGGTGGTCCAGAGGCCCGACGAATCGCTGGCCCAATACTACCAGCGTTACACGGCTGGCATGACCGAGCTGGATGAGGAGATATCGGAGGGCGAGGCCATCCGTACCTTCTTGAAAAACCTCAATCCCCCCTACGGCTCCGACTTACTGCACAGCGTCGCGGCCAAAAACGTCCGGAGCATGGAGGCGCTTCAGGCGAGGGTGAAACAGCAAATCGACGTCCAAGAGTCGAAGATCGCAGCCGGAGAGTTGGCTCCTCCCAAGGGGCGCGGAGGAAAGCAGTTATTCAAACCATTGGACAACCAAAACAAGAAGGATAGCTCCGAGAGTAGTCGGAGTCGTGGACGCCCTGATCGAAGGGAGGATAGGCGTCCGACAAAGAAAGACAGTCAGAGGGAGGAGTTTACCCCCCTCAACAGGCCTTTGAAAGAGGTCTTGGCCGTAATGGAGAGGCAAGGCCTCGCTCGTTTCCCCAAAAAGAAGGAAGGCGAAAAGTTGGGCTCCCGCACCGACCGTTACTGCCGATTCCGTCGGGCCACTGGTCACGACACTGACCAGTGTCGGGAGCTGAAGAAGGAAGTAGAGAAGCTTATCCAGAGGGGTAAGCTGAAGGAGTTCGTGGAGGATTCGCGCTGCAAGCCCCATTCCCGATCTCGGTCGAGATCCAAATCTCGATCGAGGTCCCCAAGGAAGAGAAGGTCCGAAGCGGAGCCTTCGAGGGCCCATCAGGGTCCCGACAGAAGAGGGTCATTAATGTGATCCATGGAGGGTTCGCTGCGGGAGGAGACACATCGTCTTCTCGGGAGCGTTACGCCAACCAGGTGCCCGTAGCAGTGGCCTTGGGAAAAAGGTCCCGGTCATGGACCTCGAAGGAGGAAATGGAGATTACCTTCTCGGCGAAGGATCTGGAGGGAGTAGAGACCCCCCACGAGGATGCCCTAGCCGTGACACTGGATGTAGGTGGATTCGAAATGAAGAGGATCCTCATTGATGGAGGAAGCTCCTCCGACATCCTCTTCTCCGACGCCCTGGAGCAGATGGGGAAGAAGAAGAAAGACCTACGGGAGGTTAACTTCCCGATGGTAGGATTTTGCGGCACAACCTCTTATCCGTTGGGGGTTATTACGCTGCCTGTGTGGTTCGGCAGTGGCTGGAAAATGGAGAAGAGAGATGTGGAATTCGTGGTAGTCGAATCCACAGGGACGTACAATGCGATTATTGGGAGAACCACCATCAACCCGCTGATGGCAGTGGCCTCGACTGTCCATCAGAAAATGAAGTTCCCGACTGAGACTGGGGTCGGTGAAGTAAAAGGCGACCAGGTGGCGTCGAGACGGTGTTATGTCAACGCCACAAGGAGATCGAGGAGGGAGGCTATGTCGGTTCTCCAGACAGACACTGATCCTCGAGAGGAGTTTGGGCGCCCCGCCCCCATGGAGGACCTAAAAGAAGTCGAGATTGATGGGCCCGAGAGGAGGGTAAAGATCGGATCCGCCCTAACCGAGGAAAGGGCCCAGGAGTTGATCGCGCTCTTGAAAGAATTCAAGGAGTTGTTTGCCTGGTCCCCGAGCGATATGCCAGGAATCAGCCGTGACGTGATCGAGCATGAACTGAATATCGACCCTACGATCAAGCCGATCGCGCAGAAGAGACGTCCCCCATCTATTATGTAAGCAAGGCGTTCGCCAAGAGTGAAATGAATTACCCTCCGATTGAGAAGTACCTCTTTGCGTTGATTATTACCGCTAGAAAGTTACGGCCTTACTTCCATGCGCATGAAATTACGGTGTTGACTGATCAGCCATTGAAACACTTCTTGAACCGGCCTGATGCGTCGGGGAGACTAGTAAAGTGGGCCGTGGAACTTAGCGAGTTTCGGATTCATTTCGCTCCGAGAACAGCTATCAAAGGGCAGGCATTGGCCGACTTTATAGTTGAATCTACTGTTCCCGATCCTGAAGCAACGGAAACAGTAGAGGGGGCAACCGGGAATACTGAAGAGGTCCCGACGGCGGAGCAGTCGGAACAGCCAAATAAGGAGAACACTTGGGAGTTGTACACGGATGGCTCCTCAAGCTCGGATGGATCCGGTGCGGGGTTCGTATTGATTCCGCCAGGCGGGGCGGAGCCACTTCGATATGCATTGGCCCTAACATTTAGAGCCACCAATAACGAGGCGGAGTATGAGGCTCTTATAACGGGGCTGAAAATCGCAAAGGGCACTGGAATTGAACATTTGAAGGTGAAGTGTGATGCTAGCCTAATTGTAAATCAGGTCCGGGGGCAGTATGGAGCAAAAAACCCGATCATGAAGAAGTACCTTCAGGAGGCTCGGACGTTGAAGGAGAGCTTCAAAAGCTTTGATATCGAGGCAATTCCGAGGGAAGAGAATGTAGAGGCTGATGCCTTGAGCAAATTTGCTTTGGGGGCACCTTTGGAAGAGAGTCGGAAGGTACACTTCTTGGAGAAAGTGATTCTATCGACCACCGATCCGTCGGAGGTGTGCGCCATCGGAACGGGATCGAAGGAAGAACCCACTTGGATGACCCCGATAATCGCGTACTTAACTACGGGGGCACTCCCTGAAGATAAAGTGGCAGCGGAGCGACTGCGACGAATGTCAATTAATTACGCGATGGTGGATAACCAATTGTACAAGAAGGGTATGCTTTCGACTCCTTTCTTGAAATGCGTGGCCGAACCCGATGCGACTCGGATTCTGAGGGAGTTGCATGAAGGAGTCGCGGCATGTCACGAAGGCGCTCGGTCTATCCTGAGGAAGGCGCTGAACTTGGGATATTATTGGCCCACGATGAATAAGGAAGCAACGGCGCTTGTCCGATCCTGTGACGCGTGTCAGAGATATGCTCCGAATATCACAGCCCCCGCTGCCGATTTGATGCCCATTGGGAGTGCTTGGCCCTTCGCGCAGTGGGGCATTGACCTGGTGGGACCCCTTCCGAAAGCAAAAGGCCAGTGCACACATTTGCTTGTCGCGATTGACTACTTCTCGAAGTGGATCGAGGCTAAGCCGTTAGCCAAGACAACAGCGGGACATATTATCAAGTTCCTTCAGACCCGAATTTTGTCGAGATATGGGGTGCCGAAGGTAATAATCAGCGACAATGGTCCTCCGTTTAATGGGGCCCAGGTGGAGAAGTTCCTGGACGAGTTTGGTATCGAGCATCGGACAGCATCCGTCCATCACGCTCAGACCAATGGGCAGGTGGAGGCTGCCAACAAAATCGTGATGGAGGGTTTAAAGAAGAGGGTCTATGCTTTGGACGGAAAATGGCTGGACGAACTGGAGAACGTGTTGTGGGCGGTCCGAACGACACCCAAGCGGTCAACAGGTGAAACCCCGTTTGCACTTGTTTATGGGACGGAGGCGGTCGCTCCCGTGGAAATCGCTGTGGCGTCCCATCGGACCAGAAGCTATGAGCCCTCGACAAGTCCAGAAAGAGCCAGGATAGGACCTTTGACGAATGACGAAACAAGGCGCCTGGAGTTATCCTTGCTAGAGGAAAAACGGCTGGAGGCCGACATAGTGCAAGCTCGGATGCGCTTGGCGACGGCCAGGTACTATAATCGGAAGGTCAAGTCGCGACAGTTCTACGTGGGAGAACTGGTCCTGCGTCGGAATGAGTTCGCCCTACAAGATCGGATCAACAAGATGTCCCCGAAATGGGAAGGGCCTTACAAGATCGTAGGCATGCCGGCCTCGAATGCTTATAAGTTAGAAGACCTCGATGGCAATGTATTAAGAAACACCTTTAGTGGTGAACATCTGAAGAAATGTCATGTTTGACAAATAAGTCGTCTGTAGAGGCGTAAAGATGTAATTAAGTCGCTCTGAGTGGTGCATGCTATGTAAAAGACATCGATCAATAAAGAGGTTACTTCTGATCAAAGTATTCCTAAGGTGTTTTCGATACATAAAAAGCGTCATTGGACGTCCGAAAAATCCTTAAGTTTTTTAAGGTTCGATTAAAAAGCGTCATTGGACGTCCGAAAAATCCTTAAGTTTTTAAGGTTCGATTAAAAAGCGTCATAGGACGTCCGAAAAATCCTTAAGTTTTTAAGGTTCGATTAAAAAGCGTCATTGGACGTCCGAAAAATCCTTAAGTTTTTAAGGTTCGATTAAAAAGCGTCATAGGACGTCCGAAAAATCCTTAAGTTTTTAAGGTTCGATTAAAAGCGTCATTGGACGTCCGAAAAATCCTTAAGTTTTTAAGGTTCGATTAAAAAAAAAACGTCTTAGGACGACGGAAAGCCTTAAGGTTCTTAGGGTCCGATAAAAGTGTTATGAAGAACATAATGTAATCGGAAATGATATTAATAAAAGGCTCGAAGGCCTAAGAGGTTCAAAACAAGAGAGATAATGATGAAGGACTACAAGGACTTAAGTTATAAAATATTAAGCTCGGTCCTCGGATGCCTTAGGGTCGGATGCTGGATTTTCAGAGGGCTTCGGAGAGGTAGGATCGGAGGGATCTGCAGGGGGGTCGTCGGCATCTTCGGAGGAACTCTCCGACGGGAGGCTAAAGTACCTTTCTGCGGCTCGGCCGAGAATCTTGGACTTCCTCAGGTCGATGGAGTCCCCATAAGTCTCGTTAAGCTCCTCGACAATGTCAAGGAAGGCATTCTGCAAGTCTTCCTGACAATGCCTCGCCGCATCCGCTTTGAAGTCCTCCGAGCTCCGATATTCTTCGCGGCCCTGGACCTTCGCGTTTGCTATTCGGGCGGAACGGTCCGCCTTTTCCTCCTCCAGCTCCGCGATAGCCCTTTGCTTCTCAAGCTTCAGCCGATCAGCAGTTTCCTTCAATTCCGCTTTATCAAAGGCGGCCTGATTCCGATCGGCTAGGGCCGTTTTCTGCTCCCGCCTAAGCGAGCTCTCAAGGCTTTGAATCCGCCTTTGCTGGGATTGAGCCTCTTGAACAAGCTTGGCCTTACCCTCCTCAGCCTGCCGCCTACCTTCTTCGGCTTGCCTTCTGCCCTCTTCCGCTCGGAGTCTTGACGCCTCGGAGGTGGCCAGGTCCTCCTGGAGCTTAGTCAAGCTCTCGATGTTGGAGTTGGCCCGTTCTTGCTCCAAAGCCTCCTGCAGGGACAGGATGTAGCCGAAGCAACGATCCTGGTCCGCCATTTCCTGAGGACAAATATAGCTTAGTATTTGATAGTCGGAATACTTTCAGATGAGTAAAAGCAAAGTATAACCTACCTCTATCCGACGGACGGCCATTTGACGGATGTCCGCCTTGATGTCCTCCCCTTCCAGTGAAAGGGGACGCCTCAGTGATGGCGGGATCGAGCCTGACATCAAGTGCAAGGCCAAGTTCTCCTCCTGGCACCCCCAATGTAGAGAAGTCTCCTGCAGAGACTCCACCGGTTTCCAAGGCTCCGCACTCTGGTCCGAGGAGAAGGCCTGGTAATAGTCTCCATCCAAGGGGAATGGAGGTACTACCAGACGGGCCCCCCCATCTTCACTTGCCCGAGCTTCGGGGGTCGCGCTCCCAGCAGGCGCCGATGTTAGCGCGAGGGGAGTGGGGACGTCTCCTTGACAGATGACTCAGCGGGAGTCGGCCTCGATTTTCGTCGGAGGACTAGGCCTTCCTCCTCAGCTTGGTCCTCGGAGAGGGAGTCCTCCAAGTTGACCACCCGACTGAATTGGCCACGGACTTCTGTCGGGGCATCATCTACCCCCGGCTCCGCTGCAGGCACGGGATCTGAGGCAGATGCAGTAGGTGCGACGTTCGTGTGACCTGCAGCGGGGCGAACAAGGTGAGGAAGATTATTGATATCGGTATACCAAAATAGACAACGCTCCACATATTTCTCGCAGCCGAAAAAGTTGTAATAACCCGCTTCGAGGACGTGTGGAGTTTCCCCTCGAAGGACGAGCTTGACGTCCCTGATCCGCCCTTCCATGTCGGGGGCCTGAAGGTCTTGAGGAACCAACTGTCTATATCTTTTTATAGCACGAAAAACTTCCTTACCTTCCTTTTCGGAGCGGACGCCGAAGGCGGCCCTAACCACGTCCACATTAGTCTGCTCCTCGGGTGTGGGGGCAGACCTCGATGCCTCGGAGGTCTTCTTCTTCTTCTGAGACGGCTCCGACGCGTCGGAGGACTTTCTCCTGGACGATGACTTCTTCTTACGTTTCAGCGAGTGAGAGGCATCGGTATCCTCCTGAAACAGATGGGCGGTCAGCGATGATCGGTGGGCTGTAAGCAATGAAAACAAGAAATAATTAGAAGATTACCCAGAGAATTACGTTGGAATGGCCATCACGAATTTTTCCCAGCATGATGGAAATTTTTATCCGTTGTCGGTCAGTAACAGAAGTGGCCTCGAAGGGCTGATAACCCTCCTCCCAGCGACGGGCTTGGATGAGCATCAAAGCCCTCTTAGTCTGATCCGACCATTTACGGAAGGGCACAGGAGGGTCAGCTTCTACGGCGGTCTTCGGCCATTCAATGGGACCAGGCTTGATGAAAAAGTACTGTTCTTTCCAGTTGGCATTGTCATGCCCCTTGTCGTGGATGATGGCCCGTTCCTTGCAAATCCTCCAGGACACCTTCCTATCCCAACCCATCTCCTTATATTGCTCGTCGGTCCCCTCGGGTTGGCGGGGGGTAAAGGAGCAGATCCCATCTTTGTTGCATGTCATCTTATAGAGGACCCGCCAGAGCTCCAGAGTATAGCTCCAGTCCTCTTTGTTAAGATCACACCACACTTGAAAGGCAATCCATGTGTGGATTGCGTGTGGAGAGAAGGTCGTGGGGTAAGTCTTGTAGTGGTTACATAGCTCCACCCAACTCGGACAAAACGGGAGTCGGATTCCCGCACGGATCTGCTCTGGGGAGATGAACACCTCGCCTTCATTAGGGAGTGTAACCCGGGTTTCGCGAGGATTGAATTTGAATTGCTCATAGGGATAGCGAGCCCCGAAGGAGGATTCGAAGATACCACCTTCTCGGCAAGCCCTATCGAAGTTAATAGGTGCAAGCGAGTTCTTGAGATACTTAAAGACAAAAGGTGGTCCATCATGGGGAGACCCGCTGTTGGTGGCAGATCCCTCGGCTGAAAATCGTCGATGGAAGGAAGGAGGGGAAATTGAAACCTAAGAAGATCAAGAATGGAGGAAAAAATGGTAATAAGGTGAAAAATCTTACCAGACATGGTGACTGAAGTCTTGATCGGAAAAGCTTGAGTGCTTGAAGCGCCGGTGAAAACTTGAAGTATGGAGGATCAAGGCTCTTGGGATCGCAGAGAAGAAGGAGTAGAGGAAAAGTGAAACAATGTCCGGGTTTAGGGTTTTATAAGAGAAGGAAGAGAGAACTGAAGGGGCGGGCAATCTGAGCCATAGAATTCAAAACGATTCAATCGGAATCGTCCAAAGTGAAACGTGCTAATCTGAAGAAGGCGAAACGATTTTGATTTGAACCGTCGGGACGCATGGAAGACAGATAAGACAGGAATGATGACGTACCGTGGTGGTTGAAAAGTGCTTTTTCAGAAAGCAGGCGTGCAGAACCCGAGGCGTTCCTTCACCTTCTATCAGCATTTAATGCTGGTCTGATCGAAAAATCCTCTCAAATCCAAGCAGGATCCCAAAAGATCTTGAAGAGATCCGAGGCAAAGGCCTCCGACGAAAGTAGGGCAAAGGCCTCCGATGTTTTAAATAAAGATCCCCGACAGGGATGTTGAAGGGTCCGATATTGGAAGACGCGACGCACTATAAGTCCCTCACGTCTTGGGGGCAAATGATGGGCCCCGGCTAAGGCCGTTAGGCCCCTTAACGATTGACAAACGGCGACTAGGCCCGTTGGGCTAGGAGCTGGGTTGCTGGGAGGCTAAGGGCTCCGACGGACGGAGGCCCCGACACGGAATAACCCCGAGTGAGTATAGCCTCGATAGGGGAAAGCCCCGAAGATATCGGACCTGGACGTGGTCGGTCCCGATATGGGAGTTGACACCACTCCCCGACACCGAATCCTCAATGATGCAACTTGGGAGTCTCCGATAATGATCGAGACTCGCCAGTAAGAGCACAATCCCGGAAATCTCGCTATGATTACAGTAGTGATATAATGGTCGAGATTTATGGGATACGTATAACGGTACAGATACGTGGCGAGATATACGGCGAGATATGTGGGATAGTGGGATCACAATCCAACCGCCTAATCAGGTAACTGGGATAGTCTTCCCCCTATAAAAGGAGGGAAGTTATCCCAGGTTAAGGTTACGTTTTTACACACATACACATACTGCTTGCTTGTCCTGTTGATCATCGTACTTACGTTAAGCATCGGAGAGGGATTCTGGGCCACCGCCCTCTGTTCCCCTTCTGCAGGATTGCGAGGAGCTAAGGAATCCGTCACCGTAACCAGAGTTCCTGCCGTGATCCAACAGCCCACATACTGCGACAGATATAAAATGAGATGAATAGAACCGGACTAATCCGATCTTCTTCTTAATTGTTATGCTAAATTGTTTATGAAATTACGTTGATGAGCTAGTGCATATACTATCACATCACTTGTGGAGCCAGCGCCAGCGAGTGAGAGCTGACTTTTAAGCCCGATTGAACGACTTTAGAAAGTAATGGTCTCCAACAAACGCTGCTTAGAGGTTTCGAGGAAAATTCGGTCCACTTTCTCACACTTAAAAAAAACTGGCACGAAAATGGGCTGGAAATTGCATCGAACTTGTGGATGTTCATTCGTGGTCAACGTCTCATACGTATTGATTTGATAGTGAAACTATATAATTCGTTGCTGTTCAACAATAAAAAAATAAAAATAAAATTATTCGTTGATGTCATTCGGGTGTAAATATATTTAATGAGTCAACACTCGGTTTGGGTCAGTGATGGTTTTAGCCAATATGTCCAACTCATACTCAATTCATACTCAATGAACCACTTTTAACTGGTTCGGTTTAATTCTCCAATTTATACCACTAGTATAATTTAGTCACTAAATTTGTTCCAATCGAACTATTGACTCAATTAACCAAGTCTGGATCGAGCCAGGACTAAGCCGACCATAGTTAGGGTCACCCGACCTAACCGACCCTAACCATGGTCGGATCTAGCCCTGGACTCGATTCAGGTAGGTCAATTGGGACTAGAACTCAATTGGACCGAGTTAAATCCAATGAAGTAACAGAGAAACAACCATTTATGTAAATGAATGTTTCTTTTTAAAAAAACAAAAAGTGATATGGCAGGTAGCTTAGTTGCAGCTTAGTTGCTTAATATATTGATATATCCTTATTAACAACTACATCTTTCATTTTTTCTATGTAACTTCTAAAGCTTCATTTACATCTATATAAATACCTCATCCCTGCACTTGAACTTCATAAACCCAACTCAACTGAACTGAAGTGAAGTAGCTAGCATGGAGATTCTTCCTCTTCTTCTTCATTCATGGTTCTCCTATCTTGTAGCATGGCTAACAACCCTAACTCTCCTCATCCTCGCCCGACAACTCCGAAACCGGAAGTTAAACCTTCCACCCGGCCCGAAACCATGGCCCGTAATCGGCAACCTTAACCTAATCGGCCCGCTTCCCCACCGTTCAATCCACGAGCTTTCCAAGAAATACGGCCCGATCATGCAACTTCAGTTCGGCTCGTACCCTGTGGTGGTCGGCTCGACGGTCGACTTAGCCAAGTCTATCCTCAAAACCCACGACGTCACCTTCGCGGGCCGGCCCAAGCTCAACGCGGGCAAGTACACGACGTACAACTACTCCGATATCACATGGTCGCAGTACGGCCCGTACTGGCGCCAGGCCCGGAAAATGTGCATTATGGAGTTATTCAGCGCGAAGCGCCTCGAGTCGTACGAATACATACGAAGGGAAGAGCTTAAGGAATTCTTGTCCGGGCTCTATACCCGAAAAGGCAGCCCGATCACGCTCAAAGACCAACTCTCCGATCTCAGCCTCAACGTGATTAGTCGAATGGTGCTCGGAAAGAAGTACGCTGCGAAAGGCGAGGAAGTGACGTCGGCCGAGGAGTTCAAGAAGATGCTTGACGAGTTGTTCTTGCTCAACGGGACGTTGACCGTCGGAGACTCGATACCGTGGCTGAATTTCTTGGACTTGCAAGGGCATATAAAGAAGATGAAGGCGTTGAGCAAGAAATTCGACCGGTTTTTGGAACATGTTTTGGACGAACACAACGCGAGGCGGTTCGGGGTCGAGGACTACGTGGCTCGGGACATGGTGGATGTGTTGCTCCAATTTGCCGATAACCCGGACCTTGAGGTGAAGCTTGAGAGGCACGGCGTTAAGGCGTTTACTCAGGTACGGAATATGATATACTCAGCTCGAATAACCTCGACTTCGAACTCGATTCGAATAGGCAAAACAAAATCGAATAGACTCGTAAGTCTCTCGACTCGAATACTAAGAAACTCATACTTGACTCGATTTCAGTAAAAGCTCGACTCGAAATTTAGCGAGTCGAACATGAATATCGAACCTGCGATCTCAACTAGCTTTACTCTAACTATACACCCCTATGCGATACACCATAGTTTCACAATATATTGCCAAATAGAAGAAAAACCATTAAAGCTTTAGATTGACATTAATATTGTGTAGTTGTTCCACAGATCACAATTACCACTAAACACTGACCTTGTATGACTTAATTCATATTTATTGTATGACTTTTAAACATTTATACCCTTAATTTGACCCTTCAAACGAATTGTAATAGATGATGTAGCAAATTTCTATCACTTAAACGGAAAGATTATCTAAATTAGTATCTTTTATATATATATATAGTAAATGCTTAAAAATAGTGCTATCTATTAGTTTGACCATGCCGGCCAAATTTTTTGTTTGACCATGAAAATTGCCGCCTCACCTAATCTTAGTATTTTCCCACCTTAATCTTAGTTAGGTAGGGAAGTAATATTATATATACAAAGTGACAAACAACATATATTGTTGATGTGGACCTTTTTCTTTGTTTTTAAATTTGTTTCTAGGGTAAATTAGTAAATTACCGTCATGCTATCTTTTTTTTTTTTATTTTTTATTAACATCATGCTATCTTATCTTGTCTACTGTAGTTTAGATGACAGAGGGGATCGCCGGATACACATGCATGACTCTTTTGTTATTTTAGTTTGTTATTATCTATATTTATTATTTTATTTTTAAGATTCACTATTTAAAAAAAAATTATAAATTAATTAAATCAAATACACATGTCAAAATCACAACGAAGCAAGATATGTGAAAGAGTGGAGCAGATAATCTGAATCTTTTTTAATGCAAGAAGTGAATGCAGTGCGCATTAGAAAAACATAATACGCACTTTTATATTTAGAAGAATATTATAATATTTATAATGATTTTAAATAGTTGTATTTTAACTTATAATATTTCTATACACTTTAAATAATACTTAAAATCGTAAATCATTTTAGCAAAAAAATCATAAAAGTCTCATTTGACTAGTTTTAATTCTCCAGTTATTTTATTTAAGTATATTTTTTAAGATATTTTTATTATTAAATTCATCAACAACCACCATCAAGATATTAACATTAATTATAAAATAAATTATTTTTGTTAAATAAATGAGATATTTAATGATATTGCACTTAATATAAGGAATACTATGGTAAAATAAATTGATTATACTTTTAAAAATATACTATATAAAATTATATTAGCAAATTTGTCCATTTTTTTACGTAAAAGAAAAATAATGAAACCACATTTAAGTATTTAAGTAATAACTTTGTTAAGTAATTTAATCTCTTATGAACTCTTTTTACCAAAATAAAATGTACATTTTTTTCTTCTGATATTTCCTATATGATGAAAAAATATAGGATTTGATCGCGGGCGGAACCGAGAGCTCGGCAGTGACAGTCGAGTGGGCGATCTGCGAGCTTCTCAAAAAACCACACATTTTCAAAATAGCGACAGAAGAACTCGATAGGGTCATCGGACAAGACCGGTGGGTCCAAGAGAGGGACATTCCGAATCTACCCTTCATCGACGCCATATGCAAGGAGACAATGCGGCTACACCCGGTAGCACCGTTCCTCGTTCCTAGACAGTGCAGAGAGGACTGCAAGCTCGACGGGTACGACATCGTCAAGGGCACAAGGGTCTTTGTGAGCGTGTGGTCCATAGGGCGGGACCCTACGATTTGGGACAACCCCGAAGAGTTCAACCCGGGGAGGTTCATCGGAAGGGATATTGACGTCAAAGGTCAGGACTTTGAGTTGTTGCCGTTCGGGTCGGGTCGGAGGATGTGCCCGGGTTATAGCTTAGGGCTCAAGGTGATTCAATCAAGTCTAGCCAATCTTTTGCATGGGTTCAATTGGAAGCTTCCGGGGGACATGGGTCCTAAAGATTTGGACATGGAAGAGATTTATGGGTTGTCCACTCCTAAGAAGACACCTCTTGTTGTTGTCGGGGAGCCGAGGCTGTGTTCTTATCTTTACGCTATGTGACTTGTAATCGGTCGATAATCGATATGCATATGTTGATGTAGTTGGTACTACATATATTGTGCAAAATACCACTTTTGGTGAGTATTGTGTTGATGATTCTGCCGTTTGCTTAAATGAAAAGTTGTGTCATAATGTTACTAGAGTATCAGAGTGGTATTATGTAAAAATTACGTAAACGTGGTTCCTATATGTTTATTTAAGTAAAACAACAAAAATTATCTACAGTTGTTTTACATAGCATTCCCTAAAGATGAGACCCACACGTAAATTTATGTTTTTACATAAAACATTCCTTAAATATAAGGAATACACTATGTATTATGTAACTAATCTTTAATTATAAATTAATTCATTTTATAATTAATTTTAATATCTTATTGGTGGTTGTTGAAAAATTTAATAATAAAATACATTTAAGAAATATGTATAACAATATAAGTAATACGATTGCAGATAAAATATTTTTTATATATGTCTTAACTTTACATATTACTTAAAGTGTACATAAATGTCTACGTGACAACTTTAAATAAGACAATTATGTGAAACTATTGTGAACAATGCGTATATAAACTGAACGACAACTTGAAGTTAGGTTATATATTTATATGGTCAGTGACTAAATATATATAGTTATTTTTAGTACAAGTGTAATAACATGTAGGGTCAGCGTGAGTCACGTTAGTTTAAATAACAAGAAGATAACAAACCTTCCTAATTATTTTATCAGATAGAGAACCTTTCTCATATATTATATATACTTAGGCGAATATACAAACCATAATAATGCCAAATATACATTTTCATATAATATAGATACTGTACAGATTACAGATAGGTTTCTATTAAAAAGGAACCACTTGGAAAAAAAAAATGTCTTGTAAAGATAAATTAAAAAAAAAAAATGCCTTGTTTTTTTGCCATATAAAATGTCTTGTACTTGCACTTGAACTTGAACTTCATACACACAACTCAACTGTGTAGTGAAATAACATGGATCCTCTTCTTTTACTTCCTTCATGGTCATCCTATCTAGTAGCATGGCTAACAACCCTAACTCTCCTCATCCTCGCCGGTCGACTCCGAAACCGAAAGCTAAACCTCCCGCCCGGCCCGAAACCCTGGCCCGTCATCGGCAACCTTAACCTCATCGGCCCGCTTCCGCACCGTTCAATCCACGAGCTTTCCAAAAAATACGGCCCGATCATGCAACTTCAGTTCGGGTCGTACCCTGTGGTGGTCGGTTCGACGGTCGATTTAGCCAAATCTATCCTGAAAATCCACGACGTCACCTTTGCGGGCCGGCCCAAGTTTAACGCGGGCAAGTACACGACTTACAACTACTCCGATATCACCTGGTCGCAGTACGGCCCGTACTGGCGCCAGGCCCGAAAAATGTGCATTATGGAGCTATTCAGCGCGAAGCGCCTCGAGTCTTACGAATACATACGAAGGGAAGAGCTTAAGGAATTCTTATCCGGGCTCTTTACCCTAAAAGGCAGCCCGATCGCGCTCAAAGACAAACTCGCCGACCTCAGCCTCAACGTGATTAGTCGAATGGTGCTCGGAAAGAACTACACCGCGAAAAGTGACGAATCGGGGGAGTCGATCGTGACCACCGAAGAGTTCAAGGAGATGCTCGACGAGTTGTTATTGCTTAACGGGACGTTTACAATCGGAGACTCGATACCGTGGCTCAATTTCCTGGACTTGCAAGGGCATATCAAGAAGATGAAGGCGTTGAGCAAGAGATTCGACCGGTTTTTGGAACATGTTTTGGACGAACACAACGCGAGGCGGTTCGGGGTCGAGGACTATGTGGCTCGGGACATGGTGGATGTGCTGCTCCAATTTGCCGATGACCCCAATCTTGAGGTGAAGCTTGAGAGGCATGGCGTTAAGGCGTTTACTCAGGTACGTACTGAAACTAAAACATGTTATATATGGGTAAGTACACTAATAGAGTGTATCAGATAGACAACGATATAGTTAGTCCATTGTTACAAGTTCTTTATTTAATTAAGAGGTTAAATAGTCTTTTATGCCATATATTTAACTAAATTGATTTTTGGTGTTATATGTTTGCATTTTGTAGGTTTTTTGGTGCATCCGTTAGTTGACCGTTAAGTTTGAGCGATAGCCGATAAATATCCACATGCAGATCACGTGGCTTTTCTCTCTAAGTTTCATTATTGTTCAATTTAGCCCCTAATATTTTCTCCGACCAACCAATTTTCTTTTGGTAACCGTCAAGTCTTCCGGTTACCGCACAAGGTCACCGACCACTCACAAGACCGCCGGCCAACATCCAAGCCCACACGTGACCACTAATCGGGGCCAAACTACTCCGATTGGAGTAGTCCAGCCTAGATAAGAGTCATAGAACTTCGATCTGGAAGTTTTTGGCTCTGATCTGGAGCTCTGTGGCTCCGATTTTGGCTCACTGTTCCTATCGGGCCGGACGGTCCAATTGGAGCCGTCTGAAATCGATTTGTGGTCACCGGTGGGCTTGGATGGTTGTCGGTGGCCGGAAAACTTTGGGTGGTGCTAGGAAGAAGATTGGTTGGCCGGAGAAAATATTAATACCTAAATTGAACAAAAATGAAACTTATGAGAAAGTCATGTGATTTGCCGGTGGATGCTTAGCGGTTAAATTTAACGATCAACTAGCAAATGCACTAAAAGTCTATCAAACGCAAACATACGACACCAAAAATTTAAAAAAAAAAATAAACACGAAAAGATAACTTTGTCAAATATATGATATTAAAAGACTCTTTAAATTAAGTGGATATAGATGCTTAAATAATGCTGCCGTTAATAGCTTAACCGTGAAAATTGACGCCTCACCTAATCTTAGTTTAGGTAGTAGGTACGGAAGTAACATAAATATTGTCGATGTTGAACCTCACGTAAGCTTGGCCATATTGTCTATCTAATACATTATTTGTATTGTCAGTTGCACTTAGATAATTGAGGGTTGTTAATCTATTTATCATTATAAATTTTCATTAGAAGCTATGGTAATATCACGTGAAAATACACATACTAAAAAAGTATGATACACAATATAGGATTTAATTGCGGGCGGAACGGAGAGCACAGCAGTGACAGTCGAGTGGGCGATCTGCGAGCTACTAAGAAAACCAGACATTTTCGAAAAGGCAACAGAAGAACTCGATAGGGTTATCGGACAGAACCGGTGGGTCCAAGAGAGGGACATTCCGAATCTACCCTTCATCGACGCCATATGCAAGGAGACTATGCGGCTACACCCGGTAGTACCGTTACTCATTCCTAGAGTATGCAGAGAGGACTGTAAACTCAACGGGTACGACGTCGTCAAGGGCACAAGGGTCTTTGTGAGTATGTGGACCGTAGGGCGGGACCCTACGATCTGGGACAACCCCAAGGAGTTCATCCCTGAGAGGTTCGTCGGAAAGAATATCGACGTCAAAGGTCAGAACTTTGAGTTTTTGCCGTTCGGGTCGGGTCGGAGGATGTGCCCGGGTTATAGCTTAGGGCTTAAGGTGATTCATTCAAGTTTAGCCAATCTTCTTCATGGGTTCACTTGGAAGCTTCCAGGGGACATGTGTCCTAAAGATTTGGACATGGATGAGATCTTTGGGCTGTCGACTCCTAAGAAGATACCTCTTGTTGTTGTCGGGGAGCCGAGGCTAGCTTCTCACCTTTACTCTATATGACTTGTAATCGGTCGATATGTTGGTACAATATTTTGTGACATACCACTTTTGGTAAGTCGTGTTGTTGTTGTTTTTTTTTTTCTGCCAACAGCTGTGTTGGCGATTCTGCGGTTTTATTAGTAATAAACACGATTTCGGTTTGAAAATTCGACTCTTATATATACAAAATATAATGAATTTCAGAAATCTACGGCCGATGCGCACTTGTTAAGTGTGTTACATTACGTTAATTTTTGCGCTACAACATGATAACTCGATTGCCTAGCTAGCTAAGCTATTTTAATTTGCTAGTTAAACTTTGAGAGTCTAAACACATGTATTTCCTACTTAAAAATATATTATTTAGTCAATTTAGTAGATACACTTATGCAAAATTGTGTATCTCTGTCTAATTATTATTAAACATGACCCAATAAGCGATAGTTGATATATTAAAAGGTAATATAGTCCCTTACAAATATGTTAAAGATTATGTAGCGGTTTGATTATAATTCTATAGTTTATATGAGTTGGTAATTTTAAAATAAATGACTATAACCCAACTGAAATTTAATAAATTACAATTCATAATTTCTTTTTCACAAAATTACACGTTTTGAAACATATTTTGATGATAAAAGAAAATTAAAAAATGATCGGTTGGGGTATACTATTCATATAGCACGGAGCAATGTTATCAGAACCGGACCGGACCGGCGGTCTAACCGGGTTCGGACCGGAATCGGAGGTCCTCCCGGTCCGGTTCATTCATTTCCGGACAATGTTACTGAACCCGGTTCGATAGCAGTTTTATATCGAACCGGCCGGTTTTTTAAACGAACCGGCCGGTTTTTCACCGAGTTAGTAATTTATATTAGTGAACCGGTCTATTTTTAAAGAGAACCGGCCGGTTTAAGAGCGAACCAGCCGGTTTTAGTGAAGAACCACTATGTAACTGAACCGGGCTCGGACCGGCGAACCGGGAACCGGTGGCCTTGCCGGTCCGATGGCCGGTCCGGTCCTGATAACACTGGCACGGAGGTACGACATAATATTTCTTTTTTAGGTTGTGATACTTCAATCAATTGAAGTTGATGATGAACTCTTTCCAACTTCTCAGTTCCTCGAGGCACCTTGCAAGCACTGTTAGAACGCTCTCGTTTCTTGAGACGTTCACGGCGGCGATAACCTCACCGCCGGTGAGTACTGGTGCTCTTTCACCAAACAAAACCTAAAAACAAATCCTAACCAACTTTCAGCAAATCCAAGCCAACCCCACCTACCCATCCTGTATACAAACCCAGTTTCCCTCTCAATCTCCATCTAGTTCGGATGTAACAATCCCCAAGCAGCAATAACTTCATATCAACTGCAGTCTACTGTCCCTCTGCAACACCGTCGACCACCTGCCACCTACAGCTCCTCTCCGAAACTGTTGCTTTTCTCCCTGCTGCTTTGCTTTCCTTCTGCTGCTTTTCTTCCTGCAAACCTCTCTCCACAACAACCAGTCCAAGCCAAACGATGGAAGACTCTCCAAACTCAGCCTCCTCTGTCAGCAAACCATCACCTGTTCATCCTCCAAGCTTTTTCTCCCCTAATCATCATGCTTGTCACATCCCAATGGCCAACATTAATGAGAGGAGGTTTAATCTCGATTCAAGCAGCAGCAACTCCCACTTAAATCAACCGGTGCTCAGCAAAGCCTTCACACCTCCTCATAAACTCTTACCACACAAGCCAAGGTCCAAACCACCAGACAAACGAATCCGTATTCCGGCGATTTCAGTGGAACAGGCGTCCAGAAGTTCTTCGGCGAAGCAGGAAAGGCAAGATGGGTGCAAATTGAAGGAAACCGAGTCGTCGCACCAGAACACGTCGTCTCCCAGCTACCCATCTACGTCCCGCCCCGCCGTAGGACCGTGGCTTTCTTCCCCTGGTGGCCACAAAAGTTTTCCGGTGACACACAGGCAGCCAGAGGAGAAGAATAATAACGCCCCACCTCAGTTTACCACAAGACTCGTCTCACAGCCCAAGCCCAGCACGCAGACCACAACTGCCCACTTCAAACCTCCCTTCACGGCTGGACCCAACACAAAGCCCAGCTCTACAACTCCCTCAGCCCAACACTGGCCCAGACAAGCTTCCGGCCCACTCATCACCAGACTACACCCAGCCGGATCAGAAGCCCAAGTCCCCAGCCAGACAACCCACCTCCCTAAAGCTCTCAACCGGGCGGACTCAAACCGGCTCAGTGCTAAACCGCCACTCTGGGAGTTAATTCCGATCCAACCGGAAGTAATGGAACCGAGCCACTCAACACAAAACCAGTCGCATCCCATGAACCGACCCGCCAATCAACCAATCTCCCTAAATCCTCTAAACCGAATGCTTGTTGGGAAAATGCACTCGGCCACACCCCCGAGACTAGACTTGGTTAATCGCCTTGTTGAGTCGTGTAATTTTAACCCACCACCGAGGGTCAATTTTCGACACGATCAATACTGGACTTTCGTCTTCCACGAGGAACTGCATCTACGGGAGGTAGTCATTAACTCCCCCTTTATTGTAGGTAATGGTCTAGGCCTACTTGTAATGTTTGAATGCAGAGACTTTGGTATACCCACTACTTTTCCAATGAATGAGGTGCCTATGTGGATAGAAATTAGGGGAATGAATCCTAATATTGTCTGTTTCGACAGTATCATGAGAGTAGCTGGGGTTGTAGGGCAGGTTATTCAAATAGAACATCTTACGGCTATATTGAATGAACCTTTTGCAATTGCTTACCCGAAAGTCCAGGTCCATATGGATTTGCAGCGTGCTGTGGTTCCAGGTATAAAGCTCCTGGACTCCCCCTTTCCGGGCCCTATTTACATTCGGTACCGAGGCGGCCTACCGTGTAACCGCTGCGGATGTCTTGGACACAACACCTCCGACTGCAAGCGTACACAAAAAGACGCAACCACCCTCATTATGGACATGCAAACCCGGGTTCAGAAGCATCCAAACATTTTGGTTCTAGGTGCGGAGGGTCAACCGTGGTATGTTTCCAAGCTCAATAGAGGAACGGGCCAACTGTGTCGCTGGATAACCTGGGCAGACGAACGACAATTTAACACTCCTGCAGGAAGAGAGAGAGAACTCCTTGATAAACCACCCGTAACCCCCAATCAGTCCCTATCCGACTCCACACACGCAACACAGGGAGCACAACAAGCCCCGGTAGACCCCCCACAGGAAACCGCCGGACTACGCTCCTCCATTGCCTCCGAAAGAGACTGGATACTGAAAAACAGATCAGAACGCGCAGCACAAAAGCAATGGATCAAGCAAAAAATCCAGGAGTACCAGGAGTCCCTCTTCTCAGGCCTATCTGAACACGCTGCGCCGATGGACCAAGATATTTCAACCTTCATGCAACCGCATTATCCACAGCTGGAAAATATGAACTGGGACCCAATGGGGTTGAGTACGGATACGGCTATAACAGTCTTTGATGAGCCGGCTCCACTACTAGGCGTCTGCCAGTCCCTCTCTGAATACCAGGCCTTCTCAGATTCTAGTACCACTATGCCAGAACCCTCTTTACATGCTAGTACCACCCCACCAGCATCTCCCCTATCCATCCTGGCAGGCAGGCTGTCTACACAGTGGCAAATTAACCAATCCCCACACCTCATCTATGAACCGGAAGACCATCTGGGACTGGGGAAATCTGAAGTCAATGCCGTCGAACCTCCGATGGATAGGCAGTTGGGAGAGGGCTCCCAACTACGACATCGGCCAGGAAAAGAGCCTATGACTCCGGCAGGATCAGCTGTAGTGGCAAACTTAGACGATACGGAGCTCAGGAGGTTGGGGGAGGGCCCCCAACTGACGCTTCCCTACCCACTACCAAAAGGAGGCATTGTTATTAAGGAAGTGGAGACGGAAGACCTCAACCCTCCCAAGAAAAGACTTCGGATTTGCAGCATGGAACCCACAGCGCTACCACCCCCGAAGAAAAACGTAAACCTCAAGCCAAGGATAACAATTGGACCTCGACCTGCACGCTACTACAAGGATCGCAAAAGGGCGGCCATGCTCTCCAGAGTTGACGAGGTACTTGCACTATCACCCCCACCACTGAACCTTTATCTTCGCTTGTTTTCTAGTGATTTTATGGGATCTCCACTCTATGTCAGTACGACAGGTCCAATTGGGACCCTGCCGGAATCATCATGAAAATACTAGCCTGGAACTGTCAGGGAGCCGGGAACCTACTGACAGTTCGTCATATAATTACACTGATTAAGATCCACAAACCAGATATCTGTTTCATTTCGGAAGTTAAGAGCCAGCTAACTAGACTCTGTAGCACTTTGTCCTCCTGTGGTTTAGGGAATAGTTTTTCTGTCAAACCTCAGGACACAAGGGGGGGCCTACTATTAGTCTGGAAGGACTCCATAAGGCTAGATATTCTAGATAGTAACTTGCACGCGATCCATGCACAGATTCTAAATCCACAACTAGCCCCTATCTGGGAGTCCTCCTTTATATACGCCCCCCCAAAGTCGGAAGACAGACCTGAATTCTGGGAACAACTTTTGTCCTATAGGGTTCTTCGCAACTCCCTCTTAGGGTGGGTCGTCGTTGGGGATTTTAACGATGTTTGGGAGTTTGAAGAAAAAGAAAGCCGAATACCAGCATCAGCAGCACGAATACTAAGAGAACATGAGTGGATCAACAGGGCAAACCTTCTAGATTTGGGTTTCACGGGACAACCATTTACGTGGTCAAACCGTAGAACGGGAGAGGATAGAGTAAGAGAACGCCTGGACAGGGCATTGGCAGACACACCTTGGCACATCCGCTTCCCTCGCGCAAAGGTGGTACACTTGGAGATGTTAGCCTCTGACCACTGCCCTATTATCCTCTCAACAAACGAACCGACGCCACACTCCAATCCACTCCGCCATTTCCACTTTGAATCAATGTGGCTTAGGCACAACAACTTCTCAGAGTTGCTCCGGCAAAACTGGCCTAGAAATCCTCATAACCGGGACCAGTTACACTTACATAATAATCTCAGAAACCTAACCCAAATACTCAGACAGTGGAACAGGTCCACCTTCGGTAACGTGGACACCCAAATCAGGTCACAGTTGCAGAAGCTGAACTCAGCACAACAACAGAATGGTCCCTCCTCTCAGGCGGATGAAGCCACAGCAGCTCTGGAAGACTTATACCTTAATCAGGAAATCATGTGGAGACAGAAGTCAAGACAGACATGGCTGGAACAAGGTGATAGAAATACGAAGTTTTTCCATGCGTACTCTATTGCAAGAAGGCGCAAGAATAACTTAGATACCATTGCACTACCGGATGGTAACGTGTTGTCAGACCAATCAGAAATTCAACGTCATATTCAACAATACTACCGCGAGGTGTTTACAGCGAGGGGTGTCATACCTATCCTAAATATCCCACCACGAGCTAGGCTGACAATCCACCCTCTGGGAATAGCAAGCCTTGAGGCTCAGGTAACACACCTAGAAATAACAAAGGCTATAGCTCAATTCCAGCCAGACAAAGCACCAGGCCCTGATGGTTTCCCCCCCCAGATTCTTCCAACATACATGGGACGACACAGGACGAGAAGTTTCCGCGGCAGTAGTTGAGTTTTTCAGAACGGGGAAACTGGAAAAACAACTAAATGCCACAAAGATTGTCCTAATTCCAAAAAAAAAGAGAACCCCCAGGGCCTGCAGGATTGTCGCCCAATTGGTCTGTGTAATACCACGTACAAGGTCATCTCAAAAATCCTCGCCAACAGGATGCGATCAGTAATTGCCAAACTAGTATCGCCCTTTCAAACAGCTTTCGTACCAGGAAGGAGTATAACGGATAACACACTCCTCGCACAAGAATTACTACATACGATTAAGCAGAGACGGAGGGGAAAAAAAGGGCTACTCGCACTAAAGCTGGACATGACAAAAGCATATGACAGAGTCGAATGGCCTTTCCTGAGAAGCGTTTTACAGAACATGAAATTCCCGCAACGCTTTATAGAATGGATCATGGAGTGCGTCTCAACACCCACTCTTAACGTGTCAATTAACGGGAAACCAACTGAAGACTTCTCACCATCCAGAGGATTAAGACAAGGAGACCCACTGTCCCCATATCTTTTTATTCTGGTCTCACAGATGATGTCACAGGAATTATCTCTAGCTCAATCTGAAGGGAAGATCAAAGGCATCAAACCAGGAAAGTTTAACCAGGAAATATCCCACCTACTATTTGCAGATGATAGCTTCCTGTTTCTCGAGGCAACACTAACCAATGCTGCCCAACTAAAGCAGCTGCTAGAAGAGTACCAGGAAGAATCAGGCCAACTTATTAATTACAGCAAGTCCAGTATTCGATTCAGCCCAAATGTACCAGAAGTTTTAACAAACCAGATCGCTCAACTACTGGGGGTACGCGTAATGATGCCGTCCGAGATATACCTGGGACTCCCGGTGGACTAGGCAAAGCAAAAAAGACAAGTGGGAGAAAATCTGATTCAGCGTACCACATCCAGGATTCAAGGATGGATGACCAAGCTACTCTCCCCGGCCGGCAGAGAGGTCTTACTGAAAGCCACAGCAGCCTCAATCCCAAGTTATGTCATGTCATGCATGAACCTCTCAAAAAAGACCACGGCAAATCTGGAGAAACTCCACAGACAATTCCGGTGGAACCAAGAGGCCGGGAAAAAAGGTATCATGTGGATTGCCTGGGATAAACTGTGCCGCTCAAAGAATGACGGGGGACTAGGATTTCGGGACATGAATGCATTTAACCTGGCACTACTCACTAAACAGGCAAATAGAATTGTCACGAACAAGGAGTCGATTTGGGTAAGTTGCATCAGGGACAAATACCTAAGAAACGAGTCCTTCTTCACAGCCAAAGTACAACCGTACCATTCCCCGGTCTGGAGAACACTTGCGAAAACCAGAGCTTTCCTATGCAAAGGAGGGAGATGGCACATAGGAGTTGGAAACACCACCTGTTTCTGGACTGACCCTTGGGTCCCTAACATGGGCCTACTTAAGGACTGGGTGGCCGAAATGAACTCACCAGGAATAACGCAGGCATCCCTTAATACCAAAGTCTCTCACGTCATACTAAACGGCACCTGGAACATGGTTCTCTTATCTCAAATGTCGATCCCACGGATCATCAAAGATGCAATCCAGTCCATACACTTACCACTATTTGATACCGAGGACAAATTCCTGTGGCTACATAATAAATCCAGAAAATACTCCGTTAAATCAGGGTACCATTTCATAAAAGCACTGCTCAACTCAGAGCAGCAGGGGATACTCGCGTCAACCTCTTCGACTGTTAATACGTCTCTTTGGAAAGTAATTTGGAAAGCCAAACTATTACCAAAAATTCGTATGTTCGTCTGGAAGGGGTTTAATAATGGGCTGGCCCTCGGGCAAGCAATACACAAACGAGTTCCCTCTTTCAACCCAAGATGTCACTTCTGTAGCCATTATACAGAAGACTGGGAGCACTTAATGTGGAAGTGCCAATTCGCTCAAAGAATTTGGTTCGGATCAATCTTCGGAACAAACGCGGATCGCCAGCCACGATACACAATTAAAGAATGGCTGTTTCCCAGCTCCCAACCCGGTCTTAGTGGCACCATCTCTAATGATCTCCTAGTTGTTAAGTGTATAGTGATGTGGGGTATTTGGATAGAACGCAATGCAGTTATCTTTAGGAACAAAACACCGAATCCCTCCTCCACTCTTCAGTTCATAGGAGTTGTAACTAATGATAATTATAATGCCAATGTTTGTAATTCAGGAACAGGAGGAGACGCCACAATCCCCACCAGTGGCAGGTTGAGAGTCAGCGAACCAACACCATCGCACAGGAGGCCCAATATACTATGCGATGGGGCAGTAAGGGCCAGCAGGAACTTAGTTTTCGGAGGCGCTATTTTGGTAGATGATTCGTATAGAATTATTGCGGCCTCGGTAGTATCGGCACCTGGAGATGATCCCATTTTGGCGGAAGGTTTAGCATGCAGGGCAGGATTACTGTTAGCACAGTCGTTTCCACAAGACACCATTACGGTGGCTACTGACTCGACAAATCTGCTGAATCAGATTGAATCCTCTTCTACAAGCTGTAACACAACCGTTTTCGGCATCGTCCAGGATATCCAACATCTTTTAAATATTATCCCGGCTTGCATTTTCCATGTTCCTAGAATTAATGTAACCCGTGCACATACTTTTGTTAAACGTGCGGCGGATCTATCTGTAACAGGATCTTGGGCCGCTTCTGACATCCCGTCCTCGTTACGGGAATATTAGAAGCGCCTATTGTGTGTTCTTTGGTTTTATTATTATAATATATTGCGGCAGGTTAACATAAAAAAAAAAGTTGATGATGATATTATAATAATAATAAATAAAACAGATATGGTAAGGATGCTATCTTTCAGCCACTCAAATTATTATTAATTATAGTAACATGTGAGGTCACTCATGACTCATGCATTGTAGTCTAGCCTGATAGGTGCTGGCTCCACGTGTTATGTGTGGGTGATATTAGGTTACAATTCATGCTATCATGCGTATCAATGATTCTATCGTGCTAAATTTACTGAACACGAACGGTAATTTATCGTGACGCGTTTTATAAACACGAACACTGCATAAATCTTTTCATGCGTGTTCATGTCGTAGTATCGTATTCGTGATATATATGCAATTTGCAACGTAGTAATTACATGTTAACATTATTTTAAGATATCATATCGAATTCAAACGATAATTTTTATTATTATTTATACGTTGCCTTTTCTTTTTGTTCATGTGTATAGTGTTATTGTTACGTACGTGTTTGTTGGTTAAATAATAAATTGCTCCAATCATGATTATAGCTTGTACTACGCCTAAATCGTGTTGTTTCATCACGTAGTTTAAACTCTTTAGTTTTATTTTTTTAATGAGTTTTGAAGGTGGAGTGTTGAGATTTGCTTAACTCATTATCTCATCAATGTCAATTATTGTTTTCATATTTAGAGTTGACCAGTTATAATTGGTAGTGTATTTTTTTTTTTAAATTTATATATAATTTATATTACTATTTAAACATTTATCATCGTCGTAGTGCAAAAATTTTTATACCATCAACTTGTACCTTTAGAAGAACAATAATTGTTAGTAGTTCGTTTGAGAAGACTTGTGATTCTTTTCATTTTAAAAGTCTAAAATTAATTTTTTAAAATCTAGATTTTTTTTATTATTTTAATAATTTAATTCTATATTAAGTTATTTATTTTCGTAAAGAATGGTATATTCTTTTTATTGTAAAATAATTTGTAATTTAGTAGAATCGCATAATCTCGATCCGTTATATAATTTATCCGATTCCCGATCCTAACTTATGAGTAGTTAAAATGTATTTCCTATTATATTGACCAAAAATATATATAAATTTTTTATTGTATTTTAAATAAATAAAAATGTGATGTTCTACTTCTAGTACTATATATATATATATATACCTCATCCCATCATAAACCCAACTCAACTGAAGTTAGCATGGAGATTCTTCCTCTTGTTCTTCTTCCTTCATGGTCCTCTTATCTTGTAGCATGGCTAACAACCCTAACTCTCCTCATCCTCGCCCGACGATTCCGAAACCGGAAGCTAAACCTTCCACCCGGCCCGAAACCATGGCCCGTAATCGGCAACCTTAACCTAATCGGCCCGCTTCCCCACCGTTCAATCCACGAGCTTTCCAAGAAATACGGCCCGATCATGCAACTTCAGTTCGGCTCGTACCCAGCGGTGGTCGCCTCAACGGTCGACTTAGTCAAGTCTATCCTCAAAACCCACGACGTCATTTTCGCGGGCCGGCCCAAGCTCAATGCAGGTAAGCAGGGACGGATCTAGTATTTTTATTTTGAAATTTGTAATTATTGTCAGTTTAATACTTTAAAACCTTACCATTGTCCCCTGAAATTTTTATACTATAGTTAGTTGATCCTAATTCAATACTTGCCCCTGGAAAAAATTTATGGCTCCGTCCCTGCAGGTAAGTACACGACTTACAACTACTCTGATATCACCTGGTCGCAGTACGGCCCGTACTGGCGCCAAGCCCGAAAAATGTGCGTTATGGAGTTATTCAGCGCGAAGCGCCTAGAGTCCTACGAATACATAAGAAGGGAAGAGCTTGAGGAATTCTTATTCGGGCTCTATACCCTAAAAGGCAGCCCGATCGCGCTCAAAGACAAACTCGCCGACCTCAGCCTCAACGTGATTAGTCGAATGGTGTTCGGAAAGAACTACACCGCAAAAAGTGACTCGATTGTGACGACCGAAGAGTTCAAGGAGATGCTCAACGAGGTGTTATTGCTTAACGGGACGTTTACAATCGGAGACTCGATACCGTGGCTCAATTTCTTGGACTTGCAAGGCTACATCAAGAGGATGAAGGCGGTGAGCGCGAAACTCGATCGGTTCTTGGAACATGTTTTGGACGAACACAACGCGAGGCGGTTCGGGGTCGAGGACTATGTGGCTCGGGACATGGTGGATGTGTTGCTCCAATTTGCCGATGACCCGAACCTCGAAGTGAAGCTTGAGAGGCACGGTGTTAAGGCGTTTACTCTGGTACGTACGAAACCTAGCTAGCTAAAACACGACAACCATATAACTATACATGTTTAGATTTAAGAACCTTAAATAGTGTTTCACTGTTTTGAATAGATAATAGTCTATTGAATCAAATCCTATTAGTTTTACTTTTACTTACCATAAAAATTGACGCCTCACCTAACCTAAACTTTGTTCTGTAGGGAAATAATCATTGACGGATGGATCTGTGTAATATGGAGACATAGTGTCCCCAATATATGCTTATCATTGACGAATCTGTGTGATGGAATATAGCGTATGTCCCCATTATATGTTAGTGTCAAAACATAGCATGACTATAGTTATGTAGTGTAGTTGTACGTAGTTTGCTGATATTGCGTATAAGATGCAGTGACGAATCTAAGACTCGGATCAGGAGGGTAAAAAAATTGTAGAAAAATTTATATATAAACATAATTTTTTTAAAAAAAAAACGTATTCATATAAAATAGAAAACTAACTCAATATAATTTAATTTATTTATTTAAAGGTAAAATACTAACTAATTAAATAGTTATTTACGACGAGAATCAAATATTTATTTCTCGATAAAAGTGATAAAAACAAATTGAGACATGTTGCATTTGCAATATTTGCGAATCGCATGCGACCAGACACTATGAAATTGATGGAATTAATTGAATAACTAATGTTAAATATGTTGCAAGACAGATTCGCATGTCATTTGCATGCTTGAATCAGTTTATCAAGCACTAAAAAAAAACGTTGATCAAACTATCACTGGTTAAACTACACTAGAGACAAAAAAAAAAAAAAAACTATTGCAGATTATTTTTGTAATATTTTTTCATTTACATGAATATATATTATTACTTAGAATATTCGCCAGACGACAGTTAAGTATAGTCTTAGATATACACTTATACATATGAGCAATATATAAATAATAAATATAAGGCGTTAAATATGGTATAATACATAAATTTATATTTAATGTTGTACCACTTTCATATTTAAGTGAGGAGGTACAACAATTATTTTTTCATACTTAAGTGGGTGAATGTGAAATTTATGTATCCACTACAATATACACTATATATCTATAAAAATTATATAAAGTTGAGGGATGCGACTTCATCCCCTCAACTACATGTAAGTCTGCCACTAATAAGATGATACATGCAATATAGGATTTGATTGCAGGTGGAACAGAAAGCACGGCAGTGACAGTCGAGTGGGCGATCTGCGAGCTGCTGAGGAAACCCGACATTTTTGAGAAGGCGACAGAAGAACTCGATAGGGTTATCGGACAAAACCGGTGGGTCCTAGAGAGGGACATTCCGAATCTACCCTTCATCGATGCTATATGCAAGGAGGCCATGCGGATACACCCTGTTGTACCGTTGCTCATTCCTAGGGAATGCAGAGAAGACTGCAAAATCAACGGGTACGACATCCTCAAGGGCACTAGGGTCTTTGTGAGTATGTGGACCGTAGGGCGGGACCCTACGATCTGGGAGAACCCCGAGGAGTTCAACCCTGAGAGATTCGTCGGAAAGGATATCGATGTGAAGGGTCAGAACTTTGAGTTTTTACCGTTCGGGTCGGGTCGGAGGATGTGCCCGGGTTATAGCTTAGGGCTCAAGGTAATTCATTCAAGTTTAGCCAATCTTCTTCATGGGTTCACTTGGAAGCTTCCAGGGGACATGTGTCCTAAAGATTTGGACATGGATGAGATCTTTGGGCTGTCCTCTCCTAAGAAGATACCCCTTGTTGTTGTTGGGGAGCCGAGGCTAGCTTCCCACCTTTATTCTAAATGACTTGTAATCGGTCGATATCGTTATGTGTATGTTGGTACTTTTATATTCAGGCTGAAGTGTGTTTTGTAATATATGGTGGTTAGTAATCCAGTTAATTTTGTATATATTTATTAATTGCCTCATCTATTGTTCAAATCTCACACATTATGCCGAAAATAAAAACACGATTACTAATTAGTAGTGACATGATAAATATTCACAAATTTTCTGCTCGAAGAAGTGACCCTTTCGTATAGTTCGTTATAAATTTAATTCTTCAAGTCATGACTTCCTAGAATCTTCAACGATATTGAATTGCGGTTTCGTCGATCGATTGCTCCTAAATCACAGTTTTAGATTTACACTATATTGTTTTTAACTATTCGATATTTAGATTGTTACTTTTAGGTATCATAGGTTTAAATTATGTTACTTTTAGGTGTTCAAATTAGGTTTTTGTTGTTTTATGGTTTTCCGTCTTTTTTTTTTGTCGGATTTTGGTATGTGTTCTTCATCATGTATATTTATTTCAATTAAGTTAAATTGAAACTCAGTTTTGCATAAATTCTTCATTTTCACCGTATGTGCATACTAATTTGACATAAGTTAAAAGAAAATAGAATGCCATTTTGTTGTTTTATCTACTTTAAATACTTTTGGTATTGAATTTATGGAGTCACGGAACAAAATCCGTCAAATCTAATACAGAAAACAGACGAAAAAAACGAGAACGAATCTTGAGACATCTATTAGCAACTATTTAAATTTGGAACACCTAAAAATAACATGGTGCAGATATATACCGTATTATTATATATAATATGTTAAACCATTATTATTTGTCATACAAAATGGTTTTTCTTAAATTAAATTAAATAAAAAAATAACCTGCAAGACTTCAATTATATAACCTACAACATGTTACACGATTCTTATAATAACCGATCGAATCAGGGATTTCTACTATGCTTGTGGAGCACCATATTTGTACTTTTTTTTACTACTATGATGGACTTAATTGTAACATATGTAAAACTTTAAAAGTATGAAATTTTTTAATCACAACTAATATACTCATACTTTTAATAATATCAATTTTCAAATAGGTTCACCTTTAGAACAATAAAAAATGTAAAAAAAAAAAAAAAACATGGTGCTTGTGGAGCATAGTAGAAAGACCTAGGGTTGTCAACGGGGCGGGTCGGGGCGGGTATCGCTTGCCCCGTACCCGCCCCGTGGGTCGAGATGGCCGATTCGTACCCGCCCCACACAGTTCGCGGGGCGGGGCGGGGCGGGGCGGGGCGGGTCGACCCGCGGGTCACCTATTAGTTGTACATAATATATTATTAGCAATTTAAACCCTAAATTCTATATTTATCATATATAAATTCAATTTAAAATTTAAATCACAAATAAAAAATTTAACTTCAAATCCAAATACAAGTCACAAATCCTAATTATTTTAACTATGTATTATATTACCTATATATTTTTATATAAATACGTGTAATATATATATAAATTATCCACATACGGGGCGGGGCGGGTCAACGGGGCGGGGCGACCCCAAAACCGTACCCGCCCCACGGGTCACGGATCGCGGGTCAACGGGTCAAAATCGGGGCGGGGCTCCGCGGGTCACGGATTACCCGTGACCCGTTGCCACCCCTAGAAAGACCCAACGAATCATACCACAATGAATTGTTTTGCAAAATAAGTACATTTTTAATATCTATATACCAATATATAATTTGTGTTGGGTCCTCACCCCCAAAAGTCACCTACCTTCCAAAAGGTTCCACACATACATTCCAAAAGTCACCTACCTTCTAAAGTTTAAACCAACCTATTTCGTCCGGTTTATATTAAAATTTGATTATCAAACAGGTTTAGACTGAAATCTTACCGAACCGGCACAATCTATTAAAAAATGGTATTTGGATATAGAACCAAACTGGGACAATTATAAACGCTGATAAGCCGAATAAATCCGTAACTGTTGTAGCTCTAAACTATGATTTAATATATGATATGTGATGCATTAACGATTCAACATATTTAGGGTCGCAAGTTATGTATGCGGTTCGGAATTTGAAAAATACACTCAGTGAAGCTGCCTGTTTGATTACATATGATAAATTTTTGAAGTGTGAATTTTTTAGTGAAAAATTCATAGGAAGTTGTCAAGTAACACATATCAAGTAATGATTGTTCATATGGACCTAGAAGTACTTTTTATGAATTTTTCACAGTTTTTTTCACATGTTCTAGCATCACCAAATCCCAACTATAAGGGACAATTATGCAAAAACTCCGATTTCTCCCCCATAATAATGATCACTAAATTCTATACATGTTACTAAATAAAAATAGACTTATTTATTATATTAAATGTAATTATCATAATTATGCTTTAACAACTTATGTAATAACAATCTTAGAAATATACATGTGCAAAGCACATGCAGAAATAACTAGTTAAATATTAAAATGGGCACGCAATATTGAAAATATCAAATCTAAACAAAAATCGACTCGGAGTCTTTAATTGGAAAAATTTACCAAATTGAACATATTTTAATACTAAAATACGAGATTGAAGTCTTCAAGTATGTAGGAATACGGACGAGCAAATTTTAAAAAAAAAATCATTCGAATTTCGTTATTTAAAAGTTTGCTTGCAATCTTAATCTTACTTGCGAGTTAGTTTCTTTGAGAAGATTTAGGAGAAGTAAAACTATAGATATAGATATAGATATAAAAGATGGGATAAAATGAATAAATAAATACCCAAGACCAAGAATCTCTGCCAACCCTAGCTAGCTTTGCTTCATTCCTGCTGTTGGGAGTACAAAAACCTCCCCAAATCCCTACTGTAACCGCCATTCCTCCCGATTGTATCTCACCTTCCACAATCCACGATATTCACGAAGCACGACGGTGAATCCTTGCTCAAGCTGTCAAATTCATCGATCCAGTAACCTCAAACTTTGATCATCTCGTACAATTACTGATACTGATTCCAAATTAAGGATTCCAATCGGAGCTGGGTATTGCAGGCAATCGCAAGCTAAACTATTGTGGGTTTTTGATTCCGAAAGCCATGGATATGCTTGAGGAAGCTATCCTCATTACTTTCAATGAATCGGGTAGTATAGATTCTGGAATAAAAGCCCAGGCAGTCGCATACTGCCAACAAATTAAAGAAACCCCGACAATTTGTAGAATCTGCATCGAGAAGTTGTGTTTCTGCAAGCTTCTGCAGGTTCAGTTCTGGTGTTTACAGACCTTGCACGAAGTCATTAGGGTGAAGTACTCTTTGATGGGATCGGAAGAGAAGGATTTCTTCCGAAAATCACTGCATTCAATTGCATGTTTCGAGGATAAGAACGTGGGGGTGTTAGAGGCTCCTGCATTCATCAAGAACAAGCTAGCACAGGTTTTTGTCACATTGATCTATTTTGAGTATCCTATGACTTGGTCTTCAGTGTTTGTTGATTTCTTGCCGAACTTGAGCAAAGGGGTGTCTGTGATCGATATGTTCTGCCGTGTCTTGAATGCCTTGGATGATGAGTTGATTAGCTTAGATTATCCTCGAACACCTGACGAAGTGACTGTAGCCGCTCGGGTTAAGGATGCAATGAGACAACAGTGTATTGGTCAGATCGTTAGAGCATGGTATGACATTGTCTCTCTGTACAGGAACTCGAATCATGAACTTTGCTCTGTTGTATTAGATACAATGAGAAGGTACATTTCATGGATAGACATCGGATTGATAGCTAATGATGTTTTTATTCCCCTGCTGTTTGAATTGGTCTTGCTTGATCAATTGTCAGACCAATTACGTGGTGCAGCTGCTGGTTGTCTCTTGGCCGTTGTTTCTAAGCGCATGGAACCGCACTCGAAATTGTCTCTCTTAGAAAGCCTGCAAATAAGCCGTGTGTTTGGATTGATTGCTCAGGACAGCGATTCCGACCTTGTCTCAGGTATATCCTCGCTGCTGACTGGATACGCAACTGAGGTATTAGAATGTTCCAAAAGGTTGACTTCAGAGGAGGCCAAGCAAGCTACAATGAAGCTCTTCGATGAAGTTTTGCCCTCGGTCTTCTATGCAGCACAGAACTGTGAGCTCGAGTCCTCATTGAACATGGTGCAGCTGTTTTCGACCTACGTGGCTACAATGAAGACCCATCTGCCTCTAAAGGAGAAAGAGCTCCACCACGTGGGTCAGATCTTGGAAGTAATCCGGGCCCAAGTCTGTTATGATCCGTCCTATCGGAACAACCTTGATGTCAAGGACAAGGTTGGTAGCGAAGAAGAGGATAGAATGGCTGATTACAGAAAAGATTTCTTTGTGTTGCTTCGCAGTGTTGGTCGAGCTGCGCCACATGTCACTCTGTTATTCATCAGAAATTCCTTGTCTAATGCGGTTGGATCATCCTCGGAAGAGGTGGAAGCAGCTCTTTCCCTGTTCCATGCTCTTGGGGAGGCGCAAAATGACGAGTCGATTAAAGCAGGAAGTGCGCTTTTGAATGAGCTAGTGCCAATGCTGTTATCGACTAAGTTCCCTTGCCACTCCAATAGATTGGTTGCTTTGGTTTATCTGGATACGATTACCAGGTACTTGAAGTTCATTCAGGATAACACCCAGTACATTCCCTTGGTCTTGGGGGCTTTCCTTGATGAAAGAGGCATACATCATCCAAACCCTAATGTTAGTCGGAGGGCGAGTTATCTCTTTATGAGGGTTGTGAAGCTGTTGAAATCAAATCTCGTGCCATTCATCGAGAGGATTCTGCAGGTAGGTGAATTTTTTTTCCTTGAAATGCACTAATACTTGAGTTTTTACTGCATATTAGTCTGCTTTTACATGTTAGATGGTTAACTGATCGATAAAGAGATGGGCAATTGAAATATGCTAGGAAATAAAAATTATAAAAGTCAGGATTAGAATTTAGAGATATAGCTAAGGTCTTACTTTGGTGTGACTGGAAAAATAGAACAAGTAGCTGATATCTGATTCTGGTTTCTGCTTGTTGATTTATTTAACGCCTCTTTTCACATTCGATGGGGTTTTTTTTTTTTTAAATTGTAATTATGGGTCTATCTCTAAACTTTTAAAGTGTGTGGAAGGCTCGAAGTTTTCTTTTTAAACACCTACAGTTTCCCAGGCCTTATGAAATATGAAATTGAACAAAAAAGAGGAATACATAAAGAACGAACCGGCACGGTTAATGATAAAGTATAATTACCCATTCTTTTTCTTAGCAATGAATTGATCTCTTTGTTATCTAAGAACTATGCTATCTTGTGGCTGCAGGGTCTACAGGATGCAGTTGCACGTTTTACAAGTGCGAATTATACCTCGAAAGAGCATTCAGGATCTGAGGATGGTAGTCATATATTTGAGGTACATATGGGTCCTTTTTTTTAATCTGAAGATTTCACTGATTTAGAAGGATAGAGTTGAGGCAATTTTATTCTTCTTGTTCTGATTAGTTAAAACTTCTATGCAACAGGCAATCGGTATATTGATCGGGATGGAAGATGTACCTCTGGAAAAACAAGCGGATTATCTGTCTTCACTTTTGACTCCTCTGTGTCAACAGGTTTGTGGTTGCAGTTCTTTTTTAAAGCATAGTGTATAGTTGATTGTGGTGAGCATACTTATTATCTGCTGACTATGCTTCTATCCAGGTTAAATCCTTGCTCGTGAATCCGAAAGCATTGAACATAGAAGAGTCTTCTGTAAAACTTGAAGTAATTCAACAGATAATTATGGCTATCAATGCACTTAGCAAGGTACTTTTTTCTTAAGCTTTTCTGTTATGGACTAACATAAGGTAGAGGTCTTCAATTTTTTTTTTTGTCTATTAGAAGCTACATTATTTCTTTCCCGGGGTATATTAATCAATTTAATTATGATTGTGGAATATTTTGTACTCATAATTAACACAATAGTCACTTAATTTTGAAATTCAGGGATTTAGTGAGCGCTTGGTTACTGCTAGTCGCCCTGCCATAGGTCAGATGTTCAAAGAGGTTAGTCTTCTAGACTATGTCTATCCTGAGAATATTTTTTAGACCAAATCTCGGTCATGCCCTTACTTTGCTATTCATCTGTAAACCATGTTAGTGAATTGAAATTATTTCATGGATTTGTGTTTTTGATTTGTTTTTGTTTGGAGGAAACATGTCTTCCAACTCTAAGTATCTTCTTTTACAATGTAGACATTGGATGTTCTCCTTCAAATACTTGTTGTCTACCCAAAGGTCGAGCCTTTGAGGCATAAGGTAAGCAAAAAAATCTCTAGTGTTTTAACATTAAAAAAGAATCTCTCCTTAACATTTATTTCTAACTAAAGTATGCATATATTTATCCTATTTATATGCATAGGTTTTGTCATTCATACACCGAATGGTTGATACACTCGGGGCATCAGTTTTCCCATTTCTGCCTAAGGCTTTGGAGCAGTTGCTGGTAGAAAGTGAGGTATTGGCCATCATCAATCATGAAATGCTTGAGAATCGCGTATTCCTCCATATATCACTTTTCTTAAAGCAGATTGATTATAGATTTGTTTCTATGGCATTGCAGCGCGAGGAAATTATCCGTTTCATTGTGCTACTTAATCAACTCATATGCAAGTTCAACACCTCAGTCCAAGACATTGTAGATGAGGTGTTTCCTGTCATTGCTGGGAGGGTTTTCAGTATCATTCCAACAGATGCCATTATTTCCGGACCGGGCACGAATACTGAGGTATGATTTTCATTCCCTCCGCGCGCGTATTTTTAGTTCTTACAAATAAGGTTTTTTTCTGACAAAATAAGTCAATTCTGATTGCAAGGTTACAGTGTCAAGTTTAATCTCTCATGTATCACAAAAAGTAGTTCAGTATTTTTATTGCAATTCGTCCAAAGTTTGGTATGGAATTTGGTTACTGACCCTTGAAATTTAAAGCTATTTACTTGTTCTGTTGTTCAGACTCATTTGCCAAAGCTTTTGCATTACTAAATCCATTATTGGTCTAAATTTGCTTAGGAGTGTTTGATACAAGTATATATGTTTTTTTTTTGCAGGAATTTCGAGAAATACAAGAACTGCAAAAGTCACTATATACATTTCTTCATGTGATAACCATGCACGGTCTATCTTCAGTCTTCCTTTCCACTAAAAGTCGAGGATATCTGGAAAAATTGATCCAGTTGCTACTTTATACCTCTTGTAACCACCGTGACATCACTATAAGAAAGGCATGATTAATTCATCTTTATCATTTTTTAAATAAAATCTGGACAATAATTTTCATAAACTCAAAATTTGTTCTGTTTGTTTTGAAGATGTAACCTTTTTTTTCATCTCATGTAGGCATGCGTACAAATATTCACAAGATTGATCAAAGATTGGTGTGTGGGAGTGGGGCCTCATGAGGAAAAGGTATAATTTTGTTACTGAGCTTATATAAAGTTATTGTCCGTGTTTAATTTTATTTATTTATTTATTGATATAAATTTGGACATCAGGTACCGGGTTTCAAAAAATTTGCGATTGAGGCATTTGCAACTAACTGTTGCTTGTATAGCGTGCTTGATATGTCATTTGAGTTCCGTGATGCAAACACTGTAAGACATTTTTTTTCCCGTGAATTTATCATATAATTACATTTTAATCTCGGTGATTAATTCTTTTATGATCTGTGTTGGGCAGCTTGTTTTGTTTGGCGAGATTGTATTAGCTCAGAAGGTTATGTATGAGAAATTTGGCGATGATTTCCTCGTCGACTTTGTACCCAAAGCTTTTCCAGCAGCTCACTGCCCTCCAGAACTTGTCCAACAGTATTGCCAAAATTTGCAAGTAATAATATCTCTGTTCTTCAGTGAAAGATTATTTTTTAAAAAAAAAAAATTGGGTTAGTTACCAAATTTGCATTGTCTTCAATTCATCCCTTCAATTATTTTTTCTCGAATCCATGTGGAAATTGCATTGTTTTCACTATTTATATATTATTTTTGTACTTTTAGTTTTTAAAAGCTAATGAGAACTGTTGCTGAGTCTTTTTGCAATGCTGCATAAGTTGAGCATGTTTATGCCTCATAAAAGTTTGGTATCTTTGCTGCAAAATGCTAACTATAAACATGTACTAATGTTAAAAATGTATTTGTCTTGTGAAACAGGGTAATGACATTAGGGCATTGAAATCATTCTACCGATCCCTAATCGAAAACCTTAGGAATCAACAAAATGGGAATCTCGTCTTCAGATAGCACAAGAAGACCCGCCAAAATTCATCACTTTTTCTCTGCGAAAAAAGAGAAGCGGAATGATTCATTGGCTTAATCACGACCCCCTTCGATGCAGTTCCAAGCAACAGGTGAGTTCCGCACCGTCTTCTCATCATATAGCTCGACTTCCGATGAATAAGGGTGGTGATGATCTTGATTTATCCAGGATGAAGGTGATGGTGATGGGTTGTGGTGCCTCTTCCATCTGTAAATATCTGTTTTGCGGCTCTCTATCTATGAGGTCCGAGGTTGAAGAGGTATATATAATTCTTGTCTGGAACATGAACAGAACAGAAGCATCATCAGGAGTTTTTAAGAGGGTGGTGATTTTTTTTTTTTTTTTAAATGTGTTGTTGATTTGTTCAGAACATGAACAGAAGCTATCATCAGGAGTTTTTAAGAGGGTGGTGACTTTTTTTTATTTATTTATATTTATTTATAATGTTTTGTTGATTTGTTCATTGTGTATTGGTTGGTTCAAGCTTTTGTTTGTGTTAGGCTCAATAAATCTAGCTTTTCTGGTTCCCCTCTTCTTCTATTGTTTAGTTTTTTTTTTTTTGGTAAACATCCATGATTTAGTTTGTTATGATAAAGGGTTAATAATTTTGATGCATATTTGGGCCACTATTCGTGTTTGGGTTGGGTTATTAGAGAGCTAACAGTTAATTCTTAGGTGAGTTTAATCTTTACACCAAGTCAATCATTATATATATATATATATATATATATATATTTTCGGGGTGGTCCTTAGTGGGCCTTTATTAGGAGGGCAAGTACATGTAGTATGCTTGTTCTACGCCTAAATTAATCTCCACTCGCATCGAGATTAACTCTTAAATGATAAGGTGCTGGTAATGATCGACTGACTTATATAATAATTAATTATTATTAAATAAGATTAATAATAAGAATCAAGATCGACTCGACCCGATTTACAAAACTCAAACTTGAAATTCGTTTAGGCTCGTGAGTAACTCGAGCCGAGCATTATCAAGTTCGAGCTCGACTCAGCATACCAAAAAACTCGACTCGAATTTTTCCGAACTGAATTTGAATTTTGTCAGAGTCGATCTCGGGTAGCTTGACTATTTGCTCCCCTAGTTGCGGCTATAAATCGCTCTGTGTAATTTTTTATTAAAGTTATTATATTATATATAAGGAATATTATACTATGATTAAAAAATTTAGGGCAATAGACTGTAACAGACTTTTTTCTTCGAAAAACATAGTGTTATTATTTATACTTTTATTATTCTTTCTTTATATTTATATATATAAAAAATAATAAGACAAAAAAAATTATTATATATAAAAAGAATAGAGAGAGAGAGTTTCAAATTTCAATATATAATAATAATAATTGCAACTATTGAATTAGTTCGGGTTTGTGGATAGATTCACAGAGACAGGCAGAAGGAACTCTAATGTATATTTTAAATTGGTTAGGTTAGGGTTCAACATCAATACCTTACTCTAAACTAATGTTTGGTCATTTTTACCAAATATATCTGTACTTATATATAATATATAACATAATATATATATAACATAAAAATTAAAATGTATTGAATATTGATTTTGTAGCGTAGAAGAAACGGTGGAATGGTCTGAGTGGAGTGTGGAGTGTGAGTTGATGAGAGACGACGGCCAAGTGAACGAGAAATTATTGCTTGGCTCGGCGAGCTAGCCACGTGGCGGGAATTGCTTCTGGTAGGAGGCCACGTGTTTTTCACAGCCTTCACGAAACTGAATGTATGTGACACAAAAAAACAACACGCTCGGTGTCCTTATCATCTCTCTTCCTCCCTTTCCTTCGTAAAGAATACAAATGAGAGAGCCAGAAACATTTTAGTTCTTTAAGACCATTCTACCCCTATCCTTTGACCGCTAGAAGTTCCCTATTTGACTTTGCCCACAACTAGAATCTTCAGGTCGGCTACTCTCTTTAATTTCCTTGTCATTGTCATGGAGTAAAACCTTACTAAAACCATGTAAATGAATTTAATTAAAAATGAAGAATTCAAATTCCGCCCATGACTAAAAAATAAAAATGTATTTATAATTAGCATTTTACTCATTTCGAGTTAATTCAGTGCAAGTAAAAATTAATCTAAACGTGAAATAAACATATTACAAATATTATTATTCTGATGGAACCCGTTAAAACCACTCATTGGGTAGTTAAATAAATAGTTAGCAATTGATTTATAAAAATATTGATGGAACAAACTGCTATTTATTCTTTTGATGATTACGTGCTGAATATGTGAGTGATTCCATTCATTGATGAATAAATAAAATTTTGAAGAAAATAGCAAATTTTATGCTAAGTTGGCAAAAAAAATATTTAAAAACAAATTATTTTCTGAGTTATCTGTCATAATAATAATTAATATAAACTGTTTTCTGTTAGAAATAAATAGATACATAAATGAATGCGTTGTAAGCATAAGTTAAATTATTAATTGTAAAATAAAAAATATTTGACTAATTAATAACTATTATTGAGAATTTACATATTATTTAGAATTTACATAAATAATGTATTTTTTGTTAAAACTTTATTGTCAATAAAGGAAAGGAACACATGAAAAATATCCTGTTGGGCATTTCAATTCCCACCACTTAAATATTGATGATTGATCGGAAAAACAAAATAAATTCCATGAACAAAAAGCAAGGACAAGAAGGTCATTTCACAACCAAATCTCCCGTGGCTGCAAAGCAATCGGAAATTCGGAATAAACAACTCTTAGAGAAAACAAATTCCCGGGAAATTTTCACATACGAAGAAGATCTCTCTCTTGCCGTTTCCCGATTTCTATTCTTGACGTGTTGGTCTCAATTTCCTCGAATTTCATATCTAGGGTTCGTAAGTCTCTGCAACTACTGTCGTTTTCTCTTAGAATTTCGGCCAATTTGCGTTCAGATCCATTTTAATCCGTCCATATATCTGCAGGCTCTTCACAGATTCTCAATCACCACTCTCTCGCGAACCCCTTGTTTGGTTTCATCTGAAAAGTCCAATTGATTCGAAAGTTTGGGTCTTGCTGGAGAATCTAGCTTGATTTCTGCCAAATTCGTGGGTTCGCGGGAAAAGAGCAGCGAACAGTTGGGTATTGGGGTACTGATTTTGTTAATTACTGCTGTAATTGGTGGATGATTGCCATCTGGCGGCCGGAAAGTCCAGATTCTGCAATTACGTTGAAACCTGTTTGATCTACGAGAAACTCAGCTTCGGTCGTGCAAAATTTGAGGGAATTGCGGCCTGAAACTCTAGATTCAGATCTGTTTCATGTTCATGGCTCCTACCATTGCTCTGTATGCTAGCCCACCCAGCAGTGTCTGTTCTTCAACCTATCAGATCAATGCCCATGCATCTTGTGATTTCGATTTGAACGCAAGATCCTCGGCTTCGACCACCGCATCAACATCTCACAAGCCAATTGTCGGTGGGCTGTCTTGTCTGTTCTCTTCTCCATCTAGTGTAAAGAGCTCATCGTCTTCTAGCTTCGGAGAGGATCTGGCTTCTTTCAGGCACGATAAAGGTGATGAACTGAAGGAATTGAGCAGTTCTTTCGGATACTCACCGAGTAAATTTGCCGGATCTTTCAAGAGGGACCATCACCACAGCCCGGTGTCCGTCTTACAGGGACCTGTCTCTTGCACTGCCAATGGATCTTCTAGGAGTCCTCCTATGAGGATACTGCAGAATTCCACTGGATTGTTTAATGGGTTTGTCAGGAGTGCTTTGAGTTCCTCATGTATTGACTATGAATTAGCCACATTTGAGACCGACGGTGGAGTCGTTGCAGATGAATTGACTTTTAGTTTCGAAGGTACATTAGAAGATCATAATCCGGAAACTTATGCAGATGAGTTGTTAGTGAATGCCCAGCTGAGACATGAAATCTTCTATGATGAATTTGTCATCAAAGCCTTTCATGAAGCAGAAAAGGCTCACAGAGGGCAGGTATAATTTGCTTTGTTTTTTACCTTTTAGTTATTGGAAGTTGCCTTTTCTTGAGGGGGCAAGTTTTTGTAGATAGCATAAATAGAAAGAAATTGTTTGCTTATCAGAAAAAATGGAAGTTGTGACTCTTTGGTATTTTGTTGAGGTTTGGGCTGAAAAGGGGTTTTCTTGCTCTTTCTTCAATGTAGAAGCGAGCAAGTGGAGATCCTTATTTGAAGCACTGCGTTGAAACAGCTGCCTCGCTAGCGCTAATTGGCGTCAACTCAACAATGGTGGCAGCAGGTCTATTGCACGATACACTCGATGATTCCTCTATGAGTTTTGCTCACTTACTGAGGACTTTTGGAGCAGATGTTGCCAACTTGGTTAAGGGGGTATGCAAGCTTAGCCATTTCTATTTTCTATCTCCTTAATGAACTCGACTTATATTTGCTTTGCGTTACTTATATATGCTACTTCTGCATTTAGTTATCTAAATGATATCTGCTTAAATATGATACTTTTTTCTTCCAAGTATATCATCTGTAAAGTAGAATGGTTAGCTGAATGGTTACAGTCTACAAAGAAAATGCTCATTTTTTAAGTCATTGTCGCTGTAAAATTGCTATAACAGTTGTTTTAGCTACCAAGTAGCTTGGTTTTCTGATCTGAACTATCTTTTGAGCTCTAGCTTATACAAACTATCTTTTTATTTCTTCTTAAAGACCTGTTTTTTTTTTGTTCCGGCAGGTATCAAAGCTCAGTGAATTGAGTCACCTTGCGCGGGAAAACAACACAGCAAGCAAAACTGCAGAGGCAGATTGTCTGCACACCATGTTCCTTGGAATGGCCGATGTCAGGGCTGTGATTATTAAACTGGCAGATCGGCTACACAATATGGCGACTCTCGATGCACTGCCCTTTGCAAAGCAACAAAGATTCACAAAGGAGACCCTGGAGATCTTTGTGCCCTTAGCCAACCGTCTCGGTATCACAAATTGGAAAGAACAGCTGGAGAATTTGTGCTTTAAGCATCTCAACCCAGAAAACCACGACGAGATATCATCGAAGCTGCTAGATTCCTACGACGATGCCATGATGACTTCTGCTAAAGAAAAATTGGAGCAAGCACTTGAAGATGAGGGCATCTCTTACTGTTTATCTGGAAGACACAAAAGCTTGTACAGCATCCACCGAAAAATGCTCAAGTATGACTTTTTCCTACTCTGTTATCTCTGCTTAAGGCTATATTACATAACTTACTCCTTGCTAATGGCTTTCCACAAAGAAACCTTTACAAAATGTGGTAAAATAAAATTTGGGGTGAGTTTTTTCTTTTCAGATACAAATAAAAGTTGGATGGATAATCAACACTTCCATAAAATAACTGAATTGGTAAAAGATTACACAACCTTTTGCTCAGGGTTTTATACTTAGTAGCATTCTTGGTTCAAAAAAATCAGTTTCAGTTAAACAATTGGGTGAATAAATTAAACATTTTCTTGGGGTAACTGACATGGTGAAAGACTAAATTCTTTTTCTTAAAGTTTCGTTCTTTATAGCATTCCTGCCTAGTATTTTGCTGGCGAAGTAATTTTCTTTTCTTTTCCTGGGAATCTCTTTGTTTTTTTTGCAGAAAGAAGCTAACTTTGGACGAAATCCACGACATTCACGGTCTTCGTTTAATTGTCGAGAACGAAGAAGACTGTTACAAAGTGTTGAGAGTCGTCAATAAGTTGTGGTCCGAAGTGCCTGGAAAGTTCAAGGACTATATAGAACATCCCAAGTGTAACGGGTATGTAGTTATTTCATAACACCTATATTCATATACATAATTTTATCTTTCATATATGTATTTATCCGAGTGGCCGTGATTTCCAGGTATCGATCACTACATGCAGTAGTAGTGGGAGAAGGGACTGCACCACTCGAAGTTCAAATTCGAACTACAGAAATGCATCTGCAGGCCGAGTTTGGATTGGCTGCCCACTGGAGATACAAAGAAGGCGACTCCACTCATTCTTCCTTCGTTCTTCGGATGGTCGAGTGGGCCCGATGGGTTGTCTCTTGGCAGTGCGAAGCAATGAGCAAAGAGACGCCATCTCTTGGCTCTGGCAATCATTTAAACAAGTCCTGCACTTTCCCGAACCATTCTGAAGACTGCCCGTTCTCTTATAAGCCGCGGCTCGAGCGTAGTGGGCCCATCTTTGTTATCGTGATCGAGAATGACAAGGTTTGTTATATACATACATACATACACCTAGCTATTCATTCATATGTAAAAGTGACAATTTTTCCCTTAAAAATCCAACCTTTTTGTTGTGCTATTCATTCATATGTATAAGTGACATTTTTTCCCTTAAAAATCCAACCTTTTTATTGTTGTGCTATTCATTCATATGTAAAACTGACATTTTTTCCCTTAAAAATCCAACCTTTTTGTTGTTGTAGATGTCTGTGCAGGAATTGCCTGCAAATTCGACCATGAAAGACCTAATGGACCGAATGGGGCTCGGTAGCTCAAGATGGGGTTTGCCATATTCGAAGGAGGAGCTTAGACCAAGGCTGAACCACGAGCCGGTGGCCCACATCCGGTGCAAATTGGAGATGGGAGACGTCGTGGAGCTGACACCTGCTCTGCCCAAGGAGTGGCTGACGGAGTACCGAGAGAGGATCCAGCGTATGTACGACCGTGGTTTAACTGTGGGCATCTCAGCTCCGGTCACCGGTGGTGGTGGTTGGAGGAACTGACCTGTCTCGTCTCCGGCATGGTTATTACATAAATGTATACGTGGATGTGGGTCTGGGGTAGTTCTTGTTGTGTCGTGTACATAAATGTAACAATTTGGTAGAATGCTTGTACAGACAGAACAGCCCCTCTTTGTGTTCTAATTCTCAAGAAAAAAAAGGTAGAAGAAGGATGTCTTTGTTCATTTCCTTATTATTATGGGGCTGAAATGAAACCAAGATTTGTTCTATATATATAGTGGTGATTTATATCATTTCTTTGGGTAATATATATCACTCTTTTTCTCCAAAATCATTTTTTTCTTCCAAAAACCTATTTGGATTGATGAACTCTTAAGGAAAATTTTAAATCTAAGAACGCATGTCTTAACGGTAAAATACGATTTGAGGTAGAAAATGTGAGGCAGGTGGTCTGAATCTAAATATAATATTGGTTATTGCTTCACATAAATGGAAAGCATAGTATCCATACATTCATATCATAAGATGGAAAAATCTATCTAGTGTTCTACCTCCATATAAACTCTTGAAAGGAATGTTGCCATGAGATGACAAGAATCAACATCACCAACACTCCGGTAAGCCCCCAAGACGAGCTCCCGATGCGAAGCACCCACGAAGGATCTGAAGAATGAAGAGGCATTGGACTCGAACCCTTTGAAGTTGTGCGAATGGCGATTATGAGCCCTGCAAGCACCATAGGAACAATAAGACCCGACCCAATCCAAGTGATCGAGTCGTGGTTCATCAGAAATCCGCCTCTTCTGCTAATTCCTCCACCATTGGTGTACAATGGCGAGAGAATGAGGGCCGATACGAAAGCTAACACCATGGCCATTGGCCTCTGAGATGATGAGGATGAGCTGCATTGGCTTGTGGTGTAAGGGTAGGTGGCCATTGATGGATTAGGGTTGCCAAGTTGGTGAAGGGACTTTAGGGTTTAGGGTTTGGAGGGTTACTTATAATGGAGGAGAAAAGTTTGAACAATGACAGCTATTTCTTGTTTAGTGTCTTGAATGTAAAGGTTCACTATGGGATACTTGATTGTCCAATTTTTTTGTAAAAGATGAAGAAAAGAGAGGAAAAAAGTAAAGGAAGGTTGAGAGGGAAATGAAGACAATGCAAGAAAGGAATCAATGGATTGTGTGTTCATACTACACTTGAAGCAATTTTGTTTGTTGCCTTTGTTAGCTGTAAGTCACTAATCTAGTTCTAGTAAAGTATAATATATTTATGGAATATTAATAAATTTTTTTTTTAATAAAAGTTAGGCAGGTTGCATTTTTAGGATAACAGACAAAATATTGACATAAGCATTTTTCTTTTTGGCTCAAATAGTGGACATATGTTAAGAATATATCTAATACTATAGGCCCTCATGTTATTTATTAATCCTTTTGGAACCGAGTGTTACCCACAATAGAATACTCATGAGTCATGATTTTTTAATTCTTGATAGACCATTAACTAAAAAAAATATACATAAGGAATAATAATTGATGTATATAATACGTAATACGATGCAATGGTTCACCTCTTTTTGTTTCTTGCGGGGTGAGTTTAGGTGAATCCCATTAGGAGGACACCATTCGTAGCATACTTGTTTCACACTTAAACTAATTCCTACTTGTACTGGGTAAGTCCGTAAAGGGTAAGGTGCTGACCGTGAATATCTTTTCATTCTCATAATCACCGATGATATTTGAACTCCTAATATCTGATTAAGGGATGAACCATTAAACTGCTACACTATATTACATTGTTCTAGAGGTATAAGGTATATCATGTCAAATGGTAAATGTAATATGACGTGGTGGTTCAATGTCTTGTCCTTTAACTAAAGGTCAGATGTTTAATTCCCGCTAGTAACCGGTGAATGAAAAAATATTTATGACCAGCACTTTACTGATAAGGCCCCTATCAATTAATTCCACCTTATAAGTTTTGGTCTATCATGTCTTGATAAATATATGAGAAAAGTATGAAAACATGCAACATGTTTAAAAAAGATGGTTTTATAGACCAATATGTTTTAAAATGTACTTGTTTGAAAAAGATAGTTTTATGAACCGATGTGTTTTAAAGTGTACAACAAGCTTACAAAAGATGGTAAAATGACATACCGTCCACTTGTTATCAATAGTCTCGTTAAGTGAACATGTGCGGATCACGTTTTTAAAATATAATAATAATTATTATTATCTAAATCCACCCATTATGATTATTGTTATGTATAAATTAATTTTTTTTAATTATTAATTTTATTTTCTAAAAACGTGGCCCACGTTTTATATAATGGGACAACGGACAACAAGTTTATAAAATGACATTTTACCATATTTTATAAACATATTATAAATTTTAAATCATATTAATCCATAAAATAATATTTTTCATAAATATTATACATTTTAAAACATATCAATACATAAAACCATTTTTTTTCAAACATCTAAAACATATAAATCCCATCCAGACAGAGATCTCATCACACATGCACGTGGGACAGACAACTGATACACACATATAATCGAAGAAACAAAAACCATTCATTAAAAATGCAGAAAAAGCAAACGAATATTCCGGTTTCCGTTTCATAATCAGCGGAGACACACATGTCTCTTCCCATGCTTTGTTTTCCTCTACATGTCTATCTGCATGGATCCAATGTCTTCTTCACTTATACCTTAAAATAATCACTACCTGTAATGTATATGTATATGTATGTAATATACTGAATCTTGAGATCTGCAGTTTCTTTCTAATGGCTGCCTCTATCTTGTGGCACATCGTCTTCTCATTAAGAGCTCTCGTCTCTTCTCTGTTATCCATCCACAAGAAGAATCTTCTGGTTAGCTTCATTGATCTCATCTTGTCTTTCTACTTCTTCTGTGTCTGCGGTCTCAGCCCCTGCACCGTCGATTTGGACCCCCAAACCACCGTCAGCTTCTGGGCCCCACGTCACCGCCGCCTTGGCAAACCTGTCCTCGTCGCCGTTCATGGATACGGCGGTAACTCACGGTGGCAGTTCGCTGCTCAGGCAGCGGGACTCGCGCGTAGCTTCAATCTCTTTGTCCCAGGTAATCTTTGATCTGTTTTACAGATAAATATCAAAATAGCCACCTGCATATAATATATATATACAAAAAAAGTGCAGATAGCATAGCTAGTTATTTTTTTTCAAGCAATTAGTTAATTTCATTAATTTTATGGTTATAAATTAATGAGAATACTTTGAGAGCTTGTATGATATATACAAAAAAATTATGATTTAATTATGATATTATAAATATATTCTGTATGATGATATTGCGGAGAACTGCTCACTCAGTCATTTCAGAAGCTAAATCCATTTCTGGATCAAATCGATTCAAGTTTCATTTAACAAAATATAAAATAGGTTACATTTTTTTTCATGTGAGAATTTATGTTAATTTTTAAATAGAAAATTAATGAAGCTATCTAATTGCTAATTTTTTAAAATTCAGCTAACTATTTCTTAAAAAAGAAGTTTATTTTCACTATTGTGAAAAGTACACCTATCTATTTGAAATTTACACCATATATGTAATATCTTTGCGTGTTCTATGGCCACAAACTGTCTGGGATTGATGACTCCCAAGTTCCAGACATTCAAGTTAAGTTCAAATAATATTGCACCACAAACTTGTAATAATAATAACTAATTAAAAGAGCATGCAGATCTACTCTTCTTCGGAGGATCGTACACGAAGAGCTCGGAACGAACCGACACATTTCAAGCCAAATGCATCGTCGAAAGCCTTAAGAAACTAGGCGTGGACCGGTTCTCGATATACTCAATCAGCTACGGTGGTTACGTTGGCTACCGCATGGCCGAAATCTACCCGAACGTGGTCGATAAGGTAGTGATCGTTAGCAGTGGAGTCGGGTGCACCGAGGAACAGAAAACCCAGCAATTGCAAAGTGTCGGGAGAAACGCAATGGAGCTTCTCTTGCCGGAGAATCCGAGCGATATGCGAGCATTGGTGGATTTATCTATATACAAGTACAATCATTTCAAATGGGCACCCAACTTCTTTTTCGGTCAATTCGTCGATGTCAGTTCTTCGATTTCTTGACGCGCAAGGTTGTTATTTCTTGGCTAGAAAGCTAATGACTTTGTGGTATTACAGGTGATGTGCAATCAACATAGGAAGGAAAAGGCAGAGCTTGTAGAACATTTGTTGTCAACTAAAGCACACAACTACTTCCATGTCTTGTCTCAGGTAAGAATTAAGATATATACAGGGTTAATTAAGAACCTAAAAACAGTCCAGGTTTCACCTAGAGTGGCAATCGGATCATGTCCTGCCTATTCGTGTCATGTCGAGTGTCATGTCGCTAGTGATACGCGTGTCAACAGATCACCCTAAATGTGTCGCAGGTTTTCCAAACACGGGAGTTGCCATGGCAGATCCCGTGTCACACGGGACACGACACGAGACACATAATTTTCGTGTCAAAACAGATCTCGTGTTGACACGGAACTTGATGAAAATGAAAAACTCAATTTTTTTGGAGAAAAAAACACGAACTTTACTCCTCGATAATTAACATGCTTTCACTTTCCGGCTCAGCGAAATCTCACACCACCCCCGACATTATAATTTATACCCTCAGCAACATGTAACCGTGCCTCCTCTCGGGAATTACAACTTCTTAAGGCACTCATTCTCCACTTACACTAATTTTTAGACCAACATTTGTACAAATGCTAAGTTTTGTAAATATACAATTACTGATCTTTATAAATAATAAATTTTAAGTTTCAAATATGTCGTGTCGATGCGTATCTATCGTGAACCTACAGATCAGATCTACACGGACATGTCTAAAAACGTGTCTGGTTGTGTCACAGATCTATCTGACACGGTCAGATTTTCGTGTAGATCAAGACACGAAAAAAAGTAGGTCCATGTCAGATCGTGTCGTCGTGTCGTGTCAGCAATTGCCACCCCTAATTTCATTCATGTTGAAATTTGGTATCTCGGGATTAAAATATTAATATATATGCCTATGAAATCTCGTATTCTCGATAAGTGAATCGAAATGAGTGATTTTCAAATTTGGTTAGGAAATTTTGCTCATTTGGGGTGATCAAGATAGAGTCTTCCCATTGAGCTTTGGTGAACAACTGCAAAAGTAAGCTCTACTCCATTCACAAACAGTTTATATATTCTCTTTTGTTTCGAACTATTCGATTACTAAAACTACCATTGGCAGACAAATCGGCCCGAATGCGAAGCTGGAGATCATCAAGGACATGGGTCACGCTGCAAATATCGATGCACCCGAATATGTAAATGATTTGATCAAGTCTTTCGTTATTGGAAGATGAACTCCGATAAGGAACCCAAATGCAAAAAATAAAAAAAAAGTTGGAGATCTTCTCAATTCATGGGCATGGTATTATGGTATATAAGAACTTCTTAAGGCTTCTTGACTTGCAAGTCAAGTAATGTTCAAGCCAAACTCGAAACAACAAGAAAAAACATGCGATCTGCCTTGTCACCCAAGAATCATGTCTTTAATGGACTGTAACTTTGCAACGGCTTCCTTCATGTCCATCCTTTCTCCAGGGACTTCCTTGGAGCACAAGATACCAATCTTGAATACCTTGACCAAGTTCTCTTCCATCTTCTTGCCTTGATTTATAACTGATTCTTCGAGGAAGTTCGGTTCGGTTACTTTGGTTATGCCATTGGGGATTGCTCTCTCCACAAAGTTATGGAGGCTTAAGTCCTCCACAAACATTTGATCGGTCGGACTCTTGCCGGTAAATAGCTCCAACAGTAGAATACCGAAACTATATACGTCTCCCTTTGTCGAAACTTCACCCGCGAGCCCGTATTCTGTTCAAGATCGGGTTTCGGCGTAATATGAGTAAACGAAATCGAGTGTCAATGTAACTTTTTAAATTTTATTTTTATTTTTTAAAAAAATCACCTGGTGCAACATAACCTATAGTGCCCTTGAAAGCATTGGTGCTCAAGCTCGAGTGGATCTCGGTGCTCTTATCGTACAACAACTTCGCGAGCCCGAAATCACCGACCCGAGCCACCATATCTTCGTCAAGAAGAACATTGCTCGGCTTGACATCACAGTGGACAATGGGTTCATCAACATGGTGGTGAAGATAATCCAAGGCTTGACCCACATCAACCGCGATACTTAACCTCTGCACGAAACTCAGTTTTCGAAACTCACCGTTATTGTGCAGCCATTTCTCGAGACTCCCGTTTGGCATATACTCGAACACCAGCGCCTTGAAGTCATTACCCACACGGTCGATGCTCGAGCAAGAAGTGATGATTTTGACGAGATTTCGATGTCGTATTCCTCGTAAAACTTCACACTCGGCAACAAAGCTCCGTACCGCTCCTTTTTGGTGAAGATCGATGACCTTGATTGCGACATTTAGTTCCTCGTCTCGAACCAGACAACCTTTGTAGACCGATCCATAGCTTCCGGATCCAACCAAGTTAGTAGGAGAGAACCCGTTTGTTGCTGCCGCAAGCTCCGAGTACGTTATCTTCAATAACTTGTCCTCCAAGGAAGCTTCCTGGGTTTTTTTCACTCTGGGGTTTCTCTTAACTAGTATGATCAAGACCAATAAAGAGATCAAGCAAGCCAAAACGCAGCTTATGATGATTATGATTCTGAAGTAGAGATGTCTCCATAATTTCGACCAAAGCCTTGCCGATTCGCAATGTTTTAGACGCAATTCCTTGATTCCTCCACATAGCCGATCGTTGCCAACAACCGAGAATGCACTAAGATTCTTGAAGATTCCCTGGTCGGGAATCGGACCGTGTAGGTCGTTGAAGGATAAGTTCAAGAATTTTGCGAAGGGTAGTGAGCTCAAGAACTTGGGAATGGCCCCCGTGAAGTTGTTTCGCGAAATGTCAAGTTCTTGAATGCCCTTGATGTTCTTCAAGGAAGAAGGAATTGATCCCCCAAAGGAGTTCCCACTTAAGAACAACAATTCGAGGCTGTTACAGTTCTCGATCGAGCTCGGAATCTCACCCGAAAGATCGTTCTCCGTCAAATCCAATAACCTTAAATTCCTCAAACTATGTATTTCATCGGGTATTGGACCGTCGAGGCGGTTCTCCGACAAATCCAACCAATCCGACAGTGATACGAGACCCATGATTTCCTTCGGGATAGTCCCCGAAAGATTGTTGCCGCGTAGTCTGAGCCTCTGAAGCGACGAACAACCTCCGAGGCTCGACGGAATCCTTCCTTCGAGTGAATTCCTCTCTAAGCCGAGCTCTACAAGTGAAGAAAGATTCCCTAGAGATTCTGGAATCTCCCCGGTGAATCTATTCCCGAAGATCGACAAAACTTGAAGATTCCTCAGGTACCCGATAGAGCTCGGGATGGGTCCTCTGAACGAATTATCTTCCATTCCTATACTCAACAAATTCTCGAGCTTGTTAATATCGGCCGGGATCTTGCCCGATATCTTGTTGTTCGCACCCATTAGCAAGAAGTTGAGGTTGCTCGAGAGGTTCGATATCGAATCGGGCAAGACCCCGGAAAGTGTGTTGTTGTTGAATGCAAGAACCTCTAGGGAAGAACAATTTACTAAAGAGTGCAAAAACTCTAGATCATTATTGCCACCTCCAAGACTATTCATGCCAAGATTCAACCTTTGGAGTTTTTTCAAATTTCCGAAACCGGTAGGAACCGGACCGGTCAGACCGTTTCTTTCCAAATACAGTCGTTCGAGCTTAGTAGCATTGGTTATAGAAACTGGGATCGAACCAGTGAACCGGTTTGCGCCCAACAGTAAATTCCGGACGTTAGGGAGAGTAGAGCCAATGTTGGTCGGGATTTCGCCGACTAGGTGGTTCTGAGTCACACTGAAGTAGTCCATTGATGATAGGTTGAAGAGCTGAGGAGGGATTAAACCGGTTAGGAACCGGTTTGCGGAGATTTGGAACATGTTGAGGTTCCTGAGGTTGTTGAGTTCGTGGGGTATGTCACCACTTAAGGTGTTCTCTGATAGAGATAGTTGTGCTAGAGATGTCAGGTTCGAGATCGGTTTAGGGATCGGACCGGTTAGGCGGTTCACGGCGAGTCCTAAACCAATAAGCTTCGAGAGCTTACCAATTTCTTCAGGGATTGTACCTTCAAGATTGTTGGCTACTAAGTCTAGTATCATAAGTTCCGAACAGTTGCCGAGGCTGCTGGGGATCGAACCCTGTTTATCAATATATATTAACACTTTTTAAGGAATCATCAAAACTATAAAGAGCATAAAGATTCGTGTCTTAATAACGTGAATTTTTAATGGCCATTTGCAAAATCCAAATGCTAAAATGTTAAAGAAAAAAAAAACTAATTTAACCATCGGAACTCTTTAAAATAGCGACGATATGAAGCTGCCACTGTCTCAAAGAGTGGCGCACTTATTGCCGTTATTTTTAACGGCAATACAAACGCCGCTTTTCGCGGCGAGACATAACGGATATGTACTTGCCACTGTTTGAGACAGCGGCATTATGATATCGCCGCTAGGTGGCTAAATTGGTATATATTTTTTTTTTAACATTTTAGCATTTGTGCTCTATTTTAGCATTTGTGCTCTGCAAGATGACTATTTGAATAAAAAATTCTAATAACGTTGATAAAGTTTAGTATGTAATATTTTTGAAATATTAAAATGACACGTACTTGTAATAGATTGAGTGTGATTCCTAAAGATTGGAGACGACGAAGCCGACCGATTTCGTAGGGGATTACTCCATGGAAGAAGTTACTTCGGAGGTTAATTTGTTTAAGGAAAGACATGTTTCCAATGTAAGGTGATATTGTCCCTGTCTGTAAAAACCAAAATAATCAACAACATCAACCATGCATGTTCCAGTTTATACTCAACTCGACTTTGATTCATTTAGACTCCTAAATAAATTATGATTCATAGTTCATATATTTAATTCACTTAGGAGTGTAAGTGTGTAACGAACCAAACCGAGTTTAGTATAAGGCTGTTTGAACTTGACTCTGCTCAAATAAACTAAACTCAAATCCAAGCTTGGATTTTCACGCTCTAGCTCAGTTCGAAACTTGCTCGAGCACGGCTCGATTAGAGTTGAACACTAAGGTTTGAATTGAAATTGAGTGTCTGAATCCGATTGGAAATTTGCTCAACAAAGCTCGAGCTCGACTCAATTTTTTGCAAGCTTAACATATATTAAAAACCAAAATTCAAATTATATAGGGTTAAGAACCTATTTATAGTCCCAAATTTCACTCATTTGCGATTTGGTATTTCAGAATTAAAATGTTAACATGCACAGTCGCAAGTTTCATTTTGGTTGCTTTTCGGTGTCTTGGTGTGATTATTTTAGAGAAGCAATTCCGACGAAATTGACTCTCAAATTCGAGCTCTCATGAACGCTCCCTTCTTGTCATCTTTTCGGAACCGTCAACAGAGAAACTGGCCACATCTGCTCCAATATATCCAGTTCCATTGTCACTAGGAATCGCTCCACATGTATACATCACTCTGCTGGAATCCTATCTTTTGGATGTTCAAGTTTTGTGTGGGGGGATTTGAAGATTTTATAAAAAGTAAAGAGTGATGAATTATAAGGAAGTGAGTGGGTTGGTAGACATGAATCATGATTGATAGGAAAATGAAAAGATACACCGAGTTATCGAAAGACAACCAAAATAAAACTTGAGAGCGTTCATATTAATATTTTAATTATGAGACACTAAATCGCTACGTGAGTGAAACCAAATACTGTAAATAGATTCTTACATTGAACAACTATATATATATATATATATGACTCAATTTCGCATTTAAATACAACTGTACGGAAACAAATATATATAATTATTCATTACCAAGTTGTTGGCTTGAAGGTCTAAAGCAACGACCCTGCCATGGCGGCTGCTGCAGAAGACGCCATTCCAGTGACAGAAAGGAGAAGAATCGTTCCATCCACTCAGCTCCCCAAATGGATCCCGAGTTACGTACTTCTTGAAACTCAGTAGAGCTTCTCTGTCTGAGTCAGGTCCGAGTTTGGTGGTCTGTGTTAAAGTGAAACCCAGAATAAGGTACAAGTGAATAATAAGGAGACGACTGAGCTGATGATGCTTGGTGGACTCCATCACCGTCTTCACTGTATTATTTGTGCAGAACAGAGAACAACTTCACAACCGTTGCTTAAATTAATGGACATTATTATTCCAGGAAAGTAATCGAAGTGTGAAAAGGCCAGAAAGTCTTCTCACGTCAATGTTACATTCGACGATCCCAGCCCAGGTCGGTAGGGTGGAATATTGTGTTTTTAAGCTACTCGAAATAAGTCCGGTCAATTTTTACGTGTTCAGATCTCATATCTCGCCGTTCATGACCCAGATCGTGCTTTTTCGTTAAGATCTTGACACATATCTTTAGGTATTTTCCTTTTAGTGTCACAAATCAGAATAGCTTTTATTTTTATTTTTTTTAACTACAAAATTAATTACACTCAGGACACGTATTAAGATCTCAGGCTCAAGCATCACGTTTTCTGTGATAATATAAGCACACTTCTTCAGTTTCGGCCAATTTTCTCATTTTTTCAATAAAATCTTACTCAGACCTCTGTTTTTTTTTTAAGAAATTAGTTTTATTTGCACTCTTACTTGTCATATATGATCGTTGAATGGTTGAAACTATTTCTCATTTCAGACTCACAAGCACCAAGTTCTTTGTGATGGTAAGTAAACAAAATTCTTCGGTTTCGGCCAATTTCTCATTTTTTCAATATAACCTCACTCAGACATTTGTTTTTTATGAAATCAGGAATTATTTGGCCTCTTACTCGTTGTATATGACCGTGGAATGGTTTAAAGTATTTTTCATTTCAGAGACAAAGCATCACATTTTCTGTGACGGTAAGTAAGCAAAATACTTCAGTTTCGACCAATTTTCTCATTTTTTTAATATAATCTCACTCGGAACTCTGTTTTTTATAAAATCAGTTTTATTTGCACTCTTACTCATCGCATATGACCGTGGAATGGTTTAAAGTATTGTAATTTCAGACTCAAAGCATCACGTTCTCCTTGATGATAAATAAGCAAAAATCTACAGTTTCAGCCGTTTTCCTCAATTTTTCAATATATCCTCACTCAGAACTCTGTTTTTTATGAAATCAATTTTATTTGGACTCTTACTAATTGTATATGACCGTGGAATGGTTTAAATTATTTATCATTTCTGACTCAAAGCATCACATTTTTTGTGATGGAAGTAAGCAAAATTCTTCGGTTTCGGCCAATTTTCTCATATTTTTTTTTTTCAATATAACCTCACCCGGACCTCTGTTTTTTATGAAATCAGTTTTATTTGCACTCTTACTCATCGTATATGACCGTGGAATGGTTTAAAGTATTTGTCATTTTAGACTAAAAGAATCACATTTTCCTTGATAGTAAATAAGGAAAAATCATCGGTTTCGGCCAATTTTCTCAATTTTACAATATAACCTCACTCGGACCCCTATTTTTGATGAAATCAGTTTTATTTGCACTTTTACTTGTCGTATATGACCGTTGAATGGTTGAAACTAATTCTCATTTTGGACTCATAAGCACCAAGTTTTATGTGTAGTAAGGAAAATTCTTCGGTTTCGGCCAATTTTCTCATTTTTTTAATATAACCACACTCGGACCTCTATTTTTTATGAAATCAGTTTTATTTGCACTCTTACTCGTCGTATAGGATCATGGTTGAAACTATTTCTCATATCGGACTCATAAGCACCAAGTTTTCTGTGATGGTAAGTAAGGAAAAATCTTCGGTTTCGACCAATTTTCTCAGTTTTTCGATATAACCTCACTCTTACCCTTATTTTTTATGAAATCAGTTTTATTTGCACTCTTACTTGTTGTATATGACCGTGGAATAGTTGAAAATAATTCTCATTATGGACTCATACGCACCAAGTTTTCTGTGATAGTAAGTAAGGAAAAATCTTCGGTTTCGGCCAATTTTCTCATTTTTCAATATAACCTCACTCGGACCTCTATTTTCGATGAAATCAGTTTTATTTGCACTCTTACTCGTCGTATAAGACCGTGGAATGGTTCAAACTATTTCTCATCTCGGACTCATAAGCACCAAGTTTTCCGTGATTGTAAGTAAGGAAAAAACTTCGGTTTCGGCCAATTTTCTCATTTTTTTCAATATAACCTCACTCGGACCCTTATTTTTTATGAAATCAGTTTTATTTGCACTCTTACTCGTCGTATAGGATCGTGGAATGGTTAAAACTATTTCTCATATCGGACTCATAAGCACCAAGTTTTCTGTGATGGTAAGTAAGGAAAAATCTTCGGTTTATGCCAATTTTCTCATTTTTTCAATATAACCTCACTCAGACTTCTATTATCGATGAAATCAGTTTTATTTGCACTCTTACTCGTCGTATAAGACCGTGGAATGATTCAAACTATTTCTCATCTCGGACTCATAAGCACCAAGTTTTTTGTGATGGTAAGTAAGGAAAAATCGTCGGTTTCGGCTAATTTTCTCATTTTTTTTCAATATAACCTCACTCATACCTCTATTCTTGATAAAAATCAGTTTTATTTGCACTATTACTCTTCGTATAAGACTGTGGAGTGGTTGAAAATACTTCTCATATCGGACTCATAAGCACCAAATTTTCTGTGATGGTAGTAAGTAAGGAAAAATCTTCGGTTTCGACCAATTTTCTCATTTTTTCAATATAACCTCACTCGGACCTTTATTTTCGATGAAATCAGTTTTATTTGCACTCTTACTCGTCGCATAAGACCGTGGAATGGTTGAAACAATTTCTCATCTCGGACACATAATCACCAAGTTTTCTGTGATGGTAAGTAAGGAAAAATATTCGGTTTCGGCCAATTTTCTCATTTTTTTCAATATAACCTCACTCGGACCCCTATTTTTGATGAAATTAGTTTTATTTGCACTCTTACTTGCCGATATGACCGTGGAATGGTTGAAACTAATTCTCATTTTGGACTCATAAGCACCAAGTTTTATGTGATGGTAAGTAAGTAAAATTCTTCGGTTTCGGCCAATTTTTCATTTTTTTTAATATAACCTCACTCGGACCTCTATTTTTTTATGAAATAAATTTTATTTGCACTCTTACTCGTCATATAGGACCGTGGAATGGTTGAAACTATTTCTCATTTCGGACTCATAAGCACCAAGTTTTATGTGATGGTAAGTAAGGAAAAATATTCGGTTTCGGCCAATTTTCTAATTTTTTTCAATATATCCTCACTCATACCTCTATTTTCGATGAAATCAGTTTTATTTGCACTATTACTCGTCGTATAAGACAGTGGAATGGTTCAAACTATTTCTCATCTCGGACTCATAAGCACTAAGTTTTATGTGATGGTAAGTAAGGAAAAATCTTCGGTTTCGGCCAAGTTTTTTTAATTGTAACCTCACTCAGACCCTTATTTTTTATGAAATCAGTTTTATTTGCACTCTTACTCATCGTATATGACCGTGGAATTTTTGAAAATATTTCTCATTATGGACCCATAAGCACCAAGTTTTTTGAGATGATAAGTAAGGAAAAATCTTCGGTTTCGACCAATTTTCTCAATTTTTCAATATAACCTCACTCGGGCCTCTAATTTTGATGAAATCAGTTTTATTTGCATAGTTACGCGTCGTATAGGACTGTGAAATGGTTAAAACTATTTCTAAGCTCGGACTTATAAGCACCAAAATTTCCGTGATAGTAAGTAAGGAAAAATCTTCGGTTTCGGCCAATTTTCTCATTTTTTCAATATATCCTCACTCAAACCTCTATTTTCGATGAAATCAGTTTAATTTCCACTCTTACTCGTCGTATAAGACCGATGAATGGTTCAAAATATTTCTCATCTCGGACTCATAAGTACCATGTTTTCTGTGATGGTAAGTAAGGAAAAATCTTCGGTTTCGGCCAAGTTTCTCATTTTTTCAATATAACCTCACTCAGACCCTTATTTTTTATGAAATCAGTTTTATTTGCACTCTTACTTGTTGTATATGACCGTGGAATGGTTGAAAATAATTCTCATTATGGACTCATAAGCACCAAGTTTTCTGTGATGGTAAGCAAGGAAAAATCTTCGGTTTCGACCAATTTTCTCATTTTTTCAATATAACATCACTCGGACAATTATATGAAATCAGTTTTATTTGCACTCTTACTCGTCGTATATGACCGTGGAATGGTTGAAAATAATTCTCATTATGGATTCATAAGCACCAAGTTTTTTGTGATGGTAAGGAAAAATCTTCGGTTTCGACCAATTTTCTCAATTTTTCAATATAACCTCACTCGGGCCTCTAATTTTATGAAATCAGTTTTATTAGCACAGTTACGCGTCGTATAGGACTGTTGAATGGTTGAAACTATTTCTCATCTCAGACTTATAAGCACCAAAATTTCAGTGATGGTAAGTAAGGAAAAATCTTCGGTTTCGGCCAATTTTCTCATTTTGTGAATATAAACTCACTCGGACCACTATTTTTAATGAAATTAGTTTTCTTTGCACTCTTACTCGTCGTATAGGACCGTGGAATGGTTGAAACTATTTCTCATATCGGACTCATAAGCTCCAAGTTTTCTGTGATATTAAGGAAAAATCATCGGTTTCGACCAATTTTCTCATTTTTTCAATATAACCTCACTCAGACCTCTATTTTCGATGAAATCAGTTTTATTTGACTCTTACTCGTTGTATAAGACCGTGGAATTGTTCAAACTATTTCTCATCTCGGACTCATAAGCACCAAGTTTTTTGTGATGGTAAGTAGGGAAAAATCTTCGGTTTCGGCCAATTTTCTCATTTTTTTCAATATAACCTCACTCGGAGCATTATTTTTTATGAAATCAGTATTATTTGCACTCTTACTCGTCGTATATGACCGTGGAATGGTTGAAAATAATTCTCATTATGGACTCATAAGCACCAAGTTTTCTATGATGGTAAGTAAGGAAAAATCTTCGGTTTCGGCCAATTTTCTCATTTTTTCAATATAACCTCACTCGGACCTCTATTTTCGATGAAATCAGTTTTATTTGCACTCTTAATCGTCGGATAATACCGTGGAATGGTTCAAACTATTTCTCATCTCGTACTCATAAGCACCAAGTTTTCCGTGATTGTAAGTAAGGAAAAATCTTCGGTTTCGGCCAATTTTCTCATTTTTTCAATATAACCTCACTCGGACCCTTATTTTTTATGAAATCAATTTTATTTGCACTCTTACTCGTTGTATATGACCACGAAATGGTTGAAAATAATTCTCATTATGGACTCATAAGCACCAAGTTTTCTGTGATGGTAAGCAAGGAAAAATCTTCGGTTTCGGCCAATTTTCTCATTTTTTTCAATATAACCTCACTCGGACTTCTATTTTCGATGAAATTAGTTTTATTTGCACTCTAACTCGTCGTATAAGACCGTGGAATGATTCAAACTATTTCTCACCTCGGACTCATAAGCACCAAGTTTTCTGTGATGGTAAGTAAGGAAAAATTGTCGGTTTCGGCTAATTTTCTCATTTTTTCAATATAACCTCACTCAGACCTCTATTCTTGATAAAATCAGTTTATTTGCACTCTTACTCTTCGTATAAGACTTTGGAATGGTTGAAACTATTTCTCATATCGGACTCATAAGCACCAAATTTTTTGTGATGGTAGTAATTAAGGAAAAATCTTCGGTTTCGACCAATTTTCTCATTTTTTCAATATAACCTCACTCGGACCTCTATTTTCGATGAAATCAGTTTTATTTGCACTCTTACTCGTCGCATAAGACCGTGGAATGTTTCAAACTATTTCTCATCTTGGACACATAATCACCAAGTTTTTTGTGATGGTAAGTAAAGAAAAATATTCGGTTTCGGCCAATTTTCTCATTTTTTCAATATAACCTCACTCGGACCCCTATTTTTGATAAAATTAGTTTTATTTGCACTCTTACTTGTCGTATATGGAAGTGGAATGGTTGAAACTAATTCTCATTTTGGACTCATAAGCACCATGTTTTATGTGATGTTAAGTAAGTAAAATTCTTCGGTTTCGGGCAATTTTTTCATTTTTTTAATATAACCTCACTCGGACCTCTATTTTTTATGAAATCAGTTTTATTTGCACTCTTACTCGAGGACCGTTGAATGGTTGAAACTATTTCTCATTTCGGACTCATAAGCACCATGTTTTATGTGATGGTAAGTAAGGAAAAATCTTCGGTTTCGGCCAATTTTCTCATTTTTTTTCAATATATCCTCACTCATACCTCTATTTTCGATGAAATCAGTTTTATTTGAATTCTTACTCGTCGTATAAGACCGTGGAATGGTTCAAACTATTTCTCATCTCGGACTCATGAGCACCAAGTTTTATGTGATGGTAAGTAAGGAAAAATCTTCGGTTTCGGCCAAGTTTCTCATTTTTTAACTGTAACCTCACTCAGACCCTTATTTTTTATGAAATCAGTTTTATTTGCATTCTTACTCGTCGTATATGACCGTTGAATGGTTGAAAATAATTCTCATTATGGACTCATAAGCAACAAGTTTTCTGTGATGGTAGGTAAGGAATAATCTTCGGTTTCGACCAATTTTCTTAATTTTTCAATATAACCTCACTCGGGCCTCTAATTTTGATGAAATCAGTTTTATTTGCACAGTTACTCGTCGTATGGTACTGTGGAATGGTTGAAACTATTTCTCATCTCGGACTTATAAGAACAGAAAATTTATGTAATAGTAAGTAAGAAAAAAGCTTCTGTTTCGACCAATTTTCTCATTTTTTTTAATATAATCTCACTCGGACCTCTATTTTTTACGAAATCAGTTTTATTTGCACTCTTACTCGTCCTATAAGACCGTGGAATGGTTCAAACTATTTCTCTTCTCGGACTCATAAGCACTAAGTTTTATGTGATGGTTAGTAAGGAAAATTCTTTGGTTTCGGCCAAGTTTCTCATTTTTTCAATATAACCTCACTCGGAGCCTTATTTTTTATGAAATCAGTTTTATTTGCACTCTTACTCGTCGTATATGACCGTGGAATGGTTTAAAATATTCTAATTAGGGACTCATAAGCACCAAGTTTTCTGTGATGGCAAGTAAGGAAAAATCATCGGGTTCGGCCAATTTTCTCATTTTTTCAATATAACCTCACTTTGACACTTATTTTGGTAAAATCAATTTTATTTGCACTCTTAATCGGCGTATATGACCGTGGAATGATTGAAAATAATTTTCATTATGGACTCATAAGCACCAAGTTTTCTGTTATGGTAAGTAAGGAAAAATCTTCGGTTTCGGCCAATTTTCTCATTTTTACAATAAAACCTCACTAAGACCAATATTTTTTATGAAATAAATTTTATTTGCACTCTTACTCGTCGTATATGACTGTGGAGTAGTTGAAAATAATTCTCATTACGGACTCATAAGCACCAAGTTTTCTGTGATTGTAAGTAAGGAAAAATCTTCCGTTTCGACCAATTTTCTCAATTTTTCAATATAACCTCACTCGGGCCTCTAATTTTGATGAAATCAGTTTTGTTTGCATAGTTACTCGTCGTATAGGACCGTGGAATGGTTGAAACTATTTCTAATCTCGGACTTATAAGCACCAAGTTTTCTGTGATAGTAAGTAAGGAAAAATCTTCGGTTTCGGCCAATTTTCTCATTTTTTCAATATAACCTCACTTGGACCTCAATTTTCGATGAAATCAGTTTTATTTGCACTCTTACTGGTCGTATAAGACCGTGGAATGGTTCAAACTGTTTCTCATCTCGGACTCATAAGCACCAAGTTTTCTGTGATGGTAAGTAAGGAAAAATCGTCGATTTCGGCCAATTTTCTCATTTTTTCAATATAACCTCACCGGACCTCTATTCTTGATAAAATATGTTTTATTTGCACTCTTACTCTTCATATAAGACTGTGGAATGCTTGAAACTATTTCTCATATCGGAGTCATAAGCACCAAGTTTTCTGTGATTGTAAGTAAGGAAAAATCTTCGGTTTCGATCAATTTTCTCATTTTCTCAATATAAACTCACTCGGACCTCTATTTTCGATGAAATCAGTTTTATTTGCACTCTTACTCGTCTCATAAGACCGTGGAATAGTTCAAACTATTTCTCATCTCGGACACATAATCACCAAGTTTTCTGTGATGGTAAGGAAAAATATTCGGTTTCGGCCAATTTTCTCATTTTTTCAATATAACCTCACTCGGACCACTATTTTTTATGAAATTAGTTTTATTTGCTTTCTTACTTGTCGTGTATGACCGTGAAATGGTTGAAACTAATTCTCATTTTGGACTTATAAGCACCAAGTTTTCTGTGATGGTAAGTAAGTAAAATTCTTCGGTTTTGGCCAATTTATTCATTTTTTTGATATTACCTCATTCGGACCTCTATTTTTTATGAAATCAATTTTATTTGCACTCTTACTCGTCGTATAGGACCGTGGAATGGTTGAAACTATTTCTCATTTCGGACTCATAAGCACCAAGTTTTATGTGATGGTAAGGAAAATCTTCGGTTTCGGCCAATTTTCTCATTTTTTCAATATATCCTCACTCGGACCTCTATTTTCGATGAAATCAGTTTATTTGCACTCTTACTCGTCGTATATGACCGTTGAATGGTTGAAAATAATTCTCATTATGGACTCATAAGCAACAAGTTTTCTGTGATGGTAAGTAAGGAATAATCTTCGGTTTCGACCAATTTTCTCAAATTTTCAATATAACCTCACTCGGGCCTCTAATTTTGATGAAATCGGTTTTATTTGCATAGTTACTCATCGTATAGGACTGTGGAATGGTTGTAACTGTTTCTCATCTCGGACTTATAAGAACTAAAATTTCCGTGATGGTAAGTAAGAAAACATCTTCTGTTTCGGAAATTTTCTCATTTTTTAATATAATCTCACACGGACCTCTATTTTTTATGAAATCAATTTTATTTGCACTCTTACTCGCCGTATAGGACCGTGGAATGGTTGAAATTATTTCTCATGTCAGACTCATAAGCACCAAGTTTTCTGTGATAGTAAGTAAGGGAAAATCTTCGGTTTCGGCCAATTTTCTCATTTTTTCAATATACCTTCACTCGGACTTCTATTTTCGATGAAATCAGTTTTAATTGCACTCTTACTTGTCGTATAAGACCATGGAATGGTTCAAACTATTTCTCATCTCGAACTCATAAGCACCAAATTTTCAGTGATGGTAAGTAAGGAAAAATCGCCGGTTTCAGGCAATTTTCTCATTTTTTCAATATAACCTCACTCGGACCTCTATTCTTGATAAAAATATGTTTTATTTGCACTCTTACTTTTCGTATAAAACTGTGGAATGGTTGAAACTATTTCTCGTATCAGAGTCATAAGCACCAAGTTTTCTGTGATGGTAAGTAAGGAAAAATCTTCGGTTTCGACCAATTTTCTAATTTTTTCAATATAACCTCACTCAGACCTCTATTTTCGATGAAATCAGTTTTATTTGCACTCTTACTCGTCGTATAAGACCTTGGAATGGTTCAAACTATTTCTCATCTCGGAATCATAAGCACCAAGTTTTTTGTGATTGTAAGTAAGGAAAAATCTTCGGTTTCGGCCAAGTTTCTCATTTTTTCAATATAAACCTCACTCAGACCCTTATTTTTGATGAAATCAGTTTTATTTGCACTCTTACTCGTCGTATATGACCGTGGAATAGTTGAAAATAATTCTCATTATGGACTCATAAGCACCAAGTTTTCTGTGATGGTAAGTAAGGAATAATCTTCGGTTTCGACCAATTTTCTCATTTTTTCAATATAACCTCACTCGGACTTCTATTTTCGATGAAATCAGTTTTATTTGCACTCTTACTCGTCGTATAAGACTGTGGAATGATTGAAACTATTTCTCATCTCGGACTCATAAGAACCAAGTTTTATGTGATGGTTAGTAAGGAAAAATCTTCGGTTTCAGCAAATTTTCTCATTTTTTCAATATAACCTCACTCGGATCCTTATTTTTTATGAAATCAGTTTCATTTGCACTCTTACTCGTCGCATAGGACCTTGGAATGGTTGAAACTATTTCTCATATAAGACTCATAAGCACCAAGTTTTCTTTGATGGTAAGTAAGGAAACATTTTCGGTTTCGGCCAATTTTCTCATTTTTACAATATAACCTCCCTCGGACCTCTATTTTTGATGAAATCAGTTTTATTTGCACTCTTACTCGTCGTATAAGACTGATGGATATGTGCCCAATTCGAGTTCGTATTTATATTTCGGGTAAATACGTCAAAATTACATCTCGACTTGAAAAACGTCTCCCAAAGGGTCAAAACGTTCCGGAAGCGCGTTACGCGCATCCAGACCGGACCTCCGGATTGCATTGCAACCAGGACATCCGGGTTGCTTGCAATCTGGACCTCGCCGAATTGCCCAAATTCGACGAGGTCCGGATTGCACTACGGGTATTACGCGATTACTGTTACGTGTAGAGAAGTCAAGTTCGCGCATTGCCAATATTGATGACGGTTACCGCTTGCTTTTGAACCATCATCAAACCGCTTTAAAACCGGGTCCGGTCTCAAGGAAGCCTATAAATAGAAGGCCTTGGCCACCCATTTTCACACATCCTCTCATTTGCCCAACTTTGGTATTTTGAGCTCTGACTTCTCTCTAGAAATATTTTCTCTCTCTAGAATTACCTTTTTAGCCCTATTGTGACTTAGGCATCGGAGAGGGCTCCACTAGCACCACCCCCCCCCCCCATCTCCGTGCTAGTATTGGCCCTTCGTGCAGGAACCAGGGCTCGAGACGTTCAGACATACGCACAGACTGCCATCCGCTTTCCTGAGACACATCCGCTCTCCCGAGACACAACCGCCTTGCGAGACACAGGCGCCTCTTGAGACACAACCGCCTTTCGAGATACAGACCTTTCCGAGACCCAACGTTAAAACCGAACACTCGTCAAGTGGCACAAACCTCTTTCAGACAAAGGGTTACAGCCCGAAAACCTGCTCAACCATTCAGACAGACGCGTCCCCACGACCCAGTTCATCCAGGACGCAACATTGGCGCCGTCTCCGTGATTCGAACAAAAAGCTACCATACCGCAAAGACATGACGAGTGATCGCAACCCTCCCGAAGAGGTTAACGCGAGGTAAAGGCCTGGACATCCTAAAGCGTCTCCGGCAAGCAAAAAAGCAGGAGGTCAGAAACCACCCGGAAGCCAGCCGGGGCCTTCCTACATACCGAGAGCTACTTCCGTAGTTTCATCCATGCCAACCGAGGATGTGCCCGACGCACAGCACAACCTCCAAAAACCAAATGACGAGCACCGTTCACCCCCACCTGATTTCGAACCAGAGATGCATGATGATGATACATTTCAGTCAGAAATGCCGCAAGGCGAACAACAAGGAACGGGAGCAAACCCGATGCCTTCAATTACTCCAGCAATGATGGCTGCGCTGGAAGACTTACTCGCATTCCGCGAGTCATTAAGAAAAGGATATGTGGCCCAACCAAATCCAACCACCCAGGAACACGCTGCGCCGACAAGAGAAACGTCGCAAGACACTACCCGCCAAGGCCGTCCACTCCAGGATAGGGACCAACATGCAGAAAATGCCTTCCAGCATACAAGATATGAAGCGGCACATCCATACACTCCTTCCCAAGGAGCCCGTCATTGGAGGAGTACAAGAGACTTAGACGCTGAAAGCAAGAATTCATACGACCAAGAAGTGTACGTTGCAAAGACAACGCACGAGACCGATGACACCAACTTGGAGTATGTTGACATAAAGGATGCCGCCTTTGAAGGTGTCATTGATTTCTCATCAAAGGACAAAGAGCACGTTGCATACCACAACGCCTTGCCCATAACCTCGCAGAAGCCGATAAGAAGACAACTTGGATCCTTCCACATCCCTGTTGCCACATCCAATGCTTTCTTCACTCCAACAAGAAATGCATCCTTCGCACAATGCGACCAAAGAGCCTTCCAATACAAAGGTGTCAACCCGTCACCTCCTCTGCCTCCAATCAACGGACAAGTTGAGACGACAGGGACAAAGTCTCGAGTCACAAGTCATCAAGACGCACGACACCAAAGAATAGAGGGGCAATGCACGGAAGGTACCTTCCAGTACCAACAGCCAAGGCACGAAGCTGCACGCTCATGCAACCCGTACGTGATAGCACAACACCAAAAAGAGGCATGGAAACAACCCCCAAAGCAGAATCAAGCAAAACCGCCCTCAAGCGGTCAGCAAGGAAGAAATTGGCAGCCTCAGCCAAAAAGACCTCTTCAAGGAGATTTCCAGAAGCCAAAAGTAGTAAACCTCGGTGACTGCATTCCTTTGAAAGCCCCTTTGTCCGTGATATTGAGAGAGATGAAGGATGCAAAAATATGGAAAGCACCGAGCAATTTCAGAAAAGGCCCGTTGGGGAAAGACAAAGACAAGTGGTGTGAAAACCACGAGGTCTTCGGCCACAAGACGGACAACTGTGTCAGCCTACGTTTCCGCATTAACAGCTTCGTCCTCAAAGGCAAATTAAAGCAATTCACCGATCAAGGCGACAACCCTCCAAAGAAGACTCAAGCAGAGTCATCCAAAATACACAAAGAAGGTCCTTCCACAAGGACAAGCCAAGACGATGCTGACATCTGTCACAAGGAGGGACGGAAAAAACCTGTCAGTGACGACGACGTCCCAATCACGGGATTGACAACAAGAACCTTGAAGGCAATAATTGAAAAAGAGATACACGTTTCCAGGGAAAAGAGACAACCGCAACAAAAGAGGCCGCTCCAGTTAGATGCCCAAAGGCTCAAAGAGACCAATCTCGCCATATGTGCTCCTTCGAACACACCGCTGTCTGTCATCCTGAAAGAAATGAAGGAGACCAAGCTGTGGAAAAAACCCTATAAATTCCGCAATGGCCCATTGGGAAAAGATGAAAGCAAATGGTGCGAGAATCACGAAGTATATGGCCATAAGACATACAGCTGTGTCAGCTTAAGATTTCATGTAAATAGCTTGATCTTAGAAGGAAACATGAAGAAGTATATCGACCAAGGCAATAAGCATCAAAGGAAGCCTCGTGTGAAATCTTCAGAAAAAGGCAAGGGAAAAGAAAAGGCGGATGATAATCCACCTATCGCCAAACGCCAGAAAAACAACGTCACTTATGAAACCAATTGTGACGACTTATACAATCTTTGGAGTATGAAGGCGGAAGAAGCAAATCTCAAACTCCCGGAAAACAAACTTCACTGCCCACTTGAGCCAACGACTGCCTTCCTTGGCAAAGATGTTGAAGAACAACACAAGAAAAGTAAAACTTGGGGGCATGACATCAACTTTTGTTCATCCCCAAAAGTGGAGATTGAAGAGCTCAACACGCTAGATGCATTGAGAAACTATGTGGCACGTGACAGAGTCAACTGGCCAACAAATCACCTATGAGGACGTCAAACACATCAGCAATCCCTCTATCTTCCTTATCTCCTTTTTCGCATATCTATTTTAAATCTTTTTAGATTAAGTACAACTCATGCTTATTAGCCTCAGTACTTTTCAAAAGAAGTGATCAGTAGACGCTTTCTTGTAATCTGTTGTGCGAACTCTAAATGTCTAATAAAGGTTAAATCTACTTTCGTAGGTACATTATTATGATGCATTTTACCTTGGAATAACGCCAAGTAACAACTACGCACATATTACTCGCGTCAACAACACAAAGCCTCAAGCATTTTATACGCGCAAGACTAAAAATCGTGTCGCAATAATAAATAAGGCGGGGGCATTACACAAGAACAGATCATGCACTATTAGAAGATGAAACAATAAAAACAATCAGGAAACAGCGATACAACTGCCAAGCGACTTAGGGGGCACCAAGCTGACAAGTGCTCGGCAATTCTACCTAACATATATACATACCTATCATGATCTGCACCTATCGCGTCCGCACTCAGGGAAGTTTCCTACACAAACAAGGAATCCTTGTATCAGATTCCTTTACTTTATTATATGCATGACTAAAAAGAAAATTTCATGACTTCATACTTTTTAAACTTATAAAAATTACGATTATCTGACAAAAGTAACTCTGCTCGTAGGTACATGCTACACTACGATTACTACACATGAATTACGCCAAGTAGTAACCTATGCACAAAAATCTACTTCAACAATACAAGCTAAGCATTGTGTTCAAGGAGGGATTTATGGTATACAACACCAACATATCTATTATCTACACCAACAGGGAGTTTATTTCTCTATTCATAACATAGGCGTCATCTACAAGCAATTCCTTGGAATAACATCAAGGTCTACTATCAAAATGACGACTAATCAAGAAGCGTCATCTACAAGCAATTCCTTGGAATAACATCAAGGTCTACTATCAAAATGACGATTATTCCAAAGGCGTCAACTACAAGCAATATCTTGGATTAACACCAAGGCCTACTATCAAAAGTAGCATGTTGAGGTATCCTCTTTGTAAAGACAAACTCCATGTTTACTTCTAAAAAATGACATGCTGTGACATCTCTTGTTAGAGGCAAATCCTCATGTTCATAGCCATTCCCTGGATTCAGAACAGGATGGGCAAATACAATACGGGACTGATCACCCCATAAGTGGCGGAAGTTCTCTTGTTAGACAACGACCACACGCTATAATAAGTGTGTATATCCTGTTTAGGGTTCACTCTTTATGGCGAATGTCCTCTTGTTAGATGACAATCCCATACTACGAATTCCTGTTTAGGGTTCACTCTTTATGGCGAATGTCCTCTTGTTAGATGACAATTCCGTACTACAGATTTTCAAACCGTGTTGTATGGTTCCTGGACGCAGAAAACATGCATCACAATTCATATTTTCAAAAAGTGTTGCATGGCCCCTGGACGCAGGAATCATGTATCACAAATATTTTACCAAATATTTTGTCAAATATTTTATCAAATATTTTATGTATCAAACACCTTTCCAAATATTTTATCAACACGGTTTTTTGTGTGTATCACATTCAATACCAAAATATTTTTTCAAATATTTTATCAACAAGCTTTTTAGGGTTCACAAAATACTTCTTCAAAAACCAAAATGTTTTTACGTATGCTTCCCCAACGCGGGTTGATACACGCTGGCAGGTGCGCACCCTGTTTAAAACTCATAAAATTTACAAGTCGAGTCTTGTACAACGTCGCCTTAGAGTGGAACTAAGAGACGGTATAAACTAGTATCTTGCTTAGCCAAGATAACACCTTTCAAATACACTACTTGTTAAGAAATATTGCTATACGCAAAATACTCGGCAGGTTGCAACATATATAGCGGCAAGGTATTCAGGAAAGAAGGGCAACATGCGTAATGCATCATGCAAGCAATCAGGGGAGCATCTCAAATCATCAATCAAGAAATGGCTAATGGTCACGCCTGCGGAGACTACATCTATGATTACTAGTCATCCACATCAAACAAAAACCTACAATGCGCAAGTCGCAACATCCTATGCTCTATCCATCTTGCCATGCCTTGGGGGCGATCATAACACTCAACAATGAGCGACATACAGTCGCAACTACGGACATCATGTTCATCATCTAAGGATATCTATCCTATCTTCCAAGTCCAAAGCATATGGACGGCATAGATAACTCAAGGTATGAAATATTACTAACAAGTTATCACATGATTATTATTGAAAACAGGTCCAGGTGACGAAATATCATGCAAGCAAAGGCATGAACAAAGAATTATCAACATCAACCCATTCACAAAGGGTTCAACATGCTGGAAGCAGACAGCCCGACAGCAACCAGGAGTTAACATCATCTCTAAGGACTTATGGCAAAGAATTCATAATGTCAACATCAAATGCAATGTCGTCATCCACACAAAAGTCACGACAAGAATGATTGTTTCAACATTCAGCACAACATAGCTCTTCAACATAAAGGCGACAATCAGCAATACGGGCATCAAAATCAGCAATCAACAAATACTTACCTCAGTAGGAGTAACGCTCCTCCTTGGGCCGGTCCCTTGACCGGGGGGCAGAAGACACCACTGCACAACCCTCAACTCTATTTCCTTTATCACAAGAAGGAATTAGCACGGTCATGCTCGGCATAAAGAACTAAGAATTGCTCGAGGAACGCGCCCCTGCGTCGTCGGATCTTTCGAAGATTATGCTAAAAACAGAAGCTGCAGCCAGCAATAACTTGGAAAGTTAGCAAGCTCAAAGAAGATACAATGAGACGTCTTACTCACAAGCCTTTTACCGCGACCATGTCCGAAGACTTCAGAATAGCGGGGGCACTTGTATGGACATTCCTCCCAACAAATGGATTTATGTACACATCAGCTATCTGCAAAGACAAGCTTTTTCCCATCAAGATGGAGATAGTGGACTTACTCATGGTAACAGCCGTGGGAAGACTAATTCTGACAAGAGGACAGCAAGATCTGATATCCTGGAAAATGATACCAACAATCCGGTCAGTGCGTAAACACGCACCAACACTTATGCAAGCATTTATGCAACAGACGCTCCATGTGAAACAACCATGTACGTACAAGACTCGTTAGTCTTCGTGCAACAAGTAACAAGCATCACGCAAGGGGGGCAACCTCTTCAACACATTAACCTTGCATGACAACATCGAGCTCATACTCGCAGCATACAAGATTACAATGGTGGAATATTTTCTAAGTACTTTGCTCAGGATGACAGTCAGCATATTGCAAGCTGTCAGCATACAACCATATGCCAGCATATTATCAGGAGTTGGCATATAACATGTGTTCGCATTAAGCATACGGATACAACATACATAGCCAGGGATGGTGAAAAGGTTCTAAGTGCGGGGGCAAATACGCACACACAGTGTACGTACATACATGTCGACAAGGATGCATGCCGACAAGGAGAAAATATTTTTTAAGTGTTTCCATGTACGTACATACATGTCGACAAGGAGAAAATAGTTTCTAAGTGTTTCCATGTACGTACATACATGTCGACAAGGAGAAAATATTTTCTAAGTGTTTCCATGTACGTACATACATGTCGACAAGGATGCATGTCGACAAGGAGAAAATATTTTCTAAGTGTTTCCATGTACGTACATACATGTCGACAAGGATGGATTGCATACAACAAGTAGCTATGCCTCCTAAGCACACCTACGACGCTCATCGACAAAGCTCATACGACGAAATCTATGGTAACAAGCATTAGATATCGTTTAAATATTTTCTAAGTGTTTTAACATGTTTGCAGGCAACGACCGACGGTCTATACATGATGCTCAACAATACATCGCCTAAGCTATCGTTACCAACATACAACCATTAAAGTCAACGCGCATAGCAAAGTCAACGCGCATAGCAAAGTCAACGCGCATAGCAAAGTCAACGCGCATAGCAAAATGGATACGCGCAACAAAAGTGGCCAGCGTCCCAAGAAGCTATCATGCAAGCGGTGCAACTAATGTGACGAACCGCGAAGAACAAACACGACAACACTTAAGAAAATATTTCTCTAAGGCATCAAGGCAACAAACGACTACTTCCAAGAGATTCCCTGACGATAAGGATCAAAGGAGTAATGCACTTACAACCACACCTAAGTGCCTACGGTATACACTCCGCCCTCTTCTAAGTATTTATCTCTACGCACATGATTATTTCGGTATTACGCATATCAAATTCGTCATTTTACATGCATGTTTGCATATCGCATGATTCATGATTTAATAATCGCTAAGTCATTTGAGAAGTATACAGATTATATTTCTAACATCGCGTAATTACGTTCTTGCCATGATCGTTACCTATGCATGCACGTTGATAAAAGCATGTCTGCATGACGTGTTACTAATAGCTTATGTCCTTAACGGTAATCATGTTTGCACGTTATATACACATTCTCTATTGCACTAACCATGATGACAGGAAATAAAGTCACTCGGTCGGAAAATCAAAGGACGGATGAAATCAAGACTTCATCCGGAAGGTTTTAAACCGTCCGACCAACAATCAAAACCGGAAGGTTAGCGTCAAACTCAAATTGGGCGCGTATCCTAACTTAAAATAGAGTCAAGAAAGGTTTTAAACCGTTACTTGACTCGGGGGCAAGTGATGGATATGTGCCCAATTCGAGTTCGTATTTATATTTCGGGCCTCGTAAACACGTCAAAATTACATCTCGACTTGAAAAACGTCTCCCAAAGGGTCAAAACGGTCCGGAAGCGCGTTACGCGCATCCGGAGGTCCGGATTGCATTGCAACCCGGACCTCCGGGTTGCAGCAACCCGGACCTCCGGATTGCACTACGGGTATTACGCGATTACCGTTACGTGTAGAGAAGTCAAGTTCGCGCATTGCCAATATTGATGACGGTTACCGCTTGCTTTTGAACCGTCATCAAACCGCTTTAAAACCGGGTCCGGTCTCAAGGAAGCCTATAAATAGAAGGCCTTGGCCACCCATTTTCACACATCCTCTCATTTGCTCAACTTTGGTATTTTGAGCTCTGACTTCTCTCTAGAAATATTTTCTCTCTCTAGAATTACCTTTTTAGCCCTATTGTGACTTAGGCATCGGAGAGGGCTCCGCTAGCACCACCCCCCCCCCCCTCTCTGTGCTAGTACTGGCCCTTCGTGCAGGAACCAGGGCTTGAGACGTTCAGACATACACACAGACTGCCATCCGCTTTCCTAAGACACATCCGCTATCCCGAGACACAACCGCCTTGCGAGACACAGACGCCCCTTGAGACGCAACCTCCTTTTGAGACACAGACGCCTCTTGAGACACAACCGCCTTTCGAGACACAGACCTTTCCGAGACCCAACGTTAAAACCGAACACTCGTCAAGTGGCACAAACCTCTTTCAGACAAAGGGTTACAACCCGAAAACCCGCTCAACCATTCAGACAGACGCGTCCCCACGGCCCAGTTCATCCAGGACGCAACAAAGACCGTGGAATGGTTCAAACTATTTCTCATCTCGGACTCATAAGCACCAAGTTTTATGTGATGGTTAGTAAGGAAAAATCTTCGGTTTCGGCCAATTTTCTCATTTTTTCAATATAGCCTCACTCGAACCCTTATTTTTTATGAAATCAGTTTTATTTGCACTTTTACTCGCCGTATATGACTGGAATGGTTGAAAATAATTCTCATTATGGACTCATAAGCACCAAGTTTTGTGTGATGGTAAGTAAGGATAAATCTTCGGTTTCGGCCAGTTTTCTCATTTTTTCAATATAACCTCACTCAGACCCTTATTTTTGGTAAAATCAGTTTATTTGCACTCTTAATCGTCGTATATGACCGTGAAATGGTTGAAAATAATTCTCATTATGGACTCATAAGCACCAAGTTTTCTGTGATGGTAAGTAAGGAAAAATCTTCGGTTTCGGCCTATTTTCTCATATATTTTTTCAATATAACCTCTCTCGGACCCTTATTTTTTATGAAATCAGTTTTATTTGAACTCTTACTCGTCGTATATGACCGTGGAATGGTTGAAAATAATTCTCATTATGGACTCATAAGCACCAAGTTTTCGGTGATGGTAAGTAAGGAAAAATCTTCGGTTTCGGCCAATTCTCTCATTTTTTCAATATAACCTCACTCGGACCCCTATTTTTTATGAAATCAGTTTTATTTGCACTCTTACTTGTCTTATATGACATTGGAATGGTTGAAACTAATTCTCATTTTGGACTCATAAGAACCGGTTTTCCGTGATGGTTTAAGCAAAATTCTTCGGTTACTGCCAATTTTCTCATTTTTTTCAATATAACCTCACTCGGACCCATATTTTTTATGAAATCGGTTTTATTTGCACTCTTACTTGTCGTATATGACAGTGGAATCGTTGAAACTAATTCTCATATCGGACTCATAAGCACCAAGTTTTCCGTAATGGTATGTACGGAAAAATCTTCGGTTTCGGCCAATTTTCTCTTTTTTTCAATATAACCTCACTCGGACCTCTATTTTTTATGAATTCAGTTTTATTTGCACTCTTACATGTCGTATAAGACCGTGGAATGGTTTACACTATTTCTCATATCGGACTCATAAGCACCAAATTTTCTGTGATGGTAAGGAAAAATCTTCGGTTTCGGCAAATTTTCTCATTTTTACAATATAACCTCACTCGGACCCCTATTTTTTATGAATTCGGTTTTATTTGCAATCTTACTGGTCGTATATGACCGTGGAATGGTTGAAACTATTTCTCAATTTGGACTTATAAGCACCAAGTTTTCTGTGATTGTAAGTAAGCAAAATTCTTCGGTTTCGGCCAATTTTCTCATTTTTCAATATAACCTCACTCGGACCCTTATTTTTTATGAATTCAGTTTTATTTGCACTCTTACTTGTCGTATATGACCGTGGAATGGTTGAAAATAATTCTCATTTTGGACTCAAAAGCGCAAAGTTTTCTGTGATGGTAAGTAAGCAAAATTCTTCGGTTTCGGCCAATTTTCTCAGTTTTTCAATATAACTTCACTCGGACCTCTATTCTTGATAAAATAAGTTTTATTTGCACTCTTACTCTTCGTATAAGACCGTGGAATGGTTCAAACTATTTCTCATCTCGGACTCATAAGCACTAAGTTTTATGTGATGGTTAGTAAGGAAAAATCTCCGGTTTCGTCCAATTTTCTCATTTTTTCAATATAGCCTCACTCGGACCCTTATTTTTGATGAAATCAGTTTTATTTTCGCTTTTACTCGTCGTATATGACTCTGGAATGGTTGAAAATAATTCTCATTATGGACTCATAAGCACCAAGTTTTGTGTGATGGTAAGTAAGGAAAAATCTTCGGTTTCGGCCAATTTTCTCATTTTTTCAATATAACCTCACTCGGACCCTTAATTTTGGTAAAATCAGTTTTATTTGCACTCTTAATCGTCGTATATGACCATGGAATGGTTGAAAATAATTCTCATTATGGACTCATAAGCACCATGTTATAAGTAAGGAAAAATCTTCAGTTTCGGCCAATTTTCTCATTTTTTTCAATATAACCTCACTCGGACCCTTATTTTTGATGAAATCAGTTTTATTTGCACTCTTACTCGTCGTATATGACCGTGGAATGGTTGAAAATAATTCTCATTATGGACTCATAAGAACCAAGTTTTCTGTGATGGTAAGTAAGGAAAAATCTTCGGTTTCGGCCAAATTTCTCATTTTTTCAATATAACCTCACTCGGACCCCTATTTTTGATGAAATCAGTTTTATTTGCACTCTTACTTGTCTTATATGACCGTGGAATGGTTGAAACTAATTCTCATTTTGGACTCATAAGCATCGAGTTTTCCGTGATGGTAGCTAAGCAAAATTCTTCGGTTTCGGCCAATTTTCTCATTTTTTCAATAACCTCACTCGGACCCTTATTTTTTATGAAATAAGTTTTATTTGCACTCTTACTTGTCGTATATGACAGTGGAATCGTTGAAACTAATTCTCATATCGGACTCATAAGCACCAAGTTTTCTGTAATGGTATGTAAGGAAAAATCTTCGGTTTCGGCCAATTTTCTCTTTTTTTCAATATAACCTCACTCGGACCTCTATTTTTTATGAATTCAGTTTTATTTGCACTCTTACTTGTCGTATAAGACCGTGGAATGGTTGAAACTATTTCTCATATCGGACTCATAAGCACAAAGTTTTCTCTGATGGTAAGGAAAAATCTTCGGTTTCGGCCAATTTTCTCATTTTTACAATATAACCTCACTCGTACCTTTTTTTTGATGAATTCGGTTTTATTTGCAATCTTACTTGTCGTATATGACCGTGGATTGGTTAAAACTAATTCTCATTTTGGACTTATAAGCACCAAGTTTTTTGTGATGGTAAGTAAGCAAAATTCTTCGGTTTCGGCCAAGTTCTCATTTTTCAATATAACGTCACTCGGACCCTTATTTTTTATGAATTCAGTTTTATTTGCACTCTTACATGTCGTATATGACCGTGGAATGGTTGAAAATAATTCTCATTTTGGACTTATAAGCACCAAGTTTTCTGTGATGGTAAGTAAGCAAAATTCTTCGGTTTCAGCCAATTTTCTTTTTTCAATATAACTTCACTCAGACCTCTATTCTTGATAAAAAAAATAAGTTTTATTTGCACTCTTACTCGTCGAATAAGACCGTGGAATGGTTCAAACTATTTCTTATCTCGGACTCATAAGCACCAAGTTTTCTGTGATGGTAAGTAAAAATCTTCAGTTTCGGCTAATTTTCTCATTTTTTTCAATATATCCTCACTTGGGCCCTTATTTTTTATGAAATCAGTTTTATTTGCACTCTTACTCGTCGTATATGACCGTGGAATGGTTGAAAATAATTCTCATTATGGACTCATAAGCACCAAGTTTTCTGTGATGGTAAGTAAGCAAAATTCTTCGGTATCGGCCAATTTTCTCATTTTTTCAATATAACCTCACTCGGACCATTATTTTTTATGAATTCAGTTTTATTTGCACTCTTACTTGTCGTATATGACCGTGGAATGGTTGAAACTAATTCTCATTTTGGACTTATAAGCACCAAGTTTTCTGTGATGGTAAGTAAGCAAAATTCTTCGGTTTCGGCCAATTTTCTCAGTTTTTCAATATAACTTCACTCATACCTCTATTCTTGATAAAAATAAGTTTTATTTGCACTCTTACTCGTCGAATAAGACCGTGGAATGGTTCAAACTATTTCTTATCTCGGACTCATAAGCACCAAGTTTTCTGTGATGGTAAGTAAAAATCTTCGGTTTCGGCTAATTTTCTCATTTTTTTTCAATATAACCTCACTTGGGCCCTTATTTTTGATGAAATCAGTTTTATTTGCACTCTTACTCGTCGTACATGACCGTGGAATGGTTGAAAATAATTCTCATTATGGACTCATAAGCACCAAGTTTTCTGTGATGGTAAGTAAGGAAAAATCTTAGGTATCGGCCAATTTTCTCATTTTTTCAATATAACCTCACTCGGACCATTATTTTTTATGAAATCAGTTTTATTTGCACTCTTACTCGTCGTATATGACCATGGAATGGTTGAAACTAATTCTCATTTTGTACTCATAAGCACCAAGTTTTATGTGATGGTAAGTAAGGAAAATCTTCGGTTTCAACCAATTTTCTCAATTTGTCAATATAACCTCACTCGGGCCTCTTATTTTGATGGAATAGATTTTATTTGCACAGTTACTCGTCATATTGGGCTGTGGAATGGTTTAAATATTTCTCATCTCGGACTTATAAGCACCAAAATTTCCGTGATGATATGTAAGGAAAAATCTTCAGTTTCGGCCAATTTTCTCATTTTTTTTAATATAACCTCACTGGGACCTCTATTTTTTATGAAATCAGTTTTATTTGCACTCTTACTCGTAGTATAGGACCGTGGAATGGTTGAAACTATTTCTCATATCGGACTCATAAGCACCAAGTTTTCTGTGATGGTAAGTAAGGAAAAATCTTCGGTTTCAGCCAATTTTCTCATTTTTTTAATATAACCTCACTCAGACCCTTATTTTTTATGAAATCAGTTTATTTGGACTCTTACTCGTCGTATATGATCGTGGAATGGTTTAAATTATTTCTCATTTTGGACTCAAAGCATCACGTTTTCCGTGATGGTAAGTAAGCAAAATTCTTCGGTTTCGGCCAATTTTCTCTCTTTTTTCAATATAACATCACTCGGACCTCTGTTTTTTATGAAATCATTTGTATTTGCACTCTTACTCATTGTATATGACCGTGGAATTGTTTAAAGTATTTTTCATTTTAGACTCAAAGCATCACGTTTTCCTTGATGATAAGTAAGCAAAAATCTCAAGTTTCTGCCTTTTTTCTTAATTTTTCAATATAACCTCACTCGGACCTCTACTTTTGATGAAATCAGTTTTATTTTTACTCTTAATCGTCGTATATGACTATGGAATGGTTGAAACTATTTCTCATTTCGGACTCATAAACACCAATGTCAACCTACTGCGGACTATTAAGCCCAGTAGAAATCAATTTACAACATGGTGCGACATCCTCTATACGAGGCAAACCCCATGAAACATGGTGCGACATCCTCTATACGAGGGCAGCCCCATGTAAACCTACTGCGGACTATCAAGACCAGTAGTGTTCATTTCTACGCCTTCAGGAGCGTATCCTGCGATAAATAAATTTCTACGCCGGCAGGAGCGTATCCTGAGATCATTGTTATACGCAATGCATCGAAAAATCCGCCTACCCTACAAGTCAAGTCTTGTAAAATGTTATCTTGGAGGTGATCAAATAAAAAATTCAGCATCTAATTGATGGTATTTTGTTGTAGTACTTTCAATTTATGTTCGAATCCATATTGAGTGTTAGGTTCTAAGTTTCAGGTCAACGGGCGGTCGACCTAAACCTTATTCCTCACTGGTGGAACTGCGGGTTCGGTGCTCCTAAGTCCTGCCGTTCTGATCTGTGTCCTTCTGTCCTTCGCCTTCTCTTCTCCACGTGCCCTGCAAGAGGGGCAATATCAAGCATGGAGGGGGGGGGTGGTGCTTGATGTACCTTCTCCGATGCCTAAGTCAGTACGATACTTTTTAGAGAGATAAAGCTAGAGAGATGTCAGAGCTAAATTGTATGCTTAGCCAAGATGATCAAATGAATGGTGGAAAGGTTGTATTTATAGGCAACGGTGTCATTAAGGTGGCTTAATGACATCGTTAACCTTTAAACACAGTTAATTTGCCCTTAATCTCGTAATTAAAACCTTAAAGCATGGAGAGGTTGGCGAAAATAAACTGAGTATCGGAGTCGGGAAGCGGTGCCGGGACCCTTGGGGTGGGAGAAAATCCGACCCCCAAGGGTAGGGGTTGGGTGTGGCCACTCAACCCCTCCCTAGGGAAGATAGGGTTGGCCAACCCTATCTCCCCTAGGGGAGATCGGGTTGGCTGACCCGATCTCCTCTAGGGGAGGTCGGGTGTGGCCACCCGACCTCACCTAGGTGAGTTTGCCTCGGTCCGGACGAGTATTTTGGCCTCGTCCGGACCGTTGGCGTTTCCGCGGGGTGTTTGGGTCGAAGTTTCGATTTACAATCATTGACGGGGTGATCAAAATAAAACGATTCGGAAGTCAATAGGTTCAAATTGGGCGTATATCCATCACATGCCCCCGAGTCAACCAATGGCCTGACCTTTGATTGACTCTATTTTAGGATGGTATGACACGCGCAATTTGAAGCCGGGATTTTACCTTTTGTCGGAATCCTTACTTACCCATGGATGTGTGTCTCTGACTCTGCCCCATGTCTTATAAGATAGAGGGATTGTAAATGTTAGAATAGCACGGACACGTGTCCAAGCACGTGTCCGTCTAAGATGGAAATAATAAACCTATCCCCGCCATGGGTGTATACTTGGAAAATATACGCTCGCGTGGGGATGCAATATGAATACAGTTAAACGAGTCCATGCTTCAATTCCATGCCGGGATAAGTCTAAGTGGAGAAAAAATTTAATTTTGGTCTAAAATTTTTCTAAGTATGGGATGCTTAAAAATATACCCATAGAATACTAACTGTGGTAGGTGTGAGTTTAACCGCGGTTAATGGGAACTAGGGGTATCAGTTTTTAAATCTGACCCTTGAATTTTTCCTTTCTAAAAATCAACGGTGTCGATTTGGCGGTTTTAGAAAAAACCCTATTCTCTTGTACTATAAAAGGGGTAAGTGATTACCTCATTCTCGTTGTCCTTTTCTCTTTTCCTTTTCTTTTAGGCGGTTATGATCCTTGGTTGGATTCGTTTCTTGGGACGCGTGTCGTATTGAGGTACGTGCCTTTTGCTTTGTGTAAGCGTTGCTTTTGGGAGACGTAATCCCGCCTCCCCTTTAATCGTTTCTTTACTTGTCTTGTTTTTTGGTTTGCGGGTCTTCATGGTGATATAGTCATGTTTGGTTCATCCTCTTTTCATCCTCTTGCCCCCGTGTTTCTGCTTACTGGCGCGTGGGGTCTTCTATACTGGGGTTATAACTATCTCCCCTTGCCCCCCTGCCTCTGCTTGTTGGCCAGTGGGGTCTCTCTATGCTGGGGGTTATAACTATCTCCCATTGCCCCCCTGCCTCTGCTTGTTGGCCAGTAGGGTCTCTCTATGCTGAGGGTTATAACTATCTCCCCTTGCCCCCTGCCTCTGCTTATTGGCCAGTGGGGTCTTCCCATATCATCTTTCTATTCTTACCTTTTGATTTTGTACTCGTCGTTTTAGGAAAATGAGTTACATCTTGTCTCTACTGTCCGTTTTCTGTTTTTCTTGGGCTAAGCTTGCATTTTTTCGATCAGCAGATCTCCCCGGTGATTGATGAGGAGTAAGAGGCCAGTACGGGTGGGAGTAGTTAACTCCGGGACCGGACCTTAGATTGCAAAAAGATCGGTTTTTTATGGTGCGGGGAGGTGTCCTCTAATTGGAGGTAAGGGCGGTGGTGATGTTAGGGTACCATCTTCTTTCTATATTGATGCCCCCCAATCGAGGGTCCGGGAGCCATCTTTTCCTTCTCCCTTGTTTGGTAAGTCCTGGAATGTCTGAGTTTCCTTAGTGTATATTGGTGTTTACTCTGTATCTTGTTGTAGGTAGACTTCGTCTTCCGCGTCTGAGTCGAAAGGAGCTGTCTCGTCCTCCTATTGATGGAATTGTTGGGTCTGAGTGGGCGCCTTATTATGGCATGGGGCTCGTTTTGACAATCAATCTTCTTTACAAACTCCTGAGGTTGGAGTTCGTGTTCTGCAGTCTGCTATTCCTCCTGCAGATCGTGTGCCCCCTTCTAAAGGGTCGGAGGCAGCTTATGAACTGGCTCATGATGTGTTGGCTCGCTATGCTTCTGTAACTTTTCTTAACCGTGTTATCCTTTAGGACATTTCTTTTTCATGTGTTATCTGTCTCACCCTTTGTTTTTGTCGCAGGGTATTGCCGACCTTTTTAATTTGTCCGCCCTTGTTATTGATCTTGCTGAGGAGAAGAAGTTACACGAGGACACTTGTGTCTCCCTTAGTTCTGAGCTTGTTAGTTGTTTGGAGCGTAGTCGTATCATGGATTTGCAGCGCCGAGATTTGGAGAGTCGTATTGCCTTTCTTAAAGAAGAGGTTGAAGCCTTAAGACAAAAGTCTTATCGCGATGAAGTACTTCGGGCTGCTGAGTTGGTGTCCCTTGAGGAGATGTTTCGTGTGGAGGAGAAAGGGTGTGCTGTCGCTGAGTATAAGGCTTCCTCCTCTTATCAGGCTGCTATCGATGTTCGCTGCTCTGTGGCTAAGCGTATTTCTTTAAAGGCGATTCTTGAGCGCATGTACATGATTGCTCCTGACTTTCCTTTTTCTCAACTTGGTGATTTGTCTGACTTCGCTGTTAGGCATATTGCCAAGATGAGGAAGTAGTACACCTATCTCTTGTGGTGGTTTCGCGAGTTTGTGGTTTGGGGTTTCTCTTAATTTGGGTCGTATTTCTCCTCTTTGCCTTCTAGCTTCTTTATGCTTGTCTTTATCGGTTGTGTCGTTACTTTACTTCTCATTAATGTTTCTTGGATGAAGTGTCTATGAGGTAGTCTTGAACTTGTATTCATCTTTCTTTATTGAGTTTATCAAGGGTTCCTTCTTGTGGTGTCTTCCTACTACTCTTCCTGATGGTGAGTTGCACTTGTCTTTAGAGTTTGAAACTCCACATTTCCTATTTTTTCCGTCTTTGTTTGACACTTGTGTCTTTACTTATGGCATGCATGGCGGGGTGTTTATCTCCCCTTTTCATGATAACCTCTTGTGCCTTTATGTGTAGTTCTTTGGTTATGGACCCTTCCCTTTCTGGTGCTTCCTTTTCTTTGCGTTTCTCTGGTGTTTTCCTTCATCATCATACCTGCTATTTCATCAAGAAAAAACATTATGTGTTCTTCGTACAATCTTTGCGTTGCAATTATTTTATCGTGGAATCCTTCATAGTATGGTGCGATGATCCCTTCTGTTACCCTTTGAATGATATATATGGTACTGTTAGACCAAAGATACGCTCTTGGTGGGCGTCGAATATGTTCACGAGACAGTCTCTCGGAGGGCACCAGTAGTTAGACCAAAGATACGCTCCTGGTGGGCGTCGAAAACTGTTCACGAGACTGGCTCTCGGAGGGCACTTAACGTTTCACAGGATAGGCTCCCGGAGGGCACAAGTTAGACCAAAGATACGCTCCTGGTGGGCGTCGAATCTGGTAGTTTGAAATCTACCTCAAGATACGCTCTTGGGGGCGTCGAAGGTCGTAGTTTTTAGAAACCACTCTCAAGATACGCTTTTGGGGGCGTCGAAATTCGTAGTTTTTGGAAACCACTCTCAAGATACGCTCTTGGGGGCGTCGAAGGTCGTAGTATGAAGACTACTCTCAAGATACGCTCTTGGGGGCGTCGAAGGTCGTAGTATGAAAACTACTCTCAAGATACGCTCTTGGGGGCGTCGAAGGTCGTAGTATGAAAACTACTCTCAAGATACGCTCTTGGGGGCGTTGAGGGTGTTGCTGACTTGGAAGTCATATCTGTGTAAGGATAACATAATGATTGTTTCACCACCTTCTTTGAAAAATACTTTTGAGTAACATTTACTTCATTAGGAGCATTCAAACTTTATGTACACTTGGGGTGTCTTGGGTGGATCAAGATACCCTTTGGAGGAAATCAAAGATAGTTGTAGAGTCGGAGTAACTTCTTGAGTTCTCCTTCTCAAAAGTTGTTTTGGGAAAACTTAAATAATTATATGTAATGACTTGAGATTACTCCAAGGATATGGTCTTTTGTTTGTGCTGTCTTCTTAGACGTAGTACTTCTTTAGGTGTTCTCCACTGAAGGTGTTTGTGGAGATATACCCGTCCCCATCCTCTAGGCGGTAAGCATTTGCGTATGGAACTGATGCTATCTTATACGGCCCTTCCCACTTTGGAGATAATTTTCTGACTTGGTCTAAGTGTGAGAACTCGTTCTTTCTGAGTACTAGTTCTCCTATGTGGAATTGCCTCTCCTTGACTTGGCGGTTATAATATCTTGCGGATACAAGGCGCATTCGTGCCTGTGCTTCCTCTGAGTTCCATCTTTTATCATCCATAAGGTCTAAGTCTAAGAGCCTTGCTTTGTTGTTCTCATGCTCTTCAAAGTACGTGGTTCTTAGTGATGATACAGCCATTTCTGCTGGTGCCACCGCTTCGGTTCCGTATACTAGGCTGAATGGTGTTTCTCCTGTGGCTATCTTTGGTGTTGTCCGCACTGCCCATAGAACATTTTCCAGCTCATCTACCCAACTTCCCTTGGTAGCATGGAGTCGTTTCTTTAGACCGTCTAGCACTATTTTATTTGTCGACTCTACTTGCCCGTTTGTCTGAGGGTGTTTTACTGATGCGAAGCGGTGCTCTATATTCAGCCTTTCGCAATACCATTGCAGTTTCTTGCTCTTGAATTGTGGGCCATTATCACTTATTATTGCTTTTGGGACTCCGTATCTCGAGACAATGTGAGATTGAATGAAGTTAACGATTTGCTCGTCTGTTGTCTTTCCCATTGCCTTTGCTTCTATCCACTTGGAGAAGTAGTCTATTGCTACTATTATGCAAGTTTTCTGCCCTTTTGTTCTTGGTAGGGGGCCTATCAGATCAATCCCCCACTGTGCGAATGGCCAGGCTCCTGAGATGGAACTTAGCTTTACTGCTGGGGCTGTTATATTTCTGGAGTACCTTTGGCAGTGATCACATTTTTGTACCAAGTCTGCTGCTTCTTTGCTCATTGATGGTCAATAGTATCCTAGGTTGTAGACCTTTCGGATTATTGATCGTGCTCCTTCATGGCACCCCGCATCTCCTTCATGGAGTTCTGCAAGTATTCTCTCTGTTTCTGGGTATGTTATGCATTTGAGGAAGGGTGTGGAGTACCCTTTTTTGTAGAGTTCATTATCCATCACTACATAATTTCTAGCCATCCTTTCAATCTTGACTGCCTCTACCTTATCCTTTGGGAGTTTTCTTCCATGATGTACTGACGCATTGGGGTCATCCAGGCTTCTCCTTCATCTATTACTAGAGCCTCCATTTGTTCTATCACTGATTGCATTCTTTGCTCTACAAAGTGAACCTCTTTGCCTGCTTCTGCCCCTAGGGCTAGTTTGCTTAAGGCGTCCGCCTCTTGGTTTTGTTCTCTTGGGACTGACTCAATGTCGAAGTTTTGGAAGCTTTTTATTAGGTCCCTGGCTTGCTGTAAGTACTTCTGCATGTTTTCAGACTTTGCAGTGTAGATTCCTTTCACTTGGTTGACAACTAGTTGAGAATCACACTTGACTCTTAGGTGTTTTGCCCCTACTCCTTTGGCTATTCTCAGGCCTGTTATCAATGCTTCGTATTCAGCCTCATTGTTCGTTGCCTTAAAGGTAAGTGTCATGGCATAGCGCAGAGGTGTATCCCTACTTGGCGGGTATAATAGGAGGCCTGCACCTGAACCTCCCCCGTTGGATGACCCATCGGTATGCATCTCCCATAACTCTTCTGGTTGTTTCTCCTGACAACTACTCGCCTCGCTTGTAGTTTTGATTTCTCCCAAGTCTTCATCTGGATTAATTCCGGTGAATTCGGCAATAAAATCTGCTAGAGCCTGCCCCTTTATAGCTGTTCTAGGGGCAAAGTGAATACGAAACTCACTTAGCTAAATTGCCCATTTGGTCAGTCTTCCCGATATGTCTGGTCTTTGGAGGAGGTGTTTCAATGGTTGGTCTGTGAGGACTGTTACCTCGTGCCCATGAAAGTACGGTCTCAACTTCCTTGCTGATATAATCAGTGCATAGAGGTACTTTTCTATTGGCAAGTAGTTGATCTCATACTTTGCCAATGTTTTACTTACGAAGTACACTGGCAATTGTGTAGAGTTTTCTTCTTTTATTAGTACCGAGCTTACTGCTACGTTGCTCACGGAGATGTAGAGGTAGAGGGGCTCCCCTGGCGTAGGCTTTGCTAGGGGTGGTAGTGTCTTTAGATGTTGTTTGAGTTGTTGGAAGACTTCTTCACATCTTGGTGTCCATTCGAACTTCTTGTTTGCCCTTAGTACCTCAAAGAAGGGTAATGCTTTGTCCTATTTTGGACAGGAATCTGTTAAGAGCTGCCAACCTCCCATTCAGTCGTTGAACCTCTTTGTGCTTTGTAGGTGACTGCATTTCTTCAATTGCTTGTAGTTTCTCGGGGTTTACCTCTATGCCTCGCTGACTTACCATGAAGCCTAAAAACTTCCCTGATTGTACTCCAAATGCACATTTTTTCGGGTTTAGGCGGACTTGGTATTGCCTCATTCTCTCAAACGTTGAGCGGAGGTTTTCCACATGGTCTTTCTTCTCTTTGGATTTGACGATCATGTCGTCCACGTATGCCTCTATTGTCTTTCCTATCATGTCCCCGAATATTTTGTTGACCATTCTTTGGTATGTCGCTCCAGCATTTATGAGTCCGAAGGGCATCACCGTGTAATGGTATATCTCGCTATCAGCGTAGAATGCTGTGTGAGGGGCGTCTTCAGGGGCCATTTTTATCTGGTTATATCCTGAGTATGCATCCATGAAGCTCATTAGTTGGTGACCTGATGTTGCATCCACTAACTGATCTATTCTTGGTAGTGGATATGAGTCCTTAGGGCATGCTTTGTTTAGGTCGCGATAATCGATGCACATTCTCCAACTTCCTCCCGCCTTCTTTACCAGTACTGGGTTTGCCACCCATGTTTGGAATCTAATCTCCTTGATGAAATTTGCTTTCAATAGCTTTTCCACTTCTTCCTGGATAGCTATCTTTTTGCTTCCTCCCATTGGCCTTACCTTTTGTGTTATTGGTCGCGTTGCCGCGTCTATATTGAGCTTGTGTGAAATTACTTCTTCTGATATTCCTGGCATATCGCTTGGTGACCAGGCGAACAGATCTTTGTATTCCCTTAGTAAAGCTACTATGTGGTTTTCCTCTTCCTGAGATAAGGCGGTCCCGATTTTTGCCTTCCTATCGGGCTCTTCTATGAGTATTTCTTTTAATTCCTCCATGGGGGCGGGTCTTCCATGATCCTCTTTTGGGTCCTCATCTATTAGTAGGACCTCTTTTGTTGTTTTCTTCTTGCCTAGTGCGATCCTTGCACATTTCCTTGCAACCTTCTGGTTACCCTTTACTTCTCCTATTCCTTGACTTGTGGGGAATTTCATTTTCTGATATAGTGTTGATGGCACCATACCCCATTTGTTGATTGTGGTGGTACCTAGGACTCCATTGTATTCCTCCATTTCCTCTGTGATGAAGAAAGGGACATCGATCTTTAACTGCCTCTGGCCTATCCCCAATGTCACGGGTAATGTGACTGCCCCCAGTGGGTATGTTGGCTCTCCTGAAAATCCCACCAAGGGGGAGTGAACCTGTTTTATGCTACTTGGCCTTACTCCCAGTATGTTGAGGACCTTCTTGCTAATGATGTTAGGTGAGCTTCCACTGTCTACCAGGATTCTTCCAATGTCCATATCAGTGATCTTCATTGTTATGACTAGGGCATCCTTGTTGTCTGGCAACACATGCTCCATGTCTCTTCTTGAAAATTGTATTACATCTTCTTTCTTTCTTTCTACTTGCTCTTCTTTTGGTTTGCGGTCGTCTAATTGTGCCATATACGCTTCTCTGGCATTTGCTGACTCTCCTCCAGCTCCATAGCCTCCATGAATGACATATACGCTTGCCATCTGGTCGGTGATAATTGGGCTTTCTATTCGAAACCCACGGACGGCGCCAAGTGTTAGGTTCTAAGTTTCAGGTCAACGGGCGGTCGACCTAAACCTTATTCCTCACTGGTGAAACTGCGGGTTCGGTGCTCCTAAGTCCTGCCGTTCTGATCTGTGTCCTTCTGTCATTCGCCTTCTCTTCTCCACGTGCCCTGCAAGAGGGGCAATATCAAGCATGGAGGGGGGGGTGGTGCTTGATGTACCCTCTCCGATGCCTAAGTCAGTACGATACTTTTTAGAGAGATAAAGCTAGAGAGATGTCAGAGCTAAATTGTATGCTTAGCCAAGATGATCAAATGAATGGTGGAAAGGTTGTATTTATAGGCAACGTGTCATTAAGGTGGCTTAATGACATCGTTAACCTTTAAACACAGTTAATTTGCCCTTAATCTCGTAATTAAAACCTTAAAGCATGGAGAGGTTGGCGGAAATAAACTGAGTATCGGAGTCGGGAAGCGGTGCCGGGACCCTTGGGGTGGGAGAAAATCCGACCCCCAAGGGTAGGGGTTGGGTGTGGCCACTCAACCCCTCCCTAGGGAAGATAGGGTTGGCCAACCCGATCTCCCCTAGGGGAGATCGGGTTGGCTGACCCGATCTTCTCTAGGGGAGGTCGGGTGTGGCCACCCGACCTCACCTAGGTGAGTTTGCCTCGGTCCGGACGAGTATTTTGGCCTCGTCCGGACCGTTGGCGTTTCCGCGGGGTGTTTGGGTCGAAGTTTCGATTTACAATCATTGACGGGGTGATCAAAATAAAACGATTTGGAAGTCAACGGGTTCAAATTGGCCGTATATCCATCATTGAGTACATATGAAAATGCGTCACGTGGCGAAAAACATGCTTAATTTTTATACAATTTGACGGAAATTGAAATATAGGAAACAATTTGCTCGAAAATTGAAAATTCGGATAGCCAATTTAAAAAAAAAAAAAAAATTAAAGTACATGTAGCAATTTGTAAATTAGTCAAAATTTAGGTAGCAATTTCGTTATTACCCTTTTGGAAATTAATAAACAAAAAGCAATTTAAAATCGATTCTCGCAGTTACTCAAACCGTTAGCACGTCTATGTCCTCTAGTTAATAAATGAAGTGTTGAATGATTATACTTTATTACATAGTTAAATAACACATGTTTTTTTCACTCAGAAAATGGGTTTTTCTACCATGCTTATGAAGTATCATGTTTTTTTCTTTTTTACTACAAGAGTGGATCTAAGTGTAACATATATAAAACTTTAGAAGTAGGAAAAAATATGAATTTTTTAATTATATCTATTTTTTTGCAACCTAATATTTATATTATACTATTAATAATATCAATTTTCTTTTAGTGCACCTTTAAGACAATAAAAAATAGTGTTACAAACATAATGCTTAAAAAGCAAATTAGAGGGAATAAAGACAAAAAGGAAAGCTCCAAATGTAGGAAGAAGACAAGTATACAAACGGAGTCTGCCGTCTAGGACTATTCAATTTTAACACTTGTCTGTCAACGTTTACTTGGAACTCTTCTTCTTCAAAATATTATTATTATATTATTTATATATATTGTATATGTAGATAAAGGGTCCAGGATCCCGATCCGGATCTTAGAATCTTACGATTTTACGATCATTGTGAAGTAAAACGATATCGATTCCCTGTATAATCTTAATATTGTAGGATCAAAGAGGATCGTGATCCTGGTATTAGGATCTTACGATTCTACGACCCTAATTAAGTAAAACGATTCTACGATTCAAAGATTCAAGTAAACATAAATTCATCTATCATAAGGTTGAAGTCGATAATCAATTTCGGATTAAGAAATGAATGTGTCTATTATATATCTATAAAGTTAAGATGAAAAAATTGAATTTTTTCAACTTTAAAAATGATTTTAAGTCTAGTTTAAAATTTTATTTGGAGCAAATTGTTCATCGTCTCCTAATAATTTAATCTCTATTTATATCATTAGTTAGAATATATAAACATACCGAATTAGAGTAATATTATAATTAATCATAATTATTTGTCAATCGACAAATGAGCAGAGACCGAAATCGGAGATCGAATCCTCAACGAAGCCGATAATCGGAGAAGGCAACGATTGATGAAGACGTTAAGGAGCTCAAGATCAAGGACAGTCTGGGCAACTCCCATTTGGTTGAGGTCTCTGAAGAAAATGAACAGAACTTTTGACCTATGTTACTTTACTCTTTCCGGAAGAAGTCGTAGATATACACTGAACTTTCAGAACGATTATGTTTACTTGAACCGAAAACTTATGTTTTAATAATTTTTTATTATTAAATATTTTTTTAGGGAAAATCTCTCACAAATAAAATAACTTTTGTGAGGAAATTAAATCCCTCACAAAACTTAATGTTTCTAGGGTTATTATTAACAGATTTCTCGTAAAAAAAAAAAAAACGGAAAATCTAGTAAAAACCCTTAATTATCCCTTAGAAATTTTACCTTACAAATCCCTCAGTGTTTTGTTTAGGAAATCAAAATTGTAAGGGATTATCTCTTAAAACAATTTCACTCACCAAACCCTAATAAATCTCTTACAAAACACACTAAACTTTAAGGGATCAAATCCCTCACAAAAGATCTGTCACAAATTGCTGATTTTCTTGTAGTGGTTACATGATTTAATGTTTTTCTTATATTTGATAAACCCAACTATTTAATATTTATATCAAAAATGATTTTAATAGATTGGTACATGTATAAATGATTCTTCTATGGATGTGGTTTATTTACTTGATAAATAGTAAATTTATATAGATTTATCTTTATAATATAACATATCATAGCAAATTATTCATATACTAGATAATTGTTCCGCGCTTTGCACGATATATACAATATTTATTTAAATTTTTATAGTTTAAAACTATTAAAAAATTATATAGAAAAAGTTAGAAATTATATTGTAGATTAAATTAAATTTCCCACTAAATATAAAAATAAAATATATAAGATGAAGGATTAATGTATTAGTCTAAAACATATTGTTTCTATATAAATTTTACCCTTCTATTAGTTTACCTTTTTTAAATAATTTTATGAAATTAATAAATCAATGCAAAAATAATTAAATCAATAAAATTATTATTTTTCGGCCAATTTTGTATTATTTAATTTGGCAGTAATATATTATTGAACTAAATTATTACTAAAGATAACAAATCATAAATAGTTCATCATAACAAATGTTATTATAAAATAACTCGGATTTGCACATACTAATTTTCGTAGAATATAATATTATATATTTTAGTATTTCATCAAAATTTCTACATAAGGTAAATTTAAGAAAATCATAAAATTATGATGTAATTACACACGTGAAATAAAGATATATTATTATTATGATAATATATTTTATAAATTTTTCCACTTAAGATATACTTAAGAAAATCATAAAATAATGATGTTGTAATTATACACGTGAAATAAAGATCGATTATTATTATGATGATATTAAAGTTGTCGTTTTTTTTAAGTGAATAAGGATATTTGAAGCATTTTAACTAAGGCACATGCCATGCCATACATAAATTATATTTGTATGTTTGTTATGAACCATGCTATGGTAATGCTAATCTTTTAAGAATCTTAAAGTATTACAAATCAACATAGCTTTATTTGGTTTAGTATCCATAAATATTTAAACATTGTACATTATATAGTATTTTTCTTATTTAGATATAGAATAAGGTAATTCCAAATTAGATAAATAAAACTTACAGTACTAATTTATTTCATTTTGTATAAATGTTAATCAAATATAATTAAAAGTTGAAGAGATTGGTGTTTAGCATTTGAGATTGTAAAGTAACATTCTATTTTTTGTTTGTAACGGCTGGATAAAACTAAACGGATTCTAAGGTGTAATGAAAAACTTTGGAGATCATTTAAGGCCAAAGAGTGGCTTACATGTACAATGCTATATCATTTAGGAAATTGACTAAATGATGTGGACCAATTATATTTTGTTATTTGGACACATCAATATTTCAGTTTATTACTTGTCGATTTTATATTAACTTTATCAGAATTATATTATATATAGAAGATTATATGTTAATTTATAACTTATGTAGAATCGTACGATTCACGATCTGATGGTAGAAACGATCCTATCCTCAATTCAATTAACCACAACAAGCCTCTCCATGGACAGACAATACGTTAATAACCAGAACAAAGAAGAGACAGCCTTTCATGTTACCTAGATTGGCAAGTTTCAGCTGAGCTGTTATAAGCCAATCACCTATCATAATCAACCGTGTTTAATTAATTAACCCATATTTAATTTGTGGGTCCTAATATGAGGGGTTGTTTTGTAATTGCTGACTAAACGTCCTAATTAATGCTTGAGGGTCATAGTTAAACTTGACAGTATTTGCAGTAATTTTTTTTAAAAAAATAATAATTCCAGAATGTGTTTAGCTAGACGAAACTAAACTTTTGCACAATAATAAAGGCTCAGTTAGATATTTTTCAAAAGAAATGTTCAATGAGAAAATTTAATTATCAGTTTGATATTAAATTCTATTATATGTACATTTGTACATGCGACTAAATCATGCTATTGTAAACATGCGACCGAGTTAAGAATTTCAAATATTTATTATTAAATTAATTGAATGACATTTTGTTTTATTGTCACATGGTAATCGCAAGTAGGAATATGCATGATTCAGCAATTTATATATATATATATAATATAATAGTAACTGATAAATTATGGATCTGATTATCGTTGTTATGGGTCAACTCAGTCTGGTTGGACGCATAAGTCTTTCTCCACCGCTATTATATATAGTATTGTATTATCTAAAATTGTAACTCTTTGTGAATATCTAATAAAAACGTAAGCCGTCAGAATTATGGACGTAGATCGAATTTGACCGAGTCACGTTAAATATTGTATTCTCTATTGTTTTCTTTTTAATCCGTTTATGAGTGTTGAGAGATTTCATCCTAACAGTTACAAGCTCCACACACCGCATTGATAAGATACTAATTGGAACAAGTAATAATAAATTTAAATATAGAAAACATAATTTCTTTTATATATAAAAAAAAATTAGATAGAAAACATTTTATCCTTTATATATAATAATATGACATTACCATCTATTTATATAATATAAATATATATATATATTATTACGCTAGAGATAATCAAAGCATCATGCCTAATCTTATCTATATTCCTCAATAATCTTGCACTAATTAGGGCCATTGGGACCTATGTTAGGTGTTCATATTTCCATGTGTTGTCGTTCACCGAATCTTTGAGCAAATCAAACGATGTGTTCTTGTTCTTAGAAAAATATCACACATAATAATTAAATAAATAAATAAAACAAAGACATTAGATATATCATTCATATATGCTGTCCACCGTCCCATTCCCAATACAAAATAAATAATACCTAAGTCCCCACTATTTTCGGTTACCTTTCTTGTCTTTATTTATAGAAGCTCCATCTCCTACTTTTGGTAGCACAAGCTAGTAAATTACCAACTCCAATCCATTTCCTTTTCTCGTAAACTAAGATGACCTTCGAAGGATCCGACCCGAACCCGAAACCGATCACCGATTGGCCCGGGGACTCCGCCTCGTTCTTTCCGACCTTCTTCGACGAGCCCTTCAGCTCTGACGATATCGATATCAATAGCTATCAATGGCTCGATCTCGATCCCGAGATCAACGATCAAGATTTGATCGATATGGCCACCACTTCGGCCACAACAACCACCTCGACAACCACCACGGCTAGTCCACTTCTGTCCGATTCGTCTAAGAAACGAAAGGCTTCCAACGATGTTACATGTCAGAACGCGAAGGACAATAAGTCCGGGGCTCGCCGAGTCAAGAAGGGTTTAGCGAAATCGGCCACGAACAACGACAAGGAAGGGAGGTGGGCCGAGCAGTTGCTAAACCCTTGTGCGACCGCCGTAACTGCCGGGAACATGTCTCGAGTCCAACACCTAATGTACGTACTTAACGAGCTCGGTTCCCCGAGCGGTGACCCGAACCACCGCCTCGCTTTCCACGGCCTCAAGGCCATCACACACCACCTCTCATCCACCTCCACATCGGCGGTCACTTTCGCTTCGTCGGAACCACAGTTTTTCCGGAAATCGTTGCTCAAGTTCAACGAGATTAGCCCATGGTTCGCATTCCCGAACAACGTCACAAACTCCTCGATCCTCCAAATTCTTGAACCCGAAAAGCCAAAAAGCCTCCATATTCTCGATATCGGTGTGTCTCACGGAGCCCAATGGCCGACTCTTCTAGACGGATTATCGCAGAGACCGGGAGGGCCTCCGCCGCTCGTTCGACTCACAATCGTATCTCCTACCGATAACGAAACCTCAGCACCGTTCCACGCCGTCCCTCCGAGCTACGATTTTTCGCCGCGATTGCTAGAGTTTGCAAAGTCGATAAAGGTAAACCTACGAATCGACCGGCTCGACAATCTCCCTCTCTTGGAGATAAACTCTCGATCCATCAACGCATCGCCTGACGAAACCCTAATCGTCTCGACCCAATTCCGGCTCCACCGCCTGAACCACGGTGCACCGGACGAGAGAGCGTTGTTCCTCAAGGCGTTGAGATCGTTGGAGCCGAAAGGGGTCGTGTTGACCGAAAACAACGAAAACTGTAGTTGCGCCAACTGTGCCGATTTCGCGGCGGGGTTCTCGAGCCGTGTGGAGTACCTGTGGAGGTTCTTAGACTCGACAAGCTCGGCCTTCCGGACCGGGGATACCGGTGAGCGGAGACTAATGGAAGGGGAGGCGGCCAGAGCCCTGACGGACCGAGGGGCCATGAATGAAGGTAAAGCGAGGTGGTTGAAGAGAATGAGGGAGGCCGGGTTCGCCGGAGAAGCGTTTAGCGATGATGTAGTCGACGGAGCTCGGGCTTTGCTGAGGAAGCATGATAATAATTGGGAGATGAATGTGGAGGAGAAAGTAGATGGGTGTTTGAGCTTGTGGTGGAAAGGCCAGCCGGTTTCATTTTCTTCTCTTTGGATAGTGGATCCATGATCAATTTCTACCTTGTTACGTAAGTGGCACTTTAAGAGTTAATAATAATAATAATAATAATGTATTGATTGCTATATATATGCGATGATTAATGTATATATATAACACTTTTTTTAAACAGAAGAGCAACCAGTCTTCAATTCTACCTCAATCACTAAATTGTATTCCTTTGTCACGACATTTGTTGCTATAATTACCTCTTTCACTTGTGGTATTTTTCGTATCCATATATGCTTACTAGTGGCAACATATATTACTGCTGTTAAAATTAAAATAGATATTTAGCGACAATTTAGTAGCAGAGAAAATACGTGTCACTATAAATGTGATTTCTTATAGTGATGAGACGGGCCCACGTAGATGATTCGTCGTTGTTGAGTGGCAGAGCTCAAACAAGATTGTCAATGATTAACACGTGCGCTTTATCTCCATACATACATATATTACTCAGTCCTTGCCAGTTGCCACTGAACCATATATGGCCCATATCTCTGGAGAATTTAATACTTCGATATCGCCTCAGTTGTTGAATGTCCAATTAGCGTCTATATTTAGTGATTAAGCATTTCATCACTAAAGTTACTAGTCTCAAACCTTATAAATGGAATAAATTTAATGCCAACATTTTATCTATGGCTACTAAGTGTAATAAACAAAATGGACTACTACCAATTTTAAAAGGATTCCTCCTTTTATGAGTCCAGGCGACGATAACAGACTCAGTCAGGTTGGGTTGGGTTAGTGGGGACAGTCGTTCGAGCTTGAGAGTGTGACATAATAGTATTAAAGTCGATCTGGGATCGTGATCGGGTTTGCAAAGCAAGACTATCGACCCTGGAGTTCCGATCACCTACTGGAGTAAAAAAAAAAATTTCGGGTATGTGCCTCACATGCTTGTGTAGCACACATTAGAAATTTGGAGTTCTTAGAGTTCTGAGCCCATATAAGAACACTGGGCGAATGGTAAGTTAGGCTAGTGAATACAACCATTCTTCCTGCCTCAGATCGTGCATTACCGTTAAAATTTTGACACTTGTCTTTAGATTAAAATTTTCCTTTTAGGATTCACCAATCACGATAGTATATTAGCAAAAATTACAAAATTAATTATAAACAAGATATGTGTCAAGATCTTAACAGTAGTCAATATTCAGGTGATATGTGTTGCAGAGAAGATGATATATAAAGCCGAGAGAGGGCCCCAAAAACAACTGGATGCAGGAGATGGAAATTAATGAAGGTATACCTTATTTTTTCATACCATGTACGTACATTTATTAATCGTATGAGACGGATGGATACCCTTCAATCCTCCCCCGGTCCCCCGCATGCTAGACTTTTCTAGAGAACAAATTTAGAGTTTATAAACTAAATCATTAATTGTCATGAAATTACATTGGAGTGCCCCTTTTAATACCCTAATATATAACATATAAATATATTTTTCATACCATTTGTTTGATCAGAATTCACTTTTTATATCACTTTTTTTTAACCAACCGTTTGCGCTTTATATCATTTTTGGTACATCCGTTAAATTTCCGTCTAATTTCGGCGTTAAGATTCACCTGCCGTGCACGTGAGTAACCCTAAACTTTTAAATTTGTTCAATTTAGTCCCTCTAATACATTCCTAACTTTTATTTTGTTCAATTTAGTTCTGAAAATTTCAAATTCGAACCCTTAACCCAAATTAATCTAGCCGGACCTATCACATGGCTAGGTCCGACTCTGGGTCGGGGTCGAATAGGTCTGATGACTCCGACCTAAGATCGAACCTAACCATGGTTAAGTCCAATTAGATCAATTTGGGTCAATGATCGGTTTTGAAATTTTAGGACTAACATCCCTATCATTCTTTTAAGTAGGGCTGAAACCAAAATCCAGCTGAACCGAAAAACCGGTAAAAACCGAACCGTTCCGAACCGAAAAAACCGAACAAAAAATAAACGGTTCGGTATATGGTCGGTTTTTACTAGTATATTTCGGATATTTGGTTCGGTTCGGTCTTCACATTTAAAAAACCACGGAGACCGAACCGACCGAAATATATTAATATATTATATATATTGCTTATTAATTAGTAATTAATATCATAATAAATATCTAATTAGTAATTATTATGACAGCCACAACTAATTATTAATATATCAACTTTTGAGATAACCTAGACACCCTTTGCCATTCTCCACCAGCACAGCAACAATATTGTAGAACAATCGAAGAGTTATATAGGCACTCTTCTCTATAAAATTAATTTTTTCTGCACGCTTCCCTCACAATTAATTGTATTTGCAAATTCCCGATTCTTTTACAATTGCCTTTGCGAATTCTGAATGTCCATTTATGTTTCATTTAATCAATTCAACAATGATTTAAAGTCCAATTTTCATCAATTTAAAACTTATGCATCTATTTTCGGATTTTTGGTTTAAACCGAAAATCCAGACCGAAAATCCGTATTCGTTTTGGATGGTTTATTTTTTATTAAACGGTTATTTGGTCGGTTTTTTTTATTGAAAAAATCTGGACCGAATTTTTCGGTCTCCGACCGAATGAAGTAAAAATCCGGACCGACCGGTCCGATTTCACCCCTACTTTTAAGACAGCAGCCCATCTGCAAGCACTTGAAGTCTCTAGCATGGGATTAAATTAAATTACTTGTTTAATTATTATTATTATTATAAATGATAACAACAAGTACTTTTAGGGAATTTGGAAAAAAAAATACATAAAAATTAAAGCATATATATATATATATATAGGAGAATGACAAAATGTGGGATTGATGTATCCTCTTATATTATAAATCGCACTGCTCACAAAATCAAAGCATATATATAAATAAAGATTTAAAAGAATGAGAGATTCACATCAATCCTCATCAAGTTCCAAAAATGAAGCTAATTTATTTAGCTCTTTATCAAACTCATCAACATCAAGAAGCTTTGCATCATCTTCCCAGCTAATGGAACCCTGAGCGAAGCAGCAGCCAAATCCAGTGTCACCATTAACATCTGCTAAGCTTGGCAAGAGGATCATTCCATCAACACTGGGAATCACCTTATAATTTGTATCGAACTCTCCTCGTTTTGGTGAAACTACTGGTAATGAAGAATTATCCAAATTGCTTACCATTTTGTCACCGTTATTATTTACCAAGGTACTGGCTAGGGCTTTTTGTGTAACTTCTCCGGATTTTATGATCATGGTTTTGTTATTAGACCTTGATGAAAAATGGGATATGTTGTACTTCTTCTTAAGTGTAGTGTTCCAGTAGTTCTTAATCTCGTTATCTGTTCGTCCCGGAAGTCTTCCCGCAATCAATGACCACCTGAAACATGTATATGTCACTACAAGAAATATAGTTGTTTGTAAAAGATTTATCTCTGAGAGACATAACATTATTATTTGTAAGGAGTTGTGAAATTTTTTTACAAATATAATATTCAACTTTTTTTAAAGAAATGATTCGTAACAAAAACTTGGCTAGACACTCTTCCTTGAAAATCCCTTTCAAAATTTTGAGTTTTGTAAAGAATTTCCCTCAAAACATAATAATAGAAAATTCTTATAATTTGTGAGGAACTGGTTCTTTTAAAAAAAATATCATCACAAATTACCGATTTTCTTTTAGTGGGTTATGGCGATTTTGTTTAAGAAACAAGACGAAAGGTAATTATTACCACCATAATTAAGATAACGTAGCGGTTCAGCTGGCGTTTCGTTCCAAACACACATATATATATAAGTCTTCATGTATTCTAATTTACCCCTTTAAGAATGGCCCGATATAAGCGATAATATTCTAGGGGCTGATATTTAGAACAAATAATTCACCTGTTACCAAGAAGTCGATGAAGTCGGATAATGAGGTCTTCTTCATCAATAGTAATGTCACCTCTCTTTACGTCCGGACTCAGATAGTTCAGCCACCTTAGCCTGCAACTCTTACCACTTCTCTTCAACCCTAAATACACAATTTTTACATATAGAGTTATATCAAAAACCCTAGCTAGCTATCCACCATTATTGAACAAACAATAAAGACAAATTACAATGTTAATATATATATGGACCTGCATTATTGGCAATTCTTCTCCATTTTCCGTGACCGTGGAGGTTGACATAGTTGATGAGGATCTCATCTTCTTCCTTAGACCAAGAACCTCGTCTCATCGATCTAGATACTCAATAATGAAGAATATCACAGTCTGAGCTTTCTTTTTAAACGATGAATGAATGATGATAACATGACCTAACTTTGGTCCTTCTATGGCCTTTGCATTAAATGTCGAATATGAAAGGAAAAGAACACAATACCTACCTAGCACGTATCCAGCCCCAGCTGCATGCTGATTTCTGGACTACATATATAATATATATATATAGAGAGTCAGATTGATCATGCTTATTTTATGTAATAAGATTCTACTCTTGTATTAACTCTTGAGTTAATATGTTTTCCTAACATTCTCACATCATCGACGGTGTACGCGCGCGTAGCGCGGGCCTATAATATATAGAGAGGGATTGGCGCGACTCTTGAGAGATAAGAGATGACACATTTTCTAAAAAAACAAACATTACTTCAATTTTTCATCATAGGAAAATGTCTTAATTTTGAAAGTTTCAGCTGAAAATTTCTAATACAACAGGACAAAACGATATGAATATGTAAAAAAATTTGTGTTTGTGTAAATTATATGAAAAAATAATATTACGATAGTACGAACATGATTAGAATGATATATTTTTTATATTGTGTTCATATTTAGGCATCACAACACGACATGCACGATAATATACAATAAAGTTGTGCTAGTTACTAAATCTAACTCTTTAGTAGTTTTTTTGAAAAGAAAAAAAAAACTTATAATAGCTTTTAAAACTCCAATATATGGTTTAACTTTTAGAGTTGATCAGTTATATACTATAGAGTTATGAATAATGTATAATTCATAGTTTTTGTTATATGAAGTTAATTATTTTGATTTTTTTCTTAAAGATCTCGTATAGACATGTACAATTGAATAACCTAACACAACACGATAACACGACACGAACACGCATGAAAATATATATATATATATATTATTGTTTGGTTTTTTCCACTTATAATATTTTATAATAATTTACATGACTCCAATAATTAGGTACTTAACAAGTTTTTATTCAATTACAGGACTTAGATAACTTCTAAACAGTTGATTTAGATGATGGAAAATGAAACTCAACAAACCCGCTAGAACAGAAACGAAGGGGTGATTAGGGGTGGCAACTGCTGACACGACACGACGACACGATCTGACACGGACCTGCTTTTTTTCGTGTCCTGATATACACGAAAATCTGACCGTGTCCGATAGATCTGTGACACGACTAGACACGTTTTTAGGCAAGTCCGTGTAGATCTGATCTGTAGGTCAAACGATAGACACGCATCGACACGACTTATTTGAAATTTAATATTTATATAAAGACCAATAATTTTGCCAAAAAATATATATAATTATCAATAATAATTTTAAAAATATTGCAACTATTCAATACATTAAAATATTAAAAAAAAACTTATAATATAATTGTTTGTAATAGTAAAAACTTATATAGACAAATAAAAAAAACTTATAATAAGATTTCATGTGCTAGTTTCAAGATAACTTGAAATTTAGATATCTGCTTATTTTGTTTGTAATGTTCGATTTTTTATATTTAAGTAATTTTTCTTTATGAACTTATTATTTGTATAATGAGAAGATCCAATTATTTGTCAAAATATGATGGTGCTTGATTTAGGATGATTTTGTAACATTTGTAAAAAATTTGGGCTAAAAAGTGTAATATTTTTTTGGTGTAAAAATAAAATTCCGTGTCTCGTGTCTGTGTTCCGTGTGACACGATATCTACCAACTCCCGTGTGTCACGAGATCTGCCTGTGTCATATTTAAAGTGATCTGTTTAGACACGAGAGATCTGTTGACACGTGTGTCACTAGCGACACGACACGAATCGACACGACACGACCTGTTTGCCACCCCTAGGGGTGATAAGAAAATGAAAAGGTGGAAAAAACATAATTGCGGGATCATATATACTAATTCTTTGCCTGGTAGCATCTCATCCTTAAATACCATTAACACTATTTAAATTACTAAACTGCTGACCAAATTTTATTTCGTCGGTAAATAATTTGTCGGTAAAAGTACGTTTGCCGAGCAAATTATTTTTCCATCGAAAAACTAACATTTTACTGACAAAATCGTATTTCGTCAGCAAAGATACTTTTTCGCGACTAAATGACAAAATTTTATCGTCAAATATATAAAATTTGTAAATGAATTCCAAATTTAATTTAGGAATTCCCCTAGATCTTGATACAAACTAAATTTTTATGCGTGAGTTTGGTTTTAATGAGTAAACATTGTGATGATAGATGATATATATATAGAAGCTTTAGGAATATATCCGTAAGAATTATGGTCGTTTTAAGAATATGGCCATTGTGTTATTTTTTTATTAAAAAAAAAATGTTTTTTTCTTCATTTTTCCTTTCTTTTTCGAATTATTTAGATTTAGGCCTTCTACTATGGGTATTAGTTGCACTATTGTGCTGATACTTGAGTATCAGGATTTTATATCAAATTAAATTATGTCTATTATGAATCAAGTGACTTATAATTAAATATTTAAAACTTAATTGTTTATTAAAATTATAATATTAGTTATATTTAAAAAAAAATCTTTAATTTAATATCATTATTGACTATATTTCAATATTTTATTTGTTTATACAAATTAAAAGTATATATATTATTATTCCAAAACCATAAAGTGCAACATAAATTTTTTTTATTTCACGAAAAACACTAAAAAAGTTGTTATTTTTTAGGATTTTTTTTTGCCTTTTTTCGAAATTTTAATATTTAAATAATAATTTAAAATTATAATAAAAATTGGCTTATTTTGGATTGTTGCTTTCTAACGGTCTATAGATCTAGGCCGTTGATTTATTCAAATTGAAGGACCCACTCTCCATTCACTCTCTTTCCTGTCAAAAATTGGTGGAGCCCACCTTTTTTTTCTCCTAGTCAAATATGATTTTTAGCTATCATTAATATCCAAATTTGAGTATCAAATTTTGTCCAAAGTCAAAATAACTCTCACATTTTTGTCCATAGTCAATGTTTTGTCAAATTGCAAGTCATTTTGTCTAAATGGTCACCATAGTAGAAGGCCTTAGACATTACTAGAATATAGAATATGAAAGTATATCAATTATAGAGATTACCATATTGCCAAAAAAAAATATGGTGATTAATTACCATATTAGCAAAAAAAAATTATGGTAATTACCTTATTTGATTATCTCCACAATGTGAAATATTCTTCTATATAAGTGCATTATTGTAGACAATAATATATAGTATTTCCTCAATACCTCCATATCAATCACATCCATGCAAGGCTATACTATATAAATAGTTTTGTTGTGTTCTCTTTCTCAAGATTTCATCATCCTATAGCTAGCTAGAAGCATATAACTTGGTTGATAATGGCAGCCCCTGTCGAAAAACCTAATACCAGTAAATCATTGTTATCTAAAAGAGTGGAGAGTATTCTTACCCCAGAATGCAGGTCACTCCTCGATACTCTTCCCTACCATAAATCATATGTTTATCCCTATCTTTTCCAATACCAGGGTTTCTGGTACGCGCCGGAATTCTTAAACGGCGTCGTCTCCGCTCAAAAACACTTTCAGGCCAACCACTCTGACGTCATCCTCGTCACTTTCCCTAAATCAGGCACAACTTGGTTTAAGGCCCTGCTCTTCACTCTGTTGAACCGCTCTCGACATAACCCTAACAGTAGGGACCACCCTCTTCTCCAACACAGCCCTCATGATCTTGTCCCTTTCATGGCGATAGATCTATACATGAAAAACCAAAACCCTAATCTCTCTGGTTTTGCCGCGCCGAGGCTATTTTGTACCCACATTCCCTTTAGTTCGCTTCCAAACTCAATCAAATCCTCGAAATGCAAAATCGTCTATGTATGCAGAAACCCTAAGGATGTAGTCATCTCTCTGTGGAAATTCGCTGATAAGGTGATGAAATCCAAGAATAAAAACGGGGCGGTCCCACTTGAGGAGGTGTTTGACTTATTCTGTCGTGGGATGAACCAGTTTGGGCCTTTTTGGGAGCATACTGTTGAGTACTGGAAGGCAAGTCAAGAGATGCCTGATAAGGTTTTGTTCGTTAAGTACGAGGAGATGAAGCAACGCCCGGAGGAGCAGCTCCGGCGAGTGGCTGGTTTTTTAGGGTATCGTTTCACTCATGAGGAGGAGGATGAAGAGGTTGTTGATGAGATTCTGAGGTTATGCAGTTTTGACAGCTTAAGCAAAATGGAGGTGAATCGGAGTGGGAGTACTTCATTTGGTGCGGAGAAAGCGTCGTTCTTTAGGCGGGGTGAGGTTGGAGATTGGGCCAAATATCTCACTAAAGATATGATCCACCGCATTGATCGTATTACAGAGGAGAAGCTCCGTGGTTCCAACCTAGGAGGAAATTATGGTTCATCCATCTCTATATTTTCGTCCATTTGATTAAATTAGGAAAAAAAACAAACAAAAACATGTTGTAATAGAGTGGATTTATTTGCTTCAAAAGTAATATGTTTTTTTTAATTGTTTAATTTTCGGAGTTATTAACAAGTATAATATTTTAAATTCAAATATATACAAAAATAACACAAAAAAGTAATCATAAAAATAACATGAAAAGCAATTTGTAAATGCGTACGCAGTACCAACTCTTGTGTAACTTTGTCACATCTACCCACCAGTTACTTTTGATGAGTAAGACAGCTTAAAAAAATGGAAAAAAAAATTATTTTCCTTTATATCGATGATTGCAATGTTATCAGAATCAGACAAGACACCAAACCAGCAAGACCTCTGGTTATACAGTTATAGAATAATATTGGAAAGCAAGCAATAAGAGCACTTCCAATAGTAGTTCCTAGTTCCATGTTGTAAATTTGTCATTGTAGAAAGTTCCTATTGTAGAGAGTTCCTAGTTTCTTGTTTCACTTACTGTTGGTTTATACTTATAATGATTACGTCCTCCTCCTGCATTTTCTTCATCTACTTCTTCATAGATGCAACTGGGAGATCATTCTTCTCCTCCAACTTCTTCTCCTTCAACAATTATGGGCTCTCTTCTACCTGTAACCCCTCCCAAATCCCAAGACTTGTCTTCTGCAAACTTGATATTCCTGCGTATAATGACTTTTCTAGAGATGAGGTTATAGAGCTTATATGCTTTTGAAACATCACTAAGCCCTAAAAACACACATTTGAGAGATTTATCTTCTATTTTTCTCATATTCTCATCAGGTATCTTAGCATAAGCTATACAACCAAATACCTTTAAATGACTTACTGAGGGTTTCAAACCTGTCCAAGCTTCTTGGGGAGTCACATCTCGAACAGCAAATGTGGGGCACCTATTGAGCACATGAAAGCTCCAAATTACTGCCTCAGGCCAGAACTTCTTAGGTACACTGCGTGTATTAAGAATGATCCTAACCATATTCATGACAGTCTTGTTCTTTCTTTCAGCAACTCCATTTTGCTGAGGAGTGAATGAAGCTGTCCTCTGAATCTCAATTCCATTGTCTTTGAGATAATCTTCAAACTCGTTTGAGCAAAACTCTCCCCCTCTGTCAGTCCTAAGACACTTAATTAATTTGATATCCTGAGCTTTTCTCTACAGCAACTTTAAAAACTCTAAAGATTCTAAATGCTTCAGATTTTTCACTCAGAATTGAAACCCATCCTTTTCGAATATAGTGAAATACTTCTTACCCCCATTTGAAGCTGGAAAGATAGGTTCACATAAATCTGAATGAACCAACTGCAGTGGTTTTGTGGCTCTCCAAGCTTTGTCTTTCGGAAATTCACTCTTCTCATGCTTCCCAAGAACACATCCTTCACATAGCTCATGTTGAATCTTGATTTGAGGAAGCCCCTCCATTATTCCAAACTTGTGAAGAGTGTTGAGTCCCTTGTAGTTCAGATGACTATATCTCAAATGCCACAATGCCACAGCTTTGCCTCTTCGTCTCTTTTCTCCTCTGCTGCTAGCCTAATCTCAAGAGATTTGATCTCTAGAATAGTCTATTCTGGTTCATTTGAATCTCAAGGATCGATCCCTTCTTCTCTTCATGGATCTGGCACTTGTCTTTCCCAAACAAAATTGAGTAACCCTTCTGCATGAGCTGGCCTACACTCAGAATATTAGTTTTTAAATTTGGAACAAACAAACATTAGATATGGTCTCAACAAAACCATTTAATGATTTCAATCTAATGTCTCATCTTCCTTTGACTTGATTTTATGAGTTGTCTCCAAAAGCTACATTTGACTTGTAGTTCTAATCAAGTCGTGCAAATGCCTTCTTGGTTCCACACATGTGGTTGCTGCAGCCAGTATCAAGAAACCAAACATCTGCTGATTTTGATTTTGATTCTTCTCAATGGCTATGTAGAGAACTTCACCTTCAGCAATCTCTGCATAATTAGACTTCTCTTGTCTATCTTCTGGTAATTTTGCCCAGCAATCTGCCTTATAGTGCCCAAACTTGTGGCATCTGAAACACTCAACTTCAGTCTTGTTGAAGCTTCTTCTTTCTCTGCCTCGTTGATAACCACTACCCCTTGCATAAGAGCCGTTGCTCCCTCTTTCTTTGTGGTCATCCTCATCAGTGCCTCTGTGAGTTCCTCTTTCAAGCCTCTTCCATGACTTTTCTTGCCACGAAAGTGATTCCTTTCTCTGAAATTTGATCCTTCAAAACGCTGCACTGATTTGAGAGCCTGTTCTTCTCTATTTGCACTGTTGTGCATTTTCTGCTCATGAACAATCAGAAAGCTTTGTAGCTTGTCAAAGGTCAGTGTATCTATATCCTTTGATTCTTCGATAGCACAAACAATATACTCAAATCTATGGCTTAAGGACCTTAATATTTTCTCAACTATCTCAGTATCAGTCATAGGCTTACCATAAAACATCATCTTGTTGCAGATTTCTAAGACTTTGTTGCAGTAGTTTGAAACCTTGTCTCCTTCCTTCATCTGGAGCAGCTCAAACTCTTTTCTAAGAGCCTGCAGGTGCGCCTTCTTCACTCGTGCAGTTCCAGCTCCCTTCTTCTTCATTGAGTATCATATATCTTTGGAGGAGTCTTTGCAAAGAATTCCTTCAAAAGTCAGCCAATCAATTGACTGAAAGAGTATGTTCTTCGCCTTCATGTCTGTGAGCTTCCTGATTTTGTATGCTTCTGCATCTGGACCTTCTTCTCCAATACCATTCTCCACCACGTCCCAGTACTCCTTTGCTCTGAGCAGATTTTCCATCACCATGCTCCAGTAATCGTAATTGCCTTCGTATTTGGGTATTGCTAACCCAATGAATACAGACTCAGACATGAATAATCGAGGTTGGACCTTGAACCTTAGGCTCTGATACCAATCGATGTTTGCAAACATCACTTTAATTAAGGGAGGATGTTAGAGTATGAATAAGAATATATTGAATGCCTTCACTCACAAGTTCGAGCTTATGGGTTGATTGGTTAAGGCGTACGTCTTATTTCTCTACGAATATTAAAAACTTATTGAGATTAACAGGTATTGGAAAATTCAAAAACCTATATATATTCTAAGTTATAGGATACCCAAAAGTGGTCATCCTTAATGTGTTCATCATGCAACATTTCAATTTGAGACTATCAGTTCCATTAATACAAGTGGGCATTAAATCAGAACAAGTTGAAATTTAAAATCCAAAACTCAAAAGAGAAAGCTATTTAATCCGAGTAACCAGTAATCAATTTCGATTATATATATCTGACTTTTTAGTGTTATTATTTATTTATCGCAGACTTTATAAGGGTTCACGTGTGTATTATTGCTAGAGTCGCCTTTTTAGACTAAAATTATTATTAAAAGAAAAGTACATTATGCGGATACATGTCATAAACTCGGACCTCTGCATATATTATATAACAAAAACAAAAATAGTTTATGAACACTTTTCTAATGTGTCAAGTGGGGCTCGTTTTACTTGTTTTTTTTTTTTTTAAAGCTTAATAATAACAATCAACTTGGTGTACGAGTTGGCAAGTAAACAAAAACAAAGGTTTAATTTGGGTTCTAGAAGAGAAAATTTGAATAATTGGTCCCAAAGTCCAAATTCAAGCAACTTTAATTGCAACTTGCCAATGAATTGTGTGATCGAGAATTGCAAAGACCATTTCAGTAAAACCAAAAAGTTGATGGATAGTGTTTTTCTTCTTTCCACGAGACTCGATATTATTTAATCAACATACCTAATTTTTACTATTTAAAAATCAGAAAGAACAATTACGAATTAATACCTTAAACATAATAAGATAATTTCTATTTTCGTAAAATTCCCAATAATTAACATGAGCGGCGATGAGTGATGCCTAGTATTGACATAAGATTGACAAAAAACGACATTCAACGAATTTTTTATGGCTTCGTGCCTACACATACATTTTACGAACGTGAAATAAAAAGATACTTCTAATTATTTCATAAGAAAAATTTATTAGCCTTGCAATGAACCTAAAATTAAACTATAAAATTAAGTGGAGTTAACAAGTTATAAATATAGCAAGGCTCGAATAAATGTCGTCGAATTAGGGTTCATCTCGGGTTTCTTATAATTGCCGCCTACGGTGGTGGCGTTGCGACCCGTTTCTTCGGCCACCTCTCGCTTCTTTAGGCCTCGACCCCGCTCCGTCGCCTACCTTAATAAATTTTTGATTAAATTCGATTAGCATATGGAGAAGTAATTAATAACAAATCAATAGGTTAATTATTAGCTTAATTATAATGATTAATTAAGAGGCATACTCCTAAGCAGAAGCTTTGGAAGTGGCCACCATTAAAGCCAGAAGAGCTCCCATTGTTGTTGCTAGCCACGTTGGAACCTGATTTATATGACATGTACGGTGATGTAACCGATGACGTGGGTGCTAAAGCTTCCACGTCATCTTGGAACATTTCGTCGAATAGGTCTTGCAGTTGCTCGAAGGTTTCATCTCCATTTTCCTGTGATATTCATGTCGTCTAATTTATTATAAGGACACATAATAATTATATTAGTAATGTTTAATCGTGTATATAGTTTAGTTACTTACGTTTGACTGAGTCTGACTCATCATCACAGCCATCTCGCTTAGAAAATCGCCCATTCCCTGCAATAATGATGGACCATATATAGTAATATTGAACTTTAAAAAAGGACTAATCCCATTTTGAAAAAGTTATGGTAAATGAGTTTGTAATTTGTTATTAAAGAAACAAAATGAAAATGAAAACCTAAGCACTATTTTTTAGGTTAAAAGGTTTTTAGTGCTATATGTTTGATTAATGTTAATTTTTGGTGTCATATAACTTTTTTATGTATGTTTTTGTTATCATATGCATATGTTTAGGTTCACTGATTAGGTCCGGCGACACGAACTGTAATCCGACCTAGCCATAGATATTTTAAAGGATTAAATTATAATTTTAAATAAAAATTAAAAGTTAAGTCCATAAATTGGATAAACTAAACAAAATAAAATTATTTAATGTAAAACTTAATAGTTGACTATCGAATGCATTAAAATGCTACAAAATGCAAACATATGAAACCAAAAACCTTAAAAAAAACATATAACAGCATAAACAAATATTGATTGAACATACTACACTAAAAACTATTTAACCTTTTTTTTAAGCGTAAGCTACTATCAATTGGTCATCTAATTTACCTTTCTACTTTTTTCCCTTTTAGGGTTTAAATAAATTAATAATTTATCTATTGGACCCTAATGATAATTTCCAACTACTAAGACTAGACAGTTAATTCTCTCGTGTGCAAAATCTATCGCCGCGGCTATATGATACGACGTACCGAAAGCTGACTGTACGGAAATAACGACGACCACACACGTGTCGAAACCTCATACGACCGCGCCTCCAAAAGTCAAGACTAACGAACGTTGGCCAGTTTCTAACCAATCAGAACTCGTCATGAGTACAGGGGGGGTGCACGGAATGGATAACTATTAACTGTAGGCGATAGAAAGCTTACGCTGTCGTCATCATCACTCTCGTAGATTCCAACGTCGTACATAAATCTTTTGCTCGTGTCAGATAAAACTGCAAATGGAAAAGAAAAGAAAACATGAATTTCTCGTTAAGTGTTGTTTCTATTTAAAGCAATAATTTTTCAGCCACGGAAAGTGATTAGTTGCGTGTTTTATAGACCAACTTAATTTGACAACCCATCATTCTTCCAACTACAGAATTATATTGATATAAAATATAGATTGATATAAGTAAGATACATAATAATAGTTGCAAAAAAAAAAAATAAAGTTTCAAAATTGCTAACTTATATTATATATCAAAATATTTATTATTATAATTAAAAAGCAACTGCTATTTTCCATTTTAAGAAATTTTGTTGTGATATTCTACCTAATAAATTTATTATATATATATACGGATTCAGATCTCGGGTCAAATTAAGATTCAACACACCCTTAAATTTAATATTTCTCTTTACAAAATTCACCAACCTCAATAGTATTTAAAAAAAAAATTATAAAAATTAATCTTAAAATTGTAAACGGTAAAACACGAATTGTATCCTATATATACATGCATAATAAACTGTTTTAAATTTTTTAGTATAATATAGCAGAAGCATAACATTTATGTCGAGCATAATAATTATAACAAGTTTATAGTGTAATAATAATTTAAAAAATTAACAACAGATAAAATATCAAGAGAAGTGTAAACAAAATTGAATTACCAGAATAGGCTTGTTGAATAGTCTGGAATTTCTTCTTTGATTCCTCGATTGTCTTGGAGTTTCCAGAAGATGAACAACGATCAGGATGCCACCTCTACAATATATATTCCAACAGAACAAAATTCAATATGTATATATATATATATATATATATATATATATATATATATATATATTTATTTTTTTTTTTTTTTTGCATCTTCATCATATAATAATATAAATTAACCCAAATATGCAGATTTTCTTTAAAAAAATGTTTTTTTTTTTGGTATGATGTGGGTGTCAACAGCAAGTGTTGCAGAAACAGAGCATCAAGAACAAAGAAGGAGAAGAATCTTGAAATCAATTTGCAGTATGTTGTTTACAATCAAGAAGCACATAAACATTGGTTAGAAATCTTTCTAACCATTGCTAGCTTCTTGTAAGCGTCTCGAAGCTCTGAAACAGAGCATTCCTTGTTCAACCCAAGAACTGCGTAATAGTCTCTGTTTTTCTCTTCCCCACCCGCCATTACAGAGCTTTTCACTTTTCCTCGAAACAGGCACGATGATCCAACCAAAACCCAGAAACCGAAGCTTATATTGTAAAATAACAGAGGAATCAAAAGTGATGTAGAAACAGAGTTATATTGTGAAAGAACAGAGGATTCAAAAGTGATGTAGAAACAGAGTCCTAAAACAGAGAATGGTGTTGATGAAGAAGAATTGTCTAGAAAGCAGGCATTTATATATTGAGTTTGTGTGTTAAATGGTTACCAACTTGCGGGGGTTTGTCTTTGTTTAGTGTATACTGTAGAGAGGGATATGACCAGAGAGGAATGGATGGAAATGGACGGCTGAGATTACTTTAGAAGCTAGATATTTTTGGTGGTCTAAGTCTCCAGAAGCTTCCCTGTTTTCCTTTTTTGGGACTTTTTGTATTTATTAATATTAATTCTTTTTGAATAATTTATTATGCTTTTTACTATTTTATTTATTAGAATTAATAAGGGCTGTTGGATCACATTATATTCCACGTCATATCCATATTACGTTTTTTTTTTTCCAATTGTGTAATATAATATTTATTGTAATCTCAACATTCGTCCAAACTCCATTAAATTACGTTAAGGAGTGTTATTATTTTATTATTATTTTCTTAAATAGATAAAATATTTTATAATATCTTTATAATTTATTATTATAATATTATCATTATTATTATTGGATTTTTATTTTTTATATACTTCATAACTCATTATTATAACAAATAATAATGCACATTATGTTCGTATAAAATAAGTAAGTGTTTTCCGATGCATTTTTTATGAAAATTATCCTATAAAACGATATATAAAGTTTTAATTAACATAATTTTAGTAGTTGTGCGTACTGAGTTTAAATATTTAGTCTTTTAGGATTCATAAATAACATTAACCACACATAATATTTAAGAAGTTCTTGTTGTCGTCAAAATATATATTTCTTTTAAATATTATCATATTAAGATATAATATACTCTCATATATATTAATATAAAAATAATAATGTCGCATTACAATGCACATTACAACAACACATACCAAGCACTATAAATCTAACATTACGTTCCACATTACAACACAACAAAACATGCAATCTAACATTATATTACGTAGCTCACATTACTTGTAATAATCGTATTTATGTCTAGCTAGCTTTCTGGACTAGTGAATGAATGAATGGATGCCGATGTTGACCTCTTCTTTGCCAGAAGAAATCTAGACCTTGGAAATTGATCAAGATTTTGATATCAAAATATCATTCGGTATGCGAGTCCCATATTCATGACAATATAGAGAATCTAATAAAAAATAATATTTAATAATATAAGTTATAAAATATGAATTTTTAATTAAACATGCAATTAAAAAAAAATTATCGTAATTTTTTCAATAAAAAGATCTCAAATTGTGAAATATGTTTATTATCAATTTGATTCGAGAAAAAATTATAACTAATATAATACTTTTTTTAAATTAAAAAAAGCAATGATTTAGTTTTTGTTTCCAAAGTATAACTAGAGATACTTGCTGTACATCTAGATTAATCTCTGCTCACAGCGGGTCAGTTTTTAAGAGGTAAAATGTTGGTAATGATATGTTTCTACTCTCATGGTGATTAGCGGAGATTAATATATGATTAATGGATGAAGCGCTAAAATGTAAAAGTTATTAACCCTATATATACACCAAAATGTAAAAGTAATGTTGCGCTATAATATAAATAAAAAAGTGACTAAATATTTAGTTAGAACTAATTAAAATATTTCAAAAATAGTAACGTAATCCAAGTTACCATAATCTTGGAAGGAATCTAGAATACCATCACAATTAGGGCCATTAATGGGGGCTAGCTAGGTGACACATTCTTCCACCACTCATTTTGTGGACCTTGAACTTCATATCTATGTTTAATATTCATTCTTCATAGATTGCACCCCTTAAATTGTGAAACAACTGTTTTGTCCCTTTAAATTTCAGACTGTTGCTAATTACCTCCTAGTTCTTAAATACTGTTTTTTTCTTAGGTGGTACTAGGAGGGGCCATTTAGAAGGCAGCATACGTAGCATGTTTGTTCCACACCTAGATCAATCATCACTCGCATCGGGTTAGTCCGTAAGGGTAAAAGTGTTCATGCATATATTTCTGTTCCCATGGTTACTAGCAAGTTTGAATCCCTAACATTTAGTTAATGAATGAAACGTTGAACCGCTACATTATATTACATGGTTAAGCCAATGATGGTGGCTTGTGAGAGGTTCTTAAACATCCTGACTTTATGACTATTTCACGAGATATTTTAGCAAGAATAATCTACACTTATATCAAGTCAGTTTGTAAATAAAAAAGTGTTAGATTATAAATATTGTTTTATTCATTTTAGCTCAAATTCGTAATTTCTAGTTAATGAATAAAGCGCTGAACCACTACGCTATATTACCTAATTTTCTAACTTTCTGAATTAATTCTTACAAAAATATAAATCCTAAACCCTTTCTAGTGTTGCTTAGATTCTCTAATTTTTAGTTGTTTTGTCGGTAAATCCTTTATATATATATATATATATATATATATTATACAAAATGTTGTGACGCCACCAGCTGCATGATGAGTCCAACCATGTAAGTTAAGCTGAAAAGCGTTGGAATCAGATCAGACAGCATTGATTGAGTGGTCCTCCCTCGCTAGAAGAGAAGAGAAGAGAATGCTAGATATAATGATAGGAAGATGATAAATTTTGATCGATGAAAGCAATATATATAGTGTGGTCCATTGGGGGTAGTTTTGGCAGATCACATGTGAATTTTGACCCTTATATTTAACAATTATGTATAGTTTTGGAAGGGAATAGAAGATGGAAAGTTGATAACCTTTTTTCTTAGGAATTCAGATCACACACCCCACATTTTCTGTCCTAGTTCGTGCTTCACCGTTAAAATTTTGACATATGTGCTTAAATTTAATATTTTCATTTTAACGTTCACTAATCCTAATAAGTTTTTAGAATAAAAAAATTACAAAATTAATTACATCAAGTATACGTATTAAGATCGCAACGATTAGACACGATCTGTGGCATAAAGAGTGGGATAGCTGATCTGAATCATTTCTTAGATGCTTAAACAACTATGGAAATGTTTAAATACACCATAAACTATTACAAACCAACTCAACTCAGTTAAATAAGGCTACATCACAATCGGCCCAAATAAGAGAAGTCCAACACCACAATAAGTAGCCCGAGTTGAATAATAAGGCCACAAATTTGAATCTCTATAAATTACACTCTTGGACTAGCTAGAATCTAGTCTAGGCTCTAAAGTTAGAGTAGTGATTTAATTTTTAATCAAAGCTCTATGGTTCGAGCTCTGAAAATGAAAATGTATGTTGTTTATGGTCAACAATATATTATTTACGAATTGATCCAGTGTGACTAAATATTATTAGGTTGATACATTACTTACTTAGTTGTGTTTGATCAATGCGATTAAATTGTTATTTTTGTTTTTTTTACGTGATAGTTTTGATTACATATGTTTCAGAATGTGATTAAATAGTTCAAACTTGTTGCATTTAATCACTTATGTTTGAATAGATTAAATGGTTATAAAAATATTAATTTCTTCTTATTGTCATACGGTTGAATTATATTTGTTATAGGTTCATTTGTAAGTTATTGTACACTTTAGAAAGCAAAGTGAAAAATATGATGATTAAAAGACTGCTCTTTCATACAATACAATATAACACCCACATGCAGAAAAATATTCTGGTTACATGAACTTTGCAGCAACATTCAGTCAGAGTAAGTTGCAGAATTATTACCAAGAGGTGTTTGTTTACACAGTTCATCACTATCCCAAAATCAACTCATCTACAACAAAGCTTTCACCTTTACAGTAGATTCATTGCAAGATACTAGAAAAAACTTATGATTCAGATGCTCTTCTCAGTTACTGCATTAAAAAGTGTGTGATCCATGATTCTATTGCCCGGTCCTCAAAGCTTTAACCCAGTCGAGCTCGATCCTGAAATCACCGGGACCCGATTTGGCGCCATCAAACCCACCTTCTGCATTGACTGACAGTGACATACCGAGAACGCGAGACGGGTTCATTTCCAACTCCGAGTCTATTACATTCCCTCTCCATGTTGGCAAGTATCGGTTCAGTGGAATCTGCAATAGCAAGGCGTTTACATGTTGATGCAGCGTGATGGGGATAGATGGACAAAAACTCATTGGTTCTAGAGGAATGCCGAGAATTTGTTGGATAGAGACGCAAAAATTCGTTGATTCAAAAGAATGTCGAAGAATTGACGCAGGTTGAGGAAAACCTCGATTTTTCATTAATCAATAATATGAATGCAAACGGCTAATAGAGTCTTATATAATGAAAACAAAAACCCTTATCCTAGTTCAAAATCCGAAAGTTGCAACAAAACCGACAAATTACAAAAAAACACCTGAAAACATAAAACTGCAATTTTGACTGACGAAACAATGGAATTTGGCCAAAAATCGTCAAGCCCCATTGTTTACTATGGATCTTGCTAGGATCAGCGTAACGGGTTAGGGGGTGTTTGGTTCGCCCCGATGTGGGGTCGCACAATCTAAGATTGCATCAAAATGTGCCATTTTTGAAAACAAAAGGTTATATTGAGTCAGATAATCTTCAAACTGGATTACCGGACTGGCCGGATCAACAATCTAGCACTAACACCACCCTCCATATTACCGTGGCAACTGTTTCAACTTTTGAAAACGATGCATTATAAGTAAAAAAAAATATAATTTTGAGATCATTGAAAGCTTGATTGTGCCTTAACTTTCAATCCTCTACAAAAAGTGATAGCCTTTGTAGACACTACATTGGTCTTCATCTTGGATTATCAGTATCTCGCTTTTGTGTTAAATTCTTGGCTTTGTTCCTAAATCTTGTATTAAGGTAATCAAAACCCGGCCTTGGCTAAAAAAAAGCTTGACATGCATTACCCAGAAAATGTATGGTAATAAAAGAAGGGACTTGCCTTTGCAATGTACCAGTTATCTTTTGGAACGAAAATGAAAGACTGCCATGAATTATCCTCTAGCTGTCCAGGTGAATTAACCCAGTTCTCTGTGTAGATCTGCAAAGAGTTTTAGATCTGAGTAAGAGCTAGTCTAGAGGTTGAAAACCCAGAAAGGATAGAAACCAAGTAATGGAGAAGTACAGTGGAAATGTAGCATCTTCCATCTCCTCGAAGCCTTAGAGCTATGGTATCATACGGTTCCAAATCGATGAAGCCATCAAACTGCATAAGAAAAGAACATAATGATCGAAAGATTCATCTGCATAGTTCTTGAGGATTCAGTGGAAAAAGATTCATCTTTTACAAGGTGAGGCAAAATTTATAATTTTGAAGCCAATTAGGGCAATGATAGACCTTTTTGGACCGCATTCCACAGAAGCCACCCCGTCTGATATTCCAGTCCGAGTCTTCCGCAACATCTAGGGAGAGATTACCAGAAAATACACCTACCCAAAAAAATGCAGAGCAGCTGAAAATTTATTTTTGTTTCCTTCAATGATCTAATTGAGAAAGAAAAATTGAAAACACACAACTGGTACAGTGATAGAAAAACTAATCACTTCTGTAATCATGTAAAGAATGTTTTTGGCGATTGGCCATTGAGATAAATGATGCAAAACCGAAATGAAAGAATCAGCCAAACAGGTATCAGCGTTAAGAAAAGGGTTAAGAACCTATAAGTTGTCTGAAGTTTGCTCCATGTGAGATTTGGTGTCTGAAGTTTAAAATGTTGAAATGGTCAGTCCCAGGTTTCATTTTAGTTGAAAATTGGTGTCTACGTGCGTCTTTTCCTCTCCCTTCAAACATTTTGATCAACCGTTTCACCCACTCATATTCCATCACTCTTCACTTTTTATAAAATCGCCAAATTTCTTCCAAAACTTGAACATCCGAAATAAAAAGTTTTCAGCAGAGTGGTGTGGAGTGATTTTCAGCGACAATAGAACGATATTTACTTGTGCGGATGTGGTCACTTTCTTATGTGACGGTCCCGGCAAGGTGACGAGAATGGAGCGTGCATGAGAGCTCCTATTTGACAGCCGGTTTTGTTGGGATTGGCTTCTCTAAAGTAATCACACCGAGACATCAAATTTCAACAAAAATGAAACCCGAGACTGTCTATTTTAATATTTTAAATTTCAGACACCAAAATCTCACATGGAGCAAACTCCAGACAGTATATAGGTTCTTAACCCTTAAGAAAACTGAACACTTATGTTCAGTTGATGGTTGAAAGAAAAAAGCTTTATCAGGAGGCAGCTTTTGTATCAAAGAAAAATGTATTGAGCTATTGAAAAGAAAAGTGGCACCTTTTAATCCATCTTCAACATCTGAAATCTCCAGAGAAGCCGAAGACAAGCCTGAAGACAATAACTCTCATGTAGATTAGTTCTCAGTTGTCTGAAATATATGAGATAAACACGAAACGGGTGTTTACCTCCGTATTCTGAATCAGAAGACAGATGCCATCTTTTGAGCTCATCCTTTGAGTTGAAATTGAATATGTATTTCTCGGCGGGAGGTACCAGGTCTTCAGCACTCCATGTAAGAGCTGAAATTCAAGACATCACAATAATACACCATTGTATGAAGTCTCTCTACCTTGGACAAGTAAGGATGAAGTTCCAATATAGATTGTTAGTATCAAAACATGGAGAAACATTCAAGAAGATACATATCCCAGTTAAATCAGAGAAGTTGATATTCAGTTGCAAGACCACAAGCTTATGATTATGCAAGAACCTTTAAATTCTTAAAATTTCGTTTATTTGATTCCAAGTATAAAGCTAGTACCTTTCTTGGTTGCATTTAAGAGAGCTCTAAATCTGGACATACTGATTTGCTGTGGAACTTCAGAAATCCTGAATTGAAAATGTGGGAAGTTAGAAATATGATACAAAACTTGAATAGTAAAAACTGCAGAAAAGCTATGATTTTGCTGAGGATACCAAGAAACAACGATTTCTTTTTACCTTAGTTCATGATTAATAACCATCATCACTACACCAAATTCATCATTACCAAAAACCCATGTAACCACTTCCAAAAAAATGGCCTTTTTAATTCAGCTTCTGTACAATTCGACATCCAAACATGACCTAAAGTAAAAACTAGCAGTTTCCAGTTGGAATTTAGAAATTTAACACCATTATACAAGAACTGAAATAGCAAATCAAATATACTACATAACAGTTGTGATTTTGCTGACAAATATACCAAGAGACAACCCTTTTTAACTCAAATCATCATTAACTACTATCATCAGTCATCACTTGACCATATTCATGAATTCCAAGAATCCCAGTAATCACTTCTAAAGAATGACCTTTTTAAGTTCAGCTTCAGGAGAATTTGACATTCAAAGCTTCAAACAATGCCTAAAGTAAAAACTAGAATTTTCCGGTGAACCAGTTGATCAACAGTCACAGTCTATACAGAGAGAGATAGAGTACCGGTCGGAAGTGAAGACGCAGCTCCTTCGATGGTGGAGACGGCAGCTTCAGATTCAGCTCGGCAGCACATTCGTGTCTTCTCTTCTTCTTCTGTATTGGAAAGACGGTTCTTTTAATCAGACCGGTCCGGACAATGTCGACCGGTCCTGTCGGCCTATATAGCTATACTGACCCGGAAATCCTCTTCGTCTTGAGCTCAGCTACATTCTCTCCTCTTCTCAAACATAAAACCCTGCGAGCTAAACCCTCGACGGCAGCACAGTTGAACAAAAATGGTGGCGCACCCATCAAAACCCAAGAAATCTAGCAAGAAGGACAAAACCACCAGCAACCCAGATGATTCTGATCTTCTACAGGCCGAGGTTGCCTCCCTTGCTTCCTCTCTCGGCTTTGCCTCCTCTGTCCCTTCTTCAGGTTTCGATGATTCAGACTTTCGCAAGAAAGGTAAGCTTAAGAAGCCCCAGAAGCAGTCGAACAAGCAGAAGACCGACACCACCAGGGATAACGTCACTGCTGAGGGAAAGAAAGAGAATTTGACAGCGGATGATAAGCGAAGGCCAAAGCCGAAGCCTCCTGTGCTGTCAATTGACGACAATATTGCCGGAAACAGCGCGAGAGGTGCTGCCAAGTTTAAAAATTTGCCGAGGTTGCCGCTGGTGAAAGCGAGTACTTTGGGTGTTTGGTACGAGGAGGCGCAGCAATTGGAAGAAAAGGTTATTGGAGAGGGAAAGAAGCTGGACATAAAGAATGTTGATGAGTGGAAAGCTTTTGTGGAGAAGAAGAGGGAGCTCGGGGAGCGATTGATGTGGCAGTTTGCCCAGGATTATGAGGGATCAAGAGGCCAGAGTGGGGATATTAAAATGCTTGTTGCTACACAGAGGTCAGGGACAGCAGCTGATAAGGTCTCGGCTTTCTCCGTTATGGTTGGTGATAATCCGATTGCCAATGTTCGGGCGCTTGATGGTCTTGTGGGTATGTTCGGTTTTTTGTTATTCCTTCAATTTTGCATTTAATGAAGCAAATCACAAATGTTGCTTATAAACTGCTATGATCAAGTTTAGATAATCTTTACTGATATAAGTGTTAGCTCTTTGCTTTTTCAGTCGTGCTGTGTTTAGTGCTAAATAATGTATGTTCCAGTTTGAAATTAGTGGTGTATAAACATGTCTAGGCATCTACTGATTCGAACACCACTTGTATCTAACATTTTGGTTTTTATTGCAGGACTTGTGGCATCAAAAGTTGGAAAGCGCCATGCCTTAACTGGCTTTGAAGTACTGAAGGAGCTGTTTGTTTCAAGGTTTTCTCTCTCTCTATGCAAAAAGTCCAAATTTTGGTTTCTGTCAATTCTTTAGATGATCTTTTGGTTAGGAGGTCCTATTTTTTCTTCTCAAACCTGTGATTGAAACTCTAATAGCCACCTACTGTATGTCGATAGTTTAATACCTGATCGGAAGCTGAAGACACTCATGCAAAGGCCGTTGAATCATCTTCCTGAAAACAAGGATGGTTACTCTCTTTTACTCTTTTGGTATTGGGAGGAGTGCTTAAAGCAGAGGTGTGTGCCCTTCGCTCTTTTATTTATCCATTATATACAATGTTTGACAAGGAAATGCCATCTTGATTCTGAAAATGCTGTTGTGTAACTTTCAGATATGAGAGGTTTATTTTCGCCCTTGAAGAAGCATCAAGGGACATGTTACCAGTTCTAAAAGATAAGTCCTTGAAGGTTTGTCTCTTAACCAGAGCTCATATTTAAGTCTGTATAGTATTTTCATTTCGGCTCACTCCATTGCTGTAAATATGCTCAAAATATATCATCTTTCTTTTGCAGACTATTTATCAATTACTTAAAAGCAAATCAGAGCAGGAGCGGAGGTTACTGTCTGCATTGGTGAACAAAGTTAGTTTGTATATCATTCGCAGCTCTTTATCCTTTATAAATTTAATATCAGTCCCTATAATTTTTATTTACTCTCGCTTCTTCCGACAATTGCAGCTCGGGGATCCTCAAAACAAGGGTGCATCCAATGCTGACTTTCACTTGTCTAACCTTTTATCGGAGCATCCTAACATGAAGGTATCATTTTGTGTTTCAAATTGCTGCTCTATTGCAGTTATGTGTAGTCTCTGCTCATGAAACATTCTCTTTTGCAGGCTGTTGTGGTTGATGAGGTGGATACTTTTCTTTTTCGGCCACACTTGGGAATACGAGCAAAGTATCATGCCGTACGTATTTGATACGTTTTTTTTTTTCTTTTCTTTTCTATATGTTTATATATGTGAAGTATGGTTGCTTTTCTTGATCACTTTTAAGCCCTTCATGTTACTCGGTTATTCCTCTTTTTTTTTGGCCAAAAATGTTACTGGGTTATTCCGATAGACCAAAAAAATCGAGATTTTCTGGAAGCCCTTTCAAGTGTCATAGATGAATCCTAATAACCTGTACTAAAAGTAGTAATTAGATGAAATTGTGATATGTTCAGGTTAATTTCCTCAGTCAAATTCGTCTCGGTCATAAAGGAGACGGACCAAAGGTGGCAAAACGGCTAATAGATGTCTATTTCGCATTGTTTAAGGTGAATTCCGATTCATATCTCCTTTAGTTGATCATTTCTAAGAGTTATTTGAGGATTATTATCTATTTTACTGGGATGAGAACTGATTTGACTGTAAAATTTTCAGGTGCTGATTACTGAGGCAGGTGCGAATAAGAAAACAAAAGAATGGAGCAGTAAAAAACACGGTAAAAAGGTTCCAACTGCTGAAGAGCAAAAGAATGAATCTGAATCGCATATAGAATTGGATTCACGGATTTTGTCTGCCCTTTTGACTGTAAGTGCTAAGTACCCAACCCTATTTGGATCATTAAGATTTCTCAGGTTTAAAGTTATAAATTTCTTTTGAATATCTTTTCCAGGGTGTAAATAGAGCATTCCCGTTTGTTTCAAAGAGCGAGGCTGATGACATTGTTGAGGTGCAAACACCATTGCTCTTCAAGCTGGTGAGTTCAAAAGCTAATATATCAGTTCAGAAAAGCTAACTTAAAAATATTGGTTAATTTTGAAAAAAAAAAATAAAGCGTTTTGACAATTATTTTGAATTTTTTTTTAATAATTAACTGAAACTGTAAAGGACATTGAGAGATTTTGCGGGTGTTTTTAGAAATATAACATAAACAGGGGTAATCCTCACATAGGCACGAACATATGGGGCACAGCACCATTTTTCCTTCTATGATATGAGGGTATGTTGACTATTGTGCCATTTGGAGGTAATTATAATTTTTATATATCCATGCAGGTGCATTCAAAAAATTTTAATGTGGGTATTCAAGCTTTAATGCTTCTCGATAAAATCTCATCCAAAAATCAGATTGTTAGTGATCGATTTTACCGTGCCTTGTACTCCAAGCTTCTACTCCCGGCTGCCATGCATTCTTCCAAGGCAAGTCACATTAGTTTTTTTTTTTGTCTTGTTTTTTTTTTCCCTCGAGAGATTTAAAAACTTGACTTCCGTTAGTGTTAATTTTGTAATATTTGTGACACTACAGGCGGAAATGTTTATTGGACTTCTTCTGAGGGCAATGAAAAATGACGTAAACTTAAATCGTGTAGCTGCCTTTTCAAAGCGCCTGTTGCAGGTTTGTAAAGCCTTGCTGTTATTAGTAATTTGCTTGTTGGACAAGGTAGATACTAAAGTAATTCTGTTTTGTATCTTCTACAGGTGGCTTTGCAGCTACCACCAAATTATGCTTGTGGTTATCTCTTTCTCCTCTCTGAGCTACTTAAAGCAAGACCGCCTTTATGGTATGCAAGACCCGCACTTTTTACTCATTCTTCTAAATTTTTAACCTTTTCTAAAAGGGTTAATTACCAAATAAGCATACCAAACTTCGAATGAATTGCTAAAACCAAACTAAGTTTTTTTTTTTTTAAATACAAATAAGTGAAATCTTACAAATTTGCATACCGTGTGCTCTGTCATTTGACTTATTTTGTTAAAGAGGGAAAAAGTATCCTTATTTTCATAAACCCAAAATACAGTTAGGAATTGGAAACTAAAATGGGTTAATGAATGAAGAATTTATGTGACATAAAGATGATTTCTTATCTTTGGTGATTTACTGAACTAAAACACTGGGATCATGCAGGAACATGGTGCAGCAGAGCGAGGCAGTTGATGATGAGGTCGAGCATTTTGAAGATATCAAGGAAGAAGGTGACACTGAACTCGAAACCGAGCCAAACAAACAGAATAATGATACCAATGGAGACGACAAGGAAGATGGTTCTTCAGAAGATGAGGATGATGAGGCTCCAGTGTCTGGTTCGGATAATGATGATGATGACGATGCCTCAAATGAAGATGGCGAGTTATTTATGAAAGATGTGTCAGAAAATGGTGAAGACACCAATGACGCCCCGAAACAACCTAAACAGGGTTCTAATCGGGAATTGCTTCCTGGTGGGTACGATCCCAGACACAGAGAACCCTTGTATAGGTATGTAACAAATAGAAAATGTGTGCCATCATTTTTTGCTTCTTCAGTTCAATGGTTCATTGATGATTTCTTGATTTTGTAAATGATGTATCAGCAACGCGCACCGAGTTTGTTGGTGGGAGCTGACGGTTCTTGCTTCCCATGTGCACCCATCAGTTGCTACCATGGCTAGGACTCTTCTATCAGGAACCAACATTGTCTACAATGGAAACCCACTAAACGATCTCACTCTTACTGCGTTTTTAGAGAAGTTGATGGAAAAGAAACCGAAGCAAGCCACATGGCACGGTGGTTCTCAAATCGAACCTGCTAAAAAGGTAAGAATCATGATTATTGATTGGATCTTGGTTTCTGATTTTCAACTTTCAAGCTCTTGAAAGGTCACCACTTTCAGATCTAATAATCTATCAAACTCATATTTTCCCCCCAAAATTTGAAAATATTAGCTTGGTATATAAAGAATCGTGGTTCACTGGATTGTGGTATCTGATTTTGAAGTTCTTGAAGGGTTGCATTTTTATTAAAAATTCATATTTACACCTAAATCTTAAAATGTGGCGTGGAATATACATAATCATGGGTGTTGATTGGTTATTGGTTCCTGATTTTCAAGCTCTTGATAGGTTGCATCTTTAACACTTTCAAATTTAAAAACTACAATTTTTTTGCAAAATGATGCAGCTTGAAATGAACAACCATTTGATCGGGCCGGAGCTTCTGTCGCTAGCGGAAACCGATGTGCCTCCCGAGGATGTGGTGTTCCACAAGTTCTACTTGAACAAGATGAACACCACTAAGAAGCAGAAGAAGAAAAAGAAGGGAATAGACGATGAAGATGCGGAGGAGCTGTTCGAAGTTGATGGAGGAGATGAGAGCGATAATGAGGAGATATCGAATATTATGGATGAAGCTGATCTTTCCGATAAAGAGGAAGGTGAGTACGATTATGACGACTTGGACAGGGTTGGAATCGACGATGATGATGATTTGGTCGACGATGCAAGTGATGTGGACATGGATGGTCCTTCAGATGGGGAAGACATTGACTTCGATGTACTTGGTGATGTTGATGACGTGGAGGAGATTGATGACGATGGTGATGACGATGATGATGATGTAGCTATTGCTGATGTTGATGATGGTGATGATGATAGCTTGAAGAAACCAAAGAAACGGAAATCCGGGGCGTCGCCGTTTGCAAGCCTTGAAGAATTCGAGCACTTGATGAAGGATGATGATGGTGATGATGGTCCAAAATTGAAGAAATTTAAAAAAGAGAAGAAAATTAAAAAGGAGAAGTCTGATAAGAAGAACAAGAAGAACTCCAAGTGACCTCTTTTATGTAGTTGTACAATGTGAGGGATCCCACAATTTTGATTCAGTGTTTTTTAATTAATAGAGCAGGTGATTCTGGGTTCTGCTAAGTGTTGTTTGATTATCAGGTTAAATACTACCTGAACTTGTTTAGATTATCAAGCTGAATTTTTTCTGTTAGGTCAAACTCTTGTCTGTCACCAAACAAATCAATGCACTCAGTTTGTGTTTTATACAAATTGAACCAAATGCAAAAGGGTCTTTCTTGGTACTTCATCTTTACAATATCTACACAATGCAAGAAACCATGGATGTACAAGAGAAACAATGAAGCAAATCACTTTACACATCGGATAGACATCGTTCTATCGACTTATTGCGGAAATATTCTCCTGTGAAGAAACCCGATCCTTCGGAACAGGGGTTGGATTGGATCTGATCCTATGGTTACAGTCACATTTACTTGTCTGTCAAAATTCGAAGGAACCTCTAATCGAACATTGCTTCACCTTCTATCCATTGTGCGAAGCTTTTGGGATACTCGGCAACCGACTCTTTACTAGTCATAGATGTTACGGTTTTCGTAGTCTCTCCATGTGATAGCGCCTTTTGCGATAGTCGAGCACTGGATGGTGACCTGCTGAATTAAGTAAGATTATTGTTCATCAATCTGACCAATTCCAGAAAATTTTAACAAATTTAGATGGATACACCAAATTTCAACAAAGTTACAGTCAATATCAACAATTTAAAATTCAGACACCAAAATCTTACATAGGGCAAACTTCAAACAGTTTATAGGTTCTTAACCGTTATTCATATATCTCCTAATGATCAGATGTTAGGGTTACCTTTCAAATATATCTTCGTCCCCGGAGTTTTCGGATGACGAGAGCCACTCCATATCGAGAAAGTTTGAGCAATTACAAGAATCAACATGTCCATTAAAGCATATGTGAGTGCTCTCTTGATGATCATCTTGGGGAAGGTTGTTTGAACCCTTCTTCGTCATACATCTGCATCGGAACAATAAAATTGTTTTTGTCTAACTGAATCTTGGAAACCAAGAAATCTACCAAATTCATTACTTAGATATGCATAATCTCTACTAAAGGTAGTTAGTGACCTGCAAAACGATACGCCTTTTTCACCCATAAAAATCTCGGGTAATGAACCCGAGAGGTGTTCTTTACCAGCATTGGTACTGTCCGGTACTTGACGGTTCTGGCAATCTCCAACTTCTCCATCCATATCACTATCGCAAAGAATATTACCGTCCGACAACGATCGTCTAATGAATGGCCTATGAAATTAGAAAGGGTTAATTCCCAAACAGCATACTGAACTTAAATTCATTAGCAAACAACATACTATTTCTAGAAAAAGATAGAAATACCCTTTCAATTTAACTCAATTCTTAATATATGTTTCAATTATACCCTTTAATGAAAAAGCTTAGCAGAAATAAAAATGGATCTTCATATTTACCGAGCAGTTTGATTGTCATCAGATGAACCCTGCCTTCCATCAATGTGATGTTGATCAGAATCAAGCTGCCAGAGTGCCGTTTTTCCCTGTCGGGGTTGAAAGTAACCCAAGAATCTGACGAGAAGAGAAAAAACCGAATTGTGTTAGCATCGACTTCTTATTGACTATCTATTGTAGGAAATCATATTTCTTACAAAATCTCTCACATATTAATCGCATCTTGCTTCACAGCATCCACATATGCGTTGCTGTAATACCGTTGTATGGTTCTAAAAAGTTCCTGAGACTGAGTTGCCGGTTTCCACTGCCCCCTTCTCTCACAAAAGATCTAGTCGGGTTCACCGAAAATTGGCCAAATAATTCTCAGTAATCTATTATCATGAAAAAAAATACTTAACAAAAACAGATACAAATACGATATGGTTACCTTGTTATGTGCTGCAGAACCACCATACTGCATTGCCAAAATATCCCCCATGCTTTCGTAGAGAACCATCAAGTCCTCGGCTAGAGGATTGTTTAAATCAATATTAGGAGAGAGTATAAATCCCAAAGCATGAAGCTGCTTCCCAAGGGAGACTAAACCATACGCGTACTGCGCAACATTTGTGCGATCCAAACAATCAATGCAGTTGGTCCTCAGAACCCCATTCTGAAGCGATGCAGGCTTGAGGATCTGATCATTATTAGCATCACCATCCTTCTTTTGATCAGAGATCTCGAGTGTACCACTCTCACCATTATCAAACTTCCTGCATTTTATTATTCCCATTTGGCCAAAAATATATATCATTCGCATGTCAGTGGCATTCTCAAAAAAATCTACTTTAGCTCACATTCAGTATTGATCACAGAAACTTCAATAAACTCGGGAACAATACTATGTATGTATCAGAGAAAGGGATAATAGCCAAACTACATACCGATCTTTAGACAAATTGGAAAAAAAACACACACACTGAACTATTTTTCTGGACAAATAACAAACCAAATTTAAGCAAATTTGCAAACACCATAATCATCAAGTCATTTTCCCTATTAAATTTGAATTATTTTATAAAAAAAAAATCATAAAAGTGAACTAATATTGGTTTAAGAATGACGAAGTTAACATTTTCTTTATTTTTTGCATTTTCATTTAAAAAAAAAATAGCGTATTTCTGTAATTTAGAACATAATCCACCAAATTGACGACAAAAAATGACGGAGCATGCTGTTTGCAAAATTAGCTATAGTACCATTGCTATTTGTCAAAAGAAAAACAAAAACAGTTCAGCATATTGTTTGCAATTCATCCAAACTTCAGTGGAAAATTGGTAACTAAACCTTACTTAGAACGGGAGTAACAATATAAGGGATAAGTACTAAAGAATTTAGACTTGCCCACTTACGTTGGGTATGAAGTTGAGGGTATGTCTTGCTTTGAAGGAGTCCCTACTCGGCGGTAGAAGATGCCGGTTAACTCTGCTGCGTAAACAGCAACTTTAACCAGAAGCTCTAAGGCAGTGCTTCCTTTGCTGTAAATATAACAAACCACAACCATATCAAAATGCATTGTTTTTTTTTAACAAGCAAAAAAACAAAAAACAATTACGTTTTAGAACACTTGTTTAGATCCCAATGAAGAAATCTGAGGCGGGTCTCCCGGGTTCGTCTCTTGTTTATAAACCGGATGGCGTTAGCAAACTCTGCACGTAGAATAGTTTCTCGAGGCTTCGGTTCAAACATCTGTAAGACATTACAACGGAACCTCATCTAATTTTATTTTATTTTCCAAAAGTAAGATCACAAAGGAGAGTAAGCCACTAAGATTATCCTTACCTTTATTAAATTAAGTATAATTATTGGATTCCCATATCGCTTACTAAGGTTCTCGAAATGAAGCCGTGTAGCTTCATAAGTTTGATCATTCCTAGATACTGTATAAAATGTAGTCAGCATTATAGAAGTTCACTCTACCCAGTAACAACCATCAAGTATTGGATTTACATACATATAATATCGGGCCTTAGATTTAATCTGGAAGTTTCTTGAGACCAAAAGAGGGGGATTGAACCACGGACTTGAACAGAGGAGCTTATTTGCTTTGGATGTCCTTCGGGATTATCTTCTGATATGATTTGTTCGGTCTCTACATCATTAGCAACCCTGCCCCTCTCATTTACACCCCTCTTCAGGAATCTAAACAGTGAACACGATAAGGGCATATTACGACATGACAAAGTCGGAATGAGTAAATTAAACCAGTTAATGACTATCAAAATAAAAATTAGAACAAGAAAAGGTAACCAAAATGGTTGCTTAGTGACTAGGATTGAAATTCCAACGTCAGAAGACAGCAACCCAAGTTACATGTTCATTACTTCTCTACTACTATCTTTATTTTTATTTTTGGCAAAAAAATTCTTATCCACTATCAAATAAAATATATCTTACAAAATATATCTCTACTACTATCTACTGTCATAAAAAAAAATTATCAAACAAAAATGAAAAAATACCTGGTCCCAGCAAAATGACGGGAGCGTCTGGCTATAAGGGTTAACTTGAAATCCTTATCGGATACCGAAAGCTTCACCTATGAGTCAGGAAAACTATACTTAGCACCAAATAGTTAATTTTACTTAACAAATAGCATTACCAAGTAGAATTTACCATTGGTGAATAAAACCAAACTACCTGCTTAAAAAATCCATGCACTAATGCAACTGTCCACAAATTACTCTTGAGAGTACTCCGGATCTCACGTGTTAAGTACTCATTCCAGACAAACATTGACTCATAGGGAACTCTTGAGCTCTTGCGGGTAGCCAGGTTCTTTTGAAGACTACTCATAATATTGTATGAGTAGCTGAAGAAGAAGTCTTTTGTGAGATCCACGGTGGATAGAAGCTTCTTGTATCTAATCAAACAAAAAGAAAGAAATGATGTTAGTATATATAGAATAGTGAGATATATAGAAAATACTTCGTATTCAGGAGCATCTATTCAAGTAGCTCAGTAAATAGAATAAGAAGCCAAAGAATTCCCCAAACATTCTCAATGATACCTTGATGTCTTATTAAAATCACAACAGCAGGAACCTGTACATTGAAAGGAATCAAACAAAGCATACTACTACTAAATAAGGTGAGCACAAGCTAACTTGTTTTTGTAACTAGAGTGCAACTAATGGCTAACCCAGCCAAAAGAATGGAACAAAAAGATAAATGGACTATAACAGCATAGGAAGAAGATATGTGCCACAGACATAAGGTTCAAAGTAATTGTTCACCCAACTAAACCAAACAAAACCAAAGCCAGAACACCATACCAATAAAAAAGAACTAGTTGATGAGAGTATAAAAGAATGTGAGAAATGAAAGCATAATCTCATTTGCCACTCAATAGTACTAAACTTTGTACATTTACATTTGGAAATGGACAAACGACCTTTTTTCATCCTTAGAAATATGCATATTCGATAGCAAAGTAGAGTTCTGAACAGGAAGAACTCGGACATTGGTAATGGCATATATTCTATGGCCATCAATAACACCAATCTTCCTCCGCTTAGTTATAATCAGCATGTAATGTGGCCCCAAGAACTTGATGAACCCTATAACAAGAGAAAGGCAACCTTCAAAGACAGCATAGAATTAACATATATGGAACACCTCAAATCTTTCATGATCACATACCGACGATTCCATAACAAGTAGTCACAAACTTTAGGCCTCCTGTGGACCTATTTCCTTCTTGTAGCCTATTCAGCAAGTCTCCACATTCTTGTTCTGTGTACATTCCAGCATCTTCAACAATATTCAGTTCCGTTGGTTCAACCCTACTTATCTTTAACACTCTCCAAAAAGCCTTATGGTTGTCTTTTCCTCTTATATAGAAATTCTGCAGATAAGTAAAGTGATTGAGGCATCAATTTAAAAATATTCTAAATAAGATTTACCTAAGAGCATACTCGATATTGAAAATGCAATACATAGGGTCAGAAGCTAATGAATATATTGCAGTCAGGCAAAGCGTCCCCTCCAGACGTGGATATGATTGAAATTAGCAATTTGACATCATCCATGAATGTTCTTGCCAGTAATAGTCAATATCGAATAAAAACTTCAGTATTACTATGAAGAACGTACCGAGAGAGTCTCAAACAGCTGAAATTTCTGCAGATAGTAAAAGCTCGAATCTGCAACGGCGGCAGCAATCTTGCTACCGCTTTCCTTCTCCTCTCCCGCCATGAGAAATTTAGATTCTGCAGATCGTTGACTTAAGGAAGAACATGGAAATAATCTCACTGCAGCCTCAAATTCTCTACATACACGGTCGCATACACAGAATCATATCCAAACATGAATGGAACTAGCTAGAATCGAAATGCGAGAAGGACCGGAACACGATAGTGATATATCAATGAGATCGCATTAGCAATAGTGCGTCGCCGGCGGAAACGAGGGAAGGTGACAAGGACGGTGGCGCAGAAGGCGGCGATGGAGGAGAGGAGGTTCAATAAATCACAGGAGAAAGGAGGGAAGGCTTAAGCCACCCACGGCCACGGTGGTCGACTATTTCTTCTCGTTCCGTGGGTGGAGAAGCTATTATATTATTTATTTGCTACTTATTATTGTCTTTCAATAGTTTCTCTTATACCCCTCAACTTTTACTTTCTTCATAAATAACGTTGTAACTTATTTTCTTTGCATCCACAGTCCTACATTAAAATATAACTAGAACTATAAGCTTTTTATCCTACAACATGTAAACGAGACGAGTCGAGTATCTGTCAAGTTCGACTTGACTCGATTATTGTTTGTGAAGCTTGATCTCGAGCTCGAACTCGATTGAGCTCTAATTTTGAAATTCGATTTCGACTCGAATCCAAGCTCGACATATTCGAGATTGACTCGAGTCGTTAGTCAATTATATATCACAATAAATTAACATTTTTCGTAACTAAAAAACCGAGCTCAACTCGACTAAACTCGAACTCGTTGAATTATATAAGAATTAATTAGTATTATTGTTAAATAAGAATAGTAATATGAATCAAACTCGACTCAACTCAACTCAACTTATAAACTCGAACTCAAAAATCGTTTAAGCTCGAAACCGAACTCGAAACTGGTTGGCAGTGTTTTGAAAACCGCCCGGATCTTGAACTGGTAAGTTGGCCGGTTTTCAGTTCAACTGGTCTGACCATGTTCAAATCGATTTGTACGGTTCTAGTAAAATATTAGGCCTAACCTAATTTTTTTTATTGTTTGATTTGGTGAATCAAAATTCACCATATTCGGATCAACCTGACCTAACCCGGTTCGGTGAGCATTCTGCTATTTTACTAGAATTATACTACTTGCATGATCGGTTAACGGTTTGACCAGATCTGACCATCGGTTTAGTTTTCAAAACAATGCTTGCTAGTGGGTTCCTTTTAAATTTTCCCCTCTCTTAGGTTGGAATTTTCTAAGGATTTACCTATTTATGAAGTACTATGTTTATGCTCTTTACATAGTAATGACTTAATTGTAATATAAGTAAAACTTTAAAAGTATGAAAAAAAATTAGCCACACTTAAAATTTGTATCACAACACTATTAATATCATTTTTTTTATAAGGTTCACATTTATGATAATATAAAAAAATGGAAAAAGAAAAAAAAACACAAAACATTATACTTGTAAGGCATAGTAGAAATGGCATAGTAGAAATGTCCTTCTAGCTAGTGCTTTCTTTTTACTTGGCACTTTGTAATTTGAAGTGAGACAATTATTAAAAAAAATTAAGTGATTTGGGAAAGTATTTTGAATCATTTTGTAGTGGAATGAATTGGCATTTGCAATGACCTAACATCATAGCTGAACCCAAGATTAAATAACCTTTGGTGCCATTTTGAGAGAATATCTTATTTGGGTACCTAAAGTTATAAGTTGACATTTCCAAGGGGCGTATTAGCTGTAACATACTTTTCAATATTTAATTTGTGGAACGTGGAGAATATGCCGACGCACATTAGAGAAGCCGGAAGCTACGCTTGGGAATCATATCTTCTTATTAGATAAATAAATAAATAATAAAACACCCTATGAATTTTTATTTTGGGTATACTATTGTGCGTGTTAATAATCATGTTATGTTAAATTTACAGAACATGAACACGCAAAGTAAATTTATCGTGGTTTTTTTTATATAAATATAAACATGTCGCACAATTTTTCGTGTATATTCGTGACGTAATATCGTATTATGTTAAGTTATTCAACTGTAAATCTTTATACAAGATATTTAAGTAAAAAATAAAATTAAAAAATTATTTAGCAAAAAAACGGTGAATTAATATGTCAATATTCATAGTTTTGTAATATATGATTGACAAACTCCAAAAACTAATCATTAATTGAAGTTTTAAAAGATATTAAATAAGATTTGTTCAAAAAAATAATCAAAAATTAAACTTAGTAGCATAACTTTATCGGGTTATCATGTGTGTTATGATATAATATGTAAACATGAACAAAACACTTAAATTATAAGATATCAAACGTTAATTGTATTCATGCTATCATTTTATCGTTTTTCCGTATATATTTACACAAACATTAGTTTTTAATATGTTTCGTGTCGTACCATCATATTATGAACCCCAAAATATTACAAAAATAGCCTAATGGCTGTCAAATATCTCTAAATTTGGTTTTGCTTTCAGTTTCTAAGGTCAAATTTTTTTTTTTTTGGGTGAAAATGTCAAAGTATATTATCAAGTCTTTATTATTATAGATAATAAAAAGTAATGTAAAATGAAATAATTATTTAGTATATCGATTACGTCTACTACTGATGTCACTAGAAAATTCAGAGACTAGTTTGTACTTTGACAAATGATTGGGTACTTGTTATTATATATATACTAGATGCTGACCCCGCACTACGCGCGGGGACGTTCTAAACTATATACACTTACATGTATGTTATGTATTTTTTTTGATACGTATATATAAATAATATACTATTATATGATTAAATTATACTAAACAGTGTATTAAGTATATAATGATAACAATTTAGTTAAACATTTTTAGATAAGAATAAATAAAAGAACACTAAATCCTAAATATATTTATTTTGTCCATCCTAATACGGTAATGTTGATAATGCAAACCGACCATGCACGTCGCGTGAGGTAATAGTAAAATAACTTGTCTTCTTATGAGAAAAATTAAAATCTATTTACATGTTATTATCAAATTAGAATTTGATGTCATGTTGGTAAAGTGTTCAACTCCAATTAACTCACTTAGACTGTTAATCCACCATAAGAAATATATAATAATTATTATAAACCCTTACAATTTTTATATAATTAATTATATTATTTTTGGATAAATTAATTATATTAAAATAAGATTAACTTAAATGTTTAAAATTGGATAGGAGTTTAATGAAAATACATAAGAGTTTAATGTGAAACAAACAACATTAAAAAAAAATGGAGCTCTATTAAAATTATATTAAAATAAAAAATAAGATAACTTTGATTTTCTTTTTATACAATCAGGCCTACTTACCTACTTTTGGATGTTTTATTATCCATTATTATTTTTTTCCTTTGAATCTGAAATCCTACCTTCCTTTTGAGTTTTGACCACCCCACACAAATCACAATCAATTCCTCGAAACGGCCAACACTTGAGTTTGATAGCCTCCTCCTTCATTCAATTCCTGGTGAGCCTCCCTCCGTCAAAAAGATGTTGACGCCTCCTATCCCGTCGGCGGTCCGTCTTCTGTCCATTTGGTCGTTGGTTCGATCCAAGCCACATCGTTCGAACCACCATCGTCGCTGGGTTTGTTTAATGCTCTTTGGCTGAAATCTGAGATCGTACCCCGCAGATCTAAACACTCAGCATATGTATGCCACCGTTGTTAGAGCCACCACCGTTTGCATGTCGGTTCGGCAATGCCCCGCCCCTGGCACTGCCTATCAAGAGTATATTTTTCAAAAGATTTGAATTTTGCTTCATTACGCTTCTTGCTGCTCCCCGTTTGTTGTTGAAGATATGAACAATGAAGATGTTTAGTTTGTTACTTGTCGCCAATAATAATAATAACCACAAATATCGTCAGAGCAACTGCATCTCTGTTTATGGATGTGAATAGTGATGTGTGAGGGCTATCTGTCACGGTTGTGAGGAAACCAAATCAGAGGTATTTATATTGCTTGTTCCTGCGTTGTTTCTGCTAATTTGAATCATGTAAAATAACGCATGTGAGAATTGATTAGGCTGTGTTGTCTGGATTTAATTCTATAAAATAATTAATGTGAGAATTGATAATGATTCCAACTGCATAACGCTTCCTAATGCATAACGATTGCAATGCTATGCTGATTTGAGAATTTAATGGTTTTGCTGATTTGGCAGATTAATTGCGATTGAAACTGAAAGATCATTCACCTCTCCCTCAACCGTTGAAAGTGATCCATCCCTTCATATTTCATCTATGCATCTGGATATTGATTTTTTTTTCAGATATAATTTATTTATGAGATTTTCTAATGATGTTTTATATTTTTATCGGGCCAAATTCAGATGGCCGGGCCTATTAAAAAAACTATGTTGGCCCATTTTAGTAAAATAACATTGTCAGCCCAATGCCGAGGTGACACAATATGGGAGTTTTAGAAAATGCTTAGGTGGCGCAATTTGAAGAGTGTTTTAATCTCTCTCATGGTGCAGCTTGATTTGTTAGGGTTTTAAGGGTAGATCGGTTCAATTGTGTGACCGATAGTGGGAACCGGGCCAAATGCTAACCGGTCTGGTTGGGTGTAACATATGTTGACGTGGCAAGCTTTGGATGATGTATAATTGCTGATGTGGCGACCTCACATTTGCTACACTCTCTCATATTGCCTTATTATATATATAGATACATATAATACCATGATTGGTCTGGTCTACATTTATGGTCCAATTGAACTCCGGCCGCTTTGAACCGAACAGAATCCAAATTCCAATTTCTCTCTCCCGTCATCAGCGATCGATTGATCTGCCGGAACTCGCTTCAGCTTCCCATGGCGATGCAGGCGGGAGCCATGGAGCCGCCACCGCCGCCAGCTACTGACATGACCGGAATATGCTTCAGGGATCAATTGTGGCTCAACACGTACCCGCTTGACCGAAACCTAGTGTTCGACTACTTTGCCCTCTCTCCTTTCTATGATTACACTTGCAGTAATGAGCAGCTCAGGATGCGCTCTATCCATCCATTGGACATGTCTCAACTCTCGTAAGTTGTTTAGCCCAGTCGTTTTTCTGATGTATGGTTAATTTTTCGTTAATTCAATTGGATTTAATTGATTGAGGTTCAAGCTCATTCAAATATAGTTTGTGTTCTAGCATCATTAAGATGTCTGCTTTCTGTTTTGTGGAGGAGAAATATTTAGTTGCTGGAGAAAAAAAATCGGAAATGGCCGTCGTTTGGAGAAGTGAAAATTGAGGCTTGAACTTAAGTGCCACAAAAAGACCAACTTTTTTTAAGTTGAGCTGCTATTTCGTCAGAGATTGTTGTTACGTAATCCTTGAACATGGTTTCAGGTTATTAGCTGTAAACTGTAGATCGACATTAGATCAAGAAATGCAGCCCAGGTAGTTCAACAGGAGATGGATGTCTAGGTGACTCCATATAAGTAAAGTTGTCTGCATTTTGCTTTACATGTGAAGGTTTTAGATAATTAGGTAGCTACTAATTAGTTCATGTATTGTATTTGAGTATAGATCAATTGGCTTTGTGAAATGTGAAGTAGGATCTAATATTTCCTAGAGTAAGATGAAGTAGGTCATGTGATTAAAAATGATTTTACTTTTTACAGGATGATGGTGGGTGTTGAGTATGTGCTAAGTGAAGTAATGGAACCGAACTATTTTGTTATCCGTAAGCAAAAGAGGGATTCACCTGACAAAACAACACATATGCTGACTTATTATATTCTGGATGGATCCATCTACCAAGCACCACAGCTTAGCAATGTCTTTGCTGCTCGAGTTGTAAGTCCTTCCTACCTTTTCATGTAATTTAGCTGTTGTGTTTCCTATTCAAAATGTTGCAGTTACAGAGCAAGCTCAAGATAGTCTGGCACATGCCAATCATTCTCACTTTGATGTATTGTGAGAGTTATGTCTCTTCTTTCTTCCGTAGTTACAGCTTTTGCTGTAATATTGTTTATTGCTGAATTGTATCATTGTATGATTACTTGAATGTTTCATCTATTCACAAGTATTCTTCTGAAATTTATTTCCTTAAAAAAATCTAAATGCATTATTGAACCCCAAGCTACCGCAGTTCTACCCTGCACCCTGAAGGATCGTCTTTGGGTAGTTTAGGGTGTGCAATAGTTCCGTAAGGTGCCTTTTGCATCCTTGATGCATGCAATTACTTATTGGCGGCAGGTGACAAAACTAGAAAGAATGAGTCAATCGTATTTACGGTTGTTTGGATCTGTTTGCAGGGGAGGGCTCTTTATTATATATCAAAGGCTTTTGGAACAGCTGCCTCAAAGCTGGAGAAGATTGGCCATGGTACTTAAAGGCTCATTTTGCCTTCGTATTCTTTTTTTACTTATGGTAGCAAATATTCAATGTGGGTTGAACCTAAACTTTGCTATCAATGTCTGTCAACATATCTTTCCATATCTTCTTATATAGTGATACCCATATTACTTTTGCATATGAGTTAGCCCATTTTCTGAATAAAACCGATCCTATCTTCTGAATAAAAATACATGTAATTTGTGTTGCTCTTTTTTCATGTAGTTGATGCTGATGATGAGAGTTCAGCCTCAGAAACCAAACCCACCAAGGAGACAATTGACTTCAAGGAAGTGAAGCGGATAGATCACATTCTAGCTTCCTTGCAGCGCAAGGTAATTACTAATTAGTATCTAATGCTGCATCTGGGTTGTTGATAAGTTCCTAAATAAATGCCGGGTGGCCATATAAGTTTGATAGACGATTTTATGAAGATTTTATTGTTTTTCCTCATGCAGCTCCAACCAGCTCCTCCACCACCACCATTCCCCGAGGGCTACACCCCTCCAACCACAGAAACCGAGAAAGACAAGGAAGGCGAGGCCCAGCAAGCAGGAGAAGCCGCCCCTTCTGTCGATCCCATAATTGATCAAGGCCCCGCTAAAAGAATGAAATTTTAACACAGTTGAGTATCTTCCGATAATACATTTACTCATATTCCAATTCACATGCCTTACTGTTTCAATTTGAGACATATCGTGATAGATTTTCTCTTTCAGCTGTAGTTACCATTCGATGTAGTACTTGATTGTAGCTCTAAGTGATTAGATCAGGAACGCGATATTTGGATTGTATCAACGGTCAGTGTAAATTTTTTATTCAATGTTCCTAACTTGACTTATCAATCAATTTTTCAATATAAATCATACAAAAGGCATAGGTAACACTACATTACAAATGGTATGTTTCTAGTTTATTCCTTGAATGATCAATGGCCTTGAAAGAGATCCTTGAGTGAGAATCTGTCAGTTTGGGTTTTCGGACTCCACATGTCGTCTGCTAACTGGTTGTAAGCTTTCTCTGTGAGGTGAAAAGAGTCCCAGAACAGGTAACTGCTAGGGTTGTCGCAGAGTTGATACTCCTTTACAATCCTCTTCCCACCACAACTGTACACTCCTCTGTACTTGCCTGTTCCACAGCATGCTCCTTTTCCCTCTCTGAAACCTTGTTTCCAACAAATCAACATTGGTACATTTCAAGTGTTCTTTAAGTGGTGTTTTGGTTTGTATGCAAGAGATACTATTGAAGAAGCATACTGATATAGAAGTTACCATAGTGGGAAGGGTTGTTGATTCTTTGGGTTACAAAGTGGTTGAAGTCATAGAGAGAGTATTTGAAGCCTTTGAGTTGGTGCTCCAACTTGACCAAAAGCCTCGATAGGGCTCGGTTATGTGAGTTTGCAAGAGACGATGCTTCTGCTAGACAGTTCCCGCCGTTGTTACTCGACTGCATCACCCTGAGCCCCGGGAGGCACCCCAACGGTGGCAAGTTGATGAACCCGAACTTTCTTCCACCCTTCTTGTATATCTCCTGCAAAAAAAAAAAATCATTTCCTTGGTTTTAGACTGTTTATGATGTTGTGATTTTCAAATAACATGCAGCTCTGAGTTTTTCTAGTTTTCTACAGAGTGTCCTAAAGAGCTCCATTAAGAAGATAGCATGGACTTGAACCTAAGACCTTTGAGTAGTTAGATTATTGGCTTTTAAGACCCAATGTCAATGAGGCCCAATACTATGTTTGTAGAAAATAGGATAATCATCCATGTAATATGTAATATGATGTAACGGTTTAGTGTCTCGTCTCTTAACAAAGTATCCGAGTTTAATTTTCACTAGTAAATATGAGAATTGAAAGATATTTATGGTTATCACTATATTCCATAAGAGTTGGCCGGTAAGATTGAGAATTAGTTTAGGAGTTAAGCAATGATCATACAAGCGTGCCCTTGTCTAGCACCAACAAAAAAAAAATATAGTTACCTACTTTATATCAAACTAATTAGAAAAATATAAAGTGTTATCTTTTAATATCTATTATCTATAGTAGTAACTAAAAAAAAAACAAACAAAACAAAAAACAAAAGAATGGTCCGCATTTGTTGTTACCTCATGGTAGTATTAGACTATTAGTTTATCTTTCTTTTTGAGGTAAACAAAAAGTAGATATGGAGAAAGGTGTAACTGGGAAGCTCATAATTTGATTTTGACCAGTGAAGAAGCATGTGCAAACTTCCGGTTTGATATGTGGTGTTTTGGCGTTTCATCGTCTAATCAGAAGTTAGGGGCTTAATCTCAGTTAGTGATTATGAGAATGAAATTATATTTCAAACGGTTCCTAAATATTACAGAGTCTAAATATTTTTGAGACCATTGACCTAGCCGAACCTAGCCTAGGGCTAGGTCCGAACCTGGGTTGGGTTCGCCGGACCCAGCCGACCCTGACCCAGGGTCGGACCTAGCCCTAGGCTAGGTCCGGCTAGGTCAATTGGGACCTAGCCCAAATTCGACCCAAATTGGGCTAGGTCCCAATTGACCTAGCCGGACCTAGCCTAGGGCTAGGTCCGACCGTGGGTCACGGTTGGCTGGGTCCAGCCACCTCAAACCAAGGTCGGGCCTAGCCCTAAGCTAGGTCCGGCTAGGTCAATTGGGTTCAATGGTTAAATTGGAATCGATTACGGAGTACTGCCATCAACCAATCATGGACTGGTCGAAGCAACCGCGGATTGCCTAAATTAAACAAATTAAAAGTTAGAAATATGTTTGAGGGACTAAATTGAATAAAATCAAAAGTTTAGGGTCGGTCACGTGACTTGCACATGCCATTTAACGGAAAAAATAACGGTCAACTAATGGATGTACCAAAAACCAAATTTTTCAAACGTTTGGTACCAAAAATATACAAAACCAAACATCTGATACTAAAAGCCACATTCGGCGAAACATGTGGTATGAATTACCTTTAACCCTTCTTAATAATAGATGTTAGAAACTGTATGATTTCGAGATATCCACTTATTATTATTATTATTATTATTATTATTATTATTAAAAGCATCAAATATCATTTACTTATATTATTATACTATACATCATAAAAAGGGGCATATTCTATAGACTAATAGGTTTTCACATCAACAGAAACGTGCCACCATCTCATTAGCTCACAACTTTTTCTTGTTTCTTATTATTTTTTCAAGCTTATGTTCCCGACAGTTGGTGCTTATGTACCAAATTCACAAATTTGGAAGCCGCAATAATAATATAATTTTTTTTAAATAAATAATATAAAAATTTGGTTGCATGCCTTACCTAACAGAGGAGTTTTATAATTGGGTCCAGATAGAAAGTTGTAAACTTGTAATTGTATATTAATTAGGGATAAAAAAAACCTATAAATTGTCTAAGATTGTCTTATTTGAAATTTTGGTGTGTTTTAAATTGTTAATATTGACTGCATAAAGCTTTAACTTTATTGAAATTTGGTTTTCCGTCCATTTTTACTGTCAAATTTGACATAATGATGTGAAAAGTCGAAACTGCTCCTACTACTATTATGTTTACTCAGGTCACCTCCCAACTTTGGCTGGCCACCACCCAACTTCGCCCGGGCACCACCAAACGCTGGCCGGCCACCATCCTATTCCGGCCGCCGGACACAACCAAACCTCCGGCCACTGCCACAACTCTGGCGGCCGGCCACCACCCAACTAGGGGCAATTTTGGAATTTTATCGGATCATGTGACAAGCACATAACAAATTTCTGTCAATTTTAATAAAAAATTTGGACGGATACAGTTAACTTCAACAAAGTTGATACTTTAGACAGTCAATATCAACAATTTAAACTCCAGATACTAAAATTTCACATAAGCCAAACTCCAGACAGTAGTTTATATGTTATTTAACCCCATTAATTATTAATCCGCCATATGCTTCAAAGTGAAGTTTGTATTGCATCACACTCTTCTAACTTTTTTTAAGTGTCGACTGCCGACTCATAAGTAAAAATACACATTTAAAAATAGTAATAATAAAGAAAGAGTTAAAAAGTGGTTAATTAATTACCTTGATGAGTGTAGTCAAGTTGGCAATGACCATCCCCACATATTTGGGTTGAGGATATGAATTGAGAATGGTTGAATTGGTCAAGAAAGGACTCATATAATCATTGCTCCCAACACACACCAAGTATACTGCCCTCCACATTGTGCCTTGTGTTTTTCTCTTCCCTAACTCCACCCTTAATCTCCCCTCCATTTTCTTAAATTCTTGTAGCTGTGTCTTTAAATCAATCACCTAACAATAATTATTTAAAGTTATAGAGAAATTGTACTATATATTGACATAGATTTCAACCATGTAATGGTATTATAATGTAACGGTTCGGTAATAAAAAGTTTCAGATTCAAACTGTGAAGTTTAAAACTGACCACTTGGTTAACTGTCTTAAAATCTTAAAGTGGTAGGTGAATGTTGTGGCCTGAAACATTTTTGAAGGTCCAACACGTGAAACCTTAATTAAATAGGGGTTTAAACTCAGCATTCGAACATATTCGCACTGATACCATTTAAGACTGACCATTTGACCAACTGTCCTAAAACCTTAAGGTGATAGGTGAAGGTCGAGGCTTAGTCTTTATACTTCAACACAAACCTTGTCAAGTTATGCGAATAGAAAATATTCATAACCATCAGTTTTACTCCTGTACGAGTTGATCCGGTGCGAGTGAGGTTTATTTAAGTATAAAGTACGCATATGTCTACGCTGGTTATTCAAATGTATGATATGCTCGCAAATAATAAGAAGAGCCTGAACATTACGTGTCGAGATGAACATAAGAACGCCAATATTAGCTTATTAATTTTACTAGCAAAAATATATATAAACACATGTTATGAAGAGGTGACCCTAAGACACCCGCGAAAAAAAAAAAAAAAAACCGTCATTGTATTCATCCAGACACGAGTTAGAAGATATTTTTTCAGGGAGCAAGTATTGAGCTAGGGACAACTAATTAGTGTAAAAAAAATTAGGGGACAAATATAATGTTTTAAATTGCAGAATTAACAATAATTACAAATTTTAGAGTAAAATTACACATATTGCCTCTTCTCGTCCTATATTAGATCTCTCTATGTCCAAACATTAAAATGTGGATAAAAAATGTATGGCTATTGCTATTTGGAATCCGTAATTTTGTGTGTATGGTATGATTCTTCATATAGTTACAACCAAAAAGACTTGAGTGTAATCAAATAACGTAGAGTTTAAGTTATTCACGTTTATAATAATATCGAAGAGTATGGGAATCGAATAATCAAGTCACTATGCATGTTAGGCCTAGAGCTAGCTAGCTATATATATATGATGCGGACATATGAACTACATGCACTTACTTCCAAAGTGTTGTGGACCCTACATACCATGTTGCTTTTGTGTGTGATCCCTTACAAAATATCGATACACCTTTTGTCTTTTTGGGTCATCCAACCCTAATGATACAGACATCTCATAACATTGTGGGTCATTCATTCTCATATCAAAATTTACATTCATACCAAAATTGATATAATATAACAAATTTATTTCTCTACACGATACAAATTTTGTTTAAATCGTTTAAGTATTTGAGTAAATGTGGATTAACAAATTGGCATCCAATATTTGTTTAGGGTAATTCAGAAATTTAAAGTGTTGCATCTTCAAATATTCTTACATTTTGAATGCAAAGTGACCACGTGCATAACACATGATCACAAATGACGCTTTTATAGACAAATATAACTTTATCTTCTTTTTCTTACCTGAGATAACTTTTATTTGTTCCAATCGAACCCTTACCTCAGTTGATCTAGCCCAGGTCGAGCTTCAAGCTTGTTTAGCTAGGCTATGGTGGTTAGGTTCATCTAGGGTCATGCGACCCTAACAATAGGTTGGAACCTAACTTTGGGCTCAACCCGGGCTAGTTCCAGTTGGAACTCAATCGAACCTGGGTCTCAATTGACCTAGCATTGGGCGCAACCCGGGCTAAGTCAATCAAGCTAAATTTTCGATTGGAACAAACTTAGGGATTAAATTATACAAAAGAAAGAATAAAATAAGGAAAATGTATATGTGTCTATTCAAATGTTGTTAGTGATCACGTATTAGGCACATGATCACTTTCCATCCAAAATGGATGAGTAAAATGGCGGTGCAACAACTACCTAAAAGTCACAAAAAATTATCTCGGGTACTAATTTGTCAATCTAAATATCCTTACTCGGGTAGCTAAATTATTTAAAACTCTTCATTATGAGACTTTTTAATCATATTAAAATGTCTTAATTATTAACAATATTATGTAATTTATACTTATTTAATTTTAAAAGAAATTTACAATAATATATTTCATTATAGTTATAAAAAAATAAAATTTTACTTTAATTTACTATATTATTTATGTTAAAATAAATATAAATAAATATTCAGTAACATATGAAATCTTACGTGTTAAATTTATATATGTTAAAATAATTAATGATTAATAATAAAAATAGTAACATAATTTTGCAAATCATATTATTTAGTAATTACTAAAATATAATATTGTATACGCCGACAGTGTTTGTTTCTGCCCCGTGAAGGTCACTTCACTACAATTCTTGACTTTTCTGCTGGATCCGCCTAGAATTAAATGGCAGCATGTGAAAAAGCTAAGTGAACTGAACATTAGTGTGCGACAAAATATGTTTCAAAATTTTATCGTTTGTTTTGTCTTAAGCCAACAAGATAAAACATTAATAATATGCACTAAGCGTGAAATATATATATACTATATATATCAACGAGTTTATTTATACACTCTTTCCAATGAAAAGTGCAACAACTATAGAGCATTGAAATTAGTTGGATAGATAAGCAGTGAACTAATTATAATATGAACATGTTGCCTAAAGTGTATATACCTGATCATATATAAAAGGAAAAATAATATTATTGTTACATGAGTTATATACATTAATAATTATATAGGAGGGTTGTCTTTTTTATACATTAATTATTTTATTATCATTTGGTATTTCTACTAACTATCAAAAGTGTAAGTTAAAACTTAAGAGTCAACCATATTCGATTGACTTAGACTAGTTCAAACCCGTGTATAACATGTCAATCTTGTCTATGCGACCATGTATGACCTGAGCTCTGGTCAGGTTGAGGTGAGCCCATTGACTCGTTCAATTGAGCTTATTAACCCTGATCCAAGTTCGGGCCAGATCAAGTCGCCTGGTTTGGGCGAACAAGTTTGTTACGGGCTCGAGTTAGGGCTAGCCCCTTGACTTCTATAACTCATACTTTCAATAAGTGGGGAAATGAAATAATAAGAAAAATTGAGATACCAAAAGACACTTCGACTATAATTGAGGTACAAATTAAGTTATTTTCCTATATAGAAACTTACCGAGCCCTGAAACGTTTCGACAAGAGCCCCGGCTCCACCGGAGGCGAAGTTGACCCCGGACCGACGAATATGGTCAATGGTATTGCCGGCGTTTCGCTGGGCTTTGAGGCGTAGAAACGGTGGCGTTGACGGAAGCTTCGCATGCTCGGCTAATTAATTAGAGAACACCAATCAATCAAATCAAGTCATAGAAATATAAACTCTACTCTAATATAACAAGTGATGGGATTGCACTAATTTATTTGCATAAAAATAAAATTATTCATGAACAAAAATATCACAAAGACATAACATAATAAGTTACTTGGGCCTAACGGACCGGTCTATCGACTATATTAGGTTGTTGGTGGTGCTATGTTGATTGGGTCAGTGTATACATTGATTGTTTATAAGTATGATATGCTCACAAATAAACACGAAAGTCCGAACATTACGTAGCGGAATGAGTCTAAGGTCGTTACTTCTAACCCATTATTTTTTTAGTTTTAAAAAAAAAAGTTACCTCTTAATAAAATAATATATATTATATATAGTATATACAACATGCAGCAGGCTAACATATTAATTTTTTATGATATATATATATAGAATGAGTGTTATTTCCATATATACATACAATATAAATTTTTTAAAATAAAAAAGCTTCGATTTTTAAAAAAATTTACCGATGAAATCGGGGACAATGCGGCCATCGGAGAAGCGTCCAGTCGGGTAGTGGAAGAAAGTTTTGCCGTACGGCCAGAAATTTGCTTGGTCAAGCGTAGAGGTGTTGATGAAGTTGTTGTTTCCGGCGTCCAAGAAGGAGTCCCCAAAAATGAAGAGGGCGGCGCCGCCGTCTCCTGTGGCCTGTTTCTGCGGTGGATGATCGGCGCCGGAGCTGTCACCGACTGTTCCATGGAGGAGGAGGAGGAAGAAGAAAGTGAAGGGTGGAGAGCGACGACTTTTAGTTTTAGGCATTTGAATGGCTGCCATTATTCAGCTGTCTCTTTCTAAATCTCTCTCTTAAATAGGTTACGTAAATAACAAAAGTTATTAGATGTTCATCACGGATGACGTGGCATATATGACGTGGCACCAATCGTACACATAGGAATTTCATTAGCTGAAAATCAAGTTCTTTTTGGTTAGAATCATACTCATCAGTTTTTACATTTTTGGAGAGTATAGTAGTAACTAGTTACTGATAGTAGGGTGTTTGAATTGATGTAATATAAGATGTAATCTCACATTATGTTGTTTGGTTTGATAAATGACGTAATGTGCATTGTAATTAGTGGTGCACTTATGTATAATAATGAAACAAACGTAGCCCCGTTATTGAGTACTTTTATTGAAACCCTAGATGTATGTATTATATAATTTTGGGATTAAGTACATTTTCATACCACTTCTTTGCACAGAATCCACTTTTGGCACCACTTCTATTTTTTTGTATACTTTTGGTACCAATGTTTTCAACTTTGTATCCTTTTGGTACCACCGTTAACTTTCCGTCCAAATTGGCCGTTAAGTGGCATGTGCCATGCACGTGACCGCCCTAAACTTTTGAATTTGTTTCAATTTAGTCCATCTAATGCATCCCTAACTTTTAATTTGTTCAATTTAGCCCTAAAATTTCCAAATCGAACCCTTGACCCAAATTGACCTAGCCGGATCTAGCCTAGGGCTAGGTCCGACCCTGGTTCGGGTTCGATTTGGAAAATTTAGGGCTAAATTGAACAAATTAAAAGTTAGGGATGCATTAGATGGACTAAATTGAAACAAATTCAAGAGTTTAGGGCGGTCACGTGCATGGCACATGCCACTTAACGGCCAATTTGGACGGAAAGTTAACGGTGGTACCAAAAGGATACAAAGTTGAAAACACTGGTACCAAAAGTATACAAAAAAATAGAAGTGGTACCAAAAGTGGATTCTGTGCAAAGAAGTGATATGAAAATGTACTTAATCCCTATAATTTTTCTAAAAAAATACCGTTATATATTAAATATATGCAACAAAAAAAAAACAAAGCGTACCCCCATTATAAATATCATGGGTACGCCACTGATTGTAATGTAATGTGCATTGTAATATGAGATTACGTCCAAACTCCATTCAACGAAATGTATTACATTCAAAAACAGATGTAATGTGAGATTACGTCCAACGTTACAAAGTGTTGTTATTTTATTATTATTTATTAAATAGATAAATTATTTTGTATTACATAGATAAAATATGTCCATTGTAATCTAACATTACATTCCACATTACAGCACAACCTAACATTGCAAACTAGCTCACATCAGTTTATAATCTCACATTTCAAGTAATTTCACATTACGTCCATAAAAAACCCCTAAGTGAATGTAATAATTTTTCAGTAAAATAAACATAAATAATTTGGTTTATAGTTTTTTTTTTTTTTTTTTTTTGCCACAAGCCCACAAATATTTGGTTATATGATTAAATGGATTAAGTTTTCATAAACATATTCTTGATCTAGTCACGGCGGACTCGCGTGTATCACGTATATATATATATATATCTTAATGAAAGAGTTGACTAAATGCCATGTATTTGGAATAAATTAGTCAATGCTAAAAATGCATACATTTTTTTAATGTATCAATTTAAAATACATTTTCTGCATAAAATATAAGTTAATAAATATTATAATATAAATATTTGTATATATTAAATTCTGTGAAATGACCAGTTTTTCATATAATAATATTACAACTAGTTTTTGGAGTTGAGTTATACACAAATCCGTCAGAATGTAAATATTCAGTATCTATTAATATAAACCATGTAGTATGCATGGTACATTCATTTAACACTTCACATCTTAACTAAAAAATCAGGGGTCAAAACTTTACATAGTAAAGTGATTTAGAACTTCACATCTTAACTAAAAGTCAGGGGTAAAAACTTTATTGAATGATCGTGAATGGAAATATATTAATGATTAACGTTTAGTCTTTTAACGTTTGATCGGATTTGAGATTAGTCAAATCGTAAAGTAAATATATTACGAATATTATTCAGATCGGCCCGTTAAAAACCTCCCATAAAAAATTATACAAAATTATAATATAAAATTAATATTAAGTGATTCAATACTTTATTCATTACTGACGGATTGGAATGAATATTATTTTAAAGAAAAATGATAGAAAGTCCGACACAAGTATTCCGTGAAGTTCCGATTGTCTGGGATTATATCTTTACCCTAAAAAGTCAGCAAAATTACATGGCCTACCATTGTGAGACAGTCGGAATGAGACGGACTCTCATTTTCGGAATCTCTATCAATGCTGTATTTTAAATATAAGTGGTGATAGGGATTCCGACATTTCGGAATCCCAAACCTCCGAAAGTCTCTGATAATGGCAAGTGTGTAATTTAGCTCAACTTTCTAGACATTTAAGTTTCATCTCACATTCGGAGTTTGTGGGAATTCCAATTTCGGAATCCCAATCATTTCCGTTTAAATATATATTGTTGCGTCCGGGACGACTCGGGTCGCTAGAACGCGTCTGAGGTTGTGCGGGAATGACCCTTCTTACGGAGGTTGTGACCCGGATAGATTGTGACCCGGTAATTCTGCGTCTCGAGCGTCGGATCCTGCGCAAAAGGACCAATGCTAGCACGGAGAGGGGGGTGGTGCTAGCGGAGCCCTCTCCGATGCTTAAGTTACTATAGTGGCAAAAGGGTAATTTTCTAGAGAGAGAAAGTTCTAGAGAGAAGTCAGAGCTCAAAATACCAAAGTTGGGCAAATGAGAGAGTGAGTGAAAATGGGTGGCCAAGGTCTCCTATTTATAGGCTTCCTTGAGACCGGACCCGGTTTTAGAGCGGTTCAACGACGGTTCAAAGAGACAAACGGGAACCGTCGTCCACATTGGTAATGCATGAACCTGACTTCCCTATGCATAACGGCGACCTCCGGATTGCTTGCAACCCGGAGGTCCGGGTTGCAAAGGCAATCCGGACCTCCGGATTGCACCGCAATCCGGATGTCCGGTCCGGTCACGCGTAAATGCGTTTCCGGACCGTTTTGACCCTTGGGAGACGTTTTCCGAGACGAGATGTAATTTTTGACGTGTTTGCGAGGTCCGAAGCGTAAATACGAACCCGAATTGGACATTTATCCATCACTTGCCCCCGAGTCAAGAAACGGTTTAGAACCTTTCTTGACTCTATTTTAAGTTAGGATATTTGTCCAATTTGAGTCTGACGCTAACCTTTCGATTTTGATCAACGGTCGGGTGCAAACATCTCGATTCCGTCCGTCGCTTGATTTTTCGGCCGAACGACTTTATTTCCTGTCACTATGGTTAGTGCGATGGGAAATACATATGTACGAATATGATCATCGTCGGGGACGCGAGTAAACAGTAATGTATTTGTGCGGGCGTGCGTCTATCAACATGTATGCAAGAATAATGGACGCGGCAAGATTGTAAATACGTAATGCAAGAAAATATAAATTATATGTTTCTAAAATGGCTAAGTGATTTTCAGATCATGAATCATGCGAGCGTGACGTGCGAATGATGTCAAGATATGTATGAGAGTAAGTATCTTGAGAGGAGAGGATAGAGTATACCGTAAGGCTTTTAGTCTTGTGTGTAGATGAACTAATCCTCAATCCTTATCCACAAAGCATCTTCTTAGGGATTAATGAACACTCATATTCTCACTTATCCCTCCCACACCTTGGGAGCTTCTAATTTCAGCTCATTTGCAGGTAATTTACTTCTCCTTTCCCGGAATTACCTTTGTGCTCAAAGTTTCTTTGCCGTCGTGGAGCTTAAATACGTTTTGATAGTTTTGAGTCTGATTTCTTGCTCGTTTCTGGAAATTGACACCACCAATCGACTCGTTTCGTCGCAACGATTCCAGCGGCACCTTCGGATTCTTCAGGGGACGTCACACGCGCCCTCACGCGCCGCCGCGAGTGGTGGAACTTCGCCGGAGCGTGAGCCCCACGCGCCGCCTTCCCGACCTCGCCTCACTTCGAGCCTTAACTTCCCGAAATCGTCTCGACGAGAGGAATCCATTGTGATATCTTTCGTCCTGCTTTGAGGTAATTTGAAAACCCCAATTTTAAAATGAGCTTCGGCCTTAGTTCGGTGCGTCGCCGGATTGTCGTTTATCTAAGTTATTTTTCGTTGCTGCCGTATAGAGCTGTTTATTGATGCTTGCATGTTGAACAATCGCTGATTGATTGCCGTAATTATCATTGTTAGTTCATAACTTAGATGATTTTCGCTTTTGCGGATAGAATTCCTCGTTCCGACATAGTGTCCCTTGATGTTGACACGCGCGTTGATGTTTGTATGCGCGTTAATGGTCGCGTCGTTGATTATTGCCTGCAAATATGCTAAAACACTTAGAAAATAATTTTTATGATATTTAATGTTTGTTACCATAGATGTCGTCGTATGAGCTTTGTCGATATGTATGTGTGTGTGTTTATGAAAACACTTAGAGAATATTTTTCCTCTTGTTGACGCGTAGCCTTGTCGACATGTACGTACGTACATGGAAATACTTAGAAAATATTTTCTCCTTGTCGACGAGCAACCTTGTCGACATGTACGTACGTACGTGGAAACACTTAGAAAATATTTTCTTCTTGTCGACGAGCAACCTTGTCGACATGTACGTACGTACGTGGAAACACTTAGAAAATATTTTCTTCTTGTCGACGAGCAACCTTGTCGACATGTACGTACGTACGTGGAAACACTTAGAAAATATTTTCTTCTTGTCGACGAGCAACCTTGTCGACATGTGCGTACGTACGCGGAAACACTTAGAAAATATTTTCTTCTTGTCGACGAGCAACCTTGTCGACATGTGCGTACGTACGCGTTCATACCGATACGCGTATTGACGTTGATTGTTTCTTTGCAGGTTGTGAGGTGATAGCAATTCCTTGTGGAGCTGCCTTCCTTTTGGACGCGCTGGTATAATGAGTAAGTTTGTCACCCCTTTATCGCAGACTCCCTTTACTTCCGATATAGAGGACGACTTGGACGTTGGTCCGGTTTTACCGGCAGATAGTGTTTTGGATACTGACGGGGGTGTAGCTGGTGGGGTATCTCCTCCTGGAGAGTTTGAGGCATTGGTCGGGTATCATACTAACCGCCTGGATAGATCCTTGTTCACTTTGTATGCTAGCGCTTCAGGGCTTGATGCTTGCACCGAGGCCTTTTACCCTTTCGAGGTACTTCCTGATAGTAGTCTAGGGGATGTTACTCCTCCACCCGCGGATTTATCTGTCGTGTACACATCACACGTTAGGGAGGGTTTGCGGTTTCCGTACTGCTCTGATTTGGTTGATCTTTGTAGTGGTTATGGAATTTCCCCTTTAGATCTTACGCCTAATGGGATTCGAGTATGGACTTGCTTCAGAGTGTTGCTTCATCAGCAGTCCTGGTGTTACTCTCGCACTCTCTTTCGCTGTTTTTACCAGCTTAGAAGTTCAGATGCGGCGGGCTTGTGTGGCGTGAGAGTTCGTTGGCCGAACTTACAAGGCGACGGTTTTGAAGAACTTGGGCTTGGAGAAGCCAAGTGGGATCCTAGCTATCGACTGGTCGCTACTGCAGATCGGTCTGCTGATCACTGGAAGCATCATTATTTCTTTGTTCATGATGCGGGGACGACTTGGGCCGTTGAGTATATTCAGAAGTTTGATCCTGCACCTACTTTTCGGGAGCTTTCACTGTCGGATAAAGAAGTGATAAAACAGATATACCGTTGTCAACAATCGCGCAGCTTCACTTGCTCACTGCGTGCGTCTGATCAGGAATTGATTGATGCAGGGATCCATGTGCTCCCTTCTGCAGCTTCGGTATGTTTGATCATTTTTATAACTTTTTCCGTGTTGTACTGTAGGTTGGTTTGACGGAAAAAGCTCGTCTTTGCAGACGGCTGCCGCTCGTAAGATTGCTTCTAGTGGGAGGATTGTTACCCCTCTCGCTTCCGGAGTATCAGCGACTTCTGGGCGTGGTGCAGGTAGATAGCTTCCTGAAGGAGCAATCTTTTATTTTGTTGATCGGGTTGTGACTTTTCGTTACTTGCAGGTCGTACAGCGCTAGTCACTGATCGCGTCGTTGCTGCGCCAGACTCTTCTAAACGGTCCACCGCTGGGACGCGTTCTTCGAGTGGTTCAAAGCGTCCGAAGACTACTGCGACCGTCCCACCTCCTTCCTGCCATAAAGGGAAGGGGATCGGTAGTAGCGAGGATGTGTTGGCTGCCCCCCGCTCGAAGGAGCGGTCCGCGGTGGAGCGTTCTCGTCCTTCTGGTATGAGCGGAGCATTTTATTTTATATCCTTTTATGCTTTATACTTGGTTTTTTGTATAACGCTGCCTGTTTTACATGTAGCGATCCCACCGCTTGGGCGTGCAGATTTGCTTCGTCCTTTGGATGGAGATATTTTAGATGATAGGTGGATGCCATACGTGGCTGGAGGTGTTACTTTTCCCAAGGATTCCCAGATGAGCATGCCTGAAATCGGCGTGCGTGTTCTTCGACGCTCCATTCCTCCTGGAGACCGAGTTGTCCGGCCCTCGGGCGACGAGGAGGCGCGGGCATTTGTTGAGAGGTCACTGTCTGGATTTGCTCCAGTGAGTATCTCTTTATTTTCCTTTTCTATGTTCGTTGTCCCCGAATATATATGTTTATTGTGTCCTTATTCTCAGGTTGTTTCCGATATGGTACATATGGCCTCTTTCATGTTAGAGCTTGTTCAGGAGAACCGTGCCATTGCTGACAGAGCTGCTGCTTTGTCCAAAGAGCTTCAGGGGGCCAAAGATGAAGTGCGTCGTCTTTCTTTGAAGAAGACGGATTTTGATGCTCGTTATGAGGCTGATCATGCCAGCGTTATTCAGCTTGAATCCGAGAATGCCGCCATTGAGAAGGTGATTTCGGATAACGTAGGCAAGCACAAGGTTGCCTGTCGGGAGGTTCGAGAAGTAGAGATGAAGGCTGGAATTGAAGAAGGACTTAGCAAGTTCTCCTCTACTCCCGGATTTGATAGCGCAGTTACTACTGCTGCTACAGCGAAGGTCACTCCTATGCTCAGCGAGTTTGCCGAGGATTTTATTCGTAGAGTGAACATTCTTGCTCCTGGCTTTCCCTTTGACAGGTTGGGGCCATATGCGGAGTCTGCTGTTAGGCAAGTGGCCGAGCTTCGTCGCCTAGATGCTGCAACATCTGATTTTGCGTTTTTGTTTGGAGAAGATGGTGGCGGCACTAGTGTGCAACATTTGCCTGTTCCACTTAGCCCTGACAGGGATGATGGACTTCTTTGATTTGTGTCGTTTTTTCCGACGTTGTTGAACTCATATGTGAGCCAGCTTTGCCCCCCGGCTTCTATGTTTTAGAGATTTGTTCGCTTGGAGCTATGTCGTATGAACCTGTTTTAAACACAATAACTTGCATGATAACTTGTTAGTAATATTTCATACCGTTATCACTTACTGTGTTTGCTGAATGTGGATGACTAGTGTTGTAAACATAGTCCCTTGCAGGTGTGACTGATAGCCACCTCCTGATTGATTAGTCGAGAAGTTATCCTGATTTGTTGCATGATGCATTACGCATGCTGCCTTTCTTTCTTGAATAGCTTGTTGCTATATATGTTTTGGCCTGCCAGCATGTATCGACCCGCGCTGGGGAGGCATACATGAAAATACTATTTGATGGGTGTAATCTTGGCTAAGCAAGATACATAGTTTATACCGTCTCTTAGTTCCACTCTAAGGCGACGTTGTACAAGACTCGACTTGTATGTTTTATGAGTTTTAAACAGGGTGCGCACCTGCCAGCGTGTATCATCCCGCGTTGGGGAAGCATACGTTAAAACTGTATAGTATTTGGGAAGGAATTTTGCAAACCTTAAAAAGTGTGTTGGTAATATATTTAAGAAAAAATATTTTGACATTGACCATACTACACCCCAACAATCGTGTAGATAAAATTTTTATAAATGAGTTTGATATATGAATCATTTTGTAAATAATTTGGCAAAATGTTTGGGAAAAATGTTTGTGATACATGATTCCTACGTCCAGGGACCATGTAGCACTTTTTTGAGAGTATGAAATGTGATGTGTGTTTTCTGCGTCCAGGAATCACACATCACGGTTTTGGAATTTTGTAGAGCGGGATTGTCGTCTTAGTAAGAGGACTTCCGCTTATAAAGAGTGAACCCTAAATAGGATATACACGCATAGAACGAATCCTAAACAGGATATACGCATATAGAGTGAATCCTAAACAGGATATACACATATAGAGTGAATCTTAAACAGGATATACGCATATAGAGTGAATCCTAAACAGGATATACACATATAGAGTGAATCCTAAACAGGATATACACATATAGAGTGAATCCTAAACAGGATATACACATATAGAGTGAATCCTAAACAGGATATACACATATAGAGTGAATCCTAAACAGGATATACACATATAGAGTGAATCCTAAACAGGATATACACATACAGAGTGAATCCTAAACAGGATATACACATATAGAGTGAATCCTAAACAGGATATACACATATAGAGTGAATCCTAAACAGGATATACACATACAGAGTGAATCCTAAACAGGATATACACATATAGAGTGAATCCTAAACAGGATATACACATAGGCGTGAGGTGGTTGTCTAAACAGAGAACCTCCGTCACTTGAGGGGTGATCAGCCCCGTATGCCCATCCTGTTCTAACCAGGGGATGGCTATGGACATGGGGATTTGCTTCTAACCAGGGATGTCCCAACATGCCATTAAGATAAGTAAACATGGGGATTGTCTTTTTAGAAAAGAGGTTACCTCAACATGTTATTTTGATGATAAGCCTTGGCGTTATTCCAAAGTGTTGTACTTAGTTGACGTCCTGAATAGCCGTCATTTTAATAATAGGTCTTGGTGTTAATTCGAGACATTGCTTGTAGTTGACGTCCTTCTAGAGGTAGACGCCTATGTTATGAATGGAGAAATAAACTCCTTGTTGATGTAGACAATAGATATGTTGGTGTTGATAAGCGTTCTCATAACGCGTAATAGATTTTTCTTGCACATGGATAGTTTCTTGGATTATTGAAGTAGATAGTATGCGCGTAGTTTTGTTGCTTCGCGTTTAAAACAGCGTGCAAGAGATAAGTATGTACCTACAAACGTAGATTGGTTTTATTAGATACTTGATCGTATTTACATTGATTATACTAGGGATAGTAGGAATGCGCAAAGTAATCTAGAAAAGAGTTGTTTCTCCCATTTCGTCATGGCTAGTTTGATGACGATGTCGCGTAGTTGGATGCAACAAATCGCCTCAGTGCACCTAGCGTGATGCATTCTTCGATTTCCCGGTTTAATGGTGGGCACAAGTTTGTGTTGTGTCCCCAAGTTTTATGGTACTTGCACCATTCTGTGATATTGTTGCCCAAGAATGCTGTCTCTGGGGCAAGTGGACTTGGGAGCTTGTTTTCTAGCAGGTTGACGTAAATGTCTTCGGCCACTGTGTTGAGTGGTGTGAAGATGTTGTCCATAACAATGCTTGAGTCCTTCTGCTTGTGCATTTCCGCTTGAGCGCCTTTGTCCCAACTGAGGGGTGTACCCCACCTCAGTTCCTGCTCGCAGGAGACTGCTGTCTCGAGCTTTTCCTTTAGGTCTGCCATTGTTTTTGTTGTTTTCCATCCGTGAGTTCGTCCGAAGAGAAGGAAAGACTTGGCGTTCATATTTGCATAGAACACACTTATCACATCTTCTCTTGATGCTTTCGCGGTTGCGGCGTTGGAGGCAAACTTGATGAAGTATTCCCAGATTGGCTCGTCTTCTCCCTGCTGAACGAGCCAGATCTGTTGCCATGGTGATAACTGGAAATTTTCTTGTGGTTTCCAGATTGTAATGGCTTGTTCCGCTGGTTGCTTCCTTCTTTCGTCAACCACCTTCTGCCTCTTGAAGGAGTTTATCATAGCCACATGGTATTGGTGTTTTGCTCTCAAAGCATTGACGTAGCAACGCCTTGCTGTTATTTGATCGCCCAGCACTTCTCCAATTCCATGCTCTGTCGGGAACTTCATCTTTTGGTGGACGGTGGAAGGCACGATCACATAGGGATTGATCGTTGTTCGTCCCAAGATTCCGTTGTAGGCTCCGAGGGATTCTACCACTACAAAAGTGACGTTGATATGTAATGCTTTCCATCCCTGGCCAAGGACGACCGGAAGTGTAATTGTGCCCAATGGTTGTGTAGCTGCTCCCGCGAAGCTAACTAATGAGAAAGTACCCGGAGACAGGTCCCTGACAGACTTCCCTAGTTGCTCCAGAACTCTGATATGTAGAATGTCAGCAGAACTTCCGCCATCCACCAGAATTCTTTTTACATCGTACCCGTTAATGTCCATGGTAATGACTAAAGCATCATCGTGGGGATAAACGATATGCTTCAAGTCCTCCCTGGAGAATTGGATGACTGCATCTTCTTGTTCGGGCTGCTTGCGCTTTCCGTATTTTGGCAGTGTTGCTGCTTGGGATGCATAGACGTCCCGGGCATTGGATATGTGTCCTCCGGCGGCAGGCCCTCCATGTATGACATTTATTACTCCTCGCTTGGCTGGCGGAGGGTTGTCATGGGCTTTCTCCTTTCCTTTGTTTGATCTTCTTGACGACTCTGGTTGAGTCTTTTTTGAGGGGCTGTTGCCTTGGTCCACAAATTGCTTTAACTCGCCCTTGAGGACGAAGTTATTAACTCGAAAGCGAAGACTGACGCAGCTGTCGGTTTCATGGCCGAAGACTTCGTGGTTTTCACACCACTTGTCTGTTTCTTTTCCCAGTGGGCCTTTCCGGAAATTGTTTGGCTCCCTCCACATATTTGCGTTTTTCATCTCTCTCAAAATCACCGACAGCGGGGCGTTCAGAGGGATGCAATCGGCGAGATTTATTTCTTTAGGCTTCTGCAAATCCCCTTGGAAAGGTCTTTTTGGCTGAGGCTGCCAATGTTTTCCTTGGTTGCCTGGATGTGGCTTTGGTTGGTATTGTTTTGGAGTGTCTTTTGCCTTAGCTGCGGCAATTTTCGCTTTATTCTGGCTTCTGAATCTCTCCAGGTCTATAAACTCCTTGACTCTCGCGGCCAGTTCTTCCATGGACTCCGCCGGACGCTTGGCCATCTTTTCTGCTAAGGCATTGCCTCTTCGGCCAAGGTTTCGGATGAATGCCCGAACAATTTCTCCTTCGGTCAGGTTTCCTTGAATGTCTGAAATGTTTTGATTAAAGCGGACGTAGTAATCTGCAAGAGACTCCTCATTCTGCTGTTGGACATCGTCCAGGGCGTTGGCCCCTTTCAACAGTGTGCGTTCGCCCATGAATCGCTGGATGAATTTGGCCTTTAGATCTGCCCATGAAGTGATGCTTCCACAAGGTAGTGAGAAGAACCAGTGTGCTGCGGATCCAGCAAGAGTTTGTGAAAACGTCATTGCGAAATGATGCGGGTTCTTTGTTCTGCCCAGCAGGGAGGCCTCGTGCTTTTGCACGTGTTCAATTGGGTCTCCTTTTCCCCGGTAGGAGTCGCCTCCAATTCGATACAGTGCGTCTGGGACGCGACTGTCTATTAGGTGGTCAGCAAATGGATGTGATGCCCTTTCTTCGAGAGCATGCATGCCCTTCATTTTTGCCTCTTTCATTTTCTTCTCTACCAGCTCCTCTAACATTGCTGCTGTAAATCCCTTTGCTGGTTCAGCGTAACATGTTGAAGGTTTTGGCTGATAGAAGTCAGACTGATCCCTACTTGTGGCTTGATAAGGATCGTCTCTTGCTGGTTGCTGCGGGTGGTAGAATGGGGGTTGCCTTTCGTTCCTCCATTGCTGTGCTCCTTGGAAAGGAGTATATGACCGTACTGGTTCATATCTTGTTTGTTGATTCCCACCCTGGAAGGGATTATCATAGCGAATGGTGTCTTGTGACGTCTCCATTGTTGGTGCAGTATACTGTTGGTTGTTTGGAGGTGGCTGAGCTTCATATCCCTGGTTTTTGAGATACTCGCGGAGTGCAAATAACTCTTCCAGCGCAGCCATCATTGCTGGAGTAATGGTGGGCATCGGGTGTGCCCCCGCTCTCTGCTCACCCTGAGGCATTTCTGTCTGAGACTCTTCTCCATGTGTTTGTGGCTCAAAACCAGGCGGATACGCGTGGTGTTTGTCCTTTGGCTCTCTGTACTGTGCGTTGGGCACAGTGTCGGTTGGTATGGATGAGGCTACGGAAGTAGCCCTTGGGATGTGGGAGGGTCCCGACTGGCTCCCAGCTGGAGCTTGGCATCCCGCTCTTTTGTTTGCCGGTGACTTTCTGGGGCGCCCGGGCCTTTTCCTTGGGTTTTTGACCTCCTCGGGAGGGTTGTGATCACTTGCCATTGTTTCTGTAACTTTTTGTTCGAATCGTGCAGACGGCGCCAATGTTGCGTCCGGGACGACTCGGGTCGCTAGAACGCGTCTGAGGTTGTGCGGGAATGACCCTTCTTACGGAGGTTGTGACCCGGATAGATTGTGACCCGGTAATTCTGCGTCTCGAGCGTCGGATCCTGCGCAAAAGGACCAATGCTAGCACGGAGAGGGGGGTGGTGCTAGCGGAGCCCTCTCCGATGCTTAAGTTACTATAGTGGCAAAAGGGTAATTTTCTAGAGAGAGAAAGTTCTAGAGAGAAGTCAGAGCTCAAAATACCAAAGTTGGGCAAATGAGAGAGTGAGTGAAAATGGGTGGCCAAGGTCTCCTATTTATAGGCTTCCTTGAGACCGGACCCGGTTTTAGAGCGGTTCAACGACGGTTCAAAGAGACAAACGGGAACCGTCGTCCACATTGGTAATGCATGAACCTGACTTCCCTATGCATAACGGCGACCTCCGGATTGCGTGCAATCCGGACCTCCGGATTGCAAGCAATCCGGACCGGATTGCTGCAATCCGGACATCCGGGTTGCAAAGGCAATCCGGACCTCCGGATTGCACCGCAATCCGGATGTCCGGTCCGGTCACGCGTAAATGCGTTTCCGGACCGTTTTGATCCTTGGGAGACGTTTTCCGAGACGAGATGTAATTTTTAACGTGTTTGCGAGGTCCGAAGCGTAAATACGAACCCGAATTGGACATTTATCCATCATATATGAATGTGTTGTCCTAATCTAGGACACTCGGCATGAAAGAAAAAAAAAAGTTGTTACTAATAATTGCATGGGCTCCTAATGAATTTAGTTAGTGGGCCTGCATTTCAATAAAGATATTGGGTTTAGATCGAGTCTATTTTCGTTTTTACAACTCGCAACTCATTGTTGATTTTTTTTTTTATTAATGAAATATCCAAAATAAAAATACTCTTTATATGTTTATTCTTCATCATATTCAATGCACTTTTCAATAAATTTTTATTTTAAAAACACATCAATGAGGATTTTTAATCAATAAAATCATATATCATTTTTTTTGGCCAAGATATATCATATTTTTTTCATTAAGAAAAAAAAAAAAACTTAAACTCATATTTCAACCGTTGAACAAATAATTAGCTGATTTTTTTTTTTTTTTTTTGCTAGCTCTGGGTTTCTGATATTTACAAATTGCGCTGCTAATTTATAGATTATGTTGTAAGTTGCAACACAATCGTGGACCCTGGTTTCAACATCTTCTTAGTCATAATAATTTAGAGGACCATACAAACATGTCATGTTCTTGACATAGATAACGTTGTTGCTTTTGTCAAAAATATCTATCCATCTACCCAATGAAAAAGAGTCCACACTTTCCAGCTAGTCCTTATGACATGTCTATACTTATATTATATATATATATATCATTTGTAATCTTGATATTTGTTAACACAGTTAGTCCCGTTTATTTATTTGAGAAAATATATATATTCAGTCATTCTAATTGACAACCAGTCAACCACCGCATTGTCATATTTATATGGTGTATAAGTATATATAACTATCAATGAATTTTTAACACCTATGTATATGAACTGTATATAAATTGTTAGGATACGCGTAGTATAACTCATTTTTATTAATTAAAGGATATTTAATTGTAGATAAGATTTCTTACTGCAAATGATTAAAAAATCATTTAATAAGATTAAATGAATTAAATTATTTTTTAAGTCATCTTCTTTTATTTTTAAAAATAATAATAAAATGATATACTTATTAAAATATATTATATATAATTTTAAAAAATACAATTATCAATAGTTTTATATTTAAAGGACAATTTTGTTTTCCTAATTTTAAAAAATCTATTGAGAATAGCAAAATTTATGAATGGATAAACCATAGAGAAAGATATACTTGGCAAGTCTTTTCTTTTACCAAAATAAGTTATCATTAGTTTGGTGCAAACTTCAAGCTATCTTGTCAAAGTTTTGTGATTTTTTTTTAAAAAAAAAACCTATTGCGATGGTTGAACTCTCAGATAAAAAATGAGACACTTATTGATATGTGGTATTTTTGTAAACTATATATTTTAAAATAAAATATAAGTTTTGTTTAATTTTCTAATTAATTTATCATTTTTTAACAAAACGAAATAATATGACTTAAAAAACATTTAATTCATTTTTCATTTCTTTTTTAAATCATCTAGCATTAGAAATATTTGCAACAATTAAATATTCTTTAATTAATGAAAGTTAGTGGACAAAAAATAATGAATGATAAGGTGTACTATGTGGGCCTTTGCAATATATAAATCATAAATGTCAAGAATTTATACACCAATAAATATATATATGATGAGGTGATGATTTTTAATTAGTGAATTTTTTTTTATTTATCATTATAAAAATCTTAACAATAAGTACGATTTGGGATATGAAAAATGAAGTAGAATATCTATATCCATCAATAATATAATTATATATTTATCTACTTTATGAGAAAACTGGCCGGATTTTCCGGCCGACAGGAACTTGATTTAGCCGCCACCGGAGTTCCTCACGGAGGAGGCTGATCTCACTTGTCGGCCGGCCGTCAGACGAGCCGCAGTGCCTGGCTGAAGCAATCATCTTCTTCCTCGAATCTTCCAATTTTTTCATATCGTCCACCACCATCTGTCTCTCTCTGCATTGTATGCTGCAAAACCCTAAATCCCCTCTGCAACCACAACAATACATATTCCAAGCTTAATTAATAAACTGCCCGAGCTCATTAAACGACACTTCGTTATTTTTACATAAACCGGTTAATTATTCGTCACGTGAGTTTCTTCAAATATAAATATATATATATATATATATATATATATATATATATATATATATATATATATATATATATAAGTACCTGTACATGTAAATATCTTTGTTGGGCCGTAACTCCTTACGGCAAAGATGACACGACCGCAGAAAACAGCTGTAATTAACCGGCGCCGGTGACGGCGTTAATTTCGGGGATGAATGAATAGTTGAGGCGACAACGTTGTTGTTATGTGTTGTTGCTGTGGCTTTCTGTATTAGAATCCTCAACCCGACCGCCATTGAATGTGTTACACTAAGCTTCAACTGATGATGCTGAGTCTCCATGTTGTAGAAATTAAGAGAGAGAGAGATAGTGAGGAAAATGATGACACGCAGGGGAAATTTAAAGGGCTCACGTAACCCCACAAATATAATTATTCGAGCCGCGATTTTACGTGCAGTTAAATAAATTGCGAGTGTGTTTATTATATGTCACGTGTCAAAAATCAAAATACATGTTTTTTTACGTGATTTCTGACAGTCTTTTCTTTTCACTTAACACGGTAAAATGGGGTTCGGCCGGGACAGATATGTTACTTTAAATAAATAAATATAATATATCAAAGTAATAAAATACTAGTATATAACACGTGACAAGGTGAAGAACTACTAAACTAGGGAGTTAGTGTATATATTTAATAATTTTATATAAATTGTATTTTTTAAAGTTGTCACGTAGATATTTATATACACTTTAAGTAATACGTTAAGACACACGTAAACAATATTTAATCTCCAATAGTATTATTTAAAAATATTCTTTAAATATATTTTATTATTAAAATTTTTAACTACCATCAATAAAGTATTAACATTAATTATAAAACGAATTAATTTATAATTAAAATTAGTTATATAATACATAATACATTCCTTAAATTTTAAGAAATGTGTTACATAAACATAAGTGAATCTCACTTAGTGAAATGTTATATAAAACCATTATATCACATTTTTATTAATTTTACATTAATTTTACATAAAAAAATACGTTAAACTCACATTAAATATTAATAGTATCTAATACAACTTCTGGATGCGCTTAGATGCAAAACCACTGAAAAGGAAGGATAGGTCCATTTGGTAATTATCTCCGTTTCTTCGGCCCACAGATGGGCCCCACACTCAAATATATATACAACACGTGAAAAATGCCTATACTGATTAATATAATATATAATAATATCCAGCCCCCTTTAGGACAGTGACACTGGGGGCTCTAGAGTCTAGTCTACTATGTCTATACCTCCACATTATCCATTCAAACTTATAAATAAAAACATTAAATCTTGAACCTCAATTTATTACACAATCAACACCATTACTAATTCTAACACAGATGATAAAAAGAAGGTGATTGATTACATGGACTACAAGTAGAGCTTAGCATGTGAATAGGAAGTATGACATGGACTACATAAGAGAATAAATTATTGTATGGATCAGATTTACCACTTGGCACTGACGATGTGTTAGCCTTCAAACTAATAATATTGTGCCACGTTGCAAGTGAGAGAATGGACAAAGACACATGGCATGGTTTCATTGGTTTGAGGGGTAACACATCAGCGCCACGTGGTAAATCCGATTCATTTCTCCAATAAGAAGAACAAAAATGGCAAACAAAATTGCTTCAGGACATCAAAACTACAAGTAGAGCTGAATAAGCTCATCACTCACAACTGATGGTGTAAGTACTCCAAGATCAGTGAATAGCAGAGTCAGGTACTTAGGCGGCGTATAATCCCTAGCCGATGTCTCAACCTCCACTTTCGATGGAATCGGGACCCCAAAATCTATGGGTCGTAAGGCCGGTGCCATGTCTTTCTGATCCAATGGATAAAGCCGCGCAAACTGCATAACATTTTAAAGAAACGGGTTAAAAGTAATCAAACCGAGACACCAAAAAGCAACCAAAATGAAATATTGGGACTGTCCATATTAACATTTTAATCATGAGACACTAAAAATCGCAGCATGGGTGAAACCTGGGACTGTAAATAGGTTCTTAACCCTTAAAAAAACAAACTTTTTAATGCACTGTTCATAAGGGTGTTATCTTTTTTGTTAAAAAAACAGATCAGTCACCTTCAGATATGCAATATTCATAAAGGTATCGCTGTGTCGGGAAATATGTATATATGGGCATTACATGTTCGATAATCAATAAGAGTTAAAGGGAGAAAGATAAGGGATGTCTAACCTTGTAGCTTTCGGCAGCCACATATACGGGTTTGTTCATGCTATGTGCTACTAGAGCAGTCTGGTATGTCCCCATCATGTTGATGATACCGCCGCTCTCAACTACTCCATCGGCACCAACAAACACCATATCTACCTCATCCATGGTGTAAGCTACAGCTGAATCTATCACAAGCTTCACAGGGACATCGAGTTTTGCCAATTCGTTGGATAATCGGAGCCCTGACCTGTCTGGTCTACCCTCTGAAAGCAGAAAGGTCAAGAGTTCAGATGTAGAAGCATTCAAAATTACTGTCAAAATCAACTATTTATTATCTTTGCTTGAAGATGGTACAACTTCTGAAAGTTCAGTATTCAGTGTATGTTTGAAGGGTTTGGCATAGAAACTTAATCTAAAAGTACATACTTAAAGATGGCAAAAGTTTTACCATTTATTTTAAAGGAAGATAACAAATAACAGAAGATTTAGAGCCATGAAAGTAAGTACCAGTGCAAAATACACGGAAAAGCTTCTTGTTTAGTGCTGCGGTCTTCAGTACTTCAAAAACAACTCTAGAAAAGCCGTGAGCTAAAATAGTACATCCATCAAATATGAAATCCTGGCTAAGCATTGCAATGATCTTGCGGGCCTAGAATAGAAATATAAGCCAAATTTAGTATATTTGTTTATCGCAATGATAGTCATTTGGCAACATTCACTATAAACAGAGGTTATAATTACACGTACCTTGTGAGATATTTCTCCAAATTTTTCGGCACGTTCGATAAGACGTGACTTAGCTGAATTGAAATCCTCGTATTCCAGGGCTGAGGTCCTAGTTACATAACGCATGAACAAATCACAGCCTGCTTTCAGAGATATAGAGGTCGTGTCCCATGACTGTAAACACAAAAAGAAATTCATGAATTGTCTCAAACTAGGAGAAAGTGAACACTGACAGTACAGAGCACTGAAGCAAATCTATAAATCATTCACCTCTCCTTCCTTATTGCTTTAATGTGACAGTAACTTATTGGCTTAAATAGTAAATACTAAATATAATGTAAGGTCATCACCTAGCTTTTAAGCCCTTTTCCTTCTTATGGAAGTTATATTTCAAGAAGCTGATTAAAAGAACCTTATAGCTATTTACAAGTTTGGATTTTGAATAGAATGTTCAATAAACTGTAGCGGTGTAGCCTTGCGAGATAATGAGCAAATCACTAGCATATAGCAAGCTTCTGCATTGTGTAGCATAGAATATTAGCATACATTACTAGCTGTGGCAGTTTAGAATAAGCACTTCATAAGCATAATGTGGCAGATGAAAGCAAAACAAACTCAAGTACTGCTAACATCAATTCTGAGCTACAGAGCTTTATGAGCAGAAATTCCAAAAATTGACCTGTACCCAGAAGAGATTATAATTAAAGCACACACATGAGACTATCTGATCCTTTTTTGACTTGATCATGATAAGCAAAACAAACTCAATTACTGCTAACATCAATGATGAGCTACATAGCTTTATGAGCAAAAATTCCAAAAATTGAGCTGTACCCAGAAGAGATTATAACTAAAGCACACACCTTGAGATTATCTGATGCTTTTTTGAGCTCAATTTCGAGCTCCATCATGGTGGTAGCCTTACTGGACCTTATCACCGCTGCCAGAGCCCGTATGGCAGCCACAGCCTCCGCCAAATCCGGCTGCTTCCTCCAATTATTGAACTCATCGATCACGCTGAATGGCTTGTCGGAGCTGGAATCCGTAGCTGACGACAGCCTGGGCTCATTCTCAAGGACGTATGGCCCGATAGCAGCCTGCGCCTGGGCCAGCCAATCGCTGGTTACGACACCGTGGTGCTCGGCGCGGGTCTGGTAGTAGCCGGAGATCTTAGGGTTAGGACTCAGGAAAGTGTCGGCCATGGAGGAGGGCGGGGTTTGGGGAGGGGACAATCCGGACTGGATGGAGATCGGACTTCAGGGCAGCGTCGTTTCGCCTGTCGAGTACGAACGAAGCTATTCTCCGCCACATCTATGGATTCCAAGAACGAATTGGATTCGATGACGGCCGAAGATAATTGGAGGGAAATTGGAAAACGGAATAGATTACGGACTTCTGTTTTTAATATGCTATTTCTACTGTACAAATTCTATTATTATAAATCACAATTAAGAATGAAAAATAGAGTAAAGAATGAGGATTTGAACAAAAATAAATAAATAAAGAATGATAATAGAGATTGATATATTGTTGTTTGATTAACAAGTTGATAATAAATATAAATGGGAGTACATTTTGGATGAATGTAAAAATATATTGTAATGTGAACCATACTCACTATTATAACTTTTATTATAATAAAAATATATTGAAAATTTGGTAAAAATATAAAAAAAAATATATATTTATATAAAAAAATATATATGAATGATATAAAAATAGTTTAAAGTTTTAGTAAACTACATTAAGAAAAATTCGTAAGTCTTAAAAAAAAAAAAAACTAGGCAAAACAAACTAACTAATAAAAAAAAAAGCTATAATAAATATTACATAATGTTTTGTGAAATTAAAAAAAAAATTACAAATGAAAAAAAAAAATATATATATATATATATATATCGACGTAGACTCAATTAATTAGATACAACTAGCTAGGGTCTAACCCTATATATAATTACATATACTTTTAGTTATTTACGTTTTCAAATGTGACGGTTAGATTACACTGAGAAAAAATGTCCAAAATAACCTTAATATTTCTATTAATCATATTACTTGTGTTCTTCATGTTTATCGTGTTCTTCATCAATTTTCCATAAAAAGAAGTTCAAATATATTTAAAAAAAAAAAGTGAACATCAAATATCGAGTTCAAATTCAAACCCTCTCTGTTGCGAATTCGAACCTTGCAGCAGCTTTTTTATTTGAATTAGAGCATCTTTATTCAAATCTCAATTTGAAACATCTGCAAGATTCAAAAATTGAATGTTGTAGCTGCTACAAGTTCGAATTTCAAAATTGAACGTTGTAGCTGCTGCAAGTTCGAATTTCAAAATTGAACGTTGTAGCTGCTGCAAGTTCGAATTTCAAAATTGAACATTGTAGCTGTTGCAACTTTGAATTCGAACTCTGCAGCTATTGGATTCGGATCGAACTTAGTAAGATTTGAATTTTAAATTAAAAAAAAATGAAGATGATTTGAATTTTGAAGTGATGAATATATAATAGTCTTTTTATAATCCTTCAATCCCATTAACTCAAACATTAGTGGTTAAATGAAACAAGTTTGGATCCTTCAAATCACATTCACCTTCAATCACATTCACATAAATAAAAAATAAAATTAGCCAAATGATCCATTCATCCATTTAATTTTGAAAATGTTGTAATTAAATAATTATAATTTTTTATATGCTAATAATTTAATATACAGACATTTTTTTAATGTGGAATTAGAGGTGAACAATTTTTGATACATATGATATCATATATCTCTTAATGACACACATTACAACAATAGTTAATGAAGAATGAGATAGTGATCTTTTACTATATAAATTCTAAAACAAATTCATATAGTGGTAACGTTGTAACTTAATTTTTTATTTAAATAAAATCCGATTGCGCGGGTTGGTGGATTAGTGAAATTTTTAAATATGGGAAATATATATGTGATTATATATATTTTTTTCGCCAAATGGCATTATATATAATTAATGGAGAAAATAAAACCATTTTTATAGTTTTTTTTTTCTCCAAACCAAAATAGCTTTACAGATACAAAATAATGAATTTCCCATAATATATATTTATTCTAATTAATTACAATTATTTATTTATTCATGTCAATTTTTTTAAAAGATTAACAAAATTGACTCAAATCTGTTTCTACATCGCAGGATCCTCTTTCTGTTCCAAGAAGTGCGAACTCCACGTCTGCGGTGGATTGATCTCACCCCGGTGTTCATCTGAATATGTGAGCAAACCTGCGTTTGATTCGATTTGATTTAAGTTGATTTAATACGATTTACCCCATGATCATCTTATTCGCGCCAATTCGCCGGCTTCCATCCAATTGCAAGGTAATAATTCAATTAATTGATTCGTTTTCCTACTTACAATGCATTCATGGAGAATTTCGATAATCTTCGTTGATTTGAACGCTCGAAATCAAATCAGAATAAATTAAGAATTGGTATTGTTTGTATGATTGATTGATTGATCGATCGATTGATTGATTGATGATGTTATGGCAGTGTGGCAATGAATTTGGCATGATGAGTGGGGCAAGGCGATTTTCCGTCGATGGAAGCTCCGAACACCTTTTCCGAGCTGTTTGGGTTGGTTAGGTCGTGGATTAGGTCCGATCCCGATACCGTGTCGAGGGACTTTTGGATGCCCGACGAGAGCTGCAGAGTTTGCTACGAGTGTGATTCTCAATTCTCGATTATTATTCGGAAACACCACTGCCGCCACTGCGGTCGAGTATTCTGCGCAAAGTGCACGCGAAACACGGTCCCCTTTCCTCGTACGGCCGAAGAGAGGGTTAGGGTTTGTAACTATTGCTTCAAGCAATGGGAGAAACAGCAGAGTGACGACAATGGCGAAATCGGCGACAACGATTTCGAGTTTAGCACCACTTCAGCATCTGCAGGGACGAGTTTTTCCAGCCCGGATAGTAGCGCGAATGCTCCTAATCCACCCGACTTGATCTCGAAGAGTTCCGACTTGAATTCCGAGATGTCTAGAGTTATGGAGGAAAGTGCAGATAGTCAGGGATTGATCTACTTATCAGGAACAAGCAATAATGATGTAACCCTAGGTAGTAGAGTTGCTCCTTCTCAAGAACATTTCAGGTATGTTTTTAAAAGATTTAGTTTTTATGTTTGATTTCATAAGATTTGCAAGAACACACAAAATCATGTTCGTGTATGCATATAACAGAACGATAGAACAATCACGATAGCACAAAGTAATTATTTGTCGTGTTCGTATTCACGTATAACAGAACGATAGAACAATCACGATAACACAATGTAATTCTGTGTCGTGTTCGTGTTCACGTATCAGATATAATTGTGCCAGTAGATTTAGTTTTCATATTTGATTTTGCAAGAACACACAATATCATGTTCGTGTATGCATATATCAGAACGATAAAACAATCACGATAACATAAAGTAATTATGTATCGTGTTCGTTTTTACATATCACACCACAGTAAAGTTGTGCTAGTGATGGTTTATTATTTCTTTGAATAAGTTTTGTAACTTTTATGACTATTACCAGTTGAGAGGATGTCAATTCTGAATTAAGAATTTGTAAAAACTGATAAGTGAAAACAAATCATAATTCATATTAGATACCAGCCCGCGCTACGCGCACTCTCAGTATTATCGCATATAGATGTACAGATAACTTAACACAACATGATAGCACAAAATAATTATATATCGTGTTCGTGTTTAACATATCAGATAACAATAAAGTTTTGCCAGCGGATCTTATCGTTGATTCTTTTTATAAATAATTTTTGAAACTTTTAAAACTATAACCATATGAAATGATGCAAGTTCTTATATGTAGATGTACAGATAACTTAACGCAACATAATAGCAGCGAACTGTTTTGTGACTTGTTGGTGGGTTTAGCTGCAGGAGTGATGAGGACGATGACGAAGATATCGACTACCAATCCGATACCGAGACAAAGCGCTACCAGAAAGAAAATAATACCTACAATAACCGGGATTTCGACATCCCGAAGAATAACGCCACGTCATCGAGCCAGGTGCATTCCGATAACACGTACAAAGCCGATGACAAAAAGGAAGACGACCGCCATGGAGGTGACGAAGGCGAAGCGTCTTCGTCCATATACGCGGCCGAGAACATCAACGTCAATGTTGAATCGGTTGATTTCGAGAATAACGGCCTTATTTGGCTCCCACCGGAACCGGAAGACGAAGACGACGAGAAGGAAGTGATGTTCATGGATGAAGGTGACGAGGACGAGGGGGAGTGGGGTTCGTTACGAACTTCGAGCAGCTTCGGCAGTGGGGAGTACCGACACCGGGATTGCACGAGCGAGGAACAGCAGAATCTGATGAAGAATGTGGTGTATGGACATTTTAGGGCATTGATAGCTCAGCTCTTGCAGGTTGAGAACCTTCCCATGAATGAGGAAGTCAGTGATGAGAGTTGGTTGGATATCATCTCGTCCTTGTCTTGGGAAGCCGCTTCGCTTCTAAAACCCGATACTAGCCGGAGCGGAGGGATGGATCCCGGTGGCTATGTCAAAATCAAATGCTTAGCTTCCGGACTTCGCTGTCAAAGGTAACCCTAACCCTAATTTTGTATGATTTGTTAGCTCCGTCCATTTTTCTATTAACAATCAGACAATCGAGCGTAAAATTCTATGCAGCGTTTAGTCAGACTATCACGTATATATATTTTCTTTCTAAAGTAGTTAACAGAAAGATTGATAGAGTTAGCGAGTTGTAATTCAGTATTAGTTCATGCAGTAAAAATTCTCAAATATTTAAAAATTCAGCTAGCTAGCAACTAACTCATTAACTACTACAAGCTTGGCTAGCAATTTGATATATTTTACCACGTTTATTTATTTACTTTGAAGATTCAATTTGTTTCTAATGAAATATATGCTTGTTTTTTTTGTTACCTCTAGCATGCTTGTAAAAGGAGTTGTTTGTAAGAAAAATGTTGCTCATCGGCGAATGACATCAAGAATCGATAAACCTCGGATATTGATTCTTGGAGGAGCACTCGAGTATCAACGTGTCTCTAATCTCTTGTCAAGTTTTGATACTTTACTGCAGCAGGTTTCAACTTTCAACTCATTCCTTTTTTTTTATTTTTACTGTCGAAGTGCAATTTGCTAGTTCCGTTCATATTTCTGTTAATTTTAACCAAAAAAAAGTGTGTACTTAATATCACATTAACAAAAAGATAGACAGAACTAACTATTTGCATTGCATTAGTTTCAATTGTCAGATTAGCTAGCAATTTGGAAATATAGATTCCATACATTTCTCCGAAACCCTAATGCAAAATTTGGAACTTTACACACTCTTTGTAGGAAATGGACCATCTGAAAATGGCGGTGGCGAAGATCGACGCTCACAAACCCGATGTGCTCTTGGTGGAGAACTCGGTTTCGCGCTACGCGCAAGACTATCTCCTCGAAAAAGACATTTCCCTTGTTCTTAATATCAAAAAGCCATTGTTAGATCGGATTGCGCGTTGCACCGGCGCCGAAAAAGTACCGTCAGTCGATCATCTCTCATCGGAGAAAGTCGGGTACTGTGACAAATTCCACGTGGAACGGTTTCAGGAAGAACATGGTTCGGCCGGACAAGGTGGGAAAAAATTGATGAAAACCCTAATGTTCTTTGAAGGTGGTCCGAGGCCACAAGCTTTCACCGTAAGTTTTAAAAAAATAAAAAATTTGATTTATTTATTAAAGGTTAATAGGTCTTTTGGTCCATGATGTTTGATCCTTTTGAGTTTTGGTCCATGATGATTTTTTTTTTTTAGTACCATATGTTTGCAGATTTTTCTAGTTTTGATCCGCCCGTTACATTCCGTCCATTTTTTCCGTTAAGTGACATGTGCAAATTACGTGATCCACCCTAAGTTTTCAGTTTTGTTCAAATTTGGGGGAATTGACCCATTGAACTAGGTTTAGGGTGTCAATTCCCCCAAATTTGACCCATTAAACCTAGTTCAATTCGCCCAAATTGAACTAGGTTTAGAGTGTCAATTCCCCTAAATTTGAACAAAATTGAAAGTTTAGGGTGGATCACGTGACTTGCACATGTCACTTAACGGAAAAAATGGACGGAATACAACGGTCGGACCAAAACTAAAAAAATCTGCAAACATATAGTACCAAAACTAAGCAAAAAAACATCATACTCAAAAACTTAAAAAGTAGTCAAATATCATGATCACCATTTATTAAATTACCTATAACTAAGTATATCATTTTACAATTTCGTAATTTAACCCGTTATTTTTACCGTTACAGATTTTACTTAGAGGCGCCAATGGAGATGAACTGAAGAAAATAAAGCATGTAGCTCAGTATGGAGTTTTTGCAGCATATCATTTGGGTTTAGAGACCTCTTTTCTTGCAGATGAAAGAGCTTCACTGCCTGAACTCCCTCTAAAATCTCCGATCAACGTAGCACTGCCCGACAAATCTATCGAACGGTCCATCTCCATGGTTCCCGGATTCGGCGTGCCCACCACCGAAAAACCATGCGATATCGAGCCTCCCGAACCTCTACGATCCAACAGTGTCCCTATCCCGAGCGACATCTTACCTCCCGATTTTTGCGACTGTCCCACCGAATCGCGTTCCACTACGATATCCTCCTCTACTTACCAACCACCTTTGGATTCTTGGCACGACGGGGCGCAACCTTTCGATACAACTAAGACAAGCAAGGAAACATCGTACGAGGAAACATCGTATGTTTCTGCCGATAATTGCGGATCATATCATACGGTGGTTAACGGTTTTGCACCTCCGGGCGACGATGTTCCTAGTGTGGAATGTTCAACGTCGACATTACAAGGAGAAAACAAGAACCCGATCAACGAGACGGGGGCTTTGAAGGAGGAGTTCTCGTCGGAACATCAAAGTATCTTGGTTTCTTTGTCGTCACGGTGTGTTTGGAAGGGGACAGTTTGCGAAAGGTCTCACCTTTTTCGAATCAAATACTACGGTAGCTTCGACAAACCCCTGGGTCGGTTCTTGAGAGATCATCTATTTGATCAGGTATTATACCTCTCTTTATTTGCATCTTTTTAGGGTTTACCAAATTGCATATACCGAGCTTTAGACGAATTGCAAAGAACAATATGCAGATTTTCTTAAAGGGTTCAACTAAACTGCAGTCGACTGTAAATGCAGTTGAATTTATGCAGATTTTCTAAAAGGTTTCAGCTAAAGTGCAGTCGACTGTAAAATTTAATGCAATTGAATTTATGCAGATTTTCTAAAAGGTTTCAGCCAAAGTGCAGTCGACTGTAAAATTTAATGCAGTTGAATTTATGCAGATTTTCTAAAAGGGTTCAGCTAAATTTCAGTCGACTATAACTGCAGTTGAATTTTCTCCCGATTTTTTTATTTACAATTCCTCCAAAGTTCAGTATGCAATTTGGTCATCAACCCTTTGTTAATTTTTCAGTAAAGTGTGGTATTGTTCTTACTTATGGTATAATAACTTGTATTAGAACTATCAATGCAACTCATGCAATAAGCCATCTGAGGCACATGTTCATTGCTACACGCATCGACAAGGGACACTTACGATCTCGGTTCGGAAACTCGAGGAGTTCTTCTTACCCGGTGAGGCAGAAGGAAAGATTTGGATGTGGCATAGGTGCCTGCAATGCCCTAGAGCTAATGGATTCCCTCCGGCCACGAAAAGGGTAGTAATGTCCGATGCGGCTTGGGGTCTCTCTTTCGGTAAATTTCTGGAGCTCAGCTTTTCAAATCACGCTGCCGCGAGTCGGGTTGCGAGCTGTGGTCATTCTCTTCACAGAGACTGTCTTCGTTTTTACGGGTAAAGTGAACAAAATTACTTTTCTTGGGAAACAAGTAACTGAGTGTGACTGCAAAAAAATTAATTTTCTTAGGAAACAAGTAACTGAGTGTGTCATTTTAATGTCTAAATTTGTATGTGCAGCTTCAGCAACATGGTTGCTTGCTTTCGTTACGCGTCGATCGATGTTCTATCTGTGTATCTTCCACCTGCAACTCTCGATATTCGCTACGATAACCAGAGTTGGATCCAGAAAGAAGCGGATGAGGTATATTCTCAACCATGATGATAATAATAGATATGTCATTTGATTTGATCCATATATATATAGTTGCCTGAGATTAGTACACATAAACAGGTGGTTAAGCGCGCCGAAACTCTATTTTCCCAAGTACTTAATGCTCTTACTCAAATTTCGAAGAAGAAACACGGCAAGAATCCTCGAGAAACGTCGGGGGAAATCGCGAATTTGGAGGGAATATTGCAAAGAGAGAAAACCGAATTTGATGTACATATCTATCTATTGCTTTCCTTTGTGTGTTAAATAAAAAGATTGCACATTTTACTGATGTGTTGATTACTATCAGGAAGCACTTCAAAAGACAATGAACAGAGAAGTGAGGAAAGGCCACTTTGGGATCGACATTCTTGAGATCAATCGGTTGCGGAGACAGCTTCTGTTCCAGTCGATCATGTGGGATCATCGGCTAGTCGGGGCTAATGAAAGCGATACTACTGTAATTAGTAACTCGACGAAACTTGTAGCGCAAGAAACAGAGAAAGCTTGTAACGAGGTTGTTGTTGTTGCTGCGTCCGATGACCACCCTCCAAAGGCAGAAATCACCATCGCCCGTCTTCCATCGGACCCGGTCAACGGAAAATTCGGCCAGATTTCGAATTTGAAAACAATCCAGAGTAAGAAGTCTGACGTGGAGGCCAAGAAAGAAGATTCACAAAGTAAACTCTCTGCAAGTGGCGGAGTTTATTGCGATCCGTTGGAAACTGGGTCGAATATGCGTAGAGCACTCTCCGACGGTCATCTCTCGAATATGGTGAATTTGTCGGAATCCCTAGATGCGGCATGGACAGGCGAAACAAACCCTAACCCTAAAGACGGACCGGAGAAGGGAAGTGGTAAAGAACGTTCGAATGAGTTGCTTGATAAGCAAGCTACTACAGATGAACAACATCACGGCCACGTGCTCAAACCTTCGCATTCGGTTTCGTCCTTTTCATCGCCGAAAGCGCCACCTCACCAATCGGAGGATCCGGTGAGTTGGTTTAAATTGCCGTTCTTGAGCTTTTATCGGTCAGTGAACAAGAATGTGCTTTCGAGTGCCCAGAAGCTCGATAACATGTTGTACACGTATAAACCGGTTTACATCACATCGTATCGAGAAGCGGATCTTCTATGTGGGGCCCGATTGCTTCTTCCGGTTGGGGTTAACGACACGGTGATCCCGGTTTACGATGACGAACCCACGAGCATAATATCGTATGCATTGGCTTCGTACGAGTATAGTCTGCAATTATCGGACACCGAGAAGCTCAAAGATGGAGATTCTTTTTCCTCGTTTTTCTCGGATTCCTCGCATCTCACTCAGTCGATGCATTCGTTGGACGATTTAGGGTCCGAATCGACCAGGAGCCTCGGTTCGACTTTCGATGAAGGCTCTTTAGCTCGTAGCTCGTCGGGGTTGGACCTACTTCCTCATACGAAAGATTTTCACGCAAAAGTTTCGTTTTCCGATGAGGCGCCCAACCGAAAAGTTCGATATTCCGTCACTTGTTACTTTGCGCGGAGATTCGAGGCGTTGAGGAGGATTTGTAGCACTTCGGAGATGGACTATATAAGGTGTTTGACGCGGTGTAAGAAGTGGGGAGCGCAAGGCGGGAAGAGCAACGTGTTCTTCGCCAAGACATTGGACGATCGATTTATCATCAAGCAAGTCACCAAAACCGAGCTCGAATCGTTCTTCAAGTTTGCTCCGGCATATTTCAAGTACTTGTCTGAATCGATCGATAGTGGGAGTCCAACGTGCCTCGCGAAGATCTTCGGAATCTATCAGGTATTTTAGTTATGGCGAAGAAACTGTTAAGTGTACATGTGAGTGAGTTGTACCACATCGGTTCAAATATTATCAATTGACTTTAGTATGAAACCTCAGTAGTGAGTCCGAGTTTTAATCTCCCAACAGAAACGTATGGTTCGGTCCTGATAATACCCGAATTCGGACTTAACCGGAACATTAGAAATTAGTTGTTGGGGAAATACAATATGATATATGACATTTTTTTGGTATGTTTTTAAGGTTATATCGAAGCATGTTAAAGGTGGCAGAGAATCAAAGATGGATGTTTTGGTGATGGAGAATCTTCTATACAAGAGAAACGTGATTCGGTTATACGACTTGAAGGGATCTTCTAGGTCACGATACAATCCAGATTCTAGTGGAAGCAACAAAGTCCTGCTGGATCAAAATTTGATTGAAGCAATGCCGACATCTCCGATTTTCGTCGGAAATAAGGCAAAACGGCGGCTCGAAAGAGCGGTTTGGAACGACACGTCATTTCTCGCGGTAATCTCTCTCTTGATCTCTCTAGGCTAAGAAAAACCAAACACAACATGATAGTAACAACAATAATAAGGCACGATAACACGATTCATAACGTTTTTATCGATCGGCTTTTGCAGTCGGTGGACGTAATGGATTACTCGTTACTAGTCGGAGTAGACGGAGAGAAGCATGAGCTAGTACTAGGTATCATTGATTTCATGAGACAGTACACTTGGGACAAGCACCTCGAAACATGGGTGAAAGCGTCGGGTTTGCTCGGGGGACCGAAAAACACGTCCCCGACCATAATCTCACCTAAGCAGTACAAAAAACGGTTTCGAAAAGCAATGACGACGTACTTTCTCATGGTTCCCGACCAATGGTCGCCTTCGGCGCACAATCCGAGTAAAACTCCGGCCGATCTGCTTGAAGCCGAGACCAATCCACGCAACGAACCGGTTCAATGTCCTTGATAGATTCATTATAGTATAGATGGAGGGTGATTTCTTGCCCTCCAAGTTATTCATTTGTTCTTTTTACGAGTCGATAATTGAAATCGATAGAGTTATTTTATTCTCCATATTCTTTTTCTTGTATGTGTAGCCTCGAATTCGAAATAATTAAGCCATTGGGATGGATGTGTTGAAGGTATGATATATGAAATATTTGTAGAGAGGAGTCTTGAAGGTATGTATATTATTCTTTGATTCTAATGTGAAAGTTTTGCCTTGCACATTGCACTCCAAGCATGTTTACCTTTCTCATAATTTTTTTTTTTTACCATTATTATTCGAATAAATAACAATAACTGTAAATCTTTAATTACTTTCACCTCAAATCTCAATTTTTTCCATAGTACTTTTAAAAGAATACTCAACCTGATTTTTTGTTTATTTTATGTATATTTACTTTCTGGGAAATGATTAAAATTCCAAAAGTGAGATTCCGATTTGTTTCGATTCTGACCCTAAGAGCACAAAAAATTGTCTCAAAAGTTGATAATATTTACAAATTATGCGATTATGTCTGATTTCGTGATTTGTCGAAGCCCTTTATCGGATTTTGTATCACTCTTCTTTTTCTGCTGCTTATTTTGTTACGGAATTTATTTTTTTTATATCGGAAATGCTAGACATTCCTATATGAAGTATGCGGCATGACATGTAAATTTAAGCAACTTTTTGGTCATTTATGTTGATACTCACATGTCGGAACATATCGGTTCTTTCTTTCGGAACTTGTATCAACTAATATTGAACATATGTATGTGTAAAGGATTTGTAATTTTTTTAATAACTTGTAGCTTTTCATTGATTATTATTAGAAATTTGGGTTAACAGGTCTTTTGGTCCATGATGTTTGCCAACTTTTGGGTTTTGATCAATGATGTTTTTTTTTTACTTAGTTTTGGTACCATATGTTTGCAGATTTTTTTAGTTTGGTCTAACCGTTACATTCCGTTCATTTTTTGACATGTACAAGTCACGTGATCCACCCTAAACTTTCAATTTTGTTCAATTTAGTCCCTCTAATACTTTCCTAACCTTTTTTTTGTTCAATTTAGTCCCGAAGTTTCAAAAATTCAATTGGACCTATTGTCCAATTGGGGTCAATTTTGAAACTTCGGGACTAAATTGAACAAAAAAAAGGTTAAGAAAGTATTAGAGGGACTAAATTTAAAGTTTAGAGTGGAGTGACTTGAACATGTCAAAAAATGGACGGAATGTAACGGTTAGACCAAAACTAGAAAAAATCTGCAAACATATGGTACCAAAACTAGGTAAAAAAAACATCATTGACCAAAACCCAAAAGTTGTCAAACAACATGGACCAAAAGACTTGTTAACCCTAAAAATTTTGTTTATTATTCATTAATACCATCAATGCCTATAAGAATGATACACCTAATTGTTTAGTAGAAGTTCACGTTCTTCTCATGTGCTTGGGCAATTCTACTATATGAATATAATCATCTTCCATATGTATACAAATTTATGCTTAAATTTCATTTGTTCTCATGAATTTGTAGCCTATAACAAGTATATAAAGTAAGAGTATTCTCTTTACACTTTGGCTAATGCCAATATAAACACAATGCACCATAAGGTACTTTCACAAAGATGAATCAAATGTAACACTAGTATATTGTAACCATTCGGTCCCCTGAATGAACGACGCCACCGTAAATTTCTCAGCCTCGCTCGACGTTAGAGCCGACTTAAACCCCGACCACGCGACTCTCTGACTCGTGCTCGATCCATCCCCATTGTTTTGATATTCCCCATAAAAGATCGTCGATGGTGGGTCCACGCCACGGACCCACTCGATCCATCCCTGAGGGTTGAGGAACGAGCCGATGCTCGATTGCATGATCACAGTGGTCGAGTAGTCCTTCCAGGGTCGACCTAGATAAGTCTGGGCGGTGAGATTTTTGGTGGCGGATATCGTGCACTTGTGGATCGAGATACCCGTGTTTTGGTTCGGGTCTTTCTTTCCCTGCGCGGTGATGGTGTTGAACTGGTTATCGAGCGGTTGTCGGGGCATTATGTTGCAGTCCTGGTATTAGAGAATTAATATATTTGAAAAATATATTAACCATATTGTCATATAATATATTAAAAATATATCTATTCCTAATATAATAAAATATATTTTCATAATATATTAATTATTTGATACCTGAAAGACGACTGCCGAATTTCCAAAGATGAAATCGACTGTGCCGGTGATATCGCATTCTTTGTAGAACTGTCGGTTGGAATGTGTGTAAAGCGTGTCCTGATAGGCGTCGAAAGAACACCTGTAAAACACTGACATGTCAGATCCCGACCGGAACGCGACCGCCTGGTGCTTTTCCGGACCGGCCGTGTTCTTGAACCCGATTTCTCTTGCAATGAAGCCTTTACCAACCGCAGCTGCGATCATATTCAATTGCAACTAGTGAGACCTAATTAGTGTCTTTAAAAAAAATACAAAAAATTAGCTGGGATATTATTACCATTAGTTTTAAAAATTCATCTAGCAAACTTGTATGGCAAAAACAAAATCTACCGGACAATCATGCATAGAAGTTTAGTTAAGAAGCTATCTATACATGAAAGTTCATCTAATAATTATTGAGAGTGTGATTTATAAATATCATATAGCGTGTAATATACAAATAATATATGTAATTTAAACAGAGCTAGAAGATTGTATGAAGAAAAAGTTTAACTAATAAATTATTATTACACGTAAAATTCAGACAACAATATATTATTTAACCTTAAGAAAATTAGTTGCTAACAAAAGTAAAAATAAATTATTTTAAACTGTATGAATACAAAAAAAGCTTTTAAAATTTATATAAAACGGTTAATATTCAAATCTCTACTTGAACTTTGATTCAGTTATAAATTAAAATTTGGATTTTAAATTTTTTAAACTACTTTCCTAAATATCTAATTTCCAAGCAAATCGCTACGTCCAACGTTAACTTGGATATAAATGAAGCAATCGACGACCACACGGGACTATATATATATATATATATGTGTCCAACATAAATTCTCTTACAATAAAATACTTTTAATTAAATGTTAGACGGTGTTGAAATTGGGTGGAGGTCTAATTAAACGGTATTTCACTACAAATCTTTCAATTTCTTACTTTAATTTATATTGAAAATACTATGTGGCCGAAATATAACTCACTCACTTTATATCTAAAATTTAACGAATCATATGAGATAGCGTTTTTCTCGGAGATTAAAACTCAAATAATTAATTAAAAAAATTAAAATTCAGTAGTAATTTAACCCATATTTTATCAGAAATGATTGTACGACTATATTAAAGCTGGTATTTTGTAATTTTTAGGATATTAATCAGGAAAGTGGGAATTAGGTTATTATAAATAAGTTGACGAAGTCAACGAGAGACAGTAGTTCTCACCGAACGTGGCCGTCTTAAATGTCGGAGTTCCGTCGACGAAGTTCAGTTTTCCGGTGACGATGGTCTTCTCCTTCCCATCACCGTACATCATCACATTCCACTTGCTCTTCTCCACCACCACCGTTTCATTATACGTGCCTTCCTTCACGTACACCACGAATCTCGCTTCGCTCTTCGCCGGCGCCTTCTCCATCGCCTCGCCGATACTGACGCAGTCTCCGCTGCCGTCAGCCGCCACCGTCACGTTCGGCGTCGGTCCCTCAGCCCCCAGCAGCCGCCGCTCGGCCGGACCCACCCAGCGGGGGAAATCCGACTCAGATCCGCCGAGAAGCTTCCGGTGGATGATCGGAGCGTTCGGAACGGAGAACAGAGCAATGATCTTGGTGACGATGGCCAGGCTGTTGCTTGCTAACTCCGCCGAGTTTTCCATCTCCGTTGAGAAGGCGTCGATTTCTGTGGAATTCATCTCCCGGAGAGAGTCCAAGCAGGTCTCGAGATCAGTGACGACGGTGCTGAGCCACGTCCTGACGTCATCAATCGTACTCTCCGACAGCAGCTTCTTCCGGTCGATGACGGAAACAGAGTCGTTGAATCGATCCTCCGCGTCGTCCACCACGGCGGAGCAGACCTCCATGGCCGCAGTCAACCGAGCATCGGAACGGCCTCTCTCCGCCGTCTGATTCACATAAACCGCGAATCTCGCAACCTCACGCGCCGCCGCCTGGAGGGAGAGCTTGAATAGCTGCTTAGGATCGGTGGTGTTGGCGGTGTCGTAGGCGGAGATGCTGGAGAAGCAGGAATCGGGATACTGGGTGACGCTGCAGACGGTGCGGAGTGACGTGGAGGGAGTGAGCTCCGGCGGGGGAACGACCGCGGCGGTGTTTTGGCCCTTGGAGTTGCTTCTGTGGATGAGGGTGCCGGCGACAGCGCCGGCGATGATGAGGGTGAGGGTGGAGAGGCTGAGGAGGAGGATGCGGCGGCGGTTTTTTCGGCGGAAGGCCTGCTGTTCTAGCTCGTCCACCTTGCCGTAGCTATTGAAGGACTTAACTGAGTCCATGGATGGTCGGAGAATTAAAAGCGATGGAGTTGCAGTGGAAGGTAAAGGTAGGAGGAGTGTTTATATATAATATGTATAGAGTGACACGTAAGATACTATAATCTTGTGTAGTGAAAAAAGCATCAACCTTGTTGTCACTATTCCATTAACTCAAGGGCTTTGCTAGAAAGTGTGAAAAAAAGTGTGAAAAAACTATAGAAATTTAACAACTGCCACTTGGCAATGCATTACATGATTCTCTTTCTAATTTATGTCAAATTGTTAACTGACATGTGGCAGTGGTTAACTTTCTATGGTTTTTTCACTCTTTTTTTCACACTTTAAGGAATTACTCTTAACTCAATACTAATCTTTAGAACACCAAATGTCGTGTCGAGGATGGAAGCTAGAACGACTGCACATGAGACGCTTCATTAGTTATTTACTTTTATTTTATACATAGGCCCAACCTTATGTCTTATGATGTATATTTTTTTTAAAAAGAGAAAAAGATATAAATTCTGACGAAGAATTCCGATTTGTTCCGAGTCTATCCGAATAAGTATTTGTCCCAAAAGTTTGCTCTATTTATAGCTAGGGCCACTATTTCTGTTTCGTGACTTTTCGGAATGCATATGCTGGACCGTATTATAAAAAAACTTTCGAATTTACTTACTTATAATTTATTATTAATTATTTATCATTGTTTATACAAAATTTTAATAATCTATAAAATTATATTGACGTATAAGCTTGTTTTTTAATTAATAAATTAAAATAACATATTTGTATTGAGGATTAATTTTTTATGGTACATATATTAGTTAGGAATGCGTGAAAAAATTATTTGTAAATTAAAGTACTATATAACAAATTATAATTTTTTAATTAACTATGATATTTAATAGTATAAATATTGTATTATATGAAATCAAATAATGAAATGTCTTTTTCTTATATGTGTATTATAATTATAAAATATTATTTCTTATATGTATTTTTTACCCGAACATCATTGTCATGCCGGACTTGTGAGCGAATTTAATCAGCCACATCCCACAGGCCCACAAAGTGCCTTTGCAACTTTTTGTTCATTTCCTTAGTTTCTTGATTGATAGATGTTGATATTCAACAAATTTTCTTATTGTTAGTAACAAAACAACATACTAGCAACTAAACTGTTAAATCATGTAATATATTGAAGTTGTTCAGCGATTCATTTATTAACTAGAGATGTATTGGGTCAAAATTCATCCAATTTTGGAGATTGAAAATTGTTCATAACCAACATTTTATTTATTACGAAGTGATTTTGGTGCAATTAAATATATTATTTTAAATGCAGTAGCTTGATAATCTCATATAGATAGTTCTTAGGGTTAACATGTCTTTTTGTTCATGATGTTTGACAACTTTTGAGTTTTGGTCCATGATGTTTTTTTTTGCCTATTTTTTGTACCATATGTTTGCAGCTTTTTCTAGTTTTGGTCCGACCGTTACATTTCGTTAAGTGACACGTGCAAATCACGTGATCCACCCTAAACTTTCAATTTTGTTCAAATTTGGGGAATTGACACCCTAAACCTAGTTCAATTTGGGCGAATTGAACTAGGTTTAATGGGTAAAATTTGGGGGAATTGACACCCTAAACCTATTTTAATGGGTCAATTCCCCCAAATTTGAACAAAATTGAAAGTTTAGGGTGGATCACGTAACTTGCACATGTCACTTAACGGAAAAAATGGACGGAATGTAACGGTCGGACCAAAACTAGAAAAATCTGCAAATATATGGTACCAAAACTAAATAAAAAAAAATCATGAACCTAAAACAAAAAATAGTCAAACATATGAAAAAAAAAAAAAAACCTGTTAACCTAGTTCTTAATCAAGAAGGCTCTGCCATATGCCATAATGCAATTCGAATGTGGGTGGGCGGCCACGTCCCATTAACTAACTCCTCAGTCCAACAGTTCTTTAGTCGATCGGCATTAATCTAGTTTTATTATTTTAATTTATAGTTATATTATCTTTAAATTTATTGAAAAGACAAAAACCATAAGGTTTGACCATTTCATTCCATATATATATATATAATATAAAATTTGACTGTCGATATTGTCTTGCTTTAGAAGAATAACTACTTTCCTGACAAACAGACTGAAAGATTTATTACTAAAATTAGAAGTAGAAAAAAAAAACAGTAATTATCTGCTTCTATGTATGGTAACATTTCTACTTTTCATTGGAAGTTAAAATAGGAGTAGTATTTTTGGACTACATGTAAATGAACTCAACCGGCGAAGTCAAAACCAGCAAAACTGTGCGTTGCATCTCTATAAAATAATTTATTTTAAAACTCATAACCAGTTTTGTTCGGCCAAAAAAAAAAATATCTATATGAGCACCATAAATTAGCTAACCAGCATCTAAAATCGGCTGAAATTACCCACAAAACTGGTTATGACTATGAGTCATGACAATTTTTTTAAGGGAATAATAATCAGAACAACTCCAATAAATAATAGAATATTAATAAAAAAATTAATTAAATTATATGTAACATTATGTTATATAAAATAATTAAAGGCACGCCAAAATTAAAATGATATTTATAAATCCATTACATGAATTTTCCTAATATTTATGTTAGATCACGCTACGTGTGCGCATTGTCATGTGAGAATGTTATAATGACATGATCAGACTGATTCCGAGGATGATACGAGGGTATGATTGATCCAAATCTGAGGATAATACAATAATAAAACCTTATCTAAAAATTGAAGTATATAACAAAATCTTATGAAATTTAACAAATTTCTAAATAATAGAAATAAAAAATGCTCGAGCGGTCGGGATTCCCTTAATTTTTTTCCCGGACGCTCTAGCATTTCTAAATTTTAATATTTTTATTAATTTTATAATATTTTATTACATATTTTAATTTATTTATTTTTTAAAAATAAGGTTCTATTTTTGCATTATCCTCGAAGTTGAGCCAATCATGTCTCACAGTCGATTTGATCATGTCATTATAACATTTTCACGACGACAAGACGCTTATGCCATTATTGCCTTCTTTCTTAAATTATTAGATTAAAAAAATCAATAGTGAGAATTTGATGATAAATAAAATAAGATGGCCAAAAAAATAAATAAAATTGGACCAGATCAGAACTCTTACTACGATTGCAGCCCAATAAAATGGACTGGGCTTAAAGTGATTGCATAAATTGGGCCTAGTCTTACATTTAGGTCAAAGCCCCAATTTCGTCAGCTCCAACCGGTCCCTGCAAATTCCACAGTCCATTGTGTATCCTCCTCGATCTTCATACCATCCATCTTCTTCGGCTGCTGTTGCTCCTCCACGGCCTCCGTCGTCTTCTAAAGGTCAGTAGCGTGGATAGTTAGTGATAAACCAAGCTAAGCTGAATGAAATCACGTCGGAGTATGCTGTATTTCTCATAGAACGACCACTCTTTCTGTTTCTAGTATTGTGAATATATACTTGAGCTTTTGATTCTTAGCCTTAATCAAGCATCTAAGTTCATGGCTCACAATATGATAAATCAGCTCACAATCAAGCACCTATAAGGAAAGTTGTCTTATATTTAGAGCTGAGGTTGGTGATTGCTTGAATTGTTTGCCAATTTTTTGCAATACGCTTAAAAGTGCGTGGACTCTCTTTTCTGCATATGGCGAAGACACTAAGCTTTTAGAGTAAGCTCTAGATGTTCCATGGAGGATATTAGCTCTAGTACGTATAAATGCTAATTGCTTGTATATTTCATTGTTTATTATCTTACAGTTTCAGTTTGATGGTACTTTTGTATTTTTGCTCTTGAATTTGTATGTGTATGCTTGCAATTTACGGAGTCGGTGACTAGTCTTAAATAGACTTGTCTATCTGGTGCTTGTGTAGTTGGGTTTAGTTTCATCGTCTGTTCTAATTTTCTCAAATCACTTCCTTTCAGCAACCACTATACATCAAGAGGTATTTCGGTACTATTGTGCAGTTTAGGATTCACTTTACAAGACCAGATAATTACACCGTATAAGATAGCTAAATGGGGCGGGAGGGAAAACCATATAAGCATGGAAAGAAGAACAAAGACTTTAATAGGAAGGGCAGGGAACAAGGTTTTCAAGAACAGCAGACTACTTCACAGAAGAATGTCCCCGAGAAAGGGAGAGGAAAATCTCTAAAATCTTTCAAACATCAAGACGAATCGATGTCACATTCATCTATTGTCAGGTAAATTATTAAATATCTTATGAAGTTTGAAGTTGTATGCTGAATTTACTTTTGTTGCTTGCCAGTTATTGCTTCCCTGACTTGGAAGATCCTTGCAGGAAACAGGTGGATCCGGAAACGGCAAAATACTTCACTGAAATAGCCAATCTATTTGAAAGCAATGGAGTTGACTTGGAGGAACGATCTGTAATATGTGGTAATGCCATTGCAGAAACCAAAGGGAAAGAATATGAGCTTGCTACTGATTATATCATCAGCCACTTCCTGCAGACTCTGCTTGAGGGATGTGATGTGGACAATCTATGTGGCTTCCTGCGAAGCTCTGCACCAGTATTTACTTCTATTGCAATGGATAGATCTGGTTCTCATGTGGCGGAGACAGCTCTCAAGTCTTTGGCTACGCATCTTCAGGACCCAGAAGTATATTCAACTATCAAAGAGACATTGACCATCTTATGCGAGGTGTGCATCCAATTGTTCGGTCCGTAATGCGATGGAATTAGCCACTTAGTTTTAGTTATTGTTCAAGATGCTATGTATATTCTGATTAAGAGTAGCTTTGTCTTGATTTGATCGTATTATGAACTTGAATATATTTGTGCTAATTATAATGGGTGCAATAGAGGTATTACACTGTACTTTGATCTGCAATTTGGCATCTACACATGTTTAAATTCAACAATAAATGTTAAATTAGAGACCAAACTTCAATGTTTATATGATAGACTATTTACGATTAAAAACATTATTGCTAAGCTAGCTATGTACTTATGTATGTGCATAACATGTATTGGCTCTCTTGTTGTCATGATATGCGTAAGCTAATTAAAACTGACTTTGTCTGCTTTTATGTTATTGCTTTGCAGAGGGTTGTTGAAAATCCATTGGACATAATGTGTAACTGCCACGGGTCTCATGTTCTTAGAAGACTTCTTTGTCTATGCAAAGGAGTATCGTTGGATTCTCCGGACTTTCATGGAAAATCATCAACAGCTCTTGCTCAGCGCTTGAATCTCGGGGAATCTCAATCAGATGCAAATGATATTCACAGTCTGGGAGGGGGGTTTCCAGATTTATTGAAGTTTGTTGTGTCAGAGTTGGTGAAGCATAGCAGTGCAAACATTAGGAACTTGCTAGTCAATCAGTTCGGCCCTTTGGTCCTCCAGGCAGGTTTTTCTTTACTGACCTTTTCTATGGATTTTATTTTAGCTGTTGAAGCAATTTATTTTTAATCTTCCAGTAAATCCGATTGATTCATTCTTCCTTTTACAGACTGCTTTGAAGTTGTTGGCTGGAGACGAAGATTTGGTTCAGATAATACTGACTCTTCTTGGTTGTAATAAGGAAGACATTGAGAAGAGGAATTTGGCTGGAAGTGGTTTAAGGCAGAATGCGCTAAATTTATTGAAAGAAAATTCATATAGCCATTTAATGGAGGTAAGTTTTTTACGGTTAGATTTCCTCGCGCTTGATGATTTTCCCTATATTTGTGAATAGTTAGTTCTTTGTTTACAGATTTCTTCACATTATTTAGCTCTTTGAATGTATCCCTTAGTCTCTACTAAGCTGCAGTTGCTCCTCTTGGCCTCTGCTAATCTTCCAGGTGATTCTAGAAGTGGCTCCAACGGACCTCTATAACGAAATGTTCAACAATATCTTTAAGAACTCCTTATTCGAGTTGTCGTCAGATCAATCTGGAAGCTTCGTTGTTCAAGCAGTACTTTCCCATGCAAGAAACCAAGACCAAGTAATTTCAATATTCGGATGTTGTTATACCTTCAATTTCCCCCTCACTATCTCTAATTTCTGTCATAATTGTAGTTTACTCTGCAAACAAGATGGATTATTTCATAGTATTATTTGAATATCTGTACTTATAGATGTTCATTTGTGGCCTTTCATTAGTTTGAAATGATATGGGAGGAACTTGGCACGAAGTTTAGGGATCTGTTGGTAATGGGAAGATCTGGAGTAATCGCTGCACTTATTGCATCAAGCCATAAGCTATCTTCACATGAGCATAAGGTACGTTAGTGCAGTTTTTCCCTCCCAATATCAACTGATGCATATTAATTATTATGTCCTTGTAATATGCATTCTTTAGTCTTTAGTCACTGGTCACAAGTTGGGGCTAAGGGTATCGAAAATTTCTTTACACACCCACGTCCATTTCGATCTTACATAATAAACTATTGGTTTTTGCTCCATTAATAGAAGATTTTCTCATAATTTTGCTGATGAGTCACTTCTTTGTGTTTTGCAGTGTTGCCATGCTCTTGCATCTGCTGTAGCTTCAACTGATGGCCCTTCAGCAACCATTGTTCCTCGACTCCTATTTCTTGATAGTTTCATTAGTTCTGAAGATAAGGCCAGTTGGGAGTGGCCAAGCCGTGGGAGGATGCATGTCTTGGGTTCTTTGATTCTGCAAACAGTATTCAAATTTCGAAGTGTACGCCCGTTTCTCATACTTTCAGTACTTTTAAGTTTTAACATAGTGAAAGCTATGATTTTACCCTTTGCATGATTCATGATAATGAAATATCTTTTTCACAGGAATTTACACAACCTTTTATTACAAGTATCACATCTTTGGAAGTCAACCATATGCTAGAAGCTGCTAAAGATCCAATAGGCACACATGTTATTGAAGCTTTTCTGATTTCAGATGCTGCTTGGAAACTAAAGAGGAAATTTATTACGAAGTATGTTCCTCATGAGCTTGACTTTTTTTTTATTAATCTAATTTGATTTGGATATTATCTACCATACTTATTTGTATTCTTTGACTGTTGTGAAGGTTGTTAGGGCATTTTGGAAAGGTATCAATGCAGTCATCGGGTTCTTTTATTGTTGAAAAGTGTTTCAATGCAAGTAACGCTTCACTGAAGAAGTCCATAGTATCTGAGCTTTTAGCAGTGAGAAATGAGCTCTCGAAGACAAAGCACGGCCCTCATATCATAAGGAGACTCGATGTTGATGGGTAAGCAGTTTTTTCAACTGTAAAAAAAGAAAGTTTTACTCCAATTTTCACATTTAAATGTTTTCTTTTTTGTTTCTATGTTTTGGCTTGTATTTTCTGTAACTATGTGGATTGTGGTGTTACTTCCTCAGATATGGTGCTCGACCAGATCAGTGGATGAAAAGACAAGAATCCAAACAATCAACTTACGATGAATTCCGTGCTCTATTTGGCTCCGACGATTCCAAACCACAGAAAGGCAAGAACTTTTCTGCTGATACCTTTAAGAAAACACCACTACCCACAGATGTAAAGCAAATGAGGAAAGAGATTGACCAAATGTTTACTTCAACAACTCCATATATTCACAAGCAAAGTTTGAAGCGGGATAGAGATAGCAGGGAAGATCAGAGCAACAAACGTAGCAAACAGGGCAAGAAAAGATCAGGTTAAGCTCGCAAATGTAGAACCAGAGCCTCACATCTTCAAAATGTTCCGAAAGAAGAACTTGAAGCATGGCATACTGTACTGATGTTTTTCTTGTTTGTCAAGTTTACGTTTTTCTGTTGTTAATGCACACTGTTTTAACACTAGCCTGAGTAAGAAAGGAGATTTTGCAGTCACTCCTTCAAATTCTGTTTCTTTTCTACTCTGCTGTGGTGGAACCTTCCTGCAACTAAGAGGAGCTACTATCTTAAGTCATATTCAAAATGAGATATTTACATTTACTACAAAAAGTAGTAATCTTCAGTAGCATATAACTCATTATATAGTGCAGTACATGTTTCTTGAGCTGACATCTATACTACTGTCTAGATTACTCTAACTAATGCCAAAAAAGAGTGCAAATTGTGGAGTTCCTTGTAGATGTTGTATCTTCATCCCTCTCATCTGCCTCATGGATGGTTCAATCCGGAACCATGGATCTGCTGGTGCTCGAAGATTACTTGTTCTGAATTGGGTTTGACCCGCTTCGAGGTATCCTTCTGAAACTTGACTTCACCTTCTTGAAAGGGCTCTCATTGTTTGTGTTCATGTTCTGAATAGCTGGATCGGTTTCCTTGATCGGTGATTCTGCAGCAGCCTCTCTCTGTGCTAGAACTCGAGCCTCTGCTCTAAGTTTGTGAGGCCAAGAGGAGATAATCAGCAGAAATGCAGTGATAGCAGCTAAAACCCTAGAGAAGGACTTCATCTGCTCATACCAAGGTATATTCCCTCTAAATCTCCAAGAATTGTTGCTGAGTTGGAGTTTTTGCAATAGTGGTGGATTAATTAGGTTGCTTTGGATGTTGCCTTCCTATTTATACCAAATTTCTGGTTTATTTTCTTCAATCAGTGGTTTAACTTTATCTTTTCCTAATTGCTAAAAATCAAGATCTGATGACAGTGAGATCATGTGCTCTTCTTTGACTATTCAATTTTCAGCTCTGACTTGGGTGGCTTAGGTTTTTCTGGATTTTTTTTTAAGAAAAAGTTAGCTTAGTAGAGGGGTTTGGTCATGTGACCAATCACGTGGTTATGATATTATATTGCTCTGTTCTTGTGAAATTAACTATTGGTTTTCTTTTAATAATGGTATTGAAAATGCACTGTCTGAACTGTGTGTGGACTGTTAAACATTGGATCCAACAAGGATCTGGAAGCAAATTAATATGCTCCGTTTATAACTCCTAAGGTATGTCTTGTCTTAATTAATTACTCGGTTATGGCCAAAATTATATCTTTACTATCTCATCTGGAAAGGCTGCTATCTTCAAGCAATTAGGAGTTTTTTTATACATAATTTTGGAGTTTATTTCAGTAATTTTTTCTGAAATTCTTGGTTGGGCGGGTAAAAATTAAAATGTATGATTTTTATATATAATTCTTGATTGTTCAAACCAAAGTCTGGTTTTTTGCAGTGTCACGTGATTTATTGATTATATAAGTGTATGGAATCGTGAGATAATCAAATGCTGATTACAGTAGAAATCATTGAGATTGGAGCTTCAGAGAATCAAATCTTGCATAAGTGACAAAAGTTTGCTTTTTTATAGGCAAAAAAGAAAAAGGCAGAAAAGACAGTGAAGCAAAGCAGCTAACGTGGTTGTTGCTACGACCACAGATGCCATGTTCTCAACAGGGTTTAGAGATTTTTTTTCACCCGGAGTGTCTTAGGGAAGCATATCAAGAACCAGTATTCATAAAAAGTAAATAAAAGTCTCAATAAATTTTCGAACAGTACATATTATACACAAAAATATAGAAGTTAAATAGAGCACTGCAAAGTTTAGAAATTAAAATTAAATAATTTTTAAAATTTTATGTCTTATAGAATTTTTAAATTTTTTTAATAAATTTATTTTTGAGTTACATTTTTTTTAATATACTTTTTAATATGTATTATTTGAAAAATAATTTTGTATATAATCTGTATCATTATATTATTATAATACAAATTTAGGGTTTTTAATAATTTTTAAAATATTTTCCGTATAAATTAATAAAAAGATGGATAAAGCTAGTTTTTGGCAATACAAAAAATTCGGTTAGCAATTTTTTGAATTGAAAATAGATTAATTTAGCTACCAATTTGATGATTAGTCAATCAATATAATATGGAAAACGATACAGGTTCGACAACGGCAGTCTCACTAGTTGCGAAAGGGAATTTATACCCTCCAAATTGACAGATATTACACCACGTGCCACTGTGTGTATTCGAAACTTATTGGACTCGAAAATCAGAATATGTATAATAATTACTCTAGGTAACATTTACTCTTAAGACCAAAAAAAAAAAAAGGTAACATTTACTCAATAATGATAGAGCTTTCGACTTTTACATTCCTCTATATTCCGAATGTGAAAAAATACAAAATTACTTAAAATATTTACAATAATTACAACATTTACCATTCTTTCACATTCGGTACACGAAGGAATGTGTGAGTCGGCACGATACTCAACATTTACCTCATGCATACAGCAGTGATATATGTTCCGACATGAGATTCCTCCATGCTCCGAAACATGACACAATGGCAAATGATGTAATTATTATGAACTTTAAGTCTCTTTTCACACTAGAGACAAATCGGAACACGGCGGAACACAAACGTCGGACGCTTTATCATTTTTCCTCATGCAAATGCCATGTAGTACTGATTTTGGACGAAATTTTGGACGAGACAAGAATAGGGTTTGGTTGTAAATATGTGAATTATCATGGGCATTAGTGTGATGTGAGTATGTCGACCCGATAGTCGACACTTTTTGTCGGTCATTTTTTCTATCTGTCAAATCTCAAAAGTGGTAAAGGGGGGTGGATTCGGTCGAACACTTAGGAGCAGTGGGCGAAGCAAACCTCGTCGGGAACAGAGACCCTTCTTCTTCGTCTTCAATCGCCTCCCCAATGAATATCGGTTCTCTCTGAAAAGTCAATCAGCTATCCACTCTACTCGTTCTCTAGTGATTCTAGGTACCCTATCCTCTCAATTGTCTATTTTTTTCGTTGATTTTATCTGTAGGCGTTCCTGGTAGAGGATCGATCTGGGTTATGCCCTTCGATGTATTCTAGGTCTTGGGTGTGTACACTTTTTGCGTTTATTGTTGTTGATTCTGCGTCGATCTTGATTCTGGTTCCGACTTGATTATCGTTCTGTATGCAATTGAGACGATTCGATTTCAGTGGATATGATTCATCGTTTTTGTGGGTTATCTAAGATCATATATGGCTGAAGCTTGTTGGCTTAGGAGGACCAGATGAAAATAAGTTGATCAGCAAAATAATATTGGTAATGCTTTTGCGTTATGATTTTGGATTGTACTCTAGCTAGGTTATCGAATGATTATTGAATAATTTTCGATCCTCTCTTTGGAAATTAGGAATTTGTCTCTGCAGCTTTATAGTACCTCACTATTCAATTTAGTTGAAGCTTGGAAATACTTTGCACCGTTCTTTCTGTGCATTCTGTGCATTTCTCATTTAAGCATGGTTATAGTATCTTTATGTGATTATGTCACGCATTGGATGTCAAATGTAATGAACAATGAAATTGTCATTGTTGAATGCATCCTTTTAACAATAGAATATTGTGAATAACTATGGATTTTAGAAGCTTTATTGGTTGGACTAACTGGAGTCCAGTTTATGCTGATTTTTGTGGGAACTGGAAAGAGTATCTAAACGTTATCAGGTTGAAACGTTATCAGGTTGGCAGGTTTTAAAAGTTTTGAGATGGCAGAGAAGGCATGCGTGAAACGTCTTCAAAAGGAATACCGAGCGCTATGTAAAGTACGTTATTCTTCTGGTACTTTGAACATCTTCATTCCCCCCACTAATCATGTTATCATGTCAACCGTGTTTTCCTAGGTTTATCATCACCACTCTATGAAAAATGTCAGTCCTTATTGCATAATTTGCATTACAATAGTACAAACATACTCAGTTGCAGCTCAATGGAAATTTTCCACCATGTTTACTTAACTATACAAGTACCCATTGTTTCTAATTGATTGTCATTTCCTTACATGCATGTTTAAATGATTAACATAGTTTATCTTCCCAACATGAGATAAAATTATTGTTATCCTATTGAATCGATTAACATGTGCTAGCTCATTATTTATTGAATAATCATCTCATCTGTTTCCATCATGATACGCAGGAGCCTGTTTCTAATGTTGTGGCCCGTCCTTCCCCTAGTGACATTCTTGAGTGGCGTAAGTTCATCTTCGAACTGTTTGAACGTTTACCGTTTCATAACATAGAGCAAACTACAACCTCATTAGAATTACAATCCTCCATGGCTGTTATCTAGAGGATATAGACTTTCACGGCTGTAGTGTGTCTCTTGGGAATTATACTCGACAATATAAAATGTCATTGCTATACCTCATTTTATAGCTATGAACAAATATATATGCATTTCTCACCTAAAGGAACCTCTTACTGAAACCCGATTTTCTAAATATATGTATTTTACTCTTGTTTACACTGATTAACCTGATTCATCTTTCTAGATTATGTTTTGGAGGGCAGTGCAGGAACACCATTTGCAGGTACTTTTCTTAAAAAATTATTTTTTAGGTATTTGCAGGTATTGTATTTTCGATGCTATGTCGCAAGTAAATTATTCAATCACTTGAAAAATCTGATACAGGGGGATACTATTATGGCAAGATTAAGTTCCCTCCTGAGTATCCATACAAACCTCCTGGAATCACGTAATTTCCTCTCACATAATCATTTTCGTGCTTTATCCCTCTCAGTATCTTTCTAACAGAGTTAGAGATTTCATCTCTGCAGCATGACCACTCCAAACGGACGTTTTATGACACAAAAGAAAATCTGCTTATCAATGAGTGACTGTAAGTAACCTCGTGTCTGTATGATTGTAATTCTCTCTTACTACTGCCATCTAAACCCTGAATTTTGTCCTTGTGTTAGTCCATCCCGAAAGTTGGAACCCGATGTGGTCTGTATCAAGGTACCAAAGAAAAAAGCAATCTCTCTCTCATATTTATATATAGTAGGAACTCTTCTGCATGTTAGTACCGGATTATAGCTATAGCTTGGACCGACCCTTAAGAAATGCATATTAATCTCATATTTTGTTTGTGAATGCAGCATACTTACCGGACTTCTTTCATTTATGGTGAGTTAATTTTTTCATCATAAAATTGTGTTTTTTTTAATAATTTATTCAAATCTTTGCAAGTTTATTCATGCTATCGAAAGTTGCATATACATCAATTCCATCTATATATTGTTTCTAGTCCGTTTCAATGTGAGAAGTTATATATCCCAAAGAGCTTCTTTGGAAAGAAATAAAAATAGCTTTTTAATTTATTTATTTTTTAATTTTTAGATGGATACTAGCCCCACAACGGGCAGCGTAAACACAACTGTGGAAGAGAAGCAACGTCTAGCAAAGTCTTCTCTGGCTTTCAACTGCAAGAAGTATGTTTTCGTCTTTTCGATCCTAAGTTTTCTATTCCTCAATACTTCATAGATTCATATTTTTTCATAATTTAGAAGCACAATATTGTTTTTAGCCAAAGAACTGCATTCTTTGTTGTGAAATTGTTTCATTTTTCTCTCGACAGCACAACATTCAGAAAATTCTTCCCTGAATACGTTGAGAAGTACAATGAACAGCAGATGTCGGAACAGATTGTGCCTGAGCAAGCGATATCAGAGCGACGCAAAGGTAACAGTTCGGGTCCAAACCCTAATAGTGATGGAGAAATAGATCCAAACAGAGAAAATGCAGAGAATGTGGTAGTGAAGATGAAGAACAAGAAGCAAGCAATGCCAACATGGGTGATGCTGCTGCTCATCTCCATCTTTGGACTCGTTATGACGCTTCCCCTACTTCAACTTTAAAACATTTAAAAGATATGTTTTTTAGGATCGATTCTGCATCTTCTGTAAATCTCTAGCAGCTATATACAATCTTACATGTGGGTTTAAATGTTGGTCTTTTTTTTGTTCTCCGTTTGGTTAATGGGGTTTGTTGTGTTGAAATTGAAATGTAAGCAAATCGAGCATGACAGTGAGAGTGTTAAAGTTGAGAGATTGTAAATTTAGATATTTTGTGTTGTCATTTTCTTTTTCTGCTCATGCACATGAAAAGCATGATGATGGAGTTGAGTTTTCATGATTCAGCTTCCCATGCTAACTATACAAAGTTCCTCTTTTTCTAAAAGTTACATTTTTAGAAAAAGAAAAAAAAAAAAGACAAAGTTCTTAATTGTTTGACTTTGATGTTTACTATGTTTTTAATTAGTGGAAATAATGAAATGAGACAATTATTACCTCCAAAAAGGGGAAAAGCTCCGCAACATGCGCCACAAATTGGCATTAATTTCCTTTTTCTTGGATGATTTTATATTAATAAAGATTAAATAATGTACGTATTTTTTTGGTAAATAAACATGTACGTTATTTCTTTGCCAAAAAAAAACTTGTTTTTGACCCAAATATAATAAGTAATATATAATAAAAAGATACCCTTCAAATCTGCATTAATAATATTTCCTCACTAGACCTCTCTCTTCATAAATTGGCAGGAAATTACAGCTTCCAATATTTCCTCAAATAGACACCAGAAAACGCATATCTTCTCCTTCAACTGTCGTTTTTCGCGGAATCACGCACTCTGAAACAACACTACTGTATTTTTCATGTTCCTCAGTTAATCCATCTGAAACAACACCAGAGAGGAGCTGAATCCAGAGCCAAGGTAAATAAACACTCCCATTACTTCACACCAAGAGTCAAGATTTAACTTTTATTACTTCATCTGCAAGCAACGTTGAAAATGTCCCATCTGGTAAAATCTTGGTTAGGTGGAGGGTAGGTTTGGTAAAATCGAGTTTCCTCTTCAAGAACTCGATGCAGATTGATTTAGTTTACACTATATGTAAGAATTTCCACTCTCTGCAACTGAAGCTTCATGCTTTATTGTTCTTGTTTTCTGGGTAGCAATGAGGAAGCCGTTGCCAGTGTTCCCGAAGTACGAACTGAGCGATTATGGTGCGTTCGAGTTCGGGTTCGATCCCGCGGTTGATTTCTCTGAGGTATGTGTTTGTCTTTCATCAAAGATTGAATTTTTATCTTCGACTGCATCACATTTACTCTGTTTTGCTCTGTTTTTGTGTTATGTTAGTGTTTGAACGAAGCAAGGAAGCACAAGATAGAATCTAGCTCCAATTCCGAAGCCGAAGAACGGAGATCATGCAATGAGGATAAGAAGAACAAGAAGAAGAGCAAGAAATCATGGAAAAAATCAGTTCTTTCATGGTGGAGATCGGGAAAGAAAGGAGCGGTTGAAACGAATCAGCCTGCAAAGAGTTCGATTCCGAGAAGAGGATTTACGTCGGGTCCGATTCAAGGAAACAAGAACTTCGAGCAGATGACATGGCGGCAGACTTCGGGGCCACTCTCTGGTCGTCTCTTCAAGGCGAAGAGAGCAGACGATGATTTGGAAACATCGTACGTGACACTCGGTGATTCCAACCGCTGCTCTCGCGGTTCCAAGCCGTTTGGTCCTGTCTATCTTGTAACTTAGACCTCTTTTGTTCCAGAAAGAAGAACAATTTCCAAACTTGGTCATTTAGTTCTTTATAAATAAGCAATCTTGAATAGCTTAGTGTTGTTCTAAATCTAATCCATGTAAGATTTGGAAGAAAAGTTCTGTTTATTGTTGTATGCAAACCCTAAGGCTGTCTCAATACATTATTCGGCAAAAAGATCGTTTTTTTCCGAACGGTAACGCTACCGCAATTGCAAATGTATAAATTGATCTCCATATAATCATCAAAATGACAACTTTTGCAGAAGAAGATGGCCTAAAACGGAGCATTATATACAAAGAATGATGAAACTGAAAGAACACAGTAAATGTACATTGTTCGATTTCATTATGACCTTATCCAACCTGCTATAAAGAACCACAAGTTTACATTTTGGCAACAGAAGCAAGAGAGTGAGCCATTTAAAGCTCTTCTATGGTGGTTCTGCAGAAATGCTGAGTGACAACTTCTCAATTGCCATAAATTTCAAGCTTGTTCAACATCACTGGAACTAGGGCCACAAGGGTTCACCCTTCTCTCTCTACTCAATAGTCTCTTCAATGACCTCAATCTTGTTGTCACCTGGGATTTCAGTTCTTCCTCTTGAAACCGACCCGGAATTGCCGAGCTCGAGCCTTCAATTGGCCGCGGAATATCAACCATTACTGAATCTGCAGCTGCAGGTGAGGAAGATGAAGAAGAAGAAGATTGGGTTTCTTCTAAAGAAGCAGCATTTCTGGAACTGACTTGGGTCTCATTTCCCCAGAACAAGACATTGGTCGGAAAATTCGGAAATTCCGAGGATTGATTACCGACATTAAGGCTCTGTTCTTCAACCTCATTACTACTCTCGTCATCGGTGGGAATAGTTTCGCCGGCGGGGGTTGAGTTTGTGTATTCACCGTCTAGAGGGTTTCTGCAAATAGGGCAGGTGGAGTGGGACTGGAACCACGTGTCGATGCAGTCCACGTGGAAGCCGTGGCTGCATTTTGGGAGGAATCTTGTTTTCTCTCCGACGAGAAGCTCCGACAAGCAGACGGTGCACTCCAGGCCGCCGGGGAACTCCTCGGGGCGGAAAACGACGACTGGAACGGCGCCAAGGATGGCGGGGTCGAGACCCTTGAGAGCCGGGTCGACGACAAGGGGACGGCGACGGCGGCGGGGATGGCGGCGGTCGGTGGTCTCTTGGGCGGTTATCGGTGTTTGGTCCTCGACGCGAGCCCAGAACCATTTGGCGTATAAGTGGAGGAAGAGAACGAAGATGACCACGATGAAGAGGACAATGGCCGCCGTCATCAAGATCTTGGCCGTCAATTCCACCGGCGCGGAGTCATCCATCGCCGGCGAGTCACCCCCCATTGTTGTTGAACAAGCAGTAAATTCAACTCCGACAGCACAAAATTGAATTTTGTCGATTCTTGAATCTTCAATCAAAGATTCTTGAGTCCACGACGCTCCACAGGTCTTGTCGGAGCTTAGGATGATCTGAAATATTGACAATATAGGATAGGAATAAAGGAGTGGATGGCCTAATTGGGACCAAATTACTATAATTTAAAGAGATTTAGGGTTTTTATAAATTGCTCTGTTGTACTGACAAAAGAGAATCTTTTGATTCTTTGGTGTGGTCTTTGACCCTTGTAGATGGGGAGGTTTAACAATGTTGTAGCAACAATTTGGTAATCTAATAATACACCACTAATTGAAAAAAAAAAAAAAAATCTAATACACACCAATACTAGAGATTTCTTTTTGGGCATGGGTAATGCAATAGATTAAAAAAAAAAACTCCTAAAACTTTATATTAGTCAAAGTGTAACTAATACAAAAACCAATCTCAATCCTCAACTCTATTTTTTTTTATAAAAATATCTTTAAATAAATTCAACATTTTCTATTGAAAAGATGGACTCTTTGTGAATGTCAAATAATGATAGGCCAAGAGTGGAAATATGTATGTAACTCACCAATTCCAACCAATTATATTTTGGAATTTTAATGTGTTGTAGTTTTAATTTTAATGTGTTGGAATTTTATGGAGTATATTTACTCTGCAATTTTAATGATGCTTTGGCATGTAAGTGGTTTCAAAAATGGGTGCCCAAATCATAAAAAGCTACATTCATTAGCATGAAAACACTATTTTATTATCACGCGCATTTAGTTGACATAATCCATGCATCTATAGTCTATTTATTTAAAATGTGGGGTCCAAAGCTATGCCTAAAATTTAATAAAAAGACTGATATATTAAAAAAAAGTAAAAAATAATTATCCGAAAAAATATGTATGTAAAAAGTTCCAATTTTTTTTTTTTTTTTTACATTTTGAGTGTTCTCTTTTGGAATTCATCAATGTCTCGTTTTTTGTTACTATATGTATATGTAAGGAATTAACCAAAATGCAATACATTGCAAACATATAGTTAAACTTTCAATCGTTATATCAAATTTATCTGAAAATTGTACAAAAGTTAAAATCTGATTATATTTCCTTGTTCTGAATTTTCATATTTTTCTTTTCTGATCTAGTGACTACAAATTCGAATATATTTACGATTATATTTTTAGCTCATTCATTTATGTAAAAGTAGAGTAATCAATGGTTTCCTCCATATTTTTCATTATAAACGTAAGCCTCAAGATTACAAAATTTGTCACAACTCGAGATAGTAGGGTTTCAAGGCAGAAAACGGTATAAGAAAGTGCGTACATATAATATATATATATATACACAAAACAATACTTTATATGTATGTATCGTATCGTACATAATTAAATAAGGTCACATTCGGTTCGTGTCGTACGTGAGGGTGTATTAATTGTAGCAGAGCTGGACGATAACGTAGAGTGTGTTCAACAAGAATCAAGATCCACAATAATAAATAAATAAATTTTAATGTACTTTTATTTTAAATATCGAGAAAAAAAAAACGCAATAATTTGAGTAGTGAAAATAACACGTACATCGATGATTGACTCCACTTTACCACTAATATTAAACATTAAAAAGAATTAAAAAAATATGTTTATACTTATATTCATTTAGGAAGAAGTAGCCACAATATGCATGGGAATGGCAGATCCCCAAAATTAGAAAAAATTGAATGCTTATGTCTTTTTATTTTGAGACTTATTTACTTAGCTAATATAATTTTTTTAATAAAATTTCTAATCTTTAAATGAAATATTTATGGCTAGTATTTTATTCTTTTACAAGTTGATTCAGTATTAGTAAACATTATTCAAGTGTAGACAGCTTAACACACCCATGAAAACAAAATTAAGGTCAAATTTGTTAGTTTTGTAGTTAGGATTTAGGAGAGGTGTAGGGTTGGTAAACAATTAATATATTTTTTTATTTTTAATTTCCCTTATCTTCAGTTATATCACAAATTCACAATCACTTTCTTAAAATATATATATACATACTATATATAAGCGAATGTTCTTTTCAACTTTTTCAAAATACACCAACAATATGTCCCTTGAGAATGACATTTCCATATGTTAGTAGATGTCATCTCAACATACCATACCACAACAATATGTACTCATCGGGTCAGGTTATCCCAAAAACAAAAAAGGGAAATTCAACAAACAATAATAAAAATAAAAACCTATTAAGTGACTCAGATATGAGTCAATTTAGTATCTCAAGATTAAATTGTTACTTTCAACTGTCCCTTTCAACTGTCCCATGTTTCGAATTTGTTGCTATTTGGTGTCTCAATCAATTTTTTGGGTTAAATTTAACAGATGTGCTGGTCACACGTGCAAATAAATTTGAAAATTCCGAAATTATCCCAAAATGCTCGAAATTGGCGGAATCGGGTCAGCCAAGAATCAGAGGTGGGTAGCCGTAATCGAAGGTAGGTGGCCGAAACCGGACGGGTGATTTTTGAAAAAAAAAGTATAAGGGGTAAAATTGTCTTTTCATCTCAATCTGTCAAAGTTAACCCTAATTTGACGGAAAACCAAAGCGCAACAAAATTGAAACCTGCCAAATATTAATAATTTGATCCGAGACACCAAACTTACACATAGGGAAACTAAAGAGGTTCTTTTCCAAAAAAACTATGTTGTAACAATGTTCATGTTGAATTTCTGTAATGGCCAACTGAGCCATGAAACCAACCAGAGGTCAATATCCTAGAGCTTGAGCCTTGAGGAACCCTATGAAGCCATTATGTTCCATATTATAAGCCCTAATTTTGGGCTTTGGTTTAGGTTTATCATGACACTCAAATAAATACCCCAAAAACACAAGAAAAATGAAAATAAAAAATTCCAGACAAAATGATTAATTAATAATGATTTTCCTCACAATGGGGTCCCAAATCTTACTTAATAATGGTTAGGACACAAAATTAAGAGTGTAGAAGTGGCATAATTTAATCATTCTCTTGCCTCCTCCCTTTTCACACAAGTAAAATTTACTACAAACCCTAAATTGCAGAGAGTTGATTTTTTTGTTTTTACATCCATCCAAAACCTAAAAAGGCAAACTTGGAAACCTAGAAGGTTTTGCAGTGACGGTGTGTAGATGAAGTACCTTATTCTGCAGATATCTTCTCAAAGCTCATCAACCATCTCCAAAATTGATGTTTGTTTCCATATCTTTAGTAAAGGAACTCAATCAGAAATACGTAACCCGAATAGACTTCATGCTTGCTTCACTTGATACTATTTTCTTTTTTGTTGGCCAGATGAATCCTTGATTTTATTCACAATCAAAATGAAGTAAAAGAATACAACATAGATATGGGGGAGGGTCTCAATTTACATTGCTACCAGTAAAAAGGAGTAACTTGCAGCTTCAAAAGGGAATTACAACACCAACTTTCCCAATTCAGTGATTCATCTGCCAAAAAGAAAATCAATAATATGGTAGCAATGACAGAGCAGAGAAGAGAGAGAGTTGAAGCAAAAACAAGAATAATACAGGAGTAGCACAACTTACTGCAGATTGGCTGTTTGAGGATCAAGTCAAGATAGTCTGTGAAACCCGAGCAGTTGTATAGATGAGATCCTTGAGGTTTCTCTGTGCATCTGAATTGAATAACCTATAAACTGTCAATTTTAACAGCAAATTTGGACTGAAACAACAAATTTCAACAAAGTTGAAACTTCAGACAGTCAACATCAATAATTTAAACTTCAGACACCAAAATTTCACATGGGCAAACTTCAGACAGTTTATAGGTTCTTAAAACATAGAAGAATGGTCCATTTCACCAGCTTCTCCATCTTCTGTGATTCATCTATGGTTCTACACATTTCAAGGTTGATAAAAGTTACCAAGAATATTCAATCTACGAATATTTTTCATGTTTTGTATTGTCACAACTATAATTAATCTAGAAAACTTAAAAAATCTGAGTCACCTGCATAGATTAAAAGGAGTGCAGCAACTTACCATCATCTCATCTTCAAGACTGGAGTCCACGTGTGAAAATGATCCACATCATGACTAATCTGCGTAGAGAAATAAAAATCATCGATTACAATCATTAAACAGAATGGTTATTGATCCATGAAATACCCACAAGAAAAAAAGATACCTTTAAGAAGTAAAACCACAAAGCCTCTTCATAACTTTCTAAATCTTGGGACTAGCTTATCGTGTGGGCAAGCAACCTTTTGCCTGTGACATTCATATCCAGTCTCCCGACCACCATTGTTGACACATGGCCAACCTTAAACTCAATTTCGAATAAATGGCATTTTGCTTATTGTGCCACATAATGTCAAAGCATAACCAAGAGTTGTTAGCACTGTGAATCAATGACAATAGCTCCCACTTTCATGGCCCGTCAAGTACAAGAGGGTGATGAGTCCTATTAGATTGAAGTTTATTCCTACACAAATAATAGTATGTAACATTCATCAAGAAATCCAAGGAGGGACAACTCTTCGAAGTGCCTCTGCATAATTCTCGACCATATCCTTCATCACAAACTTTTTCATTATCATCACGAGCTCGGACCATGATCTCATAGGAAACATCATCAAAATCAAATGAAATCTCACTTAGACTCTGCACCCACATAAGGGCTTTCTCCGGCATCCCTTGCTTGCAGTACCCCGATAACAACGTATTCACTGTGATCACATTAGGTACAAAAGCCATCTTAATCAGCTTCGCGGTTAAAACCATGGCATTATCAAGAACATCCTTACACATGCCACTCACCATAGAATTGTAAGTAACTGTATTAGGGACAAACCCGAATGAAACAAGCTCGTCAAGCAATTTCACTGCTGTATTCATGTTCATGCTAGAGCAAAAGCCATGGATACGTATATTATACGTCGTAATATCCGGGTCCCATTCCCGGTGTTTTTTTAGCCAAGATTCTGCAGAGGCGATCCCAACTTCTTTACAGTGGGCGTGGATCAAGGTGTTGTAAGTTACTACATCTGGGGTCACCCCGAATTGCTTCATCTCCCTAAATACCATCATGGCAGATTCTAGACTACCCAATCTGCAATACCCTTTAATAATGGCATTGAATGTAAAGATATCGGGATGAAGATTCCAGTTCTGTCTCATCTCTCTCTGCAGCTTCAGTGCTCTATCTAGCCTACCATCGGTGCAGAACCCACATATAAGAGAGCTATAAACAAAATTATTGGGCTTTACCTTTGCAGACATTTCCTTGAACATGTCATTTGCTGCATCCACTAAGCCTGCCTTACAGAGGCCGTTTATATAAGCAGAGTACGCAACAACATCGGGAGATAAACCTTGATATTTCATCTCCTCCCATAAATCTTTAGCTTCTATCAAATCTCCTATCTTGAAATATCCATCCAACACTATAGTAAATGCAGATTTGTTGATTGGATAACACTTTTCTATCATTTCATTCAACAGATTCCTTGCTTCAGCTACCCTACCTTTTCTGGACAGACCCATGAGCAAATAACTACAAGTTGATGATGAAGGAGAAAACCCGAATTCAACCATAAGTTTGTACACTTCAATTGCTTTGTTTTCCTCGTGCGTCCTACTATAAGCAGCAATAATCGAATTAAACGCAAATAAACTCACAGAAATCCCCTTTTCAAGAATCGATCTCAGATGCTCAGCAGCCATTTCTGGGCTTTTCCAACACAACCCTGCTACATAACTATCATGGAAGGAACATTCTTCAACTTCGGACCAAGTTAATTTTTCTAATTCTTCTAATAACTGATCCCCATCTTCGACCCTTCCATATTTGTAATGTCCAGAAAGCAAGATATTGAATGTTACACAATTGGGCCGAACACCCTCTTTCCACATTTCATGGTAAATGATTTTGGCCAGAACTATGTCCCTTGCCTTGACACAACCATCCATGAGAGAGTTATAGATGAAAACACTTGGAGAAAGGCCACTCTTTTGGTAAAGACTTCTAGCGTCTGCAATATTTCCTTGTCTACACAAAGCAGAAATAACTGTATTATAGGTGACATTATTTGGTTCAATCCCCATATCAATCATCGTTTCCATCCATTTGTCTGCTTCAGAACCATCCCCGCCCATGCAGTACGCCTTAATCAACATATTGCAAGCATATACATCTGGCCAACACCCATACCTCCACATCACATGTAGCAAACTCTCTCCGATATGAACCAACCCTTTTTTGCAAAATCCATGGATTAAGGTATCAAACAAGAAATTAGAAGGACGGGGGCCTTTCAAAATCATATCTTTTAGCAGCCTCGACACGGAGCTGTAATCACCAACTTTTAGTAACCATTTGAAGAGAATATCTATGGCTGAGATTTGGGGTTTGAGTCCCACCTCCCTAATCTTAATCAAAACTCTCAAGGCTTCATAACCTAAACCCACATTCAAGAATGATCTCATAAGAGAATCAAGAACCGACAAATCTGATTCATATTCATGGTGATGATCCCACATGAATTTCACCACTTTCTGACTCCTGCAAACTCCAATTCTGAAAATGACCCACGAAATTACATCCTGAGCTAGTAACCGCAAGTTCTGAGCTGCTAAGAGATGTGCAGCCAAGCAACATGAATAAACGACGTCGTCATCAGAGTAGTCGAAGAAAGCTAATTTGAAGAACGCAAATGCAGCGTCTCTGCTATCCAACAGTTTCATTACTTTTACAAGAAGATTAGGACAGAGCATAAATCCATCCAAGACGTCGCCGTGATGGCACTTTATGATCTTTGCAAGCTTAACCTCGATCATTCGTCGCTCATGAGAATTTATGCAGTGCCAATTACTAGCGTCGAGCAAATTCTGGGAATAGTAGTTGGAGCCAGAAGATTTACCGCAGAAGCTATAGCTGGAGCTGGAGTCGCACAGTGAGCAATGCGAAGAAGACGAATTGAATAGAGAAATCAGTCTTTTGTAGGTACTGGACTGAGCTGGGGGGTTCAACGGAGGGTCTAGAGGATGCACGGCGGGAAGAGAGGAAAATGCTTTGGAGGGATAGAGGCGAGGCACCTTGATGGCGGGCACCCGGCGCGGCGTGGCGGACATTCGAAGGGCGGCGGCGGCAGATGACGGCAGGCACGGCAGTGATGCAGTGTCTGTCGATTTGGGGAACAGGCCGCAGAGAGTTTTTGAATGAGGCTGCGGCTCTCTAGTTAAGCAGAACTGAACCAGAAACCGACCGGAGAAGATGCCGGTTCGATCATTAACCTCAGTTAAACCGGACAACAGTGGCCTATAGACTCGAGTTGAGCTTTTTCTGAACCCGAGACGACTACGAGTTAAGTAGTACTCGATTCGAGAGGTTCGCGAGTCTATTCGAGCTTTTTTTTTTTATACATATTCGAGTCGATATCGAGCTTTATATAATATTATATATATATGTATATTCAATTCAAATCGAGTTAAGTTCGAGTCAAAGACTAATCGAGTCGAGTTCGACATCGAGCTAAGGTGCACCATTTATGATTTAATTGAATTTTAAACTTATCGAACCGAGCCGAGCTCGAACCCGTCGAATATGAAATCGAGTCGAGTTCGATCATGTTTTTTAAAACATGGTCGAATTCAAACTCGAGTAAAATGAGCCGACTCTAGCTTACCAAATACTCGGCTTTACTCGACTCTGTTATTACACTCGTAGTTGCAACGTTAGACCCTAAACTATTTTTTCCAAGCTTTTGCACCATAAACGAATAAATAAATAATAAAAAGAATAAAAAAAACTTTAATTATTGTGCTTCTGGATCTCGCTTCAGTGCCGCGTCTAGTGCTTCATTAATAAAAGGGAATAGAACCTAAAAATCGTCTTAATTTTGACTAATGAGTCAGTTTATTATCTGAATTTGAAATTTAATGTCCCAATTTTCATGTGTTGCTATTTGGTGCCTTCGTTAAATTTTGGGGTTAAGTTGAATGTCGGACCTAAAATCTGACCTATGACGATTACGTTTCGAAAACGTGGAATTTTGAATAGAGTCGCCACTAGTTAATAAAGGCTAACGAGAATCCTAAATTACCTAAGTGAATAAAGAATTAAACACCCAGGTATTAAATCGGTCTACGATCAGAAATTCGAGTTCGGGAGTTCTATTACGAATTAAAAATATAGATTTTTAATTACGCCCTTTCGGTACTCAATTCACTTAATTTGCCAATTTTAAAATTTAAATATGCGTTACGACTAATTAATCTAATGTTATAAAAAAAAAAAAAAAAACTAAACTAATTTTTATGCGAAACTATTATTAACGACAAATCTAAGCATGAAAAGAAAAAAAAATATTAAACATCTAAAAAACTCTTAATTAAGTTAAAATCTAAACGGAATTAAGCATGCTCAAAATCATGATACAATTTAAAAATTACATGTCATATACACATATTTACAAAAACATGGTATCTAATTAAATTTACATTTTAACAATTTAATTAACACAACATGATAATAATAATAAATAATAGAAAATAATAAAAAACTAATTATTAAATAATAATAATATTAAACAAATAAATATTAAAAAAAAACAGTGGGAATTACAGAGAGCAAACCTGCTCTGCAGCACCGGGAGGGACGGCGGCCACGACCAGGGCGGACGGCATCTAGGACCTGGGGCGCGCAGGGATGGGAGGTCGAGTAGGGACGGCGGAGGCCAAGCAGGGCGACGGGCGGGGCAGAGGAACACACCGGAGGCAGTCAATCACAGGCGGGGAGGACTGGATGGCAGCGGACACCGGTCGTGGTGGCTCTGGTGAGCTTGGCAGCGGGCTGAGCAGGGACGGTTCCGGTGGCTGGGCGAGCAGCGTACGGAGGAGTGGCTGCTGCTGGCGGATTTCCGGCAGACCTTGGCCGGACAGGATGAGCGAAGGGAAAAAAAAAACTTTATTCACTAGAAGACAAATCTGCACATGTTCCAAAATCTGATGTATTATTATTGTTTATGGTTGTCCTATTTTACATGTAAAAGGACCCTATTTATAGCTAAACTAGGACCCCCTAAACTAGGAAAATAAAATCTGAAAAAAGTATACATTTAATATTCCGAAAATATACATATATATTTATGTATTTCACCATAAATACACATAATATATTTTCTAAATATTTTACAATAAATAATGCATATACACTATCTTATTTTAAGCCAGTCCTATCTTTAGAAACTTCGCGACCTTCCATATTTAAATACTTCCTTTTTTTTTACGCGTCACATATGACATTTTGAACGTGCTACGCGCGGACCAAAATTAGGTGTTTACAGCTTGCCCCTCTTTGGGCGAATTCCCGTAGAACAAGTTCGAGGGGATTTGTCCAAAGACGAGTAAACACTAATTTTGGTTGGGAAGTATATCTTCTTTTGAGTCTTCGAATCTTCAAGGAAACTCCTGGCTTATTTCGGAAAGTGCAAAAAAGTAGAGCCTCTGTCGGCGGTGCCCCTGTTGGCGGTGCCTCCATTGGCGTGCGGAAAATGGAACCTCCGTTGGCGGTGCCCCTGTTGGCGGTGCCTCCATTGGTAGTGCTGAAAATTGAACCTCCGTCGGCGGTGCCCCTGTTGGCAGTGCCTCCATTGGTCGTGCAGAAAATAGAACCTCCGTCGGTGGTGCCCCTGTTGGCGGTGCCTCCATTGGTAGTGCAGAAAGTAAAGCCTCCAGTGGCGTGCGAAAAAGTAAAGGCTCCAGTGGCGTGCAGAAAAGTAAAGCCTTCAGTGGCATGCGGAAAAGTAAAGCCTCCAGTGGCGTGCAGTAAAGTAAAACCTCAATCGACGTTGCCTCCAGTGGCGAGCGACAAGGAAAAGCCTCCAGTGGCGTGCAATAAAGTAAAACCTTTGGTGATGATTGGTAACAGAAGACCTCTACGTCAGACAATACCAACATCCTCTGGTGACGCCACTAGTGGCGAGTGGTAACGGAAAACCTCTACGTCAGACCGTACCGGAAAACCTCTGGTGATATCTCTGGTGGCGAAAGACCTCTACGTCAGACCGTACCGGAGAACCTTTGGTGATGCCTCTAGCGGCGTATGTCGGAGAAGAGCCTCTAGTGGCGTCCGTTGGAGAAGTGCCTATAGTGGCGTGACTTGCGAAGGCTGAATACTAAGGCTTCGTTCGTCGGAGATGACTCTCAGAAAGCTGGACCACTTCAGATCCCGATTGTCGGTTGATTTGTAGGAACAGACTGTAACAGTCCTACTCATCTTTGAATGGTGACTCGCGAGAGCAGAGTGTTGTAAACACCTAATTTTGGACCACGCGCGACTCGCGTGACGTGTGGCGCACCTAAATGAGGAAATGTTTAAATTTGGCAAGTCGCAAAGCTTCCAAAGATGCTCAGAGCAATATTAGGATAGTTATCTGTATTTATTGCAGTGTATATTTTCTGAATATTTGTATTGATTATTTAGAATATTTAGAGTATATTAGGAGAATAAATCAGTGTAATTTACTGTTTAATTAGACTAGGTCTAAGTACTATATATAGGGGACTAATCTACATTGTAAAAAATGGAGAAAAATAATAAAACCATTGTTCAAACCATTCGTTCAGTTGCATTCTCGTTCTTGTTTTAGTTATTATTATTATTATTAATTAATATTATTGCTTTTATTCATGAAACATACAGTATGGTCTTCTTCCCCATGACTCATCCACCCACGCTCTAAGCAGCACCACTACCATCGGCGTTTCTCGAAGCAACACCCACCGGCCTGTTCGCTAACAGCAGTAGCGGGTCGACGTCCATGCTCCGGTCCGGCCCTTGCCACCACTCTATCACCAGTTCACCAGTCCGGCCAGCATCCACTCCACGTCCTCACCCCTACTTCACCAGCTCCGAGTTCGAATTCGCCATCATCGACCAACGAAGCACCGCCGCCCTCACCCTGCTGCAGCCTGCCGGAGTTAATCGTCTGCCTGTAGCTGCGCCGGAGTCGTTCTCAGAATCGCCCGCTGCTTCCACGGTGGCCCTGCTCGTCATCCGGAGCTGCATCAGGATCTCCAGCACCGCCTCGCCCGGCTGACTACCACCTCTCGCCTCGCTCTGCCGGTGACTACCTCACTCTCTCTCTCTCTCTCTCTCTCTCTCTCTCTCTCTCTCTCTCTCTCTCTCTCTCTCTCCCACAGCTCTTCCCCGTCCTGACCGGAGTTGCAATCCCGACCGGTGACCACCAGCCTAGCTTCTCTCCTCCGCTAGCTGTCGTCACACCGAGCCCGTCGTCGTCATCGTACAAGCTTCCACTCCGACAGAAATAATCACTGCGTCTGCCCTGTCATTCAGCTGTTCCGACTCCGCCGTCAGAACCAGTCTACTCCGCTCCGATCTGGCCAGACCTGTTGCCGTTGCTCCGCCCAGCTGTACGTCGGAATCCGCTCAGGGCCTTGAGTCGTGGTCATCCATCTGCTCTGTTCGTTGTTTGGTTTCAAATTTCTCGGTGAACAAGCATATTAGCCCTGATTGGCCTCACTCCTGCCATAGCTTGTTCAATTTCGGTCACAGGGACCACCGCCAATCCAGTTCCGACGTTTGATCTCCTATTCACTGCTGCTTGTAGATGTTGCTGTGCTACCGTAGCTCCATCCCGTTTCAGACTATTATTAGTCCAACTCTCAGGTAGTGCAATTCATTTTCTCTATATACCAATATAATTATACATTATATATGTTAGTTTGATTTTTTTATTTTATTTTATTTGAGATATTTGTATACATGACAAGTTGTGTAATATAATAAGTTAGTTTGATCAAGTTGGGTATAATATATATAAGGTACTGTGTTTTATTTTAATTTATGTTTGATAATAGTTAGTAATTTTAGATTTTACGCGTTAGTTTATACTCGATAGTTTTTATTGATGTAATTTAATCTTTGTTTAGCCATGGTTTAACTAATATGAAGTCATTTATACTTAAAATATGAAATTGGCAAATTATATAAATTGAGTACCGAAAGGGCGTGATTAATTCCATGTGTTTTAATTCGTAATAGAACCCCCGAACCTGAAACTTTGATCGTAGACCAATTTTATACCTAGGTGTTTAATTCATTATTCGCTTAGGTAAATTTAGGATTCTAGTTAGCCTTAATTAACTAGTGGCGACTCTTTCAAAATCCACCGTTTTTCAAAACGTAAATCGCCTTAGGTCTGACATTTTGGCGACTCTGCTGGGGATAATCGAGGGTTCGGGCTCTTTATATTTGCTTGTTTGCCATGTTTTATTTTTTATTCATATTTGACTTTGTTATTCTAACTTGGTTGTTTTTGTGTTTTCAGGTGTGGAGTTAATTTTTTTATGACTGACTATTTTTTCTTTGTTGGATTATGCATTATTTGTATTTGCACACACCACTTTACTGTAATATCCAAAACGCCTAAAACCCATCGCGACTAGGAACCCCGGAGGTTTAGTACGGTACGACCGGAGCGGCTGGGCCGCCGGTACGGCTCGGAAAAACTCTACTCGCTTGTGAAGGTCTTATGATCCCTATGATGGAGTGAGGAAACCACTTTGTCGGGAACCTCTCAGTGGAACCTACATTGTAGAGCAAAGCCACACATTTTTTTACCCCCTAACATGTGTTTTATCCGTGGTTTTTTGTTGTAAAAAAGAGTTGTCAGGAAAACTGTAAGTTTTTTTTAAACTGTGTAACTTTTATTCTCCTGCATTCATCTAACTGCATTTAAAAAAAAAAAAAAAACTTTTTCAGCTATGTAGTTAGTCATTTAGTTGTAGAATTTTTATTTTCAAACATGCATTTCGTATGCATTGTTTTAAACTCTTACCTGAAATTTCAACATTGCGTTTCATACGCATTATTTAAAAAAAAAAATCTTCAGGTAAGTTGTAATTTTTTAGTGCATCATACATGCGTTTTTAAAAAAACATTTTTGGAAATTTTAATTATCCTTTAGTTATTAGAGCTTCTAATTTCGAACGTGCGTTCTATATGCATCATTTCAAAAACTTTTTACCCGAATTGTTTTATTTTAAATAATGCATCAAGTTTGCATTAATTTTAAAAAAACTTTTGAGATAAATCGTAAACTCTCTTAGTTTTAGGGCTCTTTGTTTAAAAAACCTTCTACCTGATTTTTTTAAAGATGTGCATCTCATATGCATTATTTTCGAAAAACATTTCAGGTAAATTGTAATTTTTTTTAGTTGTAGAACTTTTATTTTTAAGTTTGCATCTTGTATTTATTGTTGTGCATCTCATGTGCATTCTTTTAAAAAACTTTTCACTTGATTTTTTTCAATTTTGAGCAACCAAGATGAATTGATTTTTCTTTCTCCTCGAGAAAAACAAAAAAAAAAAAAACAAAAAAATATTTTCAGATAACTTGTAAATTTTCTTAACTGTACAACTTTCATCTCATGTACATCTAATAGACATTTTTTTAGGAAAAAAGTTTTTAGATAGATTGTAAATCTTCTCTTAATTGTTGAGCATTGCATTTGCATTTGTTTTTATAAAAAAATCTTTACCTGAATTTTTCATTTTGTACATATGTATCATTCAGGTAAACTAGTTGTAAGTTGTAACTTTCTTAACAGTAGAACTTTAACTTTCGAGCATGCATGAGCATTTAAAAAAAAAAAAAAACTCAAAGTGTCATTCGTTTTTATCCAAGGTGTATTGCACTTTTTCGGCAAGATCGTCTCAACCTTTGCATGAGCTAGCGTTTTGAAAAAAAGATTTGATTCTGATTTTGATTTTTTTTGAAAAAAAAACAGTTTAAATGTTTAGTTGACTGTGACTATTCGAGCTTAAACAAAGGACGAGAAAATCCTTTTGAAAAAACTTCATTTTGAACATCTCTCCTGCGTTCGAGCCAGATAGTGCACTCAGCGAACTCATTAAACTCCAAGCTAGTGCAAAACACCTTAGATCATAAATTTTGATTCTTTCTGAAATGTAATCAAAATTATGAAATGAATGACATTAAAAGTTTTCCGAAAAATCATGCATGACTTCTTTTATTCTTTATACTAACTTTCGTGTTTGGTCTTTTCAGGTACCCTTGGATAGATATCTGGTACATACGAGTGGTGTCAGCCAAATGGGGCAACATAAAAAGAACGTGTAGCCATCCAGTTGCACGAAGCACAAATTGCGCACGCGGGATATCCAACGCTCAGATCAGATGATCACTTCGACGAGGTCGCAACCACGTGAAATGTGACTGCTTCAAAGAACTTCCATTCCATCTACCATGTGTGAGATTCATACGCGTCCCCGAACCAAGCCGTACATCCATTTTACGGTGACGTCTAAACTGGTCAGTGGCAACCAAATAGCATATCCTGTTCAGATCAAGCACAACCGCCATATGGAAAAAAAGACGGAACATGCAACAGGTCCATGCACATATGGAGCAAATTCCCATTAAAGATGTCGGGCACCCAGGTAAGAGAAGTCGTGATCAATTTTATCCCCGAAATTTGAGTTTTTCCTTAATCATTGTGCAGTTTGGATAATCATCCAAATCAAAGCCCCTGAAGAGCACATCTCGTGCGCGGCCATTTGCTCGCCGCAAGCTGTCAAATTTATCCCAGATACCTCGGACGATATCTATGCATTTACCATTTGCGGACTATTGTGCCAAACTCAACACCATCCATGTGTGTTCATTAACCGGGTCATTCATCCTGCATGCGACGAGCCTAACCCGGTAGGTGCTAGCCATGGGGCATCTTCAGATGAGATTGAGCAATAGCCGGGGCACCTGAGAAGCCGAGATTAGAAATCACTGTCTATGTCATCCATTGGTTGTAGGGTCCATCAAGGGCGTCGACACGATCGACATATTTTGACTCAATCAACTGAGTCCTTCTCTAGAAGATCTTTTGAATTAGAAATTTCAGATTTACCACTAGGGGCATGTACAAAATTGTTGTTGATTATTTTCGTTAAATTTTCGTTTTTTTAAAAAAAAAAAAAAAAGCAAAAAAGGATTAAAAAAAAAAAAAAAAAAAAGAAAGCAAAAGAAAAAAGCCAAAAAAAAAAAAAAAAAACTTTTTTTTAGGGTCACAGCCGCCCTTTAATCGGCTACAGAAAAATAGAGAGAGTGTCCATGCAAATCTTGTGAGGGCATGAATAAATAAAAGGGTCACAGTTGTCCCTAAATCAACTACAAATAAAAGGGTCTCAGTCGTCCCTGAAACGACTACAAAGAAAGGGCCACAACCACCCTTCAAATGAATACAGATAAAGAGCGCTCCCGCAACATCAAAAGCGGGAAATAAGTGAAAGGGCCACAGCCACCCTCCAAACGGCTACAAATAAAAGAGTGACCCCGCGAACCCTGTGAGGGCGGGAGAATAAAAAGGGCCACAGGCACCCTTAAAATGGCTACACAAAAAGAGTGATCTCGCGAACCCAGTGAGGGCGGGAAAATAAAAGAAAGGGTCACAGTCGTCCCTCAAACGACTACAGTCAAAAGAGCGATCCCGAAACATCGATGGCGGATATTAAGTGAAAGGGCCACAACCACCCTCAAAATGGTTACATACAAAGAGTGTTTCCCGGATCAGAGACGAGGAATGAAGGGTCACAGCCACCCTCCAAATGGCTACAATCAAAAGAGCTCCCACAACATCGAAGATGGTGAGAAAAGGGTCACAGTCACCCTCCAAATGGCTACAAATACTCCCGCATCGAGGCGGAAAATAAAGTACGGGTCACAGCCACTGTTTAATCGGCTACCAAATAAAGAGTGCTTCCGTTAGGTTGAAAACCCGTAAGGGCGATCTAGGCAAAATCAGGAAATGAGGGGCATGGTTGCAAATTCATAAATTGCAATCATGGCAAAAGGAGAGAAAATAAAAACCGAGGGGCACGCTCGGAAATCTCTCAATCGGCCGTGGCAAAAGGAGAGAAAAAAGAAATTCTCAAAAAAAAAAAAAAGAGAAGAAGAAGAAGAAAAAAGAAAATAGAAAAAAGAGAAAGATCCCGCTAAGTTGTCGCGTCATGCGCAGTTTAGGCAAAAATTAGGGACAAACACTCATGCGCAAGCGTATTTTCTAACGGTACAGCGTTTTCCAAGTCAACATCACGACAAGCGGGACGATTACAGTCTGCTCTCCCGAGTCACCATTCAAGGATAAGTAGGACAGTTACAGTCTGTTCCTACGAGTCAACTTCATGACGGGCGGGACGGTTACAGTCTGCTCTCGTGAGTCACCATTCAAGGATGAGTAGGACAGTTACAGTCTGTTCCTACAAGTCAATTTCACGGCAAACGGGACGGTTACAGTCTGCTCTCGCGAGTCACCATTCAAAGATGAGTAGGACTGTTACAGTCTGTTCCTACAAATCAATCGACGATCGGGATCTGAAGTGGCCTAGCTTTCTGAGAGTCACCCCCGACAAACGAAGTCTTAGTCACGCCACTAGAGGCACTTCTCCAACGGACGCCACTAGAGGCTCTTCTCCGACATACGCCGCTAGAGGCATCGCCAAAGGGTCTCCGGTACGGTCTGACGTAGAGGTCTTCCGCCACCAGAGATATCACCAGAGGTTTTCCGGTATGGCATGACGTAGAGGTCTTCCGTTACCACTCGCCACTAGAGGCATCACCAAAGGTTCTCCGGTACGGTCTGACGTAGAGTCTGACGTAGAGGTCTTTCGCCACCAGAGATATCACCAGAGGTTTTCCGGTACGGTCTGACGTAGAGGTTTTTCCGTTACCACTCGCCACTAGAGGCATCACCAGAGGTTGTTGGTACTGTCTGACGTAGAGGTCTTCTGTTACCAATCATCACCAAAGGTTTTACTTTATTGCACGCCACTGGAGGCTTTTCCTTGTCACTCGCCACTGGAGGCAACGTCGATTGAGGTTTTACTTTACTGCACGCCACTGGAAGCTTTACTTTTCCGCATGCCACTGGAGGCAACGTCGATTGAGGTTTTACTTTACTGCACATCACTGGAGACTTTACTTTTCCGCATGCCACTGGAGGCTTTACTTTTCTGCACGCAACTGGAGGCTTTACTTTTTCGCACGCCAACCGAGGCTTTATTTTCTGCACTACCAATGGAGGCACCTCCAACAGGGGCACCGCCAACGGAGGTTCTATTTTCTGCACGACCAATGGAGGCACCGCCAACGGAGGTTCTATTTTCCGCACGCCAACAGGGGCACCACCAATCGAGACTCTTATTTACCGCACTACCAATGGAGGTTTTCTTTCGCACCGTCCGAAATAAGCCAGGAGCTCCCTTGAAGACTTGAAGACTCAAAAGAAAGACAAAATTATCATCCAAAATTCGGTGTTTCCTTGTCTTTGGACGAATCCCCTCGAACATGTTCTACGGGAATCCGCCCAAAGAGGGGCAAACTGTAAACACCTAATTTTGGACCACGCGCGACTCGCGTGACGTGTGGCGCACCTAAATGAGGAAATGTCTAAATTTGGCAAGTCGCGAAGCTTCCAAAGATGCTCAGAGCAATATTATGATAGTTATCTGTATTTATTGCAGTGTATATTTTCTGAATATTTGTATTGATTATTTAGAGTATATTAGGAGAATAAATCAGTGTAATTTACTACTTAATTAGACTAGGTCTAAGTACTATATATAGGGGACTAATCTACATCGTAAAAAATGGAGAAAAATAATAAAACCATCGTTCAAACTATTCGTTCAGTTGCATTCTCGTTCTTGTTTTAGTTATTATTATTATTATTAATTAATATTATTGCTTTTATTCATGAAACATACAGTATGGTCTTCTTCCCCATGACTCATCCACCCACGCTCTAAGCAGCACCACTACCATCGGCGTTTCTCGAAGCAACACCCACCGGCCTGTTCGCTAACAACAGTAGCGGGTCGACGTCCATGCTCCGGTCCGGCCCTTGCCACCACTCTATCACCAGTTCACCAGTCCGGCCAGCATCCACTCCACGTCCTCACCCCTACTTCACCAGCTCCGAGTTCGAATTCACCATCATCGACCAACGAAGCACCGCCGTCCTCACCCTGCTGCAGCCTGCCGGAGTTAATCATCTGCCTGTAGCTGCGCCGGAGTCGTTCTCAGAATCGCCCGCTGCTTCCACGGTGGCCCTGCTCGTCATCCGGAGCTGCATCAGGATCTCCAGCACCGCCTCGCCCGGCTGACTACCACCTCTCGCCTCGCTCTGCCGGTGACTACCTCACTCTCTCTCTCTCTCTCTCTCTCTCTCTCTCTCTCTCTCTCTCTCTCTCTCTCTCTCTCTCTCTCTCTCTCTCTCTCTCTCTCTCTCTCTCTCTCTCTTCTCCCACAGCTCTTCCCCGTCCTGACCGGAGTTGCAATCCCGACCGGTGACCACCAGCCTAGCTTCTCTCCTCCGCTAGCTGTCGTCACAACGAGCCCGTCGTCGTCATCGTACAAGCTTCCACTCCGACAGAAATAATCACTGCGTCTGCCCTGTCATTCAGCTGTTCCGACTCCGCCGTCAGAACCAGTCTACTCCGCTCCGATCTGGCCAGACCTGTTGCCGTTGCTCCGCCCAGCTGTACGTCGGAATCCGCTCAGGGCCTTGAGTCGTGGTCATCCATCTGCTCTGTTCGTTGTTTGGTTTCAAATTTCTCGGTGAACAAGCATATTAGCCCTGATTGGCCTCACTCCTGCCATAGCTTGTTCAATTTCGGTCACAGGGACCACCGCCAATCCAGTTCCGACGTTTGATCTCCTATTCACTGCTGCTTGTAGATGTTGCTGTGCTACCGTAGCTCCATCCCGTTTCAGACTATTATTAGTCCAACTCTCAGGTAGTGCAATTCATTTTCTCTATATACCAATATAATTATACATTATATATGTTAGTTTGATTTTTTTATTTTATTTTATTTGAGATATTTGTATACATGACAAGTTGTGTAATATAATAAGTTAGTTTGATCAAGTTGGGTATAATATATATAAGGTACTGTGTTTTATTTTAATTTATGTTTGATAATAGTTAGTAATTTTAGATTTTACGCGTTAGTTTATACCCGATAGTTTTTATTGATGTAATTTAATCTTTGTTTAGCCATGGTTTAACTAATATGAAGTCATTTATACTTAAAATATGAAATTGGCAAATATATAAATTGAGTAACGAAAGGGCGTGATTAATTTCATGTGTTTTAATTCGTAATAGAACCCCCGAACCTGAAACTCTGATCGTAGACCAATTTTATACCTAGGTGTTTAATTCATTATTCGCTTAGGTAAATTTAGGATTCTTGTTAGCCTTAATTAACTAGTGGCGACTCTTTCAAAATCCACATTTTTCGAAATTGCCTTAGGTCAGATTTTAGGTCTGACAACTGGAACCGTCCTGTTTGCCGTGAAATTGACTTGTAGGAACAGACTGTAACTGTCCTACGCATCCTTGAATGGTGACTCGCGAGAACAGACTGTAACCGTCCCGCCTGTCATGAAGTTGACTCGTAGGAACAGACTATAACTGTCCTACTTATCCTTGAATGGTGACTCGCGAGAGCAGACTGTAACTGTCTCGCTTGCCCTGAAGTTGACTCGTAGGACATACTGTAACAGTCCTACTCCTAATCCCGGAACTCTCTCCAGAGGGCTATTGCAATAGTCTAGAATCCACTTTACCTTCTTTCATGGGCCAGGTCTTTGGAATGCGACCTGCGAGAGCAGACTGTAACCGTCTCGCTTGCCGTGAAGTTGACTCATAGGCACAGACTGTAACAGTCCTACTTGTCCTTGAATGGTGAATCGCGAGAACAGACTGTAACCGTCCCGTTTGCCGTTTGGAAGACGCTGTGTCGTAGAAAATACGCTTGCGCATGAGTGTTTGTCCCTAATTTTTGCCTAAATTGTGCATTGTGCGACAACCTAGCGGGATCTTTTTTCTTTTTTCTCTTTTTTCTTTTCTTTTTTCTTTTTTTTCTTTTTTCTTCTTCTCTCTCTTTTTTTTTTTTTTTTTTTTTTGTTGAGAATTTCACTTTTTCTCTCCTTTTGCCACGGTCGATTGAGAGATTTCTGATCGTGCCCCTCAGCCTTTTATTTTCTCTCCTCTTGCCATGATTGCAATTCCTGAACTTGCAACCATGCCTCTCATTTCCTGATTTTGCCTAGGTCGCCCTTTCGAGTTTTCAACCTAGCGGAAGCACTCTTTATTTGGTAGCCGATTAAACGGTGGTTGTGACCCGTACTTTATTTTCCGCCTCGATGCGGGAGTATTTGTAGCCATTTGGAGGGTGACTGTGACCCTTTTCTCACCTTCTTCGATGTTGCGGGAGCTCTTTTGATTTTAGCCATTTGGAGGGTGGCTGTGGCCCTTCATTCCTCGTCTCTAATCCGGGAAACACTTTTTGTACGTACCCATTTCGAGGGTGGTTGTGACCCTTTCACTTAATACCCGTCGTTGATGCTCCGAGAGCGCTTTTTTTATTGTAGTCGTTTGAGGGACGACTGTGACCCTTTCTTTTATTTTCCCGCCCTCACCGGGTTCGCGAGATCACTCTTTTTGTGTAGCCATTTTAAGGGTGGTTGTGGCCCTTTTTATTCTCCCGCCCTCACAGGGTTCGCGGGGTCACTCTTTTATTCGTAGCCGTTTGGAGGGTGGCTGTGGCCCTTTCACCTATTTCCCGCTTTGATGTTGCAGGAGCACCCTTTATCTGTAGCCAATTGAAGGGTGGCTGTGGCCCTTTTTGTAGTCGTTTTAGGGACGAGTGAGACCCTTTTGATTTAGGGACAACTGTGACCCTTCTATTTTTCCACTGCTCTCACAAAATTTACGTGAAAACTCCCTTTTCTGTAGCCGATTAAAGGGCGGCTGTGACCCTAAAGAAAATGATTTTTTTTTTTTGCTTTTTTTTTTTTTTGAAAAAGAAATTTTAACTAAAATAATCAACAACAATTATGTACATTCCCCTAATGGCAAATTTGAAAATTTTAATTCAAAACATCTTCTTGAGAATGACTCAGCTGATTGTCGAAATGTGTTGGTTGCGTCAACGACCTGGATTGACCCTATGACCAATAGATGACATATGCAATGATTTCTAATTTTGGATTCTCAAGTGCCCCAACTATTGCTCAATCTCGTCTGGGGATGCCCCATGGCTTGCACCTACCGGGTTAGGCTCGTCACATGCAGGATGAATGACCCGGTTAATGAACACACATGGATGGTGTTGAGTTTGACACAGTAGTCCGCAAATGGTAAATGCATAGATATCGTCCGAGGTATCTGGGATAAATTTGACAGCTTGCGGCGAGCAAAGGGCCGCGCACGAGATGTGCTCTTCAGGGGCTTTGATTTGGATGATTATCCAAACTGCACAATGATTAAGGAAAAACTCAAATTTTGGGGATAAAAATGATCACAACTTTCCTTACATGGCTGTTGGATTTTTTTTATAGTGGGCAATGTGCTCGCTATGCAACTAGCCCTTCTGCACGTCCTGATTTTCCTGCTCCATTTAGAAATCACAACTTGTACATGAACATCTGCCGGAAAGTAAATGCCCCTGGACTTCTGATGGAAGGCACCAACAATAATTTTTCTTTGCTTGACATCTAAAATGTTCATTGATCAGCACATTGAATCTTCACGAGACTCTTGATGATCTCTTGATATTTTCCCATCTTCGGACATGACCGATCTCAATAGGAGATGCACATTGGTTACCACCGACCGTTTTAGACCTCACCGTAAAACAGATGCACAGCTTGGTTCGGGGACGCGTATGAATTCCACATATGGTGGGTGGAATTTTGACATGTAAGTTCTTTGGAGCAGTCATACTTCACGTGGTTGCGACCTCGTCGAAGTGGTCGTCTGATCTGCAAAAAGATTAGGGACACTCAAATCTCAAGGAAAAATCAAGTACAATTCATCGTACCTGAGCGTTGGATATCCTGAGTGTGCAATTTGTTCTTCGTGCAACTGGATGACTGCATGTTTTTTTGCTGCCTCGTTTGGTCGACATAACTTATATGTACCGGATGCCTAACCAAGGGTACCTGCAAAGACCAAACACGAAAGTTAGTATAAAGAATCAAATGAGTCATGCATGATTTTTCGGAAAACTTCTAATGTCATTCATTTCATAATTTTGATTACATTTCAGAAAGAATCAAAATTTATGATCTAAGGTGTTTTGCACTAGCTTGGAGTTTAATGAGTTCGCTGAGTGCACTATCTGGCTCGAACGCACGATAGATGTTTTTTTAAAAGGACTTTCTCGTCCTTTGTTTAAGCCCGAAAAGTCACACTCAACTAAACATTTAAAATGTTTTTTTTTTCTTCGAAAAAATCAAAATCAGAATCAAATCTCTTTTTCAAAACGCTAGCTAATGCGAATGTTGAAATGAAGATCTTGTCGAAAATGTGTAATACACCTCGGATAAAAAATGAATGACACTTTGAGTTTTTTTAATGCTCATGCATGCTTGAAAGTTAAAGTTCATATGTTAAGAAAGTTACAACTTACAACCAGTTTACCTGAATGATACATATATACAAAATGAAAAATCCAGGTAAAGTTTTTTTTTTATAAAAAGAAATGCAAATGCAATGCATATTTGGAATTAAAAGCTCAACAACTACGAAGAGATTTACAATCTATCTAAAAAATGTTTTTCCTAAAACAATGCCTATGAGATGTACATGAGGTGAAAGTTGTACAGTTGAGAAAACTTACAAGATACTTGAATTTTTTGTTTTTTGTTTTTTTATGAGGAAAAAAAAAATCAATGCATCCTAGTTGCTCAAAATTGAAAAAAATCAAGTGAAAAGTTTTTTTAAAAAATGCATATGAGTTGCACAAAAATAAATACAATATGCAGACTTAAAAAATAAAAGTTCTACAACTAAGAAAAATTACAATTTACCTGAAAGGTTTTCTCGAAAATAATGCATATGAGATGCACATCTTTAAAAAAAATCAGGTAAAAGGTTTTTAAACAAAGAGCCCTAAAACTAAGAGAGTTTACGATTTATTTAAATTTTTTTTTTTAAAATTAATGCATACTGGATGCATTATTTAAAATAAAACAATTCAGGTAATTTTTTTTTGAAATGATGCATATGGAATGCACGTTCGAAATTAGAAGCTCTAATAGCTAAAGAGGAATCACAACTTTTTTCTAAAATGTTTTTTTGCAAGCGCGACGCGCTAACCAAAATCACAACTTACCTGAAGAGTTTTTTTAAGAAAAAAATAATGCGTATGAAACGCAAGTTTGAGATTAAAAAAAAAAAATCAGGTAAGAGGTTTTAAAAAAAAAACAATGCATACAAAATGCATGTTCGGAAAGAAAATTTCTAAATGTCCGATCACTTAGCTGGAAAAAAAATTTGTTTTTTTAAAAAATGCAAGAAGATGAATGCGTAAGAATAAAAATTACACAGTTAAAACAAAACTTACAGTTTTCCTGACTACTCTTTTTTACAACAACAAAAAAATACAGATAAAACACAACATGTTAGGGGGTAAAAAATGTGTGGCTTCGCTCTACAAGGTAGGTTCCACTGATAGGTTCCCGACAAGGTGGTTTCCTCACCCCATCACAGGGATCATAAGACCTTCACAAGCGAGTGGAGTTGTTCTGAGTCGTTCCGGCGGCTCGGCCGCGCGGTCGTACCTTTACTAACTCTCCGGGGTTCCTAGTTGCCCTGGGATTTAGGCATTTTGGGTATTACACTAAAGTGGTGTGTGCGAGTTCAAATAATGCCACAAAAAGAAAAATGTTAACTGTAACTCTAAAAAAATATACCTGTCACACAAAAAACAAAGTTAGAATGGTGAAGATAATAAAATATAAAAACTCAAAAAACATGGCAATAAGCGAATATAATGAGCCTGAACCCTCTAAAGTCCCCAGCAGAGTCGCTAAATTGTCGGACCTAAAATCTGACTATGATGATTACGTTTCGAAAACGTGGAATTTTGAATAGAGTCGCCACTAGTTAATAAAGGCTAACTAGAATCCTAAATTAACTAAGTGAATATCGAATTAAACACCCAGGTATTAAATCGGCCTACAATCAGAAATTCGAGTTCAGGGGTTCTATTACGAATTAAAAATATAGATCTTTAATTACGCCCTTTCGGTACTCAATTCACTTAATTTGTCAATTTTATGCGTTACGACTAATTAATCTAATGTTATAAAAAAAAAAAACTAAACTAATTTTTATGCGAAACTATTATAAGCATGAAAAGAAAAAAAAAACTATTAAACATCTAAAAAACTCTTAATTAAGTTAAAATCTAAACGGAATTAAGCATGCTCAAAATCATGATACAATTTAAAAATTACATGTCATATACACGTATTTACAAAAACATGGTATCTAATTAAATTTACATTTTAACTATCTAATTAACACAACGTGATAATAATAATAAATAATAGAAAATAACAAAAAACTAATTATTAAATAATAATAATATTAAACAAATAAATATTAAAAAAAAACAGCGGGAATTACAGAGAGCAAACCTGCTCTGCAGCACCGGGAGGGACGGCGGCCACGACCAGGGCGGACGGCATCCAGGACCTGGGGCGCGCAGGGATGGGAGGTCGAGTAGGGACGGCGGACGGCCAAGCAGGGCGACGGGCGGGGCGGAGGAACACACGGGAGGCAGTCAATCACGGGCGGGGAGGACTGGATGGCAGCGGACACCGATCGTGGTGGCTCCGGTGAGCTTGGCAGCGGGCTGAGCAGGGACGGTTCCGGTGGCTGGGCGAGCAGCGTACGGAGGAGTGGCTGCTGCTGGCGGAGCTCCGGCAGACCTTGGCCGGACAGGATGAGCGAAGGGGAAAAAAAAAAAAACTTTATTCACTAGAAGACAAATCTGCACAGGTTCCAAAATCTGATGTATTATTATTGTTTGTGGTTGTCCTTTTTTACATGTAAAAAGACCCTATTTATAGCTAAACTAGGACCCCTAAACTAGGAAAATAAAATCTGAAAAAAAATATGCATTTAATATTCCGAAAATATACATATATATTTACGTATTTCACCATAAATACACATAATATATTTTCTAAATATTTTACAATAAATAATGCATATACACTATCCTATTTTAAGCCAGTCCTATCTTTAGAAACTTCGCGACCTTCCATATTTAAATACATCCTTTTTTTTGACGCGTCACATATGACATTTTGAACGTGCTACGCGCGGACCAAAATTAGGTGTTTACATTGAACAAGATATGGTCACGTGATGGTCATGTGGGTGAACAATTTTCAAAATTTCAAAAATAACCCCTGACTAGAATTAAGGTTCCGGCCGATTCCGGCCAAGCCCACCCCGATTCCGGCCGATTAGAGGTGGGTAGCCGGAGTCGGGGTGGGTGGCCGAAATCGGAGGCTTTCAAAAAAAGGGGGGCAAAATAGTCTTATCAACTCAATCTGTTAAAATTAACCCCAAAATCTAACGGAAAACCAAATAGTAACAATATTGGAAATTGGGACACCAAATATCAGCAGTTTAAAATTAAGACACCAAACTGACGGGTCAAAATTGAAACAGTTTTTAGGTTTTATTCTTTTAATAAAATAACAAAGTTATAAAAAAAAGTTACAATTATTTTAAATTTTTAATAGTAAATAAAAAGAAATTATTAATTATTCAACATGTTAAAAGTTAACCACATACATTTATATTAAAAAAAAAAATTGAAAAATATATTTATTAAACTTATAATTTAAAACGATTAATCATAATTTCTTTTGAAATATCCCCATTATGAAATTCATGAATCTTTTTGGGTCGAAGGCCTTAACTCTCTCTATTGTTGGATCTTATATAGACATTTTCCTTTAGATTATGGGCTTGCTGAAATCGTCTCACTATGAAGGAATTAGAATCTGAGTTTTAGTGACAGGCTTGGGATCCACTCTTATCTTGTGAAATTTTCATAGAAAGTTGAATGGGCCCACACCAAACACCAACCCATTTGTTTCTTTACTTTCTCTTTCATACTTTCTATTGAAATTTCACAAGAAATTTCACATTTTAAAGATTTACTCCTCATTAAAAGGACTGAGATAAAAATCCTGTCACCAATAAATGCTTTTACCGTTGGCCAAAAAAATGGGTACTTTTAACCAGAGACTTTCTTACTTGTTGCCAAATTATTGTCGCTAAAAGTAGAATTTTGCTACTATATTTTAAATTTGCAACAATGATATCATAGAAAGATCACAATGGTCAAAAACCACAAAGAAAATAACCCTTGTTAGGTTAATTGATCAATTTGGCTGGAATTAATTCAGAATAAAATGTGTATATTTTTTGTTATTTATTAATTTAAAATAATTTATTACACGAAGAGTATAATAGTTATAATAGAATAAAATATATTATAGATAAATATAATAGATATACCTAAATTAAGAATATATATATTCTTAGTATATTATCAGATTATGTTTTCTTATTATATTATTATAGATTTAGTATTTGTTATAGATATAGTCTTGTATCTATACATATATAGATACATGTATTCAAGATCAATAATACAATTCTCATTATTCTTCTATAATAGTAAACTCAATTATTCAATAAAGGTTGATTTTTCATGAACACTCCAAAAATATCTATCTAGCTACTTCAATTTAACCATCTCCTTCTTCTTCGTGTAGCTCTTGATGTGAAAATCAACGAACAAACACAATAGCGACACATTGAAAACAGCATTGAACAAGAACGACCATATCCCAGAACAGCCCGACACCCTCGTCAACTGGTAATACAAATACGGAAACGCCACCGCGATCCCAGTCACGAACTGCACTATCTGACAGTTAGTCACCGTCTTCTTCCACCACGGCCTAAACCCTAACCCACAAAGGAAGTAATAAGAATACATGATGACGTGGACCGACGAGTTGGTGAACACGCCGATCGGGAAAAGCGACTGCGCGGTCTGCAGCCATAGAAAGCACAAGATCACAACAGCTGAGTGGTGGTACACGTGGAGGAACGTGAGCCGGCGCGTGGATCCGCCGGCGATGATAAGGAACGTGTCGATGAACTCGACAACCTTGGACAGGTAGAAAACGTATCCCCAGAAGAACGTGGGGCCCGCCCGGCGGGTCCCGGGAGGGATACAGAAGACCCACGTGGCGTCTGGGGCTTGAGAGAGAACGGAGAGGACGATTCCAACCGCCATGGATAGAGACAGTACGGTTAGTGTTAGGTTTTGGAGCGCTGTGATTGGTCGGAGGATGGATGGTCTGACGCGTGAGAGAGATGGTGGCGCGTGGGGGAGTAGTAAAGTGACTGTGAGGTAGGTGACGACGGTGGTGAAGACGAAGGCCGGGCTCGAGCCGATGGTCCGGCCCGGGGCCCACGCGAAGTTCCGGATCGTAGGGTGGTCAACGAGCCAGTATTGGAGCGTGGAGGTTATACGTTGACCGGCACCCATTGTGAGCTAGCTAGCTACGAACAATGTGGTGAATGCTTATGAAGCTTATAGCTGAGTTTGAGATTTTTTTTTTTTTTTGGCCAAATGAGATTTAATTAATAGTCGTGATTATCACGCATTTGCATGAGTTTCCCAAGTAATTAATTATTTCCCAAAATGCTGCGGATTGCTTTTGCTATGAATACCATAACCTCGAAATCTTGATTCATACTTTATTAGGCATGTCCATGTGCTACAATAACTACAGCCGAAACAACAGATCACGCTATGTGTTGTGATAGCATGTGGAATAGTTTAGTGTTCTATATATTATATTATATTAATGTGCTTGTTTGGTGTTCATGGTTGAATATAATATATGTGGTTAAAGAGTATTTTGTTACCATATGTACTGATTTTAATTTTTAGTATAATATGTTTGTTTAGACTTTTGGTTCGATATGTTTGCATTTTATAAATTTTTAGTGCATTCGTTAGTTGACCATTAATTTTTGTTGTTAAATAACACGTGCAAGTCACGTGACTTATCTTATACTTTTAGTTTTGTTCAAATCTGGTCCCTTCTAATACGTTACTAATTTTTGTTCTTTATTAATTTAGTCCTAAAAAACTTAAAATTAACCACTAGCGACTCAATGGGCCTAGGGTCTCCCAATCCAGGGGCGGAACCCGACCTTGTCGGACCTAGCCCTAGGCTAGGTTCATCGACTCTAGTGGTTTCATTTGGATTCTTTTGGGTCAATACTAAGCTTGTCGTCACCTCATCATTTCTTAACATGACGTGTTTCCTTAATATTGGGGTCGTCGTTTTGTATCATCCCTGAAGATATTACCTAGGACGACGCCTTTTGTATCGCTTTTGAGGATTTCTTTCTGCTGTTGTTTGTTAATCAGTCGTCGACTTTGGTGTTACCTAAAGCAAAACTTAACAACCCTTTAAAAAATGTCGTAATAATATAAGAAGAAATGACGCTACTACGATGCGTCGCCCAATTTGAGTAAAATTAAAAAAATTGCTGCATTTATTAATTATTTATTTATTTGCCAAATCTAATTAGAGAACTAAACCAATTATAATATGAATACAATACTTTTTTTTTTTGGCCGATGAATACAATACTTCGAATAATCAAACTTGTTGAGGTAATGGCTAAACCTTATTGTTCAGACACGAATGCGTATGATGAGAATTAGAAAGTTGCTTTTCCACGAACATTTCTAATTAAACTCTACTTCAATTTAATCTCATTCTTCTTCTTATTCCTCGCGTAGCTCTTGATATAAAAATCAACGAACAAAGCCAACAACGACACGTTGAACACAGCATGGAACAGCAACGCCCACGTGCCGGAGCAGCCCGACGCCGTCGTCAACTGGTAATAGATGTACGGACCCACCACCCCAATCCCAGCCACGAACTGCAATATCTGACAGTTAGTCACCATCTTCTTCCACCACGGCCTAAACCCTAACCCGCACAGAAAATAGTAAGAATACATGATGACGTGGACTGAAGAGTTTGCCCCCATGGCCAACGGAAATAGCGACTGCGACGACTGCAGCCATAGAAAGCACAAGATGACGACGCCGGAGTGGTGGTACACGTGGAGGAACGTGAGCCGGCGCGTGGACCCACTAACGATGATAAGAAACGTGTCGATGAACTCGACAACCTTGGACAAATAGAAAACATATCCCCAGAAGAACGTGGGGCCCGCGGGGCGGGTCCCTGGAGGGATACAGAAGGCCCACTTGGCGTCGGGCGCTTGAGAGAGAACGGAGAGGACGGTTCCGACCGCCATGGCGAGAGACAGTACGGTTAGGGTTAGGTTTTGGAGGGTTGTGATTGGTCGGAGGATTGATGGTCTGACGCGTGAGAGAGAAGGTGGCGCATAGGGGAGTAGTAAAGTGACTGTGAGGTAAGTGACGACGGTGGTGAAGAGGAAGGTCGGGCTTGAGCCGAAGGTCCGGCCCGGGGTCCACGTAAAGTTCCGGATCGTAGGGTGGTCAACGAGCCAGTATTGGAGCGTGGATGGCACTCGCTGAGCGACACATTGCATGGCTACGAATAAAGCTTGCATGGCTACGATATGGAGTACGTACGTAAACCGAGCTAATTACGAAGCTTAATTATAGGAGTGTGTATATATATACTATCTATATAGAGATAGACTAGCTAATATAGTCGTAATTGTGACGCATTTACATCATGGCTAGCTAATGTCCGATGTTCGTATAGTAGTGTTTACGTATTTCCCATGCAGTTTAATTAGTTTCGTGTGATGCAGATTGCTTTAATTAAGTTGCCATGAATGAGACAACCTCGGAATCGTGTTTTATACTTTGGTCAAGCTCAAGCAACATGTGCTACAATAACTAAAACCGCTATAATACGCTTTGCGTTGTAAGGGCATGTGGAATGGGCCTGATAATGCTTCGTTACGAAAATTACGATTATATATATACGGGTTAACAACCTATTTACGGTCTCATATTTCACCCATGTTGTGGTTTAGTATTTCATGATTAAAAATATTAATATAGACGGTCTCATATTTCATTTTCGTTGCTTTTCGGTGTTTTGGTGTGACTATTTTAGAGAAGTCAATTTCGATAAAACCGACTGTCAAATTCGAGCTCCCATACACGCTCACTTCCCATCATCTTGCGGGTACCATTACCTGAGAAGCTTGTCACATCCGCGCCAGTAAATTCTACTATGTTGTCCCTATGGAAATTGCTCCACGCCACTTTGCTGGAAACCTATCTTTTGGATGCTCAAGCTTGGAGAGAAATTAGGTGGTTTTGTGAAAAGTAAAGAGTGATGGATTATGAGAGGGTGTGTGGTTTGATGGAAATGATTGAAAGGAAGATAAAAATATGCACGGAGACACTAAAAGACAACCAAAATGAAACATACGGCTGTCGATATTAATATTTTAATCATGAGACACTAAATCGCAGCATGAGTGAAATATAAAACGGTTAACATGGATGAAACATGAAACTATTAATATTTACCTAATATAATAAAATTTTAGAAAGAAAAAAATAAAATACATAAATTTTAAATGATAAACTCTAAACCCTTAAAAAAGGTGTCGTTATTAACAACATTGGTGTTTGTATTTTGTCTTTCTTATACTGAAAAAAAAAGTATGATTTTTGGAAGCAAAAAAGAAGACAACTAAACCGAATTTCGTTAGGCCAAAAATTAAACCAAAAATTAACTCTTTTTTTGGTGATAAAATAAAACAATTAAGTCTATTAGCTATATAATGCTATTTGGGCCCCTACAAATTGGAGGGCCTAATCTTTGGTTCTTGAGCCTAGAGCTCAGCCTCTAGTTGGAAAATTTCGGGAGTGAATGACCAAACTAGGTTACTTCTCGAAACTAATTCCCAAAGTAGGCTTGTTCAGAAATTAATTCCTAAAATAGGTCTTTTCATATTTTTAATAATATCTATTATTTATTTTGCATCCTAAAGTTTACATTGTGTTACAAATGAACCCTCAATCGTAATATAATACAAGAAAAAACTGAAAATTAAATATATGATAAACATAAAAATAAAAATGAAAAGAAAAAATAATTAATTAATGAAATTATAAAAAAATACACATTAAAAAATAATCAAACAAACATTTTTTTGTAGCTTTTAATTTTTAAAAAATATATGAAATTAAAGGATACAATTTACATATAAAAATAAACAAGTTTTTAAACAACTTTATATTGGCAAGAAAAATAATATATAATGATATAAAAACTATTCATCAAGAGTATGAAAAAAAAAATATACAAACTGAATTCATTCTTAAATTTATTCTATTGGTTTTTCAAATTTAAATTAGTTTTTATGTTTTTTTTTCCAGTCACTAATTTATAAATTTAACATGTTCTACTTAGGGTTTATTTACGCTTTCATTTTTATATTTTCATACTTAAAAAAATCAAGAGTATTTAGTTTCTTTACATTTTATATCACAACTTTTTTTTATAATTTATATCCTTTGCATAATTTATTTTCACAATTAATAATTTATTATTTTTTAGTTTTTAACTTTTACATATAATTACCTTATTTTTTTCAATTTTTCTAACATATTTATTGTATTATTTCGGTTTAGGGTCAATTGTAACAAAATATAAACTTTGGGATGTAAAGTAAAAAATATATCTAATTAAAAAAAATAGAAAAACCCTATTTTGGGAATTAGTTTCGAAAGAAAGAAGTTTAGTTTATGAATAAGTTTGGCAAACAAACCTATTATGGAATTCACTCAAATTTCTGAGACCCAATTTTTATATGCGAAATTATTATTGGCCTTATATGTGCAACTTGCAAGTATGTGATATCACTATACATTAAAATGGATTTTTCTACCATTAAAATTGAACCCAATGAAAATTAAAGATTAGTTCACGTGTAAAACAAATGACATTTAATAATTAAATTAATGATCAATTAACTGAAAATTTGAAAGAAAACAAAAGTTATCTAAAAAATTAACTCTAATAAAAAAATGTTATCGAACAACCAATTAACCATTATTATTATTATTATAAGATAAAAAAAAACTCTTATTATTAAGATATAATACACTTTTAAATAGATTGATATATTATAATAATAAGTTATAATATAATATACATTACAAAACTAATTAAATAATATAATTTTATATTATAATCTAATATAATTTAAATAATGACATTTAATAATTAAATTAATGATCAATAATTAAATATTGTAATTTAATATTACATTCTATATTAAATCACTCCTTATAAACCAATTTGTTAAACCAACATACCTTTTTTCTATACAAATAATTTTTTCATACGTATATATATAATGTGAGTATCAATATTATATACAGGTTACCACCAGCAGTTGTGGTATAGTGGTTGAGAGCGTTGACTACCATGTGGTTTGGCGCGACTTGATTAAAATCATTTCCTGGGGAAAGGAAGACTCATACGTGCATGCGCTGGTTGTTCATAAGTATGATATGCTCGCAAACTGAACACGAAAGCCCGGACATTACGTAGCGGGATGGGCCTAGGGTCGCCACTACTAGCCCATTCCTTTTGTTTATAAAAAAAAAAAATTATATACAGGTTAAATGTCCATTATAGAATTTATCACATCATCAATTATTGATCATTTCCGATAGATTTTTAGGTGTATTATTCATTAGTATAACCTCCACTAATATGGATATTTTAAGACAAAAAAAAAAAAAAAAACCTCCACTAATATATGATACTTAATCAATCCAGGTCTTACAAACTCATCAAACAATACAAACAACCATCCAATTCAATCAACTAGTCAAACTTATCACCACCGGTCTTCTTCTTCCTCGCGTAGCTCTTGACATGGAAATTAACGAACAGAGCCAGCAACGAAGCATTAAACACCGCATTGAAGCACCACCCCCAGATACCGGAGCAACCCGGACCTGTAACATGGTACCGGAGCATCACACCCGACACAACAAAGCTGAACACGAACTGCACTATCTGGCAGTTGGTCACCATCTTCTTCCACGGCGGCCGGAGCCCCAGACCCGACAGCAGGTAGTACCCGTACATCACCACGTGGACGGAGGCGTTGGTCACGAGGGCCACCGGGAAAAGCGACTGCGACGTCTGCAGCCAGAGGTAGCACATCACGAGGACAGTCGAGTGGTGGTACACGTGGAGGAACGTGAGCCGCTGGATCGACCCGCTGAGGATTATTAGCAACGTGTCGACGAATTCGAGGATCTTGGAGAGGTAGAACACGTAGGCCCAGAAGAAGACGGGGCCGCGCGGCGGCGTCGACGGCGGGAAGCAGAAGATCCAGCGGCGGTCGGGGGATTCGGAGGCGGCGGAGAGTGTGCAGCCGACTGCCATTGCGAGGGAGAGGAGGGTCATGGTCAGGTTGTGGAGGGCGGCCACGGGGCGGAGGATGGTGGAGCTGAGTCGGGAGAGAGACGGCGGCGCGTGTGGGAGGAGGACGGCGAGAGTGAGGTAGGTGAGGACGGTGACGGCGAGGAAGAGAGGCGTGGAGGCGAAATTCTGGCCGGGGATCCAGGTGAAGTTTTGGAGAAGTGGGTGGCTCACTAACCAGTATTGGACGGTTGACGTCACTACTCCGCCGCCGCCCATGTTTTGGTGGCTAGCCGGAGTTTGGCTGTCGCCGGTGAATCTTAGGAGGAGAAGAAGGGGCAGAGAGAGCGAATCAATTTGAGTGGGGGTGAGCGTGGCCAACAAGATAATTGGATATTTCACAATCCCAAGGCTATCATTGACCTACCAAACGGTTTAATTTCGTCCGGTTCCGAAAATAATATGGTAAAATCTCGTGATTTTCCGTACCATTTTTCAAATATAAATTGGTATGATATAGTAGTTTTGATAATAAAACTTTGCGCAATCGTAATCTGATTTTTTTTTTAATAGTCACCTGAACTTTTAATTTTATAGTAAATTTGCTGCTCTTGTTTCATTTGACATAAAATAACATGTTTCTACCACGTTTGATCTTTTCATTTGAACCAAAGATTGATGTAAACATAAATAGAAAGTGTTGTAACGAAATACCTTTAATTGAATGCTCAGTGAAATGCATTGTTCAAATTGGGCATTGAGCATTCAATTGAAGGTATTTGAATTTTAGGTACACGCGAAAATTCCCAGATGACCGAAACATGCTCATTTTTTTGTCTAATATGACGGAAATTGAAATAAAAACTAAAAGTTTACTAAAAAATTTAAAGTTCAAGTAGCCAATTTTAAAAAATTAAAATTCAGATAACAATTTGTAAATCGTTCAAAGTTTGGTAGCAATTTGGTTATTAACCCTTATCAATATCGTTAGAACCGGTCAAGCATATCCGGTTCGATAAACAACCAATGCGTAATTAAAATTATAGCTTTATTGTTAAGACAAGAACTGAACATCTCCGAAATCTGAACTCTCACAAAGCTCAATATACGAGTCTCAAATGTTTAAAACTACAACAATCTATCCAAAAACACTTGATGAATAAACCACCATGGACCTTCCTTAGCATACAAGCAACGACTCATCCACACAGACAGCAAAATTGGATCCCAAGAGAGGCAAATAGAGAAACTACTATGAACTTGCTGTTACCTTCTTTCGAACTATCCTCTTCCTCTTTGCCTTCGGTGCAGGAGCTTCGCCCACAGCAGTATCACCATTTCCTTGCGTGAAACCGAGCAGCCCAGACACGATCGGGTTCTTTGATATGAACCATTTTGAGGACGAGTCTGAAACCGGTTCAGTTGGTCTATTGTAAGCCTTTAGCAGCTCACCGGACTGAACCAACGGATCTGCCTCCATTCCGAGCCATGCATGTCTCAGTTTCTCCCCCATATTGACATTCATTACCCTGCAAATACCAGAAGCGTAATGCGCAGTCAAAAAACGCGTTTTTATACGTAACTAAGCATTCATTTGCTACGTATATAAACAGTCGAAGTCGGGTTTTTAGAGAAATAAGCAGTCAAATTGGGTTTTTTATGTTAAGCAGAAAAAAAAAAGTGAGTTTTCTTATTGGGACTGTAACCAAGTTTTTGACTCGTAGCTCAAATTGTGATTTCGAATGAAAGCAAATGTACCTCAAAGCTGTACCAAGAAACAGAGCAACTCCAATAACATCGAAATGGTTGGTCATCAAGCGATCAGATCCGCACAAGAGCTGGTAACTTAGGTTCGCATATATCCCAAGGAAGGCGCCATTGGCGAGTGCACTTGTGCTTGTAGTTGGCATTGTTACAGAAACTCTGTAAAATTTCAGCATTGATCGTAAGAGAAAGATACATTTTTTTACCCGCCAATTGAGATTAAATAGAGAGAAAAGCTAAAACAGGTGAAACTTAGCAAGAAACTCTCCAAAAAAAGTTTTGTTTTTTACTATTTCAGGAAACAGTTCAATATTACTATCTCATCCAAATGGCAATTCCTAAGACGTAACTTTATTTTCGCCAAATGCGTTCCAAGTTTCATATTGTGGAAGAAAAGTAGCATTTTTTACTAATTCATGAAATTATTTATTATCTCAACCCAAATAGTTTTTCTCCTAAAAAGTATCTTTTCTAGACAAAGTTCCTAACGAAGTTTCATACTTTGTAGAAATTTCACATCTTTTAAAAGAAAAACAAACCTGTCAGTCTTTTTACTAGCAAGGAAATTGGACAAAGAGCCCTGGACCGCACCAGCAGTTAATCCAACCATGCACATTTCAGCTGCTTTATAACAGATCGATTGGATCCTCTTTTGTAGATCGAACTCCCTAAATGGATAACTCCTTTCAAATACATTGTTCGGAAGTTTCTGCAAAGTGTTTTGGAGGTCGAAGCGAAAGGTATTTCCGTAAGAACGACATGGAGCAAGGGACCAAACTACAACGGCATTGCACGCAGACGCAGTTAGCACATTCACAAGTGCAAGATCCCACTCTTTCTTTATCCTATGAGAAAATAAACAAAATAAATATACCTAGAAAAAGCAGGAACTGATATTAACAGAGCAAATTATATAATATATATATATGAAGTACCGTTCTCCACGGTTCTTAAATTCCCAGGATGCAGCAAATCCAATGGTTGCAACTTGTTCCAAAAGAAGGCGATATAAGAAAGCAGGATCTGCAATCATTCTGAAAAGCCATTTTGTTAAGAAAGAGAATCAATAACCTAATGAAGAAAAAGAGTAACCTTTTTTTGTTTAAAATCTCAAATCTTCTATGAAATCAACTTTACTTTTACAAATTTACCGGCCAATAAAAGCTCTGGACATGGATTCAGGAAGTGATCTGGAAATGAGTCTCTCAGTTGTTGGTCTTGCATTGATTGCAAGGAATTTTACCATTTGTGCAGAGCTTACCAATCCCTGAACACAAAATCTAAATTATATCTCATGAAAAAAAAAAATTAAAAAATTAAAAAATATACCGAGAAAGAGATAGAAGAGGATTTCAGACCATTTCACAAGCTTGTCTAAAACCAGCAGGCAAGTCCAGCATTGTTCTTTGCCATTCATTCAGAATGGCATCTATAAACTTGCGATCAAAGAGCTGGTAAGAATAGAATATCAATCAAATTAGCATAAGAATGCCAAAAACGAAGATTTGAGACATTTAGCATCAAATTATCAATTTAAATTCATCCATACCTCTTCAAGAAACATCCTTCGCCTGAATAGACCGCCCTCCTCTCCTTCATCACCCTCATCAAAGTCATCAAAGTAATCGTCATCATCACCATCATCATCACCTCCATCGCCACCACCAAAACTGATGCTCTTACCCATATTCCCACCACCTCCTCCGGTTGCAAGCTATAGACCAAAGTTATATTAGTTACTTAATATCAACCAGGCAAAAGTCGAGTCATTGGACTCGAAACCCATTGGACTAATTGATCTTCACCTAAGGTACTTACTGACACAAAAAAACTTATGAGCAGCCTAACATGGTGTCTATGGAATACTTTTAACCCCAATTCGAGCAATCAACAGAGTGATAGTGATGTCATCTATGCAATACATTTCAACATGTTTCCTAGTGATTTGCAATTTACCTAGAACTACTGCTATTTGTTCCTGCTTTCTTCTCAGTAACAAACCCAGCAAGTTACTAAGTGTCAAATCACTTAAAATTTGAGAAATCAAGGCAATTTCAGAAATTGAATCACAAACCTCAGGGCTTGACTTCGTTTCCTGCTTCGAGGACGTATCGAGCTTCCCCTTCTCCAAAGTGACGGAACCAACCGACCCGAACTTCCCCTTCATAACTGTCCCGTTGGAACCCGACGAACTGCAGGGAGCCTGAAAGCACCGCTCCAAGAGCCGAACAGACTCTCCGCCGCCACCCCCGCCGCCGTCATCCACCATCGGCGCGGGAGCAGCGGGAGAGGCAGAAGACCTAACCACGGGGTAGCTCCGACGGTGAAGCTTCCCCGGCGACGGAAGAGACGGTAAAGACCCGGTTAAAATGGGGATTAGGGTCTTGGTGTTGATGGGCATGATTTGGGCTGTATGGAAAACAGCGTGAGCCATTGCTGAAGAGCTTGATCAGCTGTGAATCGGAAAAGTTGGCCCTTTCAGATGATTTTCAGGGCAAACTGGGGTCGCGGAAAACTGAAACTCGGCAGCGACAACAACCCAATCCTAGCGCTGCGCATAGCAGAGAGAGGGATAGAGAGAGGATGGACAAATCGGATTTACATAATACAAGTGAGTCGACTCGGCCGAGTTACCAAAAATATGAACCCTTAACTTTATGGTTAGTAGATTTACATCCTAAATTTTTGTTTAGGCCTAATCGGAATCCATAATAAGGCTTTTCTAGCCCAATAAGGTTTTTTTGGGCATTGGAACTAAGATATTTCATATTGTAGCAAGCCTCCTATGTTCTATATTTTTTTTTTTATTATAAATAAATTAGGGGAAAGAAAGTCCAAAAACTAGCGTACACTATTTTTTAGCTACATACGGTGTTTAGAGCACTTTCGTTGTGACAACTCATTAAAGTGAAACTCTTATGATAATTATTACAGTAGAATTGAAACTCTCTTTATCAATGAAGAAAAAGTTCAAACTTTTATTTTGGAACTCATATAATTTTATATTTTCAAGTGTTTTTTAAGCACTATAAATAAATTAAATATTCATAATTTTAAAAATACAGACATGAACAAAATTAGTAAATGAGATTCAAGTTTTGAACCGGTTTATTTTTTTTTTTTAAGGAAAAATTATGTACAAAATTATAAAAATTTAATTGATTTTTTTAAAACGATTTTTACACGTTTTTTCCCGAAATAATTAAAGTTTGTCATTTAAGATTAATTATTCTGATTCTAACTTAACCGACGTGTAGGTAACAAGAACAGAGAGGAAGTACAAAGTGGAGAACAGTAAATATATATATATATAAACAAATATGCTTCTAGACTCGACAATATTTTTTTGTTTCATTTTTTTAACCTTTGGTGGCGATTGGAAAAGTCGCTAACGATGAAAAAGAAAAGTCACTGAGACTTTCCTCGGAATTTTGGGAGCTGTTCGAGAACGGCGGGGCGTGGTTGCCGGAAAAGTATAAGTGGTTTTAGCTGAATTTATAAACCATGAAATTACCTAAAAATGATATATATATATATCTACTATATTATATTAATTCGGTATCGGAAGCCCTCTGGCCGACACGTGGACAGTCCACGCAGTCACCGTTTCCTAATTTAATAGGGTTTCTCTAAATTTAGATACATAATATTGATTAGTTGAAAATTAAGAAGTATTTTTATCTCCTAATTTGATCTCTACACAATTTAAAGAAATAAATTAAATAAAAGTTTCCTTTTAAATTCATTATCTATACAGTTTGATACCGGAAGACCATAGGCCGCCACGTAAGCAATGTATATATAGAATAATAAATAATATATTATGTTATATAAAGAAATATAATAATAAATAATTAAACATATATAAAACCACGATAAAAAAAATCCCCCATGTTACTATTGCATTCTCTTTTAATTAATACCTAATTAAATTATTTTAGTAACTCATTCCTTGATGAATGAGTTTCCTTCGAATTTAGCTGATCTTTTTGGCAATACAAAATTAGTTTTTAAGACATTTTACCATTTCTAAAAGTATTTAAAAAACAATAAAAAAATATTTAAGGAATTGAAAGACGAATATATAATATGGTTGAGGGTCCTTCTTAGATTAGCATTTTTATTTTTAATCATACAATATATATAATTTATTATAAAGGCTCATTACCCTAAATTTAGATACATAATATTGATTAGTTGAAAATTAAGAAGTATTTTTATCTCCTAATTTGATCTCTACACAATTTAAAGAAATAAATTAAATAAAAGTTTCCTTTTAAATTCATTATCTATACAGTTTGATACCGGAAGACCATAGGCCGCCACGTAAGCAATGTATATATAGAATAATAAATAATATATTATGTTATATAAAGAAATATAATAATAAATAATTAAACATATATAAAACCACGATAAAAAAAATCCCCCATGTTACTATTGCATTCTCTTTTAATTAATACCTAATTAAATTTTTTTAGTAACTCATTCCTTGATGAATGAGTTTCCTTCGAATTTAGCTGATCTTTTTGGCAATACAAAATTAGTTTTTAAGACATTTTACCATTTCTAAAAGTATTTAAAAAACAATAAAAAAATATTTAAGGAATTGAAAGACGAATATATAATATGGTTGAGGGTCCTTCTTAGATTAGCATTTTTATTTTTAATCATACAATATATATAATTTATTATAAAGGCTCATTACCCTAAATTTAGATACATAATATTGATTAGTTGAAAATTAAGAAGTATTTTTATCTCCTAATTTGATCTCTACACAATTTAAAGAAATAAATTAAATAAAAGTTTCCTTTTAAATTCATTATCTATACAGTTTGATACCGGAAGACCATAGGCCGCCACGTAAGCAATGTATATATAGAATAATAAATAATATATTATGTTATATAAAGAAATATAATAATAAATAATTAAACATATATAAAACCACGATAAAAAAAATCCCCCATGTTACTATTGCATTCTCTTTTAATTAATACCTAATTAAATTTTTTTAGTAACTCATTCCTTGATGAATGAGTTTCCTTCGAATTTAGCTGATCTTTTTGGCAATACAAAATTAGTTTTTAAGACATTTTACCATTTCTAAAAGTATTTAAAAAACAATAAAAAAATATTTAAGGAATTGAAAGACGAATATATAATATGGTTGAGGGTCCTTCTTAGATTAGCATTTTTATTTTTAATCATACAATATATATAATTTATTATAAAGGCTCATTAGCATGAATTTGTAACCGTATGTTGTAATTCTTTAGAGTTGCCAACTATATATTCTTTGCAAAAATAATAGTACTTAAGTGGAATCAATGTCATACGACTTATTACTCTCATTGTTACAAAAAAAAAAAGTTATTTACACCTTAAAATTATTCACATTTTCAGAGGCTGAACATAATAGTGTTCATGTAATTAAGATCACTATTATATTATGAACATGTTTTTTTCTTTCTCGACCAGGTTTTTATATATAGAATGTACTTAATTTGTAAAATAATGTATAATAGAGCAATATACATAGAATAATAAATAATAATATATGTCAAGTTGATAATAAATAATCATAATACGTTTTTTTTTTGTAGAATATATATATATATATATATATATATATATTAATATAATATACATAATATTAACGTAATAAAAAATCACTTACGGTACTGCATATGGAAATTCAGTTAAATACTATATAATATATATATATATATGTCACAGTTGATAATAAATAATCACAATATGTTATTTCCTAGAATACATATATATATATATTAATTATAAATATATGTATAATAAAAATCAATTACAGTACTTCATATAGAAACTCAATTAATTAATTGAGTAATATAAAGACTATATATATATAGCTTAGTAATAAACCCTTTAGTGGCGTGATCAGAGCACCCATGTACAATGGCTAGGGAGAAGGATTCTAAGATGAAGGAGGGTTTCAAGAAGCTGATCTGACGAATGACGCCATGTGTCTCTTCTAGGAGTTCCTAACGATTATATATGGATAATACTTTACGATTTTATCATTGAAATAATAATTTTTTACAAGTTTTATTGTATTTCTTTGTTAACTTAATTAATGATGAAATCATAATAATCTTTTTCAAGTTCGAAACTTAATCTATTGATTGATTACGGGTACACGCGTTTTTATCTTGCAGAGTTCTAGATATATATAGAGAAGTTATTCATGGAGCATAGTTTTCTTCTAAATTTTCAGGTAAATATGTGCAATTTCTGATGAGTATTTGTTTTTTGTTTTTTCAAAAAGTGATCTATATTGTAGTGTCTTTAAATAATGTGTTTTTATCCATTTCAGGTTTTTAAAACTTCGATTCATTCCAACAATACGTGAACTTTAATCAGGGACTTCAACAATGTTTTAGTTTGAAATCTAGATATTTTTTATTATGAAATAAGCAGATCAATGAGTATGTATGTGGGATATTGTTATAAGTAGATATTGTTATAACTCTCGATCGACCAACAATGTCTCTTATATTATCACTATTTTGATTTATGTCATTTTTCAAGTAAGTATTTCATATTTCAAATTATTGATAAACACTATTATAATTTAAGGAGCATGTGTAATTGCAGAAATAAGTAGAACAATGAGTATGTATGTGGGATTAAATAATGTTATTATATTCGCAATAGTTTTAAGAATTTACCACTATTTTTAGATTTATGATTATTTATATTTTATAATTAATTTCTGAATTTAATAAGATTTAATTTTTTTATTTTTTTGTAATGGGAAACAACTAAGAGAGTAAAAATATAGGATTTAATTTTGGAAATATTTATAAAATTAATGAACTATTATTATGTAGAGTTTAATTACATAATTATTTTAAAGATTCATTAAATTTAATAACGATTTGTTACTATATTTTTTTAAGAAATTAAGATTAATCGAGCCACTCCATATTTCATGAAACATTATGTATATCTTTTTTGTTTTTATTATATATATATATGTGTGTGAAAATGAAATATATCTACGTTTACTTTTAGTCAGTTTATTTGATATATTATACTATAAAAAATCTATGAATAGTGGCGTAATAGATTTAAGGGTTAATAACCAAATCGTTACCTGAAATAGAGATAGTAATTTACTCGGAAATTGTAAATTCAGGTAGATAGCTGGTATAAAAAAAAATGAAAGTTTGAGTGGCGTTTGTAAATTGGCAAAGGTTTAGATAACAATTTGGTTAAAACTATTAGTTTACAGTATTATTCACTTGGTTATATTAACCCTAGATTAAAAAGTTTTTATTTATAGAATTATTCACTTATATACACGCGTGTTACATACCCAATTAAGGATAACTTAAGATAACTTATTTTTTTAGTTTAAATTTTATGTGGAATTTTCCCCGCGCGGTGCGCGGGTTTAGTGGCTAGTATATATATTATAATAAAAAGTGAAAATACTACATGATAAAAACTCCGATTTTTTTCCAAAAGTTTTGTAAGATTTTGTTTTATCTCATATTTCAACTTAAATGTTACTTTTTTACATTATGGTCCAATATCACGTTATACAAAGTTAACAAATTATAGAGTCGTATCAAATATCAATATGTTACATAGGTAAAAATGTTTAGATGTTGTTTATTACTGTTCCAATATATAATATATATATATAGTGTATACACTTTTCAGCTCTAACTTTAGCACTACGTTTGCTTTTACTAAATCAACAATGACTATATAAGTTTATAATGAAAAAAAAATAATAGTAAAAAGGTAAGAAGTTGAGATGCGAATTAGTAGTTATAAGTGGGATGAGAGACCACAAAATTATTTATAACGAGACGAGACAAAAAAAAAAAGACAACTACAATGCAAACAAAAATATATATAATAAGCTTATATAATTGAAGTTGTTTATAAAGATTTTTTATGTGCAAAGATTTCAAATAAACTGCACTGGTGTTTAGTGGGCTAAGTTGATGTGCCGGTGTATACACTGACTGATATATTAAATTTAGTTGGAAAAAATTGTTTAAATTTACGTAACGGAATAAAAATCGACACTACTAAGTAATGACCTATGTATTTTTGGTATAAAAAAAAACTAACTGCGCATTGGAGATACTCTATGCGTATGCGGCACTTTCTGATTTCAAGATATATTATTAGTTATTAAACAAACTCATGCTTTCATAAATCACATCACACAATATAATAAACCAAAAACAAAATTTTATGAGCCATAGTATAACTATTTATATATAAGCTTTAGGAGTCATATTTTTTAGTGTTAATTACAAAAAATGTAACTTATTTTTAGTCAATTATGACTCGATTCACTAAATTAGGAGGTTCTGATCAAGGTTTTGCCAAATCGTAAAACTAGTTACTTGGTCTAGCTAGGAGACAATATTTGTGATGAGCCCAAGCCGCATAACTCACTATAGTCGATCGAAAATCTAACTGTTGTTCATGACTCAGTTGGTTGAACTATGAGCCAAGACCATGTCATGTCTGGTTACCTAATCTAGGAGACCATATTTGTGACGAGTCCAAACCACGCGCATGGCTCACTCTAATCGATCGAAAATCTAAATATTTTTCATGACTCAGCTGGTCGAGCTCTGAGCCTCATCCTGACCCGTACTCATACGAAACATGGTCTCTTAAACCAACTCCAATCATATATTTGGCACAAACTCAAACAATACGAGTTTCTTAACTAGCATAATAGATAATAACAGTGATCATATCGAATAGTTGAAATTTAAAATAATAATAAAATTGAAATTTTTAAAAGTAAATGAATACTTAATATTTCTAAAATATTATTTTTCCTTATTAAATAAACGACTTTCAAGAACTAATGTTCTACCACCCAATCACACTACAATAATACAATATTTAATTAGACTAACAAATTAATCATCTTATAATTTGAAATAGATAAATAATTTCTGATATATTAGCTAAGAACCGTTTTAAATATATATATTAAAGAGACGGGTCAAGCACAAAATGGATTTCACATATAATAATATAGAAACGTCTATCATTTCCCTACCGACCCAGTTAAAAGCTTACATGTTTTTCTGATACGTCGTCAAAAGAAGCTGCAGCCTGGCACACATGCAGTGACGCCGTATAATAATTGCACCCTGAAAACTATATATTAAGATTTAAGAGTGAACTTAAGTGCTTTTTAACCCGCTATTTAAATGTAAAAATCGTGCAACATTAATTAGACGAGAATAATGCTTTACACATAGTCACATACTGTATTTAATATATATATATATATAATACATTTTTCACTATTTAACTCCTTTTTTTTATATATATATATACAGTTGTCTTCATTCAATATCTATATAATAATATATTTTAATAATTTTTAGCCAAAAAAAATATATTTTAATACTTTTTTTTTCCAAGTATTCAAATAAATATATAAACATTACTTTATAAAAATATACATGTAAACCTAAAACTTTAACTTTATTATTAATTTAATTATCGATGAAACCCATGTATATGGTTTACAAGAGTAATAAAAAAGTTTAATAAATTTGATAAAATTACAAAAACATGTAAGCTGTAACTTTAAATATATATCTAAACCGTAAACTTTAACTTTTTTAGTTACATTTTTCTACAAGAGTGACTTTAATAAAATACAATCATTTATTAATTACATTTTTTAACACAATTCTGACCATTCTTCGCTGAATCCAAGTACGCGCCACATTTGCATGAGATGAACGTATAACAATGCACTGCACACATGTCAAAAGCAGCTATAATTCAAATTAAAGAAACCCATGCATGGTTTATAATAAATTATAGCTTCGTCAAAACAAGTTGGCGAAGTCGATACTATAAATACACAAGTTCACGTACTCCATATATCAAACCATAAGCGAATTAAATTAAATTAAATCTTATTATCTAAGAGTTGATAAAAATGGGAGAGGAAGTGGCAAGAGAAGTAGTTCCCATCATAGACTTGCAAGAGTCTCCATTTCCATATGCCAAGCTTAGAGAAGCTTGTGAAGAGTGGGGTTGTTTTAGGGTTTTGAACCACAATGTCCCAAAAACCCTAATGTCGGAGATGAAGACCGTGACGAGGTATTTGCACGATCTTCCCGTCGAGATGAAGAAGCGTGTCACTTGTGCCGATCCTGTCGGAAAAGGGTATATCGGTGCGGGCGTGTACGAGTCCCTTGGGCTTTCGCCACGAGCCGTCGATACCTTCTATTCCGCCATGGATGTGTCGTCCGATCAAAAGTAAGTATACGATTCTTCATTCGTGTATCGATCGATATATTAATTTAATATATATATATATATCAATATCAGCTGGGACGCTTAAGTTTTCGTCATTTAAAGCGTCAGAAAGTTTTAGAAGACGCTTTAAAGCGTCACGTAAGCTTTATCAAGCGCCTTCTAAATTCGGTTTTGTTGTAGTGATATATAATAGACCGCTAAATTGTACCTAATTTTGCATATATGATAGATATTAATTAATCTCATTGTACAAACTAAACCACTAAACTTGCTTTTAAGATTGAATCTAAAGAATTATAATTATGCTTGGATTATGCTCGATTAAGTTAAAAAAATGTGACCCGACAAGATCAGTGAATTTAACTTTTTAAATGCATCATAGATTCATTATCAAGAATGTTACGCCACTTACACGTCATTAAGCAATACTTCATAGTTTTAATATCTACAAAGATATATTTATTTCCTATATAGCATTATTTATTATTGAAAATCGTAATTAAAGAGCTGCAACTTTTTCTACAGCACCTTGATTTTAATATAAAAGTAAATATATGAAATTCTGAATGCCTTATATAACATGATGTATTCTTCAAAAAGATGAATATAATTAATAATTTAAAAAGCGAGTTTACGAAATTATCAAATAATAAAATAAAAAAAACATAATCTAATAATAATATATCTTATTTTCTAATATATTTAATAGGGCGACAATTGAGGCATACTATGGAGCAACCGGAGAGCTGATCGAAACCCTAACCAACAAAATCGCCACAAGCTTGGGCGTGTCACGTGAGAATAACAACAAGGATCTGTTCAAGGACTGGTTCTGCCACGTGAGGATGATGAAGTACAACTACACAGTCGAATCCATAGGCTCCAATGGTGTCGGGTACCACACCGACCCGGGATTGATAACCGTTCTTCAAGACGACGAAGTTGTCGGTGGTCTCGAGGTCGTTGACTCTGCAGGCAACTTAATTACAGTAGAGCCATCGTCTGGAAATCTCTTCATCATCTTGGGTGACATGGCTAGGGTTTGGAGCAACGGCAAGTTAGCCAACCCGAGGCACAGGGTTCAGTGCTACGAGGCGTTGGTTAGGGTTTCGATCGGGTCGTTCTTTATGGGGCCGTTGTATGAACCCGTGGAAGCGCCCGAAGAGCTGGTGTCGGGCTTGGGTTTGCCCCGTTTGTATAAACCCGTTTATTTTAAAGAATATGCGGAGCTTCGGTCGTCGAACAAGGCGGGCTATTCCAACGGGGAAGCTCTGCCGCTCTATCGGGTTGAATACTAAAAAATTAGTATTAAAGAAACAAATATATTAGAAATTAATATTTTTAATTTCTAATATATTTTATTATCTAATATTTAGAACCCAACATGCAAGAATATATGGTGTAGGAGAAAGTTAGTTCTTGCCAATAAAGCTAGACATGCTATGTGCGTGATTGCATCATTTGCTATGTTTATTTGAGATATACTACGTTTTGTGTTTTACTCTTGCGTTGTACTATTTCTTTAATTTTAATAAAGATGGGTGTTATTTACTTGTATAAGTATTAATGCATTGTGTTTTAGTATATGTTAATCATAAGACGTGTGTGAGTGATGTAAACAGCAGTCCCATAAGATCATAAATTCAAACTTATGAGACAATTGATTAAGGTGCACAGTTTATTATAATAATATTAACAAGTATCAGAATACACATGTTCTATTTCCGGTGACGTCGGTTTAAAGAGAAAAAAAATTACCTCATATTAAATAGAGTTTAATACTCATTTGTGTTTATTAATATAATTTTTTTTTTGTATTAATCTATTCAATCCGATGAAATTAAAAAAAAAATGGATAAACTAATAGAAGCATAACAAAAATCAATTAAGTATTTTATATTTTTCATTTACATCTATTTTTTTTTGTTGTAAAATTAATTAATTTTTTTTTTTTGCTATATAAATAATTTCACAAACTTTAAACTGTTTCTAAAATTGTACTTCTTCTATACCATCATAATTCATACATATTTGGCTTAATATATTAGATGATGGACATAATATAGCTAATATATATTTAAGACTAAAGTATCCAAGTTGATAATTTACTAATACAATATTATGATGAAACTTATATTAAAATATTTTAACATAATATTAAATAAAATATATATTAGAATACACTTATAAAATTACAAAAATGCCTCCATATGCATTTTCCAATGCGAAAATATTTTACTTATGGATAGTTTTATAACAATTTTTTTAAAGTAACTTAAATTATTTAAAAATATTGAAAAAAAAAATTATGAAGTTGGGTTCGAGGTTGTCGGAGTCCGGCTCGGAGGTTGCTAAAGTTCGGCCCATAAGTGGGTCCGCCAAAATTCAGATAAGAAAACCCAGAATCCAACACGAAGTCGCTAGAGTTATCATCCACTAAGTAAGTGTAAACGTATATTAATCATTATTCACTATCCATTAGCTAATATTATGGTTTAGTTTAGGCTAACTATAATATGAGCTATACGTACATGTTGTGGATAAAAAGACTCACCATGTAGTGGATAAAAAAAACTAAACTAAAATGTTAAAAAATGAGGACGGAATAAGAAAATCAACAACCCTAACAATCAACGGATGCGATTTGGGAGAGCGGAAGCATCTCTTTTCTTCTTGAGTTCTTGTTATCCAAACCAAACCGGGAGTCGTTGTTTATCGGCTGCTCTGTTTGTGTGGCTTCGCATGTCTCCCGCTACTCACTGAAGCACCAATATTCATTTCCAGACACCCCATCTCTCTTCTCAGCTTCAGAGCGTAATCGTGATTTGAGAGGTCGATGGTCTGAATGAGCACCCATCCATGCCTTTATTAGGTAATTTCTTTCATGGGTTGTCCTCATTGTGCTCTCTTTACCTAAAATCTGCCTCAAATTTGAAACTTTGCTTGAATCTCAATCAAGGGTTTCTCTGAAATGTATTGATTTGATATCTAATTAGTCTTTTTCTATGAAAGATAGCTTGAATGTCTATTATCAATTCAATATAATCCAGTTTCTATTTGGTTTGCATTTGCTGTGCAATCTGAGTGCCCCTGAAATGCAGAAGAAGGTATATACTAATGTAGGCTGCAAGTTATGAACTTTTTAATTTTTCAAGAAGAAAATGACATTCTTTCTGAATTTTCAATACGAAAAATTGTATCTTGAATGCTGCATAAGTTGATGCATTGTTCTTTGAAACAGAAATTGCTACTGCCCAGCCAAACTTCCACAACCACACTAAGTTGTTGTCTAGTGCATTCGCCTTTGGGAATGACTTGGGGTTGAGTAAATCCTTGAATCTTAACGGAAATAGGCGGTTCGGGACTGGAAGGGCTAGACTTGTAGTTAAGGCAGTTGCCACCATTGAACACAAGACTTTAGCTTTGAACAGAGATGGGCATTTGCCTCACGACACTGTCGATTCAAATTCAATCTCATCTGCAATGAAGGTGGAGTCTTCTGATGAAGATTTGAGTGAAAGTGAAAGGCTCAGGCGAACTCGCATTTCTAAAGCTAATAAAGGGAACACCCCATGGAACAAAGGCAGGAAACATAGTCCTGGTAAGGATATTACATTATCTACATTTGATGATGGAATCACTAGCTTTACACTAAAGTGAGTTTACTTAAGTTACTGTCATATATTGTGCAGAAACTCTTCAACGGATCAAAGAAAGAACGAGGTTAGCAATGCAGAATCCTAAGGTGATGTCATGTAAGAATGATATGTTTTGTTTTGGCAATTAATACTTGAATTGCTGAATTGGTTAGCTTCTCAATTGGCCAATACACGAAAATTCGACAAGGGTACTGATTAATCTGTTACCAGATGTAGGCCTAGTTTGATAAAACATGATCATATATCTCAAAGTCACGTCTTTTCTATTCGTTTCTAACTTTTATGCAATTATTAGTCAAGTTTTGAGAATGGAGAATTGTTCAACTACCTCTTTGGCCTCCATTTGTGGTATAATTTCTTTAAAATTTGTTGATCAAGACAAGATCTGCTGATTATCAATTACTTGTTTTATGAGGGTGAAGATATATGTGGTAATATCTGTTTGTGGGTATAACTTGTATCTATGATTATAAATATTTTATTCATAAAATATAAGCCAAATATGAATTCTCCTAAATTACTCTCTTTGCAGGTCAAAATGAAGTTGGTTAACCTCAGACATGTGCAAAGGTGTGTGTTCTTCTCCTTTCTATCGTCTAAATGGAAAATTTGTAGCTTCTGCTAAACATTAATTGCTACATAAAACATGAAATCATGGAACTTCCACTATTTCTCAATTCGCACTAAAGCTGCATCCTTTTACTTAATTTGTTGGATTAATAACCTATGAAATGTCAGAATTTTGACCCATGTTAATCGGAGGTGTCTGAATTTTTAAAAGTTAATTTGGAAGGTTTGAATTTTCAACTTTATTGATATAAGAAGTCTCCGTCAATTTTTGCCGTTTAAACTGACGGAATTTGGTCACATGCTTGGCATGTGACCAGAAATAAACTTAAATCCCGAAAATGTCATCCGACCAAAGTGTGCCCCTCACACGCTTGACCTGAAAAAGACAAAAATGCCCTTAAAGCAAAAAAAAAACATTTTCTTAATTTGACTTCAGAGGTAATTTTGTCATTTCACATTTTCTCAAATAAGGTATTAAATATTTAAAAAATATTAAAATGGGTAATAGCAGTGTTATCAGAACCGGACCGGACCGGCGGTTCGACCGGGTTCGAACCGGAACCGGTGTCTCATACGGTCCGGTTCGAACAAATCCGGAGAATGTAAGCGAACCCGGTTCGATATCCGGTTTTTTGTCGAACCGGCCGGTTCTGAGCGAACCGGCCGGTTCACCGGTTCGATCATACCAACTCTCTAATCGAACTTCCGTCTCCACAGTCCCCACTGCCCACCCCGTTCCATAGCCTCCTGGCTCCACCACGCCTAGCCCTCCACCGCCACGAGCTGGAGCTTAATTAAGAATCGAATCGCCCTAGAGAGGAAGGATTCAAGAAAGTGGAAATTTGCAGAGAGACACTACCAGGTCATCAAGAACATCTTCGAGATTATGACAAGCAGCTGAATTTTTACAACGTATGACAGCTATCTCCAACTCCGGAATATAGCTGTTAGGGTTTCTTGACCTGAAATCGTCGAGTTGCCGTCGCCAGTCCTCGCCGTAGAGCTTGTGGAGGATACAATCGAAGGGACCTTGATCTGAAAGGGGGCGGTCCAGGTCAATTATGAGTAGATCGATTCCATAGGAGGTTGAAAGAGCGAGAAGCGATTTTTGGATGACACTTCTTGGGCAGCAGCGCGTATCCTATGTTGTTTCTTCTCTGTGCCATCAGAACCGACTACAATAGCAAAACTCCTGCGAACATTAGATGAACTCAAAATGGCTCCACCGACGGTCTTCTCCCGTTTTCTCCTGCGAACATCAGATGAATTCTTCGATGAGAATGACAGTGAAGGGTTGAATGTGTTCTATTTTGGGGTGGGTACAGGGAGAAACGAGAGAAGGGAGGGTAGTGGAAGAGACAGGTAGGGATGGGGAGAAATGAGAGAGAAGGGAGGTGAGTGGAAGAGAGTACAGAGACGGTAGAGAAAGAAAAATCAATGAAGCAATCGGACCGGGTTCGAACCGGGTCCGACCGGACGAACCGGGAACCGGCACTCCTTCCGGTTCGATGCCCGGTCCGGTTCTGATAACACTGGGTAATAGTGTCATTTCACAATTCTGTTAAATTTAACCCTAAAAATGGACGGAAAACCAAAGGTCAACGAAGTTGAAAATTCAGACATTCCAAATTAACTTTTGAAAATTCAAACCTCTCCGGTTAACATGGGTCAAAATTCAGACATTTCATAGGTTATTAAACCAAATTTTTTTACCAGTGAGGCAGCCAAGGTAAAAATTGCGGTTGGAGTGCGAAAAGGGTGGCAAAGGCGACGTGATAGGCTGCGGCTGCAAGAAAGTTGCCACTTTGAGTGGCAGAATTTGATTGCAGAAGCTTCAAGAAACGGCTTCATGGATGAAGATGAGCTTCAATGGGATTCATATGCGGTACAGAATGAACAGCTTGAGCAAGAATGGCTGAGAAGTGTTGAGGAACGTAAAGCCACGCGGAAACTGAAAGGTAATAAGCGAGCACCAAAGTCCCCCGAGCAAAAGAGAAAAATTGCACTAGCCATTGCCGCAAAGTGGATGGATCCTGTAAGTGCAGTTCTTCAGCTTTTTTTTAATTTATCTCGAGATTCGTTGTTATACTTGTGTTCAAGATTTATAGGGTTGATTCTTCGAGAAGAATCAAGATCCACTTTTAGACTTCTGGATCATTGTTTCGTTATGTTCTACTTGTGCTCTAAGCAAACTTATAGAAATGCTCTCAAGCTGCAGCCTAGCTTCATTTTCTCTTACTTGTGCTCCAAGCAACCATGATTGATTTAGCGACTGTACACTGTTCTATTTTCTGCAGACCTATCGGAACCGGGTTGTGTCCGGAATAGCCAAGTTCCACGGAGTTCCAGTTGGAGGCGAAAGAAAGCCGAGGAGAAGACCAACGAGCAGTTCAGACACGAATCCACGTAGCTCGTCTAAGAGAAAAGCCCGGGATGCGGATCCGAAACCTAAGATCGACCCGATTCAGAAAATGAAACTGAAGAGAAGCAAAACTCCATTGTTTAAGGATCCTCTAGCGAGCTCAAAGCTGGAAATGATTAAGAACATCAGAGCTCAGAGAGCAGCTGTTGAAACTAATGGAACTGAGGCTATCGAACGAGCAAGGTTTGTTCGTTGTATAGCTAGAAAAATTCGTCTTCTGGTTCTTGTTTGACAAAAAGAAGATCGAAACTAATGGAACTCCTTCACTTTCTTCAAAGTTTAGAATGCAATTTAGTAATTAATCTGAAAAATTTATGCTTTTTCTTGCAGGTTATTGATTGCTGAAGCTGAGAAAGCAGCTCAAGCACTGGAGATTGCTGCGGCTAGCAGCTCCATAGCCAGAGCTTCGTTAATGGAAACCAGGAAGATGATTACTGAAGCCATTCAATTTATCGAGTCGATAGGGACCGAACCCGAATCATTTAACGATTCTTCAGTTGGTTCGGCAAACCCTGAAGGAAAGATCATCAATGGGGGTTCGGTTCTTGCTGTTGAAGAGACCAACAAATTTGGCGTCGCCCCTTTTGATTTTGATGGTCTGCTGAAGCAAGGACTTTCTGTTAAATCGGAGAAAACCCGTAATCCAAATGGAACCAAAACAGATGTTCTTGCTGCTGAAGATGACTTTGATTCCAAGGAAGCTGCTGTGATGAAGAATTGGGGTGTTCTTGCTATCGGAGATGACTTGGGTTCCAAGGAAGATGCTGTAATGAAGAAATGGATCCGAGGACGGCTTGTGGAAGTGACCGACGACGACGACGGTTAGGAGAGAAACTCATATTTTGAGTTGATATTATGTAGATTAGTATTGAGACCTAATGACCTATCTAGTCGTTGTATTTATGATTAGTGTTAATAACTAAAAAAACTGTGTAAAATTAAGTGTCTGAAGTTTCAAATGTTAAACTGTAGTATCAAATGTTTCAATTTTGTTAAAATATGATGTCTCGATGTGGTTACGAGAAGTCAATTCGGACGAAACCGCCTGTCAAATTCGAGTCCAAATTCGAGTTCCCCTACAGACTCTCTTGCTGAACTGTCATCCGAACTGTCATCTAAGAAGTTGTGGTGTGCAAGTAAATCTCGCTCTGTTGTGGGCAAGTGCAAGTAAATCTCGCTCTGTTGTGGGCAAGTGCAAGTAAATTTCGCTCTGTTGTCCTTGAAACAGGGGCTTCAAATTTCAAAAAAATGAAACTTGGGCAGTACATTTTAACATTTTAGTTATTGAAACTTATGATTATAAAGGTTACAATGAAGAATCGGGTTTATGAAATCTACCGCCATTTATGTTGGAAACATAGTACAAGGTTGTCAATTCATAAAGGAACCATCATTTATTAATAGAAGTAAAAGATTGATCTGAGGTTTGGAGTTTGGATTCCACAGCTTTCTCTATTGCCTCCCTCTTCTCTTCCTTGTCTTCTTTGCCTTTCTGTATATCCTTCTCCATCTCATCCTTCTGCACACACTCAATACGGATATTATATGTATATATATGACATTAGTATATATCCGCAAGTTTGTTGATTCGAAGAATATCAAAAGTTTCACGCATAGTTTAGGAAAAAACTCACACGCATAGTTTAGGAAAACCTCATTAATAAACGAAATTCAACCGAACATAAAAGACGGCTAACAGAAAACAAAAATCCTAACATATGAAAATTCGAAATTAATAACTTTATACAAACAAAAATCGAAAAATTGCAAAAATAACATAAAACTACAATTTTGACACACTAAACGAAGAAATTTGATAAAAAAAACATCAAACCGTGCTACGAGTATTGCTCAAATTACCATTTTCGTATGGAAAACTACATCCGCACTCCAAAACCCGACACTTCGACCACATCATTTTGTATGCAGAGAGATGTAGTAATTAACTTACGTTAACAATAGTATCTGTGACCGGAAGCTTAGATCCATGGACGGCGGAGCGGTTGGAGGCTTTGTAGACCATCAAGCGCCGCTGCAGATCGCGGCGGTCGTGGCTCTGTATACTCTTTGTGATGGCTGACCATGGCTTCTCTATCAATCTCCCCTGCATTTTATTTCTCCGACAGCAGCTCCAACAAAGTTATATAGTTTCTGCAAGTGTTTTTTCTTTGGTAAGCCATATCTGCAAGTGTTGGGTTATATCTATAATAAATTGCAGAGGCAGGTGGATTCTTGTTGTCATCTTTCGAGGACTGCGATAGAGAGACGACATAAGGAAGACATGCATGGCAGCTACGTGGCCTCTCACAAAGTTTATATAAGTAAATTTAATTAGAAAGGTACTAAATATCTCTAAGTTTATAGCCAATAAAACTCTAAATCAGTTACGAACCGATTGTTAGTGATATGGGGTTTGCTCTGATTCTTTCAGAGATTATGGGGTTTTGATGTATTAAGATATACTAGTAAATGTCTTAACTAATGTTTTGTTTGTTTGCTTTGGTATTGGTATTAGCTAATACATGCTAATACTCATTTCTATAGCAAATCATGTATTAGCTAATACATGGTATTTAATGATCAAAATACCCCTAACCTTATTTAATATATAACAACTACACCAACTTCGGCTCATAACATCGGCCACTGGCGACCCTAGGCCGGATTCCGGCAACCCCGACCGGACTTCAATTATTATAATAATTAAAAATATATACATATCTATTTAGGGGCATTTATGTATTTTAGTCATTGTATTAGGATATCCTAATACATAGTTCGTACAAACATAGTATTCACTAAAAACCGACTAGGATTATAATCGCCGCTTAGCTAATATATGCATTCAAACATGCCCTATGTGAATACGTTTAACTTAGTTATTAACCATAATAACATTTATAAAAAAAGGGGTTAACGGTGTCCTTTTTTTAATCTTGGGTTAACGGAGTCAATTAGCATAAGCATCAGTGCGCGGGAGGCTTGGAGGGAAAACAAACGCTGATACACGTGTCCGTTACCCACGATGTCTTACTTGTTAATAACGTCGCTTACATTTCAACCACCGACATATCCTCCAGGCTAACAGCCATCGTCGTCTTCCTTCACCAGATCTCACTTCATTCTTACTCCACTGCAGATGGAGTTGACATTTCACTGATCACTCACCCGACCTCACCTCACCTCTCTTTTCATCTCCATTTCTCTGCAGAAGAAGTGGAATCCGAAGGTGAAGCATTCAATACAGCTGCATAATGGAGAGGGACGCCTCCTCCGACGAGGAAGACGATCGGACGAACCTCATACACCAGAATGACACCAAACCCATGTCCCCGGCGGAGCGACGAATGAATTCCGCATTCGACGTGGAAGACTTCCGGTCTCAGATTCGCAGCCGCCGGTTCAATCGGAGGTACCTGTTCGCCGTTATTCTCCCCCTCTTCATCGTAATTTTGTACTTCTCCACCGGAAGCATTTTCAGCTCGAGTATCTCCTCGATTAGGTTTAGTTCAATTGATGATCGGATGAGAGAATCCGAGCTGCGGGCGATGTACCTTTTGAAGCAGCAGCAATTAGGGCTTTTCGATATGTGGAATCATACATTGGGTTCCACTGATCGAAATTCTAGTTTGGATAGTTTGAATTCGAGTGTGATCGGTGATCGAGTTCTCCAGGATTTTAAGTCTGCTGTCTTGAAGCAGATTTCGTTGAACAAGGAGATTCAAGATGTTCTTTTGTTGCCGCATCAGTCTGGAAATATGTCTGCAGATAGCAATGTTGGGGTTCCAAATTTTGGGGTTTCTGGCTTTGATAGGTGTGGGAAGGCAGATCAGAGATGGTCTGAGAGAAAGACTATCGAATGGAAGCCGAAATCAGATAAATATTTGCTTGCAGTTTGTGTATCGGGACAAATGTCGAACCACTTGATCTGCTTAGAGAAGCATATGTTCTTCGCAGCTGTTCTGAATCGAGTTTTGGTTATTCCAAGCTCAAAGGTCGATTACCAGTTCAATAGAGTATTGGATATTGATCACATCAATCAATGCCTTGGTCGAAAAGTTGTTATGCCATTCTATGAATTTGCAGAGGCAAAGAAGAACCACTTGCACATCGATAGATTCATTTGCTATTTCTCTTCGCCCGAACACTGTTTTGTGGATGAAGAACACGTGAAGAAGTTGAAGGCTTTGGGGATTTCAATGGGGAAGCTCGAGTCCCCTTGGGTTGAGGATGTTAAGAAACCGAGCAAGAGGTCCATACAGGACATTGAGACAAAATTTTCATCTAATGATGATGTCATTGCAATCGGAGATGTTTTCTTCGCTGATGTAGAGCAGCAAATGGTCATGCAGTCGGGCGGTCCAATTGCTCATAAATGCAAAACTTTGATCGAACCAAGTCGTCTTATTATGCTAACTGCACAAAGATTTGTCCAGACGTTCTTGGGGAAGAATTTTGCTGCCCTTCATTTCCGAAGGCATGGTTTCTTGAAGTTCTGGTAAGTTATTACTCTTTCTCGTTTCATAAAAGATTTAGTTTAGCAGGGCATCAAATTCATTTATGGTTATAAGCAAAAGTATATTTTGCAGATTTTCGACTAAAAGTGAGATTATTCGACATGCTTGTTATTCATCAATCCTGAAAAGATTGGTTGTATATTAAAACCTTTTTCTCACATTGGTAAATCCTGCACTGAAGATCAACCCAAGATTGATCTTTTCAACTTTCAAGTACAAATATTGCAGTAAATTTCAGTGTGCTTTTTTACTTTCCCATAGAACTCCATATTCCATAATATAGAAGCAGAAGCAGAAGCAGAAGCAGAAAGGTAGTTTTCATTTTTTTACTTCAGCAAAAAAGGTACCTTTTTTACTTCTAAATAATAGAATCATATTGGAAAGTAATCTTAATTTGAGAATTGATTGCCTTTGGTGTCTGGACTAACTGATCCCTGCATATAAAGACTCACTGCAATCTCATACCAAGCTTGTTAGATGATAAATAATGGGTATTTTGACTTCTGATGAAATTTTGCCCATCTTTTTATTTTTTTACAGCAATGTAAAAAGGCAGAGTTGTTTTTACCCAATTCCTCAAGCAGCTGACTGCATAAGCAAGGTGGTTGATGCAGCCAACACCCCAGTCATCTATCTTTCAACAGATGCAGCAGAAAGTGAAACTGGATTACTGCAGTCATTAGTTGTGGTAAATGGGAAGGTTATACCCCTCGTGAAGCGGCCTGCTCGTAATTCTGCAGAAAAATGGGACGCTTTGCTTTACAGACACGGCCTCGAGGGAGATACCCAGGTAAAAATCATAGCTTTTTGTGCTTATGAACTGAAATTAGGGTAAAATGTCAGCTGAATGATGATGATTTGATTTTATTGAAGGTGGAGGCAATGCTAGACAAGGCAATATGTGCTATGTCGACTGTGTTCATCGGTTCATCAGGCTCGACTTTTACAGAGGATATACTGCGGCTTAGAAAAGACTGGGGATCTGCTTCTGTTTGTGATGAATATCTCTGCAATAATGAAGATCCAGACTTCATAGCCGATAACGAGTAGTGTATTATTGATGTATCGATATAACGAAAAATAAACCCGAAGAAGACTGGGGAATTGATTGTACACATTATTGAATTGATTGACAAAGTATAAATTTGCGTACAAATTTGGAGTAACTAAGCTCACCAATGTGAATATTAACAAAGCTGTAGTATAGTGTAGCCAAAGCTATTCTTACTGGTATATGATACAGCCACAGCAACTTCAACAAAAACCTTTAAAGTGGATAAAAATGAAGCATCTTTGATTGGCGATGATGTCGGTTACGGAATCTGAGCCGTCGATTTACAAGTCGAGATCATCGTAGGGCTGTGATGCTCTCTGGTCGTTTCCGACTGTTCTCTTGCTCATGTTGGCTCGTTGAACCAACCGAACCAAGGCTTGGACAACCTCGGACATTGGTGGTCGGAACTCTGGCTCAGCCTGTCCCAAACAGCAAAAAAAAAATTAATTTTTTTGGCCATGAAGCAAAAAAGATAAACAATTGGCACAGCATCTCAAAGTTTTGAAATCATTTTAGATCAAATTAAGATGCTGAAAGTAAACATCATCATCAATATCAAGAGTTCATAGCTCAGTGCAGTAACAGAGCATTTGACTGCAGATCAAGAGGTCACTGGTTCTAACCCGGTTGAGCCCTATTTTATAAAATTCATCGATCAACAGCTAGTCGGCTTAATGTTTTTCTTTTTCCAATATGTAAAGTTACCTGGACGCAGAGAGCGATGACATCAGCGAACCGAGAGAGGGACTTCACTGGGTAGAGCCCCTTAAGCGCAGGATCGACCATCTTAGAAAGTGCATCAATATCGTGAAGTTGGGGTGTTGTCCATCGAACCAAAGACTGCTCCTGTCTTTGCCTTGCGCTGCAAGAAACAGAAACCCGGATAAAAATTTAAACATATGTTCTTCTAACATTCATGGAATTATAAGCATATAACTAGGTGGAAGATTTATTTTTTTCGAGGACCTACCTATCAAAGGGTTTACGTCCGGTAAGAAGCTCTAACATGACAACTCCGAAGCCATACACATCACTCTTCAGAGAATATTGGCCTGACATTGTGATCTCAGGTGCACTATATCCCAATCCCGCGTTTTGGCTAAGCGCCTACGTAACAAAATATTTTGTCAAAATTTACAAAGATGGGAAGAGATGATATGCTACAATATATGAAACTTAGAGTGACATTCCCAGTTGAAAATAAAATCTTTTCCGGTTCAAAAAGCTTTTTTTTTGCCAGTTTCAAGAAGCTATTGACTATCCCATTTTCAGGGCCAAATTCAACTTCATACCAGAAACCATAACAATTTTTCATTTTCCAATTTTTTTGCTACATTAAAATTAAAAGTTAACAAAAATCACCTGCTCTGAGTTTGGGAGTTGACTTGCCAAACCACAATCCGAAAGATGGGGATTCAATTCTGGATCCAATAAGATGTTTGCTGACTTGACATTCATGTGAACAACCGAGGGGGCGCAAACCTCGTGCAGGTACCTGAAAATTCCATTCATCATTACCACACAAAGGAAATAATAATAATAATCAAGCCATGATCTTCAAGATTTGTTATTTGAAGATCCAAGAATCAAAAACTTACTCTAGAGCACGTGCGGTTCCCAAAGCAATCTTTACCCGAGTATTCCAAGTCAATGGCTTGCTGAAATCATCAGACAAATGCAAGAAATCGTGCAGCGATCCGTTCTTATGGAACTCATATACCAATAGGTGTTGCCCATGCTCTGCACAGTAACCCACTAACTCGGTCACGTTAGGATTGTGCAGTTGGGAGATGTTGGAAACTATTTCTGGGAATTCATCGGATAGTTCATGGGGGATAGCAGTAGAGTCCAATTTCTTCACCGCAACCACCTATGACATTGAAAGGAAATAAGCAAGTTAAGGTTTAAGTTTAAGGTGCATTTGGCAAAAGCACAATAATTTAAGGTGCATTCGGCAAGAAAAAACAGAGGATTTAAGGTAAATTTGGCCAAAAAATAAGACTTTAAGGGTATATTTGGCCGAAAAAGGAAGATTTTAAGGCACATTTGACCAAAATCAAGAAATTAAGATACATTTGGCCAAAAATAGGAATGTAAGGCACTTTGAGGATGTTTTCATTGGTGGATGAAGAGAGCAATACCTTTCCATCATCAAACTGAGCCCGAAACACGCGTCCAAAGGTTCCTTCACCAAGAAGGTTATCGACATTGAAGCTGCCAGTAGCAATTTGCAAGTCCGCAACTGAATATGATGCCACGTTTATTACCACATTTTTCTTTTTCTTAACTACAATAGGCTTCACTGTAACTTCCACTTCATCGAATGATTGGTGGCGTTCAATAGGCGGAGGCTTGAGAGCCATCGATGCAGATGTATCGTATGTTTTTGTGTTGACTGCTGGAGCTGTTTGCAACTTGAACCCTGCAATTTTTCCAAAATATAAAGATCACTTGCAAGTACTTCAAGTGAATTTTTAGCGCAATGAAATGAAAATGAACGAGTATATATCCAACTAAGGAAATGCAAACAAATAAAAATGATACCTTGCATATCATTGGAAGAAAGGGGAGCAAGGGGCTGGTTGTCAAACTTCTCGACATCTCGTGACACCTTTCTAGATCTTTTCTTCACAAGGAAGAACGCAACAATCGCCCCCACTACTAAGATGGAAATTACAATTCCAGCTACTGCTCCTCCACTAACTCCTGATTTTTTACCGCTACCACTCGAACTGTTTGAAGGGCTATCATTTCCACTTTTGGGATTGCGATTTGATTTGGGGGCTGGCGGTGTACCAGGTGGAGGTGGGGGTGCAGCACCTGTGCTAAATGAGTTACCTCCTTTCCTGTTTGATGAAAAACATACAACAGTGTTGAAGTAAATAACTTTAAGAAGAAATTCAAGTTAGATGTGCAAGTTATGAAATACTTACTGCAAATTAATGTTCTTCAGCTGTTCTGGAACCCATCCAGTGAAACGGTTATTTGAAATATCCCTGGAATTAAAAGAAAAGCACAAATTTGTCAAAACCCGAGTCAAGCGCACACCCTTGGATAAATATCATATTTTTAAGTTATGATTTCTACTGTCACCCACAGAGTCTCAAGGGGGAGATTGGCAAGAGAATTGATGTCTCCAGTAAATTGATTGTTTTGCAAGTACCTGCACAAAGTTGAGTCAGTAAACAATGGTAAAAATCATTTCTTTATTTTTTTTTAGTGCAGTTTCTTAAAGTTTAAGCTTACATTGTCGTCACGCTTGAGAGAGAGCTAAAACTCTGCGGAAGCTTACCCGCCAGAACATTAAACGAGAGATCCCTGAACAAAACATGATTAAGCTTAAAGCTCTTTTTAAAAAAGTTTAAATTTTTATTAGAAGCTCGACGAAATAGTGGAGAACGTGTTATATAAAGGTCTAAGGATGGTAGATCTCACAGTGTGGTGAGTGAAGAGAGCTGTCCAAACATCACATCGTTCAGTTGGGTGGTTTGGAGTTGATTATGCCCAAGGTTTCTACATCATTACCAACAAAAAGGAATATTACTTCAGTCGAAAAAATGAAACATTCGATAATCACGAGAGTTTGAAAAAAATCCACTCACAGATATTTAAGAGAAGTCAGATCATGAATAATGTAAGGGATTTCTCCACTGAATTGGTTATTGGCAAGATTTCTGCAAAAAGACTAATATCAGCAGATGCCATCTAGATAAGTGGAGAATAACAAATTGAGATCAAATGAAAGTGATATCGTACAGTTTTTGCACGTTTGGAGGGAGTGAATAAGGAATCTGCCCATTGAGATTATTATTGCTCACATCTCTGCAAAAGAAAACTACTGGGTTAATGCATATTCTATGGAAATAAAGGGCAAGAATCACACAATCCATGTACTTACAGTTCTGTCAACTCACTTAAGCTCCCAAGTTCAAAACCGATATTGCCAGAAAGTCCAAGCCCCGGAAGCTTACTGCTTAAAGCAAGAACATGCATCAGAAAATACCAATAAACATTATCGTACTTTGTTTCTTCTTCTTTTATCAATGATAGGAAAACAAGAGGAAGTCCACATTACATTAGTGTTACTCGGGATTTCGAGCAGGTGACACCTTTCCAAGATTCGTCACACGGGTTGTCACCATTTGCAGTCCACCCAGTTAGCTGACCAGGATAATTCATACTCTGGAACATGCTCTTTATAGCAGAAGCTGTACAATGAAACACATTAGATAAATTCACTAAAATAGCATGTATTATTAGTTCAGCCGTTTATTCAGGTAATACAACAATATCACATTGTTATCCACCATAAATAGCAAAGATCAGAAAATCGAAAAAAATTCATTTTGTTCCAATCTTGATGATATAACGTTCATTTTGATCAATCACATGTTTTAATCCTTTCAGAAGCTAAAAGTTCATCACTTTGCTAACAGGTGTTACTTCAACTGTAATTCCATTGAGAAAACCAGAACTGATAAATGACAATACTCAGAAAATGAAGATTTCTTGGAGATTTACTTTCCAATAGCAAAGCTCCATCAAGAAGGACTAAAAGTAGCTGAGCTTCCATTTCAGTAAATGTTTTTCCAGGTTTCTCTCTCTACATTATAGAATCAGCAAGAGACCCAACAACATCAAGAAGTGAAATCTCAGTCTTAAGTACCAAAAACACCAAATTCATCAAGAAAAGACACCTAAACCACTAAAGATAGCTGCAGAAAGAAAAAAACAGCAAAGAAAACCTGTCGAAGGGAACAAGAACAGAAAACCCATATCCAGATGAACGCAGTGCAATCAAAATCACCCATAAATCTAAAATGAGCTGCAGTTTCTTATAAATCTGATCCAAATTGATACGACTCTCCTCATCTAAGCAGCAACGAATCTAAAAGCATCATTAAAGAAGCAGATTTGGGAAAGAAGCAGCTCATGCAAAGAAGAGAGTCAAAATGCGGACCATCTCCTGGATCTGTGGCGCCATTGATGGAAGTGATTGAGCAGCTCAGAATGCAAAGACTAAGCAGCACCGCCGCCATCACCGTCTTCCTCCTCATCATCTCCTGCCTCAGTCTTTCTTTCTCTCTCTATCTATACACCTTCTCTCTCTTCAATCTGACAAGCATAGAACAAAAAGGCTGAAATTGAAATCAGCCCTTTGTTTAATTTTATCTCGTAATTCCTTGCTCTAATAGACTAATACTCTTTCTTCATCGGCCGTGCCAAGGAAAAGCTGGCAGGCACGAACTGCTGTAAGTATCCAAGGCCACAGCCACTGAACCGTAAAAAGCTCCAATTTTTAATAATGGAGGCATTATTCATTTCATCACATAATAAATAAACTAAATCTTCCACCTTGTTGGCCCAAAAAAACCAAAGCTTCCACCTTACTTTTTCCAAATCAACACGTTCTTGATTTCCAAAGGTAAACTAAATCAGAGGTGGAGAGAGAAAGTGAAGAAATGTAGCTTTTTTTGTTGGTGGGTCGATATTGTCTTGTTACTGTTGAGGCATGATGATATTTGATTATAATATTCTTAAATCATCATTAAATTAAACGAAATTGAAGTGATCAATGCAAGTAGAGAACTAGAGATAGCTTTCACTAGGATTACACGTTTAATAAGAACTGTTGGTCATAGACTGAACACTGCTCTTTGTCATTTTTTTTAATAGAACTTTGTCATTTACTTGGGTTAGGTATTTGTAGCTTTCGTGGGGAAGCCGCAACGCTAGATTATAGGGTAGATTTCAATTGGGGATTAACAAGGGTTAGCTCAATCAATAATTCACAAAGTCTATACTATTAACGTTACATTTATGTCCTTTTTATTATTATTTTTTTGGCAAATATATAATTAACGGAGTCAGCATGCGTTGGTTATTTATTAAGTCTGGTCAGAAAAAATGTAAAACCGTAAACATGAAAACTTGAACATTATGTAATGAAATGAGTTTAAAATCATCACTACACCAAATCTTTCAAAAGTAAAAATGTTGGATTTCTATTTCATGATATCACCTAAATTATCATTATCATAAGCATTGGCCTTTATCGAGAAGGGTTTAGTATGGCAGTGTACTAAACTACTAATATACTTTGTGATATTTGCTATATGGTAATATCATAAAATAATATCAAATCACATATTTAACCATAATCCTAAATTTCCTTATATGCTAATTACCTTATTAGATCATTGCTTAAAAAGTTGAAATAGATGTATATATATGCATACATTTTGTAAATAAAAGTGATTAAAAATGAATTATCTCAGTTCTATATATAAGAGGTTACATCCAATGTTATCAGAACCGGACCGGACCGGTGGTCTAACCGGGTTCGGACCGGAACCGGAGGTCCTCCCGATCCGGTTCAGTCATTTCCGGACAATGTTACTGAACCCGGTTCGATAGCGGTTTTATATCGAACCGGACGGTTTTTAAGCGAACCGGTCGGTTTTTTACCGAATTAGTAATTTATATTAGTGAACCGGTCTATTTTTAAAGAGAACCGGCCGATTTAAGAGCGAACCGGCCGGTTTTAGTGAAGAACCACTATGTAACTGAACCGGGCTCGGACCGGGTTCGGACCGGCGAACCGGGAACCGGTGGCCTTGCCGGTCCGATGGCCGGTCCGGTCCTGATAACACTGGTTACATCTTATCAAATTCATTTCAAATGTAGAGTTTGAATTGTAAGAGACGTCCGTGGGTTACCGGCGGAATAGCATATTGTTTCTCACTGCCGCCATTAAAGGGTGCAACTCGGTTTCCGGCCAGCCACGACTCTCCTACGCGAAGAAGAGAGACACATGAGTCTCAAATGTCGTCGTCCAGGTCTACACCCTTTGTTACACGCAACACCCTTTGTTGGTGGTGATGAGAAACAAACGACGTTGCTTTAAAAAATCCACGAACCTCTCTCACAATTCAAACTCTATATTTGAAATTACTCAAATAAATTTGAGATAGCTCTTCATATTGTCTCAAATCCGTGTACCATGAGATAATCAAGTATATCGATGTGGATTTGTCATATTATCAGTGAAAAATTCAGTAGAACATGATTTCTATGGGACATGTGAAGGTCAAAGAACAATCCCATATCTTTTCACAAAAGTATTGAGTGGGTCTCAGGTTGGATATTTCTATAACAAGTTGAATATAATTAACATCTATGCTCCGACTCATTCACTTAAAAAAATGAATGTTGTATTTGTAAGAGATTTTTACCACTTTCTTATATATAATATTATATGTCCCTCACAAATAAATATCTTACAAACGACTAAATTTCTTGTAGTGTAGTTTTATGGATGACAAACAACTAATTATGACTTTATCTTAGGATCATTAATGATACATCAATTAACACTTGTCTAGCAAGTCATGGAAATTAGGTGAATTTAGGGTTTGTTGCTTTTATAATATATATAATATAATATCAATAAATAAATCCACCAAACTAAGATTTACAATATCATGACATTGGAGCTGGATCTTTGACCATGCATGTTATTAGCTGGATAAAAGCGTGTTGAACACATAATTAGTTTTGATCTACTCTAATTATTTCATTAAATGTTTAAATTAATTTAACCAAGATAAGGATCAAACTAAAAAAATAATTATAAAAAAAATTACATGAAATATATAAGGGAAATGGTATGTGTGGCTGCCACTAATCGTCCTAAATGATATAAGGCACAAATGTTTTGACTTTTTTTATAACCATGAACATGCAACTTGGCATGAAATAAACAGGGTCCGCACATTATATTTGTCTCCTTAATGATCTGTCGCTCGATCATGTATTGGTCTGTCCATCGCTGAATCAGTCTTCATCACTTTTTTTTTTTAAGTAATTACGTACGTATACCTAAATATATATGTATTTGACCGTGCATATATATATATATATTATTGAAAAGTAATTACGGTCATACTCCTTGGCCAAAAAAAAAAAATTACGGTCATACTCTTACTCTTGTAATATCATTGAAATCAGTGTAATAATATTATTGTAGTGATTTAATAAAGACAACATGTACGCCCGTAATGCATATATATATATATAATATGAACACTTATGACACGTTTGATTGTACGTAATAGGATATCTCAATACACATGTTAACTAGGGTTGGGCATGGTTCGGTTCTTGGCCGAACTGGTTCAGAACCGAACCGGAACCAGATTTTAGGTTCAGTTAGTTCTCTGTACCAGGTAAGAACCGAACCAGATTTTAGGTCCTGAACCGATCCATAGGAGAACCGGTTTTGAACTTTTTTTCATTTTTTTTACTAAAATTCAAAATATACACCTTTTTTTTTTACTAAAATTCAAAATATACAGCCAATATAGAAACTATTCATGAGTTAAGTTTCGAGTTCAAAACTAAACTCAATTGATTGTAGAACTGATATGAGCTAACATAATATATAATACCTATATATAAGTAAACAAACCTGCTACGACCACCTATATATCCAATATGAACCAAACACAAATAGTGAGGATCTATCCTATGGGTTTAAACGATTCAAGCTACTCATGAGCTTCTCGAGATCGGTTTGGTCGATATTCAAATTCGACTCGCAAAATTTCGAGTCGAGTTGAACTTTTTTGATACCGTGTCGAGTTCGAGTTCACTTGTACTCGACTCGAGAGACTCGTGAGCCTAATCGAGCTTTTTTGTTTTGCCTATTCGAGTCGAGTTCGAGTTTGAGTTTTTCGAGTTTTACGTAATAATATTATATATGTATATATTGAGTTTTTCGACATCGAGCTAAGGTGCACCATTTATAACTTAATTGAATTTTTAACCTTATCGAGCCGAACTCGAACATGTCAAGTATGGCACCGAGTCGAGCTCGAGCTTGAAAAATTAAGGCTCGGTCGAGTTCGAGCTCGAGTAAACTGAGTCGAGTCGAGTTTGCCGGATACTTGGCTTGTTTATAAGCCTTTAATCTACAAAAAAAAAAGATGCAAGAGTGTGTTACTATTTAACAATTTAGGCTTTATGTAATAAAAGTGGTTCTAAAAAACTGGTTCGGAACCTGTTTTGAACAAGTTAAAAACCGCACCATATATTCCTTATCAAAACCGAACCATTTAAGAACCGGTTCAGTCACCAGTTTGTATTGGTTCGGTTCCGTTTTATTTCCAGTTCGGTTCGCCCGAATCGGTTTTTATGCCCAGCCCTATTGTCTGCTAATACCTTGTTTCCAATTAGTATTGGTAATAATACTCATTGGATGACTCATTATTATTATTATAAAGAAAAGTGTATGAAAATAAATAAAAAAGTATGCTACACAATGTTTATGTTCATATGCTTTGGTCGGTAGAATATGTTTTATTTTGTGATTCCGTTTGCAATAGATAGATAGCGATATGCATATTTATATAGCGTGGAATTCTGATTACAGATAGTTGGGCGGCACGTTGTGTGAGTTGTATGGAGACAACTAATGAATTTTGTTCGGGTGGGGCACATTTTGGGGTAGTCTATACTTCACCAAATATATTTGTCGGTGAGTTTTTTCTCTGATCTTTATTTAATTTTTAGCCATAATCATAATAATAATAATAGAGGAATGATACATACTCATCCCGAAGTATTCTCATTGTTTCTGTCAACAAAATTGTCCTAAAAGTTGACTAATATTACACCCACGCCACTAACACTAATATCAGAACACTTTGGTATATATCATTCCTCATAATATATGGTAATAAAACCATGTAATATAGTATACTGGTTCAACGCTTTATCTTTCAACCAAATGTTAGGTGCTCAATCCCGCTAGTGATCATAAGAATGAAAAGATATCATGGCCAACATTTTACCTCTAAAGGACTGACCTGAAGCGAGTGAAAATTAGTTTAGGCGTAAAGTAAACATGCTAAGAGTGCTGTATAGATTAACCCCTTCTAGAACCGCCTAGGAAAACCAAAATAATAATGGTAATAAAATCAAGGTGATGAGTCACTAGTAGAAGTGTACTAAGAAAGCATGATTTAAACCTTAACAAATTAATGGCAAAAAAAGCCATAACAAATTTGGACTGGCCTTGGTTCAAGATCTTTGAGAGGTTATTTACTGGCCCAAATTTTAGAAAAACTCCCAATAGAAGGCCCAAATAAAAAAGGCTTCACTATTTTCGACCCATAAAGGCTCCCTAACTAATAATGTTATTGAATATACAAGAAAATATTAACATATGGTTTTATCTAGGGTCAGGGTTTTGTTCAAGATAGAAAAAACGTTTTCAATAATGGCTAAGACGGCAATAGATTCCATTTTTTGCTGGAAAAACGTTAACTGCCGTTTAGCATCATATATCGACAACATATTCGAAACAAAAACATATATATTTCCGTTCTTTCGACGACAATCGAGCCTCGGGTTCTTTATATATGCATAGTTCATGGAACTCGAAATCAAACCCTAAGTGAAGTTTCAATAAAAAGTCATGGGAGAAGGAGGTTTAATTCCCACCATAGACCTGCAAGAGTCTCCATTTCCATACCCTAAATTAAGAGAAGCTTGTGAAAAATGGGGGTGTTTTAGGGTTTTGAACCATAATGTCCCTATATCGACAATGTCGGAAATGAAGGTTTTGTCGAGGTCTCTGCTTGATCTTCCGATGGAGGTCAAGTACCGGAACACGTACGCAACGGGAAGAGGGTATATACCGTTGGGCTCGGCGAACTCTATCTACGAGTCGCTTGGGATTTTTCACGCGAACCGACCCGGTGCCGTTGAGACCTTTTGTGGCCAACTAGATGTGTCATCTAACCAAAGGTATATGTATTTTTTTTTCCATTTCATCTACAAGAAAATCAGCATTTTGTGGATGAAATTTTCCATGTGAAAAATTCTTAGAACGCAATATTTACAAGAGGTTTTATATTTTCTAGTTTTGTAGTGTATATACATATATATTCCTAATTTTGTAGCATCTTCACTATATTCAGGTTAGATAAATTAGAATCCAATTTCAATATCTAAGATTAGTCACACTTGGTTAAATTTAGAGCGAGCTGTGTGTATCCACATGCCCTACTCTTCCTACCTCACATCGTGCATCGCTATTATGTGATCTTGATACGTGTACTTAGTATAATTAACTTTTTAGTTTTTTTTATTTTATTTTTATTTTTTTTATAAAATTTTTTTGGAATCCGTGAACCCTAGAAAAAATATATTTAATTTAAGTAAATATATCAATATGACAATTGTGAGACACCATCTGGGGCAGAAATAGCGGGAATGATTTGTGTATCCGTATCTTCTAGTTGCATTTAGGGTCTTAGTAACTAGTTGTGCTAAATAGCTTCACCCAAAAGTTCGGACTTATGAGACAGTTGTTTAAGACGCACGTCTTATTATTAACATGACATCAGAGCACACAAGTTCTATTCCTAGTGACGCTGTTTTAAATGTGAAAAATGTTAACCTCTCATATTAAATATAGTTTGAAACCCATTATATTTAGACCCAGTTGAGGTCGGTTGTGGTGCCTGTTATGTTTAGACCCGAATAAGGTCAAGGCCGAGGTGACCGGGCTGAAAACTCGACCCGAGTGAGGTCAAGGCCGAGGTGGCCGGGAGGATGTTAATATGTGGTAATATAACAATGTGCTAAATACATTCACCCACAAGTTCTGACTTATGAGACAGTTGATTTAGACGTACGTCTTATTATTAAGATTATTATTAAAACTAGTTTCTTCATTTGTTTTGGTTCCATATAGAGAGATAATCGAGAAATACCGTCTAGCAGTCAACGGCCTAGTCAACGACATACTAGACAAGATCACCAAAAGCATGGGACTGTCGGAGGAGAAGGATCTTTTCAAGGACTGGCCGTGGAGCATCCGGATGAACAAGTACAACTTCACTTCCGAAACAGTCGGGTCCTATGGTGTAAACCCACATACGGACCCGGGGTTCATGACGGTGCTACAAGACGACGAGATCGTAGGAGGACTCGAAGTCGCCGATAAACACGGCTCTACCGTTACGGTCCGACCTTCCCCCGGAAACTTCGTGATCAATCTCGGAGACTTAGCCGTGGCTTGGAGCAACGGGAGGTTCGCTAGCGTGAATCATAGCGTGCACGGCAAGCAAGTGTCGGTTCGGGTTTCGATCGGGACTTTCGTGGGGGGCCCACAGGACTTGGCTGTAGAGGCACCTGAAGAGCTTGTGGATGCACAAAACCCGCGTCTATATGCGCCTCTTATGTATGGGGAGTACGTGACGCTTCGAACCAACAATAATATGCATAAGGGGGAAGCTCTTTCTCTCTTACGTGTTCAATCTTAATATGTTTATATATATATGACAATAATAAGAGGAGGTATACGTATATATATATATATATATATATATACCGCGTTAAGTGTCTCAATAAGTTGTATCGTATGTGCTAGCTTGCACGTACTTTCCGACATTGTATTGTGTCGATGTTGTTGCCAAAGTTTACCTATTTTGATGATTAACTAAATTTCAGTTGTGTTGTTTGTCCAAAAATAATAATATTGTGCTATTTACAAAACGATTCTTTATAAATGGTTCGAAATATGTGATTGTTTTTTTGTCACAAAAATCAATTCGAAATATTATGATTGAATAGACAAGAAAACTAACATTTTGTTTTATATGTACGTGGTTCGATATCCTTTATTACTGTACAAGACAATGAGATTTTTTTTTTTTTTTTTTTGTAAAGACAAGACAATGAGATAATGTAACGTTTTAATAATGGCTAAATTTTTTTTTTTCTTCGCGCGAAAAAAAAACTCTAACCATTATTAAGACGTTACATTATCTAGGTGGGACTATTAGGAAAGCAGCACTCATAGTATACTCATTTTATATTTAGATTAATTCTCATTCGTATTAGGTTAGCCATAAGGTCGAGGAAGACACTGACATAAATATTTTTCTATTTTTATAGTTGCCGGCAAAAATTAAACCTTTAAAATTTGATTAATAAATGAAATGATGAACTGGTATGCCATATTATACGCTTCAATAATCAATAATATCTAAAGTTGTTAGCCAAACAATTAAAATATTGGGCAGCGTTGATGTATGAAATAGAAGTTAGAACACAGCTGCCCAGCTATACAGAGAATATAATCCGAAACAAAACATGCACGTGGTTCCGGTATCTTGTCGGTTAATTTGGAGACATTAATTGATGTTGGAACTTGGAACCTTTATATATGCATATATAGCTCTCGTAATGCATGGAACGGGTTAACAACCTATAAAATGTCTCAAGTTTGTTCTACGTTAAATTTTGGTGTCTTAAAGTTTAAAATGTTGAAATTAATAGTCCAAATTGCATTTTTGTTAGTGTTTTCGTGCGTCTTTTCCTCTCTCTTCAAACATTTTCATCGACTCATTCATCCACTCATAATCCATCACTCTTTACTTTTTATAAAATCGTCTAATCTCTCCCAAAACTTGAACATCCGAAAGAAAATGTTTCCAGCAGAGTAGTGTGGGGTGTTTTTCAGTGACAATAGAGTGAGATTTACTTACGTCGATGTGGCCACCATCTTAGGTGACGGTCCCGTAAGGTGACAAGTAGGGAGCGTGCAGTTTCGTCGAAATTGACTTCTCTAAAGTAATCACATCGAGACACCAAATTTCAACAAAAATTAAACTTGGGATTGTCAATTTCAACATTTTAAACTTCAAACACCAAAATCTCAAACTTCAAACAGTTTATAGGTTTTTAACCCAACACGAAATGAAACCCTACCTTAGATAGGTGAAGAGGAAAATATCTTCTCTTAAATAAATTAATATTTTAAAATTCAAACATCAAATTTTTAACGTTGGACAAATTTTGAACTGTTTATAGATTATTAACTCATATATATATATATATATATACACACACTTTAATTAAAACACTCCATCTCTAGCTATAGGTGAAGAAGTTAAGTTTTCTTGAAAACCTCTTCTCATAAAGAAATTAAGAAGGCATGGGAAAAGAGAAAGGATGTGTAATTCCTACCATAGACCTTCAAGAGTCTCCATTTCCATACCCTAAATTAAGAGAAGCTTGTGAGAAGTGGGGGTGCTTTAGAGTGGTGAACCATGACGTCACCAAATCGACGATGTCGGAGATGAAGACCGTTTCGAGGTCGCTGCTCGATCTTCAGATAGATGTCAAGAACCGAGTTACGCACACGACTGGAAAATCTGGGTATACACCATTGAGCTCGATCAACTCTATTCATGAGGCACTTGACATTGTCCACCCAAGTTGCCCCGGAGTCATTGAGACCTTTTGTTCTCAACTCGATGCGTCCTCTAAACAAAGGTACATTTTTTTTTTTGGTAATCAAACAAAGGTACATATATGTATAGATATATGCTTTTCTTTCATTTAATCTATACTCTTAAAGAGAGTTTGTTGTAAGAACAACCCCACTTGTATGTACCCGCTTTGCACTTACTCAAAATCGTACTTCAATAACAAGAAAAAAAGTGTATATTATCACGCTCCAAGTCTGAGCGTCTGTTCCCACTAGTCCAATCCAGCCTGTTTAAGCATGCTGTCCTCACTTGAGTCTAGAAAATGAGAAATTGTTATTGGACTTGAGTAATCCCATCTGGCTTATTAAGACTTCTGATTTCTTATTTCCAACCAATGTGGTACACAAATATGGAGTATTACAATCTACCCCTTAATGCGCGCGACATCCTCGTCCCGACCCAGACCAGAATCGTTTGCCCCTAGTAGGTAATCGGAACTCCGGGGTCAATAGCCCTTGGTCCGCAAGCCCGATCACGGTCCCGGGTCGGCTTTGATACCATTTAGTCACGCCCAAGTCCGAGCAATTGTCCCTACTAAGCCCAACTTAGCCTAACTAAGCTCGTTGTCCTCACTTGGCCTAGAAAATGAAAAATTCATATTGGACTTAAGTAGTACCCATCTTGCTTATTACACTTCAAATTTATTAGTTCCAACAAATGTAGTACACAAGCATATGAGGTATTACACACACACACATATATATATATATATATATATATATATATATATATATATATATAACTTCATACTCTAAATATAATATATTGGAGACTTAAATTGTGGTAGTGGTTGTTGTTGTGGTGTTGCTTGTTGTCAAATGACTCAACCTATATTTATAGTTTATTAAAAAAATCTCTAGACTCTTAGAAATCTCTAAACTAAAAATTCCCTAGACTCTCTAGAACTTCCTATTGTCACACTAGCCAACTCAGCCTAACTAAACTCATTGTCTTCATCACTTGGATTTAGAAAATAAGAAATTTAGTTAGACTTGAGTAGTACAACTCCTGCTTTATTAAAGCTCTAAATCTTTTAGATCCAACTAATGTATGATACACAACTATGGGATGTTACAATTATTTAGTTCCAACAACTATTTAGTTCCGTAATTTTCAGTCCATCTTCTGTTTTCGTGAATCACTTACAACACACATGACTAATTATGTTAAATTAGAAGAAATATTTAACCCACGAAATCTGAACCTAACAAATTAGTTAAAAAAAAAATCAGCTAACAATTTGGTAACTAACCCTACTTAAGAATCAGCCATCCTTGTGATATTTAGAGATGTATTTATCTTCTATAGTCTAATTTTTAGATGTTGTTCATAACTAGTTTCGTCACTTGGTTTTTTTACATGCATATATATATATAGAGAGATAATCGAGAAGTACCGTCTAGCAGTCAACGGCCTAATCGACGACATATTAGACAAGATCTCCAAGAGTGTGGGACTGTCGGAGAAGGATGTTTTCAAGGACTGGCAGTGGAGCATCAGGATGAACAAATACAACTTCACTTCCCAAACGGTCGGGTCCTATGGTGTGAACCCACATACTGACCCGGGCTTCATGACGGTGCTACAAGACGACGAGGTTGTCGGAGGATTAGAAGTCGCCGATAAACACGGCTCTAACGTTACGATCCAACCTTCTCCGGGAAACTTCGTGATCAATTTCGGAGACTTAGCCATTGCTTGGAGCAACGGGAGGTTCGCTAACGCGAAGCATTGGGTGCGTGGCAAGGACGCGGCGGTTCGTGTGTCGATCGGTGCGTTCGTGCGGGGTCCTCGGGATTTCGGTGTAGAGAGCCCTGAAGAATTTGTGGATGCACAGAATCCACGCATGTACGGTCCTTTTATGTATGGGGAGTACATGACTCTTCGAAATACCAACAATATGCATAAGGGGGAAGCTCTTTCTCTCTTACGTCTTTAATCCTTAATTAGTTAGCTTAATTTATGTCATTATATAATAATATATCTGTAACAACATTATGATCAGGAGGTACCTTTCATGTACTTTCGAACACATGTACTTTTAGTAGTGATGTGGGAGATCTTGAAATGTCGGATTTTGGCGTGCGAGTATATTATTTCATGCGAAAACGACGATCTGAGCAAGACCTATAGTAAACTATGTTGTTTAACGTTTTTCGGCCAAATTCTTTCGTTTAGGGGATCAAATTTGTTGTTTTATGTTTCTTCCGGTCTTTTTTTTTTATAATTTGTCGATTTTGTTTGGGAATTTTTGTTAATTTCGTATTTTGTCTAGGGTTAGAGTTTTTCTTTTCAGTATTTAAGGCATTGTTAGCTGAATTTTACAGAAGTTTATTGATATATGAAAAAGAAAACTGAGGTTTTCCTCTACCATGCACCAAATTCTCGGCATTCTTCTGAATCAACGAGTTCTTGCGCCTCTATCCAACAAATTCTCGACATTCCTTTCGAATCAACGAGTTTTTGATCCATCTATCCCATCACACTGTATCAAATAGTGGCGGATAGAGTTGAAAAAGAGCCGAGTTGAGTATCTAGCAAGTTCGACTCAACTTGACTCATTTTACTTGAGTTCGAACTCGATCGAACCTAATTTTTCAAACTCAATTTTATCCCCCTTTTGTTGAATGTACAGCCACCCCGGAGGAGGATAATTTGCTGGGGTGGGGGGTAGATCAGGAGACATAAAACATATATACATGAGAAAATCGTGTTTGTGCTAGCATATAACAGAACGATAAGACTATAATACGAACACGATTAGTACGATATATCTTTAGTATCGTATTCTTGTTTAGATATCACATCACGACAAGATAACACGATAAGTTGTGCTACTAAAGTCAAAATTCTAGTGACTATTTTTGAACAAATCTTATTAATAGTTTTTAAAAATTCAGTTAGTTGTTTAGTTTTTAAAATTTGTCAACCGGCCTATATTACGAACTATTGAAAACTAAAATATTAGTTCATATTATTTTTTTATATAGTTCATTATTTTGAATTTTGCTTAAAGATATCGTATATAGATTTTGAACTGAATAACTTAATTACACAACACAATAGAACGACACAAATGCACACGAAAAATTAGTGTCGTGTTCGTATTCAGTAAGTTTAACATGACACGATTATTGACACGCACGAATTGCCACTATTAATCAAGAGATCTGCTCATCATATACCATATCATTAATGTCACCAGCATCATTATCAATAGCAGGAGCAACAAGAACTTCAGTCATGATCTCATGGGAGGCTAAAATGGCAGCTTCCTTTTGCAAAATCAAAGATGGTTTCATTGAAATGAACATTTCTGCAAATATGAAATATTAATTATTGAAAATTCATTACTAAATAATTCTTTTGTGCAATAAAAAGAAGCCACTTCGTTATCTCATTCCTCCATTAATGCTTTGTCAAATTTCTATTGGTCAAGTCCACGACTTAACTCAGTCTAATAAATAATTTCTTGTTTTAATGGGGTATGAAATATTGATGACACAATGGTTGTTTAACCTTAGTTAATGAAATATACGCATAATGAAATATTGATGACACAATGGTTGTTTAACTTTAGTTAGAAGAATGGCAAGAGATTCCTGAGTTTGTCAACACGTTCATTGTCGTTCAGTACCATAGACGTCATTTCCTGTACCAAAAACATCGTCGTTTCGTTGTTTTCGCAATCTTAGTATGGATACATATAGACCTTAGCTTTCATGTACTTGATGAACATATGTAATTAAATAAGCCGAACACACAACTTCCTAGTCACGATGAGGAAAGATGAATTAAGTCATGTAATTATTGCGACCATAGATTTGCAAGAGTCACCATTCCATACCTTAAGTTGAGAGAAACCTGTGAGAAATGGGGTTGCTTTAGGGTTTTGAACCACATCGTACCGACTCCATTAATGTTGGAAATGAAGACCGTCTCGAGGTCTATGCTCGATCTTCCGGTAGAGACGAAGATCCGAAACACGTACCCGCGTCCCGCAAGAGGCTACATTGGCCGGAGCACCGTCAACTCCATGTTCGAGTCGGTCGGGGTTTGTTCAACCAACACTGGAGCCATAGAGACTTTTAGTTCTCAGCTCGGCGCATCTTCTTATCAAAGGTCCCTCTTTCTTAATTACCATTAAAATGAAGCTAAGTATATATATGGGTATTTTGCTTTGTAGTAGAGTAGATGTAGAGCAACCTTCTGAAATAGTCATGATTGTTGAAATACGTATATATATATATATATATATATATATATATATATATATATATATATATATATATATATATATATATATATATATATATATATATATATATATATATATATATACTAGTTATTTCTGCATGTGCTTTGCACATGCATGTTTCTAAGATTGTTATTTATATAAGTTGTTAGTATATAGCTATGATAATTATATTAAATATAAGAGTTAATAACTAATAATCTGTCTGAGGTTTGACCGTGTTGAAATTTGGTGTCTGAATTTTAAAGTGTTAAAATGGTCTATATGAAGTATGGACTTTGTTGAAATTTGTTTTCTGTCCAAAACTACTTTTAATTTTGACAAAATGTTGCGAAAAGTCAGAGTTGCCCTTTCTACCAAATATGAAGTGACAAAATTACCCCTAGATTCAAAACAACCACCACCCAACTTCGGTGGCCACCACTCAACTCCGGCGGCCACCACCCAACTCCGACCGGCCACCACCCAACTCCTTTCGGCCACCATCCTACTCCCACCGGCCACCGCCCAAAAACCCTATAGTTGTTGATTTAGTTAGAAGGGGTAATTTCGTAAATTCGCTAGGTAATGGAAGGTCGGTTTTTTTTTATGGAGGGGCATTTTTGGAATATCCATTTTATCGAGTTCACGTGATACACTTCTATTCGACTTAACCCAAAAATAGAAGGAGTCACCAAATTTCAACAAACACCAAACCTGAGACAGTCAATTTCAACGACGGACGCCAGATTTCAACATGGTCAAACCTCAGACAGTTTATTATTAACCCTAAATATAATAAGTTTATTTCTTTCTAGTAACATGTGTAGAATTTGGTGATCATAATGAGGAGAGATTTTTGCATGATTGTCCTTTAATAGTTGGGACATCATATGTAATGGAACATAAAACAGGCAGCTTTATAGAGTGTGTTGTTCAAATTCTGAACCATGTACATAAAAATAAACTTGTGACCCTAAATACGTTGAATCGTTGATACATCACATATCATCATATATTAAATAAGAGTTGAGAGAACAAAAAATTTACGGATTTCTTCGGCTTATTGGTTTTTATAATAGTGCCAGTTTGGTTCTATATTCTAAGTCCCTATTTTATTTTTAATAGATTGTGCCGGTTTTGTAAAATTTCTGTCAAATCCGGTTTTATAAATAAAAAATAATTCAAACCTGCCAAAATAGTATGGTTTAAACTTTGGGTTAATAACTAAAAAACTGTCCAAGGTTTACCCTATGTTAAAATTAGGTGTCTGAAGTTTGAAATGTTAAAATAGACTGTCTCAAGTTTCATTTTTGTTGAAATTTGGTGTCTTTGTGCGTCTTTTCAACCCCATTCCATCATTTTCATCAACCCACCAACCCACTCATAATCCATCACTCTTTACTTTTCACAAAATCGTCAAATTTCACCTAAAAATTGAACATTAAAAAAAAAGTTTTTAGAAGAGTGGTGTAGAGCCATTTTCCAAGAACAATAGAGCGAGATTTACTTGTCCGGATGTGACCAACTTTTTAGGTGACGGTCCCGGCAAGATGAAGAGAAGAGAGTGTGTATTAGAGCTCGAATTTGACAGACGGTTTGGTCGGAATTGACTTCTCTAAAGTAATCACACCGAGACACCAAATTTCAACAAAAATGAAACTTGGGACAGTCTATTTTAACATTTCAAACTTCAGACACCTAATTTTAACATAAGGTAAACCTTGGACAGTTTTTTAGTTATTAACCCTTAAACTTTAGAAGGTTTTGATATGAAAAAAAAAAAAAAAAAAACTTTAGAAGGTATGTGACTTTTTTGGAAGCTATGTATGGAACCTTTTGGAGGGTAGGTGACTTTTGGGGGTGAGGACCCAACACAAATTATATATTGGTATATAGATATATATATATATATATATGCTTAAAAATATGGGAAGTTTTATTTGTAAACTTCAATTAATTTTCGCATACCATGATTGTCACGTCTCCAAGTCGAGCGACCATCTCCTTTAACACAACTCAGACTAACTAAGCTCATTATTCTCATTTGGACATATAAAATGATAAATTCATGTTGAACTTGAGTAGGATATTACAATCTACCCCTTAATGTGTGCGACGTTTTGTCGCGACCCAAATCAGAATCTTTTAACCCCTAGCCAGTAGGTGATCGGAACTATAGGGGTCGATAGTCCGTGCTCTGCAAACCCCCCTGGGTCGGCTCTGATACTACTCTGTCATGCCTCCAACCCCGATTGACTGTCTCCACTAGCCTAACTCAGCCTAAATAAGCTCGTTGTCCTCACTCGAGACTAAAAAATGAGGAATTCATGTTGGACTTTTAGTATGGTATTACAATCTACCATTTAATCTATGTGACGTCTTGTCGCGGCCCAGACCAGAATCTTTTTACCCCCGATAGGTGATCAGAATTATAGGGGGTCGATAGTCCGTTCTCTGCAAACCCGATCACGGTCCCGAGTCGGCTCTCATACTATTCTATCACGCCTCCAATCCACTAGTCCAACTCAGCCTAAATAGACTCGTTGTCCTTACCTGGTCTAGAAAACGAGGAATTCCGGTTTGAATTAAGTGATACTTCTTTTAGTTATTAAATTTCCAAATATATCCTTTCCTACTAAATGTGATACATGAACATATAGGATATTACAATAATTTTTGCAGAGAGACAATCGAGAAGTATGCTCGAGCAACCGGCGAGCTAGGCGACGACATATCCGACAAGATCGCCAAGTCCTTGGGACTGTTGGGGAAAGATCTGTTCCAAGAACTGGACATCTCTCATCAGGATGAATAAATACACTTCCGATCCCGAAAATATCGGGTCCTACGGATTAGCCGCGCACACCGACTATAATTTCCTGACACTGCTACAAGATGACGATGTTGTCGGAGGTGTGAGAAATTATATCTATTTATTGGTATGGTCCATGTCCTAGGTGGTGGACTAGGTCCAAGATATAATTTCTCATAGAGGTCTTTTTGTTTGTCATCATTAGGCCCACTATCGAAAGGAAAATGCTACAAATTTCGAGAATTGAGTTTGACAAGTTCCGACTTGTGAGTGCTTAAAATTCTGCCCAAAAAGTTGGCAAAAATTACATCTAATACCCTTGTCTCTATGTCAGATGTTTCTCGGAACTTAACTATCAGATCGTGTATCAAAGCTCCTATTGAAATACCTATGAATCTGAGGCCAACATTAACGATTTTAATTTATTGGGTAATCGTTATTTGATTAATTCATTACAACCTTAATTTTTTTTTTTTTTTTTTTTTGTGATTTAGGCCCACTATTGAAATACCTATGAATATGAGGCCCTCCATTAGTGGAGGCCTAAAGCCCTACCTTTAATTTTCTTACCCTTGGGCCGGCCCTGGTTCATGGTGCCACCGTTGAATTCGACGGTAGAAGCGCCGGCGAAGCTGGTGGATTTGGAGAAGCCGCTCATATTTGCGCCTTTTTATTATGAGGAATATAAGATGCTTTGTTTCACTAATGACATGCATAATGGGGAAGCTCTTCAGTTGTTGCGGATTTAACAAATGAAAGAATGGTTTTATGTATGTATGATGATGTCGTACGAAGATATGTTTAGTTGAGCTGTAATAAAACTAGAGAATGGATTTGCTTGGACTATAATAGTCTTTTTGCAGAATTTTGAGTCGTTTGGGATGGAAATGGTCCAAATGGAGATCAAGTTAAATTATATATGAAAATGGTTATTTTAATTGCTCATAAAATCATTTCTAATACTCACTATAAGAAAGTTTATCATGATAATATAAATAACTTATGTGAAGGAAGAATGTTGCGTTATAAAATTAGCGACGCTTTAATCGATGCAAATAAATAAGTTACTTCTGACTACCGATGCAAAAAACACTGTGCCGCTTGCAGCACGAATCGCAAAACTCTTAAAATAGATGACGCTTCTGCTTGGGTCGTCATTTCATGCAAGTAGCAACTCAACTAAGCGTCGTTATATAACTTTTTTTTCTTGAAGAAGCCTGTTATCTAAATTAAAACTTAACGACACTTTGAAGAAATAATACAAGAAGAAACGACGCTACTACGAAACATCGCCAATTTGAATAAATTTGATTAATGTGAAGATTTTTGCGACGCTTGAGCAAGCATCAGTAATGAAAAATCATCTAAAGTTCTTTTTGTAGTAGTAAGTGTTAATTTCAATTTGAAATGTATGGCTATTATTTTGTATTTCTGGAATCCTTTACTCCGGTAAAATTAACAGATACAAATTTAAATATGTCTATTAAGAAGCTAACTTGGATACGGAAGTCGTGATTTGCATTATGTTCTTCAATTATCTAATTTTGTTATCCATAGTTGTCCATCAAGAGACTCATAATTGTACTTTTAAAGTCATTATTAAAATTTATGAAACTCATTTAATTAGAAGAAATTATTCTTTTAAGTTATCTGGTTGTTGCGATCTAGAAAGTTTTCTAGTTGTAATTTCATTTACAAAAAATATCATAGACAATAATAATTAGGGAAAAGATATAGATTCCGACCTCATGTTCCGTTATATTTCGATTTGTGAGATAAACAATTAATGCCATCAATATTTCTATTATTTACAACATGCCACTCAAAGACAAATTCGGAACGTCAGAATCCAATATCACGGCTCTAATAATTAATGCATTTAACATGCATCTTAGTCGCGCTTGTATCTACCTGCTAGACATAATTTAATTACAAAAAACATTAATATTAGGTATCCGTCCCGATCTAGAGAATCTAGTTAAATCGATTAGGTAAATCACATATTACGTATCTCCATCAGTTATTTATAAAAGATCATACTATAGAGGCGTCGCTTCTAATGTCGACTTGGGACGATACCATCGATATCGTCGTGTCCGCATTTTCACCACCCGACGAGCTCCACACAAAAGCGGGGCGAAATGGCGGAACATATGGGCTCGCCATCGACCCCGATATAATCTTTACCACATCCTCTGTCTTCGGCCTCTCCGAGGCCGTAGGGTTAGAACACGCCAAACCGAGAAGTAACAACCGCTCCGCCTCTTCCACCACAACACAATCGTCCGCCTCACTTCTCAATCTCTCATCCACAGCCTCCAATATCCGCCCTTCGCGGCGGCACGACCATACCCAATCCACCAAACACCCGTAGCCTCCAATCCTCGCCCAAGGCCGCTGACCAGACACGACCTCCAGAATCACTGCCCCAAAAGCGTAAATGTCGGACTCTCGAGTGGCCTTCCCTGTGTGGAGGCACTCGGGGGCAATGTACCCTACCTATTAGAGCATAGCAATGTAATTAAATGTGGGTCCAACATATTTTTTTATATAAGTGTATAAAAATGCGTTACAATGGTTTTACATAGTATTCCTTAAAAGTGGGACTTACATATTTTTACATAATCTATTCATTAAATTTGAGGAATGCACTATGTATTACATAACTAATTTTTAATTATAAATTAAATGATTTTATGATTAATGCTGATATGTTATTGGTGGTTCTTAAAAAATTTAATAATAAGATATATTTAAGGAACGTAATTAAACTAAACTATTGAAGAGCAAATATTATTTATGTGTTTCTTAACTTTACGTATTACTTAAACTGCACATAAATGTCTACGTGACAACTTTAAAGAAAACAATTTAGGTAAAACCATTGTGGATGCTTTATATGGAATAAAATATATTAAGATCCCTAATATAAATTTATCATGATATAATAAAATATATTTATTTCATAATATTACCGTGCCAGGGACTCCAGGGCTATTGAGCTCTGCGTAAGAGGTTTTGCCGTGCTCGATGGCTCGAGCCAGCCCGAAGTCACCGAGCCGGGCATTGAAGTGGGCGTCGAGCATGATGTTGCTTGGTTTGAGGTCCCGGTGGACCACGGTTTGGTCATAGTCATTGTGGAGGTAGTGTAGGGCTGAGGCAACACCCGATAGGATCTTGCATCGGAGGCTCCATCCGAGAGGGCTCGTCGCGTCGGTGAATATGTGGGTGTCGAGGCTGCCGTTCGGCATGTAATCGTAGACGAGGAGGAGCATTCCATTTGTGTAGCACCATCCTAAGAACATGTCAAATGTGCCCATTTGGGATGAAGTCAGAATTTTTTTTCAGGAAGATAATAATTGAATTAAGAACATTAATTAGTATAAAAAATTTAAAGAGGCAAATGTAAATTTTTAATGTGTCAAACCGACAATAATTATAAATTTTTAAATAAAAATTACATATACATAAAGATAAAGTTGATGAAGACAATTCAATTTTCGAGATATACTAGATGTCTCTGATTGTGGTCTATAATTATGTCAAATTGTACTATATTATGTCTCCTTAAATAATTTTGGATGAATTTGATTTAATCATAGCTTGAACAAAACAACAAGTATTAACAAGTTCTACGGTTTGAATTCTTCTATAACCTAGCTAGTAGCATTGAAATGTACGGAAAATTTATTGATTTTTTTAAGGATCAGATCGGAGACTTCTAGGAACATGATGATAAGGACAGACATTAACGTTAATTTTTTTGTCCATCGCATTATTGTTGATTAGTTAGTTCTAAGATATTTATTCTTTTCTTTTTGTACTCGGCCGGCCGGGCATAGTTTCTTTTTGTCCCCATCTTTTAACTTTTATATATTTTGTATATATATTATTTCATATAAATATATACAAAATTATTAGTATAATATAAAAAAAAAGAATTAGAACTTTCATTTCCGAATTTATATAACATACATGAAAAATGTTATAAATATCTTTGATTATTAGAATACTAAAAGTTAATAATATTATACAAATTATATCTATAAATATTAAAATTATATAATGTATAATAAAAAAAATTATATATATTAAAATAATTTAGCATTTTTTTATGACAGGGATTTCCTTTAACTAAAAATAATTTAAAAGTTCATACTAATTCTAGAAGCATGCATGTGTGTGTGTGGCAGTACTTTATTAATTTTTTATCTAAAAAAACTCTAACGTGACGATGCATGATTTAATCCATTAGAATTATATTTATTTCTTCCTCTTGAAAGAATCAAGACGGACTATTGGCCAAAAAAAAAAAAGAATCAAGACGGACTCACCAGACAACGATACGAGATGTTTATGTCGGAGCCGATTAATGATGGTGAGCTCGGCGAGGAAATCGTCTTTGCTCTTTATACTATCACGCGAAAATTTCTTCACTGCAATCTCTTCCTTCGGCATCACTCCCTTATATTATGAAATAAATAAATAATATTACTTAATCAGCATATAATAAAATATATTAAAAATAAATATATTTTATTATATTCAAATAAATCTAAATTAAAAATAAATATATTTATATTATCAGATTAGGTATCTTATTCTCTTATAATTAATACCTTATACACATCTCCGAACCCTCCTTTCCCGAGCTTCATCTTCTCGTCAAAGTTATTGGTCGCCTTCTTAAGATCCCGGAACTTATACTCCTTCGGAGTCCCGGGTAGGCACTTAAGCGTCCCTACAATGTTCGGGTCCTTCGATGCCTTGTTGCGCAAGTAATAATAAGCCCCGACCCCGAAACACACCGAAAGAACCGCAAAAGAAACCCCGACCCATACCGCGATTTTAAACTCTTTGCTTAATCCCGAACCATCTAGAAGCTCCTCGACCGTCAGATTCCATCTCAGGACACAGTTCAACTCAACGGCGGACCCCGTTGAGCCGGCGAACCCGAAGTAAGAGTACTGGTTAACCGTGTCGCTAATGTCGAGCCCATCGACTATCATGATCGGATCGTCGGGCTTGGTTTTCGTGACGTTATCGCTATCTTGGTCCGCCATGAAAACCCTAAGAACCTTGTTAAAACCGTCGTAATCGATCCAAACCATGAAAAACACGGTCCGGCCGGTTGGGGAGAGTTCGAACCCTAGCTCGGATAGCGAAACCGTCTTATTGGACCGGACCCCATTAATGTCTAAACCGACGTGGTTCGCATCGGGGTCATAGTCTTGCTTAAACGTGTCAAATTCAACCGCAATGAACCGGTTCGATGAGTTGCCGTCGGTGGTTGCATTGGTCAGACCCAAGAACTGACCGTGGCTTGCGGTTCGGTGAAGGAGATTGGGTGCTATGACGAAGGCTAAGCCCTCGCCGGAGGGTAACGAGTCGTTAAGTCGGTAAATGTTGAGCAAGAATGAGGTGTTGAAGGAAGCTACCTTGGTGACTAAGTTAATGGTGCGGTTCGACGAAGCGGCTCGATCGCCTTCCCATAGCTTGAACCGGCGGTTGAGCATGACTCGGCCGGATTGGTTCATGAGTGTGACTTGATGGAGGTTAAGGGAATCTGGGGTTAATTGGAGCGCGCCTTTGTTGATCAGGGCCTCACCAGTTATGTTCAAATGGTTGTAATGCACTGAAGGATCAAAAGGGCCAAAAATATAGGGTTTTGCTGTACTGGAAGGGAAAATTAGAAGCACAGTCAAGGTTAAAAGGATGAAAATTACCCTAATAGCTTGAGCCATTGCTTCAATGGCGGATGAAGAAGAAGAAGAGATGGTAGGCAATAATATAACAAGAAGAAAATGAAGGTGCTAGGAAAAGCAGTTGAACATCATTATATTACATTTTTGGTATCTTAATTATTTATCTTGACTTTTTATTATTTTATTTTATTTTTATTTTTAAATGTCTAAATTATTTAAACTATAATTATTTATTTAATAACATATGACTCGATTCTCTTAGTAAGGCGGCTTCGTATTGGCTCGAGTTCATACTAGTTAGTTACACAATGTCTAGTACCATCTCGGATCAACGCAAACCTTCTAGCTAGCTCGGTCAATTGAGTTATATCTAATATAGAGTTTTGATCGATCAAGGTTTCGGAGGCTCGATCTAGCTCAAGCTCGTGCTAGGTATGGTCGCTCAAGTTGACCGAATCTGGCATATATAGGCTTAGGCCAAGACGAGTTTCCTAATTAAATGAATCAAGTCATATATGAATGAATAATAATAATTCGAAATAGTTAAAATATCTATAAGTAATATATATATATATATAGGAAAGAAACGCCCTAGTTGTCATGTGTGCGTGGATATTTTTTCAAGGCTGCAGCTTAAACTAGTCTACTATGGGTTTCAAATAAGGTTATGCATTTATATATATACTAATCTATATTTTTAATCAAAATGTATATATATAACTTTATTGGATGATTAATTACTATTGATATTCTAAACCAGTAACCAATGCGTAATTATATTAATTCACAAATATAGTTGTTCATGTGATCTAACTTATTGAATTTAAAAAGTTTTAATACTCTTATTTAGTCATTTAATTTTCCATATTATTATTTAACCATGTAAGTGTTGATTTGCCATCTAAATTTAATTTCTGCCTTTCATGTATTTATATCCGGTACTAATTTGATCCTTTCCGCAATTCACGGTCTCTGTCGAATTCTTAATTATGTTGATGGATATTGGTCCACCATATGGTATCAACTGTTTTAAAATAATTGATTTGGTTTTTAATTTGCAACAAATTAAACCTTCGGTCTAAATAATGTGGATTGCAATTTGCACGACATGAACTGCATGCATGATTATATATTTGACCAACATCTTCTGCAGTCAAAATTCTCACGTCATTTCTCATTTTTCTGTCCTTTAGAAAAACCAACCTGCTCATTTTGTCCTTGTATTCCCATGAGTTTTTTTTTTTTTTTTTCAGTTAATGCAACTATTTATTTATAATATAGAAGTTCACGTCAATTTAAAATATTTTATATAAAATACGCGTGCCATATAAATAATATAAAATACGCGCTATAACCAACCTCTACAATACAACCTAATGGAAGTACCTGCCATCTCACAAATTCAGTGCAACTGTTAAAAGTATAAAATATGTTGTGAGACTAATTAACCAATACTTATTGTCTCTTAGACATAATTGAACACATAAAACTAGCATTTTAGCAAATGGTCTATTGTATGTCAATAATCTCATGCTCGCAATAACAAAGTCGTGTTTTTTTTAGTAATGATGATGATAGTCACTCAATGCTCTCACTTATCTTATTTATTTAATTAATTACCAACTTAATTAACAAGTAATTGTTACAAAATATGCATATAAAACTGAAAGTTTTAAGAGAGAATTATCGAATTAAATTAATGAAATAATTTTAACTAAGTCTCGTGCTGATTATGGCCTCATTAAGATGATTTCTATTACTGATTTATTGGTTGTATTAGAGAATAACCATATGTGATTATCTCCCAATAAACAATATTCTGTGACAAACTAGAACGAAATTTTACCAGTCGAACAAAACCTAACATGAACTTCATCAGAAAAGTCTCAGCAATGTTGTTATACACCAGATTTATTGATTCTAGACGAAGTTAGAATAACGTTAATAAAAACAATTTTTCATTTGTCCGATCTAAAAAATTGTAGTATAACTAACACATTATCCCGACCGTACGTAGTTGATTAAACAATATATGTATTATGACTTTCTAGCTAGATCAATAGGCTTAGTGGCCACATGTTAGTTACGAGCTGGTTTTCTCCTCGCCTAATCGCATTATTGAATCTGCATCTTATCCAATCAGCTCTTTTTGACAACTTGCCTCGATGTTTTATTTTAATATCTTTAATTTTTTCCAAAGTTGTTTTAACTTATTATTATTATAAGGAAAGTTTTATATTCCATGCTATTACCCGACTGGCCAAAAAAAATATGTTATTCAGCATATATATATATACAGGTTTACCATTATGCAACAATCAAATTTAGGATATCTAATATTATTAACTGGGACAAACACGATGTTTATCATCAAATTATTTTCACTCTGAGATATAATGAAAGAACTATTATAAATAATGATGAGTAGTATATTGTCAACACTATTAGTTCATTACTTTTTTTAGTAAAAAAATTATAATTAATACGAGGACCACGGAGGCGAGTACAAATGAAGTCGTTTAGTGGAGCAAAATTATTGTTACTCGTTTTGCATACCGACCGTATAATAATATTCTCTTCTTTAATTAGACCACAAACCATTCCAAATGTCTCACCTTTTCATACTATAAATAATATAAATGTATTAAAATTAAAAGCTGCAATTGTTGACTTTTTCCGTCACTACTTATATTCATATTGAAATTTGAAACCATTTACCTTTTGACCAATATATTGCAAGATAATGGGTTCATCACTACTAGTAGTATATATATACCTAATTGATGCTATTTATCTTTCATAATAAACATTTGAAAAAGTAGGGGCGAACATATTTCGGCACATATTCGTGTAAATTAGAGCATCCACAGTGGTATTACGTAAACGTGAGTCCTACATGTTTATTTAAGTAAAGCAACAAAAACTATCTACAGTGGTTTTACATAGCATTTCTTAAAGATGGAACCCACACGTAAATTTATGTTTTTACATAAAGTATTCCTTAAATTTAAGTAATGCACTATGTATTACGTAACCAATTTTTTATTATAAATTAATTCATTTTATAATTAATGCTAATATCTTATTGGTGGTTGTTGGAAAATTTAATAATAAAATATATTTAAGGAATATGTTTAAGTAATACGATTGCAGAGAAAATATTTTTTACGTGTGTCTTAAATTTACGTATTACTTAAAGTGTACATAAATGTCTACGTGGCAATTTTAAAGAATACAATTTAGGTAAAACCATTGTGGATGCTCTTACTAACTCATTGTCCTTATTAATAAAAAAAAACGTTTTTATATTAGTTTATAATATTATAACTGAACTAATAAATGTTTCAGATGTATTATTCTCAATTTAACAATTATAAAATGTAGTAGCTGTTGGGACATGCTTTCAATTGGTTCGGTTCTGTGTGAACCAATCGGTCGTTACCCGACAGAATTGTGATGATCCTCGTGGATCTGTACGGATGTTTCTCCTATAATGCTGTCCTTAAATCCGAGATAGTTCTTCTTCCTCGTAAACCTATAAAAACGTCTCGCTGGATATCTGTTTCCCAACTTTGAGTTCGAGTCCTTTTCCACGTCCACCTGCAAAAAGGGCTACCGAGCAAAGGGGGGGAGCTCAGTGAGCCCACTCCGATGCCTAAATGAGAACTTGCTAGAGAGAGAAAATGTCTAGAGAGAAGCTAGAGCAAATTCAACTTGTCAACTTGTTTAAAATGAATGGCTAAGGGTCCTATTTATAGGACTCTTGGGTCATTAGTTTGTTAATTGCCGTATTAGTCGATTAATCATACATTAATTAAGATAAAGCGAAAATAGGCCTTACTAAGCATCAGAGGAATTGGTAATGTATTTTGGGGGAGTTCGGGAACATCGTGGCCCAGAGGGCCGAAAAATGTTCAGTAAGGGACACCTTAACCGAACTTGTTCTTTTGGCCGGGCGATTTAACTTCACCCAACTTTTTGTTGGTGGATTTTTCCGGCTTCGAGGTTTTCCAAATTCCGGTTTAGAACCGTCTTTGGGTCCGTGCGGTAACTGAGTCGGGTCAAAACGGGTCAAGGTGGGTGGTATATCCATCAGTAACTAACGAAAATGTTCTTCAGAAATTTAAATCATCCAATTTTTTCAACCGCTATTCAATAAATCAAAAGATTTCACACCTTGTTGAATCAAATGAATAATGTCATTACCTATTACATTATACCAATGCAATTTACACGAATATGGAACCGTAAAATACCGAATAGCCAACTATCTTTAATCTATAATAATAATAATTGCATTTGCCCCCTATTCATTATCTCATCAACCCGGTCTTGGTCGACGATACAACCCGAACCACGATCGGGCTCGTGACCCTCAACCTGTCATTTCTCCACGATAGGAACCCGAACCCATATCCCTTCACAGGAGCAGCAACCTTAAAATTCACAGTAAAACTCTTCTTTTCGCCGTACCTTTCGAAAACTAACCTATTTGGCACCACAGTGACATTAATGCCCCTAGGACAGGACACTGCAGCAGTGTATATACTTCTAGGGGTACCTACATTGGTCACGGTTCGGGTCACCGAGACCGAGTTCATAAGGTTAGGGACCGAAATGGAAGGGTAGTTCAGTTCCGATGCAGTTGTGAGCTTCTTACTGCAGGTGCTGTTATCTCCCGTGATGCGGCGCATAGACTTCTCGTCGCTGTCGATTGAGCATAGGAATGATTTGTAGTCCTGTGGGCCCGCCTCGTAGACAAGACCGGGGTTCAGGACCTGTTTCGGGTTTACGAAACCCGACCCGTAATCAAACGGGCTGGCCCGTCTTCCGTCTGGGTCGGCTGTGATTGGCCTGTGCTTCTTGTCCAGTGCAGTAGCTGCAATTTGCAGTGTAACATTGTTTTTACTAGAACCTTAAAAAGGAAAATTCTTTTGCAAGTAACACATAAACTAAACATGCACCAAATATGCAGTAAAATGGTAAAACACAGTTATCATGGAGTAAATAACTACACATTTATACTGATAGAAAACATATTTTGCTCGTATTTGGCGACTCCATTTTGATGCATTTTCAGGGGCTTTTTTGCACGAGTCAGTAAACAAGAGTAAATTAACCTTTTTTTTTTAAATGTATAAATTGCTTACAATAAACTGTGTAACTACAAAATCGCGATAATTTGGTCAAAGAGAAGGTACAAGAATATATGTACCGGTTGTCATGATTGCAGATTTGATAGCGGATGGAGACCAATTCGGATAAACAGATTTGATCAATGTCGCGATGCCTGTAATGTGCGGACACGACATAGATGTTCCTGAGAGAATGTTGAACTGCAATTTGGCAGCTGCAGGAGACCACGCGGCGAGGATGTTCAACCCGGGAGCTGCAACATCAGGCTACAGATGCAATAGCATTATCAGAAGACTAATACAAAAAAAATTCTTAAAAAATACGAAGAAACAATTTATGCACCTTGAGAATACCGGGTGTTAAGCCATTGGGACCTTTTGAAGAAAACGCAGCAATTCGGGGAGCTGGGTTTGAACCGAGAACTGTTCTTGCATGGAGAATTCTCATCTTTGGGTTGCTGTCCATTATTGGGTCTTGTTAGAGAAAAAGAAGCATGAACTCAAAAAAATCAAACTGCATATCAAGTTTTCGACAAACTACAGAAATAAATGTTTTTCTTGACAAATAACAACTTTCAGTAAGCTTTTTATGCAAGTCGACTAAAGAGTAAAGATCGATATGCAGTTTGATAATTACTCCTTTCATAAAACAAAGAGGCGAAAGCAACAAACCGTGAACGCCTTATATAAGACAAGATTTTGGCTCCTGTGTTTGTCCCAACAATGGCTGAAGGAATAGTGAATGGGATCGCCACGTCCTTATCTGCGTCGTCAATTAGGATCATTCCGACCCCACCTGCGTCTTTCACCACGTTACTCTTTTCGAGCTTTGATTCAGTCGAACTTCCCGAATGGTGACAGATGAGGACTTTGCCATAAGCCTTGGTTCGATTCAAGGAGCTCTCTAAGCAGTAGCTGAACGAAGAACAAGGACTCAAAGAATTACTCCACTTTTTCCATCGGAAGATTTAAATTTGGAAATGTATGTTTAAAGTACCTTATTCACCTTGATTGATACGGCGTGAAGTACCCTGCATTTGCGGAGGATGCAGATATGATGCTCGTGGATGAATTCAGTCCGAAGACCGAAAGACTCGCCCCCTGATGAATGAAGGTTGTTTAGAAATTGATAAAGGAAATTTCTACTAGCTGTGAATCTAGAGTCAAAGTGAAAATTAAATTAAATATTAACTGTTCTGGAAAAAAGATGTTCCCATTTTTTCACTAAAGTTTTCTCTAAGTATCACACTTTGTAACATTGTGAAGATGGATTAGTCGAGAGAGCATACTTACTGAGAAATTAGCACCATTTTCAAGAAAGATATCAGAAGTGAACTCTCTATCAGTCGAACTAGCAGCAACAGTGAGCATCCACGGAGCAAGATTTGTAGCTGAACCGGGACTTCCCTCGTTTCCAACAGAAGAAATCACCAAGATACCATGATTGGCAGCATGAAATGACCCAATGGAAATCGCATCATTGAAGTAATCTCCCTGAGGAGCATCGGGACCGATGGATACAGACAAAAGGTCGACTCCGTCTCTAATGGCATCATCAAAAGCAGCTAATAGATCAACATCGTAGCAACCCGAGTCCCAACATGTCTTGTAGACAGCAATTCTGGCCATTGGGGCACCTCCTCTGGCTCCTCCGGAGGCAAGTCCCTTGTAGTTCATGTTTGGGACATTGCGTCCTGCAGCTGTTGATGCTGTGTGACTGCCATGGCCATTGCTGTCTCTTGGAGATCGGAATGTGACCTTAACGATTGTTTCTTCTTCGGCTTCGTAGCCACTCATATAGTACCTTGCTCCAATCAATTTCCTATACAGCGATATAATGTTCATAGAGGCTATCAATTATCTATACTATTTTTTTATAAAGGTTACACCAGGTATAGTTGACTTAGACTATGCTTTTCTTTTCAATTTTGAACCTACAAAATGTTAAAATCCAGGAAAAAATTTAAATCATAAACTTAACATTTACATTGAAGCAAGGAGTTACCTATTGCAGAATGAAGTATTGAATGCTTCTCCAGACTGACATTGGCCCTTCCATCTTGGTGGCACCGGAGGCATGCCTACATCGTTAAAACTTGGTGACTCGGGCCAAATTCCTGATGAAATAAGGGGCATTAAACTTTTTTCAGATTGTGAGAAATGTTCTTGCATAATTATGTGACTAAACAGGTTTAGGGGTTATTGAAACCATTAAATTCAGAACATGTTAAAGTAGCTCCTGGGTGGGGAACTACCTTTTGATGGATCTTGCAATTGGCTATATTTGCGTTATTCTTATCTATTATTTCGTAAATTTATAATTATTCTGTTTTATTGGACCGAATTTCAATGAATTAGATTCACAATAACTGCTGATTAACTTTTTCAATAAAAAACATACATGGAAGGAATACTGCTCCATGAATAATTACTCAATTCACACTTTTGAACACTTCATGTAGTAGTTATGAGGAAAAGCCAGTAACATTTATAGAAGTGCATTTATTGTCCAACAGAAACGAATCATGCGACTTGGACAATGAAACCAACTACTAACATTGAAAGTAGGCTTCAATTGAGGGCCTGTGCAATTAATGAACATGCCACCTAAAATAGAGGAGTGATCCATATTGGTTGAACAGATTGAGCAGCTGTTTAAATACTTTAGATAATTACAAAGAGACTTATTTTTCACCTGTATCGATGAAACCAACGATTACGTTCACTTGGTTCTTTGTGGAATACCCTGGAATTTCCATGGTTTCTTCTCCACCCAGACCCATGAAATCCCATGAATGTGTTGTGTGTAGCTTTCTCTTGGTATTTCGGAACACAGAAACCACCCCTGGCATCTCTGTCAATTTCAAAACAAACCAAGAACCATGAGAGAAAAAAAAAAACCATTAATTTCCATTTTTTTTCATTCTAAAATTCTAATTGTAACTGTATTGTATGGAAACTGACTCACTTGCCATATCAGAGGCCTGTTCCTCTGTTAATTTGGCTGCAAAACCTCGAAATCCATGGTTGTAGCTGTATAAATGTGATGTCTGGGCTTCATCCATACTGTTAGAACCAACATTTAACATCAAATTCAAATAATCCTCAAATCAAACCATCAAAAGAAGTAAAAAAACTGTTCATCCTCCAATTTTCATCTCAGAAATCAAAATGGAGTCCTAATTACTCTCATCGCAACCCAAAACACATCTAATTCAAATTCATCCGTCACGCAAAAACGAAGGTCCGGGGCATGAATTTTCTTTACAGAAACCACTCAACACAAGAAAAATTCATTCCGAAAAAGAATTACAGTAATTCGCTCAACTACTGACCTCCCTCGGTGAACAGACGCAAGCATTTGATGATTTCGCAGAATCGCCTCTCCCGCATCGTCCATTCTTCTCCCCATGTAAACAACATAAACCTGCAGAGCCGTTGCATCACGGAAACAAATTATCAGCAATCTGCAGCCGACTTCAACCGTAACTAGTTAAGAAAGTAATCGACCTTAGAAGAAAGAGAAGCGCCAATTTCTGCGAGCAGCAACGATACGAACAGAGTGAAACGCAGAGAAGCCATGGTTGGTTGATGGAGAAATGCTGCTCCTGCTGAGTTTATGCGACGAAGAGGAAGAGCGGCACGGAATCAGAGAAGCGGAGAAGATCAGATATAATATAGAAAGGAAGAGAATACAATAATGGTGGTGGATTGTGAAGAGAGAAGGAGAGGGAAGAATGTTCACAGGTTTACTGTGGAGTGTGGGACTGTCAGTCATTAGCTTTGCTTCCAAGTTCCAAAGTCTATTAATTTATGTTTATTAAAGAAAATAAACTAAAGTTTAAGCTTCTCATACAAAAAAAATATTGATACTTTCAGTCACCTACTATGGCAAAAAATAAATCTTCCGCATTAAAACACAATCAAAATCGCATGCATAATATCTCTAATATCTGTCAAGTTTTAGTGAAAAAAATTAATATAATTTATATTTTACTATATATATATATGATTTAAAAGTTCGAAATAAATTAAGACATCAACTTATTTCTTTATCAAACATACAAAAATTCATTTGATTTATCATAATTAATCGTTTTAAAGTAAATAATTAATTAATGAGCTAAGATTATATGTGGATTTTCCTTTAGCAGAATTCCAACAAAAATTGGATTCAAACAAATTAAAAAATAAATAAAAATTGGACTTCGATTGATCCGACTAGGGTGGCCTGATCTGAGTCTATACTCGGATTGTTAAGAAAAAATACGTAAGACTTGGACAATTTTTTTCATAAATTTAAAGTTAGGAGTAAATGATTTTGGTATACTTTAATACTCTTTTTTTAAATTATGTTTGTGAACAATAATTTACATAATAAACTCATCACTTGATCTGTAACTATAGAATTTAAAACTTAGGTGCGGTAGATCATCACATGAAAGGACATAAGCATTTCATTCTCTTTACATTTTTAAACTATTGTCTTTGCAAATAACAGTTTATACAATACCGTTTATCGATCCATACTTATAATTATTAGGAAAAAAAGTGTACGCGTTAACAAACTTTCTGATTAACTAAATGAAGATTCTAGATGTAATCTTATTTTTAGAATATTGTAATTCACATCATACATACTACTATGAGCAAAAAGTGTATCTATGTGTCTAGTATGAAAATGATGAGCAATAATACGAAGAGAAAAAACAAAGTTTTCTTAATATCGTTGATGTATAAATATAGAATTAAAGTTGTAACATAAGCTAGTATGATATGAAAATAAATGCTATAACATATTTGTATTTTATTATTATTATGGAGGATATATAGAGCAAAAAAGTGGACAGACACTCACGAGGTCTCCACCCAATAAAAGCAAATTCCACGACTGTGTTAAGTTCACGACGACCGTTAGAATCGCATCATGTTTTCACTGTGCATTCTCCTCTTTAACCATCTGACAACTTTATTTACCTTTATTTATAATAATAATATTAATGTAATATAATATAATATGATATGATATATATATATATAAATAAAAAGGTACGACACTAAAGTATGTGTTTCTTTATTTTTCACAACGGAATGTGATGCGTGCTTCTATCCGTACGAGATCCTTTCTTCTATCACGCCCGACTGTAAAAGGGTCTTAGTTTTTTTTAATGGTTAATAACTAATAAACCTTAATAAACATTATGTAGTTTCACTTATGTTAGAAATCTGATGTCCGTCGTTAAAATTAATTGTCATAAATTGGTGTTTATGAAATTTGGTGTCTCCGTTTATTTTTGAATTAAGTCGAACGAAAGTGTATCACAAGACCGTCACATGAGCTCGATAAAATTGATATTCCAGAAATGTCACTCCATGAAAAATCTGACCTTCCATTGTCTAGGGAAATGACAAAATTACCCCTCCTAGCTAAATTAACAATTATAGGATTTTTGGAAGGTGGCCGGCCGGAGTATGGTGGTAGTGGCCGGTCGGAGGAGGGTGGTAGTGGCCGGCCGGAGGAGGGTGGTGGCCGGCCGGAGTTGGTTGGTGGCCGGCCGGAGTTGAGTGGTGGCCGGCCGGAGTTGAGTGGTGGTTATTTTGGCTTTAGGGGTAATTTCGTCACTTCATATTTGGTAGAAAGGGCAATTCTGACTTTTCGCAACATTCTGTCAAAATTAACAGCAATTTTGGACGAAAAACCAAATTTCAATTAAGTCCAAACCTCAGACACTACATTTCAACACTTTAAAATTCAGACACCAAATTTTAACATGGGTCAAACCTCGGACAGTTTATTTGGTTCAACCAGAACGAAGTTACTCTTTTTATAGGGTAAATATTGAATTAAGGGTAAATAGTCACAATAAATAAAATTAAAGGAGTAAATGAAGAGTTTTAAAAAGCTAAATTAAAAATAATTATATCTTTAAGAGTTAAAATACAAAATATATTTGAGTCGTGCAATATTTTTTCATATATAGACACTGTGTTTGGTGGTTACTTACACTACACGTAGACGTTGCTGAGTTTTGGTAATACGAGTAACAGCGCCTAACAATCATTGTCAATCGATGGTCTTGTTCCACCAATAAAGGAATGGGACCATGATTAAGGTGACCCTTGTTACATGCATTGCTTCATGTGCTTCAAAATTGACATATACCATATGTTACAAGTATAGAAACATGTTATAATGGAAAGCAAAGATATGGTTTTGCCCAGTATAATATATATATCTAGCTTATCAATACAACTACAGCCTGAATATATATATATAATAATATATATATAATAATTATGGTTACAACACTTTTCGGCCAAATTCCTTTGTTTAGATGGTTAAAATCGCAATTTATGTTTCTTTAGGTCATTTTGTCAATTTTTGGTTTTTGTTAGATTTGTTGTTAATTTCGGATTTTATCCTAGGGTTAGGGTTTTTCTTTACAGTATTTAAACCATATTAGCCGTCATTTACATTCAGTTGAATTATTAATGAAAAAAAACGAGTTTTTCTCATTCATACGTCAAATTTTCAGTATTTTTTGAATTAATGACTTTTTGCGCTTCTTATCTCCATCAAGCTGCATCAATAAGTTTATTGATACATACGATATTACGCGTGCATGATTTGACACATCCCTAAATTATTGGTAGGCAATTTTAGAATTTACTTAAGCTAGCTACGTGATCGATCTATACTTAGAGGCTGCATAATTGAAACTTAAAGGACCTTAGTGTGAAATCAACAAACTGTGGAGGGAGAATATGCATATTTGAAAAGTCACTTACTTAAACCATTGACCTTTACAACCAAAGGCATATATAATCATTATCATTAAGAAGACATGTTTTCATCATTAAAAATCTATTAACCACCAAGATTTATTATGCCTTAATATCATTGTTAATCAACGTGTGAGTGTCCATTCTTCTATCTATAAACCCACTAAACATTAAAAATTGCTTTTTGGTTAACAATGATAATTGGGCATAAGATTTAGGTGATATTAGAGTATATATGTTTTTTTTTTTTTTTTAGTGTTGTCACTAATAATACTATAATCACACTATATTTTTATATGCATGTCATAACTATAATTATTACGAGTTCATTGTTCGGTACTATAATCATATCTATAATCACAATTTTTCACCATGATTTTACCGGTATATTCATATTTATTCATAACCATATCCATAACTGAATTCACAAATGTATACATAATTAAATGCATAAAACTAGAGAATACAAAAATAATTCAAATTTCACACACAAGAAATTCAAACTAATATAATATAAACACTAAGACTTCAAGTTCAACTATCATTACAACATCGACAGTTTAGTTGTGAGTAACTAAGTGAGTAATCTAGTAACTATAAAGACAAATCAATGGGTAATGGATGAAAGTAATTGATTTTTTTTTTTTATGAAATTTGAGAACTAGAGATTATGTAAGTTTTATTATTATTGTATAAATAATAACATTTATAAATTTATAAACTCAATACCATAATCATATTACAGACTCAAAACTCAGCACTATAACTACATTTCATTATAATATTTTGGTACAATATTTATAAACGGTGCGGAGAATAATAATTTTCGAATTTTTATTTGCACCAATAACTTTAGTGTCTTTTATCACTAAATATATATAAGTAATAATACCAAATATAAGCCACATGGCCCCAAATTTATTAGGCCTCCAACCTTCATGAGTGCATTAGCAATAATCAACATGACACGTGTCCCTATTATTAACATGGGTTATTTGTATAAATAAACTAATTATGTGATTATGAGATTGGATCACGCTCATAACATCATGGATAGTAGTGTCAATTAAATTAATTATAGGTCACCACAATGGAATGAAGTAGTAGTATCAATGAAAATTGAATATTCACTAAAAATTAATTTGGCATTAGATGGATTGTGCTGAATTTAGGGTTCAATCATCAAATTTATTGTCTTTTGTAGAGACATTTTCCTGATTTTATGTCCTCTTCTTATGCTACTAAAAACAAGACTCTTTCAATTTCCATACTTTCTTCTGCAAATTAGGGCCAGAGATGTTTTTATTTACATGTTACACAGAGTCATATCATGATTATGACTTGCCCATCCAAAGATAGAGGAGTTATATAAAGAAGTAACATAATTATTTTACTCTATATATCTTATATTTTATAATATATATGTGTTTTCTATATATCCTAAATACATAAATATAACTATTAATTGATTAAGTTAAGTAACAACACATGTCATCGTCAACAATTTAAGATGTTTCAAAATCAATTCTAGAATTTTTAAACCAATTTGGTACCTAAATCCATTTTAAGCCCTCTTATTAAGTATTGTTTCTTTTAAATTTTTAATTTATATATATATATTATAATTATAAGTGACGTAATTAAAAGAGTTATAATTTTTTTTTTGTATAATAATCTATTTTTTTTTAATGAAACTAGATGTGAATGAACTTTTAGTAACACATTATATAATAAATATAATAGTTAAGAAACATGCATTAACATAAAAAAATATTAGTTAAGAAAAAAACCGATATACTTTTTTTTTTAGTAAATTTATTCAAAACAAAATTTATGAGCAAAGATGGAGTAATACATATTATAATATAATAACATTTTATGTAATACGCAAATGAATAATAACTAATGTAATATAAAATAATTGGATTATCCATTTAGGTATTGAATCAAAACTCAAGAGCCACTTGACAATTTGCAAAAGGAAAAACTTAACGCAGCATTTTTTCTGGTGATTGCAATTATTACTTCTTTATACTTAGGGTAGTGAAAATGATGATTTTGCAAAATGATTGCTCTTATAGTTATTCTTATTTACATAAGAATAGTTAGGTCTATGTAAAACTATGCATATATTATTATACATAAGTGATCTAAACTTTTACCCAGCAAAAAAAAAGTGATCTAAACTTTCAAACTGACAATTTTAATTATAATATGCAATATTATATAATTTTATGTATGTTGAATAAAAAAAAAAACTGTTTAGATGAATTTATTCTGCATGAAGAAGTCAACAGAAATTATATTGTGCTTGTTGAAGGATAGTGGATGATGAGTGATCATATATAGTGGATCAAGCAATCAATTCATGTGGAGTGTGGATTTGATTCTGAAATGGATTGCTATTAAATTATTGCTCCTTTTGAAGGATTCTCCAAGCAATATGAAGCACTCTTTGCAAGATTGTTTAGTTAATAATGAGGTAATCAAATTTTGGAATTTTTTCCTTAAGTGGCTATGATAGTAGCCAAATACAAAAATATTAACAAATGATTACGTATATAACTATTAGGTATTTTAAAAGAGCAGTTAAATGACGTGGCATGATAATTAGGAATACTGTACGTATGCATAGATTTATTTTCTGCAAGACACGTCAGCTCGCGGCACTTTAAAAGATCGGCGAGCTGACGTGGCGAGTTGATCGTGGCAAGCTCGCCGCTATTTTAAGATATTTCGGTGGTTATATGTGTAAATATGTTAAATTTATTAATATTTTCGTATTTAACAAGAGTAAATGAATGAAAAAATTCCAAATTTTGAGAAATGATACCTTTTATATGTTTTGTCAAAATTAGAGGAGACCGATCCACATGAATTAGCTTGCTCGGCCCAGAAAAATAGTTTTAAGGCTTACACTACATGCATCCTTAACTTATGGACTTAATCCCAACCATAGGCCCAGTTGAATCAAACGTATCAGCAATACCAAATGTGTGGCTGATCATCAACCTCTTTTCTCTCACTAGCAATGTTCATTCTCTCTCCTACTCTCATGGCTTCCAAGAACCAATGAATTTGCTAGTGTATGTGTCAGGTATTCTCATGGATTTAGAATTTTCCTCTAAATTGCTCTATCAGTTTACTGCTGCAGTTCTTGTTGTGGGTGTGATGCAGACTTCTAGATGAAATCTACAGCGATTTCTGAGTTTTTTCATGTGGTTCTTTGATAGTCTGAGATTCCACTGCTTGTTCTTGGCAAGGTTGTGTTTTTAATTCAAGAATCAATAAAGTTCTTATCTTCTGCAGTCATTTCATCTGATTTCCATAATTTTGAGCAGAAACATGAATTTTGTAATCAAAGGGGCCAAAAAATTGCTATCTTCAAGAAGTTCAGTGAGTAATATTATTATTTTTTGCAGGAATTTTGATTGAAAAATTTAATATTAGATATGCTTCTACTGTGATTTCTTAAACTTGTCATTATTGTCAATAGTAGACTAGTAATGAAAGTATGTGTAGCATATTCTTGTTCTCTCAGTGCAGCGTTTTGAAAATTAAGATAATTGGATATGAAAATTGTATATGCAGCAGATGTAGAAAAAAAAAATAACTGAGTCTAAATGGAAAAAATTGCACAGGAAAAGAGTGAATGAGTGAGATAGTCAATAGTGTCTAACGAAATGCAAAAGATTCAATTTTTCAGATAATTATTTTCCCAAACTCGTTTATTTCAATTGATGCAGATATTTCTCGGCGATATAGCTTCATTCTATATTAATTATCTCAAATTCTGCTTCTCTTGTGTTAGGCTACTGATATATTAAAAGGGAATTTGAACCAATTCTACAAGTAGAAGAGGCAACTATGTTTTCTGCCACAGTTTTTATGCACAACTCTTTCATTCATCCAAAGCAAAGTCAGTTGTGCACAAAACCGTTTCTTGGCCCCAGAAATCGAAATGCGGTTCAAAAACTGAATCTTCAAAAGAAATTGTTTGGTGTTTTTGCCGTCACAAAAGGGTCTGCAGAATCGAGCAAGTCTGAAGAGACTCTTCCATCATGGGCTAAACCCGACGCAGATGAGCCGCCACCTTGGGCTCGAGGTGAAGGCAAAGAGAATGTGCCACAACAGGGTTTTGAGATTCCGTTTTTCGTGTACTTGCTCGCCTCTGCAATCACTGCAATTGCAGCAGTAAGTTTCATTTTTATCATCATAACCATTATATGTTATGTTTAAGACTGGACAATCTGATTTTGTGGCTTTGTCTTTGACCTGCAGATTGGATCAATATTCGAGTATGTCAACGAAAAGCCCATTTTTGGATTAATAAACTCTGATAGCGTCTTCTATGCTCCAATTCTTGGCTTCTTTGCTTTTACAGGCATCCCTACTTCAGTAAGGACTTCTAACTAAAAGTCCATAAGAATAGTCACCAAATACGAATAACTTTTATGCATTTTTAAGTGAATTCTTGCAAATTTAAACACAAAACCCTTTATTAGTTACCATGAAGTTATAGCCTATGATCTGATACTATGTCTAGCTATATTTACTATATTATTTAAATTTGAACAAATGAAATGTGCATATGCAATACTAAGTTGAGCAAAATTTAGCAGACTTTTAAATTATTCATTTTGTGTGCAGGCATTTTTGTGGTTTAAATCCGTTCAAACTGCAAACAAGGAAGCAGAGGATCAAGATAGGCGGGACGGCTATAAGTAGTGTCGAAATTGGAGTCAAGTTTGCCCATTTTCTTTTATAAACTTCTCCGTTTTTATGCATCATGATACGAATTCTGTCATACTGTAAATCTGAAGGCAATTCTTATATAATAGATGTTTCTCCCTTTTACCATTCTATGCTCTTTTTTTCTTCTCAATGGCATATGCATGCCTTTGGAGGTTAGAAATATGTGGTATATCAAGTGGTTGGTTGCCATTACTGCTGCTGCTTTTTTTCTTTTATTTTTAATTTTTCCCCCCATACTTTCACCAAAGAAAGGTGGATGGATTGCAACTGCCCATCATCATTTTCATGAATTATTTTCATTCCATGCAAATTGAAGGCTGCGTTTTTTATATTATCGGGTTACAGATGGATTCGGTATCAATTTCGACCCGGAAAATCTGTGATAGGGATCAAAGGATTGACCAAAAAATAGCAGGACGTGGAAGCTGAGAAAGAAGGAAAAATCTTCATCTTTCATGATAAAGAAATGATTTTGGAAACGTGACAAGACAGACAGTATGGGGAGGTGCTAATCATCAATGCTTTGTTTTGTTGTGTAGACTCTTCTATTAAAGAAGCTCTAGAAGTCTTTGTTTCTCCTCACATTGTCTACATCTCTGAATACTGTGAGTTCTTGTTGAGAGAAGCTGAGAAAGAAAGTAATTATGGAACTGAAGAATCATTTTTGTGAAGAATCTGCAGATTGTTGTTTTAGCAGCAACAATGAGGAGCTGAAACATCCATTGTCGGTGCTTCAAAGGCTTGATCGTCTTGATCAACTGGTATTCTGCTCATTAAACTCTGTTTTTTTTTTGGAGTTAATGATCATGATATAGTTTTTGCTTAAACAGCTGCAAATTGTGGAAGAGAAGCACTGCTTGTCATCAAGAGTTCCTTCTGGAGATCTCATCTTGTTGAAAGTTGAAGATCAAGAACAATGCAAGACTATATCTTCTGCACTGGAGGAAGTTCACCACAAAGGGACGCTAATGGACCGAGTTGCGATCCTTGAAGATCGAATTCTGCAGGTTTTCTTCTTTATATTAAAAGTTTAAATTACAACCTGATAATGTATCATACTGAGTTTTGTTGCTTGATCTATATCAGTTGAGCCTCGAGGTCAATTCTGGAAACACTTGGAAATCAAGTTCTTCGGGCACTGCAACAACTGAGAAGATACAGCTCGAAGCAGAGTTGAAGAATGGAGCAACAGAGAAGCCAAGTCAGTTTGATAATTTGCAGGACAGTATCGCAGACCGGAATATAATCGATGAATGCAAGAGTTCATCGATAGGGAAACAAAGATGGTTAGGATGTTTTTGTGGCGGGAGATGATTCTGCTATGTTACTACATTAGCAGAAAAGATACCCAGAGTGAAAATTCTGAAAAAAGAGACAACTTTATTACTTGAGTTGTAGAATACTGTATAAACCATAAACCTCAACTGTGATCTCTTTGTGAAAATGAGGAAATGCAATAAAATCGGAGCATTTGAGATTGATTGGACTTCATTTCAATAACTTTATGCTGTTCAGATTCTCTTCGGTTTAAACGAAACCGTTTACCAGATTAGTTGCAGTCAGTAGACTTTTTTTCTGTATGATGATAAAGATTTTAAGCTTTCATTACTACAATTTTATGTGAAAAAAGATTTGTTTACATTAATATGCATTTTCCAAGAAAAAATTATTATCAGATTTAGTCCATTAATCATGTTAACGATCATAGATGTTGTTTACTACTACTAAGCTAATGCTAACATCTCATTGACAAAAAATCGAACGAGATTCATCTGAACCAAAAGAAAAGGAGTAAAGAACCCAAACTGCATTAATGTAAGATCTGAGGTCTTTATCTAACAATGGGTAAGATGTGACGTGACGTCAACGTATTCTTTTTTTTGGCCAAAGACGTCAACGTATTCATTCTATCAAAAACCATTATATCAGACAAGATGGCACTATAGTTAGTTATAAAACAGAGATTGATGATATTGATGCAGATTTTATATTCAATAGAGTAAAAAAATAAACTTATCACTGAATTTCAGGGATCCAGCCAAAACATCAAGTTCCCGAATGGAAATCCTCTGCTGCGTTTTGATCTGACATAGCAGGAAAGTTAACCACGTGTCTCTCAGCCCAAGAGCGAACCTGGAATTGAAACTCTGTGTAGCATTACGCAATCGGAGTTTCTAATATTTATCACCTTGTCGGCGAGATTTAGGTTCAAAGTTCGGATTTTTAAGTTCTTTCGTTGGTGGGGATCTGGTGGTGATGGGGGAAGAAACCGAGGAAAGCATTGAAGATCTGCAAAAAGAACCGTCAGTAAAAGTGTTCAACGGAAAGGCCGACTTGCCGCATTCAAACATATTCCATACTATGGTCGCGTTGTGGATATGGTTAGGTTCCATCCACTTCAACGTCGTACTGGTCTTTGTCTCTCTTCTATTCCTCTCTCACTCCAAAGCCCTCCTGTTAGTATAGTCTTCCTTGATCTATAACCATTAACCACTAACCAGCATTCATTTGCATTGTTCCTTATTTTCCTCCAACTGTATTTATCAGGGTGTTGGGGCTGCTTGTCATTTTCATGGTAATTCCAATTGATGATACGAGCAAGACAGGAAGAAAATTATCCAGGTAATTAGTTCTTGATATTTTTTTGCTGAATAGTCATTGATTCTTGATGGTTTGATTATAGATATAAATTTGCAAATGGAAATCTTAGAATTTGTGCTGGATGTGATTCTGAGTTGATAGATTTGATTGTGGAGTCGTGGACCAATATTGTCTTCTTCTTTTACAGATACATTTGCAGACATGCTTGCAGTTATTTTCCAGTTTCTCTTCATGTAGAGGACATTGATGCCTTTGATCCTACTCGGGTTTATGGTTAGTCCTTGTGATTAAAGATCCATATACATTCTTGATCTAGAAACAAGTTACAATTTTTGTCACAAATAACTTAGTTGTAGAAAAAAAGTTGCAATTTTTTTTGTTCAGCTGCCTCATTCTTTTTGTATCTCTGTGGTTAAACAACAGTGTTGATTTCTGAAGCCATGATGTTTTTCAGAAACATATTCTGTTCTATATTGTTGCTCCAATCTGGAATAATGGTTTTGCAGTGTTTGGTTACGAGCCCCATTCGGTTTTGCCAATCGGTGTTGTTGTATTGGCGGACATTATCGGCTTCATCCCCCTCCCAAAAATCAAAGTTCTTGCTAGCAGTGCTGTAATGTTTCATCTTTAAGCTCTCTATGATTTTGTGCATCGAATTAATTCAATTCTCGAATCATAATGTAAAATGCCGATACTTGTTAGGTGTTCTATACACCATTCTTGAGGCACATATGGTCGTGGTTGGGTCTCACACCCGCAACTAAGAAGAACTGTGTTACTCTCTTACGGGTCGGGTTGTAGTTGCGTTGTTGTGCCCGGTGGAGTCCAGGAGATCACCCATATGGAGCACGGTTCCGAGGTTAAATTCTTTGATGCTTCCATGAAATTCTGAATTTTTTCATGTTGGATTTGATTAGGATTGCTTGGTTTTATATAGCAAAGCTTTGTAATTCCCAACAACATAGAGTAACCAAAGCTTCAATGAATCATGAAACTATTGTTTTCAGTTGGGCTCAGAAAATAACATTTCTTTTTGGATTCCAACACTGCTCAACCTTTATAGAACAGTTATCTCTCAGTATACAACTGTATTAATAATAAGACGTGCGCTTTAACCAATTGTCTCGTAATAGTGAAGGAATCAGCACACTTTTATACTATATCAACATCCAGTTTATGGGACAGTTGATTAATGCGCACGTCTTATTATTAACATGGTATCAGAGCACATAAGTTTAATATGATGTTGATATATAGTATAAGAGTGTGTTGATACTGATAAAAGAGTCAGTGTTTTCTTTGCAGGTTGCGTTTCTTAAATCAAGAAGAGGATTCGTTCGCATAGCCATGGAGATGGGTCTACCTCTCGTTCCGGTTTTCTGCTACGGACAAGTACTTAATTACCGTTTTTCCTTCATTCAACATTCAAAATTTTACGACTGTTGAGTATATGATCGGAAACCCTTCTCGATAAATCTTGTAAATACAGTCAAATGTCTATAAATGGTGGAAACCGAGCGGGAATTTGTATCTGAAGTTCGCCCGAGCGATCAAGTTCACTCCCATAATCTTTTGGGGTATCTTCGGGTACAAACTTGTTTCCCAAGACTTAAACATGACACCTTAATAGCCGTTTTTAATTCATCTTTCTATATATTGCATTTGCAGCTCGCCATTACCGTACCAGAAGCCGATGCACGTTGTGGTTGGTAGACCGATTGAATTGAAACGAACCACAAAGCCCACTTCAGAAGAGGTAATATCTTTCTAAACAAGTCACATGTTTCTCTTCTTGTTCTTCAAGAAACTGTTTCTTGCTTGCCAAGAAACTCAATTAACCGTTTCCTGTTGTTCCAGCAGCTGAATGAGGTGCATGATCAGTTCATCCGGGCGCTAAGAGATCTCTTCGAGACGCATAAAGCACGGGTGGGCCACCCCGATCTTAAACTGAAGATTCTTTAAATGTTCGATGAAATAAAACCATTTTTATTGTATCTTCGCCTTGATCAAAATGTTGTTGGAAAATTAGATGCGTGTTTGATTCATTTACATGACGCAATCATAATCAATAAAATTCCGAGTTCTGACATGTTCGGATCCATTCGATCCAGCCGAGTTTAGCTCGACCCGAACCGATAAATCAGTCTCTAACAGAAGGATCAAATTTATGATACAAGCCACATAAACAAGGTACACCATAGTGTTAAAGTAATAGACGCCAACGCGTAAGTCCATAGCATAATAACCGAGCATTCGCTTTCCCCCGCCCCGAATAACTGAGTTATCGTCCCTGTACGATTCACAAACATATAAACCATCAAAATTCTGTGGCTAACAAAGTTTCGGGTCGGATCGTGATTGAACGGACATGCAATTTATTCTTACCGATGTTCATAGCCGGAGGAAGCGCATAATGTAGTAGAAGCGTAAATATATAGAGCGGATCGGCATGAACCAACCCTAAATGTAGGGCGCTTTTCACGATCACGATCCCAATAATTGGCAGCAAAATATAACGGACTACTATGACTCCGACTATTAGCGACAACTTAACTCGTGATCCCTTCAATCCTAACACGAAGAACACGAATGATAAATTCAATAACGTCTCGTTAATCGTTTGATATTGGACTTGTTAATGATTCGAGTAATGTCTTACCTTCAAGAAGGTTGCCCCCCATTATCAAGGTACATGCAGGGATCGCTGCGTCGCTATAGAAAGTTTGAAACCGAAGTTTCGTTAGTAAATAGACTTGGGAGGCAAGGAAATAGAAACTTGTTGTCCAAGAAAGCTGTCAAAGAGAGATTAATTACCCAAGTAAAGAGGCACTATCCTCAAGGACACGAAAAGGAGCAGTGACGCCGATCATTAGATTTCGGAGGAATGGTACGACCCCAATTATAAATCCGACAACCTGCATTAATAGCCGTTAAAATCGTAGTTTGCTCTGAATTTAATTCATGGCTTCGTCTCTGCTTCTTGTTCTTTAACTTCACCGTCGATACGAAAAGAAAAACTTACTGCTCCCATCGTGGACGGTACTAAGAACGGTCTGATCAGGTAGGTCGCTAAGGTTACAAGATATTTCTTCACTTTGTTCCATAACGGTACCGGAACCGCCGGTGAAAGAATAAGCGATTCGTTGTAATCTTGAATATATTTGTGATCTTCCACATCAGATTTCGAAGAAATTCTCGATTCCTCATTCGATTTGTCGACATTATTGACGGATGAAATTCGCAGAATGTTGTATACGTAGGACCACAAGTAGACCGCTCCGATCTGACGAAGATTCACGAAAAAAACATTGTTAATCTTCAATCTACGATATCGATCGGGAATGGTAGCGTGACTTTACCGCCATGTTTAATGAAGCGTAAGCCAATCCATTTGATTGGCATGATTCGGGTTCGCCAAATGGACTGCCTTTTTCCTTGCACACCGCGGGAATGATTATTACAGGCAAATACCCGAGATTTCCTATTCAAGTCCAACAAGAACATGAAGTTGCTTCCATTGCAAGAAACCAGAAAGTGGAAGAGAATTTAGATTTTTTGTGAAGACATGAATTGATTCATTTACCTGCTGCACAACATGCCACAATGAGTCCTTTTAGATGCTGAGGAGCTCGGGTGATTTTCACGAGTATCCATCCTAATACCGACCCAATGATGAATGTGAAAAGAATGTTGATGGGCATGAACCACCTTAGTAGAAAAGTTAATTAGCAATTTGTTAGCTGAACTTTAAAGTTTGAACAATCAGCTAGCTAAAACTAAAAACTTCATTTTATGTCAACCTCTGTTTATTTTAATATTAAATGGTAGATAAATCATGCGCGTTCATTATTGTTTTATTGTTATTTATGCAAATTAATAGCTGAACTTTTAAAATTTCTACAATTTATTAACATAATGTGATGATACGTGTAAGTTCTGTCACTACCTAACTGCAAATTAGACGGAGCTAGCTTACTGCAACTTTGCATAAGTTTAGCGAGGAAATTACTAATTAACCACAGTAAAAATGATTTTTTTTTTATGTGGGTAATTGATGAAAAGCTCAAAATTCACTGGATAGTGTGTTTTTTACTCACATGAGAAGAATGTTGTCAGAATTGACTGTTCTTGCCAAGTTGCTGCCAAAGAGTGCAGGGTTGAAAACAAAGAACACAACCTGCAGATATTGATAATCATATAAAAACCAAACATAATCCGACTAATTCAGTAAATCAACTGCAAAAAAAGAAATGATATTTCAAAGAACTCACTTCATTCAGTTGCTTTCTTGTGAGCTCGCCCATGATACCGATCCGGTCAAGAGCGAGATAGAGACCGAGTGCGGTTATCAGAAGCACTTTCAAGACGGGCATCGAAGCGGCGATGAAGAGATCCAGAAACCCCATTGTTGTTGCTGTGAATTCTTCACCTTGAAAAGTTGTTTTCAAGAACTTGCAGCTCCTATGCATGAAAAGAAAACACACTTATATAGACACATCTAATTGGCCCCCAAAGTTTGTTGTATTCTTAGAATGAGTCTTATTATCACCGAACAGAATAAAGAATTACAGAATTGTATTATACACTTTTACATATGTTACAATTAGGTTCATCCTATTGATAAAAAAAACATACAGAAGCATATTTAAAATCACCATCATTAATCATTATGTTTGAAGCTGTGGCATTCCATTTTTCTATTATAATATATATTTTACACATGAAAGCTGAGCGAGTATTAGTGTTCTTGTCTTTCTTTATTTGTTATTTGCCATAAAATAATCAGTAGCAAAATGGAATCTTTCTTATGCAAGAAAAGATCCACGAGCTATATATTATGCAATAATAATTGTAAAAAATTAGCTTTGTTGCACTGAGTATAATATAGCACATATTAGTATAACTAGAAGTCTACAATTCAGCGCTTCATAGGTTTAATAGAAATTACGACTAAATTCCGCTGAGATTTTAAAAATAAAAAATATTCATATTCAACCTTTTATTTTTACAGATTAATTCGATGTTTGTAATAATTAGTTTGAATATAAATTAAGTATATTACGAGTAATATTCTCGTAGTCTAGTTAGTCAGTGGGAGTATAATAATTTGTTAAATAAAGAATGGGATGGCTGAGTGAGTAGAAAACAAATTGCATTAATTGACAAAGAAACAAACAAATGGCCACCACCACTCCAGAGTCCAGACCACACACATCATGATGAGATCCTTGTGTACTAGTAAATCTCTACATTATATTAAGATTAAATTTGCTATTGATTGAACAGATTATCTTGAAATCTAAAAGTCTCACGTTAGGTTGGTCTTTGTTTTTCATATGACACATTAATTATAGATAATTATATGTTAAGTTATTCATTCATAAAATTGTGTTTCGAGAAATTACTTCTTATAATTATTTTTTCATGTGCAAGAATTGATTCCGAAAACTTTTTAGTTTTTTCCATAAAAAAGAATGGACTAATAGTGCCACCCTAGGTCCGTCCCGTTACGTAATAGTGATGCTTTGAGTCTGAAACTAGAAATACTTTAAACCATTCCACGGTCATATACGATAAGTAAAAGTGCAAATAAAACTGAATTCATAAAAAACAGAGGTCCGAGTGAGGTTATATTGAAAAAAAAAATGAGAAAATTGGCTGAAACGGACCATCATGGAATACGCGATGCTTTGAGTCCGAAATGAGAAATGCTTTAAACCATTTCACGGTCATATACGATGAGTAAGAGTGCAAATAAAACTAATTTCATAAAAAACAGAGGTCCAGATGAGGTTATATTGAAAAAAAAATGAGAAAATTGGCTGAAACTGGAGAATTTTTCTGACCATCATGGAATACGTGATGCTTTGAGTCCGAAATGAGAAATAATTTAAACCATTTCACGGTCATATAAGATGAGTAAGAGTGCAAATAAAACTAATTTCATAAAAAACAGAGGTCCGAGTGGAGTTATATTGAAAAAATGAGAAAATTGGTCGAAACTGAAGAATTTTGCTTACTTACATCACGGAAAAAGTGATGCTTTGAGTCCGAAATGAGAAATACTTTGAACCATTCCACGGTCATATAAAACGAGTAAGAGTCGAAATAAAACTGATTTCACCAAAAACAGATGTCCGAGTGAGGTTATATAGCAAAAAAAAAAGAAAAAAAAAAGAGAGAAAATTGGCTGAAACCGAAGAATTTTGCTTATTTGACCATGTAATAAAGTATAATCATTCAACACTTCATTTATTAACTAGAAGTCTTAGACGTGCTAGCGATTTGAGTAACTGCGATAATCGATTTTAAATTGCTTCTTGTTTATTAATTTCCAAAAGTGTAATAACGAAATTGCTACCTAAACTTTGACTAATTTACAAATTGTTACCTGTACTTTAATTTTTTATTTTTTTTTTAATTGGCTATCCGAATTTTCAATTTCGAGCAAATTGTTTCCTATATTTCAAATTCCGTCAAATTGTATAGAAATTAAGCACGTTTTTCGCCACGTGACGCATTTTCATATGTACTCAATATGGATTCGAACTTAAATTGAAAGTACTACAACAAAATACCATCAATTAGATGCTGAATTTGTTATTTGTTCACCTCCAAGATAACTTTTTACAAGACCCGGCTTGTAGGGTAGGCGAATTTTTCGATGCATTGCGTATAGCGATGATATCAGGATACGCTCCTGCCGGCGCATAAATTTATTTTTCGCAGGATACGCTCTTGAAGGCGTAGAAATGAACACTAATGGTCTTGATAGTCCACAATAGGTTTACATGGGGTTGCCCTCGAATAGAGGATGTCGCACCATGTTGTAAATTAATTTCTACTGGGCTTAATAGTCCACAGTAGGTTGACATTGATGTTTATGAGTCCGAAATGAGAAATAGTTTCAACCATTCCATAGTCATATACGACGAGTAAGAGTGAAAATAAAACTGATTTCATCAAAAGTAGAGGTCCGAGTGAGGTTATATTGAAAAATTAAGAAAAACGGCTGAAACTGGAGATTTTTGCTTACTTATCATCAAGGAAAACGTGATGCTTTGAGTCTAAAATGACAAACACTATAAACCATTCCACGGTCATATACGATGAGTAAGAGTGCAAATAAAACTGATTTCATAAAAAACAAAGGTCCGAGTGAGGTTATATTGAAAAAAAAAAAGAGAAAATTGGCCGAAACCGAAGAATTTTGCATCACGGAAAATGTGATGCTTTGAGTCTAAAATGACAAACACTATAAACCATTCCACGGTCATATACGATGAGTAAGAGTGCAAATAAAACTGATTTCATAAAAAAAACAAAGGTCCGAGTGAGGTTATATTGAAAAAAAATGAGAAAATTGGCCGAAACCGAAGAATTTTGCTTACCATCACGTAAAATGTGATGCTTTGAGTCCAAAATAAGAAATAATTTAAACCATTCCACGGTCATATACGACGAGTAAGAGTCCAAATAAAACTGATTTCATATAAAAACAGAGGTCCGAGTGAGGTTATATTGAAAAAAAATGAGAAAATTGGGCGAAACCGAAGAATTTTGTTTACTAACCATCACAGAAAACATAATGCTTTGATTTCGAAATGAGAAATACTTTAAACCATTCCACGGTCATATACAACGAGTAAGAGTCCAAATAAAACTGATTTCATAAAAAAAAAATGTCCGAGTGAAGTTATATTGAAAAAAATGAGAAAATTGGCATAAACCGAAGAATTTTGCTTACTTACCATCACATAAAACTTGGTACTTATGAGTCCGAAATGAGAAATAGTTTTAACCATCCAACAGTCATATATGATGATTAAGCGTGCAAATAAAACTGATTTCATAAAAAAAAAAAAAAAAAAAAAAAAAAGGTCTGAGTGATGTTATATTGAAAAATGAGAAAATTGGTCGAAACCGAAGAATTCTGCTTACTTACATCACAGAGAACGTGATGCTTTGAGTCCGAAATGAGAAATACATTAAACTATTCCACAGTCATATAAGACGAATAAAAATTCAAATAAAACTTATATCAGCAAAAAAAAGATGTCCGAGTGAGGTTATATTGAAAAAATGATAAAATTGGCTGAAATTGAAGAATTCTGCTTACTTACCATCACAGAAAACTCGGTGTTTATGAGTCCAAAATGAGAAATAGTTTCAACCATTTCAATGTCATATGCGACGAGTAAGAGCGCAAATAAAACCGATTTCATAAAAAATAGAGGTCCGAGTGAGGTTATATTGAAAAATTGAGAAAAACGGCCGAAACTGGAGATTTTTGCTTACTTATCTTCATGGAAAACGTGATGCTTTGAGTCTGAAATGAAAAATATTTTAAACCATTTCATGGTCATATACGATGAGTAAGAGTGCTAATATAACTGATTTCATCAAAAACAGAGGTCCGAGTGAGGTTACATAGAAAAAAAATGAGAAAATTGGCTGAAACCGAAGATTTTTCCTTACTTACTTACCATCACAGAAAACATGGTGCTTATGATTCCGATATGAGTAATAGGTTCAACCATTTCACGGTCTTATAAGACGATTAAGAGTGCAAATAAAACTGATTTCATAAAAAATAAGGGTCGGAGTGAGGTTATATTGAAAAAATGAGAAAATTGGCTGAAACCGAAGATTTTTCCTTATTTACCATCACAGAAAACTTGGTGCTTATGAGTCCAAAATGAGAATTAGTTTCAACCATTCCACGGTCATATACGACGAGTAAGAGTGCAAATAAAATTGATTTCATAAAAAATAGGGGTCTGAATGAGGTTATATTGAAAATATGAGAAAATTGGCTGAAACCGAAGATTTTTCCTTACTTACCATCACAGAAAACTTGGTGCTTATGAGTCTGATATGAGTAATAGGTTCAACCATTTCACGGTCTTATACGACGATTAAGAGTGCAAATAAAACTGATTTCATAAATAAGGGTCGAAGTGAGTTTATATTGAAAAAATGAAAAAATTGGCGGAAACCGAAGATTTTTCTTTACTTACCATCACAGAAAACATGGTGCTTATGATTCCAAAATTAGAATTAGTTTCAACCATTCCACGGTCATATACGACGAGTAAGAGTGCAAATAAACTGATTTCATAAAAAATAGGGGTCCGAATGAGGTTATATTGAAAATATGAGAAAATTGGCTGAAACCTGAGATTTTTCCTTACTTACCATCACAGAAAACTTAGTGCTTACGAGTCCATTATGAGAAATAGTTTCAACCATTCCACGGTCTTATACGACGAGTAAGAGTGCAAATAAAACTGATTTCACAAAAAATAGAGGTCCGAGTGAGGTTATATTGAAAAAAATGAGAAAATTGGCTGAAACCGAAGAATTTTCCTTACTTACCATCACAGAAAACTTGGTGCTTATGAGTCCAAAACTAGAATTAGTTTCAACCATTCCACGGTCATGTACGACGATTAAGAGTGCAAATAAAACTGATATCATCAAAAATAGGGGTCCGAGTGAGGTTATATTGAAAAAATGAGAAAATTGGCTGAAACCGAAGATTTTTCCTTACCATCAGAGAAAACTTGGTGCTTATGAGTCCGATATGAGAAATATGTTCAACCATTTTACGTTCTTATACGGCGATTAAGAGTGCAAATAAAACTGATTTCATAAAAAATAAGGGTCGGATTGAGGTTATATTGAAAAAGTGAGAAAATTGGACGAAACCGAAGATTTTTCCTTACTTACCATCACAGAAAACTTGGTGCTTATGAATCAAAAATGAGAATTAGTTTCAACCATTCCACGGTCATATACGACGAGTAAGAGTGCCAATAAAACTGATTTAATAAAAAGTAGGGGTCCGAGTGAGGTTATATTGAAAAAATGAGAAATTTGGCTGAATCCGAAGAATTTTGCTTACTTTTACCATCACAGAAAACTTTGTGCTTATGAGTCCAATATGAGAAATAGTTTCAACCATTCCACGGTCTTATACGACGAGTAAGAGTGCAAATAAAACTAATTTCATAAAAAATAGAGGTCCGAGTGAGGTTATATTGAAAAAATGAGAAAATTGGCCGAAACCGAAGATTTTTCCTTACCATCACAGAAAACTTGGTGCTTATGAGTCCGAAATGAGAATTATTTTCTACCATTCCACGGTCATATACGACTAGTAAGAGTGCAAATAAAACTGATTTCATAAAAAATAAGGGTCCGAGTGAGATTATATTGAAAAAATGAGAAAATTGGCCGAAACCGAAGATTTTTCCTTACCATCACAAAAAACTTGGTGCTTATGAGTCCGACATGAGAAATAGGTTCAACCATTTCACGGTCTTATACGACGATTAAGAGTGCAAATAAAACTGATTTCATAAAAAATAAGGGTCGGAGTGAGGTTATATTGAAAAAAAATGAGAAATTGGCCGAAACCGAAGATTTTTCATTACTTACCATCACAGAAAACTTGGTGCTTATGAGTCTGAGATGAGAAATAGTTTCAACCATTCAACGGTCTTATACGACGAGCAAAAGTGCAAATAAAACTGATTTCATCTAAAATAGAGGTCCGAGTGAGGTTATATTAAAAAAAAGAGAAAATTGGCTGAAACCGGAGAATTTTCCTTACTTACCATCACAGAAAACTTGGTGCTTATGAGTCTAAAATGAGAATTAGTTTCAACGATTCAACGGCCATATACGACGATTAAGAGTGCAAATAAAACTGATTTCATCAAAAATAGGGGTCCGAGTGAGGTTATATTGAAAAAAATGAGAAAATTTTCCGAAACCGAATATTTTTCCTTACTAACAATCACAGAAAACTTGGTGCTTATGAGTCCGAAATGAGAATTAGTTTCTATCATTCCACGGTCATATACGACTAGTAAGAGTGCAAATAAAACTGATTTCATAAAAAATATGGGTCCGAGTGAGGTTATATTGAAAAAATGAGAAAATTGGCCGAAACCGAAGATTTTTCCTTACTTACCATCACAGAAAACTTGGTGCTTATGAGTCTGAGATGAGTAATAAGTTCAACCATTCAACGGTCTTATACGACGAGTAAGAGTGCAAATAAAACTGATTTCATCAAGAATAGAGGTCCGAGTGAGGTTATATTGAAAAACATGAGAAAATTGGCCGAAACCGAATAATTTTGCTTACTTACCATCACAGAAAACTTGGTGCTTATGAGTCCAAAATGAGAATTATTTTCAACCATTCCACGATCATATACGACAAGTAAGAATGCAAATAAAATTGATTTCATAAAAAATAATGGTCTGAGTGAGGTTATATTGAAAAAATTAGAAAATTGGCCGAAACCGAAGATTTTTCCTTACTTGCCATCACAAAAAACTTCGTGCTTATGAGTCCGATATGAGAAATAGTTTCAACCATTCCACGGTCTTATACGACGAGTAAGAGTGTAAATAAAACTGATTTCATAAAAAATAGGGTCTGAGTGAGGTTATTTTGAAAAAATGAGAAAATTTGCCGAAACTGAAGATTTTTCCTTACTTTATCATCACAGAAAACTTGGTGCTTATGATTCCAAAATGAGAATTATTTTAAACTATTCCACGGTCATATACGACGATTAAGAGTGCAAATAAAACTGAGTTCATCAAGAATAGAGGTCCGAGTGAGGTTATATTTAAAAAATGAGAAAATTGGCTGAAATCGAAGAATTTAGCTTATTTACCATCACAAAAAATTTAGGGATGGCAATTCGTGCGGGCAGTGCGGGTTCGTGTCGTGTTCTGGGGGTCAGCCCAAACACGGCCCAACTCGGCCCATCATGAAAAACTGACACAAAAAACCTATAGTAAATTGAATAAAAAAATTAATATTTAACTGTTTTAGTATAAAAAATCGTGTTATATCATGTTATCGTGTCGTGTTACTAATATCAAACTCAAACCCGTAATTTTTGTGTCGTGTTCGTGTCGGCCCATCGTGCCGAGCCCAAATTGCCAGCCCTAACTTTTACCATCACAGAAAATTTGGTGCTTATGAGTTCAAAATGAGAATTAGTTTCAACCATTCCACGGTCATATACGACGAGTAAAAGTGCAAATAAAACTGATTCATAAAAAATAGGGGTCCGAGTGAGGTTATATTGAAAAAAATGAGAAAATTGGCCGAAACCGAAGAATTTTGCTTACTTACCATCGCAGAAACTCCGAAATGAGAAATAGATTAAACCATTCAACGGTCATATATGACGAGTAAGAGTGCAAATAAAACAGATCTCATAAAAAATAGAGCTCTGAGTGAGGTTATATTGGAAAAATGAGAAAATTTGTCGAAATTTAAGAATTCTGCTTACTTACCATCACAGAAAACGTGATGCTTTGAGTCTGAAATGAGAAATATATTAAACAATTCCACGGTAACTATTCCACGGTAACTATTCCGCGGTCATATACTAAGAATAAAATGCAAATAAAACTTATATTATAAAAAACAGAGGTCCGAGTGAGGTTATATTGAAAAAATGATAAAATTGGTCGAAATTGAAGAATTTTGCTTACTTACCATCATAGAAAACTTGGTGTTTATGAGTTCGAAATGAGAAATAGTTTTAACTATTCCACGGTCATATACGACAAGTAAGAATGCAAATAAAACTGATTTCATAAAAAACAGAGGTCCGAGTGAGGTTATATTGAAAAATTGAGAAAAATGGTTGAAACTTAAGAGTTTTGCTTACTAACATCACGAAAAACTTGATGCTTTGAGTCTGAAATGAGAAATACTTTAAATCATTCCACGGTCATATACGATGATTAAGAGTGCAAATAAAACTAATTTTATAAAAAAAAACAGAGGTCCGAGTGAGGTTATATTGAAAAAAATGAGAAAATTCGCCGAAACTGAAGAATTTTGCTTAGTTTTCCCATCATGGAAAACGTGATGCTTTGAGTCCGAAATGAGAAATACTTTAAACCATTTCACGGTAATATACGATGAGTAAGAGTGCAAATAAAACTGATTTCATCAAAGACAGAGGTCTGAGTGTGGTTATATTGAAAAAAAAATGAGAAAATTGGTCGAAACAGAAGAATTTTGTTTACATCACGGAAAACGTGATGCTTTGAGTCTGAAATGAGAAATACTTTGAACCATCCCACGGTCATATATAACGAGTAAGATTCCAAATAAAACTAATTTCATCAAAAACAGATGTCTAAGTGAGGTTATATTGAAAAAAATGAGAAAATAGTTCGAAACCGAAGAATTTTGCTTACTTACCATCACAGAAAGTGTGATGCTTATGACTCCGGAATGAGAAATAGTTTCAACCATTCAACGGACATATATGACGAGTAAGAGAGCGAATAAAACTGCTTTCATAAAAATCAGAGGTCTGAGTGAGGTTATATTGAAAAAAATGAGAAAATTGGCCGAAATTGAAGAATTCTGCTTACTTACCATCACAGAAAAAGTGATGCTTTGAGTCTGAAATGAGAAATACATTAAACTATCCTACGGTCATATACAAAGAATAAGTATGCAAATAAAACTTATATTATCAAAAACAGAGGTCCGAGTGAGGTTATATTGAAAAAATGATAAAATTGGTCGAAATTGAAGATTTTTTCTTACTTACCATCATAGAAAACTTGGTGTTTATGAGTACGAAATGAGAAATAGTTTCAACCATTCCATGGTCATATACGACGAGTAAGAATGTAAATAAATCTAATTTCATAAAAAACTGAGGTCCTGGTGATGTTATATTTAAAAATTAAGAAAAATGGCTGAAACTGAAGAGTTTTGCTTACTTACCATCACGGAAAACGTGATGCTTTGAGTCTGAAATGAGAAATACTTTAAAATATTCCACGGTCATATACGATGAGGAAGAGTGCAAATAAATCTGATTTCATTAAAAACAGAGGTTCGAATGAGGTTATAATGAAAAAAATGAGAAAATTGGTCGAAACTAAAGAATTTTGCTTACTTCCCATCATGGAAAACGTGATGCTTTGAGTCCGAAATGAGAAATGCTTTAAACCGTTTCACGGTCATATACGATTAGTAAGAGTGCAAATAAACTGATTTCATCAAAAACAGAGGTCCGAGTGAGGTTATATTGAAAAATGAGAAAATTGGTCGAAACTGAAGAATTTTGCTTAGAGTCCGAGTGTGGTTAAATTGAAAAATTCGTCGAAACGGAAAACGTGACGCTTAGAGTCCGAAATGAGAAATACGTTGAACTATTACGGTCATATACAACGAGTAGGCGTCCAAATAAAACTGATTTCATCAAAAACAGATGTTCGAGTGAGGTTATATTGAAAAAAAAATGAGAAAATAGGCTGAAACCGAAGAATTTTTCTTACTTACCATCACAGAAACTCTGAAATGAGAAATAGTTTAAACCATTCAACGGTCATATATGATGAGTAAGAGTGCAAATAAAACTGATTTCATAAAAAACACAGGTCTGAGTGAGGTTATATTGAAAAAATGAGGAAATTGGCCGCAATTGAAGAATTATGCTTACTTACCATCATAGAAAACGTGATGCTTTGTATCCGAAATGAGAAATACATTAAACTATTATACGGTCATGTACAACGAATAAGTATGCAAATAAAACTTGTATCATAAAAAAAAAAGAGGTCTGAGTAAGGTTATATTGAAAAAATTATAAAATTGGTCGAAATGAGAAATAGTTTCAACCATTCCATAGTCATATATGACGAGTAAGAATGCAAATTTAACTGATTTCATAAAAAACAGAGGTCCGGGTGAGGTTATATTTAAAAATTAAGAAAAATGGCAGAAACTGAAGAGTTTTGCTTATTTACCATCACAGAAAACTTGATGCTTTGAGTCCGAAATGAGAAATACTTTAAACTATTCCACGGTCATATACTTTGAGTAAGAGTGCAAATAAAACTGATTTCATCCAAAAACAGCGGTCCGAGTGAGGTTATATTGAAAAATGAGAAAATTGGTCGAAACTGAAGAATTTGGCTTACTGACATATGGAAAACGTGATGTTTTGAGTCCGAAATGAGAAATACTTTAAACTATTCCACAGTCATATACGATGAGTAAGACTGCAAATAAAACTAATTTCATAAAAAACAGATGTCAGAGTGAGGTAATAAAGAAAAAATGAGAAAATTGGTCGAAACTGAAGAATTTTGCTTACTTACAATCACAGAAAATGTGATGCTTTGAGTCCGAAATGATAATTTTTTTAAACCATTCCACGGTCATATACAACGAGTAAGAGTCCAAATAAAACTGATTTCATCAAAAATAGATGTCCGAGTGAGGTTATATTGAAAAAAAAAATGAGAAAAATGGCTGAAACCGAAGAATTTTGCTTACTTACCATCACAGAAAACTTGGTGCTTATTAGTCCGAAATGAGAAATAGTTTCAACCATTCAACGGTCATACATGACGAGTAAGAGTGCAAATAAAATAGATTTCATAAAAACACAGTGGTCTGAGTGAGGTTATATTGAAAAAAAATGAGAAAATTGGCCGAAATTGAAGAATTCTGCTTACTTACCATCACAGAATACGTGATGCTTTAAGTCAGAAATGAGAAATAAATTAAAATATTCCACAGTAACTATTCCACAGTCATATACTAAGAATAAAAATGAAAATAAAACTTATATAATAAAAAACAGAGGTTCGAGTGAGGTTATATTGAAAAAAAAAATTTATAAAATTGGTCGAAATTGAAGAATTTTGCTTATTTACCATCACAGTAAAATCGGTGTTTATGAGTTCGATTAGAAATAGTTTTAACTATTCCACGGTTATATACGACGAGTAAGAATGCAAATAAAACTGATTTCATAAAAAACAGAGGTCCGAGTGAGGTTATATTGAAAAATTGAGAAAAATCTCTGAAACTGATTATTATTATTATTATTATTATTATTATTATTATTTAATACTAATTAATTATTATATAAAGGGTTCGGCTAAAATAAACTCGAGTTTATTTCAACTTGATTTCTCAAGTTCGAGTTTAGTCAAGTCGAGCTCAATTTTTTAGTTAAGCGAATAGCTAATTTGTGATGTTATAATTGCTTAAGGAGTTGAGTCGAGCCGAGCTCCATTATGTCGAGTTTGAATTCGAGTCTAGTTTCAAAATTAAAACTCGGCCGAGTTCGAGCTTGAGCTCGAGCTTGACAAATACTAATCGAGTCGAGCTTGATAAATACTCGGCTCGACTCGTTTACACCCCTACTTGTGTGTCGACTTTTTTCATTGTATTAATATATAAAAACATCTTTTTTTGGACATGCGGCAATCTGTTATTAAGGGGTCGGAATCTAAAGAAAGTCTGATATCGGACTCCGTATCATTTCTCTATTATATTTCATAGTTTTGCGAGACTTTATATGTTTGTTAGAAAAAAAAAAATAATAAAGGTGAATTTGATGGAAAATTACTCTTTTTTGTTGCTTTTTATGAATGGGAAATGATTTAGATTCTGAATGTTGGAATCTGAAGTATTTTGACGAGTAATTCCTTAAAGTGTGAAAAAAGAGTGAAAAAACTATTTTGACTGAAAAACTTTATTCATTTGCCCTAAAGATTGTAGTAATTACTCCTTCAGCCATTAACACCTTTTCGTTCATAGCTTCGTTCATGGCGAGTATACTGATAGTAAAATCTCCGACGAGAATACAAGATTCCGACATTGAAATGGAAGTGTTGAATCCAAATTTCTAACAGATTACCAACCAAAATATTATATTCATATATATATATATATACACGAGAGCATACAGCGATTCAAGATTGCTTCCTTGCCTTCTCCAAATACGCATAGCTCCTCTGGTATATCAGAACTCCCCACACAATATGCCACAGACCCAGCTCCGGCCACAGAGCCGCCGGAGAGTACAGCGGCGCGAATTCCGTCTGCCACGTCAGAAAGTTACTCAACCGTAGCTCGCCGGAGCTCCGGATCAGAATATCGGGATCAGGAGCCACCGCCATGTACATCTTCTTCTCCACATCACCTAATTTCACAATCCCGTCCTTCGTCGTCGTCGTCTCTACAGCTCCGATTCCTCCTCCGTTTCGAAACTCGTCGAATTTGTCCTTGCATGATTCTTCAATGGCGTGGGCCATTTCGTCGGTGGAAGTATAGGCGACGCAGACTAACAGGAATCCGCGGCTGTTATTCGCGGTGGCCTTCATGGCCTTCTCCGCCGCAGCCCTGACGTCACCGGCCAGCATGGTCAGGTCTCCGACGAAAAGAAGCCGGATTCCGTACTGATTGACGACGCTTTCTTGTTTCATCATCTCCTCGATCTTCTCCAGCATCAGGTTCATGAGGTACTTGACGATCTCGGGCTTTCGCCGGAAGTTGTCGATGCTGAAGGCGTATACGGTGACGTATTTGATCCCCAGTTCGTAGCAGTAGTTCACGACGGCGAGGAGAGAGGAAAACCCCGCCTTGTGGCCTTCCCCTTCCGCCAGTTTGTGCTTCTTCGCGAAACGCCGGTTGCCGTCCATGATGAACGCCACGTGGCACGGGATGGGACCCACCGATATCACGTTGAACATGCATTTTCTCAGGAATCCACCTAGACCGCGCATGTATTGTCCTTTCATGAAGCTTTCTGCTTCCATGTCTATTCTTGAAGATGAAGCTCGTTAGTAATCTGATAGAAAAATGTTAAATTTTCAGAAAAACATCATTTGATGAATAAAATCGGAGTTTTAAAGATTCAAAAGGTTTCATTTATCATGAAGAGCTGCAAATTTTCCATTGAAGATATTATTTTCACAGATCTCCTACTGCCCCACTCTCACCGTAAAAATACTGACACGTGTCCTAAGTGTAACTAATTTTATAGTTTTTTTCTAATGGGATCGGTGAACACTAGAAGAAAAATATCAAATTTAAGGACACGTGTCAAGATCTTAACGGTAAGGTATGATCTGAATCCTCTTCACCATGAACAATTAGAAATGAAAATAATGGGAAAAAAACTAGGCATACCCAAAATTATTCGAGAGTGAACTCTAACTTCAAACAACGCAGGGAATTAAGAATGTGTGGCATGCAAAGTGAAGCTATAAGCCCTAGCAATATATATCATAGACGAAATTTTGATAGCCAAATATTAAAGATTGGATTTTTGCTGATAAAATGTGGTAAACAAAAAAACCCACATTCATTAAAAAAAAATAGCAATGGAGAAGGAAAGCTTGTCGCTTTACTCAATATATATATTATCTGCAGAATCTGGGAATTTGTATGGGTGGTTTGCAGAAAAACAAGAGCTTGGGTGTCGACTATCACTATCAAAATGGTATCGAACATTCTGGGTTCTCTGCTCATTATTATGTTACAAAACAAAAACACGTATTGGAAACTTACTTGACGATCTACTGATTCCACAAACGTTCCTTTCAATGGCGAATTTGATGGAATAAGAGATTCAGACCATACAGATTGTGGAATGAGCTTATAACTGAAGTTGGTTTAATAACTTATAAACTGTACAAAGTTTGCTCCATGTGAGATTTTGGTGTCCGAAGTTTAAAATGTTGAAATTGACAGTTTCAGGTTTCATTTTTGTTGAAATTTGGTGTCTTCGCGCGTAATTTCCTCTCATTTCAAACATTTTCATCGACATTTTCACCCACTCATAATCCATCACTCTTTACTTTTTATATAATCGCCAAATTTCTCTCAAAACTTGAACATCTGAAAGAAAAGGTTTCCAACAGAGTGGTGTTAAGTGATTTCCAGCGACAATAGAGCGATATTTACTTATGCGGATGTGGTCACTTTTTAGGTGAAATTCCCGGCTAGGTGACGAGAAGGGAACGTACATGAAAGCTCCTATTTGACAGCCGGTTCCGTCGGGATTGGCTTATCTAAAGTAATCACACCGAGACACCAAATTTCAACAAAAATGAAACTGGGCTGTCAATTTCAACATTTTAAACTTCAGACACCAAAATCTCACATGGAGCAAACTTCAGACATTTATCCCACGGAAGTTTCCATCTTCTACTTAACTTGGAGAAAGATTGCTTGGCTCCCAAGCCATGACATTCTCATTTCACAAATGCAAATCATTGTACAAAAATCTATAATAACCAAGATATTACACTCCAAAACGTTGCCCTACAATCGGATACTGAACTAGTGAACCGACATCTTCGTTCATTTTTTTTAAAAAAATGGGCATGTTACATAAATACAATTCTAAATAGAACAAAAAATCATAATACGATTTTTATGCCAGGAATATTTTTTTCGAGTTGTTTAGAGAGGTGTGTGTATCGATTCTATGCAGCCTGACCCGACCCGACCCGACTCATGCAAGTTCATGATACCAGCCACATAAAGCAGGTCGACCATAGAGTTAACGCGACAGACGCCAATGCATACGTCCATAGCATAAGGACGGAGCATTCACTTTCACCCGCTCCGAACAATTGAGTCATTGTCCCTGCCCGATCCACGAAACACGATCAAAGATTAGATTTTGCCGATAATGTTTTTACCGACAAAAAATTTATGTTGATAAAAGTTCGACAATGGATTTAACCTTAATTACCTATGTTCATCGCAGGAGGAAGTGAATATTGCAGATGCAAAATGAAAAGATAGAGCGGATCAGCGTGGACAAAGCCGAAATGTAGGGCGGCTCTAACGATCCCAATCCCGATAATCGGCAACAAGATATAGCGTACGACTATGACTCCGATAATCAGCGACGGTTGAATCCCCGATCCCTTTAACCCTGATGCATATAATTCGTAATAGTAAAGAATCGATCGACTAAGATACAATCGACTGCATATATGGTCATTTTAATGTAGCCCTTGAAGCTTCACATATATTATGCAGGGTAAAAAAATTAGGGAAAAGTACGTAAAACATACAACATTTTTAAAACAGGTTGGTTCTAAAAATTATTTTTTTCAAACATATTGTATGTTTTACATATTTTACCCAGAAATTTACCTTTAAGAAGGTTACCCCCCATTATCAAGGTAACTGCAGGGATGGTTGCATCACTGTAGGAATCGAAAGCAGGAACAACATTAAGCATACTGGGCAATGAGACTTGGAAGACAAGTAACAGAAACTTGCTCTCCAAGAAATCCAAATAAATCTTACAAAAGAAAGAGATTACCCCAGTAAAGAAGCAGTGTCTTCGATGACACGAAGAGGAGCACTGACGCCGATCATTAGGTTTTGGATGAATGGTACGACGCCAATTATAAACCCGACAAACTGCATTCATCAATTCTTTCATAAGCAATAAACACTAAAATGAATTACCTAGAAAATATGCAGTGACCATGTTACAACTAACATTGTGTATAAATAGTCACTACATATCTTCTCTTCAACTACTTGATCTACAAACGAATATGTTACCGCTCCGATTGTGGACGGTGCTAACAAAGATTTAAGGTTGATCTTTGCTGCAAAGGTTGCGGAGTACTGCTTCAGTTTGTTCCACATTGTCACCTGCCATCATCCGTGTTACGGTAACGATCAATACGAAAATTAACATCGAAGTTTCTCGTAACAATCGACGCTCTAATTAGTCTTACCTTAGGCATTATTGTTGATGGAAGAAGTGGTAGATAGTAATCTTGAACTAATTTATGGTCTTCCATGGCAGATTTCAGATCATTTCTCGGTTCCTCGTTTACTTCCATGGACGAAACACGTACAATGTTGTAAACATACGACCACAAATAGACCGCGCCAATCTGAATAAACTCGAGAGTTAATTAGCAATTCGTTAGCTGGATTTTGGAGGTTTGGACAATTTGCTAAGTAATTTTTTCTTTTTGGATAAATTGCCAGTTGAACTTATGCAGAGTTGTTGGCCAAAAAAAACTTATGTAGAAAGTTGCAATAAGCTAGCTCCGTCTAATTATTGTCAAAACATACAAAAACTTGCTTATCGAATTTGTTGTCTTTGTTTTTCTTTGTGCATGTCTCGCTAGCCGAACTGTTAAAATTTTGTAATTTACTAGTCAAAATACGTGAGAATTTGCAATTTGTTAGTTGAACTTTGATAGGATGGACATGTGCAAATTTCCCATTTAACATTCAGTTAGACGAAGTTAATATATTGTAACTGTGTATAAATTCAGTTAGTTTTTTATAAAGTGTGGACCGTACCGCCATGGACAACGAAGCGTAAGCCATTCCGTAAGATTGGCACGAGTCGGGTGCTCCAAATGGACTTCCTTTCTCCTTGCAGACTGCAGGAACGATGATCAAAAGCATGTTGCCAAGATTTCCTGTCCAAATCCAACAACAAGAGCAAGTTGCTTTGGTGTCAAGAAACCAGACCAAGTTATAATGAAAATGTAAAAATTCAATTAGGCAAATAAGGCTAGTATAGTATGCATGAAGTTGATGTGATTTACCCGCTGCACAACACCCCAAAATGAGGCCTTTTAGATGCTTAGGAGGTTTTGTGATCTTTACGAGAATCCATCCCAAAGCCGAGCCCATGATGAATGTGATAAGGATATTAACCGGCATGAACCACCTAAGTAAAAACAAACAAATAAAAAAACTAACGGGTTAATAACCAAATTGCTATCCGAACTTTTACTAAGTTATAAATTGCTACCTGAGTTTTAATTTTTTTTTTTAAATTTGGCTACTTGAACTTTTAATTTCAGAACAAATTGTTACATCTGTTATAATTCCCGTTAAACTGGATAGAAAATGAGTATGTTTCTGCCACGCGGGGTCTTCTTAAGTGTACTCAAAATGGATTCAAACGTAAATTGAAAGTATTGCAATGAAATATCTTGATTGGATGCTCAACTGAAATTTACTTTTGAATTAATAGTCTTAAACGAATAGTCTTAAGTTTGAGGCCGAAAATTGAAAAAACATTGTGACCCATAGTTAACAAAGTTAATTTGCTACGAGCAGAGATTATTTTAAGATACTGGGAAACAAAAAATAATAATATTAGATTGATGTGTTTGACTCACAGGAGAAGAATGGTCTCAGAAGTAATTGTTTTTGCCAAGTTGCTGCCAATAAGTGCTGGGTTGAACACAAAGAACACAACCTGCATAATCCAAATTTGTGCAACTCAAATCACTAAAAAAATGACATCTTTCTAATCAACTCGACACAATTTCGATCATAAAGACGAATAATGTAACTAATAACTCACTTTATTAAGCTGCTTTCTCGTGATCTCGCCCATGATATCGACCCGATCGATCGCAAGATACAACCCGAGAGCCGTTATCAGCAACACTTTCAAAATTGGCATAGAAGCAACCAAGAACAGATCCAGAAACCCCATTTCCGCTAATATTCAACTTTGATTCAACAACTGTTAACTGATAATATAAATGGATAGATACCCTCTTTTGCATGTATATGAGAAACTAAATTTTCACTGAAAGGTGTGAAATTTATGGGAAAAGTCCAGGGTTTGGTTGTTATATATATATATATTGCAATGGTATATTATAACTTATCTTAATACAGCAAGATTCACGTTCTAAGACTGATACAGGTGTGGAGTGTGATCTTAAGCTTTTCCATGGCGGCGGCTATGATTCTCCGTCCAGTTTTGGTATATATATTTATATTATATTGCAGATCTACTAACAGATTATGCAACTTGCTTGAAGAGAATACTAATTGTTAAAGAATCGTTGCGTCAGGAAGAAGATGGCATTGATGAGCAATAAACAGATCACCATCAACAACACACAAGACAGAGAAGAATCCTCGTTCCAGAAATATATTTGATTTTACCCATAATGATAAGATTAAAGAAAAATCCAAAACAGGTCAAAGATCTGGAAATTGTTGGAAAATAGGAAATTCTAAACGAGAATTTTTTAGATCAAATGAATATTTTTTAACCGAGTGTCATGCAGATCACGATCTTCTAAAGACAATTTCACTCCCTCACCGACTCGTCGGTTGTGCTAGAGGATGTTAATGAGCATATCCCATGATAAAACGGCATTTAAGTGGCAAGTTAACACGAAGCCTCACAAGTCGAACAGAACCTTACCTGAACTCCACTAAAACAGGACTTGAGGTCAAAAACGACCTAGAAATATATTGATCGTATCGAATACGAATCAAGATAAGAAAAGATAATTATTAGTTGCAAAAAAAACCTATAGAAAAGTCTCTCTATTTATAGGGAGATAGAAGTCGTGGATTAATGGCGCGAAAATAAATAAAACTGAAACGTCTCTATTAGTGAAGTCGTTACAGATCATTAATTTGTCAGATTCAACGAATCTTGACGAAGCCGGGACTACTATGGCTGAGTGTACTAAGAACAACAATTTCTCATTCATCCAATCAGAAAAATAGTAATGCCAATAACACATTTTTCCAACAGAAATTACCCACCTCATATATAATAGATGTTTATTCTCTGACATACGAAATTTGATAAATCACAAATATTTAATGAGAATAAAATAATCAAGAACAAAGATTGTATGAAATTAAAGAGCAGTGTTTATTAAAAAATAAATAAACAAAAAAACTCTAATAAATTAAATAAAAATAATTAAGAGATTTTTTTTAAATGAAATATATATAAATTATTAAGATATGTACTTTAAAATTATGTGTCTCAACTCTCAAGTCATACCCATAAGTTACTCTCTCCTCCTTTAATTTGACTTTCGTCTTTCTCCAAGATATGATAAGACATTTACGGGGTGTTTGGATGGATGTAATGTGGGATGTAATCTCACATTACGTCCCACATTACATTAACATTATGTTGCTTGGTTTGTCAAACGACGTAATGTGCATTGTAATATAATGTGCGTTGTAATCTGAGATTACGTCCAAAGTCCAATCAACGTAATGTGAGATTACATCAAAAAACGGATGTAATGTGAGATTACGTCCAACATTACGGAGTGTTATTATTTTATTATTATTTATAAATAGATAAAATACTTTGTATTATCTTTATAGTTTAATATGATAATAATATTGTTATTATTATTAGCTTTTTATTTTTTATCTACTTCATAACTTATTATTATAATAAATAATAATGCTCATAATGTTTTTATAAAGTGAGTAAAATCTTTTTCGTGGCATTTTTTTAAAAAATATCTTATAAAACTATATATATGGTTTCAATTAGGGCTGAGCATGAGACGGATGAGCGGGCTTTTTCTATAAAATGGCCCAAGCCCTAAAACTAGGGCCACTTAATGGCTGTCCCGAGCCCTAGCTAGTAGGAAAAGGCCTGCCCGTCACGGGACTACAGGGACTAGGGACAAATGGGACAAACCAAAATTCCCATCCAAGTTAAAAAAAAAAAAAATCAAATCATACTCAATTTACTTAAACCATAACCAAACACATAATAACAACAAAGTTCAACAGATACCACAAAGTTCACCATAAAACACCAAAATCACTCAAACATTTTGTCACTTGTAAGAACAGCAAGTTCAACACATAACTTGGTTCTCCAAAATAGTTCACCAAAGACTCCAAAACTAAGTTTTACCAAGACTCTAACACAAAGTCACTAACAATTTTGACATAACAAGTTATAAATGCAAATCCCAGATCAAATGGAACTTCAACCCGAGCTATCACTAAAGTTAACTTAACTAACTATAGTTTATAGCTGATTAGTTAGCAAAAAGGGACGGGACGAGTCTTTTGGGACTTCGTAAAAAAGCCCTAGTCCTAGCCCTAGCCCTAGTTGAGAAGAAAAGTCCCGCCCATTAGATCTTGGGCACATTTTTGGGAAGGGCTTTCTGGGACGGGCCAGGGCGGAACGGGCGGGATTTTGAGCCTCTCGGGATATTTGCTCACCCCTAGTTTCAATTAATAGAAATTTAATAGTTGTGTGTATTTAGTTTAAATATGTAATATTTAGAATTCATAAATGACTATAGAATTAACCACAAAAAACATAAACTTTAAGAAGTTCGTTATTGTCAAAATATATATTCTTTTAAATATTATCATATTGAGATATAATACTCTCATATAAATAAATATAATAATAATAAAGTCACATTACAATGCACATTTCACCACATACCAAACACTGTAATCTGACATTACACTCCACATTACAGTACAACCAAATGTTGTAATCTGACATTACAAGTGATCTCACATTACGTCTCACGTTACTTGTAATCTCACATTTTAAGTAATCTCACATTACGTCCATCCAAATGCCCCCTTAGTATAGAGAGTTTTCTTAATATTGTGTTCTAGAGAGTTTTTTTTAGCTATTTTGATATTGTGTTTTAAATATCTTGTAAAGTGGATTGGTATTTATTCATGTGTTAATAAGAACGGTTTATATATATGTCATACAATATAAATGAGTATGTTTCAAAATATGAATTGATTTCTATTTTATTATGTTCGCAATTGTTTTAGAATATAAATATGATGTTTAAGAATGACTTATGTGATGCGGTCTTATTAAAGGATAGAGCTGATTTGTCAATTTGAGATAGACACTCTTATTTTCTCATAATTACCTTAGCATTAGTACATTTTTTTTTTTTATATAATGAATCGGTAGTTTGGTAGCTACAATTATTCATTATATTTCAATTAGATATTTTCATTCTTTTTAATATTTTTTTCTATGATTTGCTACGCATTTACAAGATATTGTTTGATATTTTCTCTATATATATGTGGAAGAGATTTTTGTGTGTAATTCTTTAAATGGAATCATTGCATTAGTCTTTTGGTTATGGCCTCTAGCCGACCAAAGTCGAATATTTCACATCTAACGCATGTTTGTATAAGAAACTTGTTTTAAGGTAGGGCTAAATTTCTTTAGATACACAATAACATGACACAAACACAAGGAAATAATAATATTTACGAAAGTGTGCGACGAAATAAAAATTTAACATCGCAAACACATATCATGGCTTGTGAAGATAACATGTGTGGTCGTGTTCAATAACTTTTACACAATACGTTTATTAACACGCACGTAGATACAATTTGACACTCCTATCTAAAGGGAAAATTTTAAGATTAAAAAAAAAATCTAAAGGGAAATAGTCTCATAAATCATAAAAATTTATAAGTCTTCCATATATATATGACTTTAAAAGGAAAAAAAAAAAAAAAATTGGCCAACAAAAGAATTCTCTTGTAAAAAAAGAGAGAAAAGGATCAATTCGTACTCAAGCCATGACACTATCATTTCACAAACACAAATCAATGTTGTAATCTATTATATAACCCAATGTATTACGATCAAGGTGGTTAGGATCGAGATCCTAACTAGAATCGTTTCAGTGTGGGGTCGGGTCGTTCGTAGGATCGGATCGTGGATCGTAATATCCTACATGAGTTATAAATTAACATATGATTAATGAATAAATTTCTATGATAGATATATGTATATACATTTACTATTTATCAAGTAAATAAACACATATCATTAAAAAAAAATTAATACATGAACTAATTTATCAAAATCATATTCGATATAAAATATTGATTAATTTTATCAAATGTAAGAATACATTAAATTGTATAACACTTAAGGTGACAAATGATTGTGATTAATTATAACATACATATCTAATTTGGTGTATGTTTCTCTATTTTAATAATGATATAAATATAGAAGAAAATATTAAGATATGATAAACAGCATGCCCCTATAAACTTTTAAAATAACTCTAAAATTATTTTTAAAGTTGAAAAAAAATTCAAGTTTGTCACCCTAAATTTATAGAGATATCAATTTTCTTAATTCGAAATTGATTCTCGACTTCATCCTTACTATCAATGATTTTATGATAACTTGAATCGTAGAATCGTTTTACTTAAATTGGATCGTAGAATCGTAAGATCCTACTATCGGGATCATGATCCTCAAAGATCCTATAAAATTAAGATCCTAGAAATGATCGAGATCTTTTTACATCACTAGATTCGTAAAATCGTAAGATTCTAAGATCCGGATCGGGATCCTGACAACCTTGATTACAATAGGACCCTCACCAAACCAAACCGAGTTACAATATAGTAGAATTGTCACAACTTTTCTTCCTTCTTCTCAATCTCTAAAAAAAATGGAAAATAACTACAGAAATACATTTTTAATAAGAACATAAACCATATACGCTAACTCTAGCTAAGGCAAATTATATGCCAAGAATAAATATTTACGCCACGTCCCATTGCCAACTTGGTTCTAGTCGATATGTAGCCGACGAACCCGACCCGACTTGAACCCGACCCGATCCGACTTGAACCCGACCCGACTTGAAGCCATGCACGATCATGATACCAACCACATAAAGAAGGTCGACCACATAGTTAACGCGAAAGAGGCCAATGCATATGTCCACAACATGAACACCGAACATTCGCTTTCCCCTTCTCCGAATAACTGAACAATTGTCCCTGTCCGGTCAAAAACAAAATAACTGTCAAAATCTAGAAAAAAAAAAAATATATATATATATATATATATATTATATGCATGACAAACTTATGATGATCAAAATATATGACCAAATCAACTTTTGTGAGTGTTTAAAATTTCAAAATTCGTAGTTTTGTGTATATAAATATCGACGGAGTTGGATTGGGATTTCACTACAATAAATTTAGTCGTTTCTGACTGATTTATTTATAAGAGACATTTAACATTATTCATAAGAGAATGTAGAAAATTTCTTACAAACAATATTAAAAAAAAAAAATTCTAAAAGAGATGACTCTTAACAAAAAGTTTGGCTAAACACTTCCGTAGAAAATTATTAAAAAAAATTGAGTTTTGTAAGGAAGTTCATTCAAAACATATTAAATCCCTTAAAAATTCTTATAATTTGTGAGGGATTGCTTCCCTTTAAAAAAGTCGTCATAAACTACCAATTTTATTGTAGTGTGTAAGCTTACCGATGTTCATTGCCGGAGGAAGCGAATACTGTAGAAGCAGAATAAACAGATAGAGCGGGTCTGGATGGACCAAGCCTAGATGTAGGGCGCCTTTAACGATCGCAATACCGATAAGTGGAAGAAAGATATAACGAACCGCTACAACTCCTATAATCAGCGACTTTTGTACTCCCGGTCCCTTCAGCCCTGACAACATCAATTTCACAATTCTGATACTTTGGATATTGAATATTTGTTAATAATAAGACGTGAGCTTTAATCAGTTGTACCATAAATCCGAACTTGTGGGTAAAGACACATTGACACACTCTTATTCTATATCATCATCCTCCCGACCACCTTGGGCGGCCTCAATTGGGTCTAAACATAATGGGCTTCAAACTATTTAATAGGAGTTAACATTTTTTTCTCTTTAAAATTGCGTCACCAGGAATAGGACTTGTGCGCTTTGATACCATATTAATAATAAGATGTGCGTCTTAACCAACTGTCTCATAAATTCGAACTTGTGATGAAGACATCGACACACTCTTATACTGTATCAACAAAATTAACAAACAAGAAAGTTGAGACACCAAATTGTAATATGATCTATACTTAAGACTTTGTTTAGGTACTAAAAATCTAATATACATTGGGTGATTTTGTTACCTCTAAGAAGGTTGCCTCCCATTATTAGGGTAATTGCAGGGATTGATGCTTCACTGTAGACAATTCAATAAACAACCCAAACCCATTAAGCTTGTAGAACCAAACAGACTTGGGTGGCAAGGAATAGAAACTTGCTACCCAAGAAACCTCAAGAACATTATAAAAGAGATATCTTTACCCCAGTAAATAAGCAGTGTCTTCAATGACGCGGAGAGGAGCATCCATACCGATCATTAGGTTTCTGATAAATGGTACAACTCCAACTAAAAACCCAGCAAACTGCAATCGCATCATACATTTTTCATAAACAATCAAGCAATGATAGCCAAATCAAACACAAAACTACTAATTAAGCCATTATTACTGCTCCGATCGATGATGGTGTTAACAAAGAACCGAGGTTCATCTTTGTTGCAACGGTTGAGGGACATTGTCTTAGTTTCATCCACAATGACACCTGAGGCCAAATCGCGGTACGTAGCAGTCAAATAATAAAAATGTAAAATTTCCTAAAAATATGGAAACAGGTTTGGACTTTGAAGTATTAGTACTTGATCAGTTGGGGGAAGAAGTGGTTCAGAGAGCTCTTGGACTAATTTGTGTTTTTCCATGTCATCAGTACTCGACTCGATCTCAATGTCAGACACGTTGCTGCAGGAGACACGTACAATGTTGTACACATAAGACCACAAATAGATCGCTCCAATCTGAATAATCACGAAAGACATAGTTATTACTATAGGGAAAAAGTTAAATCTTTTGGGGTAAAATGACACATACTATTTATAATGAACTGTTGGTTTTGCATACTGAAGTAAACTTTGAGATATCTTGCAACAAAAGATATCTTTAACCGTGTAATTCGATAGCAATTAACACACTATGGTTATTGTGGACCGTACCGCCATGGACAATGTAGCGTAAGCCATTCCGAAAGATTGACACACATCTGGGTCTCCAAAAGGACTTGCCTTTTCTTTACAGACAGCAGGGATGATTATAATTGGCAAGTTCCCGAGATTCCCTGATCAAATCCAGCAAGAACAAGAAGTTGCTTGCAATGCAAGAAACCGGAAAATGATAGTGAAATGATTTAATTACCTGCAGCACAGCATCCCAAAATGAGGCCTTTTAGATGCTTAGGAGCTCCTGTGATTTTGACAAGTATCCATCCCAAAGCCGAGCCGATGATGAATGTGATGAGGATATTGAGCGGCATGAACCACCTGAGTAAAAATCAAAACTTTTTATGCGGGTAATCGATAAAAATCTCTAAAATTCACAACAAAATACCTGAGTAAAAATCAAAACTTTTTATGCGGATAGTCGATAAAAATCTCTAAAATTCACAAGAAAATGCGGGTTTTAACTTACAGCAGAAGAATGTTTTCCTTGGTGACTGTTTTTGCCAAGTTGCTGGCAATAAGTGCAGGGTTGAAAACAAAGAACACAACCTAATTAATCATCATAAACCAAAATTAGAACCTTAATTTCTTAAACAAAAACAACAAAATTAGGGTGTTTTGTTTCAAAGAGCTCACTAAATTAAGTTGCTTTCTGGTAGAATCTCCCATGATATCGACCCGATCAAGTGCAAGATAGAGGCCTAGAGCAGTCACCAGCAGCACTTTTAAAACCGGCATCGAAGCAACCAAGAACAGTTCCAGAAATCCCCCCATCTTTACAACCCGAATCGAAGTTTCAACAACTTAAAGCTCCTGCACATATAAAAACACATTCATATGTCATGAAATGATAACAAATGATTGTTGCAGTTAATTAAAGCAAAGCTTGAGGTTTGAGACATCAATGATAATGGTGCTCAAAATAAGCAAATTGATTGCATTTGAGAAAGAAAGAAAGAAACAAACCGTCGTTAATTCAAGCTGAATCGAGATGTAAGAATAATATCAAGAAGCTAGTAGTAACAGCAGCCACAAATAACATGCAGACGTGTTTAATTGAATCATTCAATCTGTGTTTGTCTTGTTTTCATGTGCAAGTTGCTGCATTGTGTTGCTAAAAGATATTCATCATTGTCCTTTGAATTGGACGTAACTGCAGTTTCATACACAGACAAACTCATTGCAGCATGTGAAACTCGTGGTGGCCCAGTTCCAAACCGGCGAAAACAATAAATTGTGAGGAAACAAAATTCAAACTTTGCTTCGTAGTTATGGTCTGTTTTTGTGTCCGAGGATTACGGGTCTATTATGGGTTCCCTACAAAATGGCAAGTTTTTCAATGGTGAGTAAGTATTTAATTTTTTTATTGCTAAAAAATAATGGCGGGTGTGTTCTGGCTAGATAGCAGATGACGACGACAGATCAGATATTACTTAGATTGATAATCCATTACTGATATAACGACAATAAAATAAATATTGATATTATTGAGTCGTTCGTTACCTTCGTATTTTAATTTGGGCCTTTTTATTAAAAAAAAATTACCAATCATTTAAATCGATTATTCATTTTAAGTTTTTATTAAAAAATTATTTTAACTTTCCATTTGTTTCTATTTTCTTAAGTTTTGAAGAACATTATCATATTTTCAAGTAATCGTATTTACAAAACTCATTGTCAAATAAAAAATATATAGTAAAAATGCAATTAAAAAAAAATTAAAAAATAGAATATGATTTGGTCAAACAAGAAATGATTTAGAGTCTTCTTACTTCACTAATGAAATTTCTTAGAATTAGTAAGAGAATTTTTCCGTCGGTAAAAAAAATATTTCGTCGTATTAGCATCCACAATACCATGGTATTATATAATATTAATTAAATGAGGTCCAACATGTTTTTTTATGTAAAATATATAAATACGTATTATAATGGTTTTATATAGTATTCTTTACCAATGTAATCCACCTATTTTAACATAATATATTCATTAAATTTACGAAATACATTATGTTGACACATCATTACATGACGGAGTTTTAATTATAAATTAATTCATTTTATAACTACCGTTAATATCTTCTAAATTGTTATTAGAAAGTTTAATAATAGAATATATTTAAGAAATATAGTTAATTAAAAGTAAAACTATTTAAGAGCGAATATTGTTTATATGTGTATTAAATTTAAGTATTGTTTAAGGTATACATAAATATTTTTATGTGACAAAACTATTATGGATGCTCTAAATGGTAGTACTGCAGGTTAGGGCCGGCAATGCTGCGGTGAAAATTAAATAACCATAGTTATTCGAACCATTTACCGCAATGGTTAACCGCACCATTATGGTGAGGGGCTATGGTGATGAATCGTGTAACCGCAATGGTTATGGTTATGGTATTCAATACATAACCGCGGTTATAACCATCACCTCTATATATATAATTAATACATATATTACTAATACTTATATTGTTATATATATGCATTATTATTATACTTTAATTATTAGTCAAATATTATAATTCTTATTTCGTTCCCTTTCCCACCCACCATTTTTTTGTCTATGTTTCTTATTATTAGGTAACCACGATTGGAAGCGGTGGTGAATGAGGATCGAAGATCGCAAGTGATAGGTGATTGAAGATGTTTTTTTAATTAAGTGAAACAATGAAGTTATGTTTAACTTGGATTTCGTGTATGAAACAATGAATGTATATTTACTTTTCTTGTATGAAACAATAATGTTGTATTAGTTTAAATGATTGTGGTTAAATGGTTTTATCGTGGTTAAAAACTATGGTTATGGTATGAAGAATCATAACCGCAGTGGTTATGGTATGAGTGAAAAAAATATAGTATGGTTATGGTATGAGTGAAAAAAATATAGTATGGTTATGGTATTAGTGCTATTCGCACCATACCCTCACCATCGCCAGCCCTACTGCAGGTGAAACTTGGGCCTCTCTAACCTCAAAAGCCCAAAAAGACCATCATATGGAAACACAAGGCTGTCGATCCAATTATAACATATTTGGGCTTAAATGTCGGCCCAAATAACAGAATGGTCTTTCAAAATGTTGGAAATCCAGTCATCATCACGTGACACCACGCTGATGACCATCTGTAATACATTTACATTACATGTAGAGAGACGACTCTACATCAACAACTGCAAATCAAATCGAGGTTGAATAAACAACAAAGAAAATCAGCAGATTACACCTACGTTGATAAGAACATCATCACGCGTATGCATAATAAATTACAGAGCTTGAAAAAAACCCAATTTCCACCAATCAGGAAGCAGAAACCATCGATGCAAGGTCCAGTTCTTCGTCCGAATCAATCACATCCTCAAAGTCGTAGAACGGATTAGCCTGCAGGAAACCGGATCTCCGTTTTTAGGGTGATTGCAGCATATATGTAGGGACTAAACCAAGATCAAGTTTAGGACTAAAATGAAATCTTTGCAATGAATTTTCGATACCTTTGGTCTAGGAGTTATTGCAGTGAAGCTATGAAACACGGGATTTTCAAAATCAGGAGGCACCAATACAATGTACGCGCCTTTGTTGTTGTGTCGTTCTTGTGTCGCCTGAGAATTTTTTAACAAATGAAGAAATATCAGAAGTTCATACACGCCGTATTATAACGAAAGAACTAATTGTATAATCAGGTAGTAGAGATGTAAGTTTCTTTCAAACATGCTATAATCTTAGAAATGCAAATATGCACATTCAGTTGCATTAAGTAAACAATACCTAACTGTAATCATAAACAGAACTATAAAATGAGGGAAGAAGATAAATGGCTTGTTCTACATGTCAAGAAGCTGAAGCTACTTAATTGTGCTTAATTTCATACTCAAGAACAAACCAGTTATCTGTACCTGCTATAATAACCTTACAAACATGCTATAATAACCTTAGAAATGCAAATCTGCACATTCAGTTGCATTAAGTAATAATACCTAACTGTAATCATAAACAAAACTATACAATGAGGGAAGAAGATAAATGGCTTGTTCTACATGTCAAGAAGCTGAAGCTACTTAATTGTGCTTAATTTCATACTCAAGAATCAACCAGTTATCCGTACCTGAAATTGAGGATAATCCGGCGCACTGAATATAGTAATTAGCTTTCCTGACTCGACGACATGATCGATAGTGTATCCTTGGTTCATCCCTGCAAGGTCATCACGCTTATCCCTTGCATCAGGCCCTTCATGTGATCTAATAATCAACTGGGAAAACAGAAATTATGAGCATTAATCCAGATTTGCTATAGAGTAATTCATTAATCAAGATATGCAGAACCTTTAACTGATTTTGCTTCAAGAAATCGTCTGTGCAATCGGGACCCCACAAAAGACCAATCCCCCTCTCCTTGTTAGGGGAGAGTCCTGGAGTCATCGATGGGTCTGACCACAACACATCACCTGGAATCAAATTCGATCCTTCCCATGGCGGGTCAAGCACCGATCTCCTTGCTTTCGACAACTCCTCTAAAGAACCAAGAGACAACGAACTAGGATTGTTGTTTGGATCTAAACATAAGCGCCGTGTCTTTTTACCCTCTCGCTTCGATCTTTTGGGTGGCAAAACGGGATTGGCTCGGAAAATTCCACCATGTGCAGTGTAGACTTGCCCCCCTATTATGGAAGCTAAAGGAAGCCCCTCAAAGCATCCTAAACATTTACGGTAAACATGAGCTCCTCGGTCCCCGTATTTTGCAAGAACTTCCTTTTCAAAGCCGTAAACTGAAGTGCAGTACTTCGATTCGTGGTTCCCACGAAGGAGGTAAACTCTGTTTGGCATAAGAATCTGCAGAGAATCATTGAAAATGAAAAAGGGCACTTAAGTGGCTAAACTACTCATTCAGCAGCATCATAACATATATAGACAATGAGATCCTTCTGCAATTTCCCATTTTTTAACTATAAATCAGTCTGTCAATGCAAGAAAGTAAAAAGCATCTGCATTGACACTAAAAAATACTAAACCCTAAATCCAAATAGAGCAGTTAATCAGTTATATAGATCTTACATGCATTCCACCGCAATTCAGTACCAAAATAATGAATTTGACATGAATCAATGCAGAGGCAAACTAGATCATGCATACTAAGGATTAATGAATCAGATTATTACCTTCCAAGCCAATAACAACAAAAACGTTTCCAATCCCCAGGCACCTCTATCAACATAATCCCCATTGAATACAAAGAACCTATCATCTGCAGGAAATCCAGCATCCTTCAGAAGAAACAGAACATCATGCAGCTGCCCATGAACATCACCCACCACCACAACCTTGCATCCCTCACCAAAGCAGTCATCGATCCTCACACAATTCGGCTCTTTGTGCAAGATCTTAGAAGCGATCAGAATCAGCCTGTCACATACCGGCACCGGAAACACCGTCGGTAACTGTGAAGGAGGCTTTCTCGATGCCCAGTCAAATGCGGACATCAAATCGTGGACCCACTCGACGGTGAGCCTATCGCCTTCAGGCCATGAAACTGGAGATCGGTTCGTTTGGGCAGCTGAGGTTGAGGGATTTGGAGGAGGGGACGACATCTTGATTTGATAATCAGAGCTTAACCCAGCAGCATCGCGCAGCTAAGATGACGCGAGATCGCTACACAAGCTCAGAAATCGAGAACTAGATTCGAACATAGATAGTACGTGTAGTTCTGCCATTTCTGCAATCTATCTGTTCTGCCCAGAGACGGCGCTCTTTCGTGATACTTTCCAGTTGGAGATCCATGGGGTTTTACTCTTCATAATACACCCTTAGTTTTTCTCTATATTATAGTTAAGTCCTTGTATTGAGTTAAAGATCGAGGAAAAATTGCATAAATATTAATTATTTGAAACTCATACATAAACAAGGGAAGACTAGCTTCGTTCATGAAAATATTCAGTCGCGCACTTCCTAAGTGTATAACGGATATTGTGCATCTACAGATGTGCAACATTAATAAAGTAATTAATATTTTGTCGCATTAATTACTTCAATAGAGTAATTAATGTGTTGCGCATATTAATTAAGATAATGTCATGATGGATATACGCGTGATTCGGGCTCGGTTTTAATTATTCGGACCTCGTACGCGCACGAGACCCACTACGAAACCCAATTTCGAGCTAACCGGGGGAAACCGGGCAAGTCGCGAACTTGCCCGGCACCCCCGGGGGCTTACCCGGAAATTCCGGGTAAGCTTAGCACCTCGGGGGGTGTCGCGCACACCCCCCATTTTGTCTCGAATGTATAGGAGACCCGATTTCTAACTAACTCCTATGTGTCCGAGACCTATGTTTCAAAGGCGCGCGCGTCCCGCTCGTGACAGCCGCCTAAGACGCGCGTCAGAGTCCTTTTCCCAAAGCTCTCCCCTGCATCCCGGTTCACATTTCCACATTGAACCGGGCCAAAACCGGTCTACGGTCCAAGGTTGCCTATAAATAGCCACCTTGGGGGTAAACATTTTCAAGTCACTTTGGGTGAGAATTAGGAAAAGCTCTGACCTCTCTCTAAACTTTCTCTCTCTAGAAACTGTCTAATGTTGATCGTCGGAGTGAGCGCACCAAGCACCCCCCCCCCCTCCACGGGAGTTGCTTGGTAATGCTCCTCTCGCAGGTATGGATAGGCAGCTAGCGAGAGAGCCCAAAGGATTTAGTGCGATCTTGGAGACGAAGGCAAAGGCCCGCTCACGACCCTAGGAGACGGACTTGGCCCAGACAAGCTCGCGCCCAACCCGAAGACATCGACAAGTTACTCAGCGGACAGCCCGCGATAACTTGGTCGAAACACTTGGCGCCGTCTGCGGATCACCCACAAGACCAAAAGCATGGCAAGCAACGAGCAGCCACCGCCGACTAAGACGAAGAAAAGAGGACCAGGACGTCCAAGGAAAACTCCGGCCCCGGAGTCAAGCATGAGACCTCCTCCGCAGAGAGACCACCCGCAGAGCCAAGGCGAGGCCTCAGTCGCCTCGTCTATGCCAGCAAGAAGCGTACACTCTCGGAGTAACGCGCAAGAGGGCACACAGCAAACTGACGCTCCTCCAGGCTTCGCCCATCAAACCTTCAACACGCAGGAGCAACCATACGGAATGCCAAATGCTGGGGCATACAATCAGGCACCAGGGGCACAGGCTGCGCCCGCAGTCACCCCAGAAATGATGGCGGCACTCGAACAGCTGCTTCATCTGAGAGAAGCCCTGCGCAACCAAGGATACGGGGCGCCACCGCCCCCTCCCGCACAACAAGCAAATATGCCCCCGCCACCAAGGCAGGCGCCTCCAATGAATGCACCTCAGCAGAGAGGCCCTACAATCTCAAAAACCCCGACCTTTCACGGGAATGCACAGCAAAACAGGCAGTTCCCCCAACAAGGGACAAGACAGGAGCTCTCGCACTCCCAAACACCCTACCAAGCAGGGCCATTCAATGAAGGAGCCTGGAGGCAGCCGTCTCAGACATTCCAGGGATATCAAGGTGGATATTCTCAGTACAATCCGACGCAGGCGCAATTTCCCCAACAAGGCGCAAGCATGGGACAAGAAGCATACCCCCCAAACCAGGGTAACCCAGTTACCGGGTTGACGGAGGAGATGCTTGAAAAGCTGATTGAAAAGAAGATAAAGCAAAGGAAAATGAGAGGGATGAACACATTGGTGGACACCACATCCCACCCTTTCACTGACGAACTGGTGTACAGTCGCGTCCCAGACGCACTGTATAATCTAAGGCCGGAAAAGTACCGAGGCAAAGGAGACCCGATAGAGCATGTGCAGCAGCATGAAGCAATGCTTTTGGGGAGGACAGACAACCCTCACCACATAGCCATGACATTCCCCCAAACATTAGGCGGACCAGCTGCACACTGGCTCTTCTCCCTGTCAAAGAAGAGCATAGACTCGTGGCAGTCCCTCAAAGAAAAGTTCATCCACCGTTACATGGGAGAACGTTCAATCGTCAAAGGATCAAATGCCTTGGATGACGTCAAGCAGGAGTGGAATGAGTCCCTCGCAAGCTATTACATCCGGTTTAATCAAAACATCTCGGAAATTCAAATGAACATCGCAGAGATAGAAATCATCCATGCCTTTATCAGAAACCTGGGTAGGCACGGGTATGACTTGGGCCAAAAGCTTTCTACAAGGCCGGTAGAAACAATGGAAGAACTCGTGGCAAGAGTAAAAGAGTACATTGATGCTGAGCATTACAAGATGACAGCCCGGGACAAGTGGGTTAAGCCCGGCAACAAGAAAGATGAGAGTAAGCCAGGCCCCCTGAAGCAGAACCAAACCCCCCAACAAAAACAGTGGACTCCGTCCCAGAAGAGAACATTCAACATTGAAGAAGACAAGAATCCAGACGTCAACACCATTGAGCTAATCCCTTTGAACGCTCCCCTGAGTGTCATACTGAAAGAAATGAAAGAGCAAAACCTCTGGAAAGAGCCATTCGGTTTCAGAAAGGGCCAGCTAGGGAAAGAGCAAGACAAGTGGTGTGAAAGCCACGAAGTCAACGGCCATGAAACTGACGACTGTAGAAGCCTTAAGTTCCAAATCAATCGAATCATACAAGAAGGCGGACTTAAGCACTACGTCGACCTAGGGGGAAAGATTGAGAAGGTGAAAAGAAAATTCACGCCAAAGGAGAAAGGAAAAGAGAAGCCCAATGACAACCCCCTCCTAAAAAGAGGGGAGTTATTAATGTCATTCATGGTGGTCCAGCTGCAGGAGGACAAGTCTCCAACACAAGAGATGTATACGCTGCGCAGGCAAGCACACTCCCCAAGTATGGGAAAGAAAGAAACCGGAAGAGGAGGACCCCGTGATAGGATTCTCGAGAAAAGACATGGCACACATCGTCTACCCGCATGATGACGCGTTAGTAATAACAATGGAAATCAACGGGTTCGATGTCAAAAGAATCCTAGTCGACGGAGGAAGCTCAGCAGACATCCTCCATGTCAATGTCCTCGAACAGCTTGGAATGAAGAGAGAGGACCTGAAGCCGGGAAATTTCCCGTTAGTAAGCTTTGCAGGAGCTGCTACATATCCACTGGGGATGATCACCCTTCCCACTATGATAGGAGAAGGATGGAACGCAATGAAAGTCGACATCACTTTCGTGATCGTCGAGAGCCTGGGCGCTTACAACGGAATTCTCGGAAGAACAACGATAAACCCCTACGAGATGGTGCCTTCAACGGCACACCAAAAGCTGAAGTACCGCTTAAGGGGAGGAGTTGGTGAAGTCTTGGGCGATCAGACGACAGCACGAAAGTGCTATGTCAACGCCCTAAGATGCAAGAACCGTCTGGACATAGCAGTCATTGAAAGGGGACAATGTTCCAAGTCTGAAGTTGAAATGCGATTTGACGAAATGATGAGCAGAGGAGAAAGACTCCCAGCACCTCAAACCCCAATGCTCCCAAGCATATGGGACATCAAGCAAGGGGAGGCGGAATCCATCCAGAGTTACTTGAAGCGATTCGCCATAAATGCAACTTCAAGTTTGGCAGAGAAGTCAGCCGTGATCAATGCCTTTTTCCTGAACATGAACTCACCTACATTCCTCCTATTTGGACGAACACAAGGGTGGAGAACAACCAAATCTATGGCTGACTTAAAAGAGAAGATGGAGACAGCAATCGAGGTCGCAAACGAGCTAGGATGGTTCAGCCCACCTGCAGAACAAGAGGAGGCGCGCGAACACAAGCGTGCAAGACAAGACTTGAACAACAACCAAGATGGCGAATATACACCTCTGAACATAGAGGTGGAGGAGTTGTTCAAGACCATCCTGAAGGATGTTTTACCTCCTCCAAGCGAGATCCGGATTGCCTTCCTCGGGAAGAATCCAGAAATGTGGTGCCACTACCACAACAGATGGGGTCACAGCACGAATGGGTGCCCCTCTCTACGCAACAGAATCGAGGAACTGATCGAACAAGGAGCTCTGCGCTCCTACATTGCATGCAAGAGGCCAGCTTTATCAAACCGTCGCTAAGGGAATAATCTTTCCCCTATGACATGCACATACTCTATCTTTACTTTTCAAGTACTGAGTAGAACGTTTAGGATGGGAGATCAGTTGACTCCATCCATGCACATCCCTTGTAAATAAACAAGAAGACTAATGAAGTTCACTCCTTGCGTAGGAAAAATCACTATGTAATGGCAAGCTACCCCGGCCCAAAACCAGGAACAAGCCACATACATCATCAACAAAGGCCCTAACTCTACACGCAGAAAGGGCAAAAAACAAGAAAGCCATCAAAAAGATATCAAAGCAAGACTAAGCAAAGCTCATGCCTGTATTCAAAACAGAGGGAGCGCGACGCATGCAAGGAGACAAAATAATTTCAACAAGGATGTGAACGTACTAATCTATTCACATCCTTGCAAAAAGTCGGGGGACAAGCGGTTCCTTAGGAATCCTCCCTCGCAAACAAATGCAAGTGTCGGACGTACTAATCTATCCACACTTCGCCACAATACAAGGATGTGAACGTACTAATCTATTCACATCCTTGCAAAAAGTCGGGGGACAAGCGGTTCCTTAGGAATCCCCCCTCGCAAACAAATGCAAGTGTCGGACGTACTAATCTATCCACACTTCGCCACAATACAAGGATGTGAACGTACTAATCTATTCACATCCTTGCCAAAAGTCGGGGGACAAGCGGTTCCTTAGGAATCCTCCCTCGCAAACAAATGCAAGTGTCGGACGTACTAATCTATCCACACTTCGCCACAATACAAGGATGTGAACGTACTAATCTATTCACATCCTTGCAAAAAGTCGGGGGACAAGCGGTTCCTTAGGAATCCTCCCTCGCAAACAAATGCAAGTGTCGGACGTACTAATCTATCCACACTTCGCCACAATACAAGGATGTGAACGTACTAATCTATTCACATCCTTGCAAAAGTCGGGGGACAAGCGGTTCCTTAGGAATCCTCCCTCGCAAACAAATGCAAGTGTCGGACGTACTAATCTATCCACACTTAGTCATCATCAAGCGATGTGGACGTACTAATCTATCCACATCTCAAAAACAAGATAGGCGTGCGGCTCTTCAGGAAACCACCATCTTGTCAAAATATCATAATGAAGATCCACGGTTCCGTAAGGAACTATCTTCTTATGAAAATCAAAAGGACAAGCGGTTCCTTAAGAGTTCCCCCTTCTCTTTAAAATTGCAAGTGTCGGACGTACTAATCTATCCACACTTCGCAAACAAACAACTATATCAAGTATGTGAACATACTAATCTATTCACGTCCTTGTAAAGGAAGACAAGCAGTTCAGCATGGATCCTCCTCCTTACAAAGCCACAGGTGCCGGTAATACTAATTCATCCGCACCCCGCCACCAATAGAGATGCAATTTCCTAAGGAAAACCATCGGATTAAGGAAATCGACCTGTCAACAGAACTACACTCTTCCAAAAGAGAACAAGTTATAGAGACAACAATAAAGGAAGATGCAAAATAATACTAATTATTATATCTTTCTAACATCTCATGTCAGGCATATATATATATATAATATAGCAGGTCTGAAAAGTAAAGGCATCCAGCCAGCATAAAAAGTCAAGCCCGGGACACACCCCGCCAAAATCTCACCCATGCAAGGGGAGCAACCATATATACACAAGAGAGTCATATAAAAAAAAGAAAGATCAACCTGACCCAACGTCAGGAGCACCAGAGCCAAAGGCGTCAGCCATAAAAACATCATGCGCAGGGCTGCTGAAAACAACACGGCGATCGTCACCAACAGGGACGGACACCTGTCCCGTCAAACCACTCACTCCGCCCACATCGCCCGCTCGGATCCCCGCAATAGCCCCGAGGGCATAGCCAGTATATGGCCCAGTACTCTGGAAAGGAAAATCGGGGGCAAGAGAGTATATCCTCCTGAAGTAATCCACAGAGAAAGACTCCATGCGATCATCACGTGCCTTCTCGAGAAGTTTGGAGTAATCAGCTGTAGTAGGAAACACAATCATCCCAAGCTGATCACCCAGAGCAACATGAGACTCCTTAGTCTCTTTCAGCGCCACAGCATGTGCCTCCTCGTCGACCTTCTCCTGACGCAATAGGGCAAACAGCTCCGCCTCCAGCTGAGACGCGCAATCCTGACTTCCCTTGAGATCAGCGGAAGCCTCGGAAGAAGCATCTGAATGTGCGCGCGCCTTCTCCCTCAACACAACAACATCCTGAGACAAGCGCTCATGACGACCCTGCAGACCCCTCGTCTCCTCAACAAGCTCAACAACAAAGGAGGAAAGGTTGGTCATCACGGCATTCACCTGCAACAACAACACAAGCACATCACACATAAAGAAGCCAGACAAACATGATAGATCCAACATAAAAAGAAAAACAACGTACAGGAGCAAAGCGCGCGAGCGACTCCTCAACACTTCAAAGCAGCCTCAGGGTCATGGGGGCACTTCTTGCGGTCAGCCGGCGGAACAGACCGCTGAACCACACGCACACCGACAGCAGGTGTGCTCAAGGAAACATCCTTGGGAAAGCGAATAGCAGACTGAGAGTAGGGAGTCCACTCGTTCCCGGACACATCCCGATCAAGCCGACACATCAGATCAGACTTGCGAAGAGCTGGAGGAGTAGGGACAACTACACATCAAAAGCAAACACATTAGGAGAAGGCAAACTATACCAATACAACAAGAAGTCAACCACAGTCACCTGCCAAGGAAGGCACCTCCGCTGAACGGCCGCTCCCCGACCGGGGGGCAGGCATGGTCGAATCCGCATACATTGGCCCCTTCCCTTTGTCGCAGGAAGGAGCAAGAGGCATGCCGGCAGACGTCGACCTCTTAGGATCGCTCGGGGAACAGACGTCAGCATCATTCTCGCGGACAGGTGCAACTCCCCCCGCCGTCGGGAGTACCAAGCCTGCAAAGACAACCACAAAAAGACCATTAGCATGTTAGAATGGGGAAAAATCTCAACGAAACCTTTAAAGGCACAAGTCTCATACCCGGGCCAACAGGAGGAGTGTCGCCGGGGCCGGGAACAGTCTGAGGAGATCCGTCTGCGACTCCACCCTGTAAACAGGGGCGTCTGTTAAGAAACCAACCTACAAGGAAACAGGAACAAATGTTACGAAACTTCAAAACATACCAACTCATCCCCCGAAGGACGTACATGAATGCCCGCCGCGAGCAGCTCGGCGTCGGAAGCACGATAAAGGGGGCTGTACTCCCCCACCCTATTCGCCGTGTGAATCTTCTTCAAAGCAACCTTGTCTGTATCGGAGAACTCCTGAAAACGCGGAACGGGGTCGGCATCCACTATGTGAGAAGTCATCCAAGTCGTGCCCACATCCTTTATAAAAAAGTACTGACACTTCCATTTGTTCTGGGAAGTGTCCGATCTTTCGCAGAAACGCGCCTCAGTATTCCACTCCGCCCTGCGCAAGCCAAGGGAGGAAAATCCCTTCTCGGTCATGTGAGGCCAACGCAAGGTGAAAGTACACATCCCAGACTCATCTGCCTTGCCCAGGCGATAGAAGGCTCGAAAAAGCACTATCGAGTAATCCCAAGAGTTTAGATGACACTGCACCCGGAAACATGTCCAAGCTCTAAACCCCGGTGGAGTGATAGAGACGGGAGAAATCCTGTAATACCGACAAAGGCGGGCCAGATCCTGACAATAAGGAAAGTGCAGCCCTTCTCGGAACTGTGAAATATAAACAGCCTCGTATTCAGCCGGAGGAACGGTGGGCCGACCAAATTTGACCCCCTTCACGACGTCCCAAGGATACGAGACTTCTATGCCGGGACACCAGCCCCGGGTCGAGACATAGAGATCGAACTTGGAACGTGGGAGCTTGTTGGGAAAAAACATTTGGGTCTTCTCCAGTATTACGCAATTACCCGACGGTCCCAAAAGCACACCGCTTCGAGACCCGGAATCGGAATCCATGGTGCCCTCATCAACCTCCCCATCAATGTTATCCGAAACAGAGTGATGAGACTTACTCATTGCGTGAAGAAGCAGAAACCGTTTCCTACCAGGAACACTCTAAGTATCAAAGACACGCGCTTGCAAGCCCGTCAACCAAACCCTGCAAAAACCATACACAACTCAATCAAAAACCAGGGCCACGTATCAACACCATTCACCAAGCCCTTTGCGAGGGCATCCAACCTAACGGACCAACTGTCCGCGAGCAAACAGCTAAGGGACCCTCCCGCTCGGGAGTCAAAAGTCCCTACGCTCACCAAAGGCCTAGGCCACCTACTAATCAAATTTCCATATATTTGTGCAATGTGACACAGGTATTCAAGCATTCCACAAAGCGATAAGTTCAAGAGCTAAAGAAATCCAAGACATGCAAAGTTGGTCATAATTACCAAAATGCCGTCCGACCACCTTTCGATCAAATTTTATCCCCAAAACGGCTCAAGGCTCCGGGGGCACATACAAGCAGCTCAAATACACTTAAGCAAGCCCATTACATGTCACGGGAAAACTTACCCTACCCGAACAATTCAAAGAGCACTCGGGTCAACTAAGCCATCGATAAGCACGAGCTACCGAGCGATCACCTAAACTCCGGGGGCATGACTATCTACTCACAAATAATCGAGGAGTCATTATCACACTCGGGGCATCATATCAAGTCACCCGCATCAAAATACAAAGGGTCGAACTTTTTGCTCGAATATGTCCGACTTCGAACCTCCACGATTTCACCTCGGTCGGTCGAAACCTAAGGGCCTCTTCACAAAGGGAGTTCACTAACCATAACTCTATCTATCTACATTTAAATTTTGGCCAAAAACGAATTTTGAAAAATCAAGCCAAAATTTCACTTAGGCATTTTATCGAACACCTATCATGCACCTTATTGAAATTCGAAATATGCAGCCCTAAAGGTTCAATTACCATCAAGAAAAGGAAGGAGAGGACATTACCGATCAATACCCGACAAGAAGGACCCGAAAACGGGTCGAATTGAGCCCGAAATCGACCCGCCGAGCTGCAGCCGCCGCCCCGCCTGTCGCCGCCGCTCCTGCCGCCGTGCTCTGGCCGGTGCTGGTCCTGGTGGTTGCCGGCCGGAATAAGGTGGTGCTAGGGCCCTAGGGTGGTTCTCCTAAGTCACTACCCTAAAACCTCTCCAAAACCCTCTCAACAACCTATTCAAATGTGTATAGTTTTATAAACTATCACAAAGGAGGTGGACTACACAACCTAGCAAGCACCATACATCCAAGAGGTACACTCACATCCACCCTCCATTTTTTAAAAGTTATTGATAACTTGGATTTTCACCATCAAGTGACTTAGCTAAATTTGACTAAGTTATTTCAAATAGTCTCAACTACTTGAAAACATTATTTTTATGATTTTTCATATCAAGTCCATCACATGTGATTTTCCAAACCCGGCATTATTTCATTTACTAAAACCGTCGTCTCGCCGCCAAGACGGCCGTCTCGGACGACGGGCTCCCGAAAACCATCATATTGCATGAAAAACGTTTTATCAAAACTTTCATGATTTATTATCGTTTTAGTACAATTAGTCATGGCATGAACGTTCCATATGTATTCGATCATCTTACAAACCCGAAAAAACTCATGTGTGCTCACGCCTCATTTTTTCCAAAACCACATCTATCATGTTACTTGTAGTCTGTTGTGCTACTAACCCTTTGCGTAGTTGTCAAGCATGACCATCTCAAAAAACTAAGGCAAGAAGCTCGCCTGAGCCGCGCGTATCCACCATTGGTAGGTCAAAACTCAAGGTGAGCGGACGACCCGAATCACGCGTATACCCTATCTTAAAATAGAGTTAAACAAAGGTCAAGCCATTATTTAACTCGGGGGCAAGTGATGGATATACGCGTGATTCGGGCTCGGTTTTAATTATTCGGACCTCGTACGCGCACGAGACCCACTACGAAACCCAATTTCGAGCTAACCGGGGGAAACCGGGCAAGTCGCAAACTTGCCCGGCACCCCCGGGGGCTTACCCGGAATTCCGGGTAAGCTTAGCACCTCGGGGGGTGTCGCGCACACCCCCCATTTTGTCTCGAATGTATAGGAGACCCGATTTCTAACTAACTCCTATGTGTCCGAAACCTATGTTTCAAAGGCGCGCGCGTCCCGCTCGTGACAGCCGCTTGAGACGCGCGTCAGAGTCCTTTTCCCAAAGCTCTCCCCTGCATCCCGGTTCACATTTCCACATTGAACCGGGCCAAAACCGGTCTACGGTCCAAGGTTGCCTATAAATAGCCACCTTGGGGGTAAACATTTTCAAGTCACTTTGGGTGAGAATTAGGAAAAGCTCTGACCTCTCTCTAAACTTTCTCTCTCTAGAAACTGTCTAATGTTGATCGTCGGAGTGAGCGCACCAAGCACCCCCCCCCCCCCTCCACGGGAGTTGCTTGGTAATGCTCCTCTCGCAGGTACGGAGAGGCAGCTAGCGAGAGAGCCCAAAGGATTTAGTGCGATCTTGGAGACGAAGGCAAAGGCCCGCTCACGACCCTAGGAGACGGACTTGGCCCAGACAAGCTCGCGCCCAACCCGAAGACATCGACAAGTTACTCAGCGGACAGCCCGCGATAACTTGGTCGAAACATGTCACATCTGTTAGATGTGCAATACCCAATGCGCACTTTAGAAATGTACAACTGAGTATTTTCGTGAACGGTACTCACACTCTTTTACTTTTGTAGCATAGTTTCAAATAATTAATATTTGAACTTTGATATACGTGTTGGTTTTAGAATTCTGATATCACGAATAAGACTCAATGACAGAGTGTGTAAATACTGCGAACTTTTGGGTTAATTTCCTACTCTCACAATCGGAACAAGTCGGCATACCAGGATCGAAATTTGTCGTCACAATCAGAGTGTGTTTAACTCGCCTCGATTCGTTTACGTGAAAGATCGACAGCTGCAGAGGCGGCAAAGAACAAGGTAAAAGATATACATTCCGACTGTCTCATTGCGAGAAGTTCCGAATGTGTCTGCTTTAAAAATGTCATTAAAGTTAGCATTTATTACCTTGTTGCCACAGTGACACATAATAATGTTCCGACATTCCGAGTATCGCGGCTCAAAGAACAAACGTGGGAGTCGAGGTTTTGAGCTTTGATACATGTTCCGATGCTAGCGTTCCGAAAAGTCACGAACTAGACAGAGTGGCAGCGGCTGTAAATAATGTGAACTTCTGGGTCAAAGTCTTGCCCACACTAGATTGGAACAAATCGACACATGAGTTTCGGAACTTCTATCTTTTCTGCGAGGTTTTATGTTTCAAGACCGGTAACCAAAAAAATACCAGTATTATTGGGCTTATCTTCAAATTCAAATTGGCCCATTAGATAGATAATCAATATTGTGACACGGCCTATCAAAAAAATTGGTTCTTAGTATTGCAAAATCAACCCCTTAGTTTACTTCTACAAATATTTGATCCTTATACTTTTAAATTCAAAAAATCCAATTCAATCCTTCGGTTGATCTTTAAATTGCCTTCTTTAGTTTAACGTGGAAAACCCCCATACACACTATCTTAATATTTGTTATTATAAAATGGCGTCTGTCATTCTTTTAAAGAAAGTACCAGCAGAACTAATCGAATTGGTTGGTTGGTTCATCGAAACTTCATAGAACAAGAATTTGTTTTTATATTTTTTTTTGGCAATGGTTTTTTTTTTTGCCGTGATTTTTTTTTATATCATTAAAACTAAAATGTCCCCACAAAAACATAGTTGGAGGTTAATTTTGCAAATTTATCATATTATTGTATATATGAAGTTCATTATAACTCGAGATATCATATTATCTAATGTTGCACACCATTTACTGGCTTGTACGCGTAGCTAGCGTACAATATGACATTACGGTAACAGAAATGGGTCCATATATATATATATTCCATGAAGCATTATAATAAGTGTGCGATATATATAACTAATGCATATGCATGCATAAGTGGAAGACGGCCTGGAATTCCATAGACAGCGAGCGGGACGGACAGATTAAAACCTACTACAAATTATTAAACAAGTCATGTTAAACAATAATATAGTATAGCTAGGGTTTGACTTAATAATGATACTTTTTTAAAAGCTTTCTATTGAAAAAGGTATTCATTATTAACCCAATAATTACTCATTTCGACTATCCCTGGATGAACCATTAATATATTGTATAATAATGTGAAAAAAGAGATTATATAAGTTTTTGCTAAGTAGATCCTTAGATATTATTAGCACGATATTTATGTACATTTTAATTAATACGTAAAAAAAAGTATTTGATATTCAATAATTTTACTTAATTACATTCCTTAAATATATTTTATTATTAATTTTCTAAAAACCACTAATAAGATATTAGCATTAATTATAAAGTAAATAAATTTATAATTAAAAATTGGTTATGTATAATACATAGTGCATTCCTTAAAATTAAGTAATATTCTATGTAAAAGTAGGTGAGTCACATTTTTTAAAAAATACTATGTAAATCTAGTAGCAGATTTTTATACACTTTACATAAAAAAAATTGTTAGACTTACATTTAAGTAATATTATATAATACCACTGTAGTCCTCATGTGTTTAACTTTAATTAATATAACAAGTTATGAAGTTAATGTGAAATAATATATTTATTTATTGATAGTAAAAGAAAACAAGTGTGGAAAAAGTAGGCACATTTGTCCAACCAACCTAAACCGAACCAAAACCTAAAGCGTTTTGTCGGATGCATCCTTAAAACTATATATACAAATTACTCAACTAATCATCGAAAACCCTAGAATTTGTAGATAATTAATATGTGGTTTTAGGGTTTAGGATAACCAATTTGATATCCTCTAGCTAACTTTGATTAATTTACAAATTGTTTGCTACACTTTAATTTTTAAATTTGTCTATTTATTTTCAATTTCAAAACAAATTGTTATATATGTTTAACTCGCGTTAAATTGGACATAAAATAAGCATATTTTCGTCATGTGGGGTCTTTTCATGTGTACCTTATATGGATTCAAACATTAATTGAAAGTATTGCAATAAAATACTATCGGTTGGATGCTCGATTGAAAGGCGTTATTGAATTTGACGGAAGTCCAATTGAGTATCCAATTGAAGATATTTCGTTACAATACTTTCAATTTATGTTTGTATCCATATTGTGTATACATAAAAAGATCCAACGTGACAGAAACATGCTCATTTTCTGCCAAATTTTGACGAAAAAAAATAGCAATTTACTTTGAAATTGAATGTCCGGATAACAAATTTAAAAAAATTCAAATTCAAATAGCAATTTGTTAATCGGCACACTTCGGATTACAGTTTAATTATTAACCCTATTAGTAAATTCAACAAATACATACCTCCATTTCCTTTTCCTTTTTAGATTTAAATAAATGTACTGATCATTAAAGCCCTGCAATCATATCATAAATTAAATATTTGAACCAAAGAATTAGATCTATATATATATATAATTTAAGACTATTGTTTTTCTCCTCCTTTTATGGGGAAAAGTAGATTAATAATTTGTGCGGACCATGTTCCACATCTCCCCATGCATACTCTTGTCTTCTTTGATGATCCGCGGTCACTAAGAAAATTGATTAGCTTAGTCCATGAAGCATCCATTTTTATAATAAGAAAATTAGTTTTGAAAAATATATATTACAATCTAATTAATATATATATAATTATATACAGATAATAACATCATACATGCAAAACATGTCATTTCAATATTTAAAATTATTTCAATAGTTTTTTTTATTTAAATATGTATAATAGTAAGACACGTGCACAATATGATGTAATTATGAGCTTTAAAACTCATCTGAAAACTTACTTATTAAAAAATATTTTAGTATTCTAAGTATATAAATATTTATTTATTTTTAATATAATATTTTTTTTTTGTAATCAAATATATATTTTTTCTCATCTACAATAAACTACTATATATATTTTAAAATTTCAAAGTAGAAACAAAAGAGAACTGGTATAGCATAAGATATCTTTTATTTTAATTTATGTATATTATTCTAATAAAAATATAAGATGAATATATTTTTAGAATATTAATTCAAATTTTCACATAAATGTTTAGATTAATAACTTACTAAGTTTTGTTTCAATAAAATTCGCTTAAATACTTATGATATTATTTTTGACTGTATAACTGCTATTTAGTATTTACTTTGCCTAATTGAATTTAGTAGGTTCACTTAATTTTAATTTGTAAAGATAATAAATGATAGTGAAATATAATCTAAAAGAAAATATATTATTTTGGTCGGCTGGTTTCATTGTCTCCTCTCATCATCCAACTATTGTAAACCACATCTTTTATTTATCTAATCTAATTAATGATTATATGTATCTATAATCTATATGACTGCATCGATCTATCTAAATATAGCCTTCTAGTTAATCTAATCCTATGCTAGACAACCCGACCGTCTTTTAACTTAAAAATACACAAAAAGACAATATTATCATGAAATGTATGATAATATTTTAACTAGAATGTATTGTATACCATTCTGCCAAAAAGAAATGTTATCATGAAATTGCGTTTAAATAATAGAAAAAGGCTATTATTATTAGTCGTAAAATATTGATGTTAGGCACTTCTGGAATTACGTTGACAATTCTTATAAAAATATTCATTGGCAGATGTAGTATAAGATGCACAAAATTGTCCTTTTTTCTTAGGATATATACGATTAAAATTACTTCTATAGTTTAGAAATGGAATATATTAGCCATATATATAATACATCTTTTGTATTTTCGTTATTTTATAAATTTACAATTATATTGTTAAAAAAAATCATATATGACAAATAATTATGATAGCAACTAAATCAATTAATAATTTTTCGGTATTGTATTTTGTGCCAATTATTTTGTTAAAAAATACAATTTAATCTACCACAATATATTTAAATGATATTATTTTTATATTTTAACTAGGATTATGATTTATGATATATTCATATATTTCTATAAATTATGAATCCGCCACCATTAATCTATAGAGTTGTACTCATATCATATTTAAGGTGATTTTTTTTCAAACATATATATATATATATATATATATATATATATATATATATATATATAGTTATTATTATAATAAAAAGGCTAAAACATTCACCTAATTATTGATAACCATACATAATAGAGACAAAAATCTTAGTTAGTCCAACGTTGTAGACTACCAACTATACCCTGTGTCTTCCAAGTTGAGACACTCTTTTCTCTCTTAAACCTAATTCTCAGTGGTTATGGGGGCTACTTAATGACTATATGCTTAGACTAATGAGGCTGATTAGGTCGTGCCTTTTCGTAAATCTCGAAAAAAAAATTAAACTAAGAATGTTTCTTTTACACCATAACATTAGACTAAAATTAAGGGACACAAAAGTAAGTAACTAATTGAGTACATATATATTATTTATATAATTACCTTCAATTTACTAATAATTAACTAGTTAGAATCCATGTGTTGTATTATTTAATAAAAAGATTGGTCAAGAATGTAATAATATATTTATTTACTTTAAATTAATATAAAACAATGTGTCTTATTCATTGATGTATGCATGGAGTGTTAGCTACATATTTTTTTTTCTAAAAATAATATGTAAGTTATAGATACATATACTGACAGCTGATTGTGAGACCCGAATCAAGACATTCCACAGAAAATTAGGTCGGTTTTGTTTAATTAATTGGTTAATTGGATATTAAGAGCGACATAATCACACATTTTCTTTCACCCTGTCCCCCCTTTCCTGGCCCAACTTCTGCCGTATATATTATTGCTGATCGCTTAACTAATTAGCCCTATGTTTCTCGTATTTATAAATATGGTCCTTACAAAATACAATCTGTAGGTGTCATCGTTTCTCACCTTCAACCCATAATTAAAACAAGGTCTAAACCAGTGTTATCCGGTCCGATTGGATCCGAATCGGAATAGGTGCGTCTAATTGTCTCGTTCGAGCAAAACCTGGGAACTAATCAAGTTCGGTTCGAAAGCTCGATCTTTAGTGAACCAGACGGTTTTGAGCGGGCTGGCCGGTTTGAGCGGACCGGTCATTTTTTGAATGGACCGGTCGGTTCGCCGGTTTCGTAACAATAAAAATCAATCCGGTTGTATTTTATGTGATTTTATTAAAGTTTATTATGTTGAAAAACTTACCATATGAATCTATATTGTATTTTTTGTAATTTTATTGAAGTTGTATTAGAACTGGCAGACTGGGTTGAAACGACCGAACACCTAAATCTCCCACAAACAACTATATTTCTTGTAGTGGCATGATAAATCCCTCACAAACGACTAGATTTCTTGTAGTGACATGATAAAGTTTTGCTACTAAGTCCAATAACTTGAGTACTTTCTTGAACATGCACTATAATAAATCTTAGTCGTTTGTGAGAGATTCATTTATGAGGGACATATATAACTTTATTTGTAAAGGAATTGAGAAAATCTCTTACAAACACGATTTTCAATTTTTTTTTTTTTAAATGAATGAATCTTAATAAAAAGCTTAGCTACTTCCTTAAAAATTTCTTACAAATTTTTATGTTTTATAATGAAATTCTCTCAAAGCATAATAAATCCCTAGTAATGCTTATAATTTGGGAGAGATTTGATTCCCCTAGAACAACACTATCACAAATTACAAATTTTCTTGTAGTAATGTTTTATTCAATAGCCTTTTAAACTCCAATTATTGAAGATAAAAAAAACTCCAATTATTGGTATAATTTTTAGAGTTTGTCAATCTTATATTGCGAACTTATGAGTTATAAACACTTACATATTAATTCATAGTTTTCTGCTATATGAAATTCAATTTTTTTATTTTTTTTTCTTAAGCATCTCGTATAAAGATGCACAACCAAATAACTTAGAACAACACAAAAGTCTGATACAAATACATACGAAAAATTATGCGTCGTGTTCGTAGTTGTAAAAAATGTAACACCATGCATGTTTGTGTTAACACAACACAATTAGTCACACAGACTTACAACCATAATTTTAGTGTATATATATATTTAATTTAACTACATAATCTTCCATTATTAAAATGTGGAAAATTATAATTGTCTAACTAATGTTCTTATCGATGGAATTAAATTTTAACCTTATGTTTAACTTATTGAGGAAAAATACATAATGATTATTGCATCAAATCAATCACTATCAAAATAATAACAACACTTAATTAATTATTGAAAGTCCAACTAAAATAATAATCAAACTTAAAACCCTAAAAAGCCACCAATATTTCCTCTTTCCACACCTCTACACCGTCCATCCACTAAATCATTGCAAAAACTTTTCGAAAAAAAACTAATTATTCAACACTAACGACTTCTTATTTATAAGCCCCCAAGTACGACCCTTAATTAAACCATCGTCTCTTCATTATCACCATTCCCTCATTTTAACTTCTTCAGAAAATATGAATAGCTCTAACAAACCCTACAACAGAATGACCACGAAATCTTCATCTCTCTCATCATCATCGTCATCGTCATCAAGCAGAAACAGCAGCAGAGGTGTCAGGCTAAACCCTAGACGCCTCACGGTTCAGAGATTATTACACGCTCGTTTTTTCACCGTTTTTCGTCGGGTTTTCTTGTGGCTCAAGAAACGGTTCAGAAACCAAAGCAGGAAGCGAATTATCGAGAGAATCGGCAGCGGAAGAAGCAGTTTAGGGTTTAGTAGCAGGAGGAGCTTCTTAGTTGAATATCCGTACGGCCATGGAGGTTTCGGGTACGAGTATCGTTGCAGAACGTATGCTCGGTCGAACTCGTTTTATGCGGAAGCCATTGCTGACTGCTTGGACTTTATTAAACGATCTTCCGTCTCGTCTGTTGAGCATAACAGTTCCTCGTCTTCGCCGAAGCAAGGATCCTAGGGTTTGGCCAAGAAAGGGTAATGTGGATGTAGAAGGAACATTTTGGAAGTTTTAAGGGTGTTTTTGACACAAAGAGAAAGATTGAAGGGTATTATTCGTTACCAGAAGAAGAAGAGGGACTGCTTTAATTATGTATATAAATTTATGTATAATATAATTTGATTTTTGGGTTTAGACTTTAGAGAGATGGTGAGATTCTTGTATTTGTATTGGTTTTGTGGGGTGGCAATCTTTTGGAAGGTGACCTAGTTGAGAGGGTAAAGTTACGTTAGAAGATTCTAAAAGTCTTTGTCATGATTATTAAAAGTCCATAACTACTGCTATTTTGACTAATTGAGCTCATATCATCAAAAGATGTATCAATTTAGCCCGCTCGATCCGTGTCCACTTATATATGTTTCTTTGAGAATTTCATACTAATAATTAAATATTAAATTTTTTGTTTACAAAATTGAGCAAATTTAATAGTAAATAAAAAAGCTAGTCCACCTAAAAAAAAAGGTTAAATTTGAATTAAAAAAAAACTCACCATACAAGTTAGGTGGTTCCCTCAAACAATAGAGATGGAATAAATTCAACATGGATGGAGCTTGCCGGAAATTTAATCTATTGCTCCAATTACGCCACTATAAGCCTAGATATATATATCGACAAGCTATTCAGTTGCAGTTGTCACCATTAGAACTAGATCACTTCAACAACCTAATTTTGTTCTACATTGTGTATCTTCTAAAAATGCTCGAACTTGTACGCTTAAAGATATAGTAGGAGTCTGCGAATCCGATTTAATTAGAAGTATTTGTATTTAGGGTATAACTTGGTACTGCGGTCGTTTATGCACAACTTTTTTTTATTGCCTCTTTTCTACAAAAAGAAAGTAATATAACTAGGTTTTAGTTATTACAAGTGCACACATTTCGTCTTTTAATTAAAAATATCTATGGATATGAGTCATAAAAATGAAAGAATATTTGTAATAAAGTATTTTACCTCTTATAAATTAATTATGTGAAAGTGATAATTATTTTAAGTTTAACACGAGTTTGCTACAAATGTCTTTTTTTCATATATATATATAGACCCACCCTTATGATCTTGCACACAAAAAAGAGAGTTAATAATGTTGATGTTCGACAAATATTATTGTGTTCTACATTTCTACTTCTACAAAATATAAATGTAATTAGTCGCAAAAAAAAAAATATAAATGTATGTTGGGCCAGGAATCGAGGATTTAATCCAACAGGTACATTTCCATGGACCACGAATTGATGGATAAGCCCAATTTGATAGAATAGAATATGCTAAATGATAGAATCTATTTCATCATGTATAACAATAAATCTACTTTACTACTTCCACAAGTATAGTTATGGGGTTTGCCTAGCATAATTTGAAAGCATCTATGCTTTTTTGCTGGGACCCACATAGGAGGAAATAGATAGAGACAAAACCTAAATTTAAGGAGGGGTTAAGTTGCAAATTTTCTTTTTTTCTTCTTAACCCAATTTACGCTGGTGGTAGTTTAGGCTAATCCTAAAAGGCTTCAATATTGTATTTTTCTTAAATTTTGTTAAAAATGTATTTTATTCAAAAAAACTCTCGTTAGATCGTTTTATTTGTGTATATAAGATTGATTTTGTAATTTTAAATGTATGTTATAAAGTAGGGGTGAAATCAAAATTCGGTTAGTCTTAAAAACCGATTTGGACCGAACCGAAAAACCTGAATCTTAATTTGATTTTTTTTGTCGATTTTTTTTACTCTATTCGATTTTCGGTTCGAATTCGGATTTTGAGCTTTAAGGACCGCGGACCAAACCGACCGTTGTGATATATATATTAGTTGATATTAACCATTACAATTAATTAATTGTTTTAATATGAATTGTAAAATAGGCACTTATGAAGATTTTTTTTCTAGTTTTATTTTATAACTTATTTATTTATATTAATTGACGTTATTTATCATTTCGGTTTGATATAGTTCATCAAAATCATGAGTATTTTAAATGGTAATTGCTAATTTTAGGATTTCGGTTTAAACCGAACCAAAAAACCGTACCACTAATTTATCTTTCGCGTATAAAATTTATTTTTATATACAATAATTACTTCTATAATATTAAATTGGAATTATTAATATTAAAATCCTCCATAAATAAGTATATTTTTCATCCGAATTCAAACTATTTGTGTTTATATTCTTAAATATCAGTAATACATCATTTCATTATTTATTTAATTTTATAATTAATTAAATTTGAACTCAGAAATTAAGAGTGGTTATTTATATTTCCGGTAGGATTTAAATACGTATCATATTAACTTATGTATAAAACTAATATACTATTATTAATTATTGATATTTAATTAATATATAGTGTCAAATTTCTATAATATTTTTATTAATTAATTTTCAAATGTGAATTAGTAGAAATAGAAAACAAAATAAAATAGTAAAAAAATTAACCATAGTGGTAGTCGAAATTCCAAGAGCTGTATGTTGTCGCTTCCTACTCATATGGAGGAATTAACGGTGTTTCAAAAATCAGAAAAATAAAGTTACTATTAGTCTATTATGGTACTGTACCCACCGTTTTCTAAAAATATAAATTGTTATTATTTACAAAAGTATGACTACTTTAAAAGGATGGTAGCAAGTCCCATAGTTATGTGGTGGAAAGAAAGCATCATGATACAAGTACCTTGCTTGAACCAATCAATCAAAGTTATACTTGTGTTCAAAATATTGAGAATTTTCAAAGTTTAGGGACTGAAAGTGTGAATCCATATAGTTCAGTTTCGCATCTGGACGTGTTTTCGCGCGTAAAAGTCATAGCTCTAGAACGAAACGCGCGGGCTTGGTCGTCGAAACGTGATGCATTTCAACCCTAAGCTTGCATCACTCTTCAGAAAAGCCCGCCACTGCATCGGAATCGCCACCACAGCAACCGCCGCTGCCACCATCTCCAAGCCGGGCTCCGCCACCATGGATGACCTCAAGACTCTTAAGACGCGTCTTTGCATCATTGGCAGTGGCCCCGCTGCTCACACCGCCGCCATCTACGCTGCGCGAGCCGAGCTGAAGCCCATCCTCTTCGAGGGATGGATGGCCAACGACATCGCCCCAGGCGGCCAGCTCACCACGACGTCCGACGTCGAAAACTTCCCTGGCTTCCCCGAAGGCGTCCTCGGCCTCGAGCTCACCGACAAGTTCCGCGCGCAATCCGTCCGATTCGGGACGGAAATCTTCACGGAGACGGTCACGAAGGTCGATTTCTCCACCAATCCGTTCAGAATTTTCGCTGACGGCAAGGCCGTGCTCGCCGACGCGGTTGTTGTCGCGACCGGTGCCGTTGCCAAGAGACTGGCCTTCCCTGGGTCGGGCGAAGGGGCGAACGGGTTCTGGAACCGAGGCATATCAGCATGCGCTGTCTGCGATGGAGCTGCTCCGATCTTCCGCAACAAGCCACTGGCTGTCATTGGAGGCGGTGATTCGGCTATGGAGGAAGCGAATTTCCTTACCAAGTACGGCTCCAAAGTGTACATCATCCATAGGAGAGACACTTTTAGGGCTTCCAAGATTATGCAGAGCAGGGCAATGGATAACCCCAAAATCGAGGTCTTGTGGAACTCTACTGTGGTCGAAGCGTACGGGGAAGGCGAAAAAGGGAGCTTGGGAGGATTGAAGGTGAAGAATGTGGTAAATGGAGAGGTTTCCGATTTGAAGGTCTCAGGATTGTTCTTTGCAATTGGGCATGAACCTGCAACTAAGTTTCTGGATGGACAGTTGGACCTTGATGAAGATGGGTATGTTGTGACCAAGCCTGGAACAACAAAAACTAGCGTTCAGGGAGTTTTTGCTGCTGGAGATGTTCAGGATAAGAAGTACAGGCAGGCAATTACAGCTGCTGGCACTGGTGAGTTATTTACTGTCCTGAGGCATTGTCGTACTTCTTACGTTTGTGCTCGTTATTCCTATAGTAGCCTTTTCTTTAACTTGGATTGGGGATTTCTGCTATCTGCTATAAAATTTATTGCTTTGTGTTGTGTATGACACATAATCTGAGAATATGGATTCATACATGCTTGTTATGTGTTTTAATTTGTACTGCACTATGTGATAACTGCTTTTCAGTTTCCTTGTCTTAGAGTTAACGGAGAGCAGATAATGATCATATAGATGCTAATATACTGATAATGACTTGCTTCACACATTTCTGTGCAGAGAGTGTAGTCTTATGGCTCACTCAATTCTGTTCTAGTACATTTGAATAAATATTTAGTCTAATTAGGATACAAATGTCACCCAACCTACTCTTAGTAACTCTAATTTGGATAGGGAATCAAAGTTATGAAGAGAGTAGGACTTTAATATGTTCATGTGTATTGTGTAGACTATTTTAGATGCAGGAGAAAGTTTCAGTCCTCACCTCATGAAAAGCAGACAGGCCTCTCTCATGACCAAAGTGATTATGTTTCTTGAAGTTATGTAAGAGTTGATTGTTCTATATAGACAAGAATTTGGTACCACTTGACAAAATCTGATTACCTATTATCTGGTGTATTGGAATGTTTTGGGACATGAAATGGAGTAGAAATCAAGTTTGTTGAGCTTTGTACTTGGGTTCCATTCCATTCTCATGCCATACCAAAGTATCTGATGTCACCTTAGAAGTGCTAGTACATGGAGATAGAAGAAAGTGCCAGAATCAGAAATGGTTCAAAGCCGAAAAACAAAAACTAAAGAAAATGATTGTATGTCTGTTCTTCAGGATCTTTGCAGTTTTGAATTTCTAAATAGAAAACATAAAGACAACGTCCTATTGGATGTTGAAATTTTCCATCCTCAATGATAGTGTCCTAATAGACACAGTCACACAGACAGCCCCTTTTGTGGTGCAAGCGTGAATGTATACATCTGAAAGTGAAGGCCATTGCCATTAGTGATTTCTTTTTTTAGTAATCAATAGACCATAGCCATTCACTAACTTATATATTTTAATGCAAAGTTGACATCTCTTTGATCAATGTGGTAAAGAACTGTGTATCATTAGTAGTCATATCCCAATCTTTTATCTCTTTAACTGCTATGCTTCAAGAACATTTCAGATTGAGACTGTGTTTTTCATTGCTCTTTTCACCATCAATTTCTATTCATTTACTCTTGAAATACTAATTTGTTAATCAAATTAATTTGAGGAAACTATTCACGTCAAAGTAATTTTTTTCCCAACTACCTGCTCTGTTGTTGGATACCAAATTTCTGGAAATTAGTATATATATCTACACAGTTCGATTCTATCATGTACGGTGATATTATTATATTACAAAGATTCACTTGATGTTTTTTTTCCCCTTTGTTGTATTGGTAGGATGCATGGCTGCTTTAGATGCAGAGCATTACCTACAGGAGATTGGATCTCAGCAAGGCAAGAGCGATTAACTATCCAAGAACAGGACCCCTAAACTTTGAAGCATCCATTGTCACATCTTCAGATTGTGCAATGAAGGTAAAACGACGTTTCTGGGTTCAAATACTCTCCATCATTTCATTCATGCTATTAAATCACATCATTGCTCCTGGGTAGACAATATGTATGGGGTCTATGCTACACACAGCAGGAAAACTGCAGTAATTAGAAGAGTATATTTATATTTCATTGTCATCATGAATTGATAGTAATTGCTCATGGGGATGACTAGTATTGATTGACCAAATGGTTTGAAGTTTGAAATCCAGTATTTTGCTTCCTTTACATTTCTTTCTCAGATGTGATCTCTAGTTTGTTAGATGCTACACTAATTTAGGGTATGAATAAGGTTAAGCTTCTATGGTAAATGAGTGTCACTTGCAGTCAAATGGAGATAGATAAAATCCTCATACATTTAAAAACAAAGGAGACAATACAACAAAAGCTACTACAGACAAGACAAACAACTTCTAGATTTGATTCAGTTCATGAATCTGCACTTCACTCACTGAAACCCTTAAACTAGTAACTAATAACAGAACATGGAGATGGCTAATTAAAGGGTTAATTAAACTTACAGATGAAAACTTCTGATTAACCTAAATGGTGGTGGGAACACTAGCAATGATGTCTCTGTTAGATCTATTGTACTTCATGTGGCTCTTCACGAGCTGGCCCGCGGCAATTGCGGACATGAGCGAGACCTCGCCTGCAAGAACGGACCCCGCAACAATGGTAGCTAGGAGCCTCGAGTTCGAGCCCGGTGAGTCGTTGTTGGCACCCTTGATTCCAAGTAGGTTCAAGCATGCTGATTGGGATGCCAGTTGAGTTCCCCCGCCAATGGTTCCCACCTGCCAAATATAACATGGTCTTAGCTAGTGAGTGATTGTCTCAATAGACAAAATATACCAAATAACTTGAAATTGTAACCAAATTGCTAACTGAGTTTTGACCAATTTATAAATTTTTTAAATCGGCTACTCGAATTTTTCAATTTCTGAGCAAATTATTACTTATGTTTCAATTCTTCTAAAATTAGACAGAAAATAGACATCTTTTCGCCACGTGGGATCTTTTCATGTGTACCCAAGATGAATTTAAATGTAAATTAAAAGTATTGCAACGAAATACCTTTAACTAGATGCTTAATTGGCCAATTGAAAGTGGTTTGTTGCAATTCTTTCAATTTATATCTGAATTTATCTTGGGTACACATGAAAAGACAACACGTGGCGAAAAACGGCTTTGCTTTTGTCTAAATTGACGAAAACTGAAGTAGAGGTAGTAATTTGTTCAAAAATTGAAATTTCAAGTAGTTAACTTCAAACAATTCAAGTTCAATTAGTAAATTAGCCAAAATTTGGGTAGCAATTTAATTGTGAACCCTTCTTCTAACCAACCTAGCTTATATATTAGTGCAATTTTGCAGATCCATCCATTATTTAAGATAAAAATCTCACATATATCTTTTTAAAAAAGGTTTGTACTTGTCTATGCATTTTCCACACAAAATCAACAGGACAAAATAATTCAGGTATGATTTTATTTTATTTAAAAGAAATACAGAATCTAATAAGAGTGAATCGATGCTATGTGAGAGTTTGCACATGACAGGATTCACATCATGCAGAACAAGACGACAGATCCGTCATGTGGGACACAGAATCTATTTGCCACGTCACTAGCTATCTAGGGTTCTTCTTCTTCTTCCTTCTGTTGTTGGTACAAATAATTAACTAGCTGTTTCTGTTTGAACTTCAGTTGTGCCATATGACTATGAGACATTAGATTCCCACTTGGCTAATCTGTAGGTATCACGTGTTCCAATCTATTCTGTTTAAATGAATGAACGACACGTGGTGTTCAACGTATTTATTCCGGTGTAGTAGACTTAATTTACACAAGACGTGGTAGAATATCAAAATCATTTTTTTAAGGTTTGTTTGATGGTATATATTTCATCATAAGTTAACACTGTGTCATATCACTTTTCAGTATATATGTTTGCGTTTTTTAAATTTTACACATATTCGTTAATTTGATTTGTTAAGTGACACGTGCAAGTCATGTGACTTACCTTATGCTTTTGCTGTTCAATTTAGTCTCACTAATAAATCAGTAACTTTTGTTTTGTTCAATTTAGTCCTAGAGTTTCCAAATTGAACTATTTGTCTCGGTGTACATAGGTCGGACCTAGCCTAGCCTAGGTCCACCGAGTCAAGTGGTTCGATTTTGAAACTTTAAGACAAAATTAAACAAACTAAAAGTTAAAAATGTATTAAATAGATTAAATTAAACAAAATTAAAAGTATATGAAAAGTCACGTAACATGCAGGTGCTACTTAACATATCAAATTAACAAATGCACCAAAAGTCTACAATATGCGAATGTATAAGGCACCAAAAGCTTTTTTTTTTTTTTTTTTTTTTAAAGTTTCCGCATGGTGGATTTTGGAGGGGCCACACCATTTAGACGATTCCCCACTCGCACTGGCCTAGCTCTTAATGGGTAAAAGACTGACTATGAATCTATTTCCCTTCTCATAGTAATTAACGAGATTGAACACCTAACTTAATAGATGAAGCGCTAACCAGAAGAATTATAGTTGTTTGAATTAATTACCTCGATGGATGGCATGGTGACGGAGACATGGAGATCGCGGCCGGCGTTGACGGGCTCCATCATGGTGATGCAATGAGAGCTCTCAACATTCTGAGCAGGATCCTGGCCGGTGGCGATGTAGATGGCGGATACGATGTTACTAGCATGGGCATTAAAGCCACCTAAGGTTCCGGCAAGGGCGGAGCCAGTGAGGTTCTTGAGGGTGTTGAGTTCAACCAGGGAGGCCACGGTCGTCTTCAACACCTTGGCCACCACTTCCTCCTTAATCACGGCCTCGCACACCACCGACTTCCCCCGCCCATCTATCCAGTTTACCGCTGCCGCCTTTTTGTCAGAGCAGAAATTCCCTGTTTTCATTTGTTACTTAATATATATAAGGATTAATTACCAAATTGCTAGCTAAACTTTAAATGAATGTGCAAATTGCTGGACGTTTTTTAAATAGTAAATTAATAGCCGAACTTTCTATATTTTGCAAAAAGCTAGCTCCGTCCATGTTTATGTTAGCATTTGACGGAAAATATATTCAATATCTGCTAAAATCATCTTAAAATTTTACTATAATAATATAATGACATGATATTTTATATAAATCAAATTTTCAAATAAAAATGTAGTTTAAAATACAAATTTTTTTAATTAAAATTTGTTTAAAATTTCTATAAGACAAACTTTTAAAAATATTTAATTTTAATTATTAAACTTTGGGTTATATATTTAACTTATCTATATTTTTTGAATAATATATTTACCATTTTTAATTTCATTCAAGATTTATATTTTGTTTTTATATAAAAGTTGAGGTTATTTTAGAATCACTATAGCACTTTCTGGTAATTTTATTAATTTTATAAAAATATATTACATCTATAATTAACGAAAAATTGACGGAGCTAATAAATTGCAGGGTCTTTCTACTATGCTCCACAAGCACTATGCTTGCAGTGATTTTTTTTTTTTTTACATTTTTCTATTATCCTAAAATGTGAATCTTATACAGAAATTGATATTATTAATACTATGATACAAATATTAGGCGTAGTTAAAAAAAACTCATACTTTTTTTTTATACTTTTAAAGTTTTACATATGTTACAATTAAGTCCACCGTATATGATGCTCTACAAGCATGTTAGAAAGACCCTAAATTGCATATTAACAAAAGTTCGGCTAGCAATTTGCTACAAAAAATAAATTCGACTAGCAAATGCACTCTTACTTAAAGTTGAGCTAGCAATTTGGTAATCAACCTTAATTAATAATTACTACTTGATACTGAATTTTCATATATTCGTACGTACCGGAGATGCCAACAACATCCATGTCGGGGAAATCGGTAAGGAGGAAATCTAGAACATTCTGGACGCCTTTGGAGACCATGTTCATCCCCATTGCATCTCCGGTGCTACAACTGAATCTCATGTATATGTTTTTTCCAGCTATCGCGCATTTGATTCCCTGTAATCTCGCGAATCTGCTGGACCTGCAATTAATATCATCCAGCTACCTAACATTATTTCGTTAATTAAGCTTCCAAATAACGTACGCAGCACGCTTTCATTATTTCATCCAGCTCAATACACTATATATACATATATATATATAAAAGGGTTAACAAGTTTTTTATCCATGATGTTTGACCACTTTTGGGTTTTAGTTCATGATATATATATTTTTTTTTTGCATAGTTTTGGTACCATATGTTTGCATATTTTTCTAGTTTTAGTCCGACCGTTATATTCTGTCCATTTTTTCCGTTAAGTGACATGTGCAAGTCACGTGATCCACCATAAACTTTCAATTTTGGGCAATTGACACATTGAACTAGGTTCAGGGTGTCAATTTTCCCAAATTTGACCCATTAAACCTAGTACAATTCGCCCAAATTGAACTAAGTTAAGGGTGTCAATTTCCTCAAATTTGAACAAAATTGGAAGTTTATGGTGATCACTTGACTTGCACATATCACTTAACGGAAAAAATGGACGGAATGTAACGGTCGGACCAAAACTAGAAAAATATGCAAACATATGGTACCAAAACTATGCAAAAAAAAAAATATCACGGACAAAAACTCAAAAGTGGTCAAACATCATGGACCAAAAGACTTGTTAACCCTATATAAAAATATATGAACTAATAAATTGCTAATTCAACAGCTTAACTTGTGGACCATATGCTGATAATTAAGTTTGTTTCACGTAATAAATTTCGTCTAGATTAGACAATTTTTTGCATTTTATACACAAACTTAAGTAAGTAAAATGCATTAACATAAAAACAAACTCAAACTAGAATTTAATCAAAAATATCTTCGGCTCGCAATTGGGTGTATATTATATACTTGTAATTTTTCAAGAGATTCCACTATTATCAAAGAGAAACGACAAGTGAATTTGAATAAAAGAGGAGACAACCTCCAAACAAGAAAGAAGACAAACCTACCTAATTACCTAACTAAAGCTCTATTCAAATCTCATGTTCCAAGTTCCACCATTTATAGAAGTGGCCAAAACTACTCTAAAGTCTCAATAGTCATAGTTTCCTTTACATAATAATGTTGATATATCACATTATTAATGGAATCTAATCAAGTGCATGCATAAATATTCAGATTCTCCGCCACGCTCTTTCTAGTATAATTAATTTTATCGCTTTTTTTTTTTTTTAATTATTTAAATTAGTAAATTCTAAAATGAAAATAATCAAAATAAAGTCATATATCAAGATCACAATGGCACAGGTATGAAAAGTGGGGCATACATCTATGCACAAATCAATTAACACTAGACAAATCAAACATGATGATCAAAATAGTGACTAGAGGAGATACTCACTTGTTGAAGACAATGGCTAGGGTTTCCAAGTTCTCTTGATCTTCAAGGAAGAACTTGAGCTCGGCCGCTCTTATAGCGGACCCGAACCGAACAACCGGAGCTCTAGTCATGCCGTCTCTCAAGATCACGCTCGTGGCCCCACCCGATGCATGGATGGCCTTACACCCGCGGTTCGTGCTCGCCACCAAACACCCCTCAGTGGTGGCCATGGGCACCGTAAACTCCTTTCCGTCGAGTAGAAGCGGGCCCACCACCCCTACCGGAATCTGCACATATCCGATCGGCATCTCACAACATTGCCCTAGTATTGACCCGTATTCGAAACCCTCGATCGGGAGCCCCTCGAGGGACCGACCCGTCATTCGCTGCACCGCCTCTCGTCTAATCATGGCTGCCCTCCTGCATTTTCAAGCCACAGTTTCAATTTATCTGAGAATTTTTGCACTAGTATGTAAGAATGAAATGATATGATGATCCTCATTTCAACTACAATTTGAGATTTTGGTAAAATCTATGTTTTTTTTCCTGATAGGAACAGCCAAATTGAAATGAACCCTAATCCTTTGTTATTGGGCAAATGTATAACCCATCTGATTATAATATGATAACACAAATCGATCTTTTAGCCATACCAGCAGTCGCCGAGCATCGATTCGAGGTTGTAAGATGGAACGGAACCATTCACTACCGATCCTATGATCTCCTCATCTTCTTCATTCAGCATCATCTTGTTACAAGGCAGCTGCATCTTGTCTTCTTCTTGATTTTGAAGCCTTGTTCTCTGAGGAGAATGATCGAACACCTGATCTGCACGATGGATGCGAAACTGATCATCATCCTCCGTCGTCCGCTCATTGACCTCCATGTCGTCCCATAGAACATCGCGCCTCGACACGAACGACTGCACAATGCCGATCCCGAAGAATCCGATCAAGTAGATGATGGATGCGACGAGGGACACGACGGCGGCTAGCTCCGACAGGGTGAGCACGTGCAGCGGCGTCGACGTACGGACCTTCTCGCGCCACCGCTGGAGCAAGAAGAAGGCGACAGAGAAGAAGAGCGTGACTGACACCAGGTTCGTCAGGCACAGAGGCAATGGGAGAGCGTCGGAGGCGTTGATGGTGGAATTCTCGCGGCGCTTGCGGCTTCTGTCAGCAGCGGCGGTGCCGGAGGTTCTGGCTGGCGGAGGCTGTCGGCGGCGGCGGAGGTCCATGGCCTCTGAGGAGAGAGAAAATGGGGTTTTGCTGGGTGGTGCAGGAGACGATGATCAGAATAGTAATGGCGTGGAGTCCGTTCAATGGATTGGAAGGAGAAGCGTAAGTATAGGTAGTAGGGAAAGTCCCGTAGAAAAATGGAGAAGAAGTAGTGGCAAGGAAAACGAAGCAGAAGAGAGAAGAAACTGTTCCCACACGTGCGCCGTGTAATACGGGTTTGGTCACATTTAAATTACGTACACCCGGCGCTCCACTATGAGGGCTCAAATCGATTAAAACTTGTAAAATGAGCTCGGTTTCTCTACATGGGTGTATTGCACCTGTTGTACCGAAATAAAGGAACACTTGCCTATCTACGTTGCTTTTGGGCCGTTCCTTTGGGTTGCTATAGTCCATCGGGCCACGATAGGATATAAATAATAGCCCAAGACCCTCTATTTCCCTTTCTTTAGTTTTGCAAACTGCAAAGTATAGGGCTGGCAATTTAGGCTCGGCACGATGGGCCGACACGAACACGACACGAAAATTACGGGTTTTGGTTTGATATTAGTGATACGGCACGACACGATAGCACGATATAACACGACCCAATCCGGCCCAACATGAAAAACTGGTACAAGAAACCTGTAGTAAATTGAATAAAAAAAATTACTGACACGAACCTAGCAGGACACCAACCCGCACGAATTGTCAGCCCTATACCGTGAAATTGCTAACATGATGACACCAGCATGTATATAAAATCATGGGTTAAACTTAAAAGAGTATTTTGGTGCCAGAAGTTTAACCAAATTGGTTTTTGATGCAATTTTTTTAAGACTTTTAATGCAATATGTTTGTATATCATAGAATTTTGGCGCATCTGTTAATTGATTGTTAAATACTTTTATTTTGTTCAGTTTAGTTATTTAAATTATATCCATAACTTATTTTTACAAATTAGTCTCTAAACAATTTTGATCCGACCTTTGGCTTGATCAATTTGGAAGAGTCCGAAAATTTTATTTAGAGATTAATTTTTTTTTTAAAAAAAAAAATTAGGACTATAAATTATATGATTAAACTGAACAAAATAAAATATTTAGCAGTCAATTGACAGACGCATCAAAAGTCTACAAGTTATAAATGTATTACACCAAAAGTTTTTTTAAAAAAAATTGCACCAAAAACCAACTTGGAGGGCAACACCCATAGCATATTTGCTTCACATCTAGACTAATCTCCACTCGCACTGGGTCAGACCTTTAGGGGTAAAGTGTTGTAATACCCCATCAGTTTGTACCACATCGGTTAGAATAAGAAGATTTGGAGCCTTAATAAGCAAGAGTTGTACTACTCAAGTCCAACAGGAATTCCTCCTTTTCTAGGCCCAAGTGAGGATAACGGACTCTGTTAGGCTGGGTTGGGCTAAGTGGGGATAGTCGCTAATGCTAAGGGGCGTTACACAATGGTATCAGAGCCGACCCGGGACCGTGATCGGGCTCACGGGCTCGCGACCAAGGGCTATTGACCCCCGGAGTTTCGGTCACCTACCGCTCCGGGGACAAACGATTCTGGTGATTATGAATATCTTTCTAATCTTTTCCCAAAGTCATTAGTGAAAATTGACCTTCTAACCTCTGAACTTTTAAAGGATGAAACGCTGAACATTTACACCATATTAGATATTTAAAAAAACCAAAATTGTCAAACATCTGCACAAAAAGACCATTTGACCCTAAAATCATTAATAATAACCCAACTCGGAGCCGGGATGGTCATGATACAACAAAGCAAAATCGAACTCGTACAATCAACAAAACACTGCACAAAAAATAGTAATCCCAATAACCATTCTTCTAATGTACAAGACTCATTGCTTTCCCAACAAAAACAGGACATGGAGATCCCATCTGAATCGTGATTGGTCCGGAGCCGGAGCGCCACATCATCCGTTAACCGAAAGGAGAGGGAATGGAGCCCGGGCCCGCAAGTGCATCGGACCGCTTAATGCTCCCCATACCACAGATGATGCACCCTGGAGTGGACAGAGCCGAGAATTTCGACCCGCAAAGATCACAAACATCGTACCCGATTGTCGATAACCGACTAAGAGTGGCAGCGCAGAATTGAGACGGGTCCTCGAGTGGGTCGATCGATTTGTTGGATAGGCCTCGCTGGACACACATGTCGATCAAGGATCGGAGCTCGTCTTGCTTACCTGGCGGGGCTTTGGAGAGGAGCAGCTCGAGCATCTGTTTGGCGTAGGCGAAGTTTTGGACGTCCATGTTTCGCTTGATGGCGGTTCGGATGCAGTTTATGCGGTGTTTTGCGAGGAGGGGGAGGGAGCCTAGGTGGCGGGAGAGACGCGCCATCTCATCTTTCGCGCTTAGGGCATTCGCGCCTTGGACTTTCTGGAGCCGTCCGATTTCCTGCAAAAGGAAGAATTTGGAAGTGTGAATCATAAACTGTGATGATTAGTCAGGATTGATGGATCGTACGCTATTGGACCTTAGGTCTATATTGACCTAGTCATAGTCCGACTCATGGTTAAGGTAGGGTTGACAGGTCCTGTGACCCTAGTCAGGGTCCGACCCAGCCATGAGTCGGACCATGGCTATGTCAATTTAGACCTATGGTGCAGTTGAAAATGTTTAAGAACTAAATTGTAAAAATAAAAAGTTAGAGCAATAAATTTTAGGACTACACTGAATGAAATAAAAATTTAGGGACGTACAAGTCGCGTGACTATTTGACAGTCAACTAACAAATGCACTAAAAGTGTACAAATTGCAAACGTATTGCACCAAAAGTATACAAAAAAAAATAAATATTGCTCCAAAAGTCAAAAGTGGCTAAACAATATTGTACCAAAAAACCTATTAATCCAAACAAGAAAGATAATTAGAAATACCATGTTCAATGATTTTTTTTTAAGTGGAAGTATAATGAAAAGAAGAAACTCAAGAACCGACCTTTTTTAAATAAAAAAGCAACCATAAACTTTTATAGTACTTATTATTCTTATTTTCTATTATGAAATGTTTTCTTCTAAATTATTCTGGCAAAAAAAATAAAAATTTAACAGTTCAGTATTAAGTTTGGTAATAAGCCCTTGCACTATGAAACTGTTGGTCCTATTTCTGGGATGTTTGATACTGACTCATATAAATTCTCTATATCATGCTAAGTGACGAGTACCTGCAGAAGAGCAACGGCGGCCTTGTACTGAGCAGATATAGTGGCCTGAGCTTTAATATCTGCACCACGAGACTGATCCTTTGCTAATGCCAAGAAAGCTTCATCAAAACAAGACAATGCATCGGAAAGTTGGTTTTGCTCGAGGTGAGCCAGACCCGTCTTGAAACAGAATGCTGCAGGAGCACCACGAGGAACCTGTAACGAAATAAAATTAAAGACCTCATTCATAATACTCAATTTTTGGCCATTTCTATTCAATTCAGAAGTTGTAAATTGAACTAAAAACTAGTGATGTATAACAAGGTTAAACATGTTACCCAGATAAATAGACAAGTAAACCAATGTCGAAGTAGATACATCATACACGCAATTCATGACGGGTTTAAACATGATCGTTAATCCTGCCTGGGGATAGGTCAAACTTGTTTAGACGCAAAACACATCTAAGCAATACACGCATTACAGCGGGCAGTGTACCAAGTCATTATCGGGCCATGTCAGACTTTGCCATCCCTAAATCACTGAGAAATATTTGGCTGCTCTTTCTATTTGTACCAAGGCCACCAGAAGTCAACTTGAAGGTTTACCCTATGTTAAAATTAGGCAGCAGCTTAACAAATTTGTTAAAATTTGAAATTTTAACATAAGTGGCACCGAGACACCACATTTTAACAAATTTGAAACCTTGGACACTACAGTTTAACATTTGAAACTCCAGACACCTAATTTTAACATAGGGTAAACTTCGGACAGTTTTTTAGTTATTAACCCTTATTTATATCTAAACCCTAGGGAACGAGTGATACATGTGACCTTTTTGGTGGCTCGATACAGAAAATTGTTTTCCCTATATCACCACCATGCACATATAGGATCCAGTAACAATAAATAAAATAATCAACCATATTTACCTGTCCAGGACGCACAGCTGACGGAGGTGAAGCAGGGCGTGGCTTTGCAGACTCAGGTGGAACACCAAGCACGCTAAGATCAAGAGGTTGGGTCGAAACTGGAGCCACCTGAGCAGGAGCTTGCATTGTTTCAACAGTCTGAGGTGCCGATCGTGGTGGGACACCACCGTCGGCAAGTCCAATGGGTTCGAACGGGATTGCAGTTGGACCCGGTTGTGGTGGAACACCACCATCAGGAAATCCAATATTGGGTGTGGGCCCAATAACCTGGTTATTTACAACTCTACCACTTTCAACACCTTGAGCTGCTTGCTCCATTCTAGAAAGGTAAGTACCAGCTGGAGGTAATGCTGCAGCCACTTGAAGAGACGGGATCGTGTTCTGGAAGAAATCTTCTGGAATGGGTGCTGCTGTGACTCCCATTGTTCCTTGCTGTGCTCCAAGTGCAGGTTGGGAAAATGCACCAGTACCAAAGAGATCTCCAGGAACAGAATTTGGTGCAGAAGTTGTAGGAGATGGGAAAGCACCTGCACCGGGTGCTGATACTCCACCCATGGCAGCACCATTGGGTCCTTGAGAAGGTTCCCATGATTTTGTTCGACTCAAGGGTGGGATTCCAAGTTTGAATTGCTGAGTAGCTTCTTTGATCTTGTTAACATCCACCGTTGTGGAGGAAACAGGTTTGTCCCTTATTCTTATCTGCAGTTTCTTAGTCTTGGAGACTCCTTCTTCGTCACTGCTGCTACCATCATCAGCAGCACCATACATTGTCCTTTTGAATTCTTCTTCGGCTTTAGCTTGTTCATCGGCAGCAGAGGGGGTAGATTTCATGAGTGCTTCCAGACCCATTAAAGATTCGAGCTTTGTAGTTGTAACCGGGAGCCCATTAGATGTACTCAATGCAGACACTGAGGGTTGGCTTCCACTAGGTAAAGCAGCAACACCGCTTGTGGGTTTAAGAACTTTGACTAAAGTATCTTCCCTTACAGCTACCACATTGCCTCTTCCTTTAATGGCACCTAAGTAAACACCGATATGATCCGAGATAATGGAAGGAATGGCTCCATCATCTGTTCTCATGTAAGGCATTACCTCAGCAGCTAATTCCCATTGGGGTGTGGGCTTCAAATTGGCTGGAGTCTTAATTTCCCAATTGCCACCACCCCATTCTGGCCCTTTAGGAACCATACTCTCTGCAGCAAAATTAGCGAAAATGCCTTGTGTCCATCCAGTGGACCGGACTCTTAGGATTCGTTCGCAGTAACGTCTGAGTTCTGAATCGCCGTTCTCTTCTTCCAACTTTTGTGCAAGGCGGCGCATCGCACTGGGGTTTAGGTGGCAGATGAACAGATCAAGCATGCTTTCGTAGTCTGCTATGACTTCAAAAGTTTCTTTTGCACTGTCAAATTGACCGTACCTACATGTCGATTCCTCATCAGTTGTGCGATTAAGGAATATTCAATGGAGTTTGAAACTTAGAGTGAAACAGGAAGTGCTAAAGTTACTTCTTCCGGAGAGAGATTCAATGTTACAAACTGTGAAACTTAGGAGACTGTTGATTATCTCACCAATCACTTTAACCTGAAAGGAAACTTTCTTCACTACAAGTTTCACACTTTATCAACTTTTACTTCCTGAAATAGTACAATTATCCTAATTTTATTCACCAAGTTTCACAATAAATTTCATTCTTTGTAGCATTGCTCATGATTTAAATTTTAAAGTTAGTACCAATGATTAGTGAATCTGAAAATTGCAGCTATTGTGACTAAATTATGTTCTTACTTGATGCAGGCATATCCCAATTGCCGGAACCGGTGGAATAAATGCGAAGTTGGAGGGCATTTTGGGTAATCTCTAGAACGCAGAAACTCGTCCTTCAAGACGGACAGAGCAGTGGAGAACCGGAGGGATTTGATGGCATAGATACCCCTCAAGACCTATAATCATCTCATACACAAAATAATATCAAATAATATATGAGGTATGCAAGAAGATAGTAGAATTATAATCAGAAACCACACCTGTGTGAATTGTGGACTTGATTGGGACAATGATACAGCAAGATCTCCACATATAGGAGGGCCACTGGAGAGGATATCAAGGGACCTAGGCGTGATTCTCAAACTATCAAATCTACAATAGAAGACATCGAATCAGCTTCACATCATATTTAACAAATTATGGATGTGTTGATGCAGTGGCGGCGATGGAATTGAAGAAGAATGTTACCTTGATGTAATTTGGTATAGGATCTCAGAAAGATCAAGCTTCTGTTCAAAGTATTGTTGCATTGTGCCAAATCCGATAAGAAGAGGCTCAAGAAGCCCGACTAGACAACTCCTAATTTCAATTCCTTTCTTCTGCTTTGGGTTTATTTCTGTTGGGGTTGCTAGCATCAACCGGTCATTCAATGCTCCAACCAGGACTGTAAAGAAAACTAATCTCATTAACATAAAGATGGAATTAATTATTGCTGTAAAAAAATAAAACCGGAGTAATTACCTGCATAAGGCATGCTGATAGAAAGAATGGTCCTCACTTTACCATCCCAACCAAGTATACTAATGGCAGTGACAGTGGAAAAGAGAAGTGCTGGTCCAACCCACAGTAATGATCTAAAGTGCAGTGAAGTTAAGGGATTTAAACAAATTAAAAAACTCACTACACAAGCAATTGCAGTTAGATGGATACAATTAATATATGAAAAAAAAAAAAATTATTTCCGAAATTTCGTGTCAGGATATTGAAGGAAGTCCTTTGTCAAATTTTGTGGAACTTGATGCAATTACATCAAGATCTGCTGATACCATAAGCACTCTATGGGTGGTTAATATTCCTGCAACATACCCTCTGAGAGTTCCCTGCCACTGGACCTTCAAAATACCAGGAAAAACAAAAAAAATAATGAATGAATTCAGTGGAAAGCCACAATAGGATAAATGAGCTATAATTGAGAGAATAAAAATAGTACTTTTTCCTTAGAGTACTCCTAGTTTAAGAGTATATAAAAGGATTGACTAGGGTTCTTTTGACTCGATTACCTGAAGAACAATCTCATTAACTTTCAACTTAATTGACTTATTGCCTTCTGCTTTTGTTGATATATAATGACCATTACTTGTCGAACGGGAACCTTGAACAAGCTTTGCCAATCCAATTTGGTCGCCATGAGAGGCAAACATCAAAGTTGATTCTAGCATCACAGAAAGATACAATCATTTCCTTTTTCTTTTTCGAAAGATACGATCAGATCTTAAAATGTGTTTAAAAAGTTATAATACATATTCACATACCTATAGGAGTTGAAAATATTCTGTCAACTTCTGCATCAAACAAAAACTGAATGGGGCCCTTAATGGAGTTAGCATTTGCTTCAGTGGGTTGGACCTGCTCTTCCATAACAATATTCTCCTCAATAGCCATAGCGTTTTTCTCAAGAATCCCTACTTTCTTATCTCCAGCTTCTAGCAAAGTGGTCCCTGGAAGAATGTACAATGAAAGTCCAGTTCTGTCCTCATCAAGGGTCGCAAACTGGTTCTCGTTAGGACCAATAAATGCGGCATCACGGCCTATCAAATTGACAAGTGAATAATTTTCCATGTTAAAAAACAGCTGAAAAAATTTCAGAGAAAAAGAATATGAAAAAAATATACAGTCATGATACCTTTGATTGTGCTTCCCTTACTGTTAGCAGCATGAGGATTCGTATTCTCCCAGTATAGGATAACCTCACCTATACCAGTGCTGAACTCAAAAAGAATAAGAAAAAGATGCTGCTTTTGGCTGTATAAGATGTTCTTTGAATAGAAGTCTACATTTCCAGGGATCTGAAATCAAATGAAAGAATAATGACCACATCTGCGATACTGAGGAAATAATTAAATTTATTCAAGTATTACTGTTGTATAAAGTCTCTTGTGGACTGAGTCAGCTCCAGCACAGAGATTATAAGCCATGAGGTTCACGCCATCAACATAAAAAGCACGGACTGGATAGTGAAGGACACGAGACTCCCTATTAAAGAAGTTTAGCTCCAAGTGGAACGGCTGCGATTAAGACAGACAATCAAGGTGAATACAAATCAATCAACCAACAGGAAGTTTAAGAAGAAGAGTTACTATTAGTTACTCCATTCGATCAACTTTCGAACGTTAGTACAACATACCTGGCAAACTGGAATATCTTTAAGATGATGCCTAGCATCCACAACAGTTATAAGTGGCAGTCGAGAAATGGGAGCACTTTTTGCATGACCCTCCATAAAGTGCTGCACAACCAATGCAAAAGGAAGTTAACATAATTAAGATTGAGCTCAGTTCCCAATTAGGCCTGATTTTTCATATCCAAATCTTATCTATTATGGCTACTGGTAATTATGCATCTCTCGTAAGTCAATAATCAAATAATAATAATAGGAATTCCATCTCGTAAGTAAATAAATTAGAAGCATGCTTTAGTATTGCTTAGCAAATGTCTGAGCATGCATAGATATTAGGCAATATGTGGTCATCTTTGGTTATGTTGCTCAGTAGACATTTGTCTAATCAGTGATTCATTGCGACAAGACAGTGACTGAAAAAACAGATGATGAAAAGAAGCTATTTAGAGTAACATGTGTGGCATACGCTGTAGAGGAATGCTTTCCTTGCAATGTCTGAAATCGTGAGGTGATTTTGGCTGAAAAACAGATAGAATACATATGAGGCAGCAGTATCGGAACATTTAATAAGATGCAATGTTTTACATAGAATTGCAAGAGAACAGGCATATGACCAGTCAGAATACTTGTAGATGCAAATTTACCCTTTCAAATGCTGCTCTTGCAGTTGGGCTTGAAGTTGATGATCTGCTAAAATACCAGAAGATCCAAGTGATGAAAGTTTCTCCTTCAAGACAGAAGCTGCAAACACCACATTTACTATTAGAGCCCCTTTAGCACTGATGTGCAAATTGAATGGATAGGGAACACTTATTCACATCCCATAACCATTATATAGATACTTCTGAGTTACCCTATTGGCCGCCCAGTTTTTGTATCAATATAGTCTTGGTAACTGGATTACTGGTCACTCAACTTTCCTCCCTATTCTAGCGGAACACTCTATGTCCAATTTCCCCTCATTTTTAACTAATTATTCTCGAAATAGTCCTTAAACTTAAAAAATGTACCAAAATTATCAAAAGGGTGGTCTAGCCACATTGTAGTTGAGATTGGGTCAGTCGGAACCACACCAGTCCGAAGACATGGCTGAGGGGAAGGATCAAATCAAGCCGCGTCCGAATCCTACAAAAAGGACAAGAATGCTCAAAATGGTGGGGCTGCCCGCATGGTTAAACTGTCAGTCAAGCCACCCCACAGCTAAGTTCGATACTGTCAAAATTTGAGGACCAAATGAGCTCACATAACAAAGTTTTCATTAAAAATGATGAGATAATGAAAAAAGGAAGGTCCACTAGAGAGCTTCAATGATCAATAATGCAGAAACTGAAGTTCAGTGGCCAGCACTAATTGAGATGTTGATCAACTGACAATGTATTAATTCTAGCAATTAAACATCACAATAAAACAAAAGAATAATGGGAAGTAAGGTTCTATTACTGGAGACTTCAATAATATCACACTGAACAAATATATCGTAGATTTAAGACAACAAATCAACAGTAAGTTTAGCAGAAAAAGTGTCATGCCTCATAGGCCAAAAAAGAACTGGTATGACTAAGCACCACCATTTCACAGGATGATGGCTCGGTAGTATAGAAAGAATGGTATAAAATTCATATCATGGCAGATCAGCACAGTGATAGAGTAGTATAGGTTTGAGTATTATAAATCTAGTCCTCCATGTTTAGGAGTCTAAACATGTAGTCCTTAGGTGTTCTCTATATAAGAACACCATATCCATTGTAATCGTTACCCTAAATCAATACAATGTTTTCCCTCATACTTGCTTTGCTCTCTTCATTCTCTCCTCACATACTTACACACAGGGTGAAGTTTAAATTACATTCAGCAGCTGATGTTATCCTAATATACTCGAGAAATGCAATGTATTCAGATAATTCAAAAATATGCAAGGATCATTTTTGTCACCTGAAGATCCCCTCGCACTTTGCAGAACTGCAAAAAGTTGTTTTCTTCCTTCCCTTGTATATGCAGCCCTATTTTTATGGTTAGTATCAGGACCAGACATATTCTGTCACCGGGGAATGCCATTTCATTTCACAAACGTCAGATTCATGTAGAAAAATACAATACATCAGATGCAAACAGTAAAGACAGCAATTAGCACTCAACTGAAAAGAGAAGAGCAGCTAAGTTCAGTTTTGGGTGCACTTCCACAGCTTTAATCCGTGGTAAGGGATAAACTGTTTCTCCACCTTGCTGCGAGAGGATCCGAGGGATATCAATTGATTCCATTACTGAAGTCCAACAGAAAAGCTGAAATTAATGAAACTCTAAGGCAGTTGATGTTATAAAATGCAGTGCAAACAAGAGGATCAAATCATTCTTGAACAGAAAGACTATTAGGCCAAAATCGACTTAAGATTATACATCTCATACTAGTTCCCTCTTTCCTCACGAGAAATGAAAATATCAGCATCCTAAGTTTTAAAATATGAATTGAAGGGTTATACAACTTATAAAGCTATGTCCTTAACCACAATAACCCCAACAAAAAAAAATCATCCAAGTTTTTACGCAGTGAATTTATGGGATTCTGACCATAATCGCTAAACAAGAAAAATAGATGATTACTTGTGCAATCTATTTAAAAGGTTAAAGGTTAGCAAAACATGTAACACGCCCTATTTATCAGTCCTAATACGGAACTCTAATCATGCAGAACATCTGATGGCTGTCAGTTACATGTAGATCCATTTCTTATCCGAAAATACTAGAATAAGAGAAAAATCAAGACATATACAGCTATATATGAAAGTATTAACACACTTGGGAAAATCATGATCTTCCATTGATACATATACAAAGCAAAGAATCTCCTACTTTGAAATCCAATCATTTTATTAGGAACACTTAGTACAAACTTTTTACTAGTTACAACTTCATCTTACTTGAAAGCAGAAAAGCCCATTTGCGACATCAGGATAATGAAGAATGATCATAGAAGTAAAACCATAGAGATACAGATTATTGCCATCCTAACTATTCTTCAAGTTCAAGAAGAAGAGTCCATTACCAGCAGGCTCAAAAAAGTTGGCTGGCATAGGAGGTTTATTCGGATTGTGTGTCACTCTTGTTTTCCAGACTTGAAGGTTGCCATCCTTGGAGAGTGTGATTAGCAGTCGATACATTGGAAGCCAAGCAGTTGATATGATGGGTTGTGAACCCACTTGGGTGCTACAAGCACAATAAAAATATAAGAAATTAAATTGGACACCAGAATATTGAAAGCAAATACAGTTGAGAACCCTGCACCAAGACTAATCAGCAACTTAAAAAAAATATTGAGAGTAAATGTTGCAAATCCTAGTATATCAAGTATTAAGCCTTGATCGACCCTCCAGAATCCTATAAGAAATTTCTAAAATTAGCTCTAACATATACACCAAATAATATTATAAGATTATGAAACCAAAACCCAATATAGACTGTAAATTTGGTTAGCAAAAACAAAAAAAGGCAACAAGACATTTTTTTTTTATCATTATCTAATATATAGTCATACCAACTAACACAAAACAAGCTTGCAAATGAATAAACGAGTACTATCCACAGCCTAGAAAAGACACGGGTTGCCCACTACAGTTAAAAGGTTTCCTCATTCTTTTTGGAAAGTAAAATAGAGTTAAGAACCAACGACAAAGCAGAACTTACATTCCAATCATATTAGGCCTATCCGTTGACACATCCCATGCCAATAGAGTACCCCGTCTATCACCAACAAAAACCCATTCCAATGTTGGATGAAAACCAAAGGCACCGGCACCAAGTAGCTTAATAGTATTATCAACTGCAACCAAAACCATTGCAAAACAGACCCATCTAATGCATGAGGATATAATGCATTAATACAACATAACAAAAGCACTAGATGTCATTATTAGCTTACGCTGTAATGTATAGAGCACTGCATATGTATGGATGTTATAAGCTCGGATCAGGCCATCTGCGTATGCGACATACTGAAAAAGGATATTTAACCCAGAAATATTCAGAAAATTGAATGATCAAACAACTAATAACAAAAAATCATCAAATATAGCATTCAGTTAGTAAAATTCTTCCAAGCCACATAATGCATCCTAAGAAATATTTCCCCAAGGTGGGATTCCACACTAAGTTATTTCTGTTCTTGAAATCAAAAGCTGCTCCCTCTCCTCAAGTGTCAATATTAATTAAATATACCATTACCACCCTTCTAACAACACTGCTTAGACGGAATCATCTCTGAAAAAAGTGTAATTTAGATGGAAGGTGGTACAATCGATCAATTTTTTATATAACCCATACGATTAAATAAGTCCTCTAAAGAGGATAGAGAGTATACCAAGACAGGGAGACGAGGATGGCAAGCAAGATTCACAATAGGTTTTTTCAAGTCCGTCTTTATCTTTGTGGGTGCCCTGCCTCCTTCAACCGTCCCAACAACTTGAATCATGCCCCAAGAAAAACATTAAGTTAGTTCATTTACAAGAAAATAATTATTTACATATAGGTCAAAGAGAAGAAATGTTTTTAAGATGGCTCAAGTCTCAAATGATACATGAATTCACTATTCACAAGGTCACCTTCATTCTTTTATGCGTTGCTACATGTACAAGATATTCAAGATAGATCCTGAAGAATATGAAAGCCAAACTGACATAATTTACTAGCTAAGAGCACCATCCTTATGAGAAGCATCAAATCTTGCCTTCGCCATTAGCAAAATATCATAGGAATGACTGAAAGTCCTAGATTTTGGAGATCTACAATAAGAGCTCAAGCTCCTCAGTCCATCTGAGCAAGAGCAAACACAAGTGATCTTACTGAGGAAGAGTTTAGTTAGAGATTATAGTGTGTAAATGCTGTCAAAGCAAGTGGTATGAACTTGTAAAAGCAAATGTCCACAAGTCCTGTAAATATTAGGGCATAAGCTTCTCAGTTTGTGTACTGAAGAAAGCAACAAAGGACAGGTGGCATAGAAGAGATAATTTCGAAATGCTAATGTGATAACTGTTGAATGATTAAATTTTGGGCTAACCTGTCACACTCATCCTCTTGTGAAAACCAAAAAAGGCAACAGGTTGCATAGGTGTCAAAGCGAGATGAACTTCAGTGGCTGATGTAATTTGCTCCATTCTCTTTTCAGGTGAATGCAACACGCACGTTTGCTCAGAATCAAAGTCACATGACCTAAGTGTACAATCCTAAGATGTACATAAACATCAGAAAACAGCCATAATGGAAATTTCAAACTCAGATCAAGGCAAGTAAAGTAAGCAGTAGACTATTTATACAAAATAAGTATATTCATAGAAAGAAGTGTGAGACTCTATTTTAAAAATCCACACCATGACTTAAGATAATTAAAAGTTCTGACATTCAGACAAATCCTTGCTGCAATAAGAGAACTACTCCTTAAAACAGCTGGATTAGTCATAAATAGTCGAAAAAAGACTAGAATAGCATCCATAATGTGCGTATATAAGAAAAATATACACCTGATAACTGTTAGTTAGCTTTAAATTCTAGAAGTAAACTTTTAAATTTGATCAGAGTTCTTGATTTACAGTTTGCAGGAAAAAAGTGGCAGAGTGTTTCAAGGAAGTCGACCTTTCAAGCTTAATGGTCAGAAAGAAAATGAGGATCTAAGCTGAAGAATATAGATAACAAGCTAAAGAGTAAAGACAAGGACCTAACCTCAAGAATGGCAATCACAGCATGGCCACTTGTAAGGCTATATGACATACGAACAACAGGAGAGCCTATATTGATTGAAGAGATCTTGCTTCCTGTCAGTGCGTCAAATTCTGTACATGCAATATCCAGGGCATATTAGACATCAATATATAATTCAACAAAAATTGTCAAACCATTAATTCCATCAAACATTAAAAAGAAAAATACTTCAAGTCTAATGATTGAAAAGCATATCCATTTTTCAAGAATGATCGATAATTCAGAGTAGGTAAAACAAGTGTCCTTTGATCTCTACAGGAAAGGAATGTCCAGTTTGAATAATATAGTTGCAGATACACTAGCACCGGTCGAATTGTAGGAGTGATTCTTTCACCAACATACTTTCAGTTCCAACCAGTATTTTATCAGACACAGACAGTTAACTTTACTGATCTAGATTTATTTGTGATTCAATTCAATGTAACAAAAACAAGCGCAGGTCACTCTGATCTCTAGAGGGATAGTAATGTCTAACGTGAATGGTAAAATTGTAGGTCCATCAGCAGCGGTCCAATCCTGAAATTGATTATTCAATCATATGTAGTTATGTACTTTTAGTTGAAACCTCTATTGCAGCGCATTAATTTTCACTGTTCTTGATTCCACGTGTGATCAAACATAAAGAACTAACCAAACAAGGAATATCGTATCCAGGAATCCCCAGTCACGAAATACTATAACTACATCCAATTGACTAGTCCAATGATATCTGGCTATGGAAGTTAGTTCAGTTCAATCTCACAAACGAACTAAACTTCAACCTGGCATTACGCCAAATGGGTCGTTCAGCTCTTCGACAGCCACTAATCTTGCATACCAACTTACATGAAACAGAGCATTACCGATGATATACGACCCAATAGCAACGGCAACAATTGCCTGATGTGGATGAAATGCAGCAGCATGAGGCTGCAAAGGTTTAAGCCCTCTTTCAACATGCCGAAGATCCAAATGCTGCACCGTTTCCCAATCCATACCTCTCTATTCAACTATCTACAGGAGCTGTAACTGACATGTAAGAGCTTCCAACTGCACGTCATCAAGAGATAACTTCGATCAGATAAAGCTTTAAGCATTAGACCTCGGATTCAGATTGAAACAGCGAGATCCGTACAGCTACCTGTGGCGAGGGATACAAGGACCGCAGCAACCACTGCCAGTCTGAAGAGGAGGAAATCGAGCTGGATCACAAGAGAATTCCTCAAAGTACCACAAGATCGACCCCAAACGAAAACGGATGTCTCTCGATCCTTGGAGCTGAATTCAATTGGGAGATAGAATGAAGTAGAATGACGGAGCAGAGTGAAAGAAGAAGGCTCTTCTCTTTCGGTCTCCGGCAGAAGGATGGGTGCCTTGCCGGTGAGATGACGGTCGTTCTGTTGCCGGTGGAGCTGAGATCTGGCCCAGTCTAGTCTGGGCGATGCATAAGGCCCAAAAGACCTTTTTTTTTTTTTGTAAGAAAAGAAATACAATAATAAATAAAACTAGTAAATAAACAACTTTTTTTCTCGTTAGCAAATAAACAACTTGCTAGTAAGTAGTAACTATTATTATTTACAAGTGTTGACTCTGTTAAACCGAGCACATCTTACATAATAATCGACATCAAGTCCGAATTGGGCTCCAAAAGAGTTATAAATGTCTCATTGTCCATAACACATTTACTCAGGATATCAGCTATTGCTGATTTCACAAAACAAGTGTCTGATTTTGTATTAACTGTACTCTAATAAAAAAATTCATGCAATTAATAATTAAAGGCATAAGTGGTATGTCTTCATTATCATCTTTGACGATTAAGTTTATTGCTTCTTGAGCTTCAGATTCCACGTGTATCGCATCAATTCTCAAGTTCTTAGCCAATAAAAGCCCATCACGAATAGTCCAAAGCTCAGCCACTAAGCTGTTCGTGATCCCTATTTGTCTTTGAAAACCTCTCACCCAGCCTCTAAAGTTGTTCCATAGGACACCCGCACAATCAGCTTGACCGGGATTACCAATTGAGAAACCATCAGTATTCAATTTTGTACATCCTTGAGCCCGAAGACTCCATCCTACTTGAAGAATGTCTCTTTGGATAGTGTCACTACCTTTAGAGCATGGCCGGCCCAAGGGTAAGGCCACTAAAGCTAGGGTTTTAGGCCCCAAAGAAATAAGGCCTCATATATACTATTATAGCTAAATCTACTTAAGCATATGACAAAAAAAATTCAGTTCAGCAAAAAAAATAAAGCGACTTTTTATTATTTTTTCTGCTTGATCATGTTCTCTTTTTTTTAAATTTTAATAGATAGGTTTTTTTTTAAAAAAAAATACGTCTATTAGAAAAAATGTGAAGACCCCGAATTTTATTTTAGCTTTAGGCATCGGCCTCTGTTGGGCCGGCCCTGCTTTAGAGATACAAATAAAAACATCTCTTGTCTGATAAGATCAAAGTATAAATATTCTCATATAATGGTTTATTATTAAAATTGATTGAATTTATGTTATTCCATATAAACCAAATAGTAGATGTGAAGATAAATCTCCACCCATTACCATTTGAATGATTTGATGTTTCCTGCAATTTGACAAAAGTCAAGTCTAAAGGTTGGTTAAATATAAAATATTAATACCAAAGGAATATCAATATCGATCCAAATTTTGTTAGCAACATCACAATCTCAAAGAACATGTAAAGTGCTCCCTTATCTGTAGGACCAAAAAAAAAACTTCTCCGTCGTATTTTGAATTCCCGTTCTCCAACTAAATATAATTTCATTTTAGTCCTCAAGCTTTACTTTTGGACCTCATTTCACATATAGCCTAATTTGTATCTCAAAACCTTCACGCCTAGTCTAAGGAAAATTACCAAACAAAACACGATACATCAAACCTGATGTTTCCACCAAACATTGTAGTTTAGTCCAACCAAATTGAACAATTAATTAATTAATTACTAATTAGTAGCAATATAAAAGTTAGTGCAATAAATAAGTGGGAATAATAACAAGAAATAGTAAGTGCTCTTCAACTACCACGACTGACAATTTAACCACCCATGCATCTGCATGCAATCCACTTGCAGAAGAAGAGATCAGTTTCCTTTGTTTATTTATTAATTATTATTAATAATTAATATTATGGGCTCCAACACCAATAGCTAAGTTGATCCCTTTTGCTGTTTTTATAAATATATAGAAATAGAAATAGTTAGGGGAACCCAACATACAAAAAAAAAAAAAAACTATAGGCCAGTTGTTATTAACTCCATTTTTTCTCGGAAAATGTAGAAAAATCAAACATAAATAAGATTATAAGAGCATCTACAATAATTTTACATAAATTGTATTCTTTAATGTTGTCACGTAAACATTTATATAAACTTTAAATAATACGTAAAGTTAAGACACGCATAAAAAATATTTTCTCTACAATCGTATTACTTAAACATATTCCTTAAATATATTTTATTATTAAATTTTCCAACAACCACCAATAAAATATTAGCATTAATTATAAAATGAATTAATTTTTAATTAAAAACTGGTTACGTAATACATAGTGCATTCCTTATATTTAAAGAATGATTTATGTAAAAACATAAATTTACATGTGGGTCTCATATTTAAGGAATACTATGTAAAACCACTGCAGAAGGTTTTTTTTGCTTTACTTAAATAAATATGTAGGGTCCACACGTATACGTAATCTTTACGTAATACAACGGTGGATGCTCCAAGAGGTAGTATATAAAATAAAATTGTTCATCAGTTCAGGAAGTATATATATATATATATATATATATATATGTTCTATGGAGAGAATACGGATGGGGAATATCGATACAAATGATAGATGACAATCAAAAGCTAGCTAAGGCAGATTGAGTGCGGATTCCACTAGCTTTATTTTATCTGTTTAGAGTTATACGGTATATATACTAGTGGAACAGCTAGCTAGGGCAAACTAATTCTTATAATATACCTTTCTAAAATTTCATTTTTCGACCAGCAATTGTAATATAACAATATATATATATATTAAAAAAGGTTAGCTATAAGTGTGCCGCAGGACACGTGGTTATCCTTAGAAGAGAACACCCTGCATGTCGGGACCTATATATATATATTTGTACGTATAAATAATATATATATATTGGTGTTTATTACTTTTTGTAAACCTTGGCGACGCTTAGTATAAACATATATATTTTTTTTTGTATTGTTCGATGTTTTTAAAGTATTATTAGGTTTTGAGTTAGGTAATACTTTAGAGTTTTGTGAAGCTTGCAGCAAATGTTATAGTGATTTTCGATACAATATTCAGAAATGACATATATATGTGTCGGCAAAAATATTACTAGTTTCATAACACCGCATTTTTAGGTCACAATAAATCATTTTTACTATTGCAAGAAGCTAATAATTTCTTAAATATATATATATATGATTATTCTTAATCTTCTACACACAGCCATGCAAGAACACATAGAGTAGAGAAAATGAAAATTAATTATGGAGATCTGGAGAGGATAATATATATATATATATATATATATATATATATATATATATATATATATATGATGATGACTACACAAAAGAGTAGTAGAACTAACAATAGTTTAATTCTCTAAAAAACGAACTAACAATAATTAATTAATGTGAAGTAGATGATCGAGAAGAGACGCAGCTAGTTAGGCTTAGCTAGCAGATCTAAGTATTTAATTAATATGATCAGTTGACCTGGCTTCCTCCTCCGGTGCTCACCGGCGGCCTTGCCGGCTTTCTCCGAGGCAGCTGTGAACGCCTCGGCGGCGGTACTGACCTGTCCGACTCATTTATTATTGCTCCTTCCTCTTCCTCACCTTCCTGCAGCAAGATATATTAAATATTAGGGTTTTGGTTTTACAAGATCATGAATCTTAATTTCACAGAAACCCTAGAGAGAGAAAGTGAGAGAGAGAGAGACATACAGATACAATAGTTGATGTGTGCTTCTCTGTGAAACCTAAGCATTTAAGTAGGGATTTGATAAACAAGTGAAGATAATAGCAAGGGCTATAGAGCTCATACACTTCATCTTCATCGTCTCCAGCTCGCCTCTCTTCTTTTGATGACTTTGCTTCCATTTTTTGCTCGGAAGTTCGATCTAGCTACTATCAGATACAACCACTATATAGTATATATATATATAACTGTGTTTTTTTGGGCTTTTTTTTTGTTAAAGTATTTTTGGACTTGAAACAACGGTGTTGTTATTAACTTATTACTACTTAATTTAATCCTAAATATTTAAATTTTAAATAAAAATGTAACCAGCCATTTAATTACGTGTTATATGGGATTTTACTTTATAAAAATGTATTCTATATAACATGTTATTGACCGATTCTTTGCGTGAAATTCATTTTATAATTATATCATATGTTATTTAAAATATCTTTCAACAACTATTTTCACATGAAAAAAACGTTTATAATTAAATTGTCGTAGAAAAAAAGGTTAAGCCTTTAATTACGATATTCAAATGGTAGATACTATCATATAAATAAAATGTAATAAATACACGTGTGGACAATACACTTGTATATTGTTATATACTGACATGATTTTTTTTTTGTTGTATTTTAAAACTTAGATCATCAGTTGTCACTACAAGAATGTAGGGTCAATTAACTCGAACTTTGACACGGGGTGTTTCCCCGTGTCAAATTGCCACGTAATTAATACGGATTTGACACGAACTTTTAGTTAATACGAACTTTGACACGGTATTTTGCCTCGTGTCAAACTGACACGACCTTTAACACGGATCTGACACAAATATAATGTCCCGAATTAACTTCGTGTACAATTTGTGGAAGAAAGATTATTGAAGATGACCTTGACTCGAATTAGACACGAGGCACAAAGTTGTATTTTATTTTATGAAAATAAAAGTGTGTGTGATGATTTGAACCAACAACCTCACGTTGTATAATAATGCTAGTAAATCACACATTGCCACTTGGGAATCATTTTGCCATATTATGCGGAATAATAAACTTTGCTAAGATTTTCTGAATCTTAAGATTTTAGTTTATGATATATTAGTCATCCATGTATTGAAGTTTTACATTCTAAGTACATTTAAAATCACAATATTAATCCTAAAGCGCACATTTAAAATCACAATAGGTGATTCTAAAAGTATATTTAGAATCACCATATTTACTTATAAAATAAAACACACATTTAGAATCAATAAGGGCTATTGACCCTAAATTTGCATTTAGAATCATTATGTTTAGCTCTAAATGACACATTTAAAATCAAATTTTCCTTAAAAACATTTAAAGTGACTAAGTTGACCATAAAATCCACATTTAAAATATAATTTAGGGTCTTACAGTTATTATCATAAAATGATTTTTAGATAGAATAAACATTTTACATATTTGGTGGTTGTGAAAAATACAAATCTATAATAAAAATGAATGTATAGTTAAAGTGTTAAATTTAATATACAACAATAATTATATAAATTTTAAAAATAGGATATTATCAAAAAAATAAAAATAGGAAAATAAACTTTAAGGTTACCATGTTGACCCTAAAACGCGGATTAAGAATCTAATTTAATCATAAAACAAATTTATAGCTACATGATTAACCATAAAATACTCGTAGTAAAATAAACTCATATACCATAAACCAATACACCATAAATCAACATACTATAAATCTCTATATCCTAACCCATAAACCAATACTTTAAACCACTATACTCTAAATCAACATACCCTAAATCACTATACCTTAAATCATAAACTACTATACCCTAAATCACCATACCTTAAATCATTATACCCTAAATCATAAACTACGAACCATAAACCACTATTCTCTAAATCACCACTACACTCTAAATCAGCACATCCTTAAATCAATATACCATAAACTATAAACCACTGTACTCTCAATCACTATACCATAAACCATAAATCACTAACCAATATATCATAAACTATATACCACTATACCATAAGTCACTATACATTAAATCAATAAATCTTAAACTCTATACCACTATACCATAAATCATAACATTGTATATATATTAGGTAACTGGAAATTACAAAAGATTTGTGTCTCATATTTTATGCTTTACGTTAAATAAAGAAACCGTCTACATAAATAAATAAACAAATAATTAAAAGTTTATATTTAAATGACAAACTTATATAGTTTGATAGCGAAAATTCTAAGACCTCTATTTATGATAAATCACTACTTCATAAAAAATATATTAAAAACTCACTATTCAATTTATATATCTATATAATGTAATTACTAAATCAATAACATAAAACATATAGTACAATTAATTTGATAAAAGTTAAAAATTAAACTCAATATTATATAATAGAATTTTATAAAGCAAATGTATTAAAAGTTTATATATATATATAGTTATTTCTGCATGTGCTTTGCACATGCATGTTTCTAAGATTGTTATGTGTATAAGTTGTTAATGTATAACTATGATAATTATATTAAATATAAGGCTTAATAACTAATAAACTGTTTGAGGTTTGACCGTGTTGAAATTTGGTGTCTGAATTTTTAAAGTGTTAAAATGGTCTATATGAAGTATGGACTTTGTTGAAATTTGGTTTTCCGTCCAAAATTGCTTTTAATTTTGACAAAATGTTGCAAAAAGTCAGAATTGCCCTTTCTACCAAATATGAAGTGACAAAATTATCCCTAGATTCAAAACAACCACCACCCAACTCCAGCCACCACCACTCAACTCCGGCGGCCACCACCCAACTCCGGCCGGCCACTACCCAACTGCTTTCGGTCACCATCCTACTCCCGCCGGCCACCACCCAAAAACCCTATAGTTGTTGATTTAGTTAGAAGGGGTAATTTCGTAAATTTGTTAGGTAATGGAAGGTCATATTTTTTTTATGGAGGGGCATTTTTGGAATATCCATTTTATCGAGCTCACGTGACGGTCACGTGATACACTTCTATTCGACTTAACCCAAAAATAGAAGGAGACACCAAATTTCAACAAACACCAAACCTGAGACAGTCAATTTCAACGACGGACACCATATTTCAACATGGCCAAACCTCAGACAGTTTATTATTAACCCTAAATATAATAAGTTTATTTCTTTCTAGTAACGTGTGTAGAATTTGGTGATCATTATGGGGAAAAAATTGAGATTTTTGCATGATTGTCCTTTAATAGTTGGGACATCATATGTAATGGAACATAAAACGGGCAGCTTTATAGAGTGCGTTGTTCAAATTCTGAACCATATACATAAAAATAAACTTGTGACCCTAAATACGTTGAATCGTTGATACAACACATATCATCATATATTAAATAAGAGTTGAGAGAACAAAAAATTTACGGATTTCTTCGGCTTATTGGTTTTTATAATAGTGCCAGTTTGGTTCTATATTCTAAGTCCCTACTTTTTTTTTTTTTATAGATTGTGCCGGTTTTGTAAGATTTCGGTCAAATCCGGTTTTATAAATAAAAAATAATTCAAACCTGCCAAAATAGTATGGTTTAAACTTTAGAAGGTTTTGATATTTAAAAAAAAGAAAAACCTTAGAATGTATGTGACTTTTTTGGAAGCTATGTTTGGAACCTTTTGGAAGGTATGTGACTTTTGGGGGTGAGGACCCAACACAAATTATATATTGGTATATAGATATATATATATATATATATATATATATATATATATATATATATATATATTTGATGTATATTCTACATATTAACAAATATAATAATATTTTTGGTCAATTCTTTTGTTGATTTTATTATGTTAATAGTTTTATATTATATATATATGTACAGAAGATCCACTTAAAATTATCTATACATGTACTAAATTTTAGTAAATGGATTTGGAAGTTTGATCAATTATTATTATTATTATATCGCAATATAATTTTTTTTTTCTCAAACTGGACCGAATATATATATTTATAATAAAATTTGTTAGTGATATATTTTTCAAAGCCCAAACCTTTTCTTAAAGCCCAACTTACTATTAACCCTACTATATATAATGTCTGCTAAGATGTATGAGTGCGTGACTGTGATACTTCCTCTAGCTAGACAGAGTGTTACACAGCTTTGCCGCATTTGTGCCATTTCTTCCATTAGCCAGGGTGTGTTCCTCCACCAGTCCGAGTGATTGAAAGATTGTCAGGTAACACGGAAGATGCTCGCCTTTTGGATTAGGAGCTTTCAACGGGGTGGTTCGTCCGACTCCGACTTGCCTTGTTCTACTTGCCGGATACTGCTTCTTGCAGCTCTTCTCGAGGTATGATTGAAATTCGAAACCTTAATTCTGCTTAACTGAAATTTGAAACCCTAATTTTCTTGAATTGACATTAGAAATCCTAATTTTGATGAACCGAAATTCGAAACCCTAACTAGATGCCTAGCTAACTTGCTATCTTGGTTGAAAGCCTGAAATATGTTCAAATTTTTTTTGTTGCTTGATTCTAATCTGCTCCGGTTTGGATAATCACTTTTTTGTTTCTTTAAGTGATAGGTGCAATTAATCTTATTCATTTGGTGGCTCAGTCAATGATTATGATTATTTTATAAAATTTAGCTCAATTGGGTCGATCTGGTTTCTAGTTGTGGTCAAAGTTGTTTTTTTTTTTTTTCATAAGTTAGTCGTGATTATTTGATCAAATGGTTTTTCGTGATTCTGAGAATGGAGGAAGGTCAGTGGCACTCAATCTCAATTGAGCTGATCTAATCCCAAAGGTGCCATCCTTCTTGTGCAATCCCTTGACAGCTCAATGTTCATTAGATCGTTTGCTACGGAGCTCTATTGGTGCAGAGTTTTGATTATGTTATGTGGCTCATGACTGATCTTGATGATCAAAACTGTATAATTTTTATTTATCCTTTATGCTCAATCTATCTATTATACATAAAAGCATGTATTGGGTAGGAATCGTGAAGCTTAGAGAGGAATGATAGAAGAACATATTACAGACATAATTTTTAGCAGGCAGAACCGTAAACCTCAACTCGGTTTGGAAGGTGATGAAATTGCGTAGCTAAAAATTCTTGAAGATTATGGTACATCTTGGTTTTTATGTTCTTCTCATCAGTGAGAGTTGACCCACCTAATTAATAAGTTTCTAACCCAACTGTCTTTTAGGTGTCACACCATTTTGTATTGACTTAATTATCTTTGAACATGATTCAGAAATTGGCTTGATGTTTGATTTCTGTAAGTCTGATTAAATACGGGAGAGCAGCATATTATTTGGAGAATCATTTTTTTGTTTCTTCAAGTGATAACTTTTCACATCTTGTGACAACTTTTACTGCTGATTTATTGTTATTGACCATTTTACTTTACCAAATTAATAAGTTTCTAACCCAACTGTCTTTTAGGTGTCACACCATTTTGTATTGACTTAATTATCTTTGAACATGATTCAGAAATTGGCTTGATGTTTGATTTCTGTAAGTCTGATTAAATACGGGAGAGCAGCATATTATTTGGAGAATCATTTTTTTGTTTCTTCAAGTGATAGCTTTTCACATCTTGTGACAACTTTTACTGCTGATTTATTGTTATTGACCATTTTACTTTACCAAATGGTTAGAGAAACTCTGAAAACATTAAGTTGGACATTGGCGATTTCTTGGTTTTATATTTTGTCGCCCTATGACGATGCTTCTTTTCAACTTTGAGCACATGACCAAACTTGCTCCGAGTGATCTTACAAAGTGAGTGAGCTTACAATCTAAATTGATTATTTTTTTCTTCATGTATAATTGAGAATGGATCCTATTGGAAATAACAATAGCATGTTCCTCAGTATTATGTTCATTATTTCTATGATAATAAAGTGTATCTTCCATGGTCTTCTTATGCAGATACATCTAATGGGAAAAAAATCTCCTTAGGACTTAGGAGGACTGGTTCGAACAGCATGATGGTATCATGTGGTTTTTTTTTACTACATGGCTGGTGGATATGCTAAGTTGATATTGCATAAAATCAACCAACTCTTTTACTTCTACAGATCCTTATTATCTTATCCTTTTTTGCAGCATAGTTTTTTCAAAGAGTAACTTATGTGGCATTCAAGAAGCAAATCCTAACCTTTGAAACTGGTTGTGGTCAGTCATGGCTAGTGACGGATATGCAAGTACGGATATGCAAGTTCAGAAAGTGGAGGATTTGAGGTTGAGTATTTCACTACTCTTAGAAGAGAAGAAAAAGAATAGAAGATGTTTGGAGTTGTGTTCCCAAATCAGAGGTCTCTCCTAATGAACTTAATTATCCAACTTAGTCTCATGTGTATTTAAATTTCATTTGAGTTTTCTAATTGTATTGACATTCACATTTTTGGGCTAATTTGAATTCAATTTTGATAATTATTTGTATTATTTTCTTTGCTGCATTATGTTTATTGATTCTAATATCCATATTTAAAGTCAAGTTTGATTCTAAAAGTGTTCTATTGAGGAAAATTTGTTGATTCTACAAGGACTATTGAGACAAATTTGTGGATTTTTTAAGTGTTTTATTGAGACAAGTCTATTGATTCTAAAAGTTGCTATTGAAACAATTTTGTTGATTCTAAACGTATTTTATTGAGGCTAGTTTGTTGATTCTAAAAATAATTTGTTAAAGCAAGTTTGTTGAATCTAAAGGTGTGCTATTGAAACAAGTCTGTTGATTCTAAAAATGTTATATTGAGTCAAATTTGTTGATTCTAAAGATGAGCTATAGAGACAAGTTTGTTAATTTTAAATAAATAATTTGAATCGAATTTATTGACTCAAAAACAGCAAAAAGGGACATAAAAGTCGTGTACAATGCTGTGTTCAAAGTCGTGTAGGTCGTGTGAAAATTCGTGTACAAATGTCGTGTACACTTATTCAATTTTGGTACGGGTTTGACACGGGGATGTTCTGACACGGGTTAGCATCACTTTTAACACGATCTACAGTACTTGACACGGTCAACCCCGTGTCAAAAAAAATTACTCACGCTATTACTTATCACGGGGCAAAAACGTGTTAGGTTCGTGTCAAACACGTTTATACACGAATTTGACATGATAATGCCTTGTGTTAATTGACCCTAGTTTCTTGTAGTGTGTATCCACTGACATATTATTACTCGCTTGGGGTCATAGTATCTAAATTAATTTAAAACTTGTAATTATCGATTTCAACTTAAGTAAATTATCTAATTTAACGTGGTTGACTTATATTTATTTGGATTAGATAATGAAAAAATGTATTTAGTCTTGGACCCAATTTTAAATGGTGTACCGTGTTCAACTTTAGTCTTTGGCACTTGTTGAAAGAGAGAAACTCGTGAATTTTTAACCAATGCTCATTTTCCAACGACATTCCTAGTCTGACGTTTTTTCAACCAAAATAGTTAATCAATTGTCAGAGCCAGGAAACCGCAACCCCTCGTAAAGACACCATCTTCATCCGATGGAAACCATCTGATTCAGGATGGATATCAAACTGGACACTGACATATCCGCCAAGGGAAATCCTGGCATATCTGGTGCATGGGGTGTTGAGATGAATTTGGGGATGGATATTCAGTTTTTTCCGCGAAAACTTGGCACGTGTAATAGACTCATGGCCGAGTTGTGGGCGCTTATGGATGGTTTGGAATCGCTAATAAGAACCTCCAAATTTAATCATTGCATGTTAATATGGATACTTTAGAAGTACACATAATGATATGCGATAGTGCTTTTGGGAACCATTTTCTAATGTCGTTCATTTCTGATTGTAGAAACTTGATAAAGAGTTTTAAAAGATGTAAATTTCGACATGTCTACCAAAGACAAATGGAGTTGTGGATACTAGCAAATGAAGTTATCAAACAAGAAGTTAACCTTGTTATTCACTCTACTCCACTTAGATCAATAATCTTGTCGTTGCTTAAAGATTATACCGGCTCTGTTAGTCCAGAAGAGTAGTCCATATGTGAGGGATTAGTTTGTGTATTAACTTTGTATTTTTGTTGTTATGTAAACTATCTTTGTTTACCAAAAGAAAAGTATTGGACCCAAAAGAAAAAGTTGTAAATTCGCTCCCACACGGGCCTGTACATATAAAATCTAAAGCCCATTAGGGCTCCATTACCGAAAACGTATCTAATCGTTGCTTTTTCGGCCCAGATCGTGAGACCAAAATTGTTAACGAATTTGTTCTTTACTTGCACAACTTGATTAACCTCATTAATTTTTTTATTTTTATTTTTGCCAAACTTAATTTATTTTATATCCAACTTGATAATATTATATCTTCGACGGTCTCACGATTCAATGCAAAGTCAATATAATAAATAAATATATTATATTAAAATGGACTAAACTGAAACCCGACAACATTCTTTTTCCTAAGCCCCATATTCCATGTTGGATTAGTCCTTAATTAATATGTTAGATTAGTCCTTACTTCCACGCATTACAAGAAACCGACATGGAATATTGGTGTACGCTGTCACTTAAATAAACACGTTTATGACAGATTGAGAACTTATATTGACTTTAATCAAAAATTATAAATAGTCAATTGAACTTTCCCTATCTTAGGACTCTTGTCGCTCTATCATATCTCAGAACTAATTATAAAGTACTACAACTTTTTTTTCTTTATTATTTCAAAGACTGAGGTATATATATCTATATAGAATCTAACTTATACTATATTATATATGACTGAGGTATATTTATATATAGATTGTGGCGTCATCAGATTTTGGGACATAAAGATGTTGTTTCATTATATTTTACCTTTTATATTAATTAAAAGGTATAAGAAAATGAGATTTAAACTCCAAATCCAAACCGACAACTAATTTAATCAAAGTCAACATAAAATATATATTGTTTATAAATTACAAAATATGATGTCACGATCAGTAACAAATTAACCGTGACTGAATCATCAAATTAACATATCTTTTTCGTTTTACCATGTCTGTTTCAGTTATGGAAATGCATGGGAGCAATTTACTTAATATTACATATATATATTGACCCGCATTTTTTAGAGTATATAATTTTTTTTCCCAATGAAAAATATAATAAGGAAATATATATATATATATATATATATATATATATATATATATATATATATATAAGAAATAGTAAAAAAAAAAAATTGTTGGCTATATTATATAGTAATTATCTAATTTATTAAAATTCATTCAATTAAGAGTTATTCAACTTAATTATAAAATAAAATATTAAAAAAAAAAAGTAAAATTATCAGCAATTTGTAATAATAATGAATTGATATACCTGAAAGATTATCAACAATTTGTAAAATTATCAGTTCAATATACAAATGATATTATATAATATAAAGATTATGTAATATTTATTCATAAAAAATAACTGAAAAAATGCTAAGTCGTTAATATTTATAAATCAAGACCAGCCTATGATGCTAATGTTTTATAATTTTTTATGTTTTTTTGGAAACTTATTTATTTATCATAATTTTACGTAATCCAGCAAAAGTAAAATATCGCGATATAGGTAGGAAAATAAAAGGAAAGCAAAGCAAGTGTTTCACGCACATTATATAGTAAGTATATATAATAATATATTATATTTATATTATACTGTAAGTACAACGTTTCCTCGAAGAAACTTTAACCAAGTATGAAAACGACATGTACTGTGACAATATTGGTATATACTATATACATATTTATATGTGCAATGTCGTACCCTTGTTTGTTACCGCATTCAATAAGAATTCAACGAAAACGAGACGGTGAGAACAATTACGTAGTACAATTAATTCATTTGGTTAAACTATCTTAATTTTTATATGGAAATGTGGTTAAAAATGATATTATTAAAATATTGGTATTTTTTTTTACATATACATATATAGTAAATAAAACTTTTTTTTTTATTTTAAATAGTAAATAAAAGTTATATTTGAGGTTATGAAGATAACTTTAATTACATAATGACGAATTGACTTATATGCATTTTTTAGATGAATATGAATATATAGTTACTAGGTAAACAATCCATTCAGAAAATGCATTGGTAATTAAGTTCAATGGCACGGCCATTAATGAATTCACCACGCTAAGAGAACCGAGACAAAGACGAAAGAGACCATCTTTGGATGCTCCCTCTGCAATAAATTCAGAACATAAATTATTATTATTGTTACTAAAAATTATAAATGGCCGGGAGGTGAATAATAATAATAATAATAATAATAATAATAATAATAATAATAATAATAATAATAGCTTAGTCGTGGAAAAAAGGAGCTTATTAGAGTTTATACAAGTTAGTATTAGTAAATGCGTACATATATATATTACGCATATCCTTCTTCCTGTGTCATTATTTTTGGCCAAAAAGAAAAATACGGAAATCAGTAATTAACCACATAAATATATATATAGGTTTCAGCTTTTATTTTATATATATATATTGTGATCTTAAACTTTGGGTTTAAAATTCTTTTCTTTAATTTAATTTCTGAATATGAACTGAAAACATTTAGATTAGAAAATAGTACTATTTAGTATTTACTAATTTATTATCCCAAGTTGGTAAAAAAAAATATAATCCCATGCTCACTCTTAGTTCGACCCTGTTTATTCATAACAATAATATATAATAATATGCTTATTCAACACATAAATAATATTTATTCATATTAGGTTAGCATGTAATAGTAAAATGACTATTATATTATTTTTTTTCATTATTGATTCTGTTGAATTTGTGTGTTATATATATATATATATAGTTTAAAAATAGACGGTGTAGCTAGAGTTAGGGTAAACACTAATTAATGACTGTATGAGTACCTAAACTCTATGAGTATTAAAGCTCGAATTCATTAATAAGTGATAGAATTTAATGTGGCTCTTGCAGGCAGCAGCCATAGCCGCCTCAAGCTAGGAACCATTGCAAATTTGCAGCAAGCTTGCTCTTAAAGAGAGCCACGTCAGCGTGCAGGTTTTCACAAGTCGGCTCTTTGTAGTTTGTATCATGTAGTCTTTAGAGCATCCAACCCCAACTTCTATCCCACTTTATGCCACATAATCAAAATATAATAATATAAAAAAGTGTCTTGAGATTGTCTATTACTACTTCAATGGTATCTACCAACTTGGACCTACATATTCTTTTAAATAATAATAAAATTAACACTTTTTTCTACTATACTCTCTCACAATATTAATGATGGGATGTGAGAGAGTGAATCCCTCCTTGGAGGGATTGGACAAAAAAATTTGTTCATCTCCAATGCAAATGGACAACCCATCTTGCCACATGGAGGAGTTGTCCTTCATTTTTGTCTTGCATTAGGGTGAGGGTTTCAGTTACCGAGAGTACTTTTTTTTTTTTTTTATCGCAGAATCGTACCAATACTAAACAGTTCATAACTTTATTACTTAAAATCGTATCAAAATATTTAAAAATCAGAAGCATGCCAGAACCGCTAAGAACTAATCGGTTCCGGTTACCCGTTAAAGAGAACTGGTTACAAAATTTTCAAACTAAAGAAATTTAATTCTGGATACTAATACGAATCGGGTTTTGGATACCCGGTTGGAACCAGGTTCTGAGTACCCAGTTGAAATGAAATCAATACTGTACGTCTGTACCTATGAATTTATAAAACAATTCCAACATTTTCCACAAACAAGAATTTTAAATTTGTTAAATGTTATAGTGTTTTTTTTAATATATATATATATATATATATATATATATATATATATATATTTATATAATATTAAAAACGATTCAAGTTCCTGATATTTGGGAATCTGAAAACTTATCCCGGAACCAGAACCGAAAATATCAACTTTTAAAATTTTATCATAGAATCATACCAAAATCATTTACATCTATCAGAAATCTATACAAATGACCGATTCCGATCCGGTGACTCCAACTAGGTATTTTCTCATCTCTAAACTATCCTCCACCTCATAACTTTTTTTTGGTATATTCAAGCGTTTTGGGTCATTAAGTGATCCACAGTAAATTTGTCGCCTTACCTTCATCTTCTAGCCTCCATGTGAAATAAATTCTATGGGTTTTTTTTTCTCAGTATAATAATAATAATAATACGTTTTGTATCTTTACTTCTTTAGGACTTCAACAGATAGTTTCTCTATCACTTCCTTAAAAGTATTAGATAATGAAAAGAAAATTTCACGAGGTGGTTGACAATATTTATTAATATACTTATTTTATATTTAGATTATTATTTGAATTGTATCGAATCATTCTTAAAAATGTTAACTATGAATATTTTTATATTCATAAAATTTAACGAAGTTTAAATAATAAAACGCTAAATTATCACATAATATTACATAATTATTTGAAAATGAATATTTCTAATCAGGTCAACTTTTTTTAATTGATTTTCTCTTTTAAGTAGCAATATAATCTTACAACAATGGAGATAAGAAATTTCTTATCATGTATCAAATATGTATAATTAATAATTTATTTCTTATGGACCGACACAATTATTAAAACTATTTTATACTTGGAGCAAAATATAAAATGTCAATTCTTCTAATGAGACCTCCCTAAACAAAAGCATACATTAAATATTATAAAAAAAAAACCTAATTAATTTTTTTTAAACATTTAAAACACGCTATCCCTAAAACTAAAAGGAAATAAGAAAATAAATTTCGACCTATTTTTATTTTTTAATGAGTAAATTTTTTAAACAAAAAATGAATTTATTTACTCACCGACCACAATAATCCACTGATCCCTTCATTTAACCTAAACGTCTCTCTGAGTCTCCGACCTTCTCTCACTGTCTACACTGCATCTTCATCCCCTCTATATAATCCTTCAACTCGCCAACCTTGTCTCTCACACTATTCTCCTCTCTCTACAAACAAACCTCACGAACTACAAGCTAAAGCTCTAATGGAGTTAACTAAGGATTCATCTTGGTGGGTCCTCACCCTCCCCGCTTTTCTCGGTTCCAACAACTTGCTCGACCCTTACGTCGCCGTTTCGCTTCTCCTCGCCGTCGTCTCTCTTGCCCTCCTCGCCTGGGCTTGCTCCCCCGGCGGCCCTGCTTGGAAGAACGGCCGCTCTCGCGTCGGCCGTGTCTGTATCTCCGGTCCCCGTGGTTTCCCTATCTTCGGCAGCCTTTTCAGTCTAAGCCGTGGCTTAGCTCACCGCTCTCTCGCCGCCGCGGCGTGGAGCCGCGGCGAGAAGCAGCTCATGGCGTTCAGCCTCGGCTCCACCCCCGTCGTGGTGGCTTCCGACCCTCACACGGCGAAGGAGATTCTGACGTCACCGCACTTCGCCGACCGCCCACTGAAGCAGTCGGCTCGGAGCTTGATGTTCAGCCGCGCCATCGGGTTCGCCCCCAACGGAACCTACTGGCGCCTGCTGCGGCGTGTCGCCACGTCGCACCTCTTCGCGCCAAGGCGGATCGCCGCCCACGAGTCCGGCCGGGTTCTCGACTGCGCCGCAATGATCCGCAACATCGCCGAAGAGCAGACCCTCGCCGGACGCGTCTCTATCCGCAAGCACCTGCAACTGGCGGCGCTGAACAATATCATGGGGAGCGTGTTTGGGAGAAGGTACGACCCGGCGGCCGACTGTGCAGAGCTGTCGGAGCTAACAGCCATGGTCAAAGAAGGGTTTGAGCTCCTCGGGGCTTTTAACTGGTCGGACTATTTACCGTGGATGAGTTACATCTACGACCCTAAACGAATAAATCAACGGTGCAGCGCGCTCGTTCCTAAAGTGAAGAATTTCGTCCGTTCGATCATAGAAAACCACCGTGACCGCTCGTCGGAGAAGTTGACCGACGACGCTGACTTCGTCGACGTTTTGCTCTCTCTTGACGGCGGTGAGAAGCTCAGTGATGATGACATGGTGGCCGTCTTGTGGGTGCGTAGAATTTGAAATTATTAATTTTAATCAACTTTATATAATATATATTATTATTAAAATTACTATATTAAAAAGTTTATTTAATTTTCTTTTTTTCTCAGGAGATGATATTCAGAGGAACAGACACTACTGCTCTGTTAACTGAGTGGATAATGGCGGAGCTAGTGCTGCACCCGGAGGTTCAGGAGAGGCTTCAGTCGGAGATTAACGGCGCCGCCGTTCAGACACTGACGGACAGTGACGTGGCAAAGCTGCCGTACCTGCAGGCGGTGGTCAAAGAAACCCTGAGGATCCACCCGCCGGGCCCACTCCTCTCCTGGGCAAGGCTGTCCACGTCAGACGTCCACCTCAGCAATGGCATGGTAGTCCCATCCGGGACCACCGCCATGATCAACATGTGGGCCATAACCCACGACCCGGGAGTCTGGCCTGACCCGTTACAGTTCCGACCCGACCGGTTCATCGATGCTGATGTAGACATCCGCGGTTGCGACCTGCGGCTCGCCCCGTTCGGGGCTGGCCGCCGGGTCTGCCCCGGGAAGAACCTCGGTCTAGCCACCGCGAGCCTGTGGGTGGCCGAGCTGGTTCGTAACTTCAAATGGGAACCGGACCCGGTTCGACCGGTCGAGCTGACCGAGGTCTTGAAGCTGTCTTGTGAGATGAAGCAACCTTTGCATGCTGTTTTAGTTAGTAGAAACGCGTGAGTAATTTCATGCTGCTATCAATAGTGTCTTGATTTAATTAGTACTGCTTTAATTATATGGTAAGGGTATGAAGTTTTAGGGTTAGGGTTTGATATATGTTTACGTATCGTTATGTGTTTTGCATATATAAGAAACATTGTCGTGTCGGACTCTAATTTTGGGCTTTGGGTTTGTAAGGGTCCTTTTGATTTCTGGGTCTACATAGTATATGCCATAGTAATTTAACGGATTATTATTAATTAGATATATTTCCCTTTACTGTATTTATTTATTTATACTTACTGTCATATAATTAATGAGTGTCGAAACGGTAAAAACGTATAATTAATTGGGAAATAAAGTGATAATAAATATGGAAATGCAATTAAAACTTATTGCTATATTGTAACTGTAGTATATATGCAAGTTCAAAAAAATTCTTCTAACCTAATTATGAAGTGAGTTACATGTAGGCCGATATTTATTCCAGTTTTTGAATCTTAATTAAAAAAATGTGATTGCTTTTTAATAATAGTATTCCATTGATAATAGTAATTATTTATACTTACTGTCATATAATTAATGAGTGTCGAAACGGTATAAACGTATAATTAATTGGGAAATAAAGTGATAAACATGGAAATGCAATTTCAAAATTTATTGCTATATTTTAACTGTAGTATATATGAAAGTTCAAAAAATTTCATCTAACCTAATTATAAAGTCAGTTGCATGGCCGATATTTATTCCAGTTTTGGAATATTATTTCAAATGTGATTGCTTTTTAATAATGGTATTCCATTTATATGTGTAGTGAGCTTTTCATTCGTCATTTGTCAAGTTTAACGACTGAAAATATATAATCTCAACTGTATAATCGACCTTTATTTTCGGTGTTTCTCTATACTATTTATTTTAAATTAAAAGGGTAGTGAACCATTAATTTCCATTAGTTTTCGGTTTTACGGGAATTTTTTTGAACAATAACAGTTATGAAAATAAGGAGAGTTAGACATTTAAAGATACATTATTATGAAACAAATTATAATTAATGAATTAATAATATCTATAAGCATATATAATGCATAAATATTTCGACATCCTCTCGTATACATATACAGATATACTGTACATATTAAAATTATAGTATATATTATATAGTTGGAATGTAACCGGAGTTACCAAACCACCTGTGGGAACCGAACGAAAACTTAGAATGTCAGACATTCATAATATATGTCTCCATGCAAAAAAAAAAATATCAGGTAATTAATTTATTATTGGCCGTCCTTCAAGACAATCCTCTAATTATTATAAACATATTATGTGTTTTGTAAGATTTATTCTTTTAATTTTATTTTTTTTTATATTCGGATTTTCTATAGTTTATTTATATTTTCTAGTGTTAGTATATAAAAAAAATATGTATTACTTATCCAAAAAAATATTAATAAAACAAATACATGAGTAAGTTAATAAGTACAAAGCTCGAAAAGACCAACAAAAATATGTTTTATATGCATGGTTGAAATCTATAATTTCTAGCTACACCTTAATTATTTCTTATAAATTTTAGAGCTCATATGTTTTGTATTTCAACACTATTAAGTCTTATCATTCTTGAATCCCCTTTCGCTTGGAATATTGTTTCCCGGTCATGCTTTTTATATTCGGTTGGATAGATATAAATTAGTATGACTATAAAAGCATTGTAAATATGTATGAACTTCTAAAGTAGGATAATATTTTGCCGAAAAAATATGAGGATAATATATCAATCTGCTTAAATAATTAAGTTATAGTGGTTGAGAGCACTAATGACTTCAATGAGGTTTTGCTCAATGTTACGAGTTCGGATCTTCCTTGTGGGATTTGATTAAAAACTATTTTCTTAAGAAAAAAACTATTTCACATTTGAGTTTAAATGAAGGAATAATAATTATTAAAAAGCAATGAACTTTGTGTGTTTTACTTTTAGAAAAACTAATCGTTTTTTTTTTCTTAATAAAAAACAAACTAAACTTTAAATATTATAGCAAAATGCATATTTTGATGATTTTTCTATTAAAATGTAATGAAAATCGAATATGAAACATTCACATGATGTATTTTAATGAAGACTATGATGATTTATCTATGATTTGTTACCTTAACATGCATGATGAGATTGTAATATGTACAATTTTATATAATTTATTAATTTAGAAATCAACGTAGTTTGTGATTTGCTATATATTTGGAACTAGAGTTTACTTTTTGTTAAGAAAAAAAATCTGATTTGTTTATTTTGTAAATTGCTCAAAGATTGGTTTTGGTAATTAACTCTTTAATATATCAGCATATTAACTATAGTAGACTGACGACGATGTGTTGACAGGCTTAATGCATGTGTTATTATTTATATGTATAATATATTTACAAAAGAACCGGAACAATTATGTAGCAGATTGACCAAAAGATCCCGATATTAGCTCATTCCTCTTTTTGACTAAAAAAAATTTCTACAAATATAATAGATTTATATCACATTAAATTTCCGCCATGTTGACGCACCATTTGGTTATTTTTAGAATGTGACTATATTTGAGTCTTTTAATTTTAATATAAACATCCAACTTATTAACGTTTGATCTTATCTCTTATAAATCGGCCAAAAACGAATCTTATCTCTTAAATAAATTAATTAATGAGGCGTTTCTTTATATGGTTAATTTGGTCTTAATCCAAACTCAAATTAGGGTCCTGTTTAAACCCTAAATAAACTTCATGATGTGGTCAAGACAATGAACCCTAACCAAGCTTGATGATGCTCAATTGAATGACCCCTAATTTAATTAGGTATCAAGTGGTCAATAAAGTAAGTGAAGTTGTAATTAACCTAGTCAATAAAGGTAGTTGGGCTTATTATTTGATAGCATTACTATAAATAGCATTTCAACTTATTAATAACTTAGAGTTACACCATCTTTATCCAAATAATTTTCTCACTGCATTCGATGAGTAGGAGCGACACTCGGTGCGAATCGACAAGTGTCGTGCCTCGTGTGTTCGTGTCGTGCTCTAGTAAGTCGGCACAAGCACAAAATTTGATGGTGTGTACAGGTAACTAGATACTAACACGCCACAAGGAAAAATACAACACGTGATATAGATTAGGACAACTGAATATAATTTTGATTTATTATCGACTTGAAATAACTTATTTAAACTTAATAGTTATTATAAATTAATGAACCATATTAAATTATTGCGTTAGTTTATTAATTAAGCGTGTAAAAGTTCAATTCTGTTTTATTTATTTTTTTACATGTAAGTGCTATTTTTTAAAACCATAATTGGATCATCTTTATCCAAATATTTGTCTCACCACATTCGATGAGTAGGAGCGACACTCGGTGCGAATCGACAAATGTTGCACGCCGACTCGTGTATTCGTGTCGTGACCTAGTAAGTCGGCGCAAACGGGTGACTCGATACTAACACGATACGAGGAAAAATGCAACACGTGATACATATCAAAACGATTGAATAATATAATTTATATTTATTACTAACTTGAAATGACGTATTTAAACTCAATATTTACTATAGACTATTGAACCATATTAAACTATTGCGTTAGTTTATTAATTAAGCGTGTAAAAGTTAATTTTTTTTTTTTTACTTGTAAGTGCTAATTTTTTTTAACCATAATTGGATCATCTTTATCCAAATATTTGTCACACCACATTCGATGAGTATGAGCGACACTCAAATCGACAAGTGTCGTGTCTCATGTATTCGTGTCGTGCTCTAGTAAGTCGGCACAAACACAAAATTTTATGGTGTTCATGTGACTCGATACTAACACAACACGAGGAAAAATGCAACACGTCATACAGATCAAAACTACCAAATAATATAATTTTAGTTTATTACCAACTCGAAATGGCTTATTTATACTTAATATTTATTATAGATTATTGAACCATATTAAACTATTGCGTTAGTTTATTAATTAAGCGTGCAAAAGTTCAATTTTGTTTTATTTATTTTTTTTACTTGTAAGTTCTATTTTTTTTTAACCATAATTGGATCATATTTATCCAAATATTTGTCTCACCACATTCGATGAGTAAGAGCAACACTCGAATCGACAAGTGTCGTGTCTCATGTATTCGTGTCGTGCTCTAGTAAGTCGGCCTAAACACAAAATTTGATGGTGTACAGGTGACTCGATACTAACACAACACGAGTAAAAATGCAACACGTCATACAGATCAGAACGACCGAATAATATAATTTTAGTTTATTACCAACTCGAAATGGCTTATTTATACTTAATATTTATTATAGATTATTGAACCATACTAAACTATTGCGTTAGTTTATTAATTAAGCGTGTAAAAGGTCAATTTTGTTTTATTTATTTTTTTACTTGTAAGTGCTAATTTTTTGTAACCATAATTGGATAATCTTTATCCAAATATTTGTCTCAAATATTTGTCTCACCACATTCGATGAATGGAGCGACAGCTGGTGCGAATCGACAAGTGTCGTGTCTCGTGTGTTCGTGTCGTGCTCCAGTAAGTCGGCACAAACACAAATTTTAATGGTGTACAGGTGACTAGATATTAACACGACATGAGAAAAAATGCAACACGTTATATATATCAGAACGATTTAATAATATAATTTTGATTTATTACCGACTTGAAATGATTTATTTAAGCTCAATATTTACTATAGAATATTGAACCATATTAAACTATTGTGTTAGTTTATTAACTAAGCTTGTAAAAGTTAAATTTTGTTTTATTTATTTTTTTACTTGTAAGTGCTATTTTTTTTAACCATAATTGGATCATATTTATCCAAATATTTGTCTCACCACATTCGATAAGTAGGAGCGACACTCGAATCGACAAGTGTTGTGTCTCATGTATTCGTGTCGTGCTCTAGTAAGTCGGCACAAACACAAAATTTGATGGTGTACATGTGACTCGATACTAACACAACACGATGAAAAATGCAACACTTCATACAGATCAGAACGACTGAATAATATAATTTTGATTTATTACTGACTTGAAATGACTTATTTAAGCTCAATATTTATTATAGAATATTGAACCATATTAAACTATTGCATTAGTTTATTAATTAAGCGTGTAAAAGTTCAATTTTTTTTTTTTGTTACTTGTAAGTGCTAATTTTTTTAAAACCATAATTGGATCATCTTTATCCAAATATTTGTCTCACCACATTCGATGAGTATGAGCGACACTCGAATCGACAAGTGTCGTGTCTCATGTATTCGTGTCGTGCTCTAGTAAGTCGGCACAAACACAAAATTTGATGGTCTACAGGTGACTCAATACTAACACAACGAGGAAAAATGCAACACGTCATACATATCAGAACGACTGAATAATATAATTTTGGTTTATTACCGACTTGAAATGACTTATTTAAACTCAATATTTATTATAGAATATTGAATCATATTATACTATTGTGTTAGTTTATTAATTAAGCGTGTAAAAGTTCAAAAAAAAAAATTACTTGTAATTGCTATTTTTTTAAACATAATTAGATCAACTGTGTCCAAATATTTGTCTCACCACATTCGATGAGTATGAGCGACACTCGTATCGACAAATGTCGTGTCTCATGTATTCGTGTCGTGCTCTAGTAAGTCGGCACAAACACAAAATTTAATGGTGTACAGGTGACTCGATATTAACACGACACGAGGAAAAATGCAACACGTTATATAGATCAGAACGACTGAATAATATAATTTTGATTTATTACCGACTTGAAATGACTTATTTAAGCTCAATATTTATTATAGAATATTGAACCATATTAAAGTATTGCGTTAGTTTATTAGTTTAACGTGTAAAAGTTAAATTTTGTTTTATTTATTTTTTTACTTGTAAGTGCTATTTTTTTAAACCATAATTGGATCCTCTTTAACCAAATATTTGTCTCACCACATTTGATGAGTAGGAGCGACACTCGAATCGACAAGTGTCGTGTCTCATGTATTCGTGTCGTGCTATAGTAAGTCGGCACAAACACAAAATTTGATGGTGTACAGGTGACTCGATACTAACACAGCACGATGAAAAATGCAACACGTCATATAGATCAGAACGACTGAATAATATAATTTTGATTTATTACTGATTTGAAATGACTTATTTAAGCTCAATATTTATTATAGAATATTGAACCATATTAAACTATTGCGTTAGTTTATTAATTAAGCGTATAAAAGTTCAAATTTTTTTTTTTTACTTGTAAGTGCTAATTTTTGTAAACCATAATTGGATAATCTTTATTCAAGTATTTGTCTCACCACATTCGATGTGTAAGAGCGACACTCGAATCGATAAGTGTCGTGTCTCATGTATTCGTGTCGTGCTCTAGTAAGTCGGCACAAACACAAAATTTGATGGTATACAGGTGACTCGATACTAATACAACACGAGTAAAAATGCAACACGTCATACAGATCAGAACGACATAATAATATAATTTTAGTTTATTACCAAGTCGAAATGGCTTATTTTTACTTAATATTTATTATAGATTATTGAACCATATTAAACTATTGCGTTAGTTTATTAACTAATCGTGTAAAAGTTCAATTTTGTTTTATTTATTCTTTTACTTGTAAGTGCTAATTTTTTTAAAACATAATTGGATAATCTTTATCCAAATATTTGTCTCACCACATTCGATGAGTAGGAGCGACAGCTGGTGCGAATCGACAAGTGTCGTGTCTCGTGTGTTCTTGTCGTGCTCTAGTAAGTCGGCACAAACACAAAATTTAATGGTGTACATGTGACTCAATATTAACACGACACGAGGAAAAATGCAACACGTTATATCGATCAGAACGACTGAATAATATAATTTTGATTTATTACCGACTTGAAATGACTTATTTAAGCTCAAAATTTATTATAAAATATTGAACCATATTAAACTACTGCGTTAGTTTATTAATTAAGCGTGTAAAACTTAAATTTTGTTTTATTTATTTTTTTACTTGTAAGTGCTATTTTTTTTAACCATAATTGGATCATCTTTATCCAAATATTTGTCTCACCACATTCGATGAGTAGGAGCGACACTCGAATCGACAAGTGTCGTGTTTCATGTATTCGTGTCGTGCTATAGTAAGTCGGCACAAACACAAAATTTGATGGTGTACAGGTGACTCGATACTAACACAACACGATGAAAAATGCAACACGTCATACAGATCAGAACGACTGAATAATATAATTTTGATTTATTACTGACTTGAAATGACTTTTTTAAGCTTAATATTTATTATACAATATTGAACCATATTAAACTATTGCGTTAGTTTATTAATTAAGCGTGTAAAAGTTCAATTTTTTTTTTTTACTTGTAACTGCAATTTTTTTAACCATAATTAGATCATTTGTGTCCAAATATTTGTCTCACCACATTCGATGAGTAGGAGCGACACTCGAATCGACAAGTGTCGTGTCTCATGTATTCGTGTTGTGCTCTAGTAAGTCGGCACAAACACAAAATTTGATGGTGTACAGGTGACTCGATACTAAAACAACGAGGAAAAATGCAACACATACATATCAAAACGACTGAATAATATAATTTTGGTTTATTACCGACTTGAAATGACTTATTTAAACTCAATATTTATTATAGAATATTGAACCATATTAAACTACTGCGTTAGTTTATTAATTAAGTGTGTAAAAGTTCAATTTTTTTTTTACTTGTAACTGCTATTTTTTTAACCATAATTAGATCATCTGTGTCCAAATATTTGTTTCACCACATTCGATGAGTATGAGCGACACTCGAATCGACAAGTGTCGTGTCTCATGTATTCGTGTCGTGCTCTAGTAAGTCGGCACAAACACAAAATTTGATGGTGTACAGGTGACTCGATACTAATACAACACGAGTAAAAATGAAACAACTCATACAGATCAGAACGACCGAATAATATAATTTTAGTTTATTACCAACTCGAAAAGAGTTATTTATACTTAATATTTATTATAGATTATTGAACCATATTAAACTATTGCGTTAGTTTATTAACTAAGCGTGTAAAAGTTCAATTTTGTTTTATTTATTTTTTTTTACTTGTAAGTGCTAATTTTTTTAAACCATAATTGGATAATCTTTATCCAAATATTTGTCTCACCACATTCGATTGAGTAGGAGCGACAGCTGGTGCGAATAGACAAGTGTCGTGTCTCGTGTGTTCGTGTCGTGCTCTAGTAAGTCGGCACAAACACACAATTTAATGGTGTACAGGTGATTCAATATTAAAACGACACGAGGAAAAATGTAACACGTTATATAGATCAGAACGACTGAATAATATAATTTTGATTTATTACCGACTTGAAATGACTTATTTAAGCTCAATATTTATTATAGAATATTGAACCGTATTAAACTATTGCGTTAGTTTATTAATTTAGCGTATAAAAGTTAAATTTTGTTTTATTTATTTTTCTTTTACTTGTAAGTGCTATTTTTTTTTAACCATAATTGGATCATCTTTATCCAAATATTTGTCTCACCATATTCGTTGAGTAGGAGCGACACTCGAATCGACAAGTGTCGTGTCTCATGTATTCGTGTCGTGCTCTAGTAAGTCGGCACAAACACAAAACTTGATGGTGTACATGTGACTCGATACTAAAACCACACGATGAAAAATGCAACACGTCTTAAAGATCAGAACGACTGAATAATATAATTTTTATTTATTACTGACTTGAAATGACTTATTTAAGCTCAATATTTATTATAGAATATTGAACCATATTAAATTATTGTGTTAGTTTATTAATTAATCGTGTAAACGTTCATTTTTTTTTGTTACTTATAAGTGCTAATTTTTTTTAAACCATAATTGGATCATCTTTATCCAAATATTTGTCTCACCACATTCGATGAGTATGAGCGACACTCGAATCGACAAGTGTCGTGTCTCATGTATTCGTGTCGTGCTCTAGTAAGTCGGCACAAACACAAAATTTGATGGTGTACAGGTGACTCGATACTTATACAACACGAGTAAAAATGCAACACGTCATACATATAAGAACAACCGAATAATATAATTTTAGTTTATTACCAACTCGAAATGGCTTATTTATACTTAATATTTATTATAGATTGTTGAACCATATTAAACTATTGCATTTGTTTATTAACTAAACGTGTAAAAGTTCAATTTTGTTTTATTTATTTTTTTTACTTGTAAGTGCTAATTTTTTTAAACCATAATTGGATAATCTTTATCCAAATATTTGTCTCACCACATTCGATGAGTAGGAGCGATAACAGGTGCGAATCGACAAGTGTCGTGTCTCGTGTGTTCGTGTCGTGCTCTAGTAAGTCGGCACAAACACAAAATTTAATGGTGTACTGGTGACTCGATATGAACACGACACGAGGAAATATGCAACACGTTATATAGATCAGAATGACAGAATAATATAATTTTGATTTATTACCGACTTGAAATGACTTATTTAAGCTCAATATTTATTATAGAATATTGAACCATATTAAACTATTGTGTTAGTTTATTAATTTAGCGTGTAAAGGTTAAATTTTGTTTTATTTATTTTTTTTACTTGTAAGTGCTATTTTTTTTAACCATAATTGGATCATCTTTATCAAAATATTTGTCTCACCACATTCGTTGAGTAGGAGCGACACTCGAATCGACAAGTGTTGTGTCTCATGTATTCGTGTCGTGCTATAGTAAGTCGGCACAAACACAAAATTTGATGGTGTACAGGTGACTCGATATTAACACAACACAAGTAAAAATGCAACACGTCATACATGTCAGAACGACTGAATAATATAATTTATATTTATTACTGACTTGAAATGACTTATTTAAGATCAATATTTATTATAGAATATTGAACCATATTAAACTATTGCGTTAGTTTATTAATTAAGCGTGTAAAAGTTCAATTTTTTTTTTACTTGTAACTGCAATTTTTTTTAAAACCATAATTGGATCATCTTTATCCATATATTTGTGTCACCACATTCGATGAGTATGAGCGACACTCGAATCGACAAGTGTCGTGTCTCATGTATTCGTGTCGTGCTCTAGTAAGTCGGCACAAACACAAAATTTGATGGTGTACAGGTGACTCGATACTTATACAACACGAGTAAAAATGCAACACGTCATATAGATCAGAACGACCGAATAATATAATTTTAGTTTATTACCAACTCGAAATGGCTTATTTATACTTAATATTTATTATAGATTATTGAACCATATTAAACTATTGCGTTAGTTTATTAACTAAGCGTGTAAAAGTTCAATTTTGTTTTATTTATTTTGTTTACCTGTAAGTGCTACTTTTTTTAAAGCAAAATTGGATAATATTTATCCAAATATTTGTCGATCACCATATTCGATAAGTAGGAGCGACAGCTGGTTCGAATCGACAAGTGTCGTGTCTCGTGTGTTCGTGTCGTGCTCTAGTAAGTCGGCACAAACACAAAATTTAATGGTGTACAGGTGACTCGATATTAACAAGTCACGAGGAAAAATGCAACACGTTATATAGATCAGAACGGCTGAATAATATAATTTTATTTATTACCGACTTGAAATGACTTATTTAAGCTCAATATTTAATATAAAATATTGAACCATATTAAACTACTGCGTTAGTTTATTAATTAAGCGTGTAAAAGTTAAATTTTATTTTATTTATTTTTTTACTTGTAAGTGCTAATTTTTTTAACCATAATTGGATCATCTTTATCCAAATATTTGTCTCACCACATTCGATGAGTAGGAGCGACACTCGAATCGACAAGTGTCATGTTTCATGTATTCGTTTCATGCTCTTGTAAGTCGGCACAAACACAAAATTTGACGGTGTATATGTGACTCGATACTAACACAACACGATGAAAAATGCAACACCATAAAGATTAGAACGACTGAATAATATAATTTTGATTTATTACTGACTTGAAATGACTTATTTAAGCTCAGTATTTATTATAGAATATTGAACCATATTAAACTATTTTGCGTTAGTTTATTAATTAAGCGTGTAAAAGTTCAATTTTTTTTTTTTTTACTTGTAACTGCAATTTTTTTAACCATAATTAGATCATTTGTGTCCAAATATTTGTCTCACCACATTCGATGAGTAGGAGCGACACTCGAAACGACAAGTGTCGCGTCTCATGTATTCGTGTCGTGCTCTAGTAAGTCGGCACAAACACAAAATTGGTTAGGGTACAGGTGACTCGATATTAACACAGCGAGGAAAAATGCAACACGTCATACATAACAGAACGACTGAATAATATAATTTTTGTTTATTACCGACTTGAAATGACTTATTTAAACTCAATATTTATTATAGAATATTGAACCATATTAAACTACTGCGTTAGTTTATTAATTAAGTGTGTAAAAGTTCAATTTTTTTTTTACTTGTAATTGCTATTTTTTTAACCATAATTAGATCATCTGTGTCCAAATATTTGTCTCACCACATTCGATGAGTATGGGCGACACTCGAATCGACAAGTGTCGTGTCTCATGTATTCGTGTTGTGCTCTTGTAAGTCGGCACAATCACAAAATTTGATGGTGTACAGGTGACTCGATACTAATACAACACGAGTAAAAATGCAACACGTCATACAGATCAGAACAACCGAATAATATAATTTTAATTTATTACCAACTCGAAATGATTTATTTATACTTAATATTTATTATAGATTATCGAACCATATTAAACTATTGTGTTAGTTTATTAATTAGGCGTGTAAAAGTTCAATTTTATTTTATTTATTTTTTACTTGTAAGTGCTAATTTTTTTTAAACCATAATTGGATAATCTTTATCCAAATATTTGTCTCACCACATTCGATGGGTAGGAGCGACAGCTGGTGCGAATCGACAAGTGTCGTATCTCGTGTGTTCGTGTCGTGCTTTAGTAAGTCGGCACAAACACAAAATTTAATGGTGTACGTACAGGTGACTCGATATTAACACGACACGAGGAAAAATGCAAAATTTTGTTTTATTTATTTATTTTTTACTTGTAAGTGCTATTTTTTTTTTTTTACCATAATTGGATCATCTTTATCCAAATATTTGTCTCACCACATTCGTTGAGTAGGAGCGACACTCGAATCGACAAGTGTCGTGTCTCATGTATTCGTGTCGTGCTCTAGTAAGTCGGCACAAACACAAAATTTGATGGTGTACATGTCACTCGATACTAACACAACACGTTGAAAAATGCAACACGTCATACAGATCAGAACGACTGAATAATATAATTTTGATTTATTACTGACATGAAATGACTTATTTAAGCTCAATATTTATTATAGAATATTGAACCATATTAAACTATTGCGTTAGTTTATTAATTAAGCGTGTAAAAGTTCAAATTTTTTTTTACTTGTAATTGCAATTTTTTTTAAACCATAATTGGATCATCTTTATCCAAATATTTGTCTCACCACATTCGATGAGTATGAGCGACACTCGAATCGACAAGTGTCGTGTCTCATGTATTCGTGTCGTGCTCTAGTAAGTCGGCACAAACACAAAATTTGATGGTGTACAGGTGACTCGATACTAATATAACACGATGAAAAATGCAACACGTCATACAGATCAGAACGACTGAATTATATAATTTTGATTTATTACTGACTTGAAATGACTTATTTAAGCTCAATATTTATTATAGAATATTGAACCATATTAAACTATTGCGTTAGTTTATTAATTAAGCGTAAAATTTCAAATTTTTTTTTTTTACTTGTAACTGCATTTTTTTTAAAACCATAATTGGATCATCTTTATCCAAATATTTGTCTCACCACATTCGATGAGTATGAGCGACACTCGAATCGACAAGTGTCGTGTCTCATGTATTCGTGTCGTGCTCTAGTAAGTCGGCACAAACACAAAATTTGATGGTGTACAGGTGACTCGATACTTATACAACACGAGTAAAAACGCAACACGTCATACATATCAGAACGACCGAATAATATAATTTTAGTTTATTACCAACTCGAAATGGTTTATTTATACTTAATATTTATTATAGATTATTGAACCATATTAAACTATTGCGTTAGTTTATTAACTAAGCGTGTAAAAGTTCAATTTGGTTTTATTTATTTTTTTTTACTTGTAAGTGCTAATTTTTTTAAACCATAATTGGATAATCTTTATCCAAATATTTGTCTCACCACATTCGATGAGTAGGAGCGACAGCTGGTGCGAATCGACAACTGTCGTGTCTCGTTTGTTCGTTTCGTGCTCTAGTAAGTCGGCACAAACACAAAATTTAATGGTGTACAGGTGACTCGATATTAACACGACACGAGGAAAAACGTTATATAGATCAGAACGACTGAATAATATACTTTTTATTTATTACCGACTAGAAATGACTTATTTAAGCTCAATATTTATTATAGAATATTGAACCATATTAAACTATTGCGTTAGTTTATTAATTTAGCGTGTAAAAGTTAAATTTTGTTTTATTTGTTTTTTTACTTGTAAGTGCTATTTTTTTTAACCATAATTGGATCATCTTTATCCAAATATTTGTCTCACCACATTCGATGAGTAGGAGCGACACTCGAATCGACAAGTGTCGTGTTTCATGTATTCGTTTCGTGCTCTAGTAAGTCGGCACAAACAAATAATTTGATGGTGTACAGGTGACTCGATACTAACATAACACGATGAAGAATGCAACACGTCATACAGATCAGAACGATTGAATAATATAATTTTGATTTATTATTGATTTGAAATGACTTATTTAAGCTCAATATTTATTATAGAATATTGAACCATATTAAACTATTGCGTTAGTTTATTAATTAAGCGTGTAAAAGTTCAATTTTTTTTTTTACTTGTAACTGCAATTTTTTTAACCATAATTTGATCATCCGTGTCCAAATATTTGTCTCACCACATTCGATGAGTAGGAGCGACACTGAAATCGACAAGTGTCGTGTCTCATGTATTCGTGTCGTGCTCTAGTAAGTCGGCACAAACACAAAATTTGATGGTGTACAGGTGACTCGATACTAATACAACACGAGTAAAAATGCAACACGTCATACAGATCAGAACGATTGAATAATATAATTTTTTTTATTACCAACTCGAAATGATTTATTTATACTTAGTATTTATTATAGATTATTGAACCATATTAAACTATGGTGTTAGTTTATTAATTAAGCGTGTAAAAGTTCAATTTTGTTGTATTTATTTTTTTTACTTGTAAGTGCTAATTTTTTAAAACCATAATTGGATAATCTTTATCCAAATATTTATCTCACCACATTCGATGAGTAGGAGCGACAGCTGGTGCGAATCGACAAGTGTCATGTCTCGTGTGTTCGTGTCGTGCTCTATTAAGTCGGCACAAACACAAAATTTAATGGTGTACAGGTGACTCGATATTAACACGACACGAGGAAAAATGCAACACGTTATATAGATCAGAACGACTGAATAATATAATTTTGATTTATTACCGACTTGAAATGACTTATTTAAGCTCAATATTTATTATAGAATATTGAACCATATTAAACTACTCGTTAGTTTATTAATTTAGCGTGTAAAAGTTAAATTTTGTTTTATTCATTTTTTTTACTCTTAAGTGCTATATTTTTAAACCATAATTAGATCATCTTTATCCAAATATTTGTCCAACCACATTCGTTGAGTAGGAGCGACACTCGAATCGACAAGTGTCGTGTCTCATGTATTCGTGTCGTGCTCTAGTAAGTCGGCACAAACACAAAATTTGATGGTGTACAGGTGACTCGATACTAACACAACACGATGAAAAATGCAACACGTCATACAGATCAGAACGACTGAATAATATAATTTTGATTTATTACTGACTTGAAATGACTTATTTAAGCTCAATATTTATTGTAGAATATTGAACCATATTAAACTATTGCGTTAGTTTATTAATTAAGCGTGTAAAAGTTCAATATTTTTTTTACTTGTAATTGCAATTTTTTTTAACCATAATTAGATCATCTGTGTCCAAATATTTGTCTCACCACATTCGATGAGTAGGAGCTACACTCGAATCGACAAGTGTCGTGTCTCATGTATTCGTGTCGGTGTCGTGCTCTAGTAAGTCGGCACAAACACAAAATTTGATGGTGTACAGGTGACTCGATACTAACAAAACGAGGAAAAACGCAACACATCATACATATCAAAACGACTGAATATTATATAATTTTGGTTTATTACCGACTTGAAACGACTTATTTTTAAACTCAATATTTATTATAGAATATTGAACCATATTAAACTATTGCGTTAGTCTATTAATTAAGCGTGTAAAAGTTTAATTTTTTTTGTTACTTGTAAGTGCTAATTTTTTTAAAACCATAATTGGATCATCTTTATCCAAATATTTGTCTCACCACATTCGATGAGTATGAGTGACACTCGAATCGACAAGTGTCGTGTCTCATGTATTCGTGTCATGCTCTAGTAAGTCGGCACAAACACGAAATTTTATGGTGTACAGGTGACTCGATACTAACACAACACGATGAAAAATGCAACACGTCTTACAGATCATAACGACTAATTAATATTATTTTGATTTATTATTGACATGAAATGACTTATTTATGCTCAATATTTATTATAGAATATTGAACCATATTAAACTATTGCGTTAGTTTATTAATTAAGCGTGTAAAAGTTCAATTTTTTTTTTTGTTACTTGTAAGTGCTAATTTTATTAAAACCATAATTGGATCATCTTTATCCAAATATTTGTCTCGCCACATTCGATGAGTATGAGCGACACTCGAATCGACAAGTGTCGTGTCTCATGTATTCGTGTCGTGCTTTAGTAAGTCGGCACAAACACAAAATTTAATGGTGTACAGGTGACTCGATATTAACACGACACGAGGAAAAATGCAACACGTTATATAGATCAGAACGACTGAATAATATAATTTTGATTTATTACCGAATTGAAATGACTTATTTAAGCTCAATATTTATTATAGAATCTTGAACCATATTAAACTACTGCGTTAGTTTATTAATTAAGCGTGTAAAAGTTAAATTTTATTTTATTTATTTTTTTCCTTGTAAGTGCTAATTTTTTTTTTTTTTTTACCATAATTGGATCATCTTTATCCAAATATTTGTCTCATCATATTCGTTGAGTAGGAGCGACACTCGAATCGACAAGTGTCGTGTCTCATGTATTCGTATCGTGCTCTAGTAAGTCGGCCAAACACAAAACTTGATGGTGTACAGGTGACTCGATACTAACACAACACGATGAAAAATGCAACACGTCATACAGATCAGAACGGCTGAATAATTTAATTTCGATTTATTACTGACTTGAAATGACTTATTTAAGGTCAATATTTATTATAGAATATTGAACCATATTAAACTATTGCGTTAGTTTATTAATTAAGCGTGTAAAAGTTCAATTTTTTTTTTACTTGTAACTGCAATTTTTTTTAACCATAATTAGATCATCTGTGTCCAAATATTTGTCTCACCACATTCGATGAGTAGGAGCGACAGCTGGTGCGAATCGACAAGTGTCGTGTCTCATGTATTCGTGTCGTCCTCTAGTAAGTCGGCACAAACACAAAATTTGATGGTGTACATGTGACTCAATACTAACACAACGAGGAAAAATGCAACACGTCATACATATCAGAACGACTGAATAATATAATTTTGGTTTATTACCGACTTGAAATGACTTATTTAAACTCAATATTTATTATAGATTATTGAACCATATTAAACTATTGCGTTAGTTTATTAATTAAGCGTGTAAAAGTTCAATTTTTTTTTTTTGTTACTTGTAAGTGCTAATTTTTTTTTAAACCATAATTGTATCATCTTTATCCAAATATTTGTCTCACCACATTCGATGAGTATGAGCGACACTCGAATCGACAAGTGTCGTATCTCATGTATTCGTGTCGTGCTCTAGTAAGTCGGCACAAACACAAAATTTGATGGTGTACAGGTGACTCGATACTAACACAACACGATGAAAAATGCAACACGTCATACAGATCAGAACAACTGAATAATATAATTTTGATTTATTACTGACTTGAAATGACTTATTTAAGCTCAATATTTAATATAAAATATTGAACCATATTAAACTATTGCGTTAGTTTATTAATTAATCGTGTAAAAGTTCATTTTTTTTTACTTGTAACTGCTATTTTTTTAACCATAATCAGATCATCCGTGTCCAAATATTTGTCTCACCACATTCGATGAGTAGGAGCGACACTCAAATCGACAAGTGTCGTGTCTCATGTGTTCATGTCGTGCTCTAGTAAGTCGGCACAAACACAATTTGATGGTGTACAAGTGACTCGATACTAATACAACACGAGGAAAAATGCAACACATCATACAGATCAGAACGACTAAATAATATAATTTTGAGTTTTTACCAACTCGAAATGACTTATTTAAACTCAATATTTATTATATATTATTGAACCATATTAAACTATCGCGTTAGTTAATTAATTAAGCGTGTAAAAGTTCAACTTTTTTTGTTTTTTTTTTTTTTTACTTTTAAGCGCTAATTTTTTTTAAACTATAATTGGATCATCTTTAACCAAATATTTGTCTCACCACATTCGATGAGTAGGAGCAACACTCGAATCGACAAGTATCGTGTCTTATGTATTCGTGTCGTGCTCTAGTAAGTTGGCACAAACACAAAATTTGATGGTGTACAGGTGATTCGATACTAACACAACACGATGAAAAATGCAACACGTCATACAGATCAGAAAGATCGAATAATATAATTTTAGTTTATTACCAACTCGAAATGGCTTATTTATACTTAATATTTATTACAGATTATTGAACCATATTAAACTATTGCATTAGTTTATTAATTAAGCGTGTAAGAGTTCATTTTGTTTTTGTTTTTTTTACTTTTAAGTGCTAAAATAATTATTTTTTTAACCATAATTGGAACACCACATTCGAGTAGGAGCGACACTCGCTGCGGATCGACAAGTGTCGTGACTCTCGTGTTTGTGTCGTGCCCTAGTAAGTCAGCACAAACACAAAATTTGATGATGTGTGACTCGATACTAGCACAACGAGAAAAAATGCAACACGTCATACATATCAGAACGATTGAATAATATAATTTTGATTTATTACCGACTTGAAATAACTTATTTAAATTCAATATTTATTATAGAATATTGAATCATATTAAACTATTGCGTTAATTTATTAATTAAGCGTCCAAAAGTTCAATTTTTATTATTTATTATTTTTTAATTTGTAAGCGCTAAAAAAATTGTTTTTTTAACCATAATAGGATCATAAATACTACCACCTATGTTTTTTCCAAAAAGAGTAGATGAAGATATGAATAATGAGTTTATTATTTGTGGTGTTCATGTAAAGATCTTTATACGTAGGATGCTATAGGAGCCAGCTATAGCTAGCTAGCTAGCTAGCTAGGTGGGAAGAGAAATAATGAGTGAGTAGTGGTCAACAATGATACGGTAGATGAAAAGCTGTCGGTGATCCCCGACCGTAGGATCTTCAGAATCTGATGGATCTTTTAATGACCTAGCGACATAAGTAGCCCTAGGATAGGTAAGCTAAGTCTAGTCCTTTCTAAATAGTAAATACAACAGAGAATCTTATTCTCTGATCTCAAATTGCATGCCTGGTACAATTCTTTGACATTGACACCTCCATTCATACATGGCCTGAGTTTATTTACTGGGAAACTTGTACGGTGCATCCCTAGCTTTCATGTTGTAGTCATATTGACCCCTAAACTTTCAAGGTTGTCTTGTAGCAACTAGCAATGCATAGGGATGGCAACGGGTCTCGGGGCCCCGACCCGATTTTGACCCGCCGACCCGCGGGTCACAGGTCGGGGCGGGTCGGGCTCGGGTCGGGGCGGGTCCGGGTCTAGAGACCCGGGGCCCCGTAGACCCGCCCCGAAATCCATATGTATATAATTTTTTTTTTAAAAAATTTTTTTATGTTAATATGATCTAACATTTAATAAAAAAAAACATGGTTAATATAGTACCTATATAAATAACATGGACCAAATAGATTTATATTTAGATTATTAGGATTTGTTAATTTGGTGTTTGGATTTAAATTTGTATTTGTAATGAATTTGATGTGTTTGTTGTTTATATTTGATTGATGTTAGATTTATGTTTTGAATTTATATATAATGTAATATTTTGACAAAAAAAAATTGTATTTAATATTGAAATGTGAAAAAAAAAAAAAATTGTTCATATGACGGGGCTGGTCGGGGCCCCGCGGGTCGACCCGCGGGATTGTTGACCCGACCCGACCCGACCCGAAAGACACATTTGGCCGGGGCCGGGTCAGCCAGGCCGACCCGCGGGGCGGGTCCGGGGCTGCAAAAACCCGCCCCGACCCGCCCCGTTGCCATCCCTAGCAATGCACCCGATAGGAGACTAAATCATCAAGGTGATTTCGACATAGAACTAGTTAAATCACCTTGATTAATGAGTATCGATACCCGTTCCGATACTAATGTTCCGACAAAATGCTGACCAGAAACAATGGCAGTGAATGTAATATTTAACAACTTTTGTGGCAATTACATACCCTCTCTCAGTCGGAACATTTCGGAGGTTTAGAATCGGTCGGAACGTAGATCATTTCTGTTGATAATTTAGCATTTCTAACGGTTAGGGACATATTTAGTATAGAATGAGTGGCTCAAACTTTTTGTAACGTATAATTTTTATTTTAAAATTTGTAAGTATGGTCAGTTTGACATTTTAAAACCTTATATTAGTCATCTGTTTTTTTTAATATTAATTTAGGGATGGACATGCAACTGGTACGGCTCATGCCGGTTTCGGGTTGGAGCGGAATTGGTTTAAGCATTTTCACTTCTATCCAACCCGAAATTGGCTAAGGTATATGTTAGAAATACTAGCCTGGTACTGGTTCGGTTCCATAGTTCTGTCAAAAAACAGTCAAGTTCGGTCTGAAACCAGATCGATCCATTTTTTCTTAACAATTCACTAAAATAAAAACAAAAAAATGGTACAAAACTAGTTCCGTCTAGTAAAAACCGGTTCAAACTAGTTTGGTCAGTTCAAAAACCGATCCAAATCAGTCTGGTTCAATTCAAAATCGATTCATTTAGAAGTATTCTTACGATTCTTGATCTGGTTCTCTCCTTAAAAACCTGTTTGTTTAGAACCGCGCCGGTTCTAGACCAATTATTTTACTAATTCTTTACTAATTAGTTGTCATTAACTCAATTCTCGTCCTCCTAAAATAAATCTGGCTCCGTCTCTGCTGATAGTAACTGTATAACAAGGGACTCGGAGTCTAATGCGCGACTTAAACGGTCATATCTGACGACTAACTCCTAGTTGACCCGATGATTAAGTTCATACTATTAAGTACAATAATAATCCAGCCTGAGAATGAATCTGTGAAAATTCTGCCGACTGTATCAACTGTGTATCAAATGTTTAATTGCCATTAAAATTTAAAAAAATAACAGCACCATTGTGAGTGCTTTTAGCAGAATTTTCATAGAAAATTTATGACAGTGTAGCTGTTTAATTGCCATTAAAATAAAAAAAAATAACAGCACCATTGTGAGTGCTTTTAGCAGAATTTTCATAGAAAATTTATGACTGTATAGCAGTCGCAGCACTCTATTAAGTAAAGTATCTTGACCTAGGTTAGGTCGAAACACTGTATTATTAAGTATCATTTCATGGCCAAAAAAGTTAAAGTACCAATTAAAGAAGTTTCCTAACTATGTAATGAAATCTAGAATGTATATATCCACGGTGATTATATTATATTATATATATTATTATCATATAAATAAGAAATGAAGCTCGGAGATCGATAAGTAACAAAACCACGTGAAAATGGACAATTATTTACTGTACCGCCTTAATCATGTCTTCTCATTACGTCCCCACTCATTTACTACTCCTTGTTATCATCTATGCCAATTGAGAGGAGTTGAATTACTAAATAAACTTACTTTCCAAAAAAAAAAAAAAAACTTACTTTCCAAACTAATTTTTTCCAGTCACTAATAATTCATAAAATAAGCTATTCTACTTTTTCAATCGTTTTTTTATTTTTAATTGCACCATAGTCTTACATCATATTACAAACGAACATTAAGCAAAACAAAAGGAATTTTTTAAAACAAATTAAGGAAAAAATGTAATAAATATGAAACTAAAGAAGTTTTAAAAATGGAAATGCACGTACAAACATTTTTTCTAACTACTTGATAATAGTTTATTTTGTTGGTAAATAACAATTCATATTTCTCTATGACTATATTATGGTATAAATGTATTATTATGGCTGATCAAGAAGCCCGATTAGGCCGAAGGCCCGAGCCCAGCCAGACGGGAATTTCTTAAAGTCAGGCTCGGGCCAAGTCAGGCTTGGGTTTTTTCTTAAAGTCCTGATCCCGCTCGAGTATATGTGTATATATTATATATATTTATGTTGAACCTTAGTCTACTAACTATAGTTTAAGTAACATTAATATAGTTAAAAAAAAAAAAAAACCTTAGAGTTAGACTATGAATGATCATGTTTGAACTTGTTAAATTTTGTATTGATGTGTTAAGCTTGTATGTATTTGAAATGGATAGATTTCATGTTATGATTTTTTTCTTTTTTTCAATTTTTTAATTCAAATTCAGGCAAGTCCGAGTCCCAACTCGAGCGAGACATTTCTTTTAGATTCGGGCTCAGGCAAAAGCTCGCCCGTTCTGAAGTCACACCTAGGAATTATTCATATCGTAACTAGTGTGAATTAATTATTAGTTTAAAAATAATAAAAACTTAAAAATAGATGCATAGCGAAAGTTGTCGGCAATCCATTTGAAGATAGGTAGCTTTACCGTTAGATGTAGAGGATGCATTTTAAGGTAATTTTACTGTTCAAGTTGACGAGATTGATTTTGATTTTTCAAATTTATTATATTTTTGACCAACATTATATATATGTTGGGAAGGGGAGAGCTGATGAGACCACTCAATCACTCTCCAACCGATAAGGGAAACCCGTGATGACCCAGTTTGAAAAAAAAAAAAAAAAAGTTTAAGTTAAAAAGATTCTCTCATAATCTAACGGAGTTCACGGATTCCAAATATTTTTTTAAACAAATAAAAACTAGCCTCTTCAGGAGGAATATACAACGTATAACAATACTAGATTATTATAAAACTCTCATCCTAGCCATTACATTCACTTTTGAATTACTTTCTCAATAGTTATGTCTAAACTTACGTCTGCTTAAGCGGCTAAAAAATGAAAAATTAAAAAAAAAGGGGTTCAAACTAAAAATATTATTTTATAATCTTACGGGATTACAGACTCAAAACATATTATTAAACAAATAAGATGTAGCCTTTATAGGATGAACACAATTTTTAACAATACTGAATTGTTGGAAAACTCTCATCCTAGCTATAGCATCCACGTCAGAATTAGCTTATCAATAAATATGTTTAAACTTGTATCTAATGAAGCGGAGTAAATAATCAATGCAATCCAAAATAATAGTTTTTTCTTTTTTTACTCTTTTAAAAACTAATTTTATTGAAATATTATTTGACTGTCTTTTTTGAATGGAATAGTGATAGATACGTAATGAAGAAAATTATTTAACACTTTATTTGATTGGGCCGCTGAGGGTCCATATTGAAGTCACATAGCTCTAGATCACCGGTGGGCTTGGATGGTGGCCGGTGGCCTTGTGCGGTTTCCAGCGGCTTTGAGTAGTCGCCGGAATACTTAGGGCGGTGGCCGAAAGATGATTAAAATTGAATTGAACAAAATAAAACTATTTAACGATTAAATTTAACAATTGACTAACAGATGCACCATAATCTATAAAATACAAACATATGAAACAAAATATCTATAAAATAAAACATTGTAAAACCAAAAATTAATATTAGCCAAACATATAACACCTAAAGACTATTTAATCTTTAAAAAAAATTAATAAGCCATATAGATATATATTTTTTTTAGTTTCCACACCTAGACTAATCCCCACTCGCACCGGGTCAGCCCGTAAGGGGTAAAGTGCTGGCCATGAACAATTTTCCATTCCATGGTTATTAGCGGGGATTGAACCCCTGACCTCTGGTTAAGGGATGAGGCGCTGAACCACCGCACCATATAGATATATCTGATATGCAAGAGATTTGTTTGCTGCGTTAGGAAACAACGCCGGCATTAACAGGCATCGTGGATTTCACGTGGATTGGCATACAGATGTACCGGTTCATATATACCGGATATATATATATCCTTTTAAAAAAAAATGGTATAAATGTATATATACCTGCTGAAGATTTTTAAGGTGGTTATTAATATTAAGGTGCAAGTAATTAATTACGATAAGCTGTGAACAGTGAAACATGGAGAGAGACAGCGGGTACAGAAGAGCACGTGCGCCATTGAAACGATGTTTCAATTTTGTCACCTGGGTTGCGTTATGGCTTTCTGCAGATATATACAGATAGCACTATCCTCCCAAGAACCGAGCTGCCAATCTCATTCCAAGTCTTTAATGTGTCTCTCTCTATATCATCAATATATATATAACGTTGTATACATATATTTATTATATAATATATATATGATTCGGTACATTTTGATTTATTAATATTATTATTAACATTTGGTATCTTATGATTCTTATCTATTTAAAATTAAAAGTATTGATTAATAATACTTATGACTTGATTAGATGTCAATATGGTAATATGGTGTATTAGTTTTGCATGTCACCCCTAAATCAAGATGTTTGAGACCTAAACCTCGTTCAGACTCAGAGAATAATGTAATATTTATGATTACCACTTTATAATTTTTTTTGACTCGAGCTCATACGAAACTGGTCACCATGGCTCACATAACCGGTTAAAACTCTAATCATACACACAATTGGCCGAGTTATGGGCTTGCTCCAACCCATGGTCATGTTAGACATAAATTCTATTTTAAAAATGTCAATATGGTAATATGGTGTGTATAGTTTTGCATGTCATCCTTAATCAATATGTTAGAGGTTTAAACCTTGTTGATACCCTGAAAATAAAATAATATTCACGATTAACACTTTATCCATTCTCTTTAACCCGAGCTCATACCAAACTGGTCACCACGACTCACCATGAACAATCAAATCTCTAATCATACATCACACAATTGGCCGAGTTATGGGACTTGCTCTAACCCATGGTGATGTTCTGACCTATTGTCATGTTAGACATAAGTTTTATTTTAAATAGTTAATACTCTAAATAATAATAAATTAGTTAAAACTATACTAATAATTCATGCTCTAAAACTCATATTATTGTTTTTTTTTTTTAATTTCTCGCGGGTTGGTCCTAAACCCTAATATCCTCCATCTGGAGGGCAAACACCCATAGAATGTTTGCTTTACGAATAGACTAATCTCCACTCGCATCGGATTAGTCTTTAAAGAGTATAGTGCTGGTCACGAATATATTTTTATTCTCATGATCATTAGCGATTGATGATTGTATCTCTAACATAATAATGAATGAAACTGAACTATTACACTATATCACCAGGGGCGGACCTACATGTAGTTGAGGGGGTGTAGTCGCACCCCCTCAACTCTATATAATTTGTATAAATATAGTGGATATTGTAGTATATAGGTAAATTCCGCACCCTCTCATTTAAGTATGAAAATGTTTGTTGCACCTCTCACTTAAGTGTATATCTAAGATTCTATCTAACTATCTAAGATTCTAAAAATAATTTTTATTTATTTAAATAAATACAAAAGTATTAGCAAAATAATATGCAATAGTTTTTTGGGTTAATAGGTGTTTTGGTCTATGATGTTTGACGACTTTTGAGTTTTGGTCTATGATGTTTATTTTTTCCTAGTTTGGTCTCACATGTTTGCATTTTTTTTTTCTAGTTTTGGTCTTTCCGTTGCATTCCGTTAATATTTTCCGTTAAGTGACATGTGCAAGTCACGTGATCCACCCTAAACTTTTGATTTTGTTCAATTTAGTCCCTCTAATACTTTCCTAACTCTTTTTTTGTTCAATTTAGTCCTAAAGTCTCAAAATTGACCCAAATTGGAGAAGTCAATTTTGAGACGTTAGGACTAAATTGAATAAAAAAAGGTAGGAAAGTATTAGAGGGACTAAATTGAACAAAATCAAAAGTTTATGGTGGATCACGTGACTTACACATGTCACTTAGCGGAAAATTTTAACAGAAATACTAAAACTAAAAAAATATGCAAACATATGAGACCAAAACTAGGTAAAAATAAACATCATGAACCAAAACCCAAAAGTCGTCAAACATCATGGACCAAAACACCTATTAACCCTAGTTTTTTTGTCATTAGTTTAGTTTAAAGATGATAGTTTGATCAACGATTTTTTTAGAAATGATTAATCAACTGATTCAAGCATGCGAATGCCATGCAAATATGTGCAACATATTTAATCGTGTTATGTCTTAGGCAAAAAGACATGTCTTTTTAATATTTAAGATCAGTCTGATAGCTAGCACGCGATCTATATTTGGCGGTAATACTTAATATATAGGTATTATTAGTGAATAATTATTTATGAAATAAATTAATAATTAACTAAATATATTTTAGAACATTGCATTATTTAATAAACAACATATTTTACATTTACCAAATGGATAATAATTCGACATCCGGTCGTACTCTTAGTAGTAAGTACTATGGTGCAACCCGAAATAAAATGTACCCCTGACCTCTGGTTAAGGGATGAGGCGCTGAACCACCACACCATTATTACATGGTTATAATACTACGCATTTAAAAGTAATATATTAGTATCTTTTATATGACTTCATTCCTGACGCACAACTCTAATATATACAGAGAAAAGGAAAGAAAATAAAAGAGAGATGGAGCTCATGATTGAAATTAATAATAATATTATTACTAGATGAAATGAAATGAAATAGGTGATGGTGTGGGGTGGGGAAAAAGAAGAACAACTTTTGACACTGTGCCCAGGAGGAAGAGACGATAGGCAAGTACAGAGTTTGTACAATTGGTCAACTATTTCTGACTGTTGACTCTTTGACCCACTCCCATGCATTCCCCACTTTGACCTGCCTACTCACTTAATTGGTTACTCTTTCCCAGTCCTCAGTTCCCAACAGCTAGCTTGCTAGCTGGAGTAATTTTATTTTTACCATTCCATGCACCACTATTACAATCTAAATTAGCCCATATATATATATATTAAAAAATTAACACTATTTTTTATGGGTGTTTTCTTAAAGAATATTTTAGAGGTGTTTGGCTTGACTTATATATATTCAAAAATTCACACACTATAATATTAATTATTAGACGCGTAAAGGACAAATTACTGATTATAAATATTTATCTATTTTCAGAGTTTGAACTAGAAGCGTTAATCCATACATTAATTTTGTTTGTTTTTTTTTAAGTTAACACAATTTAGTGGTGGATTGTGTTAATTAAATGAATATGGATTATAATTTTCTTTGAAGATTATATGGATGGATTTATGCCCGCGTCTTTATAAAATATAAAGTTAGAACATGAGGAAGAATGACAGATTTGTTAAGTAAACAATTAATTAGCTAGAAGTTGTGGTTTGAAATTTGTTAGTAACTATTATTAGAATAAAAAAGATATTCATGATCAACACTTTTCAGTTTAAAATTATATTAAGTTGGATTTTTTCATACTTTTATAAAATAATTTTCATATAAAAATGTCACGTGAATACTTTAGGTATTATTCTTTTTTATAATAAGAGTATATAATAGATGAAAAGAACAAATAATTATAATAACACTCTTCGAATAAAGACTAGCCGAAGTGCTTTATTTATTTAATAAGTAATAATAAAATAATAAACAATATGTAATATCAATAATAGTCTTATATTATATATGTTTTTTTTTGTGTAATCTCACATTACAATGGACGCAAAATGAAAACTAATATCATATTGCAATAAATTCATATTATAATGCGCATTACATTTTTTGGATTGTCAAATGGATTCCAGCTCCACCCTTCCAGCTTCAGATCGTGTCTCTCACCGTTAAGATCTTGACACATGTTCTTAGATTTAATATTTTCCTTTTAGGGTTCACCAATCACAATAGGATTTTTGAAAAAAAATTACAAAATTAATTACACTTAGGACACATGTCAAGATCTTAAAGATGAGAGACGATCTGAAACATGAAAAGTGAGACATGAGAACCGTATCCTTGTCAAATAGCTCAATATGGAGGTAATGTGAAATGTAATTTTACATTATGATTCACATTATATCAACATTACACTGTTTGACAAACAAAACGACCTAACAGTAATATAAATCGTATTGCAATAGTACATTACAACGGGTAATATAATTTCATGATACCTCCACGATAAAAGAGCACGATTAATAATAAGTTTGCAGCCATCCCATAACTCTTCAGATCCACCGCTATATCTAATTACCTTTACTATGCTTTTGGTTGCTGTATCCCAAAATCAATTAAGGGGGACGTAGACTGAGCTAGACTAGACAGAACAAGGGAATTATTGGATAGTGACAAATAAAGAAACATCAATTCAATCTTTATGTCGACACTCTGCCTGCAAACTACGACAATTACAACAATTATATATAATACAGTACGTACTTTTATTAGCTTTCCATCGTCAATTATATTCAATTAAAGATCACCAAATTATTCACAAATTTCCCACAAAACTACTGTATGTAACGTTAACCTTTCTAAATATTAACACTAATCTTTCCAATACGAAATTGTGAGAGCAATTCTTAAAAAAATGCATTGATATATATATACACGTACTTATGTGGTTGAAGTGTCAAATTTTAGCGTGCGAAACGGCGATCTGAGAAAGACCCATAATATAAACGAGGTACGACGATTTTCGCCCAAATTCCTTTCAATTAAGGTGTTAAAATTGCAGTTTTATGTTTATTTGAGTCATTTTTGCAATTTATCGGTTTTGTTAAAATCTGTTTGCAACTTTCAGATTTTGACGTAGGGTTAGGATTTTTTTTTGTTTTCAGTATAACTATGTTTAGCTGTCGTTGATATCCAGTTATTTAGTTTTGAAATTATTATTATTAATGAAAAATCGAGGTTTTCCTCAATCCTGCATTAATTCATCGACATTCTCCTGAATTAACGAGTTTTTGCGTCATCTATCCATCAAATTCTCTGCATTCCTTTTCGAATCAACGAGTCTTTACTTACTACCCTATCATACTGCATCATATACTAGCTTAAAACTTAAAATCTTACTGTCTATATATATATATATATATATAACTGACCAAAATGAATAATATTGTATGGAAGATGTATAAACCCTAGATTTTTTGTTTGCTTTTTGGAGATAAATATATATTATGTTTGGATAAAGATACAATAGAAAGAAGAATACATGCATGCATGCATCAGATGATTCTGGAGATCTTGTTTTCTGGTTCATTGGAACTTGGTAGACTGATGATTCAATTCAATTTGTAAATAATATATATATATAAGAAAACCTATTTGTTGATAAAGTTTACAGAAAATGAAGTTAAGACTGTACTTATTATATATTAATTGTTTAACCAGCTTCTATATATCATCATATCCTCACTCGTTAGGGATATACATCATATTTTGCACATTTTCATATAGTCTATTGTGTGTCTTTATTATTATTACTAAATTTTTCATATAAAAATGTATCATGTCTTTACTCGTTTTGAAAATCTCATATTTGTATTATTTCAATATAAAAAGTGCATCTAATGTGTCTTCACTCCATTATATTAAAATTTCGTCTAGTTAAAATCCGTTAATTTTTTTTGTTATTAAGATCACTTAACTGACACATTACGCAAATATAGAACTCCTCACCCCTAGGATAAACATTAAAAACTAAAGTTTTTTCTTATGAACGAAATTTTTGTTCTTCAATACATTTACTTACAAAATCCGTTGCACATGAAGATCTTGATCATGTTGCCTTCTTTCTACTTGATTTTCTGTCGAGACATATATCCAGTTCACTGAATAATGCATGATTCAGGCTCCATACATATGAAGTATGAACTCCTTTAGTTTATTGCTAAATAAATTAAATGAAGATTAACCCGAATAAAATGTAGCAAAATATGGAAGAAACAAAAATGTGAACCTGACGTGAATCGAACACGCAACCTTCTGATCTGGAGTCAGACGCGCTACCATTGCGCCACAAATTCAATTTGTTAATATAATATCACAAGATTTAATTATATATATATAATAATAATAATAATAATACTTAGGCTTCTCAATAGTTATTTTGATCGGCCCAGAAAATAGTTATTGGGCCGTTATTTATATGGACCGAATTTGTTTTACGGCCCAAATTTAAGCGCACGATTTTGATTAGCGGTTGTTACTTGGAAGCCTAGAGTAGAACGAACGTCTCCGGTACCTCAAGCACCTTCTTCTTCGAGAAACGCAACTCCGTCGGCGGCGTAGTCTCAGACTCCCTTCAGTCTCTAAAAAGTTCAGATTCTGCCTCGTTCTGATCAGCAGCTATGGCGACCGTGATGCAGAAGATCAAGGATATCGAGGATGAGGTATTCCATCAATAGCTCCACTTGTTGCTGGATAAATTTGCTTCGATTTATGTTGTTATTTTAGCTCCCGGTGTCTGTTTGGATTATCCTGAGATTGTAGCCAGCTATGGACTTGAGCTGAACGATTTATCAATTGCCAGCAAAATACAATTCGGAGATTAATTTGCTAATTTCAGCTTTCCTTGGTTGATGGCGTCAACAACTAAATATGTTTCCCTAGGGATTTTTTTTAGGATAAATTTGGAGCTTGAGCTTAGAATAGAGTAATTGAGTTCACCATCCCTGGAAAGTTGAAATTCAAGGAAAAAAGAGCTTTTCTTATTGGTTTTGTGCTAATTTCTTCAGCTTCCATAGTGGCTCATTTTGTGGTCATGTTCACAAATAATGGTGACATTCTTTGTTAAGTGGCTAGGTTGCTGACCATCCATGTGGTAGATTGACCATTAATCCTTTTGTATACCTTTAATCTGAGCTCCAAGAAGAGGTTAGATGGCTCTATGGAGAATGTGGTCGGAAATCCAGAACGGAGCTCGAAGAATGTTTTATGTTATATATGTATTTAATGATCAATTAGAGAGAGAAATACATAAACTTTGTTTATACTCATGTACAAATTCAAATTTCCGCTTGATGGCTGCAAATTCAGCTAAAGTTAGATATGCCTTATCCTGAATCAGTTCTTGTTCAACCGGTAGTTCTTTCATTAGAAATAATTTTGTTGATGAGGTTGATCACGATTGGTGTATGTTTGGTCAGTGTATAAAACTAACTGTGTATGCTTTGCAGATGGCCAAGACTCAGAAGAATAAGGCCACTGCCCATCATTTGGGTCTGCTTAAGGTAATCTAAAATCTAAAATATTTGTAATTTTATGGTGCGATGCAATGGATCAGGGATTTTAGATCATTAATTATTGCCTTTTTTATCAATAACTTTTCATTCTGGACATGTGACTTTGTTGCAATAATCCTTTTCCACATGATATGTGATAAGACCAGAAATCGTCTTTAAACTCTTAAACTCTTTGCTTCCTCTAATAATGAAAATAACCTCTCACAAATTGAATTTAGTATATTACTAATAATATAATTCGGTTTCAGGCTAAACTTGCTAAGCTTCGGAGAGATCTTCTTACACCCACTACAAAAGGTGGTGGTGGTGCTGGTGAAGGTTTTGATGTAACTAAAAGTGGGGATGCAAGAGTTGGCTTGGTGGGTTTCCCTTCAGTTGGGAAGTCTACTCTTTTGAATAAGCTAACTGGGACATTTTCAGAGGTATACTAAGCATATTGTACCAATTTTCCTTCACCTTGCGTGCAAAGAAGAATGTGATGTGTGGCTAGTCTTACTTAACTTTTTTGGTGCCACAAATTTTCTTAAAATATTATCCTTCAGGTTGCCTCCTACGAATTTACAACCTTGACTTGCATCCCTGGTGTGATTGTGTACCGAGGAGCTAAAATTCAGGTAAGGGCGTTCTTATATTAGTTGAGCAAAACATTTTAATTCAGCAACCCAAAATTATCTTGTGTTTTTGGATTATTGAACTTATGCTTAATCTTTGGCCAAAGAAACTTATGGTTAAATCTTTTTTTTGGCAGTTGTTGGATCTCCCTGGTATTATTGAGGGTGCGAAGGATGGAAAGGGTAGAGGAAGACAGGTAATGAAATGGAACTGTCAATCTTGTAAACTCTTTTACTTCATATAATCACGGGAAAATCCCTCAAAGTCTAAACATTACAGTTAGCTCTTCGGTGAAGAAAAGTAATGAGCTTTGTATGTTGTGATTTGCGCATATGTATAAGTTTAGAACGAGTTTTTTAGTTTAACGTTTTTGTTTTTAAAATTATGTGCTGCAATATACTATAGATTAGTTAATATTAGCAGTAGCATTATGTATTAATAATTGTTTCACAGGTTATTAGCACGGCGAGAACATGCAATTGTATTTTGATTGTTCTTGATGCAATCAAACCGATTACTCACAAGCGTCTGATCGAGAAAGAACTTGAGGGCTTTGGCATCAGGTATTATATCTACATATCTGGAGTTGATTTTAAATATGGTCCCTTAAATTATAAATTTATATAATGGCTTCGTTTTGCAGACTGAACAAGGAGCCACCTAACCTGACATTCAGGAAGAAGGATAAAGGTGGAATTAACCTCACATCAACAGTTACAAGTACTCATCTAGATCTGGACACAGTGAGGGCAATATGCAGCGAATACAGGATACATAACGCGGACATCACACTGAGGTTCGATGCAACTGCAGATGACCTCATTGATGTCATCGAAGGGAGTAGGATTTATATGCCGTGCATATATGTAGTGAACAAGATCGATCAGATTACAATGGAAGAACTTGAGATTTTGGACAGGCTCCCTCACTACTGTCCTGTCAGGTACTTTTGCCTTTTTATTTTTTTTATTTTTTTTTAATTTTTTTTATTATTGATTTAATATATTTTTATTTTTATTACTCATAATATAATAATTATGCAGTGCTCACCTAGAGTGGAATTTGGATGGTATGCTAGAGAAAATATGGGAATATCTTAATCTAACCCGAATATACACAAAGCCAAAAGGAATGAACCCCGATTATGATGACCCCGTGATCTTATCTTCAAAGAGGAGGACTGTGGAAGACTTCTGCGAGAGGATACACAAAGACATGGTCAAGCAATACAAATAGTAAGTGTTGAAATTTTTCGTTTTTGCTATAATATTCAGTCTCTTAACGGATGTAAAGAATCCCCAAAAAACTCATGACACTGAAGATTCACTGCTATTATTGCTAAGAGTAACTGGGGTTTAATTTGATTTCATTTCTCTGAAGATACACAAAGACATTGTCAAGCAATACAAATAGTAAATGTAGAAAATTTTCGATTTTGCTATATAATCCAGTCTCTTAACGGATTTTAAGAATCCCCAAAAACACACATGACACTGAAGATTCACTGCTATTGCCAAGAGTAAATGGGGTTTAAGCATAAATTTACAAACAGTTAGTTTCATTTATCTGAGTTATTATTTTATTTTGCTATTAATTTTCTCTGTGACCAATACTGAACCTGTCTTTGTTGAAATGGAACAGTGCTCTGGTTTGGGGATCAAGTGCCAAGCACAAGCCTCAAAGGGTTGGCAAGGTATTTTTTTTTGAAACCATGAACTCTATTCTTATAATTTCCTTTTGGTAATCTCTGTTCTGTTGTATTCTTATAACTGGGATTATAACATGTAACAGGAACATGAGCTTGAAGATGAAGATGTGGTTCAGATCATCAAAAAGGTATGAAGAGTTGGAGTGGATCAATATAATGGTCGATCTCGGATATTAGAAGTAGCAGCAGCTGGGTCTTGGAATGGTTGTGGTCTTCTCTGCTTGTATGTTTTGCCAAAGTAAAAAGATCTGCAAATTTTGAAAGTTATGGAGAACTATGTAAATTAGTTTCTACTTCAGTTGGAACTTGTGGTTTGTGGTTGGTGTTGTATTGTTCGAAATTATTGGATATGGAGACTGTGTTCCTTAAAAAACTAGATCTTTTCAGATGTAGTTGAACTATGTTGTGTCCTATGGGATCCAGTTGCACTTTGACAGTAAGAAGTAAAATGCTGATCATAATAATTCTTCATTTTGCACTTCTGGTTAAGGATTTTTTTACCATGCTCCATGAGTACCATTCTTTTGATTTTTTTTATTAGTAATGTGGATTTAATTGTAACATATGTAAAACTTTAAAAGTATTAAAAAATATGATTTTTTTTAACCACGCCTAATATTTGCATTAAAATGGTCAATAACCTGGGAGAGGTCTGAAGATTGACCATTATGAATTTGAGAGGTCTGAAGATTGAAATGGTGATAACTGAGGTCTGAAGTTTCGACTTTGGGATTTTTAGGTTTTCCGTCCAAATTTTCTGTTAGATTTAACAGAACCGCATGAAATGTCAAAAATACCCTTTTGTAATATTTGAATTAATAAAAAGTTTAATTAATATAAAGATGAAATGACAAAAATACCCATGTCCATAATTTAAACCTAACCCAACTCCGGCCACCACCACGGCTCCGGCCGGCCACCACCCAACTCCGGGGACCACCACTCACAACTCCGACGACCACCACCAAACTCCGACGACCGCCACCAAACTCCGACGACCGCCACCACGGCCCCGATTGGGCCCAAATCGGAGCCACAAAACTCCGATCGGAGCTCGGTGGCTCCGGTTTGGAGCTCTGTGGCCCCAAATCGGAGCCACAGAGCTCCAATCGGAGCCACCGAGCTCCAATTGGGGCCGGTGGCTTCGATTTGGGCCCAATTGGGGCCGTGGTGGCGGTCGTCGGAGTTTGGTGGCGGTCGTCGGAGTTGTGAGTGGTGGCCGCCGGAGTTGGGTGGTGGCCTTAAGAGCATTTTCGTCTTTTCATTCAATCATGTGAGATGCAAGAAGAGTATTTTTGGAATTTTATTTTATTTCTGGTCACATGCTATGCACATGACCAACTTCCGTCAGTTTTAACGGAAAAAACTAACGGAAACCTCTATTATCTACAAGTCGAAACTTCAGACCTCTGTTATCACCATTTCAATTTTCAGACCTCTCAAATTCATAAGGGCCAATCTTCAGACCTCTCCTAGGTTATTGACCCAACTTAAAATATAATTTAAGTGTTTTTTTTCATTCAATATAAGGTGGTACTATTCTGAACAATATCAAAGGTAAGGATAAAAAAAGCTCATACCTATAAGTTAGTGGCAGAAAATGATCAACTCCTTTTCGACTTCCACTACTGGCAACTGAAACCCTATTGCCGCCAATTGCTTCAACTGCCGTTTTCCGATGACTTCTTGAAGACGAGCTCAATTTCAATTTCAATTTCCCAAGGTACTGTGTTTCTCCATGAAGCTTCCAACTTTAAGCAAAACAGTTCCAGAACAGTTCCGTGTCCAATGCCCAATCTTGGATCTCAAGTACGGAATTAGCTCAAAGTGCCATTTTTCTCGTCTTCGTGAAAAATCCTTATTCGGATCGTTCAATTGACGAGATTGCATTCTTGCTGATCTTAATTTTCCAGATAGTCTGTTGTAAAGTGAAACTCGAAGATGGTTTCCCTTGCTCTTGGGATGCCGGGGCCATGGGCCGATGATAATCGTGAAGTATCCGATCACTACACCACCAAAATTGGTGGATTGCCTGTATGTGCTCTGCTTTGTATCTTAAATGCTCTGGTTTAAGTATTCTGCATCAGCATATGATGATAGCAATGAGTAGCTATCATCTCTAATTGATTTTGATTCCTTTAGAAGTATTACATCTCTATAAATGATCATATACTCTTTTTGCCCCCTCCAAACAGGACCTGCCTCTTCCCATAGAAGATTTGGGATCAAATATGTTGCAGTGTACCGAGTGTGGGAATCATATGTGCCTTGTCGCACAGGTTTTACTAAGTCTCGAGTCTCTTGAGCGATTGATTACATTTGAGTATAGATTTTATGTTAGCCATTGATGATCTGCTTTCACAGGTTCATGCTCCCATTACGATCGAATCATTAATAACTGAAGAGCGCGTGATTTATGTCTTTTGTTGCTTGACCCCTAAATGTTGCACCGTTCCCTCAAGGTTATTCGCTGTTTAATTGAAACCGTGGGAACATAAACACAATGGATTAGAGAAAAGGTTGTACTTTTTGTAATATTCTGGTATGTAATGCAGTTGGCGAGCCCTTAGAATTCAAAAGGCTTCTTCTTTAGAGGAAGAAGAAGAAGAACCGAAGAAATCAAGTCCTGAGGATAATGGAGCTTCTGTTTCAAACAGTAAAACAAATTGGTGGGAGGATTTGGATGATGATAGCGATGGCGATATGGATTTGGAGGCTCTTGGAAGAGCATTCTCCGAAGCTGCAAATTTGATGCCGAGTTCGAAGAAGCCAAAAGCGAAATTTACTCATAAGGGTGGTACTAAATCTTCAAGTTCGAAACCGAAACCCAGATTAAAACAAAACTTCCAACAGAAGACACCTGGTATTTCTTTCTTTAAGAGAAAAAAATTACTCTTTTATGTTATAATTTTTTTTTTGTTGTTCTTGAGCTTCTGCCACTGAAATGCCTATTTATATATATGCAGTGCTGCCTTGCTTTTATGTTTATTATGCCCAAGAAGATGCCTCCTCAAAGAATATAGCATCCATTTGTTCAAACTATGAATCTCTATCTGTCAAGGAGGATCTGAGCGGCGTTGATGATGAAAAATGGGATGCAGAACGATACGAATATGACAGAGCTCTCACAGCTGATCGAACGTTCCTCAAGTTCAAAAAACGACTTGATGCAAATCCACAACAATGTTTCAGGTAATGATAGTTCTGTCCTTTTTGGACCCTCAAAGATGATATATAGCCGATTCAATAATTAATTTTTACTCAAATACGTAAAAAATACTTTAACTTGTACTTTGAATTGAATTGATGTTTCAGATACTGTTATGGGTCCTGATAACCATAACAACTAATCTACGTAAAAACTAGATAATTGAAAATAACTTTTCTGCTTGTCCTCATATTCAATAACTGCATCCCTTATATAGGACTAGACCGGTATAATCTAAATAGATAGGATATTCTAATAGATAACAATACGAAATAAAATATCTAATCTTATCACCAATAATATATCTAACATTATCATTAACACTAATCTTTATAATAATATATATTCTAATATATTATGGATAATTATATCCCTAACAGATACTCATATGGAGGAAAACCATTGGTGGCTGCAAATGAAATGGAAGAACCCAGAAGCTGCAAGCTTTGTAATGGCCCGAGCCAATACGAGATGCAGCTAATGCCTCCATTATTGTATTTTCTCCAGAAAGCTGCAGCTGACGATTGCCAGAAAGATTCAATAGATAACTGGAATTGGGTTACCGTGTTAGTCTATACTTGCGCCAAGGTGAAACCGTGTTGTATTTCCATGTCTTTTTGTCGCACTTTCTTTTGTCTATCGGTAAATATCATCCTCCTCTCTAATCTTAATCTGTTTCTTTTGTTAAGAGTTGTTCTGCTTCGGAGCACAAGAGCGGGGATTGGATCATAGCAGAGGAGGTGGTCTTAGTACAGTACGAGAAAACCGAATCTCAACTCGATTACTTCAAATGATGGCGAGCTTCGGTTTCACAACCTTCTCTGTATCGATGTTGAAATCTTCTGTTGTTGAGGTATTTCGCAAGGCAGTAGCTTTTCGTTACTTTATTTTACTTGTGTTCCAAGCAAACAATGAATTGGAAATGCTCCTTAAAGTTTTGTTGATTTACTTGTGTTATTAAAAGAAGCTTTGTTCCAAGGCCAGCCTTTTTTTAAACTCTTCTTGATCCAACAACTAGTGTGTTTGATCTGCATATTTACCAGTCCAAGGTAAATCATCCTTCTGATGTTGGCTTGTCATCAAACAACTCTACCTAGTCAAAGATCTTATATTTCTAACAACAATAAAGATTTGAGAAATAGTAATTCATGTATGCATAGGCAAGTTGTGCATCATCATCAACTCTCACCAGGTCAGCCCGTAATTGGTAAATTAAGTGCTTGCTATGAAGATTTTTCCATTTTCAAAGCTCATGTCGATTGATATATAATATAAGATGCTAATAAGTTGGTTCTTACTTTTGTTCTTGATCTTCAAAGTTTTCCTAATAATATTATGCCTCCATTCCTGTTTGTACCACGTGAGTTCTTTTGATGGGTGCTCGATATAAATTCAATAAGAAATTAAAAGATAGTGTCGAACTACATTCAGTTGAAGAACACCGTTGGAATCAGGAGAAATCAAATTGAACCTTTAATTAAAGGCATTTGCATTAATCCTTTCATGTTAGTTACTAATCATCAAGCCAAATAACACCAGAATAAAAGCAAAGCCCTATGATTGGGAACATAATTCGTAATTGAAACTTTACAAAGGTCTATCACCAATATTCATTGGTATAGTAACATTTCAGCTCATAATACTTCTACACGGTGCTATCATCAATATGGTAACATTTCAGCTCCTAATACTTCTATACGGTGCTATCACCAATATTCATCATTTAAACTACTGAGCTCCTCAAGAAACATCACTCTTTACAATAGCTTATAGTAAAGGCCCTACCCAGAAAGATGAAACTTATATACTCTGCCGCAATAGCATTTCACCTTACAGTCACATTCACCACCGGAAAGAAGAGTTTTGAAATCTTTCCCGCATAGGCAATGAAGTTGAACCGATAAAGTAGACTCCCCTTCTTGCTTCAACATCAGTGTTTCATCATCTTCTTACCGTCTAATTCATTTTCTTAGTACATATCAAAAGATCTCATATGACTGAAACATGCTCATTTTCTGTCCAATTTGATGTTAATTGTAATAAATGTAGCAATTTGCTCAGAAATTGAAAATTCAGGAAACTAATTTAAAAAAATTAAGTTAATTGTAATAAATGTAGCAATTTGCTCAGAAATTAAAAATTCAGGAAACTAATTAAAAAATATTAAGGATCGAGTAGCGATTTATAATAAAGTTAAAAGTTATTTAAAGATTTGATATTAACCCTTCAACAAATTAATGATCATGCAGAGAAATGATACGAGTAAACACACGTATAAGCAAACTGATAACTACATGCAGGGTTGAGGAATTCGAAGAATAGAAGAGCCCTGTATTGATTTTCTTTGCTTTGGTTTCCCTGAATATAGCCAGAAAAGAGGCAGTCACGCGTATGAAGCTCCGTCACGCCGAACGCATGCACACAGTGTGTTGGAGTTCATATTCATATAATAAAACAGTTAGTTTCTTAACTGATGCACTCAATTTAACCACTGGTTAACTAAAATGACATCAAACGTTCATATATTATGAGTAGTATGTCACCATTAATAAATACTAGGTGCTGATGTGTACATTTTCTTATATTTTATAGTGTATCAAATAACAGTTGATATTTATTCTTTGTATGTATGAGTTATAATCTAAACGATAATCTAAAAAGTTATATACTATATGCATTAAATTCGTGTGTTCACGTATATAGTGTCATTGTCATGTATTTGTCGATTGAATAATAGCTTTATTCTACCATAATTGGGCTTGCATTACACCTAAAATGCGTAGTTTCTTCAGCTTTGAATATAGAGTTTCGAGTTTTGCTTGGTTCATCACCTCATTGGTTTTAACTATTGTTTTAACAGTGATATTGCTGCATTCGGAGAAAAGTAGTCGATTAGTTGTAATTGATAGGAGTAATCTGTAATTTATATATGACTTTTATATTACTATTTAAACACTTACCACCATTGTCGTGCAAAAGCGCTTATATGACCAGTTTGTACCGTTAGAAGAACATTAATTGTCAGTAGCTCGTTTGAGAATGCCTATGTAAGAGAGAGTTTGTTCGACATGGTGTTTCGAGAGAATAATTTTAGCTATTTTGATAGTGTTTCACTGTTTTGGTTTGAAGAACTATCTTTTAAAATGCAGTTTATATAGTGTATTATTATTTATGTGATGAAATATGAAGGATTTAAGTTAAAAAATATAAATAGTTGACATTTTGATTGTTCATAATGAATATGAATGAGTTTGTATTTTATTATTATTATTATAAATTTTAGATAGTTTATATTGTGGAATACATAATAATCTATCAATGAATTGTTGTAATTTTAGGGAGTTTTATTAGGGACAGCGTAGGGTCTGATGTGAAAAGGATTACGTCGTAAAAAGTATACTTCTGGTTAAGGGGGAGTTACGATAGATTCACATGTGAGGTGAGATTGTTACATCCACACGCGAGTAAAAAGTACCACATCAAATAGAACACTGTATAAGCTTAGGAGGCTACTAATACTATCACAAATTAATTTTAGTAAGAAATATCGGTGAGCTTATGTAGTTGACATGTGCTCGCTCCTAAATTTATCTCCCAACAAGTGCACAAGTTAAATTCTAGTAATGGTGACACTAACTTAAAAATATTAAAAAAAAACCTCTTATCAAAGACCGACGTGGCCGAGTTGAAGTCCATATAGTTGAAACCCGTTATGTATTTACCCAAGTGAGGTCAATGCCGAGGTGGCCGGGTTGAGTTGAAGTTCATACACTTGAATCCCATAATTTATGGACCCAAGTGAAGTTAGATACGAAGTGGCCAGTCAGAAACTCATAGTATCAGCCCAAGTGAGGTAAATACCGAGGTGGCTGAGAGGATGCTGAAATATGTATAAAAGTGTATTGAATGCATTCACCCACAAGACCTCATATTATCGACCCAAGTAAAGTCAATACCGTTGCAGTGTGAGAATGATAATGTATAAGAGTGTGCCGAATGTCTTCAACTATAAGTTAACTTATAAAACAGTCCGTTAAATCACACGTCTTATTATTAACAGAAACTTAAAATAACATAAATGGCAGAAAACATGTATACATAGATTAACTACAATTAAGAATAACTTTCCATTAGAGATGGACAAACGTAGCGTGATTAAACTTCATTCATATTGCTTGTTTATTTCTCTCTCTCTCTATATATATATATACACTATATAGTAACACATATTATAGACACTTCGATCACTCACATTATTAAGAAAGTTATTATATACATCAATGGCTTCAGTTGGGTTATTGGAGATATTGTTAGGTTTGATTCCTATAATCTGCAGCATCATAATTATCGTTAATCGCTACCTCGGAGGCAACAAAGAATTAGACAATGGGTTTCCGACAAACTGGCCAGTGGTCGGAATGTTGCCGCAGCTTCTTCTTCATGTTCACCATGGTCTCTACGAATGGATCACTGAACTTCTACTCAAATCTCATCACTGCAACTTCATGCTTAAAGGCCCATGGTTCTCCAACATGAACCTGTTCTTCACTGCTGATCCTGCAAACATCAACTACATCTTAAGCTCAAACTTCACCAACTTCCACAAAGGCGATAAGTTCAAACTTATTTTCGAAGGCCTCGGTGACGGTATTGTGAATGCGTAGTTTAATTTCAGTATTTTTGTTGCAGACCCATCACCTTAAGTGAAACTTTCAAGGGTTGGTAATAGCCATAGGTCTTTGTTGAGTGTGTTGAATGTCTTCACTTATAAGTTCGGATTTTTTAGACAATTGGTTAAGGTGTACGTCTTATTATTAACACGGTATCAGAGTACACAAGTTCGATTACTGGTGACGCCGTTTAACATGAAAAAAATGTTACCTCCTATTAAATAGAGTTTTAAACTCATTATGTTGTTAAGACCCGATTGATGTCGGCCGAGGTGGCCTATTATGTTGTTTAGACCTGATTGAGGTCAAGGCCGAGGTGGCCGGGAGGGAGGATGTTAGTTTAGTATAAGAGTGTGCCAATGTTTTCAATTATAAGTTCGGACTATGAGACAGTTGGTTAAGGTACACGTCTTATTATTTACAGTCTTTTGGTCAGTATGTTTGATCATTTTCTATTTTTTGTGCAACATCTATTTTTAGTATACTTTTAGTATAATACATTTAGAACTTGTATATTTTTGGTGTATCCATTAGTTAACCGTTAATACTGACCGTTAAATAATCATATGAGTAGTCCAATTTTGATTTTTATTTTTTTCTGTTCAATTTAGTTCTCCAATTTATATCACTAACTTTTTTTTTTGTATAATTCAGCTCCTAAACTAATTCCAATTGGACCATTGGCTTGATTGACCTAGCCCGGCGAGTCCAGGGATAGCGACCATGGTTAGAGTCACCTGACCTAGCCGACCATTACCATGGTTGGACTTAGCCCCGAACTCGACCCGAGCTAGATTAATTGAGACATAAACTCTAATCAGACCTAGGTTCCAATTGACTTAGTCCAGGTCGAGCGCATGGTTAGTTCCGACCATGGTTAGGGTTGGCAATTAACTATCAACATTAACAATTGACTAATGGATACATAAAAAAATGTACATGTTCCAAACGGATTCCACCAAAATATTTAAAAATAAAAAAAAATAAAAAAAATTGCATCAGATACCAAAAACATAATAACCCAACTTTTAATTAAACATGTGGTTTCAATTCGATTTCACGAAATTCATAAACATACTCGCTTTAATACCAACTGTTCTAAAATCTTAAGTGAAGACGTGATTTAAACTTTATATTTCATAACAGGTATCTTCAACTCCGATTCCGACATGTGGCGCAACCAGAGAAGAGTAGCCATGGCCTTAATAAACCACAAAAATTTCTACAAGTTCTTGATACACACCACCACCGACAAAGCCCGGACGACACTCGTGTCGGTCCTCGACGACATATCGGAGAAAGGTTGCACTGTTGATTTGCAGGATGTGTTCCAACGCCTCACCTTCGACACCACCGTGAAACTCGTCACCGGATTCGACCCGGGTTGTCTCTCCACTGAATTCCCGGAAATACCCTTCGCCGTTGCAGCAGACGAGGCCGAGCAAGCCGTGTTTTACCGGAATATATTGCCGGAGTTCGTTTGGAAGCTGCAGAGATGGCTCGATGTCGGGCAGGAGAAGAAACTGAGAAGGTCGCTTAGGACTGCAGATATGATTATTGGAAAGTACATTGAGGAGAAGAAGGAGATTTTAATGAAAAAAGGACAGAAACTCAAGCATGATGATGAGGAAGAAGATGGGACAGATTTATTAACATCGTATCTTCATCTAGGGTTTGAGGATAACAGGTGATGATCATGCATTAATTACGTAAAAATCATCTTATTCTTTAATATTTGCATTAATTATCAAATTGCTAGCTTACGTTTGAACAATCTAAATTGATAATTAAGTAATTTTCCAAATATTTTGCTAGCTAAAATTTAAGATAATTTACAAATTATTAGCTCTATTAGGGTTTTCTGTCTCATTTGGACGGAATATATCACTTGTCTAATATCTGATAAACAAAAACGTGGTAAATTGATAGTTTATAATTGAGTGGTTGAACAAATTACTAGCTGATGTTTAAACAGTTAAATAAACTGCTAGCTATAATTTTCTCATTGTGTGCCCAACAAATGAATGATTCTATCATAAAAGACGGAAATCTTGACGGAGCTAGCAAATTGTACGCATGAGACAACTAAGCTAGCAAAATGATTAAGTAATTTTTCGAACATTTTGCTAGCTAATATTTAAGATATATTTACAAATTATTAGCTCCGTTAGGGTTTGCTGTCTTATTTGAACGGAATATATCACTCGTCCAATGTAAATTTCTAACTTATGTTTAAATGGTCGAAAAAATGGCTAACTGATGTCTGGACAGTTGAATAAATTTTTTTTAAGAGATTTTCCAGAAAGTTTCTTGCCAAGCTTTTTTGTTAGGAGTCACTCCCTTATAAAAAAATTTGAATGTTGTATTTGCACAATTCACTTATAAATAATGTTAATTGTCCCTCACAAACGACTAGATCTTGTAGTGATCCCTCGTCCACCATAAAACACGGTAAATTTCTAACTTATGTTTGAGTGGTCGAAAACAATGACTATATGATGTCTGGACAGTTTGAATAAATTGCTAAACTAGCAAAATGATCAAGAACTAGTAATTTATTCAACTGTACAAACATTATCTACTATAATGTCATAATTAACCCTTAATGTGTTCTTCATTGTTGTCAAACATTGATTACGTACACCGAAGAACAGATTCTTAAGAGACACCATCCTAAACTTCCTCTTCGCGGGAAGAGACACAATCGGCTCTGCATTAACCTGGTTCTTCTGGAACCTCTCGCAACACCCTTCAGTAGAAAAGAAGATCAGAGAGGAGATAACCTCAGTCGCAGAAACACACGAAACAGGCTCCGATTTCACTAACAAGCTCGTTTATTTACACGCGGCGATATGCGAGTCACTAAGGTTGTATCCACCGGTTCCATGGAACCACAAACACGCTATAAAACCCGACATTCTCCCAAGTGGTCATCATGTCGACCCGAGTATTCTCATTATATTTAGCATTTACGCGATGGGACGGATGCCATCGGTTTGGGGAGAGGATTGCATGGAGTTTCGTCCGGAAAGATGGATTACGGATAAAGGAGGGATTAAACACGAGCCGTCGTATAAGTTTCTTGCATTTAATGCGGGTCCTAGGTCAGGGAATAAGAATATATCTATTTATAATCTAGATTTATCTGAATATAATAAAATATATTTATCTCTAATATATCGTATTCCGTTATAGGTCGTGTATAGGGAAGGACATGAGCTTTATACAGATCAAGGTCGTCGTAGTTAATGTCATTCAGAAGTTTGATATCGAGGTCGTGGAAGGTCGAGATGTGGAGCCGGATCCTTCGGTTATTCTTCATATGAAGAGTGGGTTCAAAGTTAAGGTTGTCAAGAGATCATAGATTCATGTCTGATATTGATAAGTTAATGTTGTTTAGTAAATAGTAAAACTGTTATGTCTTTGATAAATGATAATAGTCTATATGTAACTTCTTTAATGATATGTAGTGTGCATGCTTTGGTTATGAAGTGAAATAAAGTGTTTACTTTCTGTGATGTTTTTGAAAGTTTCTACTTTGCTGAATTTTAGGTACATTCAAATGGAAAGAAATTATCAACCCATTGATGAGTTAACTTCAATTTTTTACCTTTTAACAAAGGGTTAATAACTAAAAAACTGTCCAATGTTTACCATATGTTAAAAATAGGTGTCTGAAGTTGAAATGTTAAAATGGACTGTCTCAAGTTTCATTTTTGTTGAAATTTGGTGTCTCGGTGTGATTACTTTAGAGAAGTCAATTCCGACGAAACCTTCTGTCAAATTCGAGCTCTCATACACACTTCATTCTTGTCATCTTGCCGGGACCGTCACCTAAAAAGTTGGTCACATCCGGGCAAGTAAAATCTCGTTCTTTGGAAAATGGCTCCACACCACTTTTCTAGAAACTTTTTTTTAATGTTCAATTTTTAGATGAAATTTGATGATTTTGTGAAAAGTAAAGAGCGATGGATTATGAGTGGGTTGGTGGGTTGATGAAAATGATTGAATGGAGATGAAAAGACGCACATAGACACCAAATTTCAACAAAAATAAAACTTGGGACAATCCATTTTAACATTTCAAACTCCAGACACTTAATTTTAACATAGGGTAAACCTTGGACAGTTTTTTTAGATATTAATCCTTTAACAAAAGTACACATGAATCGTGAAACCTATTATTAAAATTTGATGAGCTCTCATTAAATGGATCATTTTTCATGAGTAACTCTCACTCACTTTTGTCCTTTTTTATTTTTAACTTTGAAACTTATGTTACTCATTTAAAAATGAAGAATTTTAGGTGGTGACATTTTAGGAGCCTTTAATTATAATCATTCGGAAGTGACATTTTAAGGGCATTTAATTATTGGGTTGTGATTTTTACGAGTTTCGAATTTTGTTAAAAATAAATTTGTAGCATTAAGTGTGACCTGTGAGCTAACTATGACTCAATTTACCTAGTTCGTGGACTTGTCTTGGCCAGTGCTCGTGCCATACCTAGTCACCTGGTCTAGGAGATCATGAGACTGGGTTAGGACGATTCCTCTGGTTCGGCCAATTGAATCATGACCGGTTTATAATTTTGATCAGTCAAGGTAATACATTGATTCTACCAAGCCCGGACTCAAGATAGACATAGTCTCCCATATGGCAAGATCTGACATATATTCGGGTCAGAACGAGCCACCTAATCAGGTAAATTAAATAATGTGCGATTGATATATCACACTTCACATATTTAATACTAAAAAAAATGAGACTATAAAATCAAGAGTTGGATAGTTAAAACTTCTAAAATGTATTTTTTTTTTCTCTTTTTAAATATAGAAATTTATGATCTGCCATCAAATTTTATCAGCTTATGTGATTTTTCTAGATAGAACAAACCAATAGAACTAAAAAATAAAGTGGTATTTATTTGAAGATAGAAAATTGGTTATATGTATGTATAGAATTAATTAATTAAATTTATTTTGCTTGTTTTTCACTATTTTCCTGCATGCATGGAGATCGAGTCATTTAAGGTTTGAACCTTTCAAAACAAATTTCACTCTCTCCATTTGCTCGCAATAATAAGATGACATTGGATCTCGATTCCAATTAATATTATACACTGAAGCCATGAAGAACTTCACTTTCTTCTTCTTCTTCATCATCTTGTTCTTGCTCTCCTTAAAATCTCTCTATGCAGATACAATATCATCACAGCATAACAACCACGAAGAACAGAAAGCCAAACCGAAGCTATCTTTTGCAGAGAGAGCCATCCATGCAATCTCCACAACAAGAGAATCATACAAAAGCTCGTGGCTCAAGATCAAAGATCGCCTACAGGAGCTTCGGATGAAGCTTTCTTCTCCGGATTTAGAGTAAGGTTTCTCCGTTCATCAATGTTTTTACTTCGCGCCATTAATTCAGGGAAAAATCCGTAAAACATACAATATGTTTGAAAAATATAGTTTTATAGACCAATATATTTTATACATTACAATAAGTTTGAAAAATATGATTTTATTAACAAATATGTTTTAAAATGTACAACATATATGCAAAAAAGTAGTAAAATGACATTCCGTCGACTTGCTGTCAATTGTCTCGTTAAATTGACACATGCGGGTCACGTTTTTAGAAAATAATAATAATAATTAAAAAAAGAAATAATATTTGATTTATTCTTTTAATTATTATTAGTATTATTTTCTAAAAACATGATCCACACGTGTCAATTTAACGAGATAAATGACAGTTGACAGCAAGTCGACGACGAAATGTCATTTTACAATATTTTGCAAACATATACATTTTAAAACATATTGGTCTATAAATCCATATTTTTCAAACTTGTTGTATATTTTAAAACATATTGATCCATGAAAACATATTTCCATTCCCTTAAATTAGTTTACGAGCTCACGAAACATATAGTGTATATAATCAAAGCTTCAGGCCACCAACGGAAGCGAATCCGAAAGAAGCAGCGGAGAAGATGAATGAGGCTGTGAAGACGAGTTCCCAGACGGGTATGGATGCGGTGGAGGGATGAGCTAAATCTGCAGCAGAAGAGGTCGGAAATGCGGCGGACAAAACAACGGATCAATTGAAAAGCTCCGATAAAGAAGAGTCGAAATCGGAGTTGTAGGGTTAAGATAATGTGTCTTGTTCTTCTTCAATTTCATTGTTTTGATGCCAAATAGTTGATGAAAACATTCTGTAAACTTTGTTGCAGATGTAATTGAATTTTGTGTTTTGGCTAGATTGCACCCTATGTTTAGGACAAGATGGGGTTGTCCCTTTTATGTTAATGGATTCTTTTGTTAATTTTAAAATAAAACAAAACAAGAAAGAGTTTTAAATTGGGGTCTTTATAATAAACTAGTCATCTTCGGTTTACCCCATGTTGTTTTTTAGTGTCTTAGTATTAAATTGTTGCTTTTAGTGTTCCAGATTTCAATTTAGTTGCTTTTTGGTGTCTCATGATCAAATTTTTGCTTTAGAATGTCCAGGATCAAATTGTTTATTTTGAGTGTCCCAAATTTCATTTTGGTGGCTTTCGGTGTTTTGTTGTGATTACCTTAGAGAAATCACTACCGACGAAACTAGCTGTCAAATTTGAGCTCCCCTACACACTCAATTCCCGTCATCTTACTGGGACCGTCAGCTGAGAAGCTGGCCACGTCCGCGCCGGTAAATTCCACTATGTTGTCGTTGTAAATTGCTCAACACCACTCTGTCGGAAACCATATCTTTTGGATGATCAAATTGAGGGATTGTGTGAAAAGTAACAAGAGATTATAAATGAGTGAGTGGGTCGATGAAAATGATTAAAAGGAAAGAAAAAGACGCTAAAAGTAACAATTTAATCTGAGACACCAAAAAACATGCGATAAAATTGTGACACTAAATAGGTTCTTAACCTTTTTTAAGTTCTCATATTCTCTTATAGTCATCACAAAACATGTTATTACTCTGCAACAAACATTTCCTCCATAACACTGTCATTTTAGGCTAAAAGAATCTCAATCACGTATAATACTACAGCTGCCATAAAACCCGAACCTCGAACAAACGGTTGAGAAAACAGCATACTGTAAAGAATCGATATCAACAATGATGAAAACAGAAAGAATGATCACTTATCTGGAAAACAAGAAAGCAAAACACTATCTTCACACATTAATGTCCGCACGATTCGATCGGGAGGAGCTGCTGCTCATTTCCGCAAAACTTGCGAAAGACAACCTTGGAAAGTTGTAATTGAGAGGCACAGTCACAGGCTGCTGTGGATATAATGTCGGAGGTGGCGTCAGATTTCGCTGAGCTGGCAGCGGTGGGAGTGAGTTGTACGTGTAATGATCGCGGCTCAAGCTGCATTTTCGCGTGCCATGTCAGCATTTATGGACGAGGTATGTAAAATGGAAACGGTAAAATTAAGGAAGAAGAAAACCTTGTTCTTCGGATAAACGGGTCCTCGTCATCATCCAAGCGCTGAGGTGTTCTCTGAATCGACCGTGTATTTGCTGAGGGCAAGTTATCAGAGAAATATCGTCTCTTGATTAACTGAGAGAGGTGAAATCGAATGTATAAGGCGATGAATTATCGCGAATTGATGCTAAAACATTAGCTGATATGTAAAAGGAAGAACATAACTGAACAAATACCAAATGGAAAAACTTCATTATAGCCTCCTTGTCATATCTTGATTCTTTAACAGCCTGCAATTAACAAAAGGGTCAAATTATCAAATGTGAAAAACATACTGAACTACTTTTTTTTGTTTTGCAAATAACAAAATGAATTGAAGCTAATTTGTTCAAACACTATGTCAAATTTGACTGCATTTGTTACAGAAACAGAGATACCCTATTTCTCAAAAGGGTTAAGAACCTAAAAACAGTACCAGGTTTCACCCATGTTGAAATTTGGTGTCTCAGGATTAAAATGTTAATATGGACAGTTCAGGTTTCATTTTTGTTGAAATTTAGTGTCTTCGTTGACGGGAAGGGAGCGTGTATGAGAGCTCGAATTTGACAGTCAGTTTTGTTAGGATTGACTTCTCTAAAGCAATCACTTAGAGACACCGAAAAGCAACCAAAATGAAGCCTGAGAGTGTCCATATTAACATTTTAATCCTGAGACACTAAATTTCAACATAATTGAAAGCTGGGACTATTTTTAGGTTTTTAACCCTTCTAAAAAAGAATACTTCATTCTGTTTCTAACAATTCATCCAAAGTTCTCTAGCAATTTGGCAATTATCCCCTAACAAAAAGCATTACTCAGATTCTCAAACAACATACCAAGCTAGTAAAATGCAGGCAATGAAAGTAGAGAAATTACTACGGTTAAAAGTCGAACTTTTACCGCGTGAAGGGTTTCACTGGAGGGGAAGCTCTCAGTGAGGGGAAGTTCTTCACTAGATGGAAGCAATCCTTGCTTCTCAACCCAGAGAAGAGCAGCATCAACAAGATTTCCATTGCTGCCTCCTTCTTTTGCAGCAACATCTGCTTTGTTTCCGATTACAATATACGGGACAGGAAGGCCACCAGGGCCTCCCGATTCGAGTGGAGCAGAAAATGTTCCATTTGCAGAAACCTCAGCTGCCCATTTGTTCAAGCTTGATTTTGTTCTTCTTTGGGTGAGATCATGAACAAAAATAACACCTAAACAAATACACATTCAGATTAACCAAATTATCTCTACTTTAGTATAAACAAATCAAATGCTATGAAACTTCTGCATACTTTGAAACTTTGAGTAAACATGTAATATCCTATATGCTTGTGTACTACATTGGTTGGAAATAAGAAATTTGAACCCTTAATAAGCAAGAGGGGTACTACTCAAGTCCAACAAGAAATCCTCATTTTCAGGATCCAAGTGAGGACAACGGGCTCTGTTTGCCTGAGTTTAGCTAGTGAGGACAGTCGCTCGGGCTAAGTCCTTATCAAAACATTACCGAAAAATGTTACTTTTTCAGGAAAGAACTGATATAGTGTTATAATTAACAGTTTCCTCAAACAAAAGTTTCCATTTTTTTACACTAAGTTGCACAATTCATAGCGTTGCTCGCTTAATTGAACTATATGTATGTGGCTATCTGTTTTCTTACCATTAATTTGTGAATAGAACAGAGAACGACAGTCTTTGTATCGGTCATGTCCAGACACATCCCAAAGTTCGACGAAAAAATCTCTCTCTGTGTCACCATTGATATTGTTTGAAGAGCTTCTGACATTTGCATAAGTGATATGCTGGATAAATTGAAGGGTAAGCACTGAATCTACTAAGTACTAAACTTATAGTTCTTCAAAATTTGAAAACAATAAAGATATAAAAAGTGTACCTTCACCCCAACTGTGCACCCAACAGTTTGAGAAGGACTAGCTATTGCAGAACCCTTTTCAATCAGATGAACAATAGATGTCTTTCCAACACCTAACCAGAGCAACAACAAAATAAGAACACACCAACTTATGTGTCTAATTATAGAATCATAATATTGGAAATTCTTCATTTTGTCTATTCCAAGACACTGTAACCCAATATTGTGCCCGATTCAAGAACATTGACTTAAGGGTTAAGAACCTATAAACTGTCTAAAGTTTCATTAATGTTGAAATTTGGTGTGTGACGTTAAAATAGAGTGTCCTAGGTTTCATTTTTGTTGAAATTCAGTGTCTCGGTGTGATTACTTTAGAGAAGTCAATCATGACAACCGACTGTCAAATTCGACCTCCCATGCCGGGACCGTCATCTAAGAAGTTAGTCATATCCGCACAAGTAAATCACGCACCATTGTCGCTTCAAATTGCTCCATATCACTCTGTTGGAAACCTTTTCTTTTGGATGTTCAAGTTTTGGAGGAAATTTGGCGACTTTGTAAAATGTAAAGAGTGATGCATGAGTAAATGGGTTGATGAAAATGATGAAGGGAGAGGAAAATGACTGTCCATTTTAACATTTCAAACTTTAGACAACAAATTTCAACATTGGTGAAACTTCAGACAGTTTATACGATGTTAACCCTTCACTAATAATCAAAATTTCTGAAAATCTCATCAACATACTGCGTATCTTTTGCTTTTAGAATGCTATCAAAAGATATTGCACAATGCTGCTATCTAATTTAGATTCTCCATGATATATCTCTCACATTATAGTCAAGACTCAGAAAATTAAGTCAAGAGTAAATAGCAAGTAGAGCAAATCTAACCACACAATAAACTAATGTAGCCAATATAGATCAAATTACCTGAATCACCAACAACAAGAACACGAACCTGTCCGCACGGCGGTCCGCCATTTTGGTCTTTGATCTCCCTCTCACGTCCCCTCCAGAAAAGGTTCATTTTTTAAATCAAGAACCAATTTCTTCTAGAAGGGATCAGCAGACAGCAGCAATAGAAGAGCTCAATTTATATTGCTAACGCAGAAACAAAGTCCCAACAGCCGACATTGGAACCGAAGATTCGACTGAAATCTAGGAATCTCCGAGAAGATGGGTCTAATCAAGAAATGGGTCAGTCGCCGAATTGGATGCGCTGCAAAGTTGATATAGGAAATGGATACTGAATCCCAACTGTAGTTTCAATTTGAATACCATAGATCCAGAGGAATCAGGGAAAATACTTAATTGTAGTAGAAGAGTGATAATGCAAGTGTGAAGATTACGGTGTGCTGAACTAAGATCTGGATAATTGCAGTGCAGTTACTGCCTTACTAGACCGTTCGGACTAGACTAGAATACTATGCACGTGTTGTTTGTACTTATTAAGCATAATAATTTACGCTTATATTATTTTAACTTTTAAGGATTGAATTGAAGTGATAATTGTGAATATTTTTTCATTATTAGGGCTTCAATGTGGTATTCTTACTATAATAAAGGTGTGTTTGACACCAAGTTAATGTAGACATAATCTCACGTTATAACTCATATTACGTTAACATTACACTATTTAGTACAAATGATATAATGTGAGTTTTTGTGATGTGAGTTGCATTTAACATTAAACAACATCTAAAAAAATCCAATCAAAATTTGCATGTACTGTAATGTAAGATTACATACAAAAAGGGTTTAGAACCAATCAACTGTTTGAAGTTTCACCAATGTTGAAATTTGGTGTCTGACATTAAAATGGTGTGTCTTAAGTTTCGTTTTTATTGAAATTTGGTGTTTCAGTGTGATTACTTTAGATAAGTCAATCTCGACGAAACCAACTGTTAAATTCGGCATCTCATGCACGCTCCCTTCTCGTCACCTTGCCGGGACCGTCGCCTAAAATACATAACTTGTATTAGAAAATACATAAGTGACTATGAGGCTTGTTAATTTCAGCCCACATAAAATGTAGTTTATGAAAAGTTGAAAACCCTAACTAAGAATGCAAACCCTGTTAATTTGCACTTTTTTTTTTTTAGAATTCATGTTAAAGTAGCATTGGCTATGTACAGCTCTATGGGAGTCGAATCATTTTGCAGAAGGAAAATGCCATTCCTTGAGTTAATCTAAGCTTTAGTCAGATAATACAAAAAGCTGATCCTCACTCAAAAATAACAGTTATTTGGAATGCATTTAATTTATTTCAAGATAGCTGATATTTTTCCACATTGTACAACTCTAAATATCCTTTCCTGGACAATTATAAAAAAATGGTGATCCTTGCACATTTTCAAACACGCTAATTCATTTTCTTGAAAGGCTAGTAATTCAATAATACATATGTTTGGTTTTTCAGAGATGTTGAAGAACATCTTTTTGGAGGTGAAGAAATTTGAGACAGCCATGGAAGTTCTAAGAACAGAGAAAAGCACCATCGACCCCGATGATCCAGATGCAGTGGCTCAATATGCAAAAAAAAATTAATGGCTTGGCTAAAATGCAAACCACCGTAAATACAGTCGAATTTGTAGCCATTAGATTATGAGAAAATGAATTGGATTTCATGAGAGAAAAACTTAATGAGATTTTATCTATTACATTGATTTTGATATACCAACTCTAACTGTTGAAAATTCAATTGCAATTTAGCCCAACTTCCGATCATGGCAATTCAACCAAACACACTGATTTGATTTTCAAAGCGTTCATAAAATCAACTGCATCAGATTCTTCTTAAACTCAAAAGGATTCAATTCAACAATGTTATAACATAATACAAAGTAAACCCATCTACAACCTGCTAATGCTTTGATTTCTTGTTTGATTTTGAACGGTGATGATCGTTGCTGCCACTCGGTCTCTTCCCGCCTTCTTTGTGCTTCCCTCGTTTTTCCGACTGATCTCTGTTGGATTTCACACTGATAACAGCGCCTGAACTAAGCTTCCCGCGCTTATTCTGCATAGCCTTCTCAAAATCGGCTTCTCCGCCAGTAATTGCATACTGCTGCAGAACCCCATCAGTCAACCCTAACATAGCCGCCTGCGTGTTCATCTCGTCCTAACATTGCCCAAAAAATGTCAGATTTTATTGAATAACTTAGCTATACATACATTGATACAAATTATACAAGGGTACCTGGACTTTCCTCGCCCCGTCTTTAAGATCATCATCTAGAGAGGTCATGAGAGTTGCAGATGGCAATACAACCTGCAAAAAAATGATATTTTTACCAAAAAAAATTAAAACCACACCCACATATAATTATGTAACGAAGTGAGTGAAATTGGTGTATCAAATGCTTTCTACAACTAACGGTATCGTTTAATCTTGTTCACCATCAATGTTATAAATCTAAAAAACTCATTCTTTGATGGATGCAAACTGTAAAAATGGACTTTACTGGAAAATATGATTTCAGCTTGTTCATGATTGAAAGTGGACTTTATTGCTTAGCTCTATGCTTTCATGTACTAGTTCAAACTTATTCTGGGAGCAATAACTGAGCTTACCTCTTTTATGCGAGGCTGTGCGGCTTCTATCTCCTTGGACGCGACATTGTATAAATATTTGTTGAATTTTTTCATCACTTTCATAAATAGAGACATTATCTGCCCCCTCTCTAGCTTCAGCTGTCCCTGAAAAAAAAAAAAAAGGTTAAGGCAGTAAAAAAGTAATTCATAGTTAATTAATACTAGTTTGGACATAAAAGCTTTCGTGAATAGATCCGAACCTCTAGATAGGTGAAGTCGCGGTGCTGCAATCCAATGCAGAGCAAAATAGATGCCTGAGCATATGTCATCGAAACAGGAAGCTTCTCTTGGAAATATAAATGAGATAGAATTGGAACAATGTCCAAGATCTAGCACACAAAAAAAGAAGCCAAATCTAAAGTTAATTCAATGAGGAATTAAAGAGTATATGAAGTCATTACTATTACCAAAAACTGAAGTAATTACCATATGATAATCAGCAAGATTATTTGTATAAGCTTCAAGGCGCTTCAAATCATGTGGTGATATAATCTCTTTGAGATGCTTCACTAATCCATCTGAACTAGACCGGTTGTTATCATCATCATTGAAATTGATTCTTGGATCCACTAGGCTGCCATTCATAAATTAAATTAGGAGATAGAAAAACTGTGATTAACAACTGTAAAAATAGTAAATTTATACTAAAACTAATGTCTGCAATTACCTCATTGCAAGTTTATACTCCATACTCCGAAATCCATAAGCCAAAAGCTTTGCAAATCGTTGCTTGAAATCTGGTGAGCCATCGCGAAAAAACGACAAAAGGAAAAGGTTAATCATTGATTCAAGAAAAAGAAAAATATTTTCATTGCTATAACGAAAATAAATTACTGTGACAAATACCTCGGTAAAATGGACTGAAAAAGCCCCATTCATCAGATTCATTGGCTTCTACATCATCATTGTTCAGTGGTTTCAACACCATACATGTATGCTCGCCCGTTACAGTATTCTGAATCCAAGGATAACCATCAGAAAGTCGTTCAAGAAGCAAATTACGGTATTTACGGATGCAAACTAATAGTTGGATATTTCTTAACTTGAATTTGGCCGACATAGAACGGAACAAACTTATGCTTCCTCCAAAAGCGGAAAAGGTCCAGAGTGAGCCCAAAAGAGACACCCAGATAATGAAGTTTCTCAGGACGTCGATCTTGAAGATGCACAAGCAATGGTGGCAGATTCGTCCTCGGTTGGATATTTTCTTCAAGTAGAGATGCCTGAAATAATAAATTTTTTATTACTTGAAGAACAAAGAAGAAAAAGAAAACTTTAAAAAAATTGTCAAACCAAGTATCACGAATGTACCTTATGTGCTGCTTCTGCTACTCCGACGTGATCATCCTCGGTGTTTTCAACCTCTGCCTCTGAAATAGGAGCTAACTGTCCTTCAAAGTATCTGCAGTGTGTCAAATATCATTATTATCGGCTGGAGATGACATTAAATTTGATATTATCTTTTGTGAATATTTTCAAATCTCTTCATAATTCTACATTTAGAGTCTTGCTTTGTATTTGGTAAGTTGAGTCAATAGTAACTGTCATGTTATATAGTTCTGCCCTTTGTACATATATTTCTCACTATCATCATCATATTTAATTGGACATTAATAGTTAATACACTGCAGTACTTACCTCGACAGGAGCCCGACAGCAGCTGAGCCATACCCGAGCTGCAAGAGATAAAAAAGTTGGCTTCAACAAAGTATGGTAAGAAGATAGTATAGTGCAAACCATTGTGTTTGCAACAGGAAGGTAATTCAGCGTGTGTAAGTACGAAATTACCCTCATTGCACTAGGGTGTGTGGCGATTCTCACAATCCTAGCCCCAGAAAGAGTAGGAAAAACAGTGTCTTGAAATTGCTCGGAAAATTTCCAAGGGATTTGATCTCCAAATGGCTGGTGGCCTTCACTCAAACTTTTGAGGACGGATTTACGAGATATTTGGCCTTCAAGGCAAACCTTGCAAAAGATAAGGAATAAAACTTCCACACTCTCTAAATAAACTATCGGCAGGTTAATATCAATCCTACCACATTTAGATTGTTCCATCTAAATGTGACTAAGATTGAAATAGATCAAAGGAAGTAATTACCTGAATAACACATAAAATATCTGGTAGCTGATTTTTGGACTCATCAACTGGGCCTATAAATAAATTTACAGAATGTCAGATTCTGAAGGACACATTAAGGAAAACCCCACCCACAAAGTACACATACCAAGCAATACGAACAAATGATGCGCTGGAGCATCAGCCATCAATTGTAAGTCATTGGGAGAATTCTTATAGTGAGAAGCAACGTACAAGGCCATCATCCTCTGCAAGTCGTAGAATGTGACTTTAAAAAAAAAAAATGTAACTTTTCGCCGTGAGAGAGAAATGAAGGCAATTGCAAACTCACCTGTAAAAATAACTCACTATCTTTATGGTAGGAAAACAGTGTGTCACGATTAACATAAAACAGATCACAGTCGCCGGGTGGAGGTAGCCTATATGAAAAGGAATCGATGTCAGTAAACAGGGTTGCGAATTTCACTTCCACAAGTTTGAGACTTTCAGGGAGATAATAACCTGCTGATGTTTGGGATGTGATTAGCAACATCCAAACAAAGCAAACCGTTGAGCCAAGATTCAATCGGATCACCAGAGGCGTATCTAATTGATTCTGTCAGCTCAATTTTTTTGAAGAGACGACCTGCAACCAAGAGCGCCAAAATTGAGAATTTTAAAATTTAAATGCGGTTTAGATGAAAAGAACAGATGAATTTCTTGACAAAAGGTGATGAAGAGCTAAAAGGACGATTTTCTTTCTTGTCGAGCATAGAATGAAAATGAAGATAAGAATTTACCAGAAACAGAATTTCCTTCAGAATTAGCTGTAATGCGGCTCCGTTCTTCCAACTGTTGGATAAGTTTCAGTGATAAAGACCGACCAGTACCTTCATAACTTCAGAGGAGAAAGAATTATTCAGCAAAATTAGTCGTAGTAATTTGACACGAATAAGCATTTTAATGCTGTATAGACAAAACAATACCCGTTTACAGTGGATGAGAGGAAGACCAAATACGGGCCTAACAAGGATTTGACAACTGGAAGTGGAATTGCTGCAGCTTCATCCACAACCAACAACTCCACTTGCGAAAGTTTCTCATTCTCATGTGGCAGTATGTACTGCAAAAAAAAAGTATTTTAAAAATTCACCATAAGAGCAATAACAGTCCTCACAACCAAAGAGCATACACTTGAGCATCTACATCTATTGCATACTCTGAACTTAATCTCGAAAAGAAATAAAGTAAACCTGGATAGTTTGTCTGTGCTGCTTGAAGATATTGATCCTCACAATCGTTTTACTAAATTCTGAATGGCTATTTATTACCACATCATAATCTAAATGCTCCTGAAAAAAGTTTGCAGATACATATAAGCATGCAATATATAACAGCTATGGCGGACCTGAGACAAAATTAAATATTCACATCAAACAAGTAAATATGGATTCAAATACAATCGTAAGTAAACTGCCAAAAAGAAGTCTACGTACTTTGTATTCAAGCGCGTTTAAACCCTTGCAAACAAAATCAAACAATGTTTTCAAGTTTTCAGGACTTGGTGCAGTAACAAAGATATTTGAATACCTGCAAATAGCCAAGCATCTCTTATCAGAAGACGGTAAAATTCGGCAAGAAAAAAATAAAGTAAAACGATTCGTATTAGAAACATAGATTACCCAGCAGCAACAGCTCCGGCAACGGCTAAACCAAGGGCAGCTGATTTACCACGACCACGAGCAGCAAGAAGAGCAATCGTATTACGAAGTGTTTTATCCAATATTGCGTCAAGAAATGTAATTACAGCCCTCCCCTGTCACGGAAATTCAGTAAGTAAGACTACCAAAAAACAACCAATGGCAAATTTCTGTCGACAATTTATTCCCAAAGCTACTTACTTGGTCCAGTGTACAACATTTCTTAATCAAAGGGCCGACAGGAAAATCTTCACTTAGTTGAACTTTCAGATCTTTTAGGTCTCTTTCTGCTTCAGATAGTCCTTCAGAGTCCTTACATCATCAATAATTAGAAGAAAAAGACTCAATCATAAAACTAATGGAGTAAAAACTGAATTAGGAAGAAAGGGAAAAAGTAATTGACCAACCTCTTTAACGAGAATTGGAGCAATTGACCTAATATGAGAGGAAATGGGTAAGATATTGAGCTCATCGTCCATAACACAACATGTTTTGCACGACGCCAGCGACAGCAAGAAGCGCTCATTGAACCGTCCTGTTGCCTTGGAATGGGATTCAGTTCGAAACCTGTCATGAACGTCCTGGATTCAAGATACACTTGTGTAAGTTGCAAATCATCAAATGGCAGCATATTCTAATAATTTTGCAGCAATAAAACTAAATGAGGTGACTGTAATAATTTGATTGTTTCCTCTATTAGAAAAATATCTCCTCGTATCGTCTGAATAATAATAATAATAATAATAATAATAATAATAAAATTTCAAATAAGAAATCAAGTTTGGCTTTTTGGGCAGAAAATTACTAAACAAAGTAATAATAAGCAATGAAAGATCATAACAACTTCAAACAAATTGATGAAACTAATGTCAAGAGGATGATACTACAAGAACACAGTCAAGTTAAAGAGCAAGTCACGTTCAAATTTAAAATACCACTAGAATTCGCTGATACGTACCATCACCATTGTGTAAAGACTGGTCAGTGATGTGAGAGAATGAAGCAGCACTACTATTATTCCGCCACCTTCTACTGTTTCTATTGTTCTGGCAAGCAAGTTTGGGGTTACGGCCTCAAAATCCTATAAGAGAGTAAACCGTGATTAAGAATGGAACTTCGTAACTACCATGGTAATCAAATATCAAGATGAAGAAAGAATTGTGCAAGGAGAAAGCTCGAAAAAAAGGTACCTGAAGAATACACATTCCAAATGTATTTCCTAGAATCTTTTCGGAGTCTTTGTACAATCGATATGATATATCAGTAGTTTCCAGAAATAGTGAGAAAGGATCAGCCTTCTCAGAATCCAACAGTCCCCTCTGCATTAACTTCTTTACTTGCTTTGCCCGTTTTTTCTTGTGACTGCATAGAAATTTTGAGTTAAGCTCAATACCATCCATGCAATTGTTCAAAAAAGATGTAGTTCCAAGATCAGTTCAAAAGTTTTGATTTTTATGCTAAGGTCATAATCTATTAAAATAGACACCAAGAAAGCACATAATGCCGAATAGCGGAAAATAAACAACAAAAGAAGTAAACGCAATATTCAAGTAAAACGAAAAATTCAATGCAAACTTACTATTCAGAGTTAAGTGTTAACTCGTCAAAAGCTCAGTTGGATAAAGTAAAACATCATTTTACATGTAACCGGGCAAATCGAATCACTCTACAACCTTATCATCCTCAATAAGAATGAAAGAGAGCATTGGAGGTCTCACAATTAGAGGAATATTAGGATATGCAGTATGCAGAAGGCATTTAATTAACAAGCACCAACCTGCTTAGTTCCAGCTTATCCTTGTAGCACCACAAAACCGAAGGTCTGGATTTGACGACCGACTTTGTCAGCATGTAGTGGAGATTGAGAATCTGTAACAGCAATACAGCAAGAGACACTCAATCAACATACTGAGGCATTGGCAGGTCTCATTCTTGTTTTTCAATTCAACTCATCAATTTCCAAAACTTGCACAGCTTAGAACTCAATAAAATGACAAGCTCAATTTTTGTTTAGCTGGGTAAGAAGAACAAGTAGAATGAACTTAAGCCAATATACTTGTCAATAAAATCTTTGGGCATTATTCCAGGAAAATTAAAATTGCACATCCTCTGACTAAAGAAATCTTCAAACACGGAGAAAAAAACAACTATTTTGAAATGGCAGTGGGATTGAAGGGTGGGAGCAGCTTTCTGTACTTTGAGGAACAATATAGTGTTCTTCAAGCACTTAGTTTGCTCCCGGATACTACTACACCAATACATCAAATACAAAGTAAAAGAGCAGTGCCTGGTCGCGAAACTTGTCCCCGACGATGAAGAACATAGAACGGTGGCGCGCCTTGACTCCATTCTCTATGAGAGTCCTTATACGTTCATCGACCTTCTTCTTCATGGCTGCTCTGTTTTGCTCTGGCGGTTAATCTGAGGAACTGCCGAAGAACTGATGGCGCGACGTCGGTGGCAAAGGTTTAAACTATGTACGATTAGGGTTCTGGAGAGGTTTTATAAATATGCAAGGAAATGGAAATGACCCTTTTAGTACCTCAACTATAGAGGTATGCCTAACTGGTACCTTAACTAACTATTATTTACATTTACTATAAACAAACCCTCAAAGTTGTCAAATATTACAGTCCCTGCCACCATGAACTATGTCGGAACAATTAGAATGCAAGCGTCAGAAGATGTATTACCTCCCTTAGAGCATCCACAATGGTATTACGTAAAGATTACGTAAACGTGGGTCCTACATGTTTATTTAAGTAAAGCAACAAAAACTATCTACAGTGGTTTTACATAGCATTCCTTAAAGATGGGACCCGCACGTAAATTTATGTTTTTACATAAAGCATTCCTTAAATTTAAGTAATGCACTATGTATTACGTAACCAATTTTTTATTATAAATTAATTCATTTTATAATTAATGCTAATATCTTATTGGTGGTTGTTGGAAAATTTAATAATAAAATATATTTAAGGAATATGTTTAAGTAATACGATTGCAGAGAAAATATTTTTTACGTGTGTCTTAAATTTACGTATTACTTAAAGTGTACATAAATGTCTACGTGGCAACTTTAAAGAATACAATTTATGTAAAACCACTGTGGATGCTCTTAATACCCAGTAATTAGGGGTGGGCACTGAACCGGTTCAGGCCGAACCGGTTCCGGACCGGACCGGAACTGTTTTAAACGGTCCGGTCCAGTAATAACTAGGGTTTTTTTTTTGCTTAGGTTGGTCTACAAAAAAACTGGATTGGTTTGAACCGGTCCAGAACCGGTCCAGAATCGGTTTTGGACTGTTTTTTAAAAAACAAGTCCTGGACCGGTTTTATATGTCGGACCGGTTTTATATGTCGGACCGGTTTTATCAATAAAAATCGGTCCAAAACCAGTCAAAACCAGTCAGAAACCGGTCAAAACCGGTCAAAAACCGGTTTTTTTTTTTTTTTTAAAAATAGTCTCGGTCAAAACGTTTTTTTTTTTTTTTTACTAAAAAACGGTTCAAAACCGGTTCGGTCCGGACTGGTTTATTGGACTGGTTTGGTATACCCCTTGGACTGGTTCCAATTTAGGGGTTACAAACCAGTCCAATTTGGACCGGTCCACTCCGGACCGGTTCCAAACGGTCCGGTTCCAGACCAGTTCCGAACCAGTCCGGCCGGACCGGTTTTTATGCCCAAGCCTACCAGTAATGATTAGAATTCCGACCATAACATTTTGATTTGTTCCGAAGTAGAGAGACTATAAACAAACCATCAAAGTTGTCAAATATTTACAGTCCTTGCTACCGTTAGCTATGTCGGAACAAATTAGAATGCAAGCGTTGGAACATGTATCACCTCCCTTAGTACCTAGTAATGATTAGAATTCCGACCATAACAATTCGATTTATTTCGAAGCAGAAATACTATAAATAAACCCTTAAAGTTGTCAAATATTACAGTACCTGCCACGGTGAGCTACGTCGAAAAATCAGAATGCAAGCGTCGAAATATGTATCACACTATCACCTCCCTTAGTACCCAGTAATGATTAGAATTTTGACCATATCATTCTGATTTGACCCGAAGTAGAGAGACTATAAACAAACCCTCAAAGTTGTCAAATATTACAGTCCCTCCCACCGTGAGTTATGTCGGAACAAATCTGAATTCAACCGTCGGAATATGTATCACCTCCCTTTAATACCTCGTGTGTAAAAAAATAATAATCATACTTAAAAAAACAATCATACTTTTAAAGTTTTACCTGCTTGTGAAACATAATAGAAAATCCATGATTTTTTTAGCTACACCTAAAATATACATAACACTAATAGTCACCTTAAGAAAAAATGAAAAAAAAAAAAAAAAATATCACACACATGGTAGAAGGACCATCTATACTTGGGAATATACTCCCTAAACACGCTAATTTTCATATTTTCTATTAATTTAAATATGAACACAAAAAATTAACGTTATTAATACTATGACGTAAATACTGAGTATAAATTTTTTTTCTTATTTTTAAAGATTTTTGTGTGTTACATGTTAAATTTAAATTTTTCCTCAAATGGATCCGATAGTTGTCAAATACGAAAATGTTAATAAACGTAACATAATTACACATATAAGTTATAATCATTAGAACACTTTGAATGTGCAGCGAACTTACATAACATGCTGACTAAGAATATTGCACATATTCAGTGATTTATTCTCTGCAAATCATGTCACTTTGCTACACATTTAAAATGACCACGTCACCTCGCTACACATTTAAAATGCTCTGATAGATATACGGTATTATATTACGTTTGTAAACATTTGCGTATTTGACAGCGTTCCGGATACATTTTTTTTGTTCTAGTATATACAATTTTTTATTGAAGCAGGATAGAAAAACCCTTGTGCTTATTATGGTGAAGAACCTCGTCTTCAACGGCTTAGTTCAATCAACGATGAGCTCAATGAACATTCTCTCCTTGAGCTTCAGCTCTCAGTCCAATCTTCTTCTTCATCACCCCCCAAAATTCTTAAACCCTAGACCTCATTCACTTCTGCGACCCCAATTATTCTTCCCATTTCAATCCCTGAAACCGATGATCCTCCATCAACGGACACCGCCGATATCTCCAAATGCCGCCCACTCAGTTCACTCTTCTCCCGCCTCAATCGATCATTTCCCCAAGTTCCTTTCACAGAAATTCGTCTTTTTTCTTCTCGGTTCGTTCCTTCTATTGGGGTTCACCAATCGAAGGCCGTGCCTCGCAATGTCTGCACCGGATGAGACCGAACAGATGTCTGAGAAGCTCGTCGAGGAGGATCCGACGAATGTGGAGGCTCTGAAAGTCGGTGTGTACGCGATGATGAGGCGTGGAAAGATGAAGACGGCCGTGAAGCTTGTGAAAGAACTGATCAAGGTCGAGCCGAATGAAGTTGAGTGGAGGCTGTTGGAGGCTCTTTGTTACGAGACGATGGGAAAGCTGAGTGAAGCGAAAAGGTTGTTGGAAGAAATCTTGGTGGAGAAGCCGCTTCTTCTTCGAGCATTGCACGTACGATTCAGTAGTTCATACCCATTTCCTGCTTTTCATTTGATGCCTCCATGTTCAAGTTCTCTTATTGTGTGGCTGAATTCATATTGCTGCATTTTTCTTGCCAAAATCATGCTTCTGATTGTTATAAATAGAGAATTGGATATGTAATTGAGCCAACTGTCAGTTGAGTTTGTTCATTATCATGAATTCAATTTTTTTCTGCTAAAACTGATCCTAGAATTGCATTGTTAGGTCAAATTTCACTCTGTGCTGTTGAAATGAAGCTAGCGATTGATGGCTAATTTTGTTGTAGGGTTTGGCTATGGTGATGCATAAGAATGATGAGGGTCCAGCTGTCTTTGAGATGCTAAAGAAAGCTCTAGAATTAGCTCGCCGTGAAAACAAAGTCACCGAGGAGCGAAATATTAGAATTTTGGTTGCTCAGATGCATGTGGTGAAGGTAATAAATTTTGTTCATCTGCATTTGCAGAGGGAGATTTACTTTTGAGTTTTGACATTATTTTTAGTTTTCTTCCAAGTCTCAGTCAGCAGTGTCTTTTGCAGGGGAAATTGGATGATGGATTGAAACAGTTTCAGGATCTTGTTCACGACGATCCTCGAGATTTCCGGCCTTATCTCTGTCAGGTAATCTGCTTTCATGACAGTTGATGAAGATCTTATCAAATTATTTACCTAGTAGATCATTGCAGATCCGTTTTGTCGAGTTTTTATCCTGGAAGCTGAAATTTGTACTTTGAAAGCAAAAGACACATTATCAGAAAGACAATTTCTATACTCTTTAGCATGTTCTACATAAACTTAACTTGGTTTTTGCAATACAAACTCCTTTTTACTGCTCAATATTAGATCCAGTGACTGAATTTCCCACTGTTTTTCACTTTTTTTTGCTAAATTTAATATATTGTATGTACTTCTGAGCATGTTCATTAATCTTATTCTGTTTGTTTTGTCCAAAAAAGAAAAGTTATTCATGTGAACTCTTGCAACAGGGTATCATATATAGTCTACTGGACAAGAAAAAGGAAGCTCAAGAACAGTTTGAGATGTACCGAAGCCTCGTGCCTGATGAATTTCCACAGAGAGGATTCCTCGACGATGTTGTACTGGAAGCAAAAGCAAAATCCCGAGAACAGTTGCAGAAAGAGTTCGCAGCTGAATTGTCATACAAAAAGTAAGCAATGAAGCATTCTCCTATGGTTATTTACCAAGATGTACATATAGTAGTCCGTTTCGATACTTGATACATCATCATGTTTGCCATGGTTAGAGGATTGTTACTTGAGAAAATTTGGTTCCTTGAGCTCATATTATTTGGTGTATGCTCTTTGAATTGATTATGGCTAGTTAAAAATGGTAAAGCATATTCACTCGGCGCAGTACAAGCTGAATTGATACATACTGGTTTTTATATATCCCTTCAGATGGGTAAATAAATGATGTGATTCTTAGGTGAGCTTGGTCCGACAAGTAATACACAGAACTACTGACACTTGTCATGTATCGATTGGACTTGTCATATATCGGTTGGTTTGGTGTAAACATCAAGCTCACATAAGAACTTAGACATCTTTTTTTCCACAATACAATACCTTGAACCTCAAGGCAACTTCAATGGAAGGGGGAATTGGAATTGGAGCCCTTTTTCCACCCAAAGATTGGGACTCAATTTAGGGTTATAGAATTGGGGAAAAAACAAAATTTTTGCGGGGTCTTTTTTGTGGCATTTTTCAATTGATAACTCTATATAACATTACTAATGGTATAATGAAATTTTATCGTTAAAAAATTTATAAAGTTTTATGCATATTACAATTAAGTTAATTATAGTAATAAAAAGAGTACAAGCATGGGATTCAAATCACATGTCCTACTCTTTATGCCCCAGTATGTGTCTCACGGTTAAAATCTTGACACATGTCCTGAGTGTAATTAATTTTGTGTGTTTTTTTTTCTTTCTAAAACTCTATTGGGTTTGGTGAACTTTAGAATGGAAATATTAAAAGATCTTGGCACGTATCCTGAGTGTGATTAATTTTGTGGTTTTTTTTTTTTTTTCTAAAACTCTATTCGGTTTGGTGAACTTTGGAAGAAAAATATTAAATTCAAGGACACGTACGTGTTAAGATCACATACCCCACTCTTTGTGCCCCGGAACGTGTTAAAATCTTAACACATGTTCTTAGTGTAATTAATTTTGTAGTTTTTTTTCTTTCTAAAACCCTATTGAGTTTGGTGAACTCTAAAATAAAAATATTAAAAGATCTTGGTATGTATACTGAGTGTGATTAATTTTGTGTTTTTTTTTTTTTTTCTAAAATTCTATTGGGTTTGGTGAACTTTGGAAAAAAAATATTAAATTTAAGGGCACATACGTGTCAAGATCTTAACAATAAGACACGATTTGGAACGAAAAAAGTGGAGCATATATTCTGAATCTCAAATATGGTTCAAATATGGTGCTCGTGGAGTATATTAGAAAATCTCGGCATGAGGGGTGAATAGTTGAAGAAACAATACAAACATTAGGGAGCAATAGTTAAACCATCAATCAAGAGATAAGGGGAAAAATTACAATTTTGCACAGAGAGTTAGTTCTTCGACCCGCCAAAATTTGCTCCCTTAAGTTAAAGCTTCCTTGCACAGTGACGGTCCTCCCTCTCTAATGGCGGAAATTCCAGAGATTTTTACAGATCATCCCCAGTTGTGCTCCGGCCTTGTACCGCAAGAATCCAAACCATGCTATCCAAAACCCGGAGATCACGATTACCATACCCTCCATCCCCTTCTTCCTTCCTCAACACATCGCACTCTCCGTTACTTCATCTCTCAGAAAATTCTCCGATCTTTCCTAGGGTTTCGATCTACTCTCAATGGGATGCGTCCAGACGAAGCCTTCTACTTACTCCCCGCCCAAAGGGGTTGAGCATCTCAAGTCTCAGTTCGGGTACTCGAAAGGCGAAAAGATTCAACATGGATTCGTTCGTAATCCGAAGGCTTCGATTGGGGGTGATTCTGGAAACGTGGCGAAGCATCAATCTGAGAGCGGAGCTGTTGATGGAGGAGTGAAGGGTTTATCCAAGGGTAATAGGAAGATTGGGGAAGATGATTTGGTTGATGGGTGGCCGAAATGGCTGCTTGACAATGTGGAGAAGGATGCTTTGATTGGTTTGGTTCCGAAGAGCGCTGATTCATATGAAAAGCTTGCTAAGGTGTGTGATTTTAGTATTTGTGTGGTCTGATTAGTGATGAATGAGTAGGAATAGGTTGAGCTCTCCAAATCCAATATATGTACAACGCTGCATTGATGATTGTTGCTTCACACAATTCTGTTCCTTGGATGCTGGTTTACTTTGATTTTCCATTCTGGATGCCATAGCTGTGTTTTTGCTGATGTGTTCTTGAGAAATCCTTCATTTACTAAGAAGTAGATATGGTGGATGAATCGTGTAAGGTAATTTTGCTTCAAGAATATTGGCGAAACTCGTTAAACTTAATGAAATGTTAGATTGAGTGATTTGGATTTCATTTTATAATGTCTTGTTTAGATAAATTTTCCAGATTCACTTCCTTTTCTTAAAGCTGTTTATGAAACTGAAAATTTGATTCTTCATCTATAAAGTGGGTGATTCGTGATTTACCAGATAGGTCGTGGAACATACAGCAATGTCTACAAAGCACTAGACAGGGACACTGGAAAAATAGTTGCTCTTAAAAAGGTCCGATTCGACACATCAGAGCCAGAGAGTGTGAAGTTCATGGCAAGAGAGATTAGGATTCTGCAGCATCTAAATCATCCCAACGTTATCAAACTCGAAGGAATCGCCACATCAAGGATGCAGTATAGTCTTTACTTGGTTTTCGATTTCATGCTATCTGACTTAACAAAGATTATCAGTTCTCCTGGTCAGCGCCTCACCGAACCACAAGTCAAGAGCTATATGAATCAGCTTCTTTTAGGCCTCGAGCACTGCCATGAGAAAGGGATCCTCCATCGAGATATTAAAGCCTCCAACTTGCTGATTGACAAGGAAGGTGCATTGAAAATTGCGGACTTTGGTCTGGCGAATTTCTTCGATCATGCAGAAAAACGACAGATGACTAGCCGAGTTGTCACCTTGTGGTATAGAGCTCCAGAGCTTCTGTTAGGATCTACAGACTATGGAGTTGGTATTGATTTATGGAGCGCGGGATGCTTACTTGCAGAGATGTTCCTCGGGAGAGCATTTTTGCCGGGGAAAACAGAGGTTTGGTTAAACATCAATTTCTTTCAATATCAATTGCCTTTACTGTGACATTTCTGATTTCCTTTTGGAAGCAGCATAGTTATCTTGATAGAAATTAAAGAAGGTAGATTATCAGAAACTGTGAAATTTAGTCAGAAAGTGAATAGTCCTATTTTCTCGATAAATATCATCTTAAATCTCACACTTTGTATAAATTACTCATAAAAATACTGCCATGGAGTACTTTCACTAAGAACATCCAAGTGATTCTAAAAGAAATCTACTACTTTTCATGTTTCTAGTGGTAAAATTTATTGAGAAACAAAATTTTTGCTTTCTTAGGAAAAAATTGTATTTGGGTGAGATAATTAATAGTTTCTTCAAATGATAACATATTCTACATTCTTGCTAATATTCAGAAAATAATGATATGGAGCTTAGGAATGTGCCACTGCTGCTAAAAAGCCATTTTCTTAATCTGGTTTAGTAATGCCATTTATATCGCTACCTTATGAACTGAGAAGCTTCTAATGATTATGTTAAATGTATGGTAGTTGTCTTGTATCAACAATGTTGTAATTTATTATTCTTAAAAAAAAAAAAAAAAAAAAAAAAAAAAAACTTTTTTGTGGCAAGTTCAGGTTGAGCAGCTGCATAAGATCTTCAAGCTATGTGGGTCACCCACAGAGGAGTACTGGAAGAAGATGAAACTGCCAGCAAGCTTCAGACCACCACAGCATTACCAACCAAGTTACAGAGAAACCTTCAAGGAGTTTCCAGCCTCATCATTTGGTCTCTTGAGCAATCTTCTTGCTCTCGATCCCTCTTATCGTGGAACCGCCAAATTAGCCCTACAAAACGAAGTGAGCACAAGCTCTTCCCTTTTGTTATTCTTTCCCCATGTTTATGTTGAAGAAACTCACAGAAAGCAATGAGTGGTTTTTTGTGGTTGCAGTTCTTTAGGGCAAGTCCTTTGGCATGTGACCTTAAAGATATGCCTTCACTACCGAAGGATGAATCTCGGCCATCTCAACTGAAAATTGAAAAAAAGTAACTGAAATTAAGAATTTTTTTACAGTATTATACACTGAAGCTGTAAAGTTTTGATTTTTGTGAATCCTCATGATACAGATTTAAGACATTGAAGGCAAAGGGGCCGTTTCGACCAAAGCTTGAGGAGAAGGAGAAGAACATGGTCATGACACATGCTAAAACAGAAACTGAATCTTCTAAAGAAGTAAGATTCCAGTTCCTCCTAGGATTCTCTTATATGAGATTCAGATAATCATAAAACATCAAATTGATGTTATAATTCTCAAAAATGAAAAACATATATTTTGCTACTGAACTTTTATGCCTATTTAAAACTTCAATGCCTTCATGTAGTTTTGGTATACCCAATTATCCCGAAGCAAATGATGCACAGGCCTCGACTCACTATATTTCGGTGTCATTTTTTTGTGGAAAATTCTATGAAGTGTGGGAACTTAAACTGAAAGTGAAAAAAATTTAGTTTTTCAGGTGAAAAAGTGATAGATTGAGATAATTTGCAGTTTCAGAAATGGAAAAGATTCAGTTTTCATATTAAGTTTCACTCAAAATTAAGTTTTAGTTTTTGCCTTTTTTTGTAAGATTAAATTTACTTTTTGCAGGAGAAAAACTCGGATTTTAGCAGTTCGATGAGTCTGGAACTGATGATCAAGAACATTCATGATTCGCTCTCCCCATTCCGTCGCTTGATCCACCAACCAGTACCATCTTCTTCTTCTTCAAGAACAGATGCCCACCCAAATGCACTAAAAAACATACAGAACTTTACTCTCCTTCAAGCTTCCATTACAGACATTGTAGACCCTTTGGATGGAGAAAGCAACGCTTTGACTCGGTTCCAAAGATCGTTCTCCACTCTGGATATGCGCTACCTCGACATGGAGAAGGCCACCAAGATCTTTGGAAAGGGGAGTAAAGATTAGGTTTTGAAAGAAACCCTTTGTTCAAAATTTGGAATTATGGAGGCAAATGCAAACTCTAGACCTCTTGTAGAAGGAGAATTGTACAAATGTGTGAAATTTGAGTGAAATTCTGTGAGAAAAAATATGTGATTGACTGGGAAAGTAAATGTTTTCTGAAACAGAAAAAGTTTCATTTTATTCAATAGAGTTACACTTTGTATCATCACTTGCTCTGTTTCATTCCTTTAAGTTGTCTTTTGGATTCTGTAATCTTTCTTTGACAATACATGTTAAACAGCGGGTATCAAATACAAGATATGGTGAGTTTCAGAGACTAAATTATTCAATAACGCGCTTATTAAGTGCGCTGCATTATGTTAATTTCTGCTAGATCGAGTAATTAATGCTAATTACTCTATATAGCGCATTAATTAGCATTAATTACGTAGCGCATCAGTCAAGTGCGCTATTTAATATTAATTACTTGATATAACGCATTTGACAGTTGTGCAACGCTCATTAACCACTTGGAAGTGGTATTTGGGCGATTACATATATTAAAGTCTATTAATAGTACTTGAACTTTATGAATGAAACGTCCATTTCCAGATGAAACATTGGAAAAACATAGGTTTGGCTTGGCTCATAACAAACACTTCAAATCTATCAATCAACAGTTGTTTCTGTTGAGACAGATGTTTTAACGTGTAATGAAACAAACATAGAGATTTGTTAGCAGATAAGATATGTCTCAACAACTTGCCAAACCCTGTCTCAAAAATACGACATCTTCGACTTTCATCTAAATTTTAATGTTTGTGCATTAGTCAAAAGTAGGGCTGCGTAAAAATAAAAAATAAATTTAATGAAAAAAAGAACATTCTTATTTCTTAGTACCTGAAAAACGATTTAAATGATTGTATTATGGGTTCGAAACTGAAGTACTTTTTAAGTAAAAATAAAAATAATAACAATTAAAAACTAGGGACTGACCAAAAAATAATTACAAATTATGGTTAATAAGCAAATTGCTACTTGTATTTTAATTTTTAGGGTCGTTACTATTAACTCATTCTTTTTGTTGGTAAAAAAAAATTAGTTACGTAAATTTTTTTTTATTTTCGAGCAAATAGTTATTTCCGTTATAATTACTGTCAAGTTATTAGTATTAAAAAAAAAGAATCATGTAAGATGTTATAATATGTACCCAAAATTTATGTATTTATCATACATATGCGCTTAAAAATTTATGTATCTCAGTATTGAAATGTAACTCTGCCACCCAATTATTGGACCAGTGGAGACCAAGAAATTGTCTTAATTAATCTCAAATCTCCAAGAACTGATGTGAATGCAATGCATGTAAGTTTGAAATCTATAATTGCCCGGATCTTAATCATGCTCTATGAGGGTTGAAGTTTAGTGCGGAATAACATACCTGGAATATGCTTCGGTTCCATTGATCTTCTTGGTTTCTGATCAGTCAATTTGCTTTCCCAGAAGAACGGTTCCACTTCTCTCCCTTGTCCACTCTTTCTGTGCGGAGACGGTTAGATGGAGTAACCCTCTTAATCTCTACATACGTTACTGGCAGGGAGAGAGGACCGTTTAATATATTAGCATTAATCTGGTACGTCCATCGAGTAGCCAATCGAACGGTCGAGATTAAATCATACCATAAAGATATATATTGATATAATATAATAAAATACATATTATATTATTCAATATATTTATGTCCCTTAATATTATCTGGCCACATATAATTAGAATATATATATAACATAACATTAATATATATATATATATATATATATTCTTACAATGCAAGCAATTAAACACACCTTGTGTGGCACGTGTTGCGTCACGAGACCAGGTTATCCAAATTCCATCCATTGTCATGAACTCATTTATGCCACGTGCCTCTTGTTCGCATAGGGATCCCTCGCTGGTAGCAACTTCAACACTCATCTTAAAAGAAACGCACATGTTATATAATTAGTTCTTACATTTTTATATGTGATAATATCGATAGTAGATATATAAAAGACAAAAAGTGCGTTATAATTAAGAGTTATAATAAAATTATGGATAAATAGTTATTAATTATAAAAAATAGAAGATAAGTGAATAATATCATTTTTCTAGATAAATATTGTTCATGCAAAAGATTAAGGGCCCTCATCTCTGTGTGGCTTTGTGCATGTTTAATTTTAGGACCAAACCTACAATACTACCGTATATATCATAACTTATAAAATTTAAAATGAAATGAAACTAAATTAATTACATGCACTTCTTAAACTTTAGTTTTCATGCATTCAGTTTTATTTTACTATGCATTTTATACATGATTTTAGACACATGGTTACAATATTTACATCATTCTTAATATTGAGAAAAACAAATAAATTGACGTTTCTTTTAATATATTCATTATTTATTTTTGTATTTCTAAATATATATTCCATCCAAAATTTATAAAATATTTCTACATTCATTCTCAAATTATTTTTTGAGTAACATTGCAATTCTATTTTTTTTTTCTTTCTAAAAGAGATATAAGGTTGAGTTTTTTTTTTGTTTTTTTTTATACAAGATTGTTTTTGTAGGCCATTTATTAATTCCCTCACATATGGAGGTTGACGTACGGAACACTAAATTCAGAATTCCAATCATTTCCGATATAGTTTATGGAATTCACCAAGTCTAACAATTAATAAAGAGTTTTGAATCTTAACTACTAGTAAAGAATTCACACCTAATTAAAACTTTGAAGGTGCTAAATCACATGAAAAATAAGTTTAATTATATTTTTGTTTTCCATGAGTGTTCTAATAACCCCATAAAAAAGGTAGTATTCGAAAAATATTTGTTTATATTCGCACTAATCAACTAATAAATAGAAAAATATTGGCCACAAATAGCTCATAAAAACCCTAATAATAATAACCAATTGGCAATGGCTCTTTGTTGACAAAGGAAGGGCCACCAAGTTGATGACACAATCCAACCCATGTGATAATTAATTGCTACACCACAAATCCACAATCAAATGCCTTATCAAAACTTGGTTGTAGCCCCACAACATTGTCTCTCCCAATAATTTAACCCTAGCTAGTCCTGTTCTTGCCTGTAGGTTGAGCATGCTTGTGATAGTGATGATCAATGGAGTCACTATTATGTGATGAGCTTCATGGGATGTGACCACAATATCCTGCAGTACTATTTTATCTTTGTTTATGTTTATGTAAACATTATATTTATATATATTGATTTCGACTAGGGGATTAAAATATTTTAGATGCCTGAGAAATTACGTTTTTATAAATTGATGTCGGATATTTTTTATAATTTTAGGTGTCTGATAAAATACGATTTGGTAAATTGGTTAAATGAGATTTTTTTTTTTTTTGTAACTTTTAGGTATTTAGTTTTTGTCTATAATTGCAATATAGTAACCTAATTTATTTTTTAATTACACATTTTTGTCATTCATAACAAAATCTATCTAACTACTTGATTGTTGTTACATGTTATAGCCAATATATTGTAAATAGTAAGAGAGGGTGTGTTGGTGGAGCCTACAAATCTTGTGTGCTAAAAGATGTTTCCTTTAATCTCCATTTAATATTACAACACAAACCAACTACAACTATATATGGAAGACAAAAGGGAGAAGTTTTATTGTCTATTTATTTGTTTAATATTTTCCAAACCAAAGTAACAAGAAAAGCGATTGCTTTATATGATGAGTTGTTGACATATATATAATGAAAACCTTTATTCAAAAGTTTGTAGTTTTATGATAGTCAAATATTCTATCTAAACTTCATGTGCAATTATAACACACATATTTAAATCTTAAAAATGTGTTAAAAAAAGTTGAAAATTTATCATTAAGAGTGTTGAAAGTGGCCGAGTCGTAATTCATGATATGTGATCTGTAAGAGAGAATTAAGTGTAAACTGTTATTTACAAACATCTATTTAAGAATGGTATGTTATATAAAGTATGTTCAGATCTTATCAAAAGTTTTCACCCATAAATTTGAATTTATGTGAAAGCGGATTAAAGGAGGGTTAAAAATCTACTTAGTGTCTCAAAGTTTACCTCGTGTTGCTTTTTGGTGTCTTATGATTAAGTTGTTGCGTTTGAGTGTCTCATGTTTCGTTTGGTTGTCTTTTGGTGTCTCCACACGTTTTTTCCTCTAATCTCTCACTCTCTACTTTTCACAAAAACGTCAAATTGAACATTCAAAATATAGGGTTTCCGGCAGAGTGGTGTGAAGCAGTTCCAATGACAACAGAGCGGGGATTACTAACGCGGACGCGACCAACTTCTCAAGAACGGTCCCGGCAGGGTGACAAGAAGGGAGCGTGCAAATAAGGTCGAACTTGACAGTCGGTTTCGTCGGAATTAACTTTTCTAACATAATCACAACGAAACACCGAAAAGTAACCAAAATGAAACCCGAAACATCTAAAAACAACAATTTAATCCCGAAACACCAAAAAAACAACACGAGTTAAACCTGAAACACCAAATATGTTGTATCTTAACCCATTAAAGGATCAAACTGGTTGGTTGGTTAAACTTTAAAGTATTAGTCTCTTCTTGTTCCCCTGACATAATGAAATGATTTGTCCTCTTAGAGATAACTAGTAAGAGCCAAGAGTAGGGCCGGCAATGGTGCGGTGAAAATCAAATAACCATGGTTATTCGCACCATTTACCGCAATGGTTAACCGCACCATTATGGTGAGGGGCGGTTATGGTGATGAATCTTGTAACCGCAATGGTTATGGTTGTGGTGATGGTATTCAGTCTATAACCGCGGTTATAACCATCACCTCTATATATATAATATTAATATATTATATATATAAATATATTACTAATACTTATATATATATATGTATATATATATATATATATATGTATATATATATATATATATATATATATATATATACATTATTAGTCAAATATTATAATTCTTATTATGTTCATTTTCCCGCCCACTATTTTTTTTGCTAAGCAATTTCTAACATTCAATCTTGACCCTTTATTTTTTTGCCAAGGAATTCCCACCATTCAATTTCAATCTAACTTAATTTGTTAAACTCAGCCTCACTCTCACTCTCAGATACTCAAACTCTCGTTCACTTCTTCATTTGCCTAGGTCAACTGACAAGTGAGAGTAATTCAGCAATTACATAAATATGCCCAATTTATGTGTATATTTCTTATTATTAGGTAAACACGATTGGAAGTGATTGCGAATGAGGATCGATGATCGCAAGTGACAGTCGATTGAAGATGCGTTTTTTTTTTTTTTTTTTTAATTTAGTGTAACAATGAAGTTATGTTTAATTTGGATTTCGTGTATGAAACTGAATGTATGTTTACTTTTATTTTATGAAACAATGATGTTGTAGTAGTTTGAATGATTGTGGTTAAATGGTTTAACCGTGGTGAAAAACCATTATTATGGTTATGGTTATGGTATGAAGAATCATAACCACAGTGGTTATGGTTATGGTTATGGTATGATTGAAAAAAATATGGTATGGTTATGGTATTAGTGCTATTCGCACCATACCCTCACCACCGCCAGCCCTAGCCAAGAGGTGTTCACTTTTGGTCTTATGTTAGGGAGCCCAAAGACCCCAAACCTTAGACTTGCATGGAAACTCAGTAGGACACACTGATGTTGACTTCACCAATATACCCTTTCCTTCTCTTTCTTCTATCTCAATCATTCCATGTATAAAACTGAATCTTTATACACAGAAGAGGAAGAAGAAGAAGATCCCACCAGAAAAAGGTCATCACTTTTAGCTTTCACTCCGGCAATGGCGAAAACTCTTGTAACCATCATGTTTCTCATCTTTATCTTCGTCATCTCGCCCGGTTTCAAGGGTTAGTACAATTCAAAGCTATGATCTTGTCTCTATTGGTGTATCAATGGCTTTTTAGCTCATCAAAGAGAGTTTCTGATTTTACAGTTTGTGAAGCAAGAGTATTGCAAGAAAAAAATGAAAGCTTGAAGATTGGGCATCGAGTGTTCGTCATACCGAAGGATATAGCAGACGAGACAGAAGATTTCACGGCCATGGATTACACTCCGGCGAGGAAGAAGCCACCCATTCATAACTGAGAAACACCATTGAAGAGTGGTGAGTGTCTTGCAGTGGTATTGTTGTAAATTCATACACAATTGTGGACTTTAGTTCAGGAGTTTGGTATAGGAGATTTGGGGTGTCTATGATGTGAGCATAGAAGAGTTATATACATACTGTATGTATCACTAAAATAGATATATCTGTCATATATCATATATAGAAGCTCAACATATAGCAAACAAGATGAACTGTCAAAAAATTCCTTTATTTTTCCTCAGTTTGGCATCAAACCAAATGAACACATCAGAATGAATATAGTTTGTCAAAAAAAATTACAGAGCATACAAAATCAGCAAACAATCTTGAATCTATGTGTTTACTCCACTAGAAATGCCAGATATGGCTGTACTTTCATCTTCAACAATTTTCTCATAGAAGAGCAAGCTAGCTTCTGCAGCAAGAACATCGGTTTCTGAAACACGTGACACCTCGGAATCTGAGATACTAAACCAGTGCAGAGGAGCATCCTCTGAGGTTTCGATGTTCTTGTCCTCGGGCTGTTCATGTCGCATACTTCTAAAAACGGTGTAATGCCCACTTCCCGCTCTTCCGAAATGCTCCACAACCGAAACAAGGCGATATAGATGATGATCCTTCTCCATATTGGGTGACTTCATCTGCAAGCAACAGTCATCACTAGGCATAGAATATGCTAACTTGCCCTAAACATGCGTTTATAAAAACAGAGTAGTTGAAGAGCATGTTTCAAGAACAAGATAAATTGGTTTCATGTTATCCAAGAATTCAAACCGCATGTCTCATGTGTAGCATAACTTATTTCATTATTTTTTTTCAATAGAAGGTAGCTGCATTAATTATAAACTATTCTGGGCAATTAGTCAAATATAAACAACTACTGCATATATTTGACTAACCTCATTTGAACAACCTTGTTCATTGTTGGGTACCCTTTCTTCGATAAGTTCTGATTCATTAGCCTTCTTTTTTATGGTTTGTGCTATATCTGGGACTTTGTCAAGGATATTCTTGTAAATCTGCAGCCTTGGATGAATCTTATCGGAATTTATTTGTCGATTTTGTTGGATCCTTTGCCCTCTTGCTGTATCCTCTCCCACATTCTTCATTCCCAATTCACTTGTAATAAAAGGAGAGAGGTCCAACACCAGAGGAAATGAAATATGACCCTGCAAATTATGTCAAATTATATTTCTCTCGATATAAGAAAATAAAAATTATTACTTGCAATTATATCAATAAATTTGAAGTGCACCTTAAGTTTGAGTAGATCACCGTATCCATTTGCCGATACTCGTTGCAACTGAATGCACAGGATCTGCAAGTATATTTTACTTTCATTCAGATCAAAATAAATAAAAAATCATTTACCGACCCGACTGAAGAGTTAAGAAATATCATTTACATATTTACATTATTGGGTTATCGATCATATTTAAGAAACTATGAAGAGTACAAAAAGACATCTTAGAAGTTGACTTATTTGGTGGTTTATTATTTGTCTGTTAATGCAGAGATCATGAGTATAAGTTCAAAATTTATCATTTTTTGTTGAGTTTCAACATTTTGAAGGGAAAAAACTGAAAATAATAATAGAGAGATAGTAAAAAAAAACTTAGAATGGTAAGTAATTGGATTGGTATGATACCTTGGGTGAACGAGCAATGATTGTTTGCTTGACAGTCCGTGAGAAATCATTCGACCATGGTAAAGTTTCAAGACTTGACAACATCCTGCATTCGCAGTAATCTTCCATGATACACGATTTAACTTTCTCGATTTCTTCCTGGTAAATTTAGGTAAAATAGCAATTGCATGAGAAATGGATACAGGTCATGTAATTGATCCATTATTGGGATGAAGCAAAGTACTTCATCATGCAGCTGAAGCCTGCTCTGAACTTTCAACATATAAAAAGTTCAATTTTTGTTCATTTTCTGTTAAAACGTGATAGAAATCAACATGGTTTGCATTTTGATATATGGTTGAAAGTTTATTTATTTTTTGCCAAAATACGTGGTCGTAAGTTCGAGTGTTTTTTTGTCAAAGAATTATTTTCAGTTTTTTTTTTTGCCAAATACTCCAAATTTGATTTTTTTTTTTTTTTTATTAACCCTAGAAGGGCTAATTAACACAAAAACGATACGGAGAAATTGATAGGAACGGCTTTAGTCTATCTAAGAAGAGCAAGCATTTCATTTTTTTTTTTTACCTCATTCTGTGATTTCAAAGACAGGTATTTTACTGCAGCAGCGTGCCAACAGTGGGAGCAGCAGTAGTTGTTGACTCGTTCAGCCACAGTGAATTGTTTCAAGCAATCCACTAAGGTAGAACCTGCCATCTACATATATAATCAACTTGTTAGCATATATGTGAAGCAATAGGCGCATAAACTCGAGTAACAGAAGTATATAAAGTATAGCACAAGCCTTTAGCAACCTACAATGGTGGTACCGTATCTTAGAACAGGAGAAAGCACCAAAGTGTGGAAAAACTCAAAAGACATAGAGATCTGCAAAGGAAAAAGGTTCAGAAAAAATTATAGTAAAATGTTAGATACATAGTCAAACTTGGTGGTAATTCAATGAAAAATGTTAAATTTCCACATTTTGTAGCACTACTATGCTTTGAAAAAATTAATTAAAAATCACTTTCGTATAGATATCTCTATGGTGGCAATAAACCTGAGATGCACAACTTTGACAAGTTAAGATGCTACCGCTGATCCCATCAAACGGCCCGAGGAAGTGTTTCTGCCATCTTTCTTGTTCGGTTTGAGCTCTTCTCAGTGTTGCTGAATGAATCCTACCATTTGAAGCAGAAGAAAGAACTAATGGACTTCGATTCGGAACAAATGATTCAGAAGATTCTTCTCTTAAAGAGGAGAGGATATGAAGCAATGCCTCAGCTGCATCCTACATTAGCCAAAATTTAAATACTTGAATAAACTTTGCAAAATACAATAATTTTTCTTTTGCTTTTTAAAACACATGAGTAAGACACATGATAGCACCTGTTGACTAGTAAGGTTGAAGTTAGGAACATAGTGGGCTATTTCATGCATGACTCTGCGCGGACTTAATACTATCCTTTGCACACCAGCTATAGATAACTCTGCAGCAGTATTTACTAACTTCATTCAGCAATATATATATACGGAATTGTTTGAATTGCTTGGCAATCTAAGTGAGTTAAGAAAAATATTTACGTCTATTACCATCAAGCAAAGCCTCCAAGGCATCTGTTAGTGGTAAAATATTGGATGTTTCTCCAGTGCCCAATGAATCACTTTCATCCAGAATCTTTTGAAGAAAGGGTTGAAAGTGCGAACAACTAGCTAGACCCTGAAAACATTAATAACAGCTACACAATTATGAAAACCCGACAGATGAATGATAATGATCTCTACTAATGGCAGCAACCATTGAAGTGTAAAGAACAATGTGCTTGCAGATGTCATTGTACCTGAAGAATTACATTGAGGAAACAGTTGTTGCCAAGATTCTGCAATCCAGGTAAAGAAAACTTTTCCTCCAAGCAACTGGTTTCCTCACTGAACCATGATAAGAAACTCAATCTTCGCATAACGCTATCTCTTTGTATCGCTAAGATCAGTCCCGCAATACCCACAAGACCAGACACAAATGTGTGTAGTATCGGCGGTGGAATCCAACCCATTCGAAGTTACAAATGCAAAGTTTTGCGATCTTGATGAGTAATTATAATATCCCTTCAACTCTTGAAGCTTCCGGAATCAAAATCTTTAGCATACTGGACCTAAACAGAAGAAATCAGAAGGAACATCATCTGATCAGTTAAAGGCACTAAGTTTAATGTCTCTTCCACAGTACCATATTCTAATGTTGGTAAGGAGACTTAATCATTTATTTTTAACAGAAAAACATATCAAAATGTAAACCCTATAAGCAGACCACATCACGAAGTAGCTCAAACTGTGACAGAATGACCAATTATTGCTCATAGATCTAATCCTTACATTCAAACTCAGAATTACTAAAGTTCAAGATTCTGGGCAGCTGTATATGCAATGGTTTCTGAAATCATCAAGAACACAAGGAAATTCGTTCTTTTCTAACTGGATGAGTAAACCTAGATCAAGAGCGGTGGAAGGTTTAAGCTTACCCACAAATCCAGATACTCCAGAGAGAAGGCGTCAACCTCCGTCAGTACTCTGGAGTCACCAAATCGACTTGGACAGTCGGAGACGACGAAATTTCCGGAATAAACTCCATAGTGGCACTCGTGTAATTGTCTTGAAAACAAGGGTTATTCAGATCTCAAATCCCAAGCCTTGTTGGGCCGCTAGCCAGGCTTTGGGTTTTCTTCGACGAGGTTATTTGGACTTCCGAATTTAGTTTTTTTTTTTCCGAGATTGTTGAATTTTGTTGACAAAAAAATATGGATCTTTAGGTACCATATCCATATGTGTCATATGTTTTTTTTAGGCTTTTAATGTTATATGTTTGCATTTTTTAGATTTTTTGTACATTTTTTAGTCAACTGTCAAATTTGACAATTAAATACTTTTGTTTTGTTCAATTTAGTTATTCAAATTATACACCTAACTTTTGATTTTTACAATTTAGTCCCTAAAAAACACAATTGGACCCTAGAGAGTACAATTAATCTAGTCATGATGCGACCCACGACTGGTTCGGATCATGGCTAGGGTCGCCATTTTGAGCTCGACATAATCGAGATCAACTCATATACATCACAAATTAGCACTCCCATTGCTACAAAAATTAAGCTCGACTTGAGTCGACTTAGACTCTGCACACTTATGTAATAATTAGTTAGCAATATCTAATCATAAGTCACTACAAAAAAATTAGTCATTTGAGATGAAGTTATTTTTTAGAGAAGCAATCTCTCACAATTCGGAATAAGTTATGTGTAGCTAGATATTTAAGATACCGAAAATCAAGGGCGGAACCATCCATCAGGATGGGGAGACATAAATGTCCCCCAATTTTTTTTTTTTTGCTAATTCTATTTTTAGTTAAATTTTGTAAAATAAGTGTATATGTATAGGCTAAATATGATATATAATGTGATACTGTACCCTATATTTTACTTTTTTAGTTATCAATATTATATATTTTTTAAATTTGTATTTTTTACCTTGAATCTTTACTTTACGTGTCTACATATCTGATAAATAATGTAATAAATTAATGAATTCTCATTATTTAGTTCCTGGCTTTACAGTGCCGAAAATTTGTAGTGGTAAGTTGAAACTTGTTATAAAGTTGACCGCAAGTTTGTTACGGATAAAACAAGAGACGTGGGATTCAGAGAATTTCGGAGTTGCCTGCGACCCATTCGTTCGTTGTCTATAACAACTATACAGACAATGGCGGCTGGATAGCTAATCTAATACACAGACATGGATAACTTAGAAGCATGCATGCATGACATAACGTAGGGTTTAGGATTCTGTCTACTTTATTGTCTGTTGTCTTATATAATCATCTCGTCACCCCATAGCCCTTTGCGACTTTATATATATATATATATATATATATAAAATTTAATAATACGGTTAAGAATTTATAAACAGTTTGAAAAGTTTGTCCAAATTAAAATTTGGTATCTGAAGTTTCAAACATTAATATGGAGTGTCTGAAATTTCAATTTTGTTGAAATTTGGTTTTCCGTCCAAATTTATTGTTAAATTTGACAAAATTATGTGAAATGATAAAATTGTCCTTATACTATTTCGTTCATTTTAATAACTTATTTTATGAAATATGAAATGACGTAAATACTCATGGCTTCAAATTAAAACAAACATGTGCATATTAATTTGGTATTTAGGATACATAGGTAGTTTTGACTTTTCCTTGCGTCATGTGAGGGGTACACTAGCGAGGAGGGGCATTTTAAAATTAATCTTTTAAATATATCACGTGACAAAGTTCTGTCGTATTTAACAGTAAATTTGGACGGAGACACCAAATTTCAACAAAACTATAACATGTGACACTCTATTTTAACATTTAAAACTTCAGACATCAAATTTCAACATAAAACAAATTTCAGACTGTTTATAAATTATTAACCCTTAATAATATATATACGCAACTCTTTTCAGGTTTCCGTTATAAAAAGAGGGAACCAGAGACGCAAAGCACAACTTATCTAGCACGTTATATACACAAGTTCTATTCACATCCGCCTAAAATACCCGTTTACTTTTTATTAACTGAATAAGAACAACGACTCTCTATATATATATATAGAATAGAAATATGCTATGTAAAGCATCACAATGATTTTATATAAATCGTATTCTTTAAAGTTGTCACGTAGACATTTATGTACATTTTAAGTAATACGTAAAGTTAAGACACACGTAAAAAATATTTTCTCTGCAATCGTATTACTTAAACATATTCCTTAAATATATTTTATTATTAAATTTTTCAATAACCACCAATAAGATGTTAGCATTAATTATAAAATGAATTAATTTATAATTAAAAATTGTTTACGTAATACATAGTGCATTCCTTATATTTAAGGAATGCTTTAGGTAAAAACATAAATTTACGTGTGGGTCTCATCTTTAAGGAATGCTATGTAAAACCACTGTAGAAAGTTTTTTTTTTTTTACTTTACTTAAATAAATATATAGGACCCACGTTTACGTAATTTTTACGTAATAGCACTGTGGATGCTCTAAGTCACTTAAGATTATGTAACATGTAGTAATATATTTTTAATATTGTCCCGAATATTCGTTGTCGTTTTATTTTTAAATTTAGTAAGAAAATAAAAAGACTATTTAGCAAAGTGTCAAAGTTTGATGGTGGGGAGATTGTACTTTGTATGGTTAGCTAGGGAAGTCAACTTTTGCCTTTGAGTGATTTTATTTCTAGTGAACTACTTTCCAATATATGTTGGATATAGTTGTAGATGCAAAGAATGCACATGCCCACTTGCAATCTAGATAGTTCATCTTTCATTTAATGAGGTGAAGAATATCAAGATATTTAGTGCTCGTAAGTCATAACATATATATATATACACACAATCATATACATATATAATGATAATTGCAAATTGCTTTATATATTTTTTTTTTTTGGCCAAAAATTGCTTTATATTAGTTTTTTATATATAAAATCTAATTAAATGGTGAGATAAATACGTAAATATTGGTGCATCTATATATAAAATTTCGTCTATTTTTTTTTAAATACTAACTTAATGCTGCCATGTAAACAACAAAATGTCAAACAGTTCAAAAAAAATTGTATTTTAATTATCTTCACATGTTTATCATTTTTATCTTCTTTTTTTTATTCAAAACAAACTCAATAGACATTTTCACCGTTGGACATTTTCACAAAAAAATTGTATTTTAATTATCTTCACATGTTGTCACTCTACATGCACCATTGGACTCCATACCGATGGTTGTTTACAAACCTACAAGAAATTATATATAATATTGATAATCTTTATTCATATTTAAAATATTAATATTCAGCAGACAAATTATTAAATTGATTGATTTTCAATTTATTATCTTAAAATTGATGGAACATTTTTTTAAGGTATTAAATAATCATAAACCACGAGCAACAAATTTGATACTTTAGAAAAATAAAAACTAACATATTTTGTGTCTCTCAAAACACCATTTTCAATTATTATTTTTTTACAATAGTGTTGCGGTGATTTAGTTTTTGCACGCTCTAATATTAAGTGAATAATAAAACATATACTGAGGCCAAAAAAAAAAAAACAATAATAAAACATATGCATTAATGAATTGACTCATAATCTCAAACTCATGCGATCTTTTAGATAGATGTTTTATTTTATATGCCTATAAATTATATTTCATATTATTATATAATAGTAAAAAAAAAACTATGAAAAAGATATTAATATGTTGTAAAATTTGATTCAATTCATATCCAAAAAGTTTACATATGTGATCATCATCATCTTCTCATTCCCACGTACGCCTTTCTTTGAAGGGTAAAACTAAGAAGTACATTGTTAGTATAAATTATGAATAATTCAATTATCTCAAATTACAAGAACACATAGGAATTAATTCGATAACAAAAGAGTTAATTATAATGGCTGCTCGATTCTGACCACAGAAAATCCTCACCGTCGATCCAACCGCCGCTCGGACCATAAAACGACGCTGTTTGTTGCGGAACATAAGGCGACGAGGAAGAAGCAAACATTTGGTCGTACAAATCCATATTATTATAGGCCGCGCCAATATTATCCTGTGGGGTGATAGTCCCGGTCGAACCAGGAACCGACCACGTATCCGGACCGGGTTGTTGAGCCGGAAGAGACGGTCGGATAGTGACGTTCTCAGGGAAGTTGAGTTTGGCCTTGTTGCCTCGGAATTTGAGGGCGGCCTCGTCGTAGGCCACGGCGGCGGCGACGGCGGTGTCGAAGGTGCCCAGCCAGACCCTTGTGGCCTTGAAGGGGTCTCTGATCTCCGCCGCCCAGCGGCCCCACGGCCTCTGCCGCACTCCTCTGTATTTCCTCATCGGTTGGTGCTCTGTTTCTCCTCCGTGTCTGTAAGTGTTGGAGTATTCGAAGGTTGATGTCTCTGTCGGTGTCGGAGCTGCCATGGCTGAAGAATATGAATGAAGAAGATATTTCGTTTGTGATAGCTTGTGTGTTGTTTATATAGAAGACGAGACCAGATGACGTGGGGCCCACAACCCACCACTAGTGCATTCTTTTTCCTTTTATATACTAACTAATAACTAATAATGAGAAACGCATAATCTTGATTCTGTTTCGATCCGACCAAGTTTTCCTTTTGTGATTCTTGTTTCTCATGTATTTTTAATTAAAATCGGTTCTTTTTTTATCATTAGTTTAAACTATTTTAGATTGAGCAAATGTAAAATTTGTGGGTAAAATTGAAATAATTACAATTTTATAGTCAAAAGTACACATCACCAAAAGTTGAGAGGGAGCAGTTGTCCATCTCATAATGATGCCTATAATTTTTAAACTTATAAATTATTTATTTTTATGAAAGAGGGGGCTTAGGTAACTATATAGTGTTATTTTTTTCATATATATATATATATATATATATATATATATATATGATATGATAATTAATCACATTTCACATATAACTTTTTTTGTTTGGTGAAAAGATTCACATATAACCTGTATAAAGTATATGTATAGTAGGTTTAAGTTTTAAGTTTTAACATCCATTAATTAATAGTGAGTAAAGAGAAATAGAGAGTGTAATTATGTCACGGCCCTAAACCCGAGCGACTGTCCCCACTTAGCTCAACCCAGCCTAATTAAGTCCGGTGTCATCACTTGGGCCTAGAAAATGAGGAATTCCTGATGGACTGGGTATTTCAATCTATCCCCCTTAATGCGCGCGACGTCCTCGTCGTGGCCCAGACCAGAATTGTTAGCCCCCGGTAGGTGATCGGAACTCCAGAGGTCAATAGCCCTTGGTCCGCGAGCCCAATCACGGTCCTGGGTCGGCTCTGATATCATTTTGTCACGCCCCTAAGCCGGCCCGAGCGACTGTCCCTACTTAGCCCAACCCAGCTTAACTAAGCCCGATGTCCTCACTTGGGCCTAGAAAATGAGGAATTCTACGACTCTTAATTATTAAGGTTCCAAATCTTCTTATTCTAACCAACGTGGTATAAACCGTTGGGTATTACAAATTAAGAAAAACAAACCTCGGGAAGACAATAAAGATCCGCAATCAATAATGATAGATGTGGACGACGAGGATGAGGTTTGCTGATCTGAATAATCCCGGCACTGAGCTGCTGCCTCTCCCGACACGACACGTGTCAGAGCCGAGACCATAACCGATCTCTCTCTGTCCCTAACCATCTTCGTGGACTGGTCGGACCACATGTCGGCCGGCCATGCATCCTCACGGTGGCCAGTCGTCGAATCGTTGTCTCTTGAGTTCGCCACCTTTACCGGCATACACATATATATTGAAGCTTCTTCTATGTATAATATATATAACTACGTACAATCCTTCTTTATATATATATATATAAAACTTCTTGCACATGTAAACGCAAGGGCTGACATGCATACAGAAGAGTTCAAACAATATTCGTCCACCTCAGCTTTATTTGTATCTCTGCTCAAGAAATGTATATATTCATCAAATACTATATTTTATATATAATATAAAGCATATGTGTACATTATACGTTGTAATATAAAGTATATGTGTACACTATACGCTGTAAATACGACTATTATAGCTCGGGCGTGTTTTTTTTAAAATAAAATCCTCCCATAAATTCTTCAATTTTTTATTTTTGTATTCTCATGTTCGGGCGGGTTCAGTTTTAAACTAATTAACATATATTTGGAAATGTATACTATAAATATATATATATATATATATATATATATATATATATATCCAAAAAAATATGAAATTTATGTTTGGCTTTTTAAACAATTAACTCATTTATATTATTTTTTTTAAATCGGTCAAAAACTTCACACCATTAAAAAAAAGTATACATAAAATAATTTATATCATAATTTTACGTTGATTATACACAAAAAAAAATTATATTACAAAATGTTTGCATCGTTAATTATACCTTTTCTCCAACGTTAACATTTTTAAGGTCTATTCTTAATTGTAAATGAGCGGACTCAGTTTTTTTCAAATTTCCCAAAATTGAGCTAAAATTTTAACTCATTTCTAAGACCATTTTCCTCAGTTTTTTTTGTCCACCTCTAATCTATAATATAATATACATAGATGTAGGGAAAATAATATATATAATTTATAAAGCTGGGTTTGACTAATTAAACTGAAGGGTTGGAAAGGTGATGTGTGAACATTAGTTGGCCGACATAGTATAGAAACGTCAGGGGATATAGCGCGCCGCTAATTATCCGTCCCTATCTCTCTTTGTCGGTGCTCACACGACCGACCTATAATTATAAAGAGGAAACATTTGACTTACAGATTGCCACCTAATTAATATTATAAGCACCAACCTTAATGCTAAACCTATAATCAGTGGTAACATATTAGCAATTAAAACAAATCTCAAGTAATAAACTTATTTATAGAAGATTGGTTTGATCAATTGGTAAAATGAGTTACATTGTTAGACAGAGACGAATTAAGTTCGAATTCTATTAGAGTCGTTGTACTGAAAAGAGATTTAACATTAACTAAAAAGGGATTCAACGTGAACGCCTTTCGTCTATTTTTCTGTCAATTTTGACATAATGGTGTGAAAAGTCGATATTGCCCCTAATAATTTTATATTTACTCATGCCACACCCAACTCCGGCCGACCACTACCCTACTCCGGCCGGCCACCACCCAACTCGGGCCGGCCACCACCCTACTCCGGCCGTCCACCACCCAACTCCGGCCGACCACCACCCAACTAGGGGTAATTTTGAGATTTTTTTTGGGTCATCTGACTTGCACATGACCAAGTTCTGTCAATAAATTTGGACGGAAACAGCAAATTTCAATAAAATTGAAACTTTAAACAGTATTATTAATAATTTAAATTTCATACACTAAAATCTCACATCAAACAACCTTAAGATGGTTGATTAGTTTTAACCTCTAATTTAAATACACTATTATTGTATAACTGTTATATGAGAATCTCTCACATTATTTTAAAAATAAAAAAATTGGGTCAACCTGCACAAGCGACGACCCATAGTTGTCCATCTTCTTCTACTTTCTACAATGGTGTGCTTCAAAAGGCCCATGACTCATGATTAATACGTTAGACCATATCTAGTCAAAATACTAATACAATACAATATATTATTCTTAAACATATGTGTCTCCTAATAAACTTGATACTTTCAAGTTTCAAATACCAGAAAATGTCAAAGTCATATATATATATATATAAAATAACCCTAGAACTGAAGTCATCAACGTATATATGTTTGCACTTTAGTTAATTTAGTGGTTTGATTTCGTTCTAATGTCTTTTTTGTCAAATGATTGGAATTTCATGGACTCCAATTCATTGCGGACGCACGTTGAAGAAAGTGGAACAAAATGTCTTCTTTATTTCCGCTTTTATTATATTTTTATTTTTGTATTTTTTTTACATATAATTATTCGAATAGTGTAATTTTATAACTAAGCTAAGAAATGGGTTTAATTATTTTTATTAAAGTGATTATCCTAGCTCACATTTGGACACTCTGACAAATTGCTAATTGAAGTTTTTTTGTGTATAAATTGTTAGTTCGATTTCACTTTATGGACAATTTATAGCTGAAACTTTTTTTTTTATAATTTGTTTGCTTGACTTTCACTTTGTAGAGAATTTTCTAACTTATGTTTCACTTTGTAAACCATTTAGTAGCAACCAAATTGTCCATAAAGCGAAATTTGAACTTTATCCACGTAAAGAAACTTGAGCTAGTAGGTTTGTCCACAAAGAAAAATCTGAAATTGCAAATTAAAAAAAAAAATAGCACTGTGGAGATATATAGAGATATACATCAACAACATCTCAGTCTTGACTTAATGCCTCAATGGATCAACAATAGCACTCTGTATTTGATTTCTTCAATGAGGAAATAAGTATGATGAATCTTGGTTTGTTTATTTCTTATTATACATTTCATGCATACCTTATCTCCCCCAACAAATTGATAAAATAAGCTCACTTTTTTGAATTATTAATTATTATAAATATAAATATAAGCAACTATGTCCGCACATACTTTTTGGAATTTAAATTTATATGTTATCTATAATTACCTTTTGAGTTATTTATTATTCTAATTTCAGCACATATATATTTAAATAAACCAATTTAGAAGCATTAGTTTACTGGCATTTGGTCATATTTATCACTGAAACACATTTAACTGTCCCAGCTTTCTACTATGGTTACATATGATTGGACATTAGTACAAGTGTGCATATGTGACACTAGCTTATTCTATTTCTCATGTATTCACTGCTTATGTTGTATCTCTCTTTGGCAGATTCTTCTTATTTACACACGTCCGTAGGACTGGCGAATTTTCCCTTATTTCCCTTTTGATCGAGACGTTAGCATGCAGAACGAGACTCCTACTAGCAAAAATATTTTCTGCAGATTTACAGATTATGATGGATTCACTTCTGTTATTTAGACTTTATTTGGTCTCACCTATTTGTATTATTTTATTTATGCTTAGTGCTTTTACTTCATTTGGAAGACCTGATTATCATGTTTAGTCTCGATTGTCTTCTTTAGTGTTGTTTAGTCTTTACTGTTGGTTGTTTGCTGTTCGAGATTGTACTCTTGTTGCTTGACTATTTATTAAATGACTTGCTTTAAAAAAAAAAAACAAAAAAAAAACGTCCCTCCAATAAGTAGAATGAATGAATATTTATTTCTTAACTTGAAAGCTTCATAAACATTGAGGAACTTGACGTAAAGAATAAAGGGCTATGCTTTACCAATTCCTCCAATTTAAGCACGTTTTCCATGTTAATAATAATAATAGGTCTCAAATTGACACGACATGACATGACCGTTGGAATATATATCTGTATAACAAATAATATACAGAAGAAAAGTCGGTGGCTCACCGGCAAAGCACCGTCACTAAAATACTTGCCAAATATACTTTCCCAACATTTTTCTCAAGCTCCACCGACAAGGGAAAAATGTTGTCTTATATCTTTAAAAAAATTGTCTAAAGGTCCTTACTTTCATCTCTAACCTTTCACTATTTCTTCCATTTCTGGATAGGTAATTAGTATCTCCATTAATTAAGTCACTCATGTCTTGAATAAAGTGCATATTGTGTCCCAAAAGTTGAACATTGAAAATAAAATGTTTCCGGAAAAGTGGTGATGAGCGATTTTCAGCGACAACAGAGCAATTTCCAGCGACAACGGAGCATTATTTACTTGCGCGGATGAGGCCAACTTCTTAGGTGACGGTCCCGGCAAGGTGACGAGAATGGAGCGTGCATGAGAGCTCAAATTTGACAGTCAGTTTCGTCGACATTGACTTCTCTAAAGTAATCACACAGAGACGCATATACAAATTTCAACCAAAATGAAACCCGTGACACTTAATTTAAACGTCAGACACCGAATTTCAACATGGGTCAAACTTCTTATTTAATAATTAACCCTCATATTTATGAAATTTGCAGAAGGATGCTGAAATCTATATATGTACTAATTTTCAAGACTTTAGGTTTTTCAAGAAAATAAATATTAAATAAAAGAAAATGTCTTTGTATTAAAAAAATTTCTCAAATTCTCATATAAAATTTACTTTAACATTTTGGGTTTCTTAGCATTACGAAAAAATGAGAGAATTTTCAATATATGATAATGTATCAGCTTCAAAATTATTGTTTTTTTTATTCCTTAAGAAAAATTAGCTTCAAAATCTATCATCCCTCCAACATTTAAACTATGAATAATAATCTTTGTTGCCTTATCTAATATACATCTTAAGAAATACAATCAAGAATACAACATTCAATAGAAGCACAATTTGGCCAAAAAATAAATAAATAAATAGAAGCACAATCATCAGATCAAAGCTTAAGTATATGTAATTTCAGACATCATTATTCGACAGAATTAAGGTTAACTTTGAGATTAAATTTAGCATAAAATACGATGATGTCAAACAATGAGATTTGCAGTTAAATGGAAGAAGCATTAAAATGGGCCGGTCTGGCGACTCTGGCCTTTGCAAATGGATGGGCTATTCTTCATTAATTATGGGCTAATAATACCTATTGTTTTATTTCTTTTTAGCAAGTTTTTATCTGAAATATGTATCTCACTGGTAAAAATTTAAACATTTACTGACCTCTCCAACTTGCAGGTAAAATATTACGGAAATGATTAACAATCCTACAGTCAACCTTCCGATTTGTCTCTTACTATAAAAATGCCCTTGAAGTTGTGATATATTACCGTTGTGCCATTAAGAGACAGAATCATACTGTTCACGTTTCGATTGTCGGAACGTCTATCACGTTCCAAAATATTAACTGGCGATATCTATTGCGACGACTTTGACCGGTGAAAAATATTGCTGGCATATGTTTTATTAGCGAAAATAGGCTTTTTACCGGCCACCTTGTTGGTAAATAAGGTATCTCTTGTAGTGTGGGGTTGGTTTGGACGACCCTCTCCAAAATTTAGGTTAAAAACCGGTAAAGTAAACCAAAACTGAATTGTCGAATTAATATTTTATGTAAATGAGAGATTATGGAGATGTGTATTTAGAAACTTAAGGATAAGGATTTGTAGTATCAAACATGCAAATTTACCTCAAACAAGCTCATTAATGGGTCATTGAACCGGTGGGCTCACATGTAGTAATAACTACCTTATCTTAATGTAGTGTAGTGATTCAGCGCTTCATTTATTAACCAGAGTTTATGAGTTAATTAATCATTGTTATTGACTATCATAATGAAAAAATATTCATAACCAATACTTTACCAATTAAGGACTGACCGGTGCGAATGAGAATTAGTCTAGATGTAGAGCAAACATGCTACAGATACTACCCTTCCAATGGGGCCCACAGGAAAACAAAAAATGAGCTAGTAGTGGCGACCATAGGTCCATCTCGTTACGTAACATTCGGACTCTCCTGCTCACGGTCTGAGTTTTTTCCAACCAGACTTAGCGAACAACCAGCGCATGCACTAACCCCGTCAACATAACCCCACCAGCAGCCTAGTATAGTCAAGAGGCCGGCCAACTAAACCCAGTTCTACTCGCCTCCTCATATGTCTGACGCGGTATGTGGGCCAGACAGCAACAGAGCTATATAAAACCCTTATTCTCACCAGAAGAAAGAGCAATGCAGTGAAGTTAAAACATGGCTAAAACACTGTTTGATCTTTCTCTCCTTCAATTACAGCTACCACAACTTCTCCTCATCACATTCATTGCATTCCTCTGCATTCTCTTCATCAAGCACAAACTAGCCTCTTTCAATGGATTCAAGCTTCCTCCAGGCCCTCCAAAGCTACCCATAATCGGAAACTTACATCAATGGAGCAATCTCCCCCACCATTCCCTGCTCGAACTATCCCGAAAATACGGCCCAATCATGCAACTCCAGCTAGGGTTTGTGCCGGCTCTAATCGTCTCCTCCCCCGACGCAGCCAAACAGGTCCTTAAGACTAACGATCTCGATACGTGCACCCGCCCGATATCTCCCGGGCGTAGGAAACTCTCGTACGATCACTTAGACATCGCGTTCTCTCCTTACAACGATTACTGGAGAGAAACCCGCAAAATTTTCGTGGTCGAACTGATGGGCGCGAAACGGGCACGTTCGTTTCGGAAGGCTCGAGAAGAGGAAGTAACCCGTTTGATCGGGTTATTGTCCCGTAGTTCGGGAAACCCGGTCGAGCTTGACGGGAAAATATTCGAGCTTGTTGACGGGATCGTATCGAGTGTGGCTTTGGGGAAGTTCTATGGGAGGGACCAGTTTGGAGGCAAGAAGTTCCAAGATGTGTTCAATGAGGCCATGAAAGTTTTCGGTGGTTTCGCTGCGGAGGATTTTTTCCCGACTTGGTGGGGTCGGGGTATCGATAAGCTGTCGGGGTATAGTTCGAGGCTTCAGAAGTCGTTTCGTGATCTTGATGGGTTTTTTCAGATGTTGCTCGATAAGCACCGGAGTCCGGAGATGTCGGGTCGGGTTGATAATGAAGACTTTGTCGATGTTTTGATCGCGTTACAAAAGGGTTCCGAAAAATCTCACATTCTCACCGACCGTAGTATCAAGGCGTTAATAATGGTAAAAATCAGACTCGATCGAGTCCGAGTACTAAAAAGTGTCGAGTCGAGATTACCGAAATATTTAACTCGTTTACACTCGTATAAAAACCCTAGAAACTCTATATTTATGAAACTGATATTAGAGAATAAAATATATTAGAAATTAATATATTTTATTATATTCTGAATATTAACATTATATTTATCATTATTATATAATTTTTAATATATTTTATTCCCTAGTAACTGAATCACTCATATAAGTTTTAATGATATTGTAGAACATCTTCCTTGGAGCTACTGACACCACTTCCGTCACCATATTATGGGCAATGGCGGAGTTGATGAAAAACCCTAGAGTGATGAAGAAGCTTCAAACCGAGATTCGGAGCTGCTCCGGCGAGAAACAAATGGTGGAAGAACCCGATATTGCGAATTTAAACTACTTGAAAATGGTGGTTAAAGAGACACTCAGGTTATACAGAAGAATGAGAACTGTGTTATTGATCTTATTTACAGTTGAATACATGTACTTATATATATATATATATAAAACAAGACAATATATTAAGGAAAACATAATCTGATAATATAATAATAATATATCTATTCATAATCTAGATTTATCTGAATATATAAGATATATTTATCTCTAATATATCTTATTCCTTTACACAGGTTACATCCGGCCGGACCTCTTCTGATCCCACACGAAGCCATCCGACACTGTCGAATCGGCGGCTACGATGTTTTTCCGGGGACGAGAATCTTCGTTAATGCATGGGCGATCGGCAGAGACCCGGACAACTGGGAAAAACCCGAAGAGTTCGATCCGGACCGGTTTGAGGGTAAAGACATCGATTTTAAGGGTCAGAATTTCGCGTATTTGCCGTTCGGAAGTGGCCGGAGAGTGTGTCCCGGGATCGCAATGGGAGTCGGGACGGTCGAGTTCGCGTTAGCGAATCTGTTGTATTGTTTCGATTGGAAGCTGCCGGAAGGGATAAAGTACGAGGAGATGTCGATGGAAGAACAAGGTGGTGGAATCACAGTTCATAGGAAGGATTTATTGCATGTTGTGCCTATCAAATATGTAAGGACTAATAATTAAAACTAATGTATCATATTTAAAGCTCACTAGAGCTAGGGCTTATCTAGTTTGAATAACGTGACATGCATGTGTATTTCTATTTCTTTCGTAATGTTGAATAATCACTATTTTCTTACTAGCTATAATAATCAACTTGTTTTAATGTAATATTAGATTATAGTGTTTGATTATGTAATTTTTTATTATTGTGTTTAGCATACTTTGTAATGTATATTGTAATGTTAATTTGTTATTATATTAATCTTGTATATTATATATTTACAAAATAAAATTTAAATGAATATTGATTTTGAAAACAAGTAACTTAATCCTTAAACTTTATATAATTTATTTAATACATATAACATGTTCATAAACTATAAAAACACCAAATATTTAAACTAAATTCGCAGAATTATTAAAATTAAATATCTTTCAATGATGATATCTATGTCGGTCGATATTCAAATCGAATCATCATCCAAAAAATCCAGCTAGCGTGGAACATTTTGTCTTGGCGTTAAATTTTGTGTGTACGGCAATTGACATCACAATTTCCAGATGATAATATAGTAGTAAGTTAAAAAGTCTATCTAAGACAGAGAGTCCAATTTCGCCTTCACAAAACATAATATCAGTTAGTTTAATCACCTTTCTTTTATTAATTATAAATTATAATAGATATATAAAAAATTATAAAATGCCTCTTTGTCACAAACTATGAACAAAATTTCCCCTATACGCAGTTTCAAATCACGTCCATCTGGAAAAAAAAAAATCGATTTATTGTTTACTCAAGCAAATTAAAAAAGAAAAAATCGAATTTGTTTAGTAGGTCCAATGCTCTAGAATTGATTTTTTTTTTTTGTCGATTTATAAACATGAATTGTCGAAGTCAATGATGGGTCTGCCTAGAGCATCTATAATAGTTTTATTTAGCTAGGATTACATAATTAATTCTATCATATTTGTTTATGTAAATTATGAAAAAAAAATTAATATAATAGTTTTATATAGTACTCATTAAAAACATTGCCACTTATTTTTTTCATAGTGTATTATTTAAAATTAAGAAATGCAATCTGCCAAAATATTATTACATATTTTATTTTTAATATAAAATTAATACTAACAAATTTATGGTGATTATTAGAAAATTTAATAATAAAATATATTTAAAAATTGTAACTATTTAAATTATTGGAGAACAAATATTATTTTACTTAATATTAACTTTAAAAAATTACTTAAAGTTTAAACTGTATATATATAAATATCTTACACGACAACACTAAAGTAAATAGATTGTGTAAAATCATTGTAAATGCTCTTATATTTTCACGAAAAATCACTATTATATCTAGAGTTAATAAACAGATTGCTAAGTATTGTTTGTGTGTTTAACAAATTAAGCATTTAAAATTTTAGAGTTATCGATTTTAATATCACGTATCATTAATATAAATTATATTTCTTAAAGATAACTAAAAATGTCGGCAGTGACCATCAAAGAGTTTCTTTGACAGTTTGACTAGATGTGTTTTCTCCAAGGAAATTCCAATATTAACCCCAATAATTTTGTGAAATTGTGTGGCTGAGATATTGGATGGTTTTATCCATTTGGTGAGTATGTCGCAAGTTGATCAACATGCTTGATGTATAGGAGTCTTAATGAGGGTGGTGGGGACTTGGGGAACAGAATCGTTTAGGGTTAGGGTAAACTTGTGGATGCAGTATTTATACCACACAAAAAACTTGTGGATGCAGTGAAGGGTAACAAGGGAAATGTACATTTTGAAAATGACGTATCTTGACGCTTCGAGACTCGAGAGATTGTGGATAAGGGCTCACAATCTATAACACAACACGATAGCACGACACGAATGAAAAAAATAGTGTTAGTGCGATGATACGACAGAAAGATAATACGATGACACGAACACGATTAATATAATATAATATTTGTGCCGTTTTTAGGGGTGAGCAAAATACCCGATTGGATCCAGAACTGGATCGGAACCGGCAATTTGGGTAGGTTCCGGATAGAGGTAAATGGTTCTGGTATGGTTCTGAGATAAAATTCTAGGAACCAGTATTTTCAGTTCTGGTTCAGGGATAAACATATGGGTACCCAAAACCCGGAACCGGAACCGTTTAGTATATATTAATAATTAAATGTTTCGTTACTCAGTCATTAACATTTTCTATTCAATCACGATACATGATTTATACATGTATGTGTTTTGTTCACATATATATATCAATAAAAAATTAAACTCTTAGACTGAATTTGTAAAAAAATAATATGGATAGAACCGGTTCCAAACGGGTACCCGGAACCGACCGATTCCAAACGGGTACCTGGAACCGACCGGTTCAAAATGGTTCAGCTCCAAATGGTTTGGTACAATTCTGGGTAATGCATGTTGGGAACCGTTTAGTATTGATCTGGTTCTAGGATACCCTAAAATTACAAGATACCCGAAACCGCTCACCCATAGTCGTTCTCCTTCCATGCAGCTAATGGCCTACTCAGATGCTGACTTAGGGCGTTATCGTGAAGATTATAAATCAACAACGGCTTATATCGTCTATTTAGGTAGCAATACAGTCTCGTGTTGCTCCCAGAAGCAACACTATGTTTCTCGATCGTTTACGGAGGCTGAATATCAAACCGTAGCTGTTGAAATTCTTGGGTCAAATCTCTACTTCAAGATCTTGGATGTAGAGATCTTCAATATCTCATATTTATGCGACAACATTGGTGTTACGTACGTATGCACTAATTCGATATTTCACTCTTGGATGTATTTGTAATGGATTTTCTCAATTCCCTTAATATATTTCCATCACAAATAAATCTCTCACAAACTACTAGAATTTCTTATAGTGAAAATTAGACTTAGTAGCATAACTTTATCGTACGTGTTCTGTTGTGATTTATAAACATGAACATGACACATAAATTATATCGTGCTAATCATGTTCATGATATTATATAATCGTTCTTCCCATATGTTTGCACGAGCATGGTTTTTTCCCTGTGTGTGTTTGTTGATATATTATAAGAGTGTGTTGAACGCCTTTACCTAGAAGTTCAGACTTGTGGGACAATTGGTCGATGCATACGGCCTTGACCTCATCTGGGCGAGTTTTTCAGCCTTGGCACCTCATTCGGGTATAAAAAGGGTTAAGAACATATGAAAGGTCTGAACTATCACCCATGTTAACAAGAAAGGTCTGAAATTTAAAAAGTTAATAACAAAGGTATGAAATTTCAATTTTGTTGATTTGATGTTTTCCGTCCATTTTTAGGGCTAAATTTAACAGAATTGTGTGAAATGAAATTTTTGCCCCTTTAATATTTTGTTTTATTTAATATCTTATTTAAGGAAATGTGAAATGACAATTTTACCCCTAAAGTCAAATTAAAACCACCCAGCTCCGGCCACCGCCACCCGACTCCGGCCACCACCACCCGACTCCGGCCACCACCACCCGACTCCGGCCACCACCATCTCGACTCTGACGGCCACCACCTCGGCTCCGGCGACCCAACTCCGGCCACGACCTCAGCAAAAAAACTCTGATCGGAGCCCAATCGGGGCCGGTGGCTCCGATTTGGGTCCAATCGGAGCTTTGGTGGTGGTCGTCGGAGTACGGTTGGTGGTCCCCGGAGTACGGTGGTGGTCGCCGGAGTACGGTTGGAGGTCGCCGGAGTACGGTGGTGGTCGCCGGAGTACGGTTGGTGGTCGCCGGAACTGGGTTGGTGGAGCCGTGGTGGCTTCAAGGGCATTTTGGTCTTTTCACTTCAAGCATGTGAGAGGCTAACTTGATAGAAGGTCATTTTTGGAAATTTATTTTATTTCCGGTCACATGCCATGCATGTGACCAACTTCTGTTAGTTTTAACGGAAAAAACTAACGGAGACCGCTGTTATCAACAAAACTGATGTAGCATTTTTTTTTCATTTAGAACAGCGTCACCAGGAATCGAACGTGTGCATTTTAATACCATGCTAATAATAAGACGTGTATTTTAACACCCGTCTCATAAATCTGAACTTGTGGGTTGTGGGTGAGGATATCTTTATACTTTTATACCTCAACCGTGTTTCTCCTCAGTTTTGTGCAATAATATCTAATTAGGTAATTGCCCCACTAAAAAATTACACTGAATATAACTTTTTGTTAGTTTTTATAATTGCTCCATTAAAAAATAACACTGAATATAAATTTTTTAGTAATCAAATCATTATAACATTATATATTTTTAAGTTACATACATTATTATAATAAATTACTCAATAATATGATGCACATGTTGATTTTAGTATATTACTATCGAAATAAGTTTCAACGCAAAAGTTTTTGTTTATCTATATGTAAAATCGCGCCTGCCGCTACACAACTATATATATATATATACTAGTAGAAAGATGAGGTGCCGTACATGCAGTATTAAGTGACATTTTATGATTTGGACTCTAATGCTACACTTCCACCACCTCATTCACAAACCTTTATCTCTTCTACTGATCGATTGAGTTCTAGTTTTGGCCATATCGAGTCATCAAATTCCCTTACGTTGCCTTATAGGACAACTGAATGAATCTTCTAGACAAATATTATTATAAGGGTTAGTAACAAATTGCTACCCGCAACTTTGCTATATAACAAAACACTTCAAACTATGATTTTTCCTTGTTTAATTTAGGTATTTGATTTTTCAATTTTAAGCAAATTGTTACATTTCTCTGAATTTTCATCAAACTTGATATAAAATGAGCATGTTTCGGTCACGTGAGATCTTTTCATGTGTACTATAAATTAATTCAGATATAATTGAAAGAATTACAATGAAATGTCTTCGACGCTCAATTGAAAGGCATCGTTGGAATTGAATGGCTATCAAATTGGGTATTCAATTGAATGAATTTCGCATCAATCTTTTAGATTTATTGTCACGCCCCTAAGCCCGAGTGACTGTCCGCATTAAGCCCAACATAGCCTAACAGAGCCCGTTGTCCTCACTTGGGCTCTGAAAAGGAGGAATTCACCCCCTTAATGCGTGTGACGTCCTCATCGCAGACCAAACCAGAATCGTTTGGTCCCGGTAGATGATCGGAACTCCTGAGGTCAATAGCCCTTGGTCCGCGAGCCCGATCACGGTCCACGGATCTGCTCTGATACCATTCTGCCACGCCCCTAAGCCTGAGTGACTGTCCCCACTAAGCCCAACCTAGCCTAACAAAGCCTGTTGTCCTCACCTGTGTTCTGAAAAAGAGGAATTCATATTTGACTTGAGTAGTACCCCTCTGTCTTATTAAGACTCCAAATTTCTGATTTCTAACCGATGTGGTACACAAACAAATGGGGTATTACCTTTATACTTAAATCTAATTTGGGTACACATGGAAAGAACGATTTTTTGGAAGAAAAAAAAAAGGATAGGGTTTGGAGTACGTTTTTGCATGGGACACTATTTAACCCTCAAAGATGTCTTTAAACTTCAGATACGAATACTATTTCAAAGCGATAATGTCAATAATAGTGTCTCTTCAATGGTTTCCATCACTTATAGTAGTACTCTTATTCTTTCTCATCGTTCTACGAAGGAGAAAGAATAATGAGTCCTTGAAAGGATTGAAATTAAACCTTCCTCCAAGCCCTCCAAGACTCCCAATTATTGGCAACTTATATCAATTGGGCAAGTTGCCACACCGATCCCTATCGGAACTATCTCGAAAATACGGCCCCGTCATGTTCCTAAAACTCGGTTACGTCCCTACTATAGTCGTTTCCTCGGCCGATGCGGCGAAAGACGTCCTAAAAACTCACGATCTCGATACGTGCACCCGCCCTAAATCTCCGGGATTCAAGAAAATCTCGTACGGGTACTCTGACGTTGCGCTTTCTCCTTACGGCGATTATTGGAGGGAGATTCGGAAGATCTTAACGATCGAGTTTCTTTCCACGAAGCGCGTGAATTCGTTCGGGTGGGCCCGGGAGGAGGAAATGTCCCGTCTGATCGAGTTCCTGTCAGATAATTCGTCAAACCCCGTCGAGCTTGACGGGAAGATACTAGCCCTAGTGGACGGGATTGTCGGGAGTGTTGCGTTCGGGAAATTGTACGGGAGGGAGCGGTTCGGGGGAACCGATTTTAACGGTGCGATGAAGAAGCTGGTGATCGAGCTAACGAGTTTCTCGAACGAGGATTTCTTCCCGACTTGGTGGGGTCGGGCTATCGATTACTTGGTCGGTCATACTTCGAGGCTCGATAAGTCGTTCCGTGACCTTGATGGGTACATACAGATGCTTGTCGAAAAGCATCGGGGTCCCGAGAGGCCGAGCGGCGCCGGAGACTTCGTCGATGTGTTGATTTCGTTGCAGAGGGATCATGAAAGGTTAATACCAATAAATGATTGCAGTATCAAAGCGCTCATAGTGGTATGCACTTATATATATCCTCTAGACATATACAAAATTGCAACTTATGCATGTTATATGTGGATGGAAAATCACACTTTATTTGTTGCCTTGTTGAACTTAGATTTGTTGTGTTGTTATTCTTTGTAAAATTACTAGCTTAACTTTCGGGAGATTTACAATTTGTTAACTAAACTATGGTAAGATCTTCTTGTTAGTTGAACAGGTGACGACGTGCAAATTTGTTAATACGTGTAGGATAAGAGTCTGTCGAACTTCACTAACAAGTTTATATTTATGAGAAAGTTGGTTAAGTTGCATGTCTCATTATTAACATGGTACTAGAGCGCACATGTTCTATTTATGTAACGTCGTTTTAAACGAGAAAAAAAATGTTATCTTCTGTTAAATAGAGTTTGAAGTGTGTTATGTAATTAGATTCAATTGAAGTCGGCTGAGGTGGTCCGTTACGTTTAGAACCAAATTAAATGATGTCAAGAACGAGGTGGCCAGGTTGAAAACTCGCCCAAGTGAGGTCATGGCTGATGTGTTCGGTAGGATATTAATATGTGTAGTATAAGAGTGCGTCGAATACATTCACCCATAAGTTCGCACTTATGAGACAGTTGATTAAGACGGTCATTATGTTTAGACCAATTAAGATCGGCTGAGATGACCCGTTATGTTTAAACCCCAAATAAGGTCAGTGTCAAGATGATCACCGGGCTGAAAACTCAACTTGAGTGAAGTCAAGGCCGAGTTGGCCAAATGATGTTAATATATAATTTATATAAAAGTGTGCTAAATGCCGTCGCCCACATTTTCGAACTATATAACATTTTAACAAGAAGCATATCTATTATTATTTTCAAAGTTTTCTCATTATCTAATGATTCTACCATGCATGCATGGATTTTCAGAATGCATTCCTCGGCAGCGTCGAAACAACCTCCGTCACCATCCTATGGGCAATGCACGAACTTATGCGAAACCCTAGAGTAATGAACAAGGCCCAAGCCGAGATCCGAACCCTTATGTCCACCAACACAAACCCTAACCTGCTATCCGACCATATTTCAAACATGAAGTACTTGAAAATGGTGGTCAAAGAAACCCTAAGACTCCACCCCGTCGCACCACTCATGCTCCCTCACGAAACCATCCGCCGCTGCCGAATCAGCGGCTACGATGTTCTCCCCGGCACGCGAATCTTCGTCAACGTGTGGGCGATCGGCAGGGACCCGGCCACCTGGTCTAAACCGGAAGAGTTCGACCCGGACCGGTTCGAGGGCAAAGACATCAATTTTAAGGTATTATAGAAAAAATATATATTTTATTAGAAAAATAATAATTTGAATCTGATAAATAGGGATGGGCAAAAAAACCGGTCCGGCAGATCGGACCAGACAGTTTGGAGCCGGTCCAGACTGTATCGGTTCCAAATAGACCAGGTTTTTCAAGTGGAAACCAGACCAAAAATCGTTAGTATACTTCTAAATGAACTAATTCTAAATTGGACCGGACTGGTTTGGACCGTTTTTTTCTGACTCGAATTGGATTTTGGACTTGTTTTTTGTTTTTGTTTTTTTTTAATTTTAGTGTAAATCTGTAAATTAAAACGGGTCGGACCGGTTCTGGACCCTAAACCCGGACTGTTTGGAACCGGTCCAGTCTGGACTGGTTCCAAACAGACCAGGTCTTTCAAGTGGAAACCAGACCAAAAACCGTTAGTATACTTCTAAAGGAACCAGTTCTAAATTGGACCAGACTGGTTTGGACCGGTGTTTTTCTGACCCGAACTGATTTTTTAAACTTGTTTTTTAAAATTTTTGTGTAAATCTGTAAATTAAAATGAGTCGGTTCGATTCTGGACTGGTCTTCTTTTTATAAAGCAGTCCAAAACCGGTCCAGAAACGGTCCAGATTCTTGTGATAATATTAGCACATATCTAATCCGGTCCAGACCTGGCCGTTTGAATCAGTTACGATCCGTTCCAGAACAGGTCCAAGCCGGACCGGTCCAATGCCCATCCCCACTAATAAATTTACTGAAAATATACATATTCCTAATATTTATCAGAATATAATAAAATATATCGTACTAATATATTTTATTCCCTAAAAAAAGGGTCGGAACTTCGAGTTCTTGCCGTTCGGGAGTGGTCGGAGGATGTGTCCGGGGCTAACGATGGGGGTCGCCACCGTGGAGTTCACGTTAGCCAACTTGTTGTATCGGTTTGATTGGGAGCTTCCTCAAGGAATGAAGGCTGAAGATATGGAAATGGAAGAGGAGGGTGGGTTGGTGTTTCACAACAAAGTTCCTTTGTGTTTGGTGCCTATTAAGTATATTTAGTATGTAACTATGTGTTACTCACTTGAGCTCTGCTTGTAAATATACTTTAGTTTGATTTAGTGTGGTAGAAGAATAAGAGTTTGAATAATCAAGTCTAGTACTTTGTATATTTTCTGAAATGTATCGAAAATAAAAGAGATCGAGTATATTGTTCATATGATTAAAAACTTAGTATCTCAGGTTTACCTTGTGTAATGTTTTGGTGTCTTAAGATAAAAAACTTACTTTTGGGTGTCCCAGGTTTCATTTTGATTGTTTAATTTTTTGATGTCTCGATATGATTACTGTAGAGAAGTCAAGCCCGACGAAACCGACTGTCTCATGCCATTTCTTCCTAACTTGTCAGAACCGTCACTTGAGAAGCGGGCCACGTCCGCATCTGAAAATCCCGCTCTGTTATTACAGAAATCGCTTCACACCACTCTGCCGAAAATCCTAATTTTTGGATGTTTAAGTTTGAGGTTGGCTGGGGGAGGTTTAATCCCGGGATTGAGTGGTTTTGTGACTTGCACATGTCACTTAACGGAAAAAATGGACAGAATGTAACGGTCGGACCAAAACTAGAAAAATCTGCAAACATAAAGTACTAAAACTAGGGGAAAAAAATTATATACCAAAACTCAAAAGTGATCAAACATCATAACAGTGTTATCAGAACCGGACCCCTCAACGGTCCGGTTTGCTTATTTCCGGAGGATGTAAGCGAACCCGGTTCTGAAGTCCGGTTTTCACCGAACCGGCCGGTTTTGGACGAACCGGGCGGTTCACCGGTTCGCCGGTTCGGACTCTTTTCATTAAAAAAAAATTAAAAAAATTAAAAATTAAAATTTTTTTAGGGTAAACTTATAGAGAGGCAGGCCCCGATTCGGACTAAAACCTACAGAAGGGTTAACTTACAAAGGGGCTATGCAAATTTGCATTTTTTTTACTAAAACCGGTCGGACCCGGTTCGGGCCGGGTCCGACCGGCCGAACCGGGAACCGGTGGCCCTGCCGGTTCAGGCCCCGGTCCGGTTCTGATAACACTGCATCATAATGTACCAAAAGATACGTTAACCCTTTTAAGTTATATTTATATATATATGCGTGACGATAGAATAGAACTTTTAATCACCTTGAATTTGAACGACGAAGCGAAGCGAAGCTCAGCGTAGTTATAACCCTCCATAACCCTAATAGCTCAGCTCTCTGTCTTCTAAACTATGTAACGGTCTTCCTCATAATTACTGCAATTCATTCAAGAGCGTAATTAATTAATGCCGACCCTTCATATGCTCTCCTTAACCCACTCTATAAATACTAATTCCCCTGAAACCAATTCTCATAACACTGTAATCAATCCACTGATCATAATCTGCTAGCTATTCGATTCAATCATCCTCATTGAATCAAACTTAATGGCCGCGGCGCTGAAGTTTTTCGTCATGCTGCTATTTGCCGCGTCGGCGGCGGCAAGGGATATTCCGGCATCCAGCCCGACCTACAATCTGGCGGCGGCGGTGGAGGCTGCCGGAGACGGAACGGTGGTGGAGTGCTGGGAGGCGCTGAAGGAGCTCACGGCGTGCTCGAACGAGATCATCGTCTTCCTCATCAACGGCGTGGCCAAGCTAGCGCCGCCGTGCTGCGACGCTTTGGAGACCATCACTCGTGGATGCTGGCCGGCGATGCTCACCGCCGCAGGAATCTCAGCTGAAGAAGCGAATATCCTACGTGGATACTGCGACAAGGAGGTGACACCACCGGCGGGGCCTGCTCCGTCGCCTGTGCAGTACTCCGTTCACCAGTAACTAATAATTTAGTAATACTATGTCCTCGCAAAGGGTAACTTTGTCAATGTAGAAAAATAACAATAAGACTTGGGTGTAATGAATCCAAACATAGCAAAGTTTGTGGGGAAAAAAACATTTTAACTTTAACTTTGCACTATATTACTTTTTTTAATATAAATTGTTGCTAATACGTGTTTTAATTTTTTTTTTTTTTGTTACTCTTTTGTGTCAATCCGTTTTTCTATTAAATTTAACGGATTTTGATTCATGACTTTATAAAATTTATTAACACTTACTTTAACTTATGTCAATTAGTGTGTACATATATTAAAGTTGAAGAACTTATGTAAATTGAGGTTCAATTTAATTTAAATAACATAAATATACATCAATTTAAGAAAACCCGTACTTAAATTCGTCTGATTTAATAGGAAATACAACGAGACCTGAGACATATAAGAGCAACAAATTTAAATAAGGAGCATCTAAAAACAATATGGTGTAGAGTGTAGACCTATGACTATAGTTATGTTCTTAACCTTACAAATATTGATTTTTTTAGAATAAAAAAAAATATGAAATTATGGGGCATGAACATTAAATATTAATTATGATTTACAAATAAAATTTTCTTAAAGATGAGCTTTAAAAATTGCCACTGTTGGAGATTAATTTATATATATATATATATATATATATATATAGAAATAATATTCATGAATTGATAGCATGGTTTATATTGAAGTTTTTTTTTTTGGGCCATAGTTTATATATAAGTTACTATGGGCCAATTATATTTTATAGATTTGAAAAAAAAAAAAAAAAAAAAAAATTTGAAGCTACCAAGCCCAATTTGAATGTGCCAAAGCCCATGTTGAATAAGAATGGCGGCAATGATAATAAAGTCTATAATTAGGTCAAGCCCAACACAAAACTCATCCCAAAACATTCATTGAATTTCATCCTACTCTCATTGTTGAATAACATGAGTCTCTTATTTAAGTAGTCATCTCACATATTCTTAATACTAAAATGTAATCTAACTAAAAAAGTTATCAAAATATCCGTCGGACTTTTTGAAAGAGCGGTGATGAAAATCTACCACTGTCTAAAAGATCGTCGACTGTAATTGCTGTTATTTCTAACAGCAATTACAAATAAAACAGTGTTGGATGTGACAGATTGCCATAAACAGTGCATTCTATTGCGACAATGTTCATCCGCCGCTCATTGAAAGAGCGGCAGATCTTCACCGCCGTTTTTTTTAAAAGCCCTGGCAGACATTTTGGTATTTGAGACATGTGAGATTGTCAATTGGTAACGAACTCTTAATAACATATCTCCCTACAAAATGTGCTAACTCAAAAACGGTTGAATCAGCAAGTAAAACGAGTTACTTTTCTAAAAAAAAACTCGTTAAAATGACAGTGACATTGACCAAGAAACCAAAACAATAAAATAAAAATAAGACAAATTAACAAATAGATGATTTCAAATAAACAAGCCCCAAAAACAATCATAAAAAAAATAATAATGTATATGCTACAAAACAATAGTAATAAATACTTCAAACATTTGAACATACAGATTCAAGAACACAACATCCGGCAATGTTTCCTGAATCACAATGCCCGAACCACATTTTGATTATGCTTTAATTTCTTCAGCTGGCTTCTTCTCTTGTTTCTCAGTCGATTTTTCTGCAACTTCAATAACTTTTTCAATTACCACCAATGGAGTTTCCAATTTTGGTTCAGGTGTTGCTTCGGGTACGTCCACAGATTCCACAGATTCCACGACTTTGGTCACAGATTCCGATTCTTTAATCACAACTACGGTCTCAGAAGATTCTACCTTCTTTGTCGGTTCCGATGATGTCTTGTCGGTCTCTTCAGTGGTCTTCAATTCTTCCTGCTTAACATTAAATAAATTTGTGATTTAACATCACCTTTGTAATTTCAATCACATGTTAAAAGAAAGGGTTAATAACCAAATTGTTACTCAATTTTGAGAAATTTTTAAATAGTTATCTGAATTTTATTTTTTTAAAAAATTGACTATGTGAACTTTCAATTTCAGAGCAAATTAATGCGTCAATTTCAGTTCGCGTCAAATTGAATAGAAAATGAATATATTTCAACAGCTTGAGTTTTTAACATATGTACTCAAGATGAATTCAAACATAAATTAAAAGTGTTGATATGAAATAGCTTTAATTGGATGTCAACTGAAATGCACCGTTTGAATTGGGCGAAAATCCAATTGAGAATTTAATCAAAAATTTTCGTTGCAACTCTTCAATTTATGTTTGAATATATTGGATACATAAGAAAATGTTACAATGGGCAGAAACATGCTTATTTTCTATCCAATTTGACAGGAATTGAAATAGAAGTATCAATTTGCTATAAAATTAAAAAGTTCAGGTAAGTAATAATTAAAAAAAAAAATTAGGTAACGAATTATAAATCGAAATTTCAAGTAACAATTTGGTTATTAAGTTAGATTCTACCAATCTAATATGGAATGTTGAAATCTGCATAACAGTGAGAATGGTGCACAGGGTAGGTCAAGGTTTGGTTAAAAGCCAAAGAGGAATTAGACATTTTTGTGGGTCCAAAGCAAAACAACAAGGACTGATTTGATCCAACTATGAAGACTTGTTAAGAATAAGATTCCTTGATTGATTAAAGTGAAAACAAACACCTTTGATTCTATCAAATTCAAATATATATATTATATAAATAAAATAGCAAATGAACTCCAAAGGTGACAGAGGCCATTTTTTGGCCTCGATGAAAAATACAAAAATATTTTGCATTTAAAAATTACTAATTTGCAGGCTATTTTTATTAAAACAAGAGTTTTAGGGTTCTCCTTATAATCATATTCATATATCATAAAAAGAATATTCCTTGGTCATCAAATAAAGATGAATTATTGGTCTATTCCTATAACACAGTGGATGCAAAATGCTCAATATCCTCAAAATTACATCCAAATAATTTCTAAATAAGATTATATATATATATATATATATATATATATATATATATATATATAGATTTTTTTAACAAAGATATAGAGTTCTGCTAAAATACAGTCAATTACAAGTTTATATTTGAATTAGATCAAGGAGATGAATAATATTTGCAAAAAAAAAATTAATTTGCAAATAAAAACAACAATTTAGCCAAACCTCTATATATATCAGATCAATCAAAAATTATTTATATAATTTAAAAACAGTTCTCTAACATATATAATAGACAAAACAATGGATGTAATAGACAGATCATAGATGTATACAAAGAACTGCAGATTTTAGCAAATAATTTGACATTTACTGCAATAAAACTATTATAAAAGTAATTCATCTTGATTAAAAATGAGAACTTTTTAAGAAAATTAAAAAATAAATTTGACCAAAACCAGAAATAGAGTTTACCTCCTTGTTGAACAGTTTGCTCAAGGAAAACCGTTTGTTTCCGGCGACATCCTCCGCCGTACTCTCCTCATCGACGACCACCTGCTTCACTTTTTCAATAATCTCTTCTCCTCCTTCAACAACAACAGCCTCCGCCTCCGCCGCAACGACTGAAAGTCCGACCATCGCCGGCGTCGAGATATCTCCCTTGGTTGCCTCCGGATCTACCTTAGGCTCGACTGCTGTAAGATCCACGTCTCTCGTAGTTGTCTCCTTCTCCGTCGCCGCCGCGACGCCCTCCGGCGGCGGAATCGGCGCCTCGGCCTCGTCGCCGGACTTGGATTTCTTCGGCCCAGTCGCGCAGTTGCCCATGTTTCTTCGAATGAAAGAAAAGTTCAGAGCGATGGAAGATGAAGAGGCGGTAGAGGAGATGGAAATCTTATATTTATATAGAAACAAACGCGGCACAATTTTGGAAGTAGAGTTAAAATTCTTTGAAGTTTACGAAAAAAATCAATTATTTTGGATTCATTGTATTACGGTTGGCAATTGATTAGTGGTCTAAGGGCCTGTTTGGCTAGTAAAGTTGTGCCCTTAGAGAAATAATTAAATTAATTAAATGTTTGTAAGTGTTATTGTGTCAAGTAAATCGGGACTAGGGTTTTAATTTTGGTGTGTGCTTTCGGCCTTTGGGGTTTGTGTGGGGAATAATTGTCGGCTTTATGGACTAAAATAAATGATAAATAAATAAATAAATATTATGATTTGATTTCTAATAATAATAATAATAAAATTACTAATAGTTTTCCCTCTTCGGCCAAAAAAAATAAAATTCATCTACTAATTATTTTATTTGTATGTACCGAATTCAAATATATTTATGGTTTGTTAGACTTACCATGTTTGTCATTCTCTCATCAGTTAATTTGGTTTGCCTGCCATATTTAATCATTTTAAAGTTTATTAAAACATTATGGTTATATATATATTTTGCGATATTCATGAGCATATTTGATGCAGCGTGATGGGATAAATGGAACAAAGACTCGTTGATTCGAAAGGGAATGTCAAGAATTTGTTGGATAGAGGCGCAAGAATTCATTGATTCCGCAGAATATCGAAGAATTGACGCAGAGTAGAGGAAAACCTCAGTTTTTTTTCATATAGCAATAAACTGCTGTAAAATTCGGCTAACAATGCCTTAAATACTGAAAATAAAAACCCTAACCCTAGACAAAATACGAAATTAACAAAAATTCTCAAACAAAACCGACAAATTACAAAAAAGGCCGAAAGAAACATAAAACTGCAAATTTGACCATCTAAACGATAGAATTTGGCTTAAAACTGTCAAACCCCATAATTTACTATGGGTCTTGCTCAGATTGCCATTTCTGCATGAAATAATGTACTCACACGCCAAAATCCGACGCTTTATCAACTTCGCCCACGTCAATATTCTATGCTTATATACGAACACTTGTATAATTATTCGAAGTAATTAACGTGAATTGAGATTGATGATTTATGAGTTTGTATGGAGCCAAATATTATGCTATATAAATAATCTCTTAGGATTTAATTTTAAAGATAACGTTAAAATTAGCTTAGAACTAAAATCACGCATCTCTATATATATGGAGATTTTAATGAAATAAAATCAACATCAATGTTACCGTAAATTATTACAAGGTAATTATTGTTGGTAATGCTAATTGCTAATGCATGTTAGGCTGGTCTCCACTTGTGTGTTATTTATTTATTTTTTTAATCCCTAAGAAGTTCATTGCTTTCGTCGAAATGCAATGCACTAGAGGGCAAATTAATTTCTTTAATGTGTTTACATAATTTATTTTAAATTATTCATATAATAATATAATAATAACGATTTTTGATAAGCCGAATGATGAATAAACTTTACCACGAACTTTCTATCGATCAAATCTAAATACTCGGTCTTAGAGCATCCACAATGGTTTTACATAAATTATATTCTTTAAAGTTGCCACATAGACATTTATGTACACTTTAAGTAATACGTAAATTTAAGACACACGTAAAAAATATTTTCTCTGAAATCGTATTACTTAAACATATTCCTTAAATATATTTTATTATTAAATTTTCCAACAACCACCAATAAGATATTAGCATTAATTATAAAATGAATTAATTTATAATAAAAAATTGGTTACGTAATACATAGTGCATTACGTATATTTAAGGAATGCTTTATGTAAAAACATAAATTTACGTGTGGGTCTCATCTTTAAGGAATGCTATGTAAAACCACTGTAGATAGTTTTTGTTGCTTTACTTAAATAAACATGTAGGACTCACATTTACGTAATCTTTAAGTAATACCACTGTGGATGCTAGGGGTGGGCACTGAACTGGTTCAGGCCGAACCGGTTCCGGACCGGACCGGAACTGTTTTAAACGGTCCGGTCCAGTAATAACTAGGGTTTTTTTTTTGCTTAGGTTGGTCCAAAAAAAACTGGACTGGTTTGAACCGGTCCAGAACCGGTCCAGAACCGGTCCAGAACCGGTTTTGGACTGTTTTTTAAAAAAACAAGTCCTGGACCGGTTTTATATGTCGAACCGATTTTATCAATAAAAATCGGTCCAAAACCAGTCAAAACCGGTCAAAAACCGTTTTTTTTTTTTTTTAAATAGTCTCGGTCAAAATGTTTTTTTTTTTTTTATACTAAAAAGCGGTTCAAAACCGGTCCGGTCCGGACTGGTTTGGTATACCCCTTGGACTGGTTCCAATTTAGGGGTTACAAACCAGTCCAATTTGGACCGGTCCACTCCGGACCGGTTCCAAACGGTCCGGTTCCGAACCAGTCCGGCCGGACCGATTTTATGCCCAAGCCTAGTGGATGCTCTTATAAGTATCTAAATATAAAATTAGTATTATTATTTAAACAAAATAATTGGTTTTGCGGAGCCCTTGAAGTTTCAACAATTGTACGAAAAACATTATACTTTCATAGATGATATTATTATAATAATAATAATAATAAATGTATATTACATTGTATATTATAAAAACATATAATACACTGTAATTTAATAAAATTTAATATTATACTGCATCCTAATCTTAACTCAAATTACTTGTAATCTCAATTTACACCTATGAATGTGAGCAGATTCTCACGATGTTGAAGAAATATACATCAAAGTAATATGGTAGTTATTGGTTTAGTATTTCATTTATTAACTAGAGATTTTGAGTTCGAGTCTTTAGAATAAATAAAAAAAACTTTTAACAGTTTTGTCTATGATGATACGCCATAGAAAAAAAAAACCTTTATTCCACACTATTGCAAATACAAAAATAGTGAAAATATTGGATTTAATATGATTAAATATGGATTCGAGTCATATGATATGATTTTATAAAACCGTACTATTCTCCTTATCTAAATCAAGTAGATTTTACATGGAGATAGCAGTAAATGTCAAATTATTTAAGTATTTGGAGAGCACTTGGAAAAAAAATGGACAGCACAAGATAGCAAGAGTTGTCAAATAGGACCGTACGATTCCAGTCAATCTTTTGGTTTAAAAAAAAAAACTCTTGCTATGTTGTGCTGTCCATTTTTTTTTCCAAGTGCTGTCATTTTATTCACCAATAAATCTAATTAATAAGCAATCCATTAATGAAAAATAATTTCAACATCATAATATAATAATTAATGAAATATATATATATATATATAAAGAAGGTTGAGTGTCCTTATAATTGTGTCGTGTGTCCCATTACACACTCTCCCTAAACTAAGCACTGCAACAGCAAATGCAAAAACATCATATTCCAATATTAAAAAAATAATCCCATTCTTTATGGGGCTTTTGACAGCTTACCACATCTCTAATCTTACCTGGTTTTGTGTTTTATTTATACATACAACCTTCATTAAGTTCAATGATGATCTATTAATCCCCAAAAAATCAACATTAATAATAATAATATTTTAAAAGCCAGATAGTAATGATGATTTTTTTTTAAGAAGACCGAGTTTAAAAGTATTTCTTTATACAAGTGTAGAGTGAGATTTTGTGGTTGAACATATATATATATATATATATATATATATATTTGAGGTTGAAATAATAATGAATAAAGAGAATAATGAAGTTGGGAATTTAATTTCAATAGAAGAAAAATAATCAATCATAGTTGGAGCCATTGATCACCATCTATGAAGGAGGTGTTGAGGAAGGGTGATGCAGTGGAGTCATTGAGTCTAAGAACATAAGGCCACCTTTGTGTCATGTTGGATCCTGGTCCTGTGCAGTTGTACTCTGCATATAATATTGTCCTGTTTTATTTATAAAAAAAAAAAAAATAATTGTTGTAATTTTGAGAAAAAAATCATTATCTATTGAAATAGTACTATAAATTATGTAAGTTGTCGAAAATGTACTGGTCTCTGGTCGGGTCGTTAAAGTCATTCCAACCCTCTGATGCGATAATATCAGTCATGAATGTGAATGCGAAAATGACACGTGAAAATGGTCTCCATGCTCGTCCTAACCATATTCTCCCAGTGCCTCCGATCGAGCTATTTACGAAAACAAAGCCGGTGTTCTCGTCCTTGGAGACTCGACCGTGAGCCGTGACCGCACCGTTGATGACTTTCTGCCCGGGTGGCACCGGGGCGGCCATGGACACCAATTGACAGTTCTAGGACCAAATTGCAAATTTTTCTTTATTAGTATGACTTGAAAAGGTTAGATGTCATTAGGATATATACTTACTATTAGTGAAATAAAAATAAATAAAGACATATATAAAATTAAGGGTTAAGAACTTAATCACACTTTTAGAATTGCACCATGTTAGATTTAGGTGTTTTAGGTTTAAATTATTACTTTAAGATGTTTCACGTTTGTACCATGTTACTTTAACGTGTCTCATATTTCGTTTTCGTTTTATTTTGATTTTTGTCCGTTTTTCCTGTTAGATATGACGGACTTGCGTATAATTTTTCTTCAAATTCATGTATATTTACGCCTATTAAGTTAAATTGAACCTCAATTTTCTTAAATTCTTCAATCTCACTGTATGTACACACAAATTTACATAAATCAAAGATAAACATAAGTGTCATTTTTTATTTTCTCTTCGTTAAATGTTCTAACTGTTGAATTTTACGGAGTCAACCAAAATCCGTCAACTTTAACGATGAAAAAAACGGACAGAAAACCAAAAAGCAACGAAAACGAAACTTAAGACACATGTTAGCAACAATTTAAATTTGGGACATCTGAAAACAACAATATGCAAACTTGAGACTGTAATTAGATTTTGCCCTGAAATTAAAGAGGATATTGTTAAGAGTACCTACCTCATAGAGAGACCTAGCGTCACCAAAGATGAAATCAATGGAACCTTGAATGTAACATTCCTTAAAATAATGTCGGCCCTTGTCGTCATGTAGTGTGTCTTGAGCTCCAAAGAAACCGCACCCATAAAAGGCCGACTGGTCTCCCGACACTCTTATAGCCACGGCTTGGGCTCCTACATCTCCGGGACTCGGAATCGGCGCCACATTCTACCATCAAAATTAATCATTTTAGGGAGTGTCTAATTTCGGACTTATGCTAAAGCGCACATTTTATTATTAACATGATATCAGAGCGCGTAGATTCGAGTTTCTACAGCGTCATTTTAAAGAAAAATTAAACCTTCTATTAAAAATGGTAAATGCCAATATATTTGACCCAGAGATGGTCAATGTCGAAGTGGCCGGATTACTATCCATAGTTTGACCCAAAGTTGGTCAAAGCCGAGGTGGCTGGGAGGATGTTGAAGTAAGAGTCCCAAAGTTGGTCAAGACCGAGGTGGCTGGGAGGATGTTGAAGTAAGAGTGTGCCGATGCCTTCACCCATAAGTTCGGACTTATGAGACAGTTGATTAAGGCGCACGTCTTATTATTAACATGGGTTAAATGAGTTTTTTTGGTGTCATTTTTTTTTCAATTTGGTTTTTTGTTTCATATGTTTTTTTATACTTTTTGTGCTATATGTTTGCAATTTGTAGATATTTGGTGCATCCGTTAGTCAACAGTTAAGTTTGACCGTTAAATAGTTTTATTTTGTTCAGTTTAGTCCTCCAATTTATATACATAACTTTTAATTTTTGCAACTTATTCCCTAAAAAAACCTAATTGGACCCTAGAGTCCAATTGAACTTTTTTAGGAATTAAGCTGCAAAAATTAAAAGTTAGATATATAAACTGGAGAACTAAATTGAACAAAATAAAACTATTTAGCAGTTAAACTTGACCGTTGATTAACAGATGTACCGAAAGTTTACAAAATGCAAACATATAGTACCAAAAGTCTAAAAAAAACACACGGCACAAAAAACCAACTTTTGTAAAACATATATTTAAAAAAACCAACCTATCAGTTTATGATATCTACGCACTTTATTTTTTATTTTTTATTTTATGATTAATTGGAGGTTTAGAGATATAGATAGGGTATTGTACCATGAAACTGATGTTTTTGGCGATGAAGTTGTTTGAGAACACTTGTACGGAACCGCTATAAAACGTGCCATGAGCCGAATTTGCGGTGTCGTTCCATGCAATTGCGGTTGTTAGATAGCCTTGTCCTTGTAATGTAATGTTGGGCTTGGTTCTTGGTATCATGATCTTTTCACTGTCAAAAACCACAACTTCTCAAAGAAATGGACCAAAACTATAAATCTTGGAAATTTGAAGGTAAGTGTGTAATTATCTAAAGAAGCAATTGTTATAAGCTGTGAATATATATATATAAACTTAGAAAATATTTAGGTTTCCCATTTCCACATTTTTTTTTAAAAACAAAATAAATGGATTAGTATTAGAGAGTTGAGCTCTCCTAATTATTTGCAAACATAAACTCGGTCTTCATTTCCCTCAATGAAATGGTTTAAATCAAGCCACTTGAGGAATTTGAACACATGATCTTGAAATCAATCTCTATAAGAGTAAGTGTTCTTAACCATTAGACCATAATAGATGATGATTTCCACACTATTCTTCCATGGAAATAATTTTCTTGCTATATTTCTTTAGTTTGACAATTATATTTTATCTTTGTCACAAATTTGACAATTTGTGGGGGAATAGTTTGACAATTATATTTTATCTTTGTCACAAATTTGACAACTTGTGGGGGAAAAACAAACTGCTATTATTTGCTATTATAGAGAGATATTATTTGATATTATAGAGAGAAAGGTGCTTAATTTGAAATTGTTTTCACGTTTTGAGAAATTTATTTCTTTTGGGTCTTTTTACGATGTTTCACAAACACTATGCTTACGATATGTTTTTACATTTTTTATTGCCTTAACACTAAAGATGAACTCTATAGGAAAATTGACATTAGTAATGATGTGATGTAAATTTTATATATGTGTAGCTAAAAAAATTCATATTTTTAAAATTATACCTATATTATTTATTTATTTTTTTACCAATTGTACCTATGTTACAATTAAGTCATTCCTAAAAGTAAAAAAGTACAAACATGATATTTGTGAAGGATAATAGAAAATCTCAATTCATTCGTTGTATGATTATTAGAATAATAGTAAATAAATGTATGGTATTTTAGGGAAAGTAGTTACCAAAGGTAAACATTAGGGGTGTTAGTATAATTATTAGAAGAGTATATAGGCCAATGAAATGTCCCAATAATTAATTTCCCCTACCAAAAAATGAATTTTTCTATCATACTCCAAAAACACCATGCTTTGGCCTTTTTATTATTAGGGTGGACTTAATTATAACATATGTAACTTTAAAAGTATGAAAAAATATGAAATTTTTTAACCACACCTAATATTTGCATTATACTATTATAATATCAATTTCCCTCTAGAGTTCACCTTTAGGACAATAGAAAAATACCAAAAAAAAAAAAAAACCAAAAGCATGGTGCTTTTGGATAAGTAACAATTTTGTCCTTGTAAGTTGTATCTTGTAAGCAACCAAAGTTAAAACTTATGGGGCCTGATTGTCTAATTTTATCTAAAAACAGAAAACATGAAAGGTGCCCTTAAACTTAAAGCCACTTGTTGAGTGAACCCTAATCTTAGTTACTTATCTACCAAGGCAAACATATCTTGTAACACAAGAAACAAATGAACTCACAAGTAAATGCCATTATTGATCCAAATCACGGTCCTCTTCATGCTGAAATTCGCCACCGCATCAACCGCCGCCTGAACCGTCGTGAAATTACAGCACCCATTCCGATCGACACAGAGAGTCAGTGTCGTGTTAGTCTCCTGAGGCGGAATATCGGGCGGGAAATCATCACAAATCGACGTTTTCCGGTCTTCGTCGGGGCGTTTATGGTGGTGGTGACGGCTCAAATTACGAAACAAATCGACGAAGTAATCATGGGTTGAATCAAGAAAGGATTTAGGGTTAGAGAGATTATAATTGGATACTGTGAATGCAAGAATGGCTATGAAGATTGCAAGAGATATTGCTTTGAGACTCATAATATGATAAATAATGTAAATTGTAATCTGGGTTTATGCTCTTTTGGGTTCTTGCTTCTGATTGGTGGATGGATGAGTTGGTGAGGGATATGTATTGGAGATACATACATATATAGAGTGTATGTATGCACTTGAGGTGCAGTGTAATCCTCCTCAGAGACATACATGTCTTGCAATCCACTATATAGAGTTTGTACTAAAGTTTGCAGCTTGAAGAACACAGAAACATGTCTCAATCTAACACACATCCTTGTCAAATAGACACCCAATGTTTTTACCAGTGTCTAACCCAAGATTTGTGGGTTTAAACAAAAAATGAATCTTTTAGCGAAGCCAAACAAACCTGTGTTTATATGCTTAAGTGAGCTATCCAAACACAGTTATTTGTACTTAATAATACTTTTAGGCAAAATAAAAAATAAAAATGCTAATAAAAAAGTATTACTTTTCACATTTTTCAGGGAAGTGTCCTACGATACCCTTTCAGGGGACATCATATGTAACATACTTACTCCATACCTAAAATAATCTACTCGGACCGGCTCAGCCTATAAAAATAAAGTGTTGGTCATAATTTTTTTTTTTTTTTTCATTTTTAGAGCTCATAGCTAAGACATTTAATTAACGGTTGAAGTTTTATAAGCTGATAATTTCTCACACGACGCGATAGCACGACACGAACATGTACGAAGAAAACCGTGTTTGTGCAAGCATATAGCAGAACGCGATAGCACGGACACATTTAGTACAATTTAATTTTTGTGTCATGTTCGTATTTAAGTATCACAACATGACATACACGATAAAGTTGTGCTACTAACTCTAATTCTTGAGTATTTTTTAAACAAATTATATTTAATAGCTTTTAAAACTCAATTAGTTGTTTAATTTAGTTGGCAAAAAAAATTGGTTGTTTAATTTATAGAGTTTGTTAATTATTACAAACTTATGAATACTCACATATTAATTTATAGTATTTTATTATATGAAGTAGATTATTTTGATTTTTAGTTAAAGATCACTTATATTGATGTACAACTGAATAACTTAATGCAATATGATAGTACAACACGAACATATACAAACAATTGTGTCATATTCAAATTCATATTTATTAAACGTGACACAATAAACTTACTCTATATACGATATCTCTGTGTAAACAATTGGACTGAAGAAATAAATGGGGTTGGCCAAAAAAATAAAGAAATAGGGTTACAAGGCCTAACCAGGCCCAATGTTGGATCAATACTACTTGTGTAACAAATTTATTTTGAAGCATATATATTATATTATATACCGAGTCTAAAATACATACCACATACTATATAGAATAATAGAAATATATCTTTTTACATTTAATCAAGTCAAATAATGACATAACATGTGATAAAATCAATTATTCTAGTTTATTTTAATTAATCAAGTCAAATAATAACATAACATGTGATAAAATCAATTATTCTAGTTTATTTTAAAGTTTTTGGTGGGCCAAGAAATCGTTAACTAATAATAAATAAATGCATTAAAAGTGCACTAATTTCAATCGTATCAGACTAAAAGTATATTAAAAATAAAAATAAAAATTGTTGCGCCAAAAAATCAAAATCAACATTGATTAAAGGGTTAAGAACCTATAAAATGTCTGAAGTTTGCTCCATGTGAGATTTTGATGTCTGGAATTTAAAATGTTGAAATGGACAGTCCCAAGTTTCATTTTTGTTGAAATTTGGTGTCTTCGTGCGTCTTTTCCTCTCCCTTCAAACATTTTCATCGACTCATTCATCAACTCATAATCCATCACTCTTTACTTTTTATAAAATCGCCAAATCTCTCCCAAAACTTAAACATCCGAAAGAAAATGTTTCAGAGTTGTGTAGAGTGTTTTTCATCGACAATAAAGCGAAATTTACTTGTGTGGATGTGTCCGCCTTCTTAGGTTACGGTCCCGGCAAGGTGACGAGTAGGGAGCGTGCATAAGAGCTTCTATTTGACAGTCGGGTTCGTCGGAATTGACTTCTCTAAAGTAATAACACCGAGCACCAAATTTCAACAAAAATGAAACTTGGGACTGTCCATTTCAACATTTTAAACTTCAGACACCAAAATCTCACATGGAGCAAACTTCAGACAGTTTATAGGTTCTTATAACCCGTAAAATTATATATGCTTGCTTGACAGGGTAAAAAACATTAAAAATCAAAATCATCCTCAATCTCTTCTCCATTAAGATTCAAGATTCAAACTTTCTTCGCCATTATAATAAATATATATACTTTCTACCAAGAAAATTACACTTTCTAATTCTAATGATAATAATATAGCTTCTAAGAAAGCCACCTCTGCTGACTACTAGTAAGCCACTAGATGCTGCTTCCTTGGCTTAGAAGACTACCCAAACATCACCTCAGCCGCCCTTTCACGTCAACCACTCATAATAATACTACTCAGTCTCATAATCCATTCTTAAACTAATCCATACTTACCTTTCAATTCATATCACCATCTTGATTTGGTCTAGCTTCTAGTCATTAGACTAAATACAACCAATAAATCCAATCCAATGACTAGAACTAATGGTTTCTCAAGTAAACACAATTCTTCAACAACCCAAAAATACCAAAACTTGGCAATAATAACATATATTAACAGTCAAGGAAATAAGAACATCATCAAATAGAATCTTCAATGATTTGAAGAAATAATGAAAAGAAACAACTTGATCACACTACAACTCCTACTCTCAAAGACATCACTGCATCAGACAGAAATCTTTTATCCCATGGCAAATGAGCTTAGGTTCACATGACAGACAATACACAAAAAAAGCCAACTACTGCAGAGCATAAAATAAGGCACAAACAAAGCTTAACTCACATCATGCTTGCTTTTTCTCAACTTAGAAGCACTTCCTGTGAACAATAGATGGGCCCGACTCGTCGTATTCTCCCTTGGAGATCCACATCTGTTGAAACCAGCATCATAAATCGGGTTATGGTATGTTTTTTGCTATAAAGGTTTGATTTTTATGATGAAGAGTGAAAGAAAATAGAAACTTTCTGACCTGCTGGAAGGTGCTGAGTGATGCAAGGATGGATCCTCCGATCCAGACACTGTATTTCCTCTCGGGTGGAGCAACGACCTTGATCTTCATGCTGCTTGGGGCAAGAGCAGAGATTTCCTTGCTCATTCTGTCTGCAATACCGGGGAACATAGTGGATCCACCACTGAGGACAATGTTACCATACAGATCCTTCCTGATATCCACATCACACTTCATGATGGAGTTGTATGTGGTCTCGTGGATTCCAGCAGCTTCCATTCCGATCAGTGATGGCTGGAAGAGGACTTCTGGGCACCTGAATCTCTCTGCACCAATGGTGATCACTTGTCCATCAGGAAGTTCATAGTTCTTCTCAACGGTTGAGCTGCTCTTGGCTGTCTCAAGCTCTTGCTCGTAGTCGAGTGCAACGTATGCAAGCTTCTCCTTCACGTCACGAACAATTTCCCGTTCGGCAGTGGTGGTGAACATGTAACCTCTCTCAGTGAGAATCTTCATCAATGAATCAGTGAGATCACGACCAGCAAGGTCAAGACGCAAGATGGCATGGGGGAGAGCGTAACCCTCGTAGATGGGCACAGTGTGACTCACACCATCACCAGAATCAAGCACAATTCCTGCTCAAAATAATTAAAATTATGAACTCCGCGCGAAACTATAAATTGAAGAATTAGATTCGTTAGAGGTAACATTAACATACCAGTTGTACGACCACTGGCATATAGAGAAAGAACGGCTTGGATAGCAACGTACATGGCAGGGACATTGAAAGTCTCGAACATGATTTGGGTCATCTTTTCTCTGTTGGCCTTGGGGTTGAGAGGTGCCTCTGTGAGAAGCACAGGGTGCTCCTCGGGAGCAACACGGAGCTCATTGTAGAAGGTGTGATGCCAGATCTTCTCCATGTCATCCCAATTGCTGACAATACCGTGTTCAATAGGGTACTTCAAGGTCAAGATACCTCTTTTGGATTGGGCCTCATCACCAACATAGGCATCTTTCTGCCCCATTCCAACCATGACACCGGTGTGCCTTGGTCTACCAACAATACTTGGGAAGACTGCCCTAGGTGCATCATCACCAGCAAATCCAGCCTAAAATTCGCACACATTGAGAAAATATAAGCTATTATGAATTCCCAATGTGGTGGCAGCATGATTTGGTCACTCAAACTCAAAGACATCAACTTACCTTCACCATTCCAGTTCCATTGTCACAGACAAGGGGCTGGATATCCTCAGCATCTGCCATTTCTGCTAATCTGAAATCAAATTCAAACAGAATGAGATCAAAACTATGAGACGTGTCAAAAGGAGAAACTAGCTAAAAGCCATGATGCCCTTTTGAATCTCCATCTGATTCTATCCAATCTAAAAACTAGTGAATGATCGAGTTCTCTCAATGACTGAACCGTGTCTGGCAATTCATGCATGAAGTGGGTCAATGAGTATCATAATTTTTTAAGCTTAAGTGGCAACTAATTCTAAATTGTAACATTACATACTAATAGTGAAACAGAAACCATAAACTTAAAAGTATGCGAAATCAACGCTTCAAGAACTACGACTTCACTTTGAAGAGAGACAAGAAAATCAGCAATTACGAATTTCACATGAAGAAAAGGTTCAAACATGATCTATAAACGTCGGAATTGGCCCACGCCAAAATATTACAAGAACTAGATTGATCAGAACCAAAAAGTTGCAATTAGACAGATCAATTTTCAGCAGGTTGGAACTTGGAAGTGGTTCTGAATCGAAAAGCGGAGGACTACAGATAGTGAATATCGAATCGCAGCTAAAAATAGTAGCCAGATCAAGAGCTAGATCTCACTGAAAACATCACATGCACAGTTGCTTGCAGATACAAAAAATACTTCAATTGCTAAGATTCAAACCAAAGTAGGCGACTTGTTCAAAAATCTATTCAGATTGATCAAGATTAACAACATTTCGCCAGAATCCATCCAGTTCACATTACTAGATTCGATCTACAAGAATATGAGCAGCTCTAAGAACAAAGCACAATAACTGGACCAGAGATCGAAACAGAGTGACAAAGAAAAATGAAGAAAGACATGGATCCAAACTTACCGAGATTATGGGGAGCTAAATCGAAGGAGAATGAGGCTAAGCAGCAATCTCCGACGACTGTGGCTCTTGTACGAATGGAGAATAAGGAAAGAAGGGTGGAGATTGAGGTTTAAATAGAGAGAGAGAAGAAAGGATCCATGGACGTGAAATGACGCCAAAAAATATTATTATTTTAGATTATTCTTTAAAAAAATAAAATAAAAAATGTAACTACTACAAACAAATATTCTTATAGATTTTTCTTAAAAAAGCCTAATTTGTAAAGTTTAGGTGTGCCTAATTTAACGCTCAAAACTAACGAAGTTAAAACATATATACCTGTCTTTTTTTGTGAAGATACTAACAAATCTTATATGTTTAAATCCTTACTTTTGTATGCAATTAAGAGGTAATTTGGCAAAAAAAAGGTAATTTAGTGCTCCTAATTAAGTACATAGTCCCATATTTGATGGTTCTTTTTTTTCTAAAATTAAATATTGGTTAAAAGATGTGCTCTAAATGCGCTTAGTGTCTTAAAAATAACATTAACGTGACACTAATGGTATACATGAAATTATGAAGAAAAACAATTGTTAAAAAATATAAATTGTCAATTATATAATATATAATAATAATAAAGAAAATATAAAAGAAAAGGGAATCATTTCCATCATGAGAGAAAAGATAGGGTGACCTGGCTGACAGCCTTTGATTTTCAGGTTACAGAGATTTGATCTCCGCCGTCGGATCTGCACTGAGTCGTGGTACTTCAGTTTGGGAAAGGAATGCGATGCAGAGGATCTCCACCCTTGACGGGTCGGCTTGGGAAGTGGAAATGTCGTCGGTCAAACTTCGGACAGCGGTTGAACTTTGAAGTCGAATATTTTTGCCGAATTTTGCCGAATATTTTAACTCGATTTTCAGCCGTTAGATCATGAGAGAGAATCAGTTAGAATTCAAGAGATAGAAAAATTATTTTTCACATATGTATAATCCGATGGCTTAGAAATCGAGTTGAAATAAACTCGAGTTTATTTTAGCTAAACCAAAAAAAAAAAACTATAAGAATTGTAAGTTTAAATCCAACAAGAGAACGAACAAATGCAAATTTCTGTCTTTATTTAACAGCAAATTGTAAGATTTAAAAAATTAAAAACCTAGTGCACAAGAATATATATATATATTATTATATAATATATATAGGGAAACCACGCACGCATGGGAATTAGATGAGCATGATAAGTGTTACCTATTGTACATACAATTGAGTACATTATATTTTGATGAATAAATATTAAATACATCATTATTCTATCTCTCTATATATATATATATATATTATAAATGAATGATAAAGCTGTTATGGTACAATATTTTAAAGCCTTATATAAAATTTGCTTCTGCCCTAAATAAACATGCATGTGCTTACATGTGCATAGTACAACTATGTTTTTGTGTGAGTTAAAAGGATAGAGAGGTGGGTTGGTACCTAAAAACAGATGGCAGTTCTCTCTTTCCCTCCAAGTCTATAATAATGCCCACTGAATAAATGATATAGATATAGTATAGATAGATGGTGTGAACTGTAAGACACATTAACTACCTTTCTAGCTAAGAGAAGAGATTTCTTGCTTTTGTGTCATTATGAATGGATTGTAGGGCATGGATTGATTTATATATATATATAGTTAAAAAATTATAATATGTCTGAATCTAAAGTGTCTGAACGAACATAGATATATATAACATCATATGTTATTCGAAAGGTTTTATTTATATATATTTTTACATGAGAAAATATGTTTGTAAATCATAATTCCGTATAAATAGTTATTGATCTTTATTTCATAACAAATAATATCATGGTAATTACTAAAAATAAATAAATAAATTTATAAACATTACAATTAAATAATATTAACTAATTACGTAGATTTTTACTAGTGATTTTAAAGTTTGTAGTAGTTGGTTATGTCACGTGGTAATACACATTTAGCCTTTAGGATAAAAAACTCTATAATAATTAATATTAAACTTTAAATTGTTGATTTCACCGTGTGTAATTTAATAAAAAAAGAAGCTTATATTTCATTATATCATTAGATATATCGCATTGTCCTATTGATTTAAGCAGTCCAAATGTGGACAATATATATTTGTACATATTAAAAGAATCATAGTCTACGAAAACTACATGGTAATATACATACAATATCATAAATGTGATCGTAATTCTAAATCCTAGAAGTACATCATAGAATCTTATAAGAAAAGGGTCAAAGGCTACATGTCATGCATGATCTTCTTCATGTGTCGCAACTCACACGCCATATTGCTGGCTGCTGCTCCATGGAACATAAATAAATAATAATATATATTTTTTTTTTGGCCAACAAAATAATAATAATAATATAAATCAATAAAAGAATGAAGGAAGGGCCTTTTATTTTATCTTATTATTTTAATGTAGATCCAACTGTACAGTTTGTGTGGCAAAAAGAAAAAAGAAACCTGCAAATTTATAGCTTTAACTAATTTATAATTATTTTGGCCAAACAAAAAAAAACTAATTTATAATTAATGTATCCGTTGAGTATTGAGATTTGAGACGTGCGATGCTTTAAATTCTGGCTATTATTAGGTACGTAGTGCCCCCCATAATATATAGCTTCCCCTTCCCAAAGGGTTCATTGCTTGATTAGATTTTTTTTTTTTAATAACTGGATATTAACTTTTTGTTTGATGAATCGGACATGACACAACCCTAACTATATATAAATAAATAAATATAAGAAATATGAGTTTTTTCAATAATAAATATATATATATATATATATATATATATATATATATATATATATAATTACATATTCAGTTTAGTTGTTCACGCATATGAAAGGATAATTTCAGAACCGGACATAATCTCGAACCGACTATGAATTCGGCTTCAAGTTTGGACGATAAATCCAGACTAACCGCGGTTTGATTGACAGTTTAATTTTTAGGGAAAAGTACGTAAAACACGCAATACGTTTGAAAAAAACGGTTTTATGGACCAATATGTTTTATAACATACAACATGTTTGAAAAAGATGGTTTTATGGACCAAAATGTTTTAAAATGTACAACAAGCTTGGTAAAATGACGTATTGTCCATTTGTTGTCACTAGTCTCATTAAGAGCACTTTCAATGGGCAAATTTTTCAAGACATTTGCTTATGTGGATGTGAGAGGGAAGGACAAAATTTGTTCACACCACTAATTGTCCATCCATCATATTTTTCTCTTTCCTCTAAGTTGTCCTAAGGACATTTGTGTTTCCAAAATTATTTAACTAATTTATTTATTTCTAACAACAATAATAAAACTTACAAAATTATAATAAAAGAAATGGTGACACATTTGTAATATTTAATCTTATATATATTGTGTAGAGAATGGCCGCGTCTTTACATTGCGAGCATGCAATTGTGCATGGCTAGCCATGCAAAGACATTGTACAATATGCATTGCAAAATGCATGACTAGCCATCGAACATATTTGACACTCCTATGCAATTGTGCATAGCTAGTCATCAGACATATTTGGAAATTTGATAATACTCGTGCAAGTTCCGTTCAAGTCTACTATGAGTAATTAATTATGTAACTTTATTATTTAGTATAAAATTTAATACAATGAAATTTTCTATTTTGTAATATTATTAATGATTTAAATTATGTATTTTTTATATTTCATAGATAATTACTTGAATAAAACACTGATTGTATGTATGATAATATAATTTTTTAATTAAAAAATTAATTATAAGTAAATATATTTTATTTATTTAAATCATATAAAAACCACATAGATCCAAAATGGCTTGTCTAATGTGTCCAAAATGGTTATTGCCCATTGTGAGTACTTTGGCCAAATTTCCTTATTCTCTCTCTTTGATGACATGGCGATGATGTGGCGGTAAATGTCCTTCAAAATGTCTTTTACCATTGGAAGTGCTCTAAGTGGACACGTGCGGATCACATTTTTAAAATAATTATTATTATTATTAATATCTACATCCACCCATTAATAATCATTGATATGTATAAATTAATTTCTTACTTTAATTATTATTATTTTTTCTAAAAATGTGTTCCGCACATGTCCACTTAATGAAACTATGGATAACAAGTGGACGGTATGTCATTTTAACATCTTTTGTAAGCTTGTTGTACATTTTAATACGTATTGATCCATAAAACCATCTTTTTCAAACATGTTGTACATGTTCAAACATATTGGTCCAAATAAATATTGCAATTCAATTCAATTACCTTAAGTAAAATATATACCCCAACTTAATTATTTATTAAGTAAAAAAAAATCAATATGTATAAAATATGACCCATGATGTATTGGTTTAAAAAAACCCTGTATTGGCAAAAAAAAATGATGATTCAGTCTAAATCTCCTCTATTTACTGTAATTTCTTTTCATGTTTTTTAGATGATTTTTTTGTTGCAGACAATCCCAATCGATTTGCTCAAAACCGGCCAGATAAACCAAATTCACCTATTATATGTCTTTTCATTAGACGGAACCATTAGGGTCCGACCATTGGTCCAGTTCGATCTGATAAAATTCCTTATCGGTTTCACCATATGTTATTATCGTTCTTTTATATTTACTTTGCTCACGCAATTTGGGCCGGGACTGATAAGGTTAAAGCCATATCCAAGAAGACGTCTCTGATGGGATTCGACACCGGGTCGCTCGTGGGAACACAACTCCTTTTATCAATTGGTTCAACCAACCTTATTAAAAGTCATTTTCGTTAGTCAAGTAGAATTATTGAAAAAAAAAAAAGAAGCAGAATTGTATTTCTTTGGATTAATTTTTTACAATGAATTTTGACCAAATAAATAAATACAACATGCAAATCATGCGCGCTCTACGTAGCAAAAATGAGAGCATCTAATAGTCCCTTTTATGGGCCTACATATGTATATTAGATCGTACTGGGCTTACGTGGGCCTGGCCCGATATAGCTATGGATGAATAATTTTTTTCATCAAAGTAGAGACGGCCGTATAACCGTAGGATCAGCCCAACACACCGCTGACGTGTCAAGATCTGGAGCTTTGTGATCATCAGGGCCCCTCCGGCGGCCATCTCTCTCTCTCTCTCTCGTCAGCTGCTGAGGAAACCAGAGAGATAAAGGTCGAAGGGCCCAGGAGATGGACGAGGACCCCTTCAATTCCTATCGAGCAAGTCTTCTTCTTCATCTTCATCTTCATCGTTGATGTAGTCCATCTACAGATAAGAAGAACCATCGTCTCTTTATCGCTTTCTATGGACCATCGCGGAACTTTGTAAGTCAGCTACTCCGTCTATCTCTTTGCCGCCGCGCCCTGCTGATGATGCTGTACGGCTCGGTTTACAGCTTTGTATGTGTAGCGTAGGGTTCTGATTGTATTAAGTGGATTCGGTGAAGCAAAATTCGTTTTCTGATATGTTTCATTATGTAGAAACCGAATTTCCAGTTGTTCGGATTATGATTTATTCTGCTTTTCTGCTCAAGTATGAATCGATTAGGATACTGCAATGATTAAGCTTATTTAGGAACTGAATCTAACACTAAGGTGCTGTGCGTTGAATTGAGCTCGGCGGTTGTAAGTAATAAATGTCGGTTGGTTGCTTACATAGAAATCCAATTTCCAGATGTTTGAATTAGGATTTCTTGACCTGTGCTGCTCTAATATACATCATTTAGGGTAGCTTCAATGTTTAGGCTTATTTAGTAACTAACTAAATTGAATAATATGCCGTGGCTTGTAGAATTGAGCTCGATGGTTACAAGTATTAAATATAGGTTGGTTGCTTACTTCTTCTTGTAGATGATGTCTATACAACATTGTGTTTACTGCTTGATGAGTTCAACTGTGTGGTTTTGAGTTTTAAAAGCTATATCCTTTTTCATTCTTTTGCATTTCCTGCAGGTGAGATGTTGACTGAATTGAAGTCCAGACTGTAGTATTAAGGTTTTGTATTTTGGGAGTTCTTGAGGATTTTAGTAAAATGGCATCTTCTCATTCTGATGCAGCGAGGATGGAACAGATCATCACTGAATTCTTTGCAAAGAGTCTCCACATAATACTTGAAACGAGGTCCCCTTTCATGTCCTCGCGGAACTTTAGTGGTGAGCAGATTCTATCATCACCATCTTCATCATCTTCATCCTCATCAAGCGTGAGACCCAGAGATAAGTGGTTCAATTTGGCACTTAGGGAATGCCCTGAAGCAATGGAGAACCTCGACCTTTGGCGTCAGAGCAATCTTGAACCTATGATTGTTGATGTGATTTTGGTAAAGAGAGCCATCAATTGGGACCCCATTAGTTACTCCCCCAAGCCTGAGCTTGTCAAGAATGATGCATCGACAAAAGAAGTATGCTGCTTCTCTGATCAGGAGGAGTTGAGCAGCGTACAAAGGAGTGAAAAGATTATAGAGAGATGGATAGTGCAGTACGAGCTGAAGAAAACCAAAGATAGCGGCAAAGGTGGGAAAAGGTCCAGCAGCAATGTCTTGTCCGTTTTATATAAGAAGTCAATGTTGCTCCTGAGATCCCTATATTTGACCGTGAGGCTTTTACCTGCATACAAAATTTTCCGAGACCTAAATTTGACAGGTCAGATTCACTCATTTTCACTTATTCACCGAGTCTCTTCTTTTGCTGAACCTTTTACTCGGAGAGAAGAGGCAGAGATGCAGAGGTTTGTGTTTACTCCCTTGGATACCCATTGTGGCAGGCTTTGCCTTTCAGTATTGTATCGCTCACCTGTGTCTGATATGAGCTCTGGACCGTCTACTCCAATGTCTCCACAGTTTATACCTGATTATGTTGGGAGTCCATTGGCTGACCCTTTGAAGAAATTCCCTTCAGTTCCCACTTCACATAGTTCACCGTCTCAGCCATTTTCAAGACGCCATAGTTGGAGTTTTGATCGTGGCAGAGCCTCACCAACTTCTGTCTCTTATTCACCCTCACCTACAAATTCGGAACCTTATGGTCCTGCTTCAAACCCTGCTTCTCGCGTACCACCTACAAGTTTACCATACCATCCATCTGAATCTCACCCACATAAGGAGAGTCCCTGCTATGATGAATTATGTCCTTCCCCTGTATTTTCTCCTTCCCCGTCTCCCTCCCCACCTATATACACACATGGGGGTCAATTACCAAATTTGCTTCAAAGATCTGAAAGTGCTCCAATGAATATACCCACCAGAAAGCTTCTGAATTCCCCTTCACTGTTGAGGAACCAATACTTGCCCCCCTCTCCTTCACCTAAAGGATCACGATGCATCACTTATAAAACTGATAAAGCTGTTGCGCCCACCCATATTGGTGCAACTGTGGATAAGGTACTCTAAGCTCAACTTATAGTTATTACAGCCCTTGTATTGTTGTAGTTTTTATATGAGTTTTCTTTTCTTTTCTTTTTTGTAGATGGTAGCTGCTGGTAAAGAAGATAGTAGAAGGTATACAGGGATGAAGATCCCACTGGGCAGCTCATTGCAGATTTCGCTTTCCAGAAGCTCCAGCCGATCTTATGACTATGATGAGACTGAGTATACTTGTCCTTTTGTTGACGAATATGATAACAACATCATGGAGCCGGGTACAAGGTAAGTTGGCGATGTTACACTTACAATTCCTCAACCCAGAGAATTTTGTCCGGTCATATGACTAGTTGATTTTTGCTGCTTCTTGTGTCTTAGATGTTATTTCTCGTAGAGCCAGTGGCCTTCGTAGATGATATTATGATTAGATAGATATAGATTTGATGAGGCAATCCGTATCCTTCCAAATGAATAATGCATCATCAGTCGGTTAGATATAGTGCAAATACATTTTTTTCTCTGCTTTTTTTTTTCCTTCGAGTGGCAGCATTGTTCTTTGTTGGCCAATACTTTGAATCTATTGAAACCCAATTTACTAATGCTTTTCCCGGTCTTATGCACTGTATAGCTCATGATGTAGTTCGTAGAAGTATGAACTTTCATGCTAAACTATTTAGAAGATATTGCTTGGCAAGCTTAGAGAAGACTTAAAAATTTATTTTAATTTCCCCATCTGAAAACCAAATGCCAGCTTAGTATTGCTTATAATGGACCCTTACATATGGTGCAGGCCGGAGTCATTTGATCAAAGGGGACACCTACGGGAGCCACTTGAGCCCGGTGCACTGCTCCCGATCCGAAAATCTCACGGTGCTGCAGTTGGAACTCTTGTATACATGCTGAACAAAGCTCAACCGCTCTCTCAATCTACACTTACCGCTTCGTCACAACCGTCCATAACTCATACCGGTTCGATCCCCGAGGTACCACCATCGCCTCTTCAGGATAGTAATTCAATCACTGCCTCTTCTTCTTCTAGGGTTTTAGTCTTGAGGACGACAGCAGATGCTTTGGAGGAGCTTAAAGGTTACAGGGACACAAAAAGCATGTTGCTTAAGAGGTCCCCTACATAAAAGGTCCTTCAAAACTTTGCTTTCTAGTATTATTTATCTATCTTTCTCTACATAAAATGTACAGCGTAACGGTTTTGAGGTTGTTGGCCTATCTTGGAAGCCTGATGCACATATATACTGCGTCGGGCACGGTTTTTACTAATGGTTTTTTTTACAGTTTTACGGCTAAGATCTATCAATCTAACATGTAAATATACTACTAAGTAGAACTCTTCTCTTTTGTTTGTGTGGAATTGGCGAGCATCTACAGCTTGGCTTTTCTATTCGGCCTTGCTTACTTGTTCTTATTCATATGAGTATGCAAAATTGTGGTTGGTACTTGGGATTGATGTGAATATATGTAAATTGCGATTCGTAGCATCGGGTTTTACTTCAAATGTTACCTTGCTAATTGTGATTCGACCATCTTCTTTAACAATAGAACTGTGCCTATCCTACGGGAGGCCATAGAAGTTGAGATTCTAACTTACTATGAGCAAGAATTAGAGAAATTGTAAGCTATCAAAATCTCAGGTAACTAATGTAAGGACTGAATAACACAATCAACTTTCGAAGGGAGTAGAACTAAATAAAATCTTCTTGTTAGAATAAAATTTCTTAATTGGGGATGAATCTCAATATAAAATAAGCACAGTGGCTTTTTGGTACCCGGCTGGCTGCCGAGTACAGAGGCGGAGGAGAGTCTGTCTAGAGACATTCTGCCAGCCAAGAAAGGAAAAAAAGAAGCCGAGCGCCGCCGCCGAGTCAACTCAGTCGTCAGGAAAGACCTTCCCGTCTTGGCTCCGCTCGGTTCCTCCTTCCTCCGTCGCCATCACCATCCACGCTAAGCCTGGATCGAAATCAGCCTCCATCACAGGTCAGTGATCAACGATCTTATATTTGTGCAACTTCTCCAGCGATTCTGTTCTTCCTGATGGGAAGTTTTGTTCGTGTTGTTGCAGACCTAAGCGACGATGCGGTGGGAGTGCAAATCGACGCGCCACCGAAGGATGGTGTGGCTAATGCTGCACTTCTCGATTACATGAGCTCGGTAGGTTCTTTTTCAATCCTGTATTCATATATTTGATATAAATTGAACAATTTAGCTCTTTTCTGAATGCATTTTGATTCGAAACCCCCAACTGAATCATGTAGTGCCTTCGAATTGGGCAATGTTAGTTCTCCCTGCTGAGGAATTTGTGCTAGGGCAAGGATGCGCTGGGGTTTGTTTACATTCGTTCGTATTGAATCTCGGTAATCATTCATATTGAAACTCTGTACATTCAATTCAAACAAAAGGCCCTACATTTGATTCAACAAACATGTGGATTGGACAATACTAGTTTCCTTGCTAAGAAATTTGTAATTGGGCAAAGATTTACTTGGGTTTGTTTACTTAGCTAGTCCATTTTTTATGCTGAATCTCAGCAATCTTTTGTATCAATGTGTAGTGATGACTAGTTTATGCTCAAAATCCATGATCTATAACAAATAGAGTTGCTTCATGCTTTAACTATCATCCTCTCCATTGTTGTTGTCAATGTGAAACAGTAGATCATTCATGTGAGCATCATTTCATATGTTTTACTGATTTTCAGGTGTTAGGAGTAAAAAGAAGACAGCTTTCACTGGGTTCGGGTTCTCGGTCAAGAACCAAGGTTGTGATCGTTGAGGAAGTAACCATTCTAACCATCTTCGATGCCCTCTCAAGAGCTTCAAAAGCATAATGATAACAATCATAGGTATCAAAAATAAAACTCCTTTTCGATTTTCGGTTTGATAGATATAGCATCGCATGATTCGGGTGTTACTGAAATCTTTGGTTGATACTATAGTCCCGATCACTAATTAGACTTAAAATCCGTTCTAAACTGGAACGAAGTGTATTTTGAAGAGTTGGTTGCATTAATCAATTCACATGGTACATATATAATGTTTATTGCTGATAAGTTGCCAATTGATCTTCCTGCTGTGAGAAGAACAGAGCTCATTTGCTGCTGACCTGCCCAATGTCGGAAAAATCACCCAATACGTTTGGTAACTCAAATACAAATACAAGGTATGGTGAGTTTCATAGACTAAAATACCCAATAGCGCACTAGCCAAGTGCGCTACGGCCGTTGCGCACTTGTCAAGTGCGCTATATTACGTTAATTTCTGCTAGATTTAGTAATTAGCATTAATTATGTTAGCACATTTGACATGTGCGCAACGGAAACATGACGCGTCTAAAATTTGACCGTCAGATTGAGTAAGTAATGCTAATTACTCGATGTAGCGCATTTGACAGTTGCGCAACGCCCATTGCGCACTTGGAAAGTGTGCTATTGGGCATTTTGGTCAGTGAAATTTACCATACCTAATAGGTATTTGGGTGAATTTTCTCCAATGTCTTTCATGGATGAATCTATGTTGATCTTTGGCTGATTCTACTGATACCATTCTCCTGCCATATTGTATGAATCCTGATTTTTTATGATGAATCAAATGCATTCATTGAATTTACAACTCTGACAAGACTTTCATTAATTGCTTGTGGATACGATCAAATCAAAGGAAGTTTTTGGTCCATTCCAATAGCGCGTGGAAAAGGGTACCACTATCATTAATGTGACGAAGAAAAGAAGGATACATATTGGAACACAACAATAATTGGCCTAAATCATCGATCATACATTTTTTTTTCCCCAAGCATTGATCATACAATAGAAAAACACAATTCCAAACAAAAATAATTAACTCAAATTCTGGTGCCTAAATATGTAGCTGCATGTGGTCACTTATATATTAAGATGTGTTTGGATATATATAATATCACATAACGACTAACAACATTACATAATGTGAGATTACAAATGCTTATTATTTATTAAATACATTTATTGTGCTATTACTATTTATTATTCTCTTTATTTTTTTATTTATTTCATAATATATTATTCCAGTAAAAAATAATACACACGATATTCAAACTAAGTGAATAAATATTTCCGGTGACATTTTTTTGAAAACGAACTCGTAAAATTATACTAGAGTTTTGAATTAATATAATTTTAATAGCAATGTATATTTAGTTTTAATTTGTTTGATAGTTCATTCATATTAAACACCATATACGATGTTCTCAAAATAGACATACATTTAAATTTTAGTGTATTGACATATATATATAATAGTCACATTATAAAACACATTAAATAACGAAACCTAACATTACATTATACTCTATATTACAACACAATCAAACACTGTAATTTAAAATTACAATATTTAACATAAATTACTTATAATTTCACATTTCAAATAATTTAAAAACCCTAAATTGTGCTAATGAAAGAAGTGGGGCGAGGTGGAACAGAAATGTCGATGGTTCCTTCAAGCATAAGCAATACTTTCCACATCGACGGCCGAAGCGAAGGCTCCTCAAGCACACACCAAAGACCCACCTTCACCATTCTCTCCAGTTGTCTCTTATCAACGTCTTCACCATCCACTAACCGGTAAAGCTCGTTTGCCTGAAAGCAATCGTACACCCAATCTTCAAGAACAGCTTCTTCTTCCGCAAGGATATGATCCAAACACCTCCTACAACATATAATCTCTAACAACACCACTCCGAAACTGTACACATCGGCTTTTACCGTCACCGGTAGACGTTTATGCCACTCCGGCACCACGTAGCCTCTCGTACCTCGGATGTTAGTGAATGTGTTCGTTTGGTCGGGTTTCAACAACTTCGACAACCCGAAATCGGCGATTTTCGCGAGGCCTTGCTCGTCGATGAGTATGTTTTGCAGTTTTATGTCGCAGTGGATGATCTGGGTGTCGCATTCTTCGTGTAGGTAAAGGATTCCTCTCGCGACATTACGAGCTAGGCGTAATTTCGCGTCCCAGTTGGGTTGCGTTTTCGGGGTGAATAGTATGTCGGCGAGCGATCCGTTGCTCATGTAGTCGTATACTAAGAGCCGATTCGGTCCGTCGAGGCAGTAGCCGACGAGGCGTACGAGGTTTCGGTGGTGGGTCCTGCCGATGATTTTGACCTCGGTTTGGAACTCCTTTTCGCCGTCGGAAGAGACTCGTTCTAGTCGCTTGACCGCCACGACTTGGCCGCCGACCATTGTTCCTTTGTAAACCGTGCCGAACGCTCCTTTCCCGATCTCTTCTGAGAAATCCTTGGTCACTTTGCTTAGTTCGTCGAAAGTGAAGGATTTCGGCGCTACGTCTTCCATTACTTTTGTGTTTTCGTTCTTCGGCATCGCCTTACGCACCCAGACGCGGTGTCGGTAAATAACGGCTAGCGACACGATTAACACGGCCGATCCGATCGATACCATGATAAAACTCGCGACTAACACTTCCGTGTTTATCTTCTTCTCGCGCGGCCGCCGGTTCGGAACAAACGGCACGTCCGATGTTGTCTTTACGAGAAGAGTGCTCGAGATGCCGAAGTCTCGCCTCCCGTATCTCAATGGAAGCATTTGCTTTCCGCAATAACCTCCTCCGTACAACGCAACCTCGCAGTTGCAAGTTCAAACACTCGATTCGACACGCATCCTCTGTTAGGGTTTGGATGACCGAATAAGAGCTATTAAACCACGACGTGTTGGGAACGTCGATTATGTCGTACGTCACGTTCTTGTAGATTCCATCGTACCCGACCGCCGTCGAGTTCCTCTGGCAACCGACCGCCACATCTTTAGGGTTTACGGCCGTAAACCCTTGCAGACAGTGGCAACTCGTGTCGAGATCGGTCGTCGTGCAAAACGCATTCAACTCGCATAAACCCTTCGGAGCACACTTATCATCCGGGACCCACCACTCGACCGACCAGTTCCCTTTTTGCGACACATTGTACGAATATAGTCGAAAGATACCGTCGGGATCTAGGGTTGCACGATAGATGAAGTTAAGCTCGGGAAGCCCTCCGTCGCTGAGGATCCTCATCGGACCCGTGTCGTTGAACGTGTAAATACGACCATCACTCGTTAGCGTAAGATTCACATTACTCCCCGAACTTCCCGGACCCGAATCCCAATAACCGTACGGTATTTCGTACGGAGCCGGGTACGGATACATCGCCACGTAACCATCTTGCTGCATGATTAGCTGGAACCGCCCGATCGACGTGTCCTTCGGAACCCTAGAATACAACACTTTTCCGCTATTGAGACGCTGACCTGGCAAAATAGTGTCAGAAGGGTTATCGAAACTCTGCCACGTTACGTTTCCGGCAGCGTTGTAGAGGGCGAAGTTGCCCGTTTCGAGCATTGAAGCCGTGTCGCCACTAGCAATGGTTCGGTTTTCTTGCGGCTATTGCAACACGAGGTTGCCGTCGGTTCTATAGCGCAAATCGAGTTACGAGGCAATGGCGCATCGTCGGGAGCGGGCGTCCATACGACGGTTTGTTCGGGAATTCCGATCACGAAGATACCGAGAAAATAGTCGGTGCCGCGAGGGTAGAATCCGAAGGCGTAGCGGCCGGAAGGAGAGAGCCAATAAGATGTGTTTGTGGTCGGAGCTAGGGTTGAGCCACGGATAATGGTTGGGTTTGTTTTCTGGGAGTGAACATAGTTACACAAGAATAATGTGAGAAGATGAAGATAGAAGAAGAAGGGAGCAGCCATTCTTGATCTGGAAGTAGCTAGAGCATGCTTGTACTTTGGGACAAGAGGTTGGATCTATATATATATACAAAAGTATAGAATGATCAAATCAAGGGTTAAAATATAGTTTTCATACCACATGTTTGACCGAATTTGGCTTTTAGTACTGGATGTTTAGTTTTTGTATACTTTTGGTACCAAACGTTTGAAAAAATGTGGCTTTTGGTACATCTGTTAGTTGGCCGTTAGTTTTGGCCGTTAAATGACATGTGCAAATCACGCGATCGACTCTAAACTTTTAATTTTGTTCAATTTAGTCCCTCAAATATATTCATAACTTTTATTTTGTTTAATTTAGTCCTAAAGCTTCAAAATCGAACCCAATTGGGACCTATCCCCAATTGGGTAAATTTGACCCAAATGGGGCTATGTCAATTGTCTTCGATTGGTTTAATTGGGTCCGATTTTGAAGTGTTATGACTAAGTTAAACGAAATAAAAGTTAGGAATATATTTGGGGGACTAAATTGAACAAAATTAAAAGTTTAGAGTCGATCACGTGACTTGCACATGTCATTTAACGGCCAACTAACGGATGTACCAAAAGCCACATTTTTTCAAACGTTTGGTACCAAAAGTATACAAAACTAAATATCTAATACTAAAAGCCACATTCGGTTAAACATGTGGTATGAAAAGTACATTTAACCCTTGATTTGATCATTCTATACTTTTGTATATATATAGAGATCCAATCTCTTGTCCCGCTCTATGTATCTCTAAGATTGTGCATTATCCTTAAAATTTTGATACGTGTTCTGAGCGTAACTAATTATGTTTTTTTCTTCTAAAATTCTAATGAAATTGGTAAACCCTAAAAGGAAAATATTTAATTTAGAAACATGCGTCACGATCTTAACGGTAATGCACGATCTGAGATATGAAAAGTAGGACAAGTGACATGAATATGTATACAAATATTGATGAAGTGGAGAGTAATGTGTACACGTTCGCGACGGAAACTAGCGACAGAGAAAATTTTCGTTGCTAGTAAGAATTTCTAGTAGTAATTTATGGCAAATAGGAATTTACATTTATAATTATAGTTAATTGGCTTAATGCACCACTATGTTTTGATCATGTTGTCAAATGCATTATATTATTTTATTGTGTTCAAAATGCATTATTATGTTTAGAAATTTTGCCAGATGCACTTTTATGTTAATCACTGTTAAGTATTACGACGATCACATGATATTAATGTGAAATATATTTATTTTTTTGTAATATTTTAATATTATCAAAATAAAATTTATTTCAGTATTTTTAGAAATTTCTTAACTTTTTGTATTTTTGGGACTTTTTTTTTAGTTTTTTTTTTCTAGTTTATTGTCTATTTCTAAATATTTTAACTCTCATGTACCATTATCATAGTGTTGTTGTCAGTTTCACGCCAACAACATTTGCATCGTCAACATTTTTACATTAAAGTTTAACAGTAGATTGTTAGACTGGTGCCTCTAGCACATTTCAAAACATAGTGGTGCATTAGACAACATATGTAGTGCATTGAGCAACATAACAAAACATAATGGTGCATTTGACTAATTAACTCTTATATCATCACTCCCCAATAACTGTGTTTCAAAAAAAAAAAAGTCGCCAATAATTGATATATTAAAAAAATAAAATAAAGAAACATACATATTCGCTTAGTGCGCAACATGACGTCATCACACGTGTGTCTGCATGACACGTGTGTAATGAGACACGCGGTGTTAACAGTAAAAAATAGACTGTCACACTAGTTGCGCACTTAACAAGCGCAACAATTTATTTAAAAATAATTGTAATTAATGCTAATTACTGCTGTTAGCATTAATTGCATTAATTATAATAAAGTTGTGCAGTTGACAATTACGCAATGGGATGGTGCGCACTTGGTAAGTGGGAAACTAAGTAAATTTGTAAAAAAAACTCACCGTACACCAGTTTTGTGTTTAAGTTCCAAAATAAAGGTATTTATGTAACTTTTCAAAGTTTATTATATATGATTGAGGTATGTGGTACCCTTTTAAGTCAATCAACTGATGACATGTGTCAACTTGATTGATTAAAAGGGTAACACATGTTAGCTCAGCCCTAAACAATAATTTCTGTCATATATGGAGACATCCTGTTAATGTGTATGTGTATCACTTCATGAACATTTTCCACATGCACGTGGAAGAAACGAAGAAGTCTCTGGTGGAACCGATCTACCCAATGAAAGCTCGGAAGAAACACACTAATTATATGGAGACATCTGTCACTGTGTGTATGCGATGACTTGGTTGGTCCACTCTCATAAATTGGATAAATTCTTTTCTGCCTCGATGGCATCAGATGTGTCTCTGTTGTCCCCACACCTATCATAATTGGACAAGTGTATATATATATATATATATATATAATTACAGTTGTCGCATTTTAATAGGCTGATGGGGCAACACCGAGCTAGGTAATAATTTCTCTATAAATTGTGAGTGTGGAGCCAAATATTTGGGTCCCACTCTCTCACTCAATTTGTGAGAGAGATCGGAGTGACACGTAGGACTAGCACTTCGTGTGGACCGTGCGGGTTCGTGTCGTGTTCTGCGGGTCAGTTCAAACACGTCCCAATCCGGTCCAATATGAATAACTGACACAAAAAACCTATAGTTAATTGAATAAAAAATTAATATTTAACTATTTTAGTTTAAAAAATCGTGTTATATCGTGTTACCGTGTCACTAATATCAAACTCAAACTCGTAATTTTCGTGTCGTGTTCGTGTCGACCCATCGTGCCGAGCCCGAATTGTCAGCCTTAGTAACACTGTGCTACCGAAGAATTTTTCATATTATATATTATTTGGTTCACATGATGTCAAATTGATGATGTATTTGCACACGTATGTGTTGCAAGTACTATCCTAGTTCAAACTTTGGAGTTTTTATTTGACGTAAGAACAACCAAATAATACACATATAAAGCAAATAAACAATTAAATACAAATTTAAATCTGGTCGTAATTTTAAATCCCGACGAAATTTCAGTACCGTTTCACCGAGACATCAACTCTCGGTGAAGCAGTCGATAAATGTAGCACTGTCTCTGCAAAAGCAAAAACACTTCACCGAGAAATAACATATTGGTGAAGTGGTTATCATCTCGGTGAAAATGTGTTTTTACTTCATTGATATATCAATTCTCGGTGAAACGCTGCCGAAATTGTCGGCTACTTCGCTGAGAATTCATATCTCGGTGAAGTGTAGCCGATATTTCGCCGAGATTTGAAACTTCGGCAAGGCCTAGATTTGTATTGAATTTTTCAAATGGTTTATATGTGTATTTAGTTGTTCAGAGAGGTCTACATTGGTCAAAAACTTCGTAATTTGTGCAGAAAATTCATTTTCGAGTCATAGGGAACTTTTATACATTAAGTAAAAAAGTATTTGGACGATAATATTTTAAGAATGGGAGATCTCATGAGAAGTTGCACCATTTTTTAACTTGGCAAAAAAATTAATTTAATTATTATTATTATTATCCAACAACCATCAGATGGCAAATATGTTTAGTTCCTCATAGGCCCAGTTTCTACAAGCCCAACCCACCAGATGGTTGGGGTTAATTCCAACAAGAGGGACTGAAATGGATACTATTTATATGTTTGGGGACGAAACAGGAATTTCCCAATCTAATTCAAACCACCCGCCGTTTTGTTATTGGCGCCAATTGAAATCATCAGATTCAGGACGGATAGACAAGAACCGCAATTCCAATCACTAAAACCTAGAATCCCATACTCACCGAATAATCAAATCGGAGCACGAAATGCCCAGAGAAGACACGGAGTTGGCCGCAGCAAAGCGTTCGTACCGCAGCGCGAAATCCGAGGGCAACCGACAAGAGGAGGCGCGGTGGGCGAATGTGATCGGAGACACACTGAAGAACAGAGGCGAGTACGTGGAGGCTCTCAAGTGGTTCCGAATAGATTACGATATATCCTCCAAGTATCTTTCGGAGAAGCATCTGCTGCCTACGTGCCAGTCCCTCGGTGAAGCACATCTTCGATTGGAGCACTTCAGTGATGCGCTCATTTACCAGGTACTGAACCGATTTCGCGTTGGGTCTTGATAATTTACGGGGAAATCTAGATGTTTTTTAAGCAGGATATAGCTCATGTTTTTGTTTTTAAAAAATATTGATATGCAGAAAAAACATTTGGAACTTTCCAAGAATTTGAATGACCTAATTGAGCAGCAACGAGCCAGTACTCAGCTTGGCCGAACGTACTATGAAATGTTCACGAAAACAGATGATGATTATTCGATAAGGAATGCTAAGAAATACTTTAAGTCTGCCATGGATCTTGCTCAAGTTCTGAAAGAGAGCCCGCCTGATAAAAGGTCCTTCTTTTTGAAAGAATACATCGATGCACATAACAACATTGGTATGCTCGAATTGGAGCTTGATAACTTCGAAGAGGCTGAGAAAGTCCTGATGAAAGGATTGAAGATATGCGATGAGGAGGAAGTTGCTGAAAACGATGATGGGCGGACTAGGCTTCATCACAATCTTGGAAATGTCTACTTGTCACTGAGGATGTGGGATAAGGCTAAGCATCACATTGAGAAAGATATTATAATCTGTAAGAATATTGGACACCTGCAGGGCGAGGCAAAGGGTTATATAAATCTCGGGGAGCTGCATTACAAACTGCAGAAGTATGACGATGCCTCTTTATGCTATCAAAAGGCGCTTAAATTGGCAAAATTGATGGAGGATGAGGATTCTTTGGTTGAGCAAATTAACGGAAATATAGACACGTTGAAGGAGGCAATTAAAGTGATTGATGATCTGAAGAGTGAGGAACAAAATTTTAAGAAGTTGGCCCGGAACTTGGCAGCAGCTAGAGGAACTGCTGATGAAAGGAAGTGCCTATTGCAGCGGATCAAATCTCTTGATTGCCTCATTGAGAAAGCTGCAGTGATATCTGCTTGGACGAAAGTATGTTCAGTTGTCTTGGATAAATACGTAATATTCGATAGAGATGGAAAGTGGTTATTAAACATTTTGTATATTTGACAGCATCTTCAATTTGCTAAGCAAAAGAAAAACATTGCCGGTGAGCTCTATGACAAGGAAAAGCAGGGTGATTCTTACCTTGCTATTGGAGAATCGTACAAGATGCTGAGAAATTTTATCAAAGCGCTGAAATGGTACAACAAGGCTTTGCAGATGTACAAATCTATTGGAAACATGGAGGTTAGTCAGATGCAAATCATTTCATTTTACATAAATACTTAATGTTACTTAATGTTTGTAGTAGTACCTCCAGCCTTGGAAAATAGTCAATGAACATGGGTAGTATATAGAACAGAAGAGAAAACATATTGCTAACATGTTTAGTAACTAGTGGTACTTACTATACATTGCTACTGCTTTTAGGGGCAAGTGATGGCGAATATCGGCATTGGTGATGTTCTGGACAATGAAGGAAATTGGGGTGCTGCACTTGATGCTTTCGAAGAAGGCTTCGGGTAATATTATATCCGTATTTGTTTCTTTATCCTTGAATTTGAGTTTTCTTTCTTTCCCAAACTGTGGTGTCATCCACACAATATGATGTGAATGATTATTCATGGAAAAGCGGAATTAACGAATCATAAATGCGAAACGAATAGTTTAGTCTGTAGAATTCAAATCCGATATCTATGGATAATATCTGCATGAGATTGGAGTAGACGTATCGACTTCTTAAATGCTTTTGAAATTTGTAAATTAGTTCCCCAGCAATTCGTTTGACCCATTTCAGGATTGCCCACAAGGCGGGTCTTTCTTCTTTAGAGATTTCTTCCTTGGAGAACATGCACTACAGCCATATGATCAGATTTGACAACGCGGAAGAGGCAAAGTAAGCTGCTTTAACAGGAAATGAATATAATAACAGTTCTAAATTAAAAGTGAAAATTCATGATCATAAGTCCACATCTTTTGTGCAGGCGGTTGCGGAGTATTATTGATGATTTGAAGAAATGTCTTGAAAAGAAAGAAGCGGAAACCGTGAGAGAAGATTGCTGCTCTGAAACAGACACCAAAGGGAGCAATGATTTTCCTATTCATAAGTCTGCTGTATGCAGTTCCCCAGAGACAAATACATCTAATTTTTGCGGCACAAGACATCACAACAATGTGGATGAGTTAACTGATGATGCTCCCTTAATATCATCAGTCCGTTCAAGCAAATCATCTTCCAAGAAGCTTAATATTCATCTGAAGCATATAACAGCGTCTCCTGAAAATGCATCCAAATCATATGGCCGCAAACGTGTTCGGTTAGTCCTTTCTGATGACGAGGATGAAATACACCCTACAAAAGGGAGTTCAAAGGGAAGTCTTTTTGAATGCCCTGCTGAAGGATCTGTTCACCGAAATAAGGTACCTGTCAATCTTGAAGAAAGTACGTGTTCTTACAAGAGCAGTATGTCTAATAAACTATCTTCACAAAGTGGCAAACAAGAAATATCACACAGTGATGAAGATGTTGCTTATGATGTTCTTTCGGGTGGATCAAAATCTAACTTCAACTCTTTGTATAAAAAGACTCCTCACCATTTGGAATGTCAAGCTTCTGATGAGAACTATGAAGTAAGTCTTACTTGCAGCTTGAGTAACTCGAAAGTATTTTGTTGCATAAGATGACACTGAGTGACAAACCTCATAATTTCTGTGTTTTAGATATGCATCTAGTTTTCCTTATTTCTGAACTTAAAAACTGCATTGTAACTTTATAGAGCTCTAATGATCTTTCTATGACCTCAATCAAGGTTATTGCTGTGGCATTTTTTTTCCTGACATGAGTACTTGTACCATTTTGCAGAAACACGTGGCATTTCAATTAGAAAATGAGACTGTACACATAAAGATTGACTCTAAACAGTTTGCTGGTAAGACCAACATCGAGCGTGTGAAGGCTCAGTTGGCATGTTCATACTATCTACAGCTCCCAACAGAGACAAGGGCAAAGGGTAAACACTTGCATCACATGGCTATGTGTAACTTTTGGAATTTGAGGCTTAATTGGCACTAAATCTGATTTTATTCACTTCTTCAGAAACCTTCTTTTTGATTGAGTATGTTTAATAGGTCTACTGCCAATTATTCAACAATTGAAAATTGGTGGACGAGTGCTTGAATGCTCTGAAGATACTGAAAGCATAGATGATCAGTTTGGGAAGGGGACACTTGAAGTTACTGTTGGTGGTATGTGCATCAACTGATTTTTCATTTTTTTTACACTCAGTTCTGTTTCTCCCTTAATTTATATTTGGGTTAAAGGTACTTTTCATACCACATGTTTGACCGAATGTGGCTTTTAGTACTGGATGTTTAGTTATGTATACTTTTGGTACCAAACGTTTGAAAAAATGTGGCTTTTGGTACATCCGTTAGTTGACCGTTAGTTTTGGCCGTTAAATGACATGTGCAAGTAACGTAATCGACTCTAAACTTTTAATTTTATTCAATTTAGTCCCTCAAATATATTCCTAACTTTTATTTTGTTTAACTTAGTCATGACACTTCAAAATCAGACCCAATTAAACCAATCGAATTCAATTGACATAGCCCCGTTTGGGTCAAATTTACCCAATTGGGGATAGGTCCAAATTGGGTTCGATTTTGAAGCTTTAAGACTAAATTAAACAAAATAAAAGTTATGAATATATTTGAGGGACTAAATTGAACAAAATTAAAAGTTTAGAGTCGATCACGTGACTTGCACATGTCATGGCCAAAACTAACAGCCAACTAACGGATGTACCAAAAGCCACATTTTTTCAAACGTTTGGTACTAAAAGTATACAAAACTAAACATCAAGTACTAAAAGTCACATTCGGTCAAACATGTGGTATGAAAAGTACCTTTAACCCTTTATATTTACTCTTAAAAAAGGTTAAACTACCTGACAGGATGGATTCAGAAGCCCTTAATGAAGCTATACATTGACTTTTGTAAGGATTTGGCAGAGGCACCAAACCTGAAGTTGCTCACAAATCTGTACAATTTGGAGGTAGTAACTTATTATAAGCTACAGTAATCAGCATGGGGATTCTTCTTGATTTGGCCTAAATGTGATTAGTTTCTTCATAGGTTTCTGAGGATGAAGTTATGGTGTCTGATTGTGAATTACAAGACGTGTCTATAACTCCACTGCTAAATGCGATGAATGTGCAAGGAACATTTGCACTATTAAACCTCTCTCACAATTTGTTAGGCAAGTCATTTTATACCCGGAATATCTTTTGGAAGAAATTATTTCCATACTTGATAATCTGGGTTGGAAATATTCCAGGAAATGGAACGATGGAGAAGCTTCAGCAAATATTTAAATCATCAGAACAGAACTACGGAGATTTGTCTTTGGATTTGCATTCCAATCGATTCGGTCCAACTACATTGTTTCAGGTTCATAAACTAGCCATATGCACCTCTGTTCTTAAATATCGTTATTTTAGTTTACATCACAATTTTGATTTTAAGTCCATTCTATTTATATCTATATTTGCAACTGCAGATATGCCAATGTCCTGTGCTATATGACCGATTAGTGATGCTTAATATATCTGGGAACCGTCTAACAGATGCATGCGGATCATATCTTTCAACAATCCTGAAAAAGTGCAGAGGTAGAAAAGCTTTCAACTATAGTTGCATGATTTATATATCAATCTGCTAATTAAAGAGTTCATCATTCTTTATTTTGCAGCACTTTACAGTTTGAACATCGAAAACTGCTCCATAACTTCCAGAACAATTAACAAAATTGCTGATTCACTGAACTCTACATCCATGCTTACACAACTCTCTGTCGGTACTAAAGATGCTATTTTTATGTATAATTATTGTCAAATCTTAATTAGATAGATCTAGATCTGATGCTTAGGTTCTAATGTTCATTAAAAATTTAAAACAGGACACAATCATCCTGTTTCTGGAGTAACCATCATGAACTTACTGTCCAAGCTCACTACTATGACTCAGTACGTTGCGTATTCTTAGCTTGCATTGTTTCGTTTCGTTGATTTCCAGAGATTTTATTGGCATAATTAACATTGTTTGGCTTCTTTTTGTTAGATTTTCAGATTTAAGTCTCAGTGGCTTGAAATTATCGAAACCGGTAACCGAAAGCCTCTGTAAACTAGCCAAAACATTGTATTTGTCTGGACTAATGCTCGGTGGAACCAATATTGGAAATGTAAGTACACCATTCTTCAATTTTTAAACTCACAATTACATGCTGTATTTTGCAGAATCCGAAATTTATAAATTTTATATATTGCAGTATGTAAGATCAGTGTATTTGATTGATTCAGGAAGGAGCTCTGCAGTTGAGTGAATCATTACTCGGCGAGACTCAAGAACTCGTAAAGTTAGATCTATCAAACTGTGGATTGTCATCTCATTATTTTTCCAACCCGAACAACAAAACATCGTTCTTTTGCGGAATTCTTGAACTCAACCTCGGAGGAAACACTATCAACCAAGAGGTATCTTGTTCTCCAAGAAATCATAACATGCTTTTTATCTAGGTTGCAGAGTTGAATATTTGAATACTCTATACAGGGAGCCGATTCATTAGCAGCAGTGCTGTCGAATCCCGATTGCTGCATTACGATTTTAACGATGAACAAATGTGATCTTGGTTTATCAGGAGTTCTTCAAATTATCCAGGCATTATCAGGTCTGCTCCTCAACTTCATTTCATTTGTGCAGTTTCTTGAATTGGGTTCATTACTGAATTGCATACCGAATTTCGGACAAACTGCAAAAATCACACTGAACTTTTGGTTTCCTTTCAGAGAACAATTCACTGAAGGAGCTCAACCTTGCTGATAACAAGAACCCGGCTCTAAATACTTCGGTTCCTCAACAAGATTCGACAAAAACCGAACCGGACCAACCGCACAACATATCGTGCGTTTTGAACCAGGAACCGGACAACCTCGAAGTGGCTGACAGTGAAGACGAAAACATGGAGTTAGACCAGAGCTGTGCTAGCTCGTGCGAGAAGATCCCGGTTCCCGAATGCCCTTTTTCCGAAGACCTCGCTAATGCGATCGGTTTTGCAAGACGTTTGGAGATTCTCGACCTGAGCGGCAATGGATTGTCGATAGAAGCAGTTGAGTCGGTTTATACGGCATGGTCCGGTTCAAGAGCAAGTTCAGCAAGGAGACATGTGGATGGAAATACGGTTCACTTATCGGTCCGGGAAAACCGGTGCTGCCGTGCTAAACCGTGCTGCCGCAGGGATTAGCTTCACTAGCCCAAGCTACTTACCTTAGGCTTGAATCAGTTGTCCGGTTCGGTTCAGACCGGTTCAGCAGTTCTTAGGGATTTACTTTTTCATATTTGACATGTCGCACATTAGCATTTAACGATGATTTTTTTTTTTACAAAATAGTATATAGTTTACTTTGTTATAAAGTGACGGCAATATTTATATTAAAAAAAAAAATCAAATGGAGAATTTAGATTTAGACCGTTTGTCGAGTGCAAGACCATCCACAATGATTTTACATAAATTGTATACTTTAAAGTTGCTTCGTAAACATTTATGTAGACTTTAAGACACACGTAAACAAAATTTGCTCTACAATCGTATTACTTAAATATTTTTTATTATTAAATTTTCAACAACCACCAATAAGATATTAGAAATAATTATAAAATGAATTAATTTATAATTATATATTAGTTACGTAATACATAGTGCATTACTTAAATTTAAGAAATATATTACGTAAAAGTAGGTGGGTCTCACTTTTAAGGAATGTTATGTAAAATCATTGTAGCACGTTTTTATACATTTTACGTAAAATATATGTAAAACACATGTTTAAGGAATACCATTGAGGATGCTCTTATATATATAAAATTATAATAGTTCTTAACTTTTTAAAAAGTAAAACCTAATATTTATCCACTCTCACTCGAGAAGTTGAGATAAAGAAAAGTAATCTTTTGGGGCCAAAATCATAAAAAGTAGAAAATCATGCGTGTATATTTATGTGGAGCAGGTATTATATATATGTAATTATGAGTTATAATTACATAATCGTATTTCTACGTGTTGTCTTTCGGAATAGACCATAATAATACATTTATATTACACTCATGATCTCCTCCTGCTAATTAAAATGATGATGATTTCCCTATATTTTCGCCACCGAATTGAAATGACACATCAATGAAAACGTACGTTTTTAATCGATGCCATAGCTTTGATATCGATGGATCGATAAATACAAAACGTCCCCTAAACACAATAATATATTTATTCTGTGTCACCAACTTTACACTACAAACGTGCCGAAAGCGATTAGTCTTAGGTTTTGAAAGTAATCATTCATCAGAGATTTCCGAAACATTATTAATTTAGTCTAATATTCTTCTTTTACAAATATATGTTTATAAAATGCTTAATTTGGTCCCCACTTTCTCGCACGATTGCACTTTCAATCCAATGCAATTTTATAAGAAAATTTTATAATATACTTTCCATAAATTGGGAAGCAAAGTTTAAGAAACTCCTCTTGGTCAACAAAGTTATGAGATGAGAAGGCTTTTGTTGAAGAAGTGTTTTTTTTTTCTTTAAACTCTATTGATTAATAATTTACTCTTAAATAAATGAATATATTATTATGGATCAAATATATTATATTATTATTATTACAGAGGCAGTTATCAATCAAAAGTCAAAACTACAGTAATTTTTATGACTTTGATACTTTGAGTTTCAACAAGTTAACTCAATTTTCCACACAAAAAAGTCACTATCATCTATCCATTTCCTAGTCTATCTATAGAAGTACAATTTAAATTTAGTACATAAAAATATTATCTATATACCAATATATAATTTGTGTTGGGTCCTCACCCCCAAAAGTCACATACCTTCCAAAAGGTTCCAAACATAGCTTCCAAAAAAGTCACATATCTTCTAAAGTTTTTTTTTATTTTTTTAAATATCAAAACCTTCTAAATTTTAAACCATACTATTTTGGCAGGTTTGAATTATTTTTTATTTATAAAACCGGATTTGACCGAAATCTTACAAAACCGGCACAATCTGTAAAAAAAAAAAAGAAGAAAAAGTAGGGACTTAGAATATAGAACCAAACTGGCACTATTATAAAAACCAATAAGCCGAAGAAATCCGTAAATTTTTTGTTCTCTCAACTCTTATTTAATATATGATGATATGTGTTGTATCAACGATTCAACGTATTTAGGGTCACAAGTTTATTTTTATGTATGTGGTTCAGAATTTGAACAACACACTCTATAAAGCTGCCCGTTTTATGTTCCATTACATATGATGTCCCAACTCATAATGATCACCAAATTCTACACACATTACTAGAAAGAAATAAACTTATTATATTTAGGGTTAATAATAAACTGTCTGAGGTTTGACCATGTTGAAATCTGGTGTCCGTCGTTGAAATTGACTTCTCAGGTTTGGTGTTTGTTGAAATTTGGTGTCTCCTTCTATTTTTGGGTTAAGTCGAATAGAAGTGTATCACGTGACCGTCACGTGAGCTCGATAAAATGGATATTCCAAAAATGCCCCTTTATAAAAAAAAAAATATGACCTTCCATTACTTAGCGAATTTACGAAATTACCCCTTCTAACTAAATCAACAACTATAGGGTTTTTGGGTGGTGGCCGGCGGGAGTAGGATGGTGGCCGAAAGGAGTTGGGTAGTGGCCGGCCGGAGTTGGGTGGTGGCCGCCGGAGTTGAGTGGTGATGGCCGGAGTTGGGTGGGGGTTGTTTTGAATCTAGGGATAATTTTGTCACTTCATATTTGGTAGAAAGGGCAATTCTGACTTTTCGCAACATTCTGTCAAAATTAAAAACAATTTTGGACGGAAAACCAAATTTCAACAAAGTCCATACTTCATATACACCAAATTTCAACACGTCAAACCTCAGATAGTTTATTAGTTATTAACCCTTATATTTAATATAATTATTATAGTTATACATTAACAACTTATACAAATAACAATCTTAGAAACATGCATGTGCAAAGCACATGCAAAAATAACTAGTTTAAATTTAAACCTGTAATAATGCTCCACCCATGATTTCTCATTCTCTCCCTCCAAATTAAACAGGAGTATGTACTACATTAGAAATTAATCCTTGATTAGTGATAAGCTAATGACATGTGTTGAGTATTAATCACTAGCTATTATTCAACTTTTCTCATTAAATCATAACAAAACCTTGGATACTCTCCAAATTATATCCTTGGGCAATTATATCTCTATTGATGATGGTTTTGATTTTATATATGCTTGAAATTATGGAGTGTATATATTAAATATACCCTAAAAATATGCTGCAAGACTAAAAAAGAGATATTTGTTATGAATATATTTAGTGGATGTTCAATATTACGTGTATATACCATCTTCCTTGTTTAGACTTTCCTAGTATTAAATTTACTTCCTCCACAAGTATATGTAATCCCTATATAAAGGCTCCTTATGTGTGATAATAAGACATCCTCAAATTCCCTCTTCTATTACCTTTCTACTTCTGTAACACGTTATCAGCACGATGTAATTCCTAAGAGCACCGTAGCAAACCATCAAATTCTCCCCGTAGCTCAACATCTCTCTTTGTCGTAGCTCAACATCTCTACCTTAAACCATGGCACGTTATCAATTCGTAGGGTTTCCTAAGATCATTATTGATTCCCTCATATCTCCCTGAGACTAAGACACACTATTTCCTCATTGATTCCAAGTTTTTGAAGGACAATTCTCAGGGCCGTACATGATATTTTCTTTTCTACTAATATTACCATATGACATGTTATTTAGATTATATTGGTTATTTCATATTCTAACTAATATTATTTTTACATGTTAGCAATATGTCAGATTTCGTCTATTTATGGAGCAAGACACCATGCCAAATATTGCCATGACGTCATCGAGCGATCAACAATATGTCGGACCTTGAACTTGATTTTACGGTACATAATATCACGTTAAAATATCGAATTCCATTTTGTTGGAGATTATATATTGAATACTTATAGTTATATTAAAATTTTCATACATAAAGTTATATATATTAATATACTCCACTCCCTGAAGTGAGTGTTGTAGTTTATTTTATATTATACTCCCTGAAGTGAGTGTTGTAGTTTATTTTATATTATACTCCATGAAGTGAGTGTTGTAGTTTATTTTATATTATACTCCATGAAGTGAGTATTACACTGTATGATTACAATAATATGATAATAATGACTCTAAAAGAGTACAAGTACAAATTTGCTAAAGTTATCATAGTCATGGACATGAGTGATTTTAAAAGAGATGAAATATGTAGCATCATCGTGAGATCAATAAAGAACGATGAAATATCTTACAAATAAAAAATGCATGAAAAGAATACAAAGTTCAATTGATTTGGAAGAATGATAATTTTGATATGTGCAGTGACGCTTGCAGAAAATTAGTGATATTATGCAGCGCGGAAATTGATAATTTTATGAAGCGCAATGAAATTAGGCAAAGTTTGGCCTCAATAGCAAATATTATTCGATATTGAGATAAAGAAAATTGCATTCTATACTAATATCGTATCCCGAAGATCCGACATTATGATCCTAAAGATCAAGATTATGAATATTCATATTTATTTTTAAATTCCGCATTTACAAATTCCGCATTTATATTTATATTTCTTGCACTGCATTTATAGTTACTTTTTATTTCTTGCACTGCATTTTATTTATTATATACATATATCATTATGCTCATTGAATTTCATTATAAAATGATCCCGAAAATTAAGAGTTATTCAGAAGCTCAAAGATTATTAATTTTAGGATCCGGAAGATCCTAGAATGTACGAAAAAGGGATCTGAAACATTGTATTTGTGAATTAAAGATCTTCATGCATACAAAGAAATCATGTATATCATGAATTATTTATTATAAATAAGGGATCCTGAAGATCCCAAGATATCATGAGTTATGAATAAAGGATCTTGAAGATCCTAGAAGATCTAATATAAGTAAAGGATCCCGAAGATCCTAACGATCTTAAATTATGAACAGAGATCCTGAATATCCTGAATTATGAACGGAGATCCTAAAGATACTGAATTATTTCAAATGAATGATATGAAAAGATGAAAATAGGATCTGAACATCCTAATCCTAATATATTTTGAGCTATAAATGATCCCGAAGATCATGAAATCGAGCATTTATATGAAGTTATTTATACTTTTTACGCTTTATGCATTTTTTTATTATTATTTATATGCTTTCATATACTTCATATTTATTTCTTATTATAAAGAATGTGAATACTCCGCAATCATCATTATGATGACGATGAATAAAATAACAATGTGCGGATTATGTTACAAGAGATACATGACATATCTCCTACGGAAATACGAAAGATATACATATCAGTTAAACCTGAAGTTTACTAATGCATTGAGGTAAACCAGAAGTTTTACCCATATAATACAATATTTGGCGTGACCGGTTATAGACCATTCAGGATCACTTAAGATGCGCAACACATTATTTGGAAGAACCTAAAGATTCTCCATAAATCATTATGATATTTGCTCTCAAAGGAAAATTCATTATGTGATCATCATCAACTAAGTTCGGGATAAAATTTCATAATTTATGGAAATAATAAAAGGTGAATATGGGCCCGTTCACCTGCCATGTGGACCACGATATTATTTTAAAAGATGCATCTACAATATGGTCGCATGTGCATTTAATTATCACGAATTTGCAATAGCAAAATTTCCAGATTATGCAATAAAGAATGATGATGATATTGGAAGTTGATAATTATTATAAGAATTAGACAATTCTTTGTCAATATTTGCAGTTTAGCATGAATGTTACAACGAACCTCCGGTTATATAGTTAACATGCTATCATTGAGAGCAAATTGTGTACAAATGCATGCTATTATGAAAGCAGCAATATAATTGCGCACCAAACAAATGTTAAATCACAGTTCTCCCATTACAACCAACTTTTGGTCAATAGACAAATTTCCCATATATGAATTTTATGATGTGCGATATATATTTGAACTGCTCCACCGCAACGCACAAATATGGGTCTAGAATGTTGGGAAAAATATGTTGTCTAAATCAATTATTTGGGAATAATGACTGATATATATTAAAGCAAGAGTTGCTGATTATTATTGATGAACAAATTTTCACAACATTAGGGGGAGAAAAGAAGCAGCTGGCAGAAAATAGATTGACTGAACAAAAATTGTTATTATCTCATTTAGATCCTCGCACAATGATAATATGAACCTGAAGTTCAAAGAGATAACCATTTTCACATACTGCCTATTAAGTGACTTTATGAGACCCAGAAAGTCATAAGTTAATTACCGGCTGCAAATGCTCCAATTTTAAATGTACCGGTTGGACAAACTATAATGAAAAATAATTCACGCCTGAAGTGTGTGATATTGGTTCCAAATATTTTTAACAAGAATGGAGCACGGAAAGAAAATAGATAAATATGGTCTTATTACGGAGGCGATTTCCCAAAAAGGAAAAGAGACATAACTAAATATGAAACCCCATAAGTGGTTCAGGTACCTGAAAATAATTGTAATAAAGAGATCTCAATGAGTTATGTCATTAAGGGGAAGTGATGGAACCGTAAAATATAAAGTTGTCGACAACAGTTTTGAATATTATTCATGAGTGAAATCATAAAACAAGACGAGGAGTCGAGGATCTTGAGCTCAATATGTTAAACATATATTATGATTGGTCAAAGTTTGAAAAGACGCAAGTATTAACATGAAAAATGCATAAGGTGGAAGCCAATGGATACAAATTATTTCCCGCATAAATAAATTGTGTCGTAAGATATATACGCACAACCTGTACAAATGTTATATGCGAAATCCTGGCATTTATTATATGGAAAATTTAGTGGAAAAATCACCTTCAAATATATTATTACGCTGGCAGTACATAAAAAGTTTTGAATGCGTCCCACACATGAATTATTTATAGCCTTTTTGGGTGGTTAATTTGATAGCAAAATTAAAGTGAAAATCCTAGAAGGATTGAAAATGCTAGCTTGAAAATTTTTCCAAGAATGTTGGATAATAAATATATTGTACCATTATTTTGTATATATGAAGATAATGCAGGTTATATAGCTTGAGTTGAAGATCGTTATATCAAAGGAGACGTACAAAACACATTCGCATCAAGTTATTCTTCATCCAATGAATTTGTTCATATGACTATCAATTGGATCTTTTTAAGGAGGCTTTATCGACTGCGACATCTGGAATATTGGCGAACATGATTGGATTGCGTTGACTTAATGAAATTACGCGATGTCAACATCAGGGGGAGAATCTACACCGCTGCACTCTTTTTCCCTTAACCAAGGTTTTATCCCATCGGGTTTTCCTGGTAATGTTTTTAACGAGGCAGCTTACAAAAGGGATCCATAATTGTGTACTCTTTTTCCTTCACTAGATTTTTATCCCAATGGGTTTTTTCTAGTAAGGTTTTAACGAGGCACAATTCCCTTATGAACATCCAAGGGGGAGTGTTATGAATATATTTAGTGGATGTTCAATATTACGTGTATATACCATCTTCCTTGTTTAGACTTTCCTAGTATTAAATTTACTTCCTCCACAAGTATATGTAATCCATATATAAAGGCTCCTTATGTGTGATAATAAGACATCCTCAAATTCCCTCTTCTATTACCTTTCTACTTCTGTAACAATATTATTAAATATATATAATTTTTTTTGTCAAATATTAAAATATATGATGGGGGGCAAATTAAGTGGGGCAAGTGAAGCAAATAAATTGTCCTTGTACAATCCTTCCCCAACTTGTTGCTTCATTTTCGCTGCATTGTCTCCAATTGTATACTTCTTTACGTTGTCAGTGCCATACTTTATTATTTTCTCAATATATATATATATATATATATATATATAGTTTGGCAAAAAAAAACTCTGGTAGTTAATAAAGGATTTTAATAATTATTTAAGCTTCTACATTTGATAAATATTTAAAAGGTTTCTGAGTCATTCCATTTTTAATTATCATTTCAATCTAATGTAATTCGTAGCAAAAAATAAAAATAGTAATTGAAATTATTTTATAGTTGCTTTTTCTAAACCCGAAACTTTAAAGTGACTAATTACATGCCAAATTGTAAAAAAAAAAAAAAAAGATGTTTAATACAAACACAACAAGTGAACGTTAGATATACTCAAAAGTTTTTTTAAAAAAAAATTAACTACTGTAGTTGGTTAAAGCAGGAAATCTCAGATATTTTTTTAAAATATTATCCCAAGCTATTATTATGAAATTAATAACCTTAGTTAAAATTAAAACACACACCTAATAAATAGGAGATGGATCATGCAATGATAGAAATATGAGATTGTGCACAATAATCAACCACACATTTTATTTTTATACTCTTCATAAATAATATAAGTTATACATATATAAATATAACATACCTTCATTATATCTATTTATCACAACATAAGTTTTGTCATCAATTCCTGCAAAAATGATGAATTTCTGCAACCAACTCCTCCATTACATACATCACCTCATATACATATACACTACTACCCACCAACCCAAGATGAAAAATATAGAGGCTATGTCACCTTCTGTTAATAATAACCCAAAATAATTAAAGTAATTAACTTAAAAACATAATTAATCATGAATCATTAAGGTGATCTCCATGACTCTAAGCCAATGTCATTGTGCTTTCTTGAAGGACCAGAAGCAGGTATTGGAAACCCTCTTGGCAAGTAACCTAGAAAATGGCCTGACCTTCTTGATGATGATGATGATGATGGGTTTGTGTTGAACACATTGCTTGTTTTCTCTTTTGCAGCTAAACCATGTATTCTTGAATACCCTTCACAATACCTCACTTGAACAACAAGAACAAGAACAAGAATGTACCAAACCAAACATGAAGATGGGTTTCTTGGTTTGATGGTGTTTGAAAAACCCATCACTTGGTTAGAGAGAGAAAGAGAGGTTTGTTAATGGAGATTGAAGATGTATTGAGAAATAAGGTGGTAGAAGAGAAAAAAGAGAAGATGGACAAAATGAATGTTGAGAGAAAAAGTAAGTGTTTTTGTGTGTGAGAGACAGACAAGTAGTAGTGGAAGAAGAGATAGAAATGGAAGAGAAAGAGGAAAGTTGAGAAGTAAGAAGAAGAGGAGTTTGAATTGGTCTAATTGGTTAAGGGAGTAGTGTAGCTAGTAGGGGAAGGCACCTAAAGATGATGATGATGGTGAATGTATCATCATAATATATAATATATAGTTCAATATATATATATATATATATATATATATATATATATATAGTAATAATAATAATAGATTATTCACTTTAAAAAGATGAGTGTGACATAAGAAAAAGGTTCTTCTTTTTATAATTCAAACTCTATTTATATATATATATATCAATTAATAAAATATGGACCACAATTTAAAATAATTTTTATGTATAGACAAATTGATGTCAAGTCAAGAGACCACTTTCTTAGATTAATTAAAGTATGTTTTACATCATGTTTAAGTCCTGAACTTGCTAATATATTTTATAATCTTAGCTCATTAGAGGTTGCATGAACAAAGACTAATATCCAAGATTAGCTCCAATGCAATAAAATATATATATTGATTTTTTTTTTTTTTTGTAAATACAAGTTTGCTTTTGTAATTTCGAGTTGGGAGCGTTAATGTTAAAATTCTCTTAAGGTGGCGTTTATAATGGGATTTAACCCCAGATCGATTCTGAGAATACAACTCGTTTTACCGGTTGGTTCAACTAACATTGGATAAGTATAATTGAATTAAAACCAATTTTTGTATATATGTATGATACAATTTTAATTTACCTCTTCCACTTTTTACCTATTTTATATGGATAAAAATAAAATAATAATATTATTATTATTGAAAAGAAGAGGAAGACGAAGAATAATAATTTAATGAATGCAAAAGGGAATGGGAAGTTGAAAAGGAAGGAAAAAATAGGATGGGAGAGAAGTGACTGTCTAGCTCTTCCTTCAACACTGTAGTAGAAGCAATTTCTTTTCTTGGTTTGGTGAGTGAAAGACCCCACCTCCCATATTTATGACCAACCATGTTTATATATATGTAATTTTCCTTTAAAAAAAAAAACTTTTTTTTTCTCTTTTCCATGATTTTTATTGTGTACAAATTAAAAAAAAAAAAATCAAACTATGAATATATCTATTTTCTTCAGATACAATGTACTTATCATATCTAATCTAAAATAATAGGGTTAACAGGTCTTTTGGTCCATGATGTTTGACTATTTTTGGGTTTTGGTTCATGATGTTTATTTTTACTAGTTTTGGTACCATATGTTTGCAGATTTTTTTCTAGTTTTGGTCCGACCGTTATATTCTGTCCATTATTTGACATGTACAAGTCACGTGATCCACCCTAAACTTTCAATTTTGTTCAATTTAGTCCCTCTAATACTTTCCTAACCTTTTTTTTGTTCAATTTAGTCCCGAAGTTTCAAAGTGCGGATAACGATTTCGTCTCGCATCATGTCATCCCGTAATGGGTAAAGTACTGACCATAAATATTTGTTTCCATTCCCATAATCACTAGTGGAGATTGAACCTCTGGCATCTGGTTAAGTGATGAAGCGCGCGCTAAACTACCATACCATATTACATAGTTTCTAATGAAACTTTGCAAAACCAGAATATAAACATAGAAGAATTGATGAGCATAAATTATTGTATGACATCGAGGTAACACGTGACGCTGACTGACCTGTTACCTTTTAAATCAATCAACATGTGATATTTGACTATATATCAGAAAATTTCTGCCATATATCACATGTTGATTGAGTGAATGGGTAACATATCAGCGCCACGTGTTACTTCGGTGCCATACAATAATTTATCATTGATGAGTCCTACTACAGTGAACTGGTATATATCAATGCGTACGTGGAAGAATTGATGAGTCCAGCAGTGAACTGATATGTCCTGCTGATTTTTATTTTGTATACAGTCAGATTTTTTGGTACCATTCACGCACAATAATAAATATAAGTCACTGACAGACCAATCTTCTACAAGTCTACACAGTCTATCACCTTTCTTCCCATTCCCTTCATTGTTTCACTTATTATAGCTACCACTAGCATAGCCTTCAATTTTTAGTAAAGGAACCCTATATCTACTTCAATTAGGGTTTTGAAGTGGGCGAATTGTCGATTTTTGACGTGCGGATACAGTTTTTTATGCGAAAACGGCGGTCTGAGCAATATGAATTTCATTTTGAAGTGGTGTCTGACGATTTTCGGCCAAATTGCTTTATTTAGGGATCAAAATCGCAGTTTTATGTTTTTTGGGTCTTTTTTGCAATTTGTTGGTTTTGTTTGGACTTTAGTTGTTAATTTCGTGTTTGTGCTAGAGTTAAGGTTTTGTTTTTAGCATTTAAGCTATGTTTTGCCGTCATTGGCATTCATTATTGACTGAATTAAAAAAAAAAATCGAGGTTTTCCTCAATCGTACATTGAAATTTCGATATTATTTTGAATCAACGGTTTTTTTTGTGTCTTCTACCCATCTATTCAATCACGTTGTATCAAGTTTTAATTGTACCATCCAAATTAGGGTTTTTAATAATTCCCTAATTTTCCTTTTTTTTTTGTTTATCAAAGGTGGCTTATTGTCCTTAATTAGGCGCTTGATCACAAATTTAATCAAGTTGAGGTGAGATAATCCAACTATAGTTGAGATAGACACTGCTCGGCACATTGAAATGTACGTACATCAGCTTGTAAATTGCCCGGTTTTTATTTGCACATGTTGAATATGTATCAATTTCCATCTAAATATAAATTACAATTTAAATGAGCTAGCAATTTGTCACAAGGGCTAGCAAATTGTCTGAATGGTGAAACATGGACTAGCAAAATAGTATATTTCAGTTAATCTATGTACAATAGAAATACATGAATTCATATATGTTCATTAGAAAATTTTCAACCCTAAATTTAAGCTTGAGAACACTAGAAATAATTTTAAAGTAATGGTGGTGACATTTGTTATTATTATGTGATCTAATTTATTAGAATTATATTTAAATTTTCTTTGTAATTAAAGTGAAAAGATATGAACTTGACGGACATTCCACGAGGTATAACCCATTATCTTGGATTTTTCCCAAAATAATTTAATTTAAATTGTCCACGACCTACCTAACCAAACGATCGAACCATGCACACACAACCTTACATCTTGTCGTGCAATAAAACAATCAACAAATGGACGATTGTGTGACATTACAATCTCAATTATTATTATTGTTAATGTTATTATTTTGAGAGAATAATATAGTACGTGCAACGAATTGTTTCCAGGTGTGATTCCAACCACTAGCCAACACCCAAATTCCATCGTTAAATAAATAATTCATTGATGTGTACACGTGCATATGCATATCATTCATTATCTATCCACTTAATAATTTATTAACGATACAAATATGTTTATATACATTAATCAGGTTCTAAAATATAAGATAATTTTGGGTTTACGGAAATATTAATTATATGAGGAAAGATGTGTAACGAGATAGATCATCAGCGCCGGCAGTGTATATATATATCATTAGTTATCGAATTTGTCGCATGTTATTATCGGACTTAATCCAACAAGACCATATTTCTTTATATTCTTATATTTCATGATGTATGTTTACAACTCAAATCACTTAAATAAATGTTTGTGAGAGATTTATTTGTGAGTGTCATATAACTTTATTTGTAAGAGAATCGTTTAATTCTCTTACGAATAAAACGTTTAATTGTTTTTAAGAGAATAACTCCTAATAAAAAGTTTGGCTATAAACTTTCTTGAAAATCTCTTACTAAAATTTGAGTTTGTAAGAAATTTCTTTCAAAACATGATAAATCCGTAGAAAGTGCTTATAATTGTGAGGGATTTATTTCATTAAAAAATACCGGGACAAATGACCAATTTTATTGTAGTGAATTCAGAAAAAACCCGAATGAATCCAAATGAGAATAACGAATCCGACATGATTGGTCGGGTTTGGTTAGAGGAATTATCAATGAACATGCATACACCATATTGATGCGGGCAAAAGAGTCGATTTTTTGCGTACGAATACATTTTTTCATGCGGTAACGACAATCTGAGCAGTGCCTTCGTCTTGCCATGGAATACGATATTTTCTAGCCAAATTTCTTCGTTTAAAGGGTCAAAATCGCAGTTTTACTTTTTTTTTAGGTTGTTTTTACAATTTGTCGATTTTGTTAGGACCTATTTGCTTATTTCAGATTTGTTCTAAGTTCATATTTTACTTTCAGTATTTTAACTTTGTTTAGCCGTTTTGGTCATTCAGTATTATTGATTAATAAAAAAACGAACTTTTTTTTCAATCTCACATCAAATTCTCGTCATTTTTTTGAGTTAACGAATTTTTGTACATTATGCCTCATATATATCCCATCACGCTGCATCACATCACATATATAATTGAAGGAGATTAGGATGGATTGAATATAGACTGAAGAAATATTGTGATGTTGTGGTTTGTTTGGAAAGATCTACTTTGCTTTAGGACTGGACCCGATCCCACGTGTGGTGAGGTCGGAAACAACACAACAATTGCCACCAGACCAAACAACCAAGACTTAGCTGTTCTTTCTAATCCACTTACCTTTATTATTTCCCTTCTCTTGTTTTGGTTCCCGATCGTACAGAGAATCGGTCCATTTTTCGACACCCATTTCTGTCTGTCACATTTCTTTAAATAATTAATATAAAAAAAAAAAAAATCACGTCCCATAAGTTTGATGTCATTGAGAAATTATTAACAGTGCTTAAATAGTACTGTTAGAAAAACTGGATTATAAATGTTGAGCTAAAGAGAGTGGAGAGATTTGAAATTAGCTAGCTCATAAAGATTATTTGGGTTTTAATTTTGGTTATTATTCCAAACAAGAATAATGTAATTCGCGTTCGTTTATTGTGTTTTTTCTTCTTTCTCACGGGTGTATTAGGTATCAACATCTAACATAATTCTCGTTCGTATCAGATTAGCCTGTAAGGTGTAAAATACTGGCTATTAACAATGCTCAAATTCAAAACATGTAATATTTCATATGTTTGTGTACTATATTAGTTAGAAATAAGATATATATTTGGAGACTTACAAGAGATGTACTAATCAAGCCAAATATGATAATAAAAAGGGGTTAATTAACCATATCCAATGTTTACACTATCTTAAAAGTAGGTGTCTGAAGTTTGAAATATTAAAATAGACTGTCCTATGCTTTATTATTGTTGAAATTTGGTGTTTATGTGCGTCTTTTCATCTCATTTGAATCATAACCACCCACCCACCCACTCATAATCCATCACTCCTTACTTTTCACAAAATCGTCAAATTTCACACAAAAGTTGAACATCCAAAATAAAATGTTTCTAGCAGAGTGGTGTGGAGCGATTTCCAACGACAACGAAACGGGATTTACTTGCATGGATGAGGCCAGCTTCTTAGATGGCGGTCCCGGCAAGATGACGAGAAGGGAGTGTGTATGCGAGCTCGATTTTGAGAGTCGGTTTCGTCGGAATTGATTTCTCTAAAGTAATCACGCCGAGACACCACAATTTAACAAAATTGAAACATTAGAAACTACAGTTTAATATTTGAAACTTCTGACAACTACTTTTAACATGGGGTAAACTTTGGACAGTTTTTTTTTTTTAGCTATTAACCCTAAAAAATTTTTGCCCAAGGACAACAAGCTCAATCACGTAATATTGGACTAATGAGAATAATCGTTCGAACTTGAAGGTGCGACAAAACATCCAGTTAATGAAACGCTGAACTATTAAGTTATGGATGTGACAAAACCACCCATGACTTCATTTGGTTGGTTCATTATGATGCCCGGCTATATATACTATGTAGTATCATCATCAGATACGTGTTGTTGCAAGTTAAATTGATCTATCCGTCAATTTCTAAGAAAACTAAATATAATGTTGCAATTTGCAAACCTTAACCCTTGTGTGTATACTAAGATATGTTTTTTTTAGTCACATCGAAATTTGACCTTGAATCACCGATGTATCGTATATGCCGTGTAATTTAATATAAGGGTTAATAGATCTTTTCATTTATAATGTTTGATCACTTTTGAATTTTGGTCCATAATATTTTTTTTTCTTAGTTTTGATATCATATGTTTGCATATTTTTCTAGTTTTTGTCCGACCGTTACATTCTGTCCATTTTTTCTGTTAAGTGACATGTGCAAGTCACGTGATCCAACCTAAACTTTCAATTTTGTTCAAATTTGGGGAATTGACACCCTAAATATAGTTCAAATTGGACGAATTGAACTAGGTTTAAGGGTCAAATTTGGAGGAATTGACACCCTAAACCTAGTTCAATAGGTCAATTCCCCAAATTTGAATAAAATTGAAAGTTTTTGTTGGATCACGTGACTTGCACATGTTACTTATAAGAAAAAAATGGACAGAGAATAACAATCGGACCAAAACTAGAAAAATCTGCAAATATATAGTACCAATACGAAAAAAAATATCATGAAACAAAAATAAAAAATGATCAAATATTATGGATAAAAGACATGTTAACCAGGATTCGTCTTAGTTGCATCAGCAGAACATCAAATTCCGGTAGAATTTAAAGTGTTCTGCGCATGCAGTTGCATTCAAGTCAACTATCACAAATGACTTCTAAAAGTGACATAAACTTATTCTAAAATCGAAATAAATGCACCGATAATACAGGTGTAATATACAGATATTGAGATATATGCTCATTCTAGAAATTTTGAGTTTAAAATTTAAATTCCACCTATTTATAATAATTTTTTTACCTCTTACCACTTCATTCCGATGGAGAAAAACTAAATCTAAATATAATAAATGGAAAATGACTCATTATATTGATATGTGAGTTTTAAGATTTTCTGTTTTTTAATTATATAAATATATTTAAATATATTTGGAACTTAAGGTAGCTTATCAATTAGTTATGACTCGATTTACCTACTTATATAGAGATTGCATTAGCTCAATGTCATGCTAAACTTGTTACTATATTTTGAACGAGCTTGGGCAGGGCGAGATATATAACTCACCTTGACAGATAAAAATTCTAAATCAGTCATTATTCAATCATGTGTGCTAGGAGTAAGGGTTCACTCTATCCCATGTTCATACTAGACACGGGCTCCCAGACTGTTGAACATCTTTAGCACTGACTTCACCCGGTCTAGGAGACCAAGTATTAGACAAGCTCGGGCCTGCGCGAGCCATACGGTCACACATTGACTGATTAAAACTATAAATCGCTTATTGCTCAATTGATCGGATTAGAGGCTCATTTTAAACCAAACTCATACTAGACATTATCTCTAAGTCCCAAAACCATGTCAATATTTTTGAGCAATTATCGCTTATAAGTTAATTTTCGAGATTAACTTATTCTGTTGTTTCTCGCGAAATGTATGATAACCGAATGGATTATGAAATTTTATTGTAACAGATAGAATAGTCGAGTTGAAATTTTGGATTACATCATTATAAAAGTAAAATAAATTCGTATGGTTTCTAAAGAATCAATTAAAGTTGAAACTTTACGGAAATAATAAGACGTGCGTATTAATCAACTGTCTCATGTGTCCAAACTTAATTGATCATAAGTCCGAACTTATGAATGAAAGACATCGACACAATCTTTTACAATATAAACGGTTGTTGGAAACATTTTTTGATTTATTAAACTTAATGATACACCTACTTCTTACAAAACAATACTACGTTAATATTGTTTCACCCGCAATTTATTATAGTTAAAGATCGTACTGTTAGACTTAATATAGTTTTAAGTTTTTGTTATGAAGGACATAAAGTAACTTTCTGCAAGCTGTGAATCACTAGACATTATTATTATTATTATTATTATTATTATTATTATTATTATTATTATTATTATTATTATTATTATTATTATTATTATTATTATTATTATTATTTCGTTTATGGATACTTGAATTGAATCCGACCGCTGCCACCACTCTAAATTTCCACTTCCCCCGCCATAAAATCTGCTGCTTTTGTAAGATACTTTCGGTGATTTTTGTTTCTTCCTCTTCTTATTCTTCATAAAATAAAAATAGTTAATTCACTTCACCATATAAAATTAGGTGTAATTATATATTTGCTCAATTATGTTTATCAGTGTTAAATTTGTAACATTTAATTATTTATATTTTATTTAGTTATATTAACTATCCAAAGTTGACGGTGATAAAGAACATCATAGATAACATGAAATCTGTATTTGGTGCACTAGATTCTAATTTAAGTGAATAACACAAATTTGGTAGTTTGTATTCATTCATGGATCGGTGCATTATTATATACTAGATACCTGCGCGCGCTACGCGCGTGCGCGTTGTCTTCCTGAGAATGTTGTAATGACATCATTAGAATGACTCCGAGAATGATACAAGATCAGCTCGATTCCTATGATGATACAAGAACATAACTGTATTTTCTTAAAAAATTCAATTAAACTATGTAACATACTGTTATAATGAAAATACAAAAAAATTCTAAAAAATTTAAAGTAAAATGCTCGAGGGACCGAGAGCAAGAACATTCACTATAGAGCTCCCGGTCCCTCGAGCATTTTACTTTAAATTTTTTAGAATTTTTTTTGTATTTTCATTATAACAGTATGTTACATAGTTTAATTGAATTTTTTAAGAAAATACAGTTATGTTCTTGTATCATCATAGGAATCGAGCTGATCTTGTATCATTCTCGGAGTCATTCTAATGATGTCATTACAACATTCTCAGGAAGACAACGCGCACGCGCGTAGCGCGCGCAGGTATCTAGTATAAGCATTAGGGAAAACCACTTAAGTGGATTAAAATATCAATTTACTTTTGTTTACGATTATAGACATACGTGAGCATTGCAAAAAAAAAAAAAAAATTGACTTAATTTATGTAAAATATAACATATTGTATAAAGTTTTGAATAAACTATTAAAAAATTATAATAATGCTCGAGAGACTAAGAATCATTTAATGTGTTTTTGCTTCTTTTTCGTTGAACAACTGAGAGCCCTTTGGTGGGTGATTTTTTTTAATAAGGTTTTGGTCTTATATTATCAGAGCTAATAATGCAATTTGTAGTTCTTTAAAGCCGGACTCATTATGTCTCAAGACGACAATGCGCACACTTCTAGCATATACCAATATATTTAATACACATATTAGGAAAAACCACTTAAGCCAATTAAGAAAAAGTTAATTTGATTATATTTTGCAATTGTAGATTTATATGCACATAATAGTAGGGCTAATTTAGTTATGACACTATTCAAAATTAACTAAGTTTTTTTGAAATAATAAAAATACGCTAAAAGTTGGAAAAACAAATTAAAGAACCAATTATCAACAATAAATCATACTTTGTATCATAACATTTATTTGTGAAAATATATTAATATTATTGGCTATTAACGTATCATCATGAGCTTACAACGATATGCATTATAAATACATTAATATTATTAGTTAAATTTCCAAACATGATCATGCGATTCCGATAATTTTTTCTCTCGGTTCATCTAGAATTTATTTTAAATGTTTAGATTATTTTTAAACTTGATATAGTATTTTTTTTCGCAATTTAAGTTAATTTCAGTATTCGGAACCAGTTAATACAATTAAGTATTAAGATAGTAACAAAGTTTATTAGCATATATATATGGTAAAGACGTATGGCTTTTATGCATTAAATCGTAGGTGGGTATATGTTTTTGCTCATTTTTCGTTGAACAACAAAGAATCCATTGGTGCGTGATTTTTTTTTTAATCAAGTTCTGTTCTTATATTATCAGAGCTAATGATGCATTTGTAATTCCTTAAAGCCAGACTCATTATGTCCCAAGACGACAATACAACACACTTCTAGCATATACCAGTATATTTAATATACACATTAAGAAAAACCACTTAAGCCAATTAAGAAAAAGTTAATTTGATTATATTTTGCAATTGTAGATGTATATGCACATAATAGTAGGGCTAATATTTATGTCACTATTCAAAATCAATTAAATTTTTTTGAAATAATAAAATACGCTAAAAGTGGAAAAGGAAAATGAAAGAACCACTTTCAACTATAAATCATGATTTGTATCATAACATTTATTCGTGAAAATGTATTAATAATATTGGTTCTTAACGTATCATCATGAACTTACAACGATATGCATTAGAAATACATTAATATTGTTAGTTAAATTTCAAAACATGATCATCATGCGATTCTGATGATTTTTTTTTTTCTCTCGGTCCATCTAGAATTTATTTTAAATTTTTAGATTATATTTAAACTTGATATAATTTTTTTTTTTTCACAATTTAAGTTAATTTTAGTATTCGAACTGTTTAATACAATTAAGTATTAAGAGAGTAATAAATACTTTATTAGCATAGATGGTAAAAATGTGTGGCTTTTATGCATTAAATCATAGGTTCGATTCTTTATAGTGACAATTTGTAATGTTTTTTCTTCAAATATTTAGAAATAATAAATTACTACAAAACCCTAAGTTAATTGATTACATTAATTAATTCAGCTAATATTCAGAAGGGTATTTGTGTAAAACCAAGTTCTGCCTTAGTAATATAGATAATCATATAGAAATTTGGCGGTTACAAAATGACGTTTGGCCATTATATAATATATATATATATATATATATATATATATATATATATATATATATATATACTTGTTTTATGATGATTACATCAACCACCATGGACACAATTAATAAAGTAATCAATGCACCCGTGAGGACTAATTAGTGTGTGCACGCGTAAGTTGATTTTTTGTGACCTAAATTAATTACCTATCATCATATCCATTAATTAACATCTTCATTCATGAGGCGTAGCGTAGAGAGCAAAATTATCATTGCCTAACTCAAATGATTGAAATACACTTAGATGTGATCGAATTAAGTTATGATTTATCCCATGGAAAAAAAAAGAAATTATTAGGAGTGAATGTAATTGAAATTAAGTACGCTAATTCAATTATCAACATGAAATTATTATAAGGATTTTTATTAGAGAAACTGATAAATGGAATTTATTTAATTAATATTGATGAGACAAGTAAGCCCGATACATGGGATGGGCTCCTAAATTTTGGGTTAGGAAACCCTCGGCCCTTTGCAGAATCGAAAATATCATAACAGAAATATAATTCTTTCTATATTATTTTGATTTGTAGCTATTGTTTTATGTGAAAAAAATATATATATATGTATAAAAATATCATATTTTTATTTTTGTAAATTATATAGAAAATTTGATTATGTTTATTTATTAGCAATTTATAATTTAAAGAAATAATAGAAATTAATAAGTATCATAATATTATTTACTTTTATATATAAAATATAATACGACATATACTATTTTTGAAAGATTAGTAATTAAATAATTTTTTATTTTACAAAACTATTTTTTATTTTGCCAACTTTTTGTAAACTAATAAAAGAAGTTTTTTCTTTCGTAAAAGCGAGCCATTGGTAAAAGTGAGCAACACACATACAAAAGACAAAAACTATCAAACACACTAAACACTTCTAACAAACACACGCTAATTAAAAAAACACACGCTAATTAAAGAAGTTAACAACGTCTCTATAGAATATTGTTATTTATAATCAATTTATTTATTTATTCCGGCCAAAAAATATTATTTATTAATGATCCAAAAAGGCAATGCCGCAAATAAAGGTCGGACTGCGCACCTTCGTTAATAAGTACAACGAAAGTCCATATATATAACCAAATCAATACTTTAAATTTGATAAGTTAAAAATATCTTTTAAACTTTAACTTTTAAAAATTAGTTACTCCGAGCAAATTGCTACATTTATTAGAATTTCTGTTAAATTAAATATATAAGAGCATCTACAATGGTTTTACATAAATTGTATTCTTTAAAGTTGCCACGTAGACATTTATGTACACTTTAAGTAATACGTAAATTAAGACACACGTAAAAAATATTTTCTCTGCAATCGTATTACTTAAACATATTCCTTAAATATATTTTATTATTAGATTTTCCAACAACCACCAATAAGATATTAGCATTAATTATAAAATGAATTAATTTATAATAAAAAATTGGTTACGTAATACATAGTGCATTACTTAAATTTAAGGAATGCTTTATGTAAAAACATAAATTTACGTGTGGGTCCCATCTTTAAGGAATGCTATGTAAAACCACTGTAGATAGTTTTTGTTGCTTTACTTAAATAAACATGTAGGGCCCACATTTACGTAATCTTTACGTAATATCATTGTGGATGCTCTAAGAAATATGTTTTGATCACTAGTCTTTTGATATATATATAAAATAATAAGATATATTTAGTAATAAATTAAAAGAACGATAGTATTAAAATACTTTCATTTAGATACGTAATTGAATATCCAATTAAAGTGTCATTTAATTGACCATTCAAGTGAAAATATTTTGTTTCAACTTTTTAGTTTGCTGATCAATCCATTTTAAGTACACATAAAAATATTACGTGGTCAGCACTTTGCTTCTATCCAATTTGACAGAAATGTAAGAAATGTAACAAGAGTAGCAATTCATTTGGATATTAAAAGTTTAATTACTAATTTTAAAATTTAAAATTCAAGTAACGATTTATAGTTAAAATTAAAGTATAGCTAACTATTTGATTATTAATTATGATTTAAAGAGAAACTCGTACCAAAGTTATTTTTATAATTTTTTTGCCAGTTAAAGATAGATAAATAAATATGGGATTTGATAGACGATCCGACTAGGTGTTCCGATTAGTGCCGAGACAAGTCTAAGTGGCATGGACAGTAATATTTAGCAACTCCTAGGGCATAATTATAGTGTCTCACATTCGGAACAACTCCCTACGGAACTATCGGAACGCTAATCATATCTCAAATAAATATATAAACTATAACTATATTATTTATTCCGGAAAAAGGTAGGGAAAAAAGAAAATTAAACAAACGGAAGGTGAAGAAAGTCGTGGAAGCAATCTTGACCGACCGACCAACCGAACCTTCGGGTGGTCCCTCACGAAACGGAGAAACCGCTGTCGTTTAACGTGTGGGCGCTACAGTGGACCCTACCGCACCGTATCTCTGCTCCCACAAGCCACAACTCGTGTTCTACTCTTTTAATAAGAGTCCTTTCTTTTGACGGTTTGACCAATCAATGACCACCTCTCCTTCACGTGCATGCTCCACTTTTCTGAAATCATCGCGGCCGTTCAAAGAGGTGAATCGTTTCACTGATGAGGAATCTGAGGGTCACTATCGATCTACCATTTATTATTTACCTTAATTAGCTAATTTTGACATCATCTCGCTTAAGTTTTTGTATAATATTATTTCCAAAAAAGAGTTTTTGTGTAGTATATATATATCCCCTATATTTTAATATTTATTAAAGCATGTTTAAAAACTAAAATCGGTCGGAAATTGCTAAATAGTTTGAAAACTACGAAAATATCATTATTTAAATTTAAAGTGTGTTTAAAATCTATCTTTAAATTTATGTAAAATAATCAATGTGGTCCTTAAATGCAAAGTACTTCTAACTTTTATTTTATTTAGTTTTAAAATTTGATACACAAAAAATGCTAAGATTCCTAAACTCGGTGGATCTAATCAGGATCGAGCCTTGGGTTAGGTTCAAATCTGGTTAGGTCGTTGAACATGTGCGACCCTAATTAAGGTCAGACCTAGCATAACAACTCCAACCAGAGTCAGACTCAGCTCAAGACAACCCCTAATTAGGGTCAGACCCAGCTCAAGACTTGACCCTGGCCAGGTCAAGTGAGAGGTAGGGTCAATTGGAGTAACGTCCGTATATTTCAATTGATCTTGCCTAGGTCGAGCTCTTGAGTGAGTTCGCCTCTGGTTAGGGTCGCATATTTTTTTTCATGGTTAAACTAAATAAAACCAAATGTTAAATATGTATTTGATGACCACATAAATTGTCTTTGATAAGTTTGTGGTTAAATTTAGACTCATACAAGAGTGTTTCATAATTTTCAAAATATATAATAGTTTCAGTATGATTTTAACGGAAAATGGAAAATGACTACGTATTTTAAATCATAAAAAAGGTATAATACCAAAAAAAAAAATTGAAGCAATCGCGGTTTTAACATAAAAAAAGGGGGCAATCCAACATTATTCCTCATAAGATAATAAAAAACAGGGGATTCACTCATATTCGTAAACTCTGAAATTGCTTGCCTATTTTGGTAATTATTTCTTAAAATTAGTATGCTTAATTTGAAAGAAAACGTATAATAAATTATAATAACGTATAAAAGGACCGGAATATCATTATTAAAAAAAAAGTACCACTTAAGGTAGCACGTACAACATATTCAAATTAGTGACGTTTGCCAAATCCGACATGCAAAGTCTTTATCCGTTCATTCTTCCTCCCCAAATCTGATCACTGGTTTTTTCATCGTCATCATCAATTCTCAATCCCATCTGTCTCTGGATTTTATTTCTTCATGCGATTGTTTCTATAATGAATTGAGAACTGAATCATGTGGAATAACGCTTCTGAGAATTGAATACACTTTATGTAGAATAACACTTTGGTTGAATCATGTGATGCAGCTGTTTTTCTGCTGAATTGAATAATACTTTGTTGAATTGAGAATTGAATGTTTATCGTGATTTGACAGCTTAATAATGTATGTTGCTGTTTTTCTGCTGAATTGAATAATACTTTATTGAATTGAGAACTGAATATTTATCGTGATTTGACAGCTTGATAATGTCTAGCTTATTCTCTCACAAGCAATCTTAATATTAATATATATAAACTTGTTTTTATAATAAGGATACAATGCTCTCCATAACATAATGTTATAATTAATAATTAATTAGAGTTTGTACTATTGAAATATGTGATAATTTCTCAATTTAACAAGATAGTTGGTGCTCACAATGTGCCAATATCATCTTGGTTTTCAATCCAACTGGATTATGGTTGGTTAATAGTTGATATTAACCTGAAGTGTTATCACTTATAAATAAATTACTTCTATTATTATTGATAAGGCATATTACATCTTATTTTAGATTACCTTGATATGATATTGTAAATGAGTTTGAAAAATAAGATATAACGAATTATTGGAAAGCTCTTTCTTCACAACTAATATCACATGTAGAAAATCAATAAAAAAATCTTAAAATTAATTTTACACTAATTGGCCAAACAATATCTATATATATTATAAATTCTGAAAGAAAGATAATAACAGAGTAAATGTGGAGCTGAGTATTTTATTTTTACGTTAATCGATACATTAATGACAATTGAACTAAGAGTTTTGTAGTCATTAACTCCATAACATTTATTGCACTAGGGAGGTGAGGGTTTTTAAGTTGCAATTAATCGCAATTAAAATTTCGGACCGTTCAAAATTCAATGTATGTAACTAATCGAAATTAAAATTTCGCTGATTTTTGACAGACGCTTGATGCGGAGCCGGCGAACGAATATACCAAGCAGTACGGGCGGGTGACGATCTCAGTGGTAGAGCCATCTCTATCTCCGGCGAGATATCGCCGGTGGTCATCGAAACCACATATGTTGAATAACAGACGCTTGACACAGATTCGACGACCAAAGATAGCATGCTTTACGGGTGTTGCGTCCGGGACGACTGAGGTCACGAGGACGCGTCTGAGGTTGTGCGGGTTAGGACCCTTCTGTCGGAGGTTGTGACCCGGTAAGGTTGTGACCCGGCAAGGCTGTGACCCGGCGAGGTTGTGACCCGGCAAATCTGTGTCTCGTGCGTCGGATCCTGCGCAAAGGACCAATGCTAGCACGGAGAGGGGGGGGTGGTGCTAGCGGAGCCCTCTCCGATGCCTAAGTTACTATAGTGGCAAAAGGGTAATTTCTAGAGAGAGAGAATTCTAGAGAGAAGTCAGAGCTCAAAATACCAAAGTTGGGCAAATGAGAGAGTGAGTGAAAATGGGTGGCCAAGGCCTCCTATTTATAGGCTTCCTTGAGACCGGACCCGGTTTTAGAGCGGTTCGATGACGGTTCAAGGAGACAAACGGGAACCGTCGTCCACATTGGTAATGCATGAACTTGACTTCTCTACACGTAACGGCGATCGCGGACACGGTAATCGCGGATACGACAATCGCGCAATACCCGTGGCGGAACCCGGACCTCGTCGAAATTGGGCAATTCGGCGAGGTCCGGATTGCCATGCGATCCGGACCTCCGGATTGCGCAACCCGGAGGTCCGGATTGCACAATCCGGACCTCCGGATTGCAAATGCAATCCGGACCTCCGGATTGCACCGCAATCCGGATGTCCGGTCCGGTCACGCGTAAATGCGTTTCCGGACCGTTTTGACCCTTGGGAGACGTTTTCCGAGACGAGATGTAATTTTTGACGTGTTTGCGAGGCTCGAAGCGTAAATACGAACCCGAATTGGACACTTATCCATCACTTGCCCCCGAGTCAAGAAACGGTTTAGAACCTTTCTTGACTCTATTTTAAGTTAGGATATTTGTCCAATTTGAGTCTGACGCTAACCTTTCGATTTTGATCGTTGGTCGGGTGTAGGTATCTTGATTCCGTCCGTCGCTTGACTTTCCGGCCGAACGACTTTATTTCCTGTCACTATGGTTAGTGTGATGGGAAATATATATGTGACGTGCAAGCATGGTTATTGTTGGAGACATGAGCAAATGGTAATGCACTTATGCAAGAATGCGTTTGTCAACATGTATGCATGAATAAAGGACGTGGCAAGATCGTAATTACGTAGTACAAGAAAATAGAAATCATATGTTTCTAAAATGACTAAGTGATTACCGAATCTTGGATCATGTGATTGCAACATACGCCCATGATGATTGACTTAACACGCGCGATGATGTTGATGCGCGCGTTGATGTTGATACACGCGTTGACGTTAACGGTTGAGTGTCAGGTAGAGATTATTGGTTGTTTCCTGCAAGTATGCTAAAACACTTAGAAAATATTAAGCGATATCTAATGTTCGTTACCATAGATGTTGTCGTATGAGCTTTGACGATATGCGCCGTTGGTAGGCTTAGGGGGCATAGCTACTCGTTGTGTGCAGTACATCTTTGTTGACGTGCATGTGCGTATGTGAAAATACTTAGAAAATATTCTCCCCTTGTTGACATGCCCCCTCGTTGACGTGCACGTACGTACACGGGAATACTTAGAAAAATATTTTTTCTTCGTCGACATGCAACCTTGTCGACATGTATGTACGTACATGGAAACACTTAGAAAATATTTTCCTCTCGTCGACGTGCACCCTCGTCGACATGTATGTACGTACATGGAAACACTTAGAAAATATTTTCTTCTCGTCGACGTGCACCCTCGTCGACATGTATGTACGTACATGGAAACACTTAGAAAATATTTTCTTCTCGTCGACATGCAACCTTGTCGACATGTATGTACGTACATGGAAATACTTAGAAAATATTTCCTTCTCGTCGACGTGCACCCTCGTCGACATGTATGTACGTACATGGAAACACTTAGAAAATATTTTCTTCTCGTCGACGTGCACCCTCGTCGACATGTATGTACGTACATGGAAACACTTAGAAAATATTTTCTTCTTGTCGACGTGCACTCTCGTTGACATGTACGTACGTACATGGCAACACTTAGAAAATACTTTCTTCTCGTCGACGTGCACCCTTGTCGACATGTATGTTGAAGAGGTTGCCCCCCTTGTGCGATATTTGTTACTTGCTGCATGGAGATTTAATAAGTCTTGTACGCTTGCGGTTGTTCTCACATGGAGCGCCTGTCGCGTAAGTGCTTGAATAAGTGTTGGTGTGCGCTTGCGCACTGACTGTATTGTTGATAGCACTTTCCAAGATATTAGTTCTTGTTGATTTTCCCCGTTATTGCCAGCTGCAGTTTTTGTACTTAGCACAATTCTCGAGAGATCCGACGCAGGGGCGTGTTCCTCGAGCGATTCTTGGTTCTTTATGCTGAGCATGACCGTGTTAACTCTTTCTTGTGATAAGAGAAATAGAGCTGAGGGTTGTGAAGTGGCGTCTTCTGCCCCCCGGTCGAGGGACCGGCCCAAGGAGGAGTGTTACTCCAACTGAGGTAAGTGTTTGTTGATAATTCTTTGTTCATGCTTTCGCTTGCATGACATTTCGTCACCTGGACATTGTTAAGTACTGTGATTGCCCCTCTTGGCTAGACTCCAAGGCGTGGCATGTGTAGAGCATAGGATGTTGTGACTTGCACATTATAGATTTTGTTTGGAGAAGACGGTGGCAACTTCTGCTTGTCCCGCCGAGTCTTGTTAGAGATGATGGCATTTTCCATTTGTGCCATTTTTTGGATATGTTGAACTCATCTTTGAGTCTGTTTGCCCCCCGGCTTCCTCACTTCCTGATTAATAAGTTTAGATGTTCTCCTGATTGCCTGCCTGATGCATTATGCATATTATCCTTCTTTCCTGACAGTGTGTATCAACCCGCGTTGGGGAAGCATACATAAAAACATCATTTGAGAGATGTTATCTTGGCAAAGCAAGATACTAGTTTATACCGTCTCTTAGTTCCACTCTAAGGCGACGTTGTACAAGACTCGACTTGTAAGTTTTATGAGTTTTATACAGGGTACGCACCTGATAGCGTGTATCAACCCGCGTAGGGGAAGCATACATAAAAACTTTTAAGTTTTTGAAGAAGCATTTTGTGAAACCTAAAAGGCTTGTTGATAAAATATTTGAGAAAATATTTTGGCATTGAATGTGATACATCCAAAAATCATGTTGATGAAACATTTGATACATAAAATTTTTGATAAAATTTTTGGCAAAATTTTTAGTAAAATGTTTGAAAAAATACTTGTGATACATGATTCCTGCGTCCAGGGACCATGTAACACTTTTTTGAGGGTATGAATTGTGATGCATGCTTTCTGCGTCCAGGAACCATACAACACGGTTTGAAAACCTATAGTACGGAATTGTCGTCTTTGCCAGAGGACTTTTGCCGTATAAATCGAATTCTGGCCAGGAATTCGTAGTGTCGTCTAGATAGAGGACACTGAAGAATGAACCCTTGGAGTCCGGAGTGTCGTCTAAACAGAGGACACCCATTTCAAAGAATGAACCCTTGGAGTCCGGAGTGTCGTCTAAACAGAGGACACCCATTTCAAATAATGAACCCTTGGAGTCCGGAGTGTCGTCTAAACAGAGGACGCCCATTTCCCAGAATGAACCCTTGGAGTCCGCAGTGTCGTCTAAGCAGAGGACACCCATTTCAAAGAATGAACCCTTGGAGTCCGGAGTGTCGTCTAAACAGAGGACACCCATTTCAAATAATGAACCCTTGGAGTCCGGAGTGTCGTCTAAACAGAGGACGCCCATTTCCCAGAATGAACCCTTGGAGTCCGCAGTGTCGTCTAAACAGAGGACACCCATTTCAAAGAATGAACCCTTGGAGTCCGCAGTGTCGTCTAAGCAGAGGACACCCATTTCAAAGAATGAACCCTTGGAGTCCGCAGTGTCGTCTAAGCAGAGGACACCCATTTCAAAGAATGAACCCTTGGAGTCCGTAGTGTCGTCTAAGCAGAGGACACCCATTTCAAAGAATGAACCCTTGGAGTCCGTAGTGTCGTCTAAGCAGAGGACACCCATTTCAAAGAATGAACCCTTGGAGTCCGCAGTGTCGTCTAAGCAGAGGACACCCATTTCAAAGAATGAACCCTTGGAGTCCGGAGTGCCGTCTAAACAGAGGACGCCCATAGCTTAAAGGGTGATCAGCCCAGTATGCCCATCCTGTTCTGGATCCAGGGAATGGCTTATGAACATGAGGATTTGCCTCTTAACATGCTATTTTGATAGTGAGCCTTGGCGTTAGTCCAAGGTATTGCTTGTATCTGACGTCCTGGGTAGTCGTCGTTTTAATAATAGGTCTTGGTGTTAATCCGAGACATTGCTTGTAGTTGACGCCCTAAATAGCCGTCGTTTTAATAATAGATCCGCAGGTTGTCACTGCGGTATATAAGTTGATTGTGCACATAGCTTGATAACTTTGTGTTGTCGGCATCCTCTAGAGATAGACGCCTATATTATGAATGGAGAAATAAACTCCTTGTTGGTGTAGATGACAAATGTGTTGGTGTTGTGTACCATAAATCCCTTCTTGCATACAATGCTTAGCTTGTATTGTTGAAGTAGATTCTTGTGCATAGGTTACTACTTGGCATTATTCCTGAGTAGTAATCGTAGTGTAACATGTACGAGGATTCCTTGTTTGTGTAGGAAACTTCCCTGTTTTTGATTTCATGATGACGTCTTGATGTAGTCGTTAATATGAATAGGTTGTTGTTGATAAGCGTTGTCACAACGCGTAATAGATTTTGCTTGCACATGACATAGTTTCTTGGATTATTGAAGTAGATAATATGCGCGTAGTTTTGTTGCTTCGCGTTTAATCCAAAAGACAGCGTGCAAGAGATAAGTATGTACCTACAAACGTAGATTGACTTTATTAGATACTTGCGTGTATTTACATTGATTATACTAGAGGTAGTAGGAATGCGCAAAGTAATCTAGAAAAGAGTTGTTTCTCCCGTTTCGTCATGGCTGGTTTGATGATGATGTCGCATAGTTGGTTGCACCAAATCGCATTAGTGCACCTAGCCTGATGCATTCTTCGATTTCCCAGTTTAACGGTGGACATATGTTTGTGTTGTGCCCCCAAGTTTTATGGTACTTGCACCATTCTTTGATGTCGTTGCCCAAGAAGGCTGTCTCCGAGGCAAGCGGACTTGGGAGCTTGTTCTCTAGCAGGTTGACGTAAATGTCTTCTGCCACCGTGTTTAGCGGTGTGAAGATGTTGTTGATACCAAAGCTTGCGTCTTCCTGGTTGTTCGTTTCTGCTCGAACACCTTTGTCCCAACTGAGTGGTGTACCCCTCCTCAGTTCTTGCTCGCAAGAGATTGCTGTCTCAAGCTTTTCTTTTAGATCCGCCATGGTCTTTGTTGTTCGCCATCCATGAGTTCGTCCAAAGAGAAGGAAAGATCTGGCGTTCATATTTGCATAGAACACGCTTATCACATCTTTTTTGGTTGCTCTTGCGTTTGAGGCATTGGAGGCGAACCTGGTGAAGTATTCTGAGATTGGCTCGTCTTCTCCCTGCTGAACGAGCCAAATATGTTGCCATGGTGATAACTGGATGTTTTCTTGCGGTTTCCAGATTGTAATGGCTTGTTCCACTGGCTGCTTCTTTCTTTCATCAACTACCTTCTGCCTTTTGAAGGAGTTTACCATGGCCACATGGTACTGGTTCTTTGCTCTCAAGGCATTGACGTAACAACGCCTTGCGGTTATCTGATCACCCAGCACTTCTCCAATCCCATGCTCTGTCGGGAACTTCATCTTTTGGTGGACGGTGGAGGGCACGATTACATAAGGATTGATCGTTGTTCGTCCCAAGATTCCGTTGTAGGCTCCAAGGGATTCTACAACGACAAAAGTGACGTTGATATGCAATGCTTTCCACCCCTGGCCAAGGATGACCGGAAGTGTGATTGTGCCCAAGGGTTGTGTAGCTGCTCCTGCGAAGCTAACCAATGAGAAGGTTCCTGGGGATAAGTCCTTGACAGACTTTCCTAGTTGCTCCAAGACTTTGATGTGTAGAATGTCAGCAGAACTTCCCCCATCCACAAGAATTCTCCTCACATCGTACCCGTCAATATCCATGGTAATGACTAGAGCATCGTCGTGGGGATAAACGATATGCTTCAAGTCTTCCCTGGAGAATTGGATGACTGCGTCTTCTTGTTCGGGTTGCTTGCGCTTTCCGTACTTCGGCAGTGTTGCTGCTTGGGATGCATAAATGTCCCGAGCATTGGATATGTGTCCTCCGGCGGCAGGCCCTCCATGTATGACATTGATCACCCCTCGCTTGGCTGGTGGAGGGTTGTCATGGACTTTTTCTTTTCCCTTGCTTGTCCTTTTTGACGACTCTGGCTGAGTCTTTCTTGAGGGGCTGTTGCCTTGGTCCACAAATTGCTTTAACTCGCCTTTGAGGATGAAGTTGTTAATTCGAAAGCGTAGACTGATGCAGCTATCGGTCTCGTGACCGAAAACTTCGTGGTTTTCACACCACTTGTCTTTGTCGCTTCCCATCTGGCCTTTCCTAAAGTTGTTTGGCTCTTTCCACATATTTGCGCTTTTCATTTCTCTCAAAATCACTGACAGCGGGGCGTTCAGAGGGATGCAGTCGGCGAGATTTACTTCTTTAGGCCTCTGAAAATCCCCTTGGAAAGGTCTTTTTGGCTGAGGTTGCCTATGCTTCCCTTGTTGGCTGCCTGGGTGAGGCTTTGGATTGTCTTTCGCCTTAGCTGCAGCAACTTTAGCCTTGTTCTGGCTTCTGAATCTCTCAAGGTCTATATACTCCTTGACTCTCGCGGCCAATTCTTCCATTGATTCTGCTGGGCGTTTCGCCATTTTCTCCGCTAAGGCAGTGCCTCTTCGGCCGAGGTTTCGGATAAAAGCGCGAACAATTTCTCCTTCGGTCAGGTTTCCCTGAATGTCAGAAATGTTCTGGTTGAAGCGGACGTAGTAGTCGGCAAGGGACTCTTCGTTCTGCTGTTGGACGTCGTCCAGAGCGTTTGCCCCTTTTAACAGTGTACGTTCACCCATGTATCGCCTGATGAATTTGGCTTTTAGATCCGCCCATGAAGTAATGCTCCCGCAAGGCAGTGAGAAGAACCAGTGTGCTGCGGTCCCGGCAAGAGTTTGTGAAAACGTCATTGCGAAGTGATGCGGGTTCTTTGTTCTGCCTAGCAGAGAGGCCTCGTGCTTTTGCACGTGTTCAATTGGGTCTCCTTTACCCCGGTAGGGATCTCCTCCAATTCGGTACAGTGCGTCTGGGACGTGACTGTTTACCAAGTGCTCAGCGAATGGATGTGACGCCCTTTCTTCAAGAGCGTGCATACCCTTCATTTTTGCCTCCCTCATTTTCTTCTCCACCAGCTCCTCTAACATCTCGGCGGTGAATCCCTTTGCTGGTTCGGCGTAACCTGTTGAAGGTTTTGGCTGATCATTGTTTCGGTAGATGTCGGACTGATCCCTACTTGTGGCTTGATAAGGATCGTCTCTCATTGGTTGCTGCGGGTGGTAGAATGGGGGCTGCCTTTCGTTCCTCCATTGTTGCGCTCCTTGGAAAGGAGTATATGACTGTGCAGGTTCATATCTTGCATGTTGGTGTCTGCCCTGTAAAGGGTTGCCATAGTGAGTAGTGTCTTGCGACATCTCTCTTGCTGGCGCAGCATACTGTTGGTTGGTCGGAGGTGGCTGAGCTTCGTATCCTTGGTTTTTGAGATACTCGCGGAGTGCGAGTAATTCTTCCAGCGCAGCCATCATTGCTGGAGTGATGGTGGGCATCGGGTTTGCCCCCGCTCTCTGCTCGCCCTGAGGCATTTCTGTCTGAGACTCCTCTCCATGTGTTTCTGGCTCGAAACCAGGCGGATGCGCGTGGTGTTTGTCCTTTGGCTCTCTGTACTGTGCGCTGGGCACAGTGTCGGTTGGTATGGATGAAGCTACGGAAGTAGCTCTTGGGATGTGGGAGGGTCCCGACTGGCTCCCAGCTGGAGCTTGGCATCCTGTTCTTTTGTTTGCCGGTGACTTTCTGGGGCGCCCGGGCCTTTTCCTTGGGTTTTTGACCTCCTCGGGAGGGTTGTGATCACTTGCCATTGTTTCTGTGGTACTATAGCTTTTTGTTCGAATCGCGGAGACGGCGCCAATGTTGCGTCCGGGACGACTGAGGTCACGAGGACGCGTCTGAGGTTGTGCGGGTTAGGACCCTTCTGTCGGAGGTTGTGACCCGGTAAGGTTGTGACCCGGCAAGGCTGTGACCCGGCGAGGTTGTGACCCGGCAAATCTGTGTCTCGTGCGTCGGATCCTGCGCAAAGGACCAATGCTAGCACGGAGAGGGGGGGGTGGTGCTAGCGGAGCCCTCTCCGATGCCTAAGTTACTATAGTGGCAAAAGGGTAATTTCTAGAGAGAGAGAATTCTAGAGAGAAGTCAGAGCTCAAAATACCAAAGTTGGGCAAATGAGAGAGTGAGTGAAAATGGGTGGCCAAGGCCTCCTATTTATAGGCTTCCTTGAGACCGGACCCGGTTTTAGAGCGGTTCGATGACGGTTCAAGGAGACAAACGGGAACCGTCGTCCACATTGGTAATGCATGAACTTGACTTCTCTACACGTAACGGCGATCGCGGACACGGTAATCGCGGATACGACAATCGCGCAATACCCGTGGCGGAACCCGGACCTCGTCGAAATTGGGCAATTCGGCGAGGTCCGGATTGCCATGCGATCCGGACCTCCGGATTGCGCAACCCGGAGGTCCGGATTGCACAATCCGGACCTCCGGATTGCTGCAATCCGGACCTCCGGGTTGCTGCAACCCGGACATCCGGGTTGCTGCAACCCGGACCTCCGGATTGCACCGCAATCCGGATGTCCGGTCCGGTCACGCGTAAATGCGTTTCCGGACCGTTTTGACCCTTGGGAGACGTTTTCCGAGACGAGATGTAATTTTTGACGTGTTTGCGAGGCTCGAAGCGTAAATACGAACCCGAATTGGACACTTATCCATCACTGGGCATCTAATTTAATTGTGCATTTGCGCAATGATATTTTATGGTTCAAAATTTTCAGTCATTCATTTACTTTTTCAAATTTAGACTAATAATTTATTTAAAAATAGGGCTTCAACATATTATAAATAGTTAATATAAATTTTATCGAATATTATTTTGTTAATTATATATTTTTAGTAAATTATCCGCGCGACGCGAAAAATGCACCCAGTTATTGTTTTATTTAATAACATAATTATATTTTGCTATTAAAGAAAAAGTTAGTCATTTCATTGATGACCGAACAGACGAGGAGAGATAAAAGAGAGAGGAATATTTGCGATTAAAGAAAAAGTAACGGCATATTCTGACGTCATAATTCCTTTGACTCTTCGCTTTCTTTAAACCCCATCCCATCATCTCTCTCCACTCCAGCCCATCCTCCATCTCTCTTCTACCTCTCTGTGTTCACAGTGGATGAAAATGGTGAAGGACAATCTCTACATCACCGTGCCGAGCTTCTTCCGATGCCCCATATCGCTCGACGTTATGAAGTCTCCCGTCAGCCTATGCACCGGCGTCACCTACGATCGATCCAGCATCCAGCGCTGGCTCGACGGCGGCAACAACACTTGCCCCGCTACCATGCAGATCATTCACTCCAAGGACCTCGTCCCTAACCGGACCTTGCAGCGGCTCATTGAATTCTGGTCTGCATCCGCCCGACGTGAATCTCCGGAATCTCCGCGTCCTTCTCCGGCGCCGGAGTCATCCATCACGCGGGAGAGTGTTCTGTTGCTGGCGGAAACGATCGGAGATTCCTCGATTCAAGATCGGCTAGATGATTCTCTCTCGAAAATCGCGCGATTCGGAAGAGAATCAGCTGAGAACCGCGAATTCCTCGGTAAGATCGACGGCTTGGCGACTGAGCTCATCGGTCTGCTCTGCAATGCCGGTGGCGGTGGCAGCGACGGATCGACGAAACGATTGGATTCGCTGGAGCATATTGTTAGGGTTTCTGAAATGGTGCTGACCAGGACGGAGAATCGCGAGGATCTGATGGTGTCAGCGATGAAGCAGAACCTCAATTGCTTGGATTCGATCGTCGTTGTGATTCAGCGAGGATCGGTGGACTCGAAGATTGCATCTCTCAGACTCATCGAGTTCTTCGCCTACAACGCCGAATCGAAGCTCTCCATCGCCGGGAAAGAAGGATTGCTCCTCCAACTACTGAACATGCTATCTCCTGACGAAACCGCCGGCAGCCTCATCGACGCGACCCTATCGTGCTTAATCTCCCTCTCGAAGCCGAGGCGCGTGAAAGTCACCCTCGCGGACCTTCAGTCAGTGAAGAATCTATCGAACCTCCTCGCCGCCGCATCGCAGCCGAACTCAGCCACGGAGAAGACGCTGCAGCTTCTGGCGGCGATCTCCTCCTGCAGTGAAGGCCGGAAGGCGCTCTGCAGCGACTCGAAGTGCGTCGAGCTAGTGCTGCATAGGGCGTTCAAGGTGTCGAGCGGGGCCACGGAGAGGGCTGTTGCCATCCTCTGGAGCGCGTGCTGCGTGTTCAGGGAGGAGGCGGCGCGTGAGGTGCTGCTGCGGTGCAACGGGCTTGCGAGAGCCCTGGTGCTGATGCAGAGCAACTGCTCGCCGACGGTGAAGCAGATGGCCACCGATCTGGTAAAGGTATTGGGCTTGAACTCCAAGTGTCGTCTCTCCAGCTACGAGACGAACACCACTCACATCATGCCATTCTGATGAAAATTCTCAAATATTAAAATTAAAATATACAGCAAAATGTAAATTAGGAAATTTTGTTAGTGAATGCAAATATTACACCAAAAATCAAATTCATTTTCTTCTAATTTTTATTTTTAATAATTTTCGTTATTGATTGAGTTTGAGACAGTGGATACATGATGTATAATATAATGGGAACATGCATAGGGACATAGACAATGTGCCGCAATAGCTGAAAGCAATGGGTAGCTTGAGACTTGGGCTAATGCAATACACATAATTCTGTTTATGTTCAAAGTAGCAAGTGAAAGGGATTGGAATCGGCTTGAAAAGGAAGTTTGTTCAAAAATAAATTCCTATTTGATTTGACCATTATTTTCTTTTATATATATATATATGATAACAATATGTTTCATAAAAGGCTTAATCATAATGATATTCGTAATCACTTTATAAGCAGTATTACATAAACCAATACGTCAAAACTGTTTGAAAAATTCAAGGTTATCAATTTTAGAAATAAGCAAATAATAGTGTTGCTAAGGTTATTGCAAAGCTTCTGTTATGAAAAAACAGATTTAACGATATTGTAAAGAGAGTTTTCTACAATTTCTCAATAGAGTTTGAGAGTGATATAGAAGAACAATAAACTGAGTAGAGAAGTATTGAAATAAACATACTTCGAACCATGTAATATAGTGTGGTAGTTTAGAGCCCAATCCCTTAACCAGAGGTTATAAGTTCAATCACCGATAGGGATTATGAGAATGTAAAAAATATTCATGGTCAACACTTTGCTCCTTATAGCTAACCTGGTGCATGTAAAATTTAGTTTACGTATAAAACAAGCATGTTACGTGTGGTGTCTTCCTGAAGAAATGAAGGCCCCTCCTAGAAAAAAAATAAAAAAACTCTTTGAGGGTCAATAAAAAGTTTTTGAAATTGGTTTTTAACCTCCTTCGAATAATAAATTCAATTTTTCAATGCATCCTTAATAGCACTCATCTTAGTGTGTTTCTTCAGGCAAAGGAGTAGTGACATAACATTGTATGACTATGATTGTAGTTTTTTTTTTTTTTTTTTTTGCCAAAAAAATTGTAGAATATTTGGAAGAAAAAAAAGACCATTGTTTTAGCTTTTAAATAAGGGGATAATTGTGGCAATAAAAAAGGAATAATTACCCATCATCAGAGGTATTTATTAGGTAAAAGATATATACGAATGAAAGTTATGGAGTCTTTTCATTGCATTATTAACTATCTCCGAGATAATAATATATGTATGACACTAATTAATACGGTTCTATTAATGGGAGCGGAATCAAATGTTTTACACTTTTACTCAGTGTTATCAGAACCGGACCGGGGCCTGAACCGGCAGGGCCACCGGTTCCCGGTTCGGCCGGTCGGACCCGGTCCGAACCGGGCCCGACCGGTTTTAGTAAAAAAAAAATGCAAATTTGCATATCCTCTTTGTAAGTTAACCCTTCTGTAGGTTTTAGTCCGGATCGGGGCCTGCCTCTCTATAAGTTTACCCTAAAAAATTTTTAATTTTTAATTTTTTTTTAATTTTTTTAATGAAAAGAGTCCGAACCGGTGAACCGCCCGGTTCACCCAAAACAGGCCGGTTCAGTGAAAACCGGACTTCAGAACCGGGTTCGCTTACATCCTCCGGAAATAAGCAAACCGGACCGGTGAGGGGTCCGGTTCCGGTCCGACCGCTGTCGGACCGCCGGTCCGGTCCGGTTCTGATAACACTGCTTTTACTTCACATTTATGGAAAGATATCACTTCCTATTCATCATCAAATCATACTTTCTAATCTAATAATATATATATATATAATATATATATTAGCCAAATAAAATTAAGAAAAACTGAAAAAAAAAAAAAAAAAAAAAAAGATGCCAGTACTTAGTTTATTTAGTGATTAGGAGGCAAAGATGGCAAAGTGGGGGTAGACTGTAGGGTTAATGAATCTAATAATCTATCTATGATATGAATTCAGACAAAAGTGCCAAATGAAATGGTACATAATAATAATAATAATAATAATAATAATAATAATAATAATAATAAATCTGACGTGGACTCCGTTATCTTACGTAAGGGGTTTTTTTTAACAAAAAAATGTAGAAATACAAAAAAAATTACTTAGAAAGCTTTGAAATTGATTCGTAATGAAAAAAATATTAATTTCAATTCATGTTATTATTTAATTATTTAAAATTAAAAATAAATTAATAGTGACTTATGTCCCTAGCTGACTTAATTAACTTAATTAAGTTGAATTATATATATAGAAACAAAATAATTTAATAAAAAACATAAAAAATTTGGTACCAATATGAATAGTAAGTGTGTGAGCCCTAGCTAGTAAAAATTATATAACTTATTTACCACTCAATAATAACAAAACAATAATCTTTTAATCCTAATCACTATCTCATCTAACCTCACATTAAATTAAAACATTTTGATTGTAATCCCATATTATTATTATTATAATGAAATTCATGTTATTATTACAAGTTTACAACTACATTATGTTTCACCACACTGAATTTAGTGCAGTAATTAATGTATCAGATCTTCCTATGATTAGTTACCATTCTTGTCAGATGATTATTAAAGATATGTCGGTTAAAAGTAAGAAAAAGTATTCGGTACTCCACTATCCAATCCAATTCACTCTTCTAGATCATATATACTACCATTATGAGTGCTTTCGGCATATTTTTCACATAAAATTTCTGCATATGTAACAACACTCATTAACTAAGTATAATGATTCATCCTGAGAATCATCCTGTGAAACATCTATCGTGAGTGTGTTTTCATTGTCATTGAAATTAAAAAAAAATTACAACTTCACCATTGTGAGTGCTTTCGGCATATTTTTCACATAAAATTTCTGCATATGTAGCAACACTCATTAACTAACTAAGCCATTGCCAATTAATAGTGGTTAAGAATAATTAAGGGCTAGAAACCTCATATTAAGGTAATCCTTTAGAGAGATTGTAATTTTTGCAAGCCTGGATGATACAAGAATAAATTCTAATATAAAGAATGAATATTAAAAAAAAACAAAAACATTTATATTATCTAACATAATTTTATACTTTTTTTTTTAAAATATTCAGTTTGAATTTAAAAAGCTACTAAAGAACTCCTTGCCGCTCTAGCATTTTAAATTAAAATTAAATATATTATTTTACCAATACCATAGAGAGAGATTGCAATTTGCAAAATTCTATTTATGAGAAGTGGAAGCTAAAAATCCATAAAAACCATATGCAGGTTCTAATGAAAAGCCCAACAAGTACTTTTTTTTTCTTTGAGAAGCTCTAAGCCCACGATATGATCAATCAAAAACCACGCCCACTAAGAACAAAGAAGGACCCTAAAAATATTCATCTTTAATTAAAATACAAAATTTGGCATCCATTCTCACGGTTTGTCTAATATCATTTTAAAGTATTGGTGCTTTTATGCATTATTTTTATTTAGGAATTATTTTATTTATAGTTTAATTCTTCAATTTTCAGAGCATTATACTATGTCTCTTATTAGTAATTATTTCATTTTTATTTTTGCCTCCGAATTTTTTTTTTGTGTATTTTTTAAAAACTGTTATTTTTATTTTCTACAACGTAAACCTTAACATTTAAATTAAAAAAATCTTAAAATTCACTTTATAACCATTGTGATTATTCAGTTTAATTTTACAAATTTTTAGGTAAAATTATAAATAAAATATTTGCAAAAATAAGTTTAAAGTATGGATACTTTCAAAGGATCCTAGCAAATCCCCCATTCTCAAAAGGATTAAGAACCTATAAAATGTTGTGAGATTTTGGCGTTTAAATTTAAAATATTGATATTAACTGTCTGAAATTTACAGTTTTATTGAAATTTAGGTTTTCATCAATTTTTCGGATTAAATTTGATAGAATGGTGTGAAAAATTGAAACCCCATATACTATTATGTTCCTGCGGCCACCACCCTACTCCGGCCGGTCACCAACCAACAAGGGGCAATTTTGAGATTTTTGTATCGGGTCTTCTCAATTCCTCCATTTCAATCTTCACATTCGATTTCATGGCGTTGCTTCTTGTGATTTTGTGCCATACTCAACTAGTTCGAGTTCGGATCGCTAAGTTTAAAATAATTCAATTAAATCATTGCATTATAGCTCGAGTTCGAACTCGACTTGATTATGTTTTGGCTCGAGCTCAAGATCGGACTCGACTTGAGCTATACACACACACACACACACACACACACATATATATATATATAATATTATGTAAAGCTCGAGCTCGAACTCAAACTCGACTCGAATGGACAAAATAAAAAAGTTCGATTAAGCTCAAGAGCCTCTCGAGTCGAGTATCAGAGAACTCGTACTCGACTCAGTTCCAGAAAAAGCTCGATCGACTTGAAATTTAGCGAATCGAATTCGAATAAAGTCCGAACCGATCTCGAGTAGCTCACGAATAGCTTGACTCGTTTAGACCCCTAGCCTAGACTAATCCCCAATTGCACCGGATTACCCCTCGAAAATTTCTCAATTTCTAGGTTCTTATCTGAGGTTGTTAATTTATATTTTTAAAAATTAGAATAAAGTGGCAGCTTGACAATCTAATCAAATTGTACATCCTAAAATGTAATTTAATTTTTTATATAAAAATATATAACTATAACAAAAATTGATTAATACTTCATAAAATTGATCTAACAAGAAATTCCATCATTTGCCAAGTGAAGTAAGTAGCTTCTGGGATAAAGTAAAGGGGGTTTCATTTTCATATTTCTTTTATTACAAGTAAAAAGAAGAAAACCCACTAACAAAATCAGCTAGGAAGGATATTCTCCACTAAAATGATATATCCTCTTCTAGCTTCCAATCCCATTTTGACTAATTACCCACCAAAATCTATTATAAAGAAATGATATTTTGCATGCATATAAACTCTTGAATTATATAAAAATAAAAAAGTAAATAATTTCATAATATGTTACATATCCATATATCAATTTGTGATCCCGATTAGCCATATTACGAAAAATAGTGAATAATAATAATGTCAACATATGTCACCACTATGTCTAGTTATCTCTGGTTTTGAGCAATTAATACGTTGCTTACTTTACTTGACAATAAAAGGATATTCTCTCAAACATCCCTCACTCACTCTATATATAGAATCCAGCATCTCTTTGAAAAAACAACCTAAGACTCTTGTCGTCATAAACATACATCAATGGATAACAATCTAGAAGAAGAAGAAAAGCTTGTGCAAATGATTCAAGATTTCATTGAATCCGAATCCGAATCCGAATCATCTTCATCAAATCATTCTTCTTCTTCTTACTCGGAGTGCTCGGTTTCGCGGTTAACCCTAATGGTAAGCGACTAATTATATATATATCGTATTATCATATCGTTATCACGTTTAAGTTCTTTACATGTACAATTACAGCTCTGACCACTTCTGATATTTCTAAGGGGTGTTTGGTAATGCTTCCTTAATCACAGCAACAATAATGCCACTGATATGAGCATATTGACGATTACTAGCTCTGATGATTTGAATAATCATTAATTCTCGAGCCCCACTTTTATACATAAATATATATATATATGGTGTTCCACACTATAATTTGAGTTTATTTTTGGCTATATATATAGGAAATACTTGGGAGTGGTAATGAGTTTCAGAGAGAGGTGGAAATGGAGGTGATGGAGAGAGTGGAGAAATACATGAAGAAGAAGATGAAAGAAATAAGAGGGAGTGAAATGAAGAAATGGATGGCTTTGAGGCTCAAAATGGATGGCTTTAGTGTTTCTCTATGCCATAACTCATGGTCATGGGTCTCTACCTTTTCTGGTGAGCCAAACCATGCATTTATTATTATTATTATTATTATTATTATTATTATTTTCAGGTTTGGGTATGAATATTTCTCTATTTTTAGGATTTCAGTGGGGATTGAACACTGATCTCTTGGTTAAACGTGGGTTCAACAATTTTTTTTAATGTAAAGTGCATAAAACCGCACTACAATGTTATTACATAGCATTTCTTAAAAAGTGAAACCTATCAGTTTTTACGTAACATATTTTTTAAAATTTAAGATATGCAATATGTTGTTACATCATTACGTAACCAATTTTTAATATTTACTTAATTCATTTTATAAGTTAATGCTAATAGCTTATGTTGATTGTTGAAAAATTAATAATAACATACTTAAGAAATATATTTAAGTAAAACTATTGGATAGTAAATATTGTTTATGTGTCTTTCAACTTTCAGTACTATTTAAAGTGTAGATAAATGTATGCGACAATTTTAAATAATACAAATTATACAAAATTACTATGGATGCTCTTATCATACATACTTTAGATCCTATTATGTGTGTTTTTTATATACAATATATTTTTTTTTTTTCGCAATTTCGAGTCGGTGGCGTTAAGATTAAATCCCTCTTAATGAGGCGTCTTTAGTGGAAATTGACATCGGTCGCCCCTGAAAGCACAACTCGCTTTACTAGTTGACCTGACAAACTTAGTCCTATTTATTGGATTCCAACAATTTTATATATTAAAAAAAAAGAAGAATATAGAGATTTTTTTATGGAAAAATTGGAAAATTTTAGATTAGTGAATAGTGACTAATTACTTGCTTTAATTTTTTTTTTGCCATAATTACTTGCTTTAATTGACAGGTGATTATGAGTACATTGATATCCGAGTAGTTAGTAAAGACAAGGGAAACACTGATGAATCCTTGAGGCTAATCCTAGACCTAGATTTTAGGTCACAGTTCGAGCTTGCAAGGCCAACGGAGACCTACAAGGCACTCACCGACACTCTTCCGGCCATCTTCATCGGCGACGCCGTGAAACTCAACGGCGTTATTTCCCTTCTCTGCTCGGCGGCGAAGAAGTCACTTAAGGACAGAGGCCTCCACATCCCTCCATGGAGAACCATCACGTACATGCAATCCAAGTGGCGGCTGCACTCTCCGATCAATAACTCCGGCGAGCATGAACATGGTGTGGCCGGGGATTGCGGTGGTGAGGCGACGGCGGTGGTGGTTTCCAACCAGAGGAAATGGATCCCTCCGGCGACGACTAGTGCCTTGTCCATCCAATTTTCCAACACGAGGATCAACTGCTGCTAATTTAGCTTGTATCAGCAATATATATATATATATATATATATATATATATATATATATATATATATATATATGAGATTCAATTTATTTATTTATTTTTCCAAATTTGTTATGCTTAGAGTTCGGTTGGTTTTAACGGTTAAATGACACTTAATTAACGGATTGACCAAAAGTCAAAAGTTGTCTAACATATGGTATCAAAAAAAAAAAAAATCTTAAACGCCCAAAAGTTGTCAAACATATTAAACCAAAAGACTTATTTACCTTAAATTTAATGCGTAACTTCATATATATATATATATATATATATATATATGAAACATTTCAAATATATAAACTTTTAGGAGAGACTTATAACTTGTTACAACTTTAGAGAGTAAAGTGATAAATTTTGTATGCAAGAGTTAAATGAATTTATAAAACATCTATATATACCATACCAATATATAATTTGTGTTGGGTTCTCACCCCCAAAAGTCACCTACTTTCCAAAATGTTCCACACATACCTTCCAAAAGTCACATACCTTCTAAAGTTTTTTTTTTTTTTTTTTTTTTTTTTTTTTTTTTTTAAAGTCAAAACCTTCTAAAGTTTAAACCAGACTATTTTGGCAGGTTTGAATTAATTTTTGTTATAAAATCGGATTTTACCAAAATCTTACCAAACCGACACAATGTATAAAAAAAATTGAGACTTAGAATATAGAAACAAACTGGCACTATTATAAACACCAATAAGCCGAAGAAATCCGTAAATTTTTTGTTCTCTCAACTTTTATTTAATATATGATACGCGATGTATCAACGATTCAACGTATTTAGGGTCGCAGATTTATTTTTATGTATATAATTCAGAATTTGAACAACGCACTTTATAAAGATGTCTGTTTCATGTTCCATTAAATATGATATCCCAACTATTAAAGGAAAATCATGCAAAAATCTCGATTTTTCCCCATAATAATCACCAAATTCTACACATGTTACTAGAACGAAATAAAATTATTATATTTAGGGTTAACAACTAGTAAACTGTCTGAGATTTAGTCCATGTTAAAATATGGTGTCCGTCGTTGAAACTGAATGTCTCAGGTTTGGTGTCTCCTTCTATTTTCTGGTTAAGTCTAACAGAAGTGTATCACGTGACCGTCACGTGAGCTCGATAAAATGGATATTCCAAAAATGTCCCTCCATGAAAATCTGACCTTCCATTAATTAGTGAATTGACGAAATTATCCCTCCTAACTAAATCAACAACTATAGGGTTTTTGGGTGGTGGCCGGCCGTAGTAGGGTGGTGGCCGGCAGGAGTTGGGTGGTGCCCGCCGAAGTTGGGTGGTGGCCGGTCGGAGTTGGGTGGTGGTTGTTTTGATTATAGGGGTAATTTCGTCACTTCATATTTGATAGAAAGGGCAATTCTAACTTTCGCAACATTCTGTTAGAATTAAAAGCAATTTTGGAAAGAAAACCAAATTTTAACAAAATCCAAACCTCAGACAGACCTTTTTAACACTTTAAAATTCAGACACCAAATTTCAACACGGTCATACCTCAGACGGTTTATTAGTTATTAATCCTTATATTTAATATAATTATCATAGTTATACATTAACAACTTATATAAATAACAATTTTAGAAATATGCATGTGCAAAGCACATGCAAAAATAACTAGTAAAATAAAATGTATGAAAATGCTTTTATATGTTATGAAAAATATACATCCAAATATGTATTCTATCATTACATAAAAATATGTCATTGTTGCGGTCCATATCCTATAATTTAGTCAAGTAAACTCTAACAACTACTTTTCACTTATACATATATAAAATCTAAAAAATTAAATTAAACAACATAGATTGAAAACATCTAACAATAAAAATTATTCATTTATTGAGTTGCTTTAATTATTATATTCAAACAAATTTACTACATTTTCAATTTTTATTTTATAAATATAAAATATTTAGATATGATATAGATAAGTTTTCTAATATATTAGAATTCATAATTAAGATTACTTCATCTTAAGTATAATATATTATAGAATTAATTATATGTTTTTGAAAAAAAAAATATAGTAAAAAGTAAAAATATATTAATGTCTGTTCTAATAGATATCATGAACAAAGTTACTCACTCCTCAGTCCTCGTCCATAAAAAAACAAAATAATAATAATAATAATCATCATCCTTTAAACTAATTCAATAACAATTTTTACTTTATTTTATGACTATAAAGTATAAACTACTAGTTATCGGTTATGGGCTACACAATATTTGACTACGGGCTTTGATTTGTTATCGGCCCAATAGTATTGAGGTTATTCTATCATAATAGAAACTATAAGGAATAATATGTAATATATGTAATTTATAATTATTAGGGTTAGCTTAGATATGCTTCTTCATCCTCAGTTATGGCCGCAGACTTGTCCGGTAAGCCTCAACTCTCCCTCTAGGTCTCCTCCTTCTGCGCCGCCGCACCACCACCACCGGCGTAAAGATCCTTCAAAGCCTGTCTCTAGTTCCTTGTCGGCTGTATTGGCCGGTACTTGAAGAAACGTGTGGGTACTGAAGCACCGGTTTATTTCCCCGCCGTAGTACCTTGCAGCTGAGGTACGATTCAGATCAGCCATCTTTCTTTAAGAAGTTAATTGACGATTGATTCCACAGTTGATTGAAGGTCGAATTTCTGGTTCTAGTGGTAGCGGAAGCTCGAATCGCTTTACTTGAATTTGATCAGTTTGAGCTGCAAACATTTCGGTTATATTTTTGTTGAATGAAAATGTACCTATAATGATGCTAGAACAATATATTTGGCGTAGGTTCACTGAATTTGGATTAACTTCGATAAATTGAACTGATATTTCATTTGAAAGTTCGAGTTTTTGAATTAGGATTTTCTGTTGTTGGGGGCAAATGTCTGGATAGTAGCATTGGGATCAACTTCTAAAGTATCCGCGGTTTTATAAGCTTGGTCAATAGTAGTGATTGAGTCTAACTTCTCTTGATTGTTTTTTTCTCGGAATGGAGATCCTCTTCACGCACCTACAATGAATTGTGGCTGCTCCTTGCTTATGATTTTCAAGGGATAGATAGTGTATCTTGTTTAGTTCCCTCCATATAGTAGTAAGCTTTCTTCAGCTGCAAGTAATTGATTAGAATTATGATTCTCCGGTTTCTGCAGATTTCTACTGAAGTAGACGTGGGATGGATAAAAATCCATTCGGTTTAGCTGCAGATGTTGATTGTTCATACTACTGCTCATTAGTTTTTAATACACGTGGTACTAATTTTAAATTATGTTTCAATTTTTACGTGTTTTAACTACATGCCACTGTTCTGTTTAGCTGCAAATGTGGTTAATTTGACTATTAAGAAGCTGGTAGCTGATTCCTGATTTTGATTGTTAGTAGTTGTTATTTTGCGTTGTTGGGTTCCGATGAGGTTGTTACTTGCTAGAGCAATGAGATTAGACCCATTAAGGAAGGTTAAATGAAGTGAACAAATTTCTTTGATTAACTTTCCATGATGATTTACTAATATGATCTATACCTATCAATGCACACAACAGACTTTGCAGCTCTATGAATCTTCTTTTGTACAACCTTTGCTTCTTGGTGTCTTATAAATGATTAATAACTTGTTGTATTGATTCTTGATCTTTTACAGAAAAGAAACTTTGCAAGATGCCACTCTACGATTGTGTCCTGCTTTTAAAACCCCAAGCAAAGACAGAAGTTATGATCGAGCTGGCAGCTAGAATTGGGAAACACGTTTCACGTAGGAACGGTGTTGTGACTAAAATGAAGTCCTTTGGTGAAGTACAGTTAGGTTACGGAATCAAGAAGATTGGGCAGCCAAGGTATTTCCAGGTTGGTTGGTTGGCATCTTAACTATCCACTGCTGTGTGTTGTTGTTTACTTTTTCACTACCTAATAATTACCAATTTGTAAGTAAAGAAATGGTATTTGATTGATTGATGAAGCCTATTTGAGTTTATGATAGGGGAAACTGATGCAAATGACAATGATGGCTACACCAAACATTAACAAAGAACTGCACTACTTGAACAAGGAAGATACACTGTTGCGTTGGCTACTGGTTAAACACCGAGACGTCAAGCTCGGGCTAGACGATGATGATTATTATGATGATGATGATTCAACCAATACTTCTCCATTGACAAGTTTATTTGCACAAGCCTCCGATGAAGATGACGATAAAGACAAAGATGACAAAAACTATTCAACAGAAGAAGAACAAGAAGAGTAATCTCTTTGGCTGAGATTGGAAAATGCCTTGTGAGTTTAGAGTTGCAACTCTTTTATTTATGGACAAATATATGCTTCATATGTTGTGTTGTTTATTGTCTCTAATAAGGATTTGAACTTTTAGCAGTAAGTCTACTCTACTGAATTTAGATATTATTATGTTTACCTTTTAGAATTAAGGGCTAAGAGCATCCACGGTGTATTACGTAAAGATTACTTAAACGTTGGCCATACATATTTATTTAAGTAAAGCAAAAAAACTCTGCAGTGGTTTTATATAGTATTCCTTAAAGTTGGATCCCTCACGTAAATTTATATTTATACATAAAGCATTCCTTATATTTAAGGAATGCACTATGTATTACGTAAACAATTTTTAATTATAAATTAATTTATTTTATAATTAATGTTAATATCTTATTGGTGGTTGTTAAAAATTTAATAATAAAATATATTTAAGGAATATGTTTAAGTAATACGACTGCAGAGCAAATATTTTTTACGTGTCTTAACTTTACATATTACTTAAAGTGTACATAAATGTCTATGTGTCAACTTTAAAGAATACAATTTACGTATCTAATTGCTTCAACTATATGCCATATATGTCATGTTGGGATTAGTTGTCTCAGATAATTTTTTGTTGTTATTTGGTAAGATAATTATTTGTTGTTATTTGGTATTTTTAGTATATGGATCACTTTTTTTTTTTTTGCCAAATTACATAAATTGTAGTAATGGATGGAGATGTAACGTGTGTGTAATATATGTATCATTCTTAATTGTATTCTAAATTTATTTCACAACTAATTTAGTTTTCAATTTTTTTTTTAAAAAACCTTTATCATGGCTGGCCATTGCCGAATCATGTTGAGTTTACGTATTATGTTCGACCAACAACCTTAGATTGGTTTGGTAGTGGTAGCAGTTCATTTTTTTGGCTTCTGTGAGTTGTCAAGAACAGAAAAGGAAAATAACCCATGTATATGTATGTATATATATCTTTGCTTTGCTTATACTACAACATTGAAAGGTGTCATGTCTCTTTTTCTATAGCTACGTGATTCTTTATTATATATATATACTACATAGTACTTATCAAAACCGTTATCACACACACGTATCTACTATATTATATTAATTCGGTATCGGAAGCCCTCTGGCTGACACGTGGACAGTCCACGCAGTCACAGTTTCTTAATTTAATCGGAATTTAATAGGAGTTCTCTAAATTTAGATACACAATATTGATTGATTTAAAATTAAGAAGTATTTTTATCTCCTATTTTGGTCTCTACGCAATTTAAAGAAACAAATTAATTTAAAGTTTCCTTTTAAATAGTAAATCTATACAGTTTGGTTCCGGAAGACCATAGGCCGCCACGTAAGCAGTATTTATATATAGTAATTTAACAAAGCCAAATTTTTTTCTTTAAAACGTAATTTTTTAAACTATTAAATGTAATATTACATTAATATTATATATATACATATGACCGACCATTATTATAGTGTTAAAAAAATTATATTACTACAAAAAAAAGTTATATATAATAAAGTCAAAAAGTTTTGATTTCAAACGAAATTATAAAATATATATATATTATTATAAAGACTATATATATTATAAAGCCAAATGTTTGCTCTAAAACGTAATTTTTTAAAACTCTCAAACATACTATTATATTAATAATACATATATAGGATCGACCTGTTTAAAAAATTATATTATTACAAAAAAAATTATTATAATAAAGTCAAAAAGTTTTGCTTTCAAACGGAACTATATATATATATATGATAAGTCAATAAAAAAATTATAATAATAACTTTTTTTATGAAAATAATAATGATACTGAAGTGTATATATTTTTACCCAAAAAATGTACATGTATAAAAAGCAAGATAGCTACTAATTTTGTAAATATATGAGAAACAATATACTGAATATTGCATGTCCAATTTTTAATAAAAAAAATATTACATATCGCTTTTTTACTTAATATTTTGTTATATATAATAATAATATAATTACATCATATAGCTAAGCTCTCTATTCTTGACTTCGGCCGAGGCAGCTCTCCACCACCATGACCAGCAAACCGTAGTTTTTTTTGTCACGGCGCCCATCTTTGTTAACATGCAGGGAATCATGGCACATGCTTAGTAGTAATCAGTACTACTACTTAGACTTAGTAATTAGAATAACCACTACTATTCTATTCCTATATTAATGTGGGTCATGATCATGATGAGTGTACTTACAATGTCGACCTATATATATGATCATGGGATCATTGGAATGAGCATGGTCGCAACTTCTGTCGTTTGACCTGAAGAGCTTCATTTTATGGACCAAGGAACTTGATCCCATCACCCCGCAATTGAGATAATAATTATTGATGCTTATTAGTGGATTTAAAAAAAAATATATATAGGAGCATATTGTTATAGTTTCTTAATTTGTACATGTTTTTAACTTATTTATCTCAATTTTTTTTTAAAATGTAGATGGACTAAAGGAGCTCAATCTCAACACTATCGCGAACAATGTGGGAAAAATAGAAAATTAATTATATCGAAACTTATTAATGGTAAGAAAAATGTTATATCGGAACTTCTTATTTAATTTTGTAATGTTTTAAAATTTTATTGTTAATATTTCTAACTTATTTATCTTGATTTTGAATTTTATTTTAGGTGAACTAATGAGCTCACCCTCAACAACTTTCGCGATCACTATGTAAGTCAATTTTTGTTCATATAAATTTTGAGTTTGTATAATTTGTTAAGAGTGGTTTTTTTTAATAATTTACATATAATTAGAAGGCTAGCACATAAGTTTGGTGAACTCTAAATATACATGATCGACAAATTCATATAAAGCTTAGAAAACCCTAAATTTATATGAGCGCGTGATCGGGTCACCTGTGTGTATATGGCGTGTTTGCGGACAAGGGAGGAAATTAGAAGTTCACGTGGCAAAAGTATCGAGGAGTTTAATCTGACGTCAGCTAAATAGCGTTTTATCTCTGCTCCATATCAATGACTTTTGAAAATGTTCCCATTAAAGAAGGAGCTCAGAGCCGCCATGAATCAAGCCACCAACTTTCTCTAAGAAACTGGACTCAAATTTGTTGCAAGAAAGGTTAGTAGTATAGCTAAGTTCTAATAGGGTTGGCTGTCGAAAATCCGAATCTTAATATTACGATCTTGGCTGTTCTATATCAATGTCTTTTGAACATCTCTAGGAGGTGAACATCACTGATTATTAGGATATGAAGACGAAATGATCACCGAGCAAGCAGGTGATTCTAATCCCAAAATACACACATATATATATATATATATATATATATATATATATATATATATATATATATATATATATATTCAGTAGTAGCTTTTATTCATATTTAAGATTCATTTTTATTATTTTCACTAAAATCTTATTCTCTTTTCAGGTACTAAATAGTTCACTATTCATGTACGTTTTTTTTTTTCTCATTTTTCGTCGTAAATGAATATTAGTTGCTAATTTTAACATTATGTTAATTTTTTTTACCAATCATTACATAATTATAGTTTTGCTTAACTAATTAGGATATTGATTATTATTTTTTGTTAAATTTTAGTCGTGTGCTTAATTTTTCTCATTATTAATTATTCTTTACGATTCAAATATTTATTATTCTATATTTTTTTCTAGCTATTGACATATTAATTTATTTTAGGTATTCATTATTTTTTCATACTTATTGAGTTTAGATTATTTACCAGTTCTAACTTTATATTAAGATTACAATTTATGCTTTGTTTAATTAATTTTTTTTATCGGTTATTTTTATTTATTTTCATTCAGAGCCATCATAATTGGGTCAATAATCACATTATTGGATCTTAAACTTATTGACTGTATGTATATTCTTTTTGTCTATAGTTAAAAAATGTGTTATTTTTTTAAACAATATCGTATCAATTAAAAAAGATCAATATTGATATTTACATTATTATTTAATTATGTATAATTTCATAGTGAATATATATGGGAGTGTATCTGAGTATGCGTTAATAATGTTTTTATATTCAATATCAATTAATTCAAATGTATATATATGTAGTAGAATATTGTATAGTATATATGTAGATACAGATTTTTTGGTAGAAATGTAGATACATATTAAACAATATATTACAAATAACTATTTATATTCAACAATTAAAGAAAATATAATTTTTAAAATTTTATTTGTAAATTTTCCCGCGCGGTGCGCGGGGTTAGTGGCTAGTATATATATATAAGTGGATAAAATGAAGCAAATATGTGTTCACTATATAACTAACTAATTCCAATTTAAATCAACCATTGGCTATAAAAAATTAAATCAACCATATGTTCATTACGATGGACATATAGATTTTTTATGATATTAGTTCTTAGTAAATGCAGGGACGAATATTAATATAAATTCGATATAAAAAGGGAAGTTCTATTTGTAAACCATTAATTGATTTATGCATATATCATAATTTTTATTATTCTAAATTTATCATTAGTTTATATTGATAATTTTACTTTTATTTTTAAAATAAAAAATATTGCAGAAATGTATTTAAAAAAAAATAGAGTAATTTTATACCGGAAAATTGAAAAAATGGAACGAAAAGTTAAATTTTTTTTAAAGGAAAAACTCAATCTTTAGGATTTTTTTTATAAAAAAAAGTAATATTTGTTTTAAAACATATATATCATATTTGTTTGTATAAAATTTATTTCGAAATTTATTTTCATGTACTTTTTAGAACAGAAAAGAACTAATAAAACTTAATTAGTAATTGATAGTGTTTTTGCATTTGGAGTTTATAAAAAGTAATTATTGATTTATAAATAGAGTTTCCCTATGAATAATGTTTTTCTTTCGAGAAGAAAGACTTTAGAAATGTATAGAGGTTGAGAAGCAACAAATATTAATTATAAGTATACGTAGCGATGGGTGCAAGGTTTCTATCAACCATACTTACGCAAACAAATTCCTAAGAAATATTATTGTTTTTCCTTGGATTAATATAATAATTATTATAACTAAAAATACATATTTCTTTTTTCTCAAATGATGCCACGTGTAGTAGAATTTTCTTGAAGCTTAATCTCAAAACGAAGAAGCTTAATCTCAAATCAAAACATAATTATTGCCATGACGATTAAGGATTGGATAGTAGTTTTCCAGAGAGGTCCCTTTGGTTAAGGTTACTTAGTAGTTTTCACTAATCTACTAGTTTAATCTTTCATTAAGCTTCTTATAGCTTTTCTTGATATGTACTGAACATGAAGTCTTTAATATATTCTAAATTTTTAGTGATCATCATAACCTTAATTAGGTAAATTTATGAATCATTAAGTCCCAAAAACACAAAATAAATTTATAAACCAACAATATATATAACCAATTGATATAGTAATAGGCTTAACAGATGAGTCTATAATCAACTATATGAGGTTGTTTGTGGGATTACGTTGTGTGAAGTTGTTCACAAAGTCTGGTCGAAAAAGACTCCAAACTCTGAGCAGTATAGTCCAAATATTACGTAATAAGATGTTTGTAAGATTGTTACTACTAACCCATTCATTCCCTTTTTTGAAAAAATGATATAGTACTATCATCTGAAATAAAATAAATTAAAATTGGTGAGTTGGAAAGTTTAATAAGCCTTAAGGACCTAGTAATTAAGATATTGTCATTATAGTCAACTTTAGATTGAGAGTAGAAAGTAAGACTATAATTGTGAAGGTGGTTAAAGAGTCAATTTTTTGTTGTTGGTCTATTTGAATAAATAGAGTTGAAGCTAAAATAATAGCTTACCCTATTTAGGTAGGAATGGGACTACACATCTCCTATCTTCATCCACATCACATGCCCATCAAGTATCTTTTAATTAATGCATATTACTAACTTTGCTGATTAATGAACTGGATTCCAGATCACTTCCATTTTATGTTCCAGATCGGACCTTGTCGCGTTATTATTAACACATGTCTTTAGATTTAATATTTTTCTTTTAGCGTTCACTAATTCTAATTGGGTTTTAGAAGAAAACAAAAACTACAAAATCAGTTATACTCAGGATACGTGTCAAACAGTGATGCACGATCTGAGATACAAAGAGGGGTGCAGGAGCTCTGGATCCGTGTTGCGTATATTAATATATGGTTAATTAATTAGAAACTTGCAAATTTGGATAATTATTTTCTAACGGTTTTTAATATATAATAAACAAAGGGAATGTTCTTTTTTTGTTTCTAACAATAATAAAAGGATGGGACTAAACGAAAAAGTTGGTGTCTAGCTAGGTGAAAAGGAAGATTTCAAGTACAAGTCACTCTAGCTAATTCTCTAAGATTTTGATGTTTTTATACATATATATAAAATAATGCTTTGTCATAAAACCACCTCTGCATTTTGTTTTTCCTTGCAGTTCGATGTTGAGTTTCTTAACCCTCTTTTCTTGAGGCGCAAGCAATGGGCACTTCAGACAGACACCGATTACCATCTTCAAAGTAAGTCTCTGCAAATATTGCATGTTTTTAAATTTCTCATGAATTAATTGCTTATAATGTTTTCTTTATAAATTATCAGTGAAGATATACACAATAGGAGACCAAGCAGAAACAAAGTACGAGGAGGAGTTGAGAATGGCAAGTCACTGCATTTCCAATTACCTGAGAGAAACCCTAACTGCAACTTCTCTCCATTGAAGCTCTTCCTCGTCGTTATAGTCGCCGGAACTCTCTTCACTATAATCTATCATCGGAGTGTCTATCGCATAATCGATAATTCGCTGTCCCCTTCTTCCGCGTAAGTTTTATTATCATATCGTTAATGTTTCAAATTACGTTCATTTATCACCTTAAAGTTTTATATATAATAATTTCAAATGTTATCAAAATCTTTAATGATATTCGATTCGTTATTCTAGGCCGAATTTTGTGAACCGATGGATCGGGCAGGAATCTGATGCGAGATACGTGTCGAAATTCGACATCAACTGGACCGACGTTCGAGACGTCATCCATGGCCAAAAGTATCAAAGAATTGGGGTTTTGAATTTCGAAAATAGTGAAATAGATGCATGGAAGAATCTCTTTCCCGATTCCGAGCAAATCGTGCTCGAGATTACGTATGCCGGGAAGAATGTGACGTGGGATTCGTTATACCCCGAATGGATCGACGAGGAGGAGGAAGAAGAAGTACCCGTTTGTCCGATTCTTCCGAGGATCGAACCCCCTCGAGTTCGGCTCGATCTCATCGTCGTTAAGCTCCCATGCAGAAAGGATACCGATTGGTCGAGAGACGTGGCTCGGCTTCACTTACAGATCGAGGCAGCTAGGGTTTCCTCGTCAGCAGATGGCGAAAACACGGTAAACGTGCTTATCATTGCTGAAAAATTCCCGATACCGAACTTATTCCCGTGCAAGGAGCTCGTTACGAGGAAAGGGAAAGTTTGGCTCTACAAGCCAAATCACGATGTCTTGAGGGACAAGTTACGGCTACCGATCGGGTCTTGCGAGTTAGCGCTACCGCTAAACCCTAAACCCGACCGATCTTACAAAGGTAATCCACGTCGAGAGGCTTACGCAACGATCCTCCACTCGGCTCATGTTTACGTCTGTGGGGCCATAGCTGCCGCTCAGAGCATCCGGATGGTGGGGTCCACTCGAGACCTCGTAATACTCGTGGACGAGACGATAAGCTCGTACCACAGAAGCGGGCTCGAGGCGGCGGGTTGGAAGATTCGGACGATACAGAGGATACGAAACCCTAAGGCCGAGAAAGACGCCTACAATGAGTGGAATTATAGCAAGTTTCGACTGTGGCAGCTCACCGACTACGATAAGATTATCTTCATTGATGCCGATTTGTTGATCCTAAGGAACATAGATTTCTTGTTCGGGATGCCGGAGATCTCCGCGACGGGGAATAACGCGACGTTGTTCAATTCCGGGGTTATGGTGATCGAGCCGTGTAATTGCACGTTCGATCTCTTGATGGAGCACATAAACGAGATCGATTCCTACAATGGCGGCGACCAGGTAGAGCTCGTAAAACATACCAAACACGTTAATCAAATAATAATTTTGACCAGTTGCGACTCTACATCTTTAAATGTGAGACATAATGTCAAACTACTATGAATAATGTCAAATTATTTACTATAATGGAATAGTGCTACTTATTTAATGTAATAATGATACGTGACGAAACAAATGATTCTAAAGTTTAAAATTAATTCTACAACTTTTGAATCTAATTTTCTGAAATTTTACAACGTGATTTTAAGCACTAAAACGCACATAAAAATTTCAACATCGCCCAATAAGTTATATCAAATTAATGACTTATTTTACCCTAGTTCAAAAAATTATACATTCTCTTAAATTTTCAATTATAAATTCTTTTTAAGTGTAAAAATGTTCTATTATTAAATTTGATTAATTGTGTAGGGATACTTGAACGAGATCTTCACCTGGTGGCACAGAATCCCAAAACGCATGAACTTCTTGAAACATTTCTGGTCCGGCGACCCAGAAGATAAAAAACAGGCCAAGATCCGCCTCTTCGGGGCGGACCCGCCGGCGCTATACGTCCTCCACTACCTCGGAATAAAGCCGTGGCTCTGCTTCCGAGACTACGACTGCAACTGGAACGTCGATTTCTTCCAGGAGTTCGCGAGTGACGTGGCGCACGCCACGTGGTGGAAAGTCCACGACGCGATGCCACGTAAACTCCACGAGTTCTGCCTGCTCAAGTCGAAGCAGAAGGCGCAGCTGGAGTGGGACCGGCGGGAGGCGGCGAAGGCGAACTATTCCGACGGACATTGGCGCGTGGCGGTGAAGGACACGCGTCTGAGTAAGTGCGTGGATAAGCTGTGTTCGTGGAAGAGCATGTTGAGTCATTGGGGGGAGAGTAATTGGACTGATGTTGATGAATTCTTTAATCCAACGCCTCCTGCAATTGCCACTGCTTCTTTATCAAGATTATGATGAAGATTTTTTTTTGTGTCGTTTAATTTTGTGTTGTTTTGGACTGCATAAAAAAAGGGTGGTTTTTAGAACTACACTTGTTTCTATCTTTTTTTAGTTGAGTTGAGTTGGATGGATAATAGAGATGTACTGACATTTCTTAGTTCTCAAGATTCATTTAAAAAATTATTTAATTACCAATTTGCTAGCTGAACTTTCCATGAAAGTGCAATTTGCTAGCCGAACTTATTTTTTTAGCAAATCGCTAGCTAAACTTTTGCAAATGTGCAATTTGCTAGCTCCGTCAATTTTTCCGTTAATTATGGACGGAATATACTTTCTAAATTTACTAAAAATACCCTAAAGTTCTACTATTTATTGTAAAATAACATCATATTTTATATAAAAGCAAATATAAATCTCGAATAAAATTTATAATTATATATATTATACAAACAATATATATAAGTTAAATATATAATCCCAAAGTTCAAAAAATTTAATATTAAATATTTTTAAAATTGTATGTTTTTATAGAATTTTTAAAAATATTTTAATAAATTAATTTTTTTGCATTTTTAAGGTGTGTTTTTTCTTTAATATATTTTTTAACATTTATTATTTATTGTTTTGATTTTATATAAAACTTCATGTCTCTATATTATCATACTAAAATTTTAGGGTGTTTTTAGCAATATTTGAAAGTATTTTCCATCCAAAACTAACGGAAAAATTGACAGAGTTAGCTTTCTGCACAATATAAAAAATCCAGCTATCAATTTGCTACGAAAAAAAAGTCTAGCTAGCAAATTGCACATTCATGTAAAATTTGGCTAGCAATTTGCTAAATCCTTTTAAATAATTAAAAACTGCAACAACGGTGGTTCTTCTACTTCGTAAGGGTATAAATAGAGAGAACTACTATCATCATTGAAAATACTAATTGTTGGCTTTTAAATTATTATTTTTCACGCTTATGATGAGTGAAAATTATTTTAAATGTGCTATATGACTAACAAATAAAAAAAATTCAACAAATTGCTAGAGGTATATAATCATATTAATGCTAGACGAGATTTTCATGAAAACCATTCATTAAAACTCCAAGTCCAAGAGGTCTAAACAAATAGGTTCTAATTTAATATAAACCGATGTTTATAGATGGGTTAAGAACCTATAAAATGTTTGAGGTTTGACATATGTGAGATTTTAGTGTCTGAAATTTAAATTGTTGATATTGGCTGTCTGAAATTTCAACTTTAGAGTTTAGATTAAGTTTTCCATCCATTTTCTGTCAAATTTGATATAATTGTATGAAAAATTGAAATTACCCATGATACTTTTATACTTACTCCGGACACCATCCAACTCCGGCCGACCACCACCCTACTCCGGACGGCCACCATCCAACTCCGGTCGGACACCACCCTACTCGGCCCGGCCACCACCCTACTCGGCCGACCACCACCCAACTCTGGCCGGCCGCAACCCTACTCCGGCCGGCCACCACCCACCTAGGGGAAATTACAAATTTCAACAAAGTTGAAACTTAAGCAGTCATTATCATCAATTTAAAGTTCAGACGCCAAAATCTCCCATATGAAAAACTTTAGACGGTTTATAGGTTCTTAAGACTTTATAGTTTTATTGTTGAGGTATAGAAAACAACGGTCCATAGCTCAGTGGTAGAGCATTTGACTGCAGATCAAGAGGTCGGTTCGAACCTGGTTGGGCCCTACTGTACCTTATTTTTCTTTTGGGATTCTTCATCTTGATCTTTACCAGTACCAATAAACAGAAATACATTAAACGATGGATCTACTACTGATTAAAAATGATAATGCATACATATACTTAAGGCATCATCATTATAGATTAACTTGTGTTTTCACACCGAAACAAGCAACTACAAATTCATACGTTCAAATCCGACACTAGGCCATAGGTATCCATTCGTCGCCTTGGATAAAGTTCTGGACCGAATACGTAAACACGTGTTGTGCCGGAATCTTGCTGCTCCATTTGACCCTTCCGGACAACCTCGACCCCGGTCCCGAGTTCCCAAACTCGCCATAGTACAATGTGTTTAGGGCAAACCCTGGCCTGAAGGGCATCCACCCCTCCGGTGTGACGAGCGCGTCTAGGTAACAGTGAATGAACACCGTTCTCGAGTACTCCTTCCACGGCCTTCCTAGGAAGTTCTTGTGTACTTTAGGGTTACCCTTGTAGAGTTCCATGTATCGTTCGGTGCCGTTGATGACGCAGTTCTGGAACACGAGGCCTGTCGATTGTGCAGGGTCGGTCCTTCCCTGGGCCGTGATGGCGTTGTTCTCCCCTTTCTCGGGGTTCAACTGTCTAGGTCGGACTAGGATCATGCAATTCTGAAACATAACCATCATGGACGAAATCAGGAAAAAAATTCAGGAGGCTAGAATTGAGTTAGGGGCAATTAATTAGTATAAAAAAATCCAGGGAGTAAATATAACGTTTTAAAGGGTCAAATTAATAATAATTACAAATTTTAGAGTAAAAGTTGTAATTCTACATCACAAATAGTTGAGGAGGCTATTGCCCCCTCATCCTATACTAGGACTGGCATTACCCAGTTTAGAGATGTCTGATCCAGCCATGGGTCGGACGCTAGCCAGGTAGAATGTGGGTTAGGGTGTTGTTGGATTTATTTAGGGACTAAATTGCAAAAATTAATAGCTAGGAATATAAATTGAATGATCAAATTGAACAAAATAAACGTAATTAACGATTAAAGTTGACAGTTGGCTAACAAATGCATCAAAAGTCTACAAAATGCAAACAGATGCCACCAAAAGTCTAAAAAAGAACATACGGCACTAAAATTCAACATTAGTCAAACATATGACACTAAAAGATCCTTTAACCCGCCAGGTAGATTGTGGGTTAGGGTGTTGTTGGATTTATTTAGGGACTAAATTGCAAAAATTAATAGCTAGGAATATAAATTGAATGATCAAATTGAACAAAATAAACGTAATTAACGATTAAAGTTGACAGTTGGCTAACAAATGCATCAAAAGTCTACAAAATGCAAACAGATGCCACCAAAAGTCTAAAAAAGAACATACGGCACTAAAATTCAACATTAATCAAACATATGACACCAAAAGATCCTTTAACCCGTGATTATTTAACCAACTAATTAAAAATTAGGACACCCTGCAGAAAATTTAAAAACTCAAATTTATAGGGGATGAACTCGTTAAATTACTTCTATTTTGCCACAAATCTTGATTACAATCTTTTGAAATATGGTAGTAATGTTGAATAGAATCTTTCGGAATATGAACAAGCACGGGATGCATTAAGGGTCCTAATTTCATTCGCAGTTTCCTAATTTATTATTAGTAAGTCAAATAATCACTTTTATTTAACAAAATGTTGAGACATGTATAAGGTTACCTGAAAAATGGCAGCTGCATTTCCGAAAATGAAGTCGACATTGCCTTCGATACGACACGATTTGTAGAACTGCCGAAGCGAGTGGACGTACAACGTGTCTTGGTTGCCCAAAAACTCACAGTTCTCGACCACCGACAGGTCGCTGTCGGACCGGAAGGCTACCGCTTGGTGCACATCGGGCCCAGCCATGTTACGGAATGTGATTCCACTCGCCATGAACCCGTCGCCTTGAACCCCTGCACCCGGTTCGAGTTGTTAATTAGAGCATTCACAATAGTAAATATCATTTTAGCACCCATTTTGAGACACGTCAATCTTCATTTCATCCATGCTTCATAAAAATGTTAAATTTACTTCAAAATGTTTACAAAATATAAATATACCATTTTGGCTCCCATTTTGAGCCACAGATTCATCAATGCATCATAAATTTGTTAAATTTACTTCAAAATGTTTTATTTATTCAAATGGGGAAGATATTTTAAAATGTTTACGGAATATAAATAACCCAATCGACTATAGAGATAGTACATAAGTTAACAAATCATGGAGATATATAGTAAAAAAGTAATAACCCAATAAAAACTGCAAATAAACCAATAAATTATGAAGAAGTAATAAAATGATGAAAATGTTCATGAACAACTTAGAAATGAGATAATAAGAACATATGAGAATAATTAGTGGAATAGAAATAAAATGTTTTATATTTTTCTCAATTCTTTCGTTCATATAAGCAAATTTTCATCAAAATTTGACAATTACAAGTGCTCATAGATCATTAAAAAGCAACCAACTTAATTCCATTTGTATGTGTTGGCCAAAAAAAAATAAAAAAAATCCATTTGTATGTAAATTAATTATTTTTCGGTGAGTATTCTATAATTAGTAGGTGAGAGTTGATGTTGAGGAACTAAATGCTGCAATTATTACCAACTGTAGCTGTATTATAAGTGAATAATCCTGGTCTAGCACAGCTCAACGAGCCCGAAATGACCGTTTTGCCCATGCCGTCACCCAAGAACACCACGTTCTTCTTCTCCAACGGAACCCTAACGATCTCGTTGTACACACCTTCCTTTATGTGCACCACAAACCTCCTCTCGCGGTGGTTCGGGGCGGCGTTCACGGCCTCCTGCACCGTCCGGTAGCTGCACCCGCCCTTGCACACAGTCACATCCGCCGCCATCTTCGGCGGGAACCCGCCCCTGAACCCCGACCCGCTGCCGGACTCCGACTCCCAGACCCCGTCCCGCTCCGTCGCCGGCGGCCGCCAGGACTCCACGTTGGGGCCGCGGGCGTCGTACGAGGCGATCATGCTGAGGGCGTTGCTGGTGAGGGAAATCAGAGAGTTGAGAAACGCCATCGTTTTGTCCACTTGCTTTGTGTCGTTGGAGTAGCTCAGCTCCGACCAGCAGTCGTACTGGTACTGCAAGGCGGCGCTCATGAACGCCCTGGCGTCCTTGATCCGCCGCCGCGTCAGCGCCTCCGCCGCGGCCGCGATGCGGTGCTGCGACAGCGGGAGCATCTGGCTGCAGGTCTTGGCGTGGCTGGTGAGGTTGAGGTGGCCGGCGGAGGAGACCAGGATCGACTTCACCATGGACTGGCCGGCGACGAGGTCGTCGGAGGAGACGCGCATTGCCGACAGGATTATGTCGATCGGGTCGGGTTTTGAGGAGAGGAGCTTGGATCGGCTGAGGGAGGAGATGCAGGTGTCTTGGAAGCGGGTGGCCTGGCAGGCTTGGGAGATCGCCGGCGGGACGACGGCCATGGAGGGAGTAAGGTCGGTGAAGTGAGGGCGGTGGAGGCGGCCATCGGCGGCGACGCCAGGGGAGATGAGGGAGAGGAGGGTGAGGAAGAGGAAAGTAACCATTGGAAAGAGCTACTGACAGTGGAGTGAGTGGAGACACTGAGTAGAGTGAAAATGTAAAGCAAATGACTGCAAAAAGAAAAGTTAAAATTGGCCCCAAAAAAAAATTAATAAAGTTAAAAGGAATATACATAATAATAATAATAATAATAAATAGTGTAACCAGCTCAGCTGTAATAAGTAACTATTATTTAATGTATTCTTTTTGTGAGAATGGATTAACCTTCTTTAATAATCATGATTACATGAACAAATGTTCTCTCTTAGCTCAAAGTGTTGAAAGTTGGGGTCAATTAATTAACACCAAGTCACTTGGATGGTGAGCTTATGTTTTTTTTTCTTTCTTTTTTTTTTTTTAAAAAAAAACTGACATTTAGATTATTATGACACTGTATACGTTAATGTCGCGTGCCTGGAAGACTGGTGCAAGTTGGAGCACACCAAACGTCTACTACTTCTAGAGTAGCTTTTGTAAATAAAGCTCTTTAGGGGGAGTAGTAGCTAGAAGCCAAGCCAGGACGTAATGAATGTGGATCTCTCCCCCCCATACATGAGGTGTCGCTTACAAGTCAATGGCTGGTTTCCAATGTCCTGGTTGTTATCGGTAAGACGTTGCATACCTTCGGGATCCTGCTGGTTCGGGAGCTAATGCCGCTCTCCTGATGATGGCCAGGGCAGGCCGAAAACCAGTTAAGCTGCTCTCCGGAGCAAAGACCCCTAACCACGACCCGTTCCGTCCGTATGCGCAGTGCGAGTTAGGCTTCGAGAACTGATCTTGGGAGAGAAGGGGCTGATCCGGACGTAGGAGTGCCGGATGCCCCGCGGACGTATTCCGCTTGGAGTATGGAAAGCTCCAAGCCCGTGACACTAAGCACGAACATTATTAAAATTTATCAGCGTCCGCCAGCGCGGACATACTAAGATTTACAATCGTTTCATATATATATATATATTGTAAGATGTCTCAAATTAAAATTTGATGTTTATATTATCTAATGATTTGGATATTTGATGTTGTCAATGAAACAGTCAACAACCTGCCGTAACTAAAATTTGAAAATGGTGCATCTGTCTAGACATCAACAACTACTATATTTTTAGGGTGAACTAAAATAATAGACCAAAACAAACGATCCCGAAAAAAATAATCATGTAAAGTAGCATAATATGAAAGTATTACCTTTTTTCTTTGGGTTAATAACCATATTACTACACTACTCTCTACCTAATTACAAATGACATGCCAAATTTAATTATTTTTTAAATTGGCTATTTCGAGTAAATTTGTACATATTTTACCATTGATATCAAATTGAACAGAAAACGAGCATGTTCCGGTTATGTGAGTTTTTTTTTTATATGTACCTAGATGAATTAGCTAATGAACTGAAAGGATTTCGTCTAAATACTTTCAATTATATGTTCATTAAAATACGTATTGTTAGAATTTGAAAAGGTCAAAGTGAAGACATTTCGTTGCATTCATTTTAAATAACTTTCTAATTCATGTTTGTTACATCCTTACGTGGCCGAAATATGCTTATTTTATGTCCAATTTGATGTAGATTGTAAGGTGGATCAATTTGTTTAAAAATTAAAAGTTCACGTATCCAACGTTTAAAAATAAAAATAAAAATTTATAATTAAATTGAAATTCAAGTAAATTGGCTGTATGATGAGAATAAAGTTTTAATATCCTTTTTGAAGAAGCAACAATGTACTACAGTCTACTGACTTACACATCACCACTTAATTAAGAGACCAATTTTAATCTCGTTAAGACATGAAAATTGAAAAGTATTTACAGTCAACATTTACACTTAACGGGTTGACTATCTGCGAATACAAATTAACTTAAATGTGTAACAAATATACTTATCAAACTTATAATCTTTAAAGCCACTAAAAAAAATTGAGCATCTTAATTTATTTTATTTTACCGAACCCCAAATAAATAATAATAATATATATTTATATATATATATATGGAAATGTAGTTAAAGTGCGTAGATATATGTGGGGCCAATGACCATAAATTGTCAAAGTGTTATTGACAAGATTCTGCCTTGGAAGAAATGAAAGTGACCGTCACTGTTGTGTTTTGTCTTTCAAGTGAAGTCTGAACGGCCACAAGCTTCTGCTTCCCAAATATATATATTATCAATTATTACCGACTAGTTTGTTGTATCATGTATGGAAACTTAGTCCTTCTACTTTAACTTTATGACAGCAAGACCCTTAACCACGCCCCGTTTGTTTGTATGCGTATTGCGAGTTGGATTTTGAAAACTAATCTTTGGGAGTATTGATGGCTGATCAGTCTCGGAGGAGCTGGATGATCTACGTGTCGATTCCGCTTAAAGCCGCTTAAAGCGTAAATAATCCAGACACGTAATGAGTGTTATCAGAGCGGAATTTTCGACCCAGGTGAAATGAAAATATATTACTGTTGCGGACTCTGAAACGATCGTGGTTGTTAATTACTTTACCACGAATACCATTGGGTGACGTGATTCTAAAGGCCTTAGAGAACAAAGTGAGCCTTCAATCCCAGAGATAGTTTTGGTAAATAAAATATATTCTTGGTAAGAAGCTTACCCTTTACATACGGATTCAGATCTCATGTCTCACTATTTCTGCCCCAGATCGTGTCTTACCGTTAAGATCTTGACATGTGTCGACCTTAGTTTTAATATTTTCCGTTTAGAATTCACCAATCCCAACAAGGTTTTAGAAAAAAAAATATAATAGTAATTACATTCAAGACACGTATCATGATCTTAACGATGTGATACAATCTGAGACTTAAGAGTGGGGCAGAAGATGTATACCATGTATAGAGAGTGAATGACTAAACTAGGTCACTTCTCGAAACTAATTCTCAAACTAGGCTTGTTTAGAAAATAATTCCCAAAATAGGCCTCTTCATATTTTTAATAATATCTATTATTTATTTTGCATCCAAAAGTTTACATTTTATTACAAACGAACCCTTAATCGTAATATAATACAAGAAAAAAAATTGAAAATTAAGAAAATTAAATATATGAAAAATATAAAAATAAAATGGAAATAAAAAATAATTAATTAATATAATGATAAAAAAATACACATTAAAAAATAATCAAACAAACATTTTTTGTAACTTTTAATTTTTAAAAAATATATGAAATTAAAGGATACAATTTACATATAAAAATAAATAAGTTTTTAAACAACTTTATATTGGCAAGAAAAACAACATATAATGATATAAAAACTATTCATCAAGAGTATGAAAAAAAAAAATATACAAACTGAATCCATTCTTAAATTTATTCTATTGATTTTTCAAATTTAAATTAGTTTTTCTGTTTTTTTTTCAGTCACTAAATTTATAAATTTAACATGTTTTACTTAGGGTTTATGTACGCTTTCATTTTTATATTTTCATACTTAAAAAATCACGAGTATTTAGTTTCTTTACATTTTATATAACAATTTTTTTTATAATTTATATCCTTTACCATAATTTATTTTCACAAATTTTCCACAGTTAATAATTTATTATTTTTTAGTTTTTAACTTTTACATATAATTACTTTATTTTTTCAATTTTTCTAACATATTTCTTGTATTATTTCGGTTTAGGGGTCAATTGTAACAAAATATAAACTTTAGGATGTAAAGTAAAAAATATATCTAATTAAAAAACATATTTTGGAAATTAGTTTCGAAAGAAGCCTAGATTGAGAATAAGTTTGGCAAACGAACCTATTACGGGAATTCACTCCATGTATAGACTTGTTTCAGTACAAAATTAGGTGTTACTTTTAATTTCTTCCAACTGTATGCAATTATTACCTGCTTCAATACGACTTCACCCATAGTTGTTGGATCAACCCTCATGATGCTACAGATTAAAACCCAGTACTAAAAAAAGAAACTGAAATTTTATGTGGCTCTCATTGATTCTTACATGGAACAAACTTTAACTGCAAGTCAAGGCTGTTTTGTTTTGGTGCTGCTACTTGAGTGCTAGCCAGCCTCATCCACTCACTTACTCACTGAACCCATGCTTTTCCACCATTGTAATGAAGCTCACTTTTTCTCCATTAACACCAAAAGTGGGTTTCATAAGTGACCTCACAATACCCACATAAAGTATATCATCACCAACCAAACTGCAAATAACAAACAACTATCAAGATCCTCTAAATTTCAGACCTCCGATTTCTTTGATTAAGGTTTAGGGTTTCGACATCTTTTTCGTGTCGAAATACATTTAATTTACACGTAAAACGAACCATCAATCAATTTCGATTCAGTATACCCGATAGATACGTCATTATCCCCGAACCCGACCCCGATCGAGAAGATTCCTTAGACGGAGGGTTAATCCACTCGTCGCCTTGAATGAAACTCTGGACCGAATAAACCCCAACATGCCGTTCCGGAACCACACTGCTCCACCCGACCCGACCCGATAAACTCGACCCCGCGCCCGAGTTCTCGAACTCTCCGTAGTAGAGCGTCTTCAATGCGAAGTCCCCACTCCACGGCAGCCACCCTTGCGGAGAAATTAGGGTTTCGAGGTTACAATGGAGGAACACGGTTCTTGAGTACTCCTTCCATGGCCGCCCCAGGAAGTTCTTGTGGACCGCTGGCTTTGCTTTGTACAACGCCATGTATTCCTCGGTCCCGTTGATCAGACAGTTTTGGAAGACGAAGCCCGTGGATTGAGCCGGGTCTGTGCGGCCATGCGCGGTTACCGCGTTGCTCTCGCCTTTCTCGGGTTTCAGCTGTCTGGGCCGGACGAGGATTTGGCAGTTGTCAAAGAAGGAGGCCGAGTTGCCGAAGATGAAGTCGACATTTCCCTCGATTCGGCACGACTTGTAGTATTGTCGAAGAGATTGGGCGTAGAGTGTATCTTGGTTGCCAAGGAACTCGCAGTTCTCGATGATGGAGAGGTCGCTACTGGACCGGAAGGCCACTGCTTGGTGGGCGTCGGGGCCCGCCGTGTTCTGGATCGTCAGAGCTGTGGCCATGAACCCGTCGCCAAGGACAGCTGCAACAATGGATTTTGGGTCGTGTCAGTGAGCATGCACTTAACAGTCAAACTTGACAGTTGACTAACAGATGTACCAAAAGTATACAAAATGGAATCGATAACACAAAAAATCTACTAATAAAATATATGGCATTAAAAACCAACTTTCATCAAACCTAAGGCATCAAGAAAAACCTTTTAACCCTACTATTTAAGCAAAACTCTTATAGAAGCTCTAAGCTACATAACAAATACAACAAATGCAGTAACTTGGAGACCAAGAAATTAACGAATCAGTAAATACGAGCGTTAAACTATTTGGAGATAAGTTACTTACCGACGGTGGCCGTGTTAGAAGTAGAAATCCCGCCACCTTGGCCGACATTCAAAGACCCGGTAATGACCGTTTTGCCCATGCCGTCACCGATGAAAACGACATTCTTCTTCTCCAACGGCACCCTCACGGTCTCCTCGTACACTCCTTCCTTTATATGGATCACGAATCGCCCCGCACCGTTATTCGGGGCCGCGTTAACGGCTTCCTGCACCGTTGCATAGCAACCCGAGGTGGCGTTATCCTTGCATACCGTTACGTTTACGTCGGGTGTGAGTGTCGAAGGGAGGACACCACGGAATGCAGAGACATCGTCGGAGCCTTGTTCCCAGAACCCGTCCCGTTCGGTCTGCGGGGGCCGCCATGTGGCGGTGTCTTTTCCGAAGAGGTCGTAGGATAGCAGCATGCTGAGGGCGTTGCTGGAGTGCATGGTTAGTGTGTTTAGAAACGCCATTGTCTCGTTCACCTGGAAAAAAATGATCGAACAAAGTGAAAAATATTGCAAAAATGGTAGGAAAATGTTTTCTATATTTCGTGGATTCTTTTTCCTTTCCATTTTTTTTTTCAAAACCTTATATTCCATTTAAAATCAATTATTAATAACAAAATTGGAATTATGCATATCATTCCTTGCTAGTCGTATTCAAAGTGCGAACTGGATTGCTATCTAAACTCGAAAGATTTCGTGTATTTACAATAAATTTTCTCAGCCCATTCTTTATTTCAGTTTCTGTAAAAATGGTTAGAAAATGAAAATGTTAAAAAAGTTAAAAATACTGCAATAAAATACATTCAATTGTATGTTCAATTTGACTTCCGCCTAATTCTAACGTTATAATTTAATTAAACATCTAAATGAATGTATTTTCTTACAATTCTTTAAAATTTTATATGAATCCATCTAAGATACAAATAAAAAGACTTTACATGGTGGAAATATATTCACTTTCTGTCCATTTTGTAACAATTTATTCAAAAGTTAAATATTCAAGTAGCTAATTTTAAAACTTTAAAATTTAAATAACAATTTATAAATTACTCAAAGTTGATAACAATTTAATAATTAACCCTTAAATATTATTATTATTATCTACTCCATGCTCCAGCACACCATTTAGTTGAGTTAGTTCTACTTTTTTTTTTAATATAAATATAAAAATAGAAGTTAATTTGTATTAAAATTTAAAGTAACAAATTATAAATAATATAATTATAAAAAAAAGCTACAATTTGGGATCATCACCTTGGCCGTGTCATTAGCGTACTTGAGCGCCGACCAGCAGTCGTATTGGTAGAGCAGCGCGGCGCTGAACCATGCGCGCGCATCCTTGGTTTTTCCACTCGGTACGGCGTCGACGGTGGACTGCGTCCGATACGCCGAGTTCCCGAGCACTTCAAGGCAGTTCTTCGCCGCAGTAGAGCGATTCGCGTTCCCCGCCGACGAGTCCAGGATCTCCTGAACCATCTTCTGCCCTATCTGGAGATTATCGCCGGAAACTCCGATCGCCGCCAGGACGATCTTCAACGGATCGGCGCCGCGGCCGAGGCCCGGGGACTGCGAGAGAGACGATTGGCAGAGATCAGGGAATCGCGTCGCCTTGCAGGCTTGCTGGATCTCCGGAGGGACCGAAACCGTCGACGGCGGCGAAATGCGCCTGGCGCGGTGGCTTCCGATTGAGGAAGCGGGAAGGGAGAGGAAGTGAAAGGCGAGGAAGGAGAGGAAGAGGAGCGACGCCATGGAAACGATGACGAAGAGCTTGGGATTAGGTCGGAGGTGGAGAGTGGAGTAGTGGTGGTAGTGGTGGGGTTTTATAGATCGTTTATGGAAGGTTACTGTATTTGTCATCAATTATTGATGGAGATTGATGGTAATGGGGATTTAAAAGGTATGGGATCGGATTGTCGATCAGAAAATGTTGTTTAATTCGATTGGAATCGGAAATGGTATGATCTGAGTCACGAGGCCACTGAGGTCACGGACTCACGGTACGCGTGAGATAATGCGGTTTCACTGTTTGGTTTCTTTAATTTAGGGTTTTGGGCATTAATGGCGGTATAGAGGGAGATTAAGATCTGTTGCAGAGAAAGTAAGCTGCGTATGGAGATTGGAGACGATGACCAGAGCAGAGTCTATGTAAACAATTTTTGCAAGTTACCCTTCAACTATTGGGATAGCAGTGTTTAGTCCTATATTTTCTCAAGTAATGATCTTTACCTTAGCGATTTTACACCCTGAAGTTTGAAAAGAGAAACTATAGGTCTTCTGACAAAAAAAGTCTTGATGAACATCTAATGATGGGATTTTTTCGCTTAAATATCCAAAGTCTGTTTAATCCAAATATAGAAATAATATATTTGAAGTTTGATATAGTTCTTATTCGTGTATGAGACTGTATATGGTTGCCATTCGCGTTACATGCGTAATTAAATAGTAATTATTGTAATTAAAAAATTAACATTATTGGTACTCCACTTCTATTCAAGTAGTTAAACTCTTTTTTTTTTAATTGATTCTTAATAAAATTTAAAGTTCATCTAAATGATCTAATTTATGATTTTTCTTCAAAAATCTATTGGATTAAGTGAATTGTTTTATCGGATTAATACTAAAAAGTTAAACTGTTAACATTAACATCAGAGTAAACTAAGACATGTCATGAACAACCAAACTTTTTATATTTGCAGATTTTGGTAGTTTTGTACTAAATTAATTAAGTCGTAACAGATAAAAATTAACTCCACGTAAACCTACAAAAATTGAATTTTCTTTTTGCCCAATAACCTACAAAATTTGATTAAAATAGAAAACTGATTATATTCTGGGCCAAAAAGAAAAAAGGAAAGTGATAATATGGGCCGGCCTTTACAAAACAAAACCCAACTAGTCATTTTGTATATCTGCAATTAGTAGCCCAATTTCACATTATTCTAATTTTTTAAAGAAAGAAAACTGTCAAGCTTCCTCAAATAGACTCGAAATCTCAATTTTCATTTATTAAACTCGTAATATCAATTATTTTTTTGTTAATTTGACAAAATTTCTTTAAAATTCATGTACAGATTCGAAATCTCAATTGGAAGAAAATGAACAATTTGCGAGAGCCCTAAAAGAAAGCATACTTACTATAACCCTCCTCCTCAGTATGGAAATGGACACGTCCATTTTCAATACACGTATTATTAACTCATCTTACCATAAAATTTGATTTTGATTGATGTTATGGATAACCCACCTTTCAAATGTTTGGCAATACATTATTATTTTATATAATTTAAGTCAATTTTTTTAGCTAATAAAAAAAATGTTGTGGATAATATGATATATTTGGTAATATATATATATCATCATTTTACCAAATTAAAGTCAATTTATTACTTTTTTTTTTCTATAATGCAAACAGTCAATATGGTTGAAACCTTTAACAATATTAATTCAAAATGAATTTTAATTTATTTTTTTGGAAAATTTTCAATCTAAATTCAGTATTAGTGTATTAAATAACATAAGAGACATTAACAACATGATCATACGATTTTGTGGATTTTTTTTTTCTTTCAACCCTTCTAGCATTTTATTTTTAATATTTTTTAAGCTTAATATAATATTATTTTACACAATTTAAGTGAATTTTAATTATTTTAATCACATGATAAAATTAAGTGTTATGGAAATCCATCACATGATAAAATTTAATGAGTTTAACTTTTATACACTAAATCGTAGGTTTTGTGTTTTGAATCTATCCCACCTTTAAAAATATTTCTTCAAATGTTGAGAAATAAAAAATTATCACAAAATTTTAAATTAAAATTGATTACATTAGTAAAATAGATTAAAAAAAATCATTCCTGCCTTAGTATAATAATAAAATATAGATAACATGATTAAAAATTTAAAATGGAGATAAATTTGACCAAAAAAATGGGGATAAAGATTTTATATTTGCAGAAGTATGAATAAGAACATTTAATTCAGCGCAGACAGTAAAAACGAGGCGGAACAAGAGCTTAACTCGACGTCGATTGTCTGCAGCGGCAACAAGCAGCAAAACTCCGAACAGCGAAGTGTTCTTCCTTTTTTCTCTCTAATTTCACGTTCAAGCGGCGGTATTGCAATCTTCGACACTCGTATTCGTCGAACTTCCCCTCGGCAGGCTCCAAATTGATAATTTTCTAGGGTTTTGGCATCTACCTTGTGAGTTTCTGTTCTTCACTTGCTTACTATATCGTGCTCAGCTAAAAAAAAAACGTTTTTTTCCTTATCTGGAGCCATTTATGGTCGCTCTAAATTTGCGTTGCTGCTTTTATCCCGTTAAATGCGAAAAATAGTTTGGATTTGTAACAGTTGGGTGTATTTATCTGAGATTGTCTCCATCTGGGCCTTTAAGCTGATAATGATGGACTACAACCACAAGATTTAGTCTTTTGCAGAGTATGTAGATGATGTAGGTTTTTCTGAGTGTGTTTGGCACAGTTCAAATACACCATTTTTTTATTTGTTAAATTGAAGTGGTATGGTGTAAGTTGAACTAACTGCTCTTGAAAGGTAGAAAGAATTCTTGGACTACCTGGAGTTGTTCTATAAGAACTGTGATGTCCATGGATTATGAGAGATCTATAAGAATGTAGAAATGGAATCTCAAAGCTGAATGTCAGGGTCTCAGAAAAGAGATGAGTTTTAAGGGCTCAGGTGTTTTCTTTCACTTGACTGAGAAAAAGTGTCAAGGAACAGAGCTGCTTCTATAATAGCGTGTCATAGAGAAAGGGAACAAAAGAATAGATGCACAAATTGTGTCAAAATCTCTCTGAAGTGTTCAGTAGAGCTACACTGAAATATATATCGACCGCTCCTAGTATTTCAGAAACTTGGTGAGAAAGTGAGGTACTTGACTCTTCTTAGGATGGAGTAAGTTCAGTGGCAAAAGAACCAAGTTCTTGAAACTAAGTTATTTCTCTTTTTTTCCAAGTCTCATGAGCTTTTACTAGGTGTTGAGTTGTTGCACTGTATTTAGGTGGAGGATGCGGGTCCTGTCTTAATTTTACCCAGTATATCATTACATTTTGGTTAATTATTAGGTTGCTTTGGTCCTAGTAATTGCAGTATAGTGTGTTAGCTTAATTATTGGGTGATTGTTTTATGCTTGAATTTAAAAGTTTTAGACTTTTGGACTTTGGAGTAATATGTTTCTCGATTGACTGCCACATTTGAAAAAAAAAGGCGAGCAATATAAATATCATTCTATAATTAAGCACTAATTCAGGAAATAATTATCTGCAGTTTTTGGATGGTATGTGGGGAGAATTGCTGTAGAGCTACCAAGTTGAAGCATTATATCGTTGAAGATTAGTAAGGTTAGGTTTGTTATATCTTATGAGCATTACAATGATTTTTCAGCAAGATATGGTTTTTTCTGTTGACTAAAACTTAAGCAAGTTCCTTGTACACTCTCTATGGCTCTCTTACTAATGACAAGTCGGAAAAGAATAGTAAAGCATCCAAAACTTCATCGCTGAGAAAGTCCTGAACAGAGGAACATTGAAATCATGCAAATTTTTTGGTATTTAAGCAGGATTGCATCAAAGTCTGATGGTTATAGAAATGAGTGTTTTTGTCAATGGATTTTGTTTGCTTAATGTTCTTACTATACTCCAATTGAGATTTAATATTGTGTTATTGCCTTTAAGACTGTCTTTTATTTTTCCGGTATATGCAGATTGTACTGTGTATGCTCAAGAGAAGCTAATTGGTTGTGCTAGGAGAGCAATAATGGGTGAAAGGGCCAGAAAGCGGTCCTCTAAATGGGATTTAACGGAAGAGAGTCATCTTTCACATGATCATCCTCGCACTTCGAGCAGAGAATTTGACAAGGCATCAACTTGGGATGATGATAGAGGTTATGGTACAAGAATGTCTCCTGGTCTTAACGACTGGAGAAAGCATCGTGGTCATTCCCCAATAGATAGATGGGATAGGTCTGCAAGGTCAGGATAGTTTCTCAGTATATTTAGGCGGGTCTCAGAAAGATCAGAACTTTTCATTTTTTTTCATGTCTTTATTACTTGACGATTGAGGTATCAAACCTAAAAATGTACACAATGCAAAATCAAGGAAGGGAATTTCATTGTTCCACAAAAAAAGTGGAAAAAAAAGTTTCAATCTTTGATATCATTTGCAGGAAGAGAAGCAGAACTCGAAGCAGGAGCCGAAGCCGAAGCCCAATACGAACCTTTAGGCAGGAACCGGGAAACCACGATCGTAACAGAAGCAGACCGGCAGCACCATGTAAGGACTTCACAGCTGGAAGATGCAGGAGAGGGGATGATTGTTCGTTTCTTCATCAGGGTAGTCGGGATTACGATGAAGGTCGGACCCAGAAAAGTGGAGCTTCAAGATACTCCAACATCTATAATGATAGTCGGGAGTATCCCGGGAGACCCGTCAGTGACCATGATAGACGTTTGAGTATTTGCAAATTCTTTGCTGCTGGAAATTGTCGGAGCGGGAAATTTTGCAGATTTTCTCATAGTAACGCTAGTGAAAGTCCCAATAGGAGATTGGATGAGGAAAAACCAATTTTGAGCTATAACCCAGATAGGTCTAGCAAAAATATGGAGGATCCTAGGTTTGGTGCAACGAGTGCTTCTAGATTTGATGATGGTGATGCTAGAAATGGTGGTAGGTGGGAACCGAGATCAACTGAGAGAGTTCTTGGTGATTCAGAGATGTCTCCTGATTGGAACTATAGAGTGAATTCTTCCAAAAATGAACTCAATGAGACAAGACTTGAGCCACCTGGGTTTTCGCAGAATTTCTCTGCCAATGTTTCGCATGGACAGACAATCAAACAGAAGCATCATGGTTTACATACTATGCCGCCTCCAAACATAAAGTCCGTTGGGCAGCACGATGTTGTGTTGAGAGAAGGGAGTCCAATGAGTCCTTTTGCAGAGAGGAAGCCGGAATTTGATACTTGGCAGCCAAATACTTCGCAGATAAACAGAATGTCTCCAAATAAGATCTCAACGACCAATGAACAGATCTCTGTTACTCAATTGACTAGTATTTCAGCTTCTTTAGCTCAGTTATTGGGAGCAGGGAAGCAGCTTCCCGATCTTTATGCTGCTCTTAGTGCTCCTGCAGATGGACCTCCACTAGTTCCATCTAATGTGTCAGTTGTTACTCAGAAACTGTATGATCCTCTATGTGATAGCATTGAATCGAAGAAAGCCATTAATGCAGATCATCAATTAGGGTTTTCATCTATTTCAATTGCAAATGGAGAAAAAGAAGTCCAGCCATGTAATGGTAATGGTAGTTCAGAACCTCATAGCAATCAGGCAAATCAGGCCGAGCCCGTGGGAAGCTCTGATGATGATACAGAGGACTCGAAGGAAGACAAAACCGAGAAACAGAAGGATGAAAATGGTAAGACAGGCGAAAAGAAAGATGAAGAGAAGAAGAAAAGTAAGGAAGGAAAGGCTTTACGTGCTTTTAAATTTGCACTTGCTGAGAATGTAAAGGAACTTCTGAAACCGTCGTGGAAGGAGGGTCTTGTTGCTAAAGATGCTTACAAAACCATAGTCAAGAAAGTTGTTGACAAGGTGACGGGTTCCTTGCAAGGGCTAAGCATCCCTCAGACTCAAGAAAAGATTGATAGTTATCTGAAGCTCTCGAAGCCAAAGCTCACTAAGCTTGTACAGGTCAGTGATGATGCTTTGATTCATTCAATTCTGAATTGAATTGAAGTTTGTCTTATGTTTACATCTTATCAATTGATTTTTGAAAAAAAATTGAAACTGCATAATGATAGTGTATTTACTGATTAATTAAATATTTAGGTTTTCTGGGGTTTGGTGGTTCCAACTTGGATATCCTTGGATTTAAAGGGTAAAAATGTTGTTTTGGACCTTGGGTTCCTCTCTATTTGACCCCAAGTGTATTTTAGTCCATTCAAGACCAAGATTTGATGGGGATTTTGATCAAAACATGACATTTTTATCACCTTTAGTTATGTTTTTATCCCTTTGATCAAAATAAGACATTTTTATCGCCTTTGGTTATGTTTTTATCACTTTGATCAAAATATTGCACTTCAATTGATGGAAGATCTAGGTTTTCTGGGATTTGGTGGATCCGAATTGGATATCCTTGGATTTAAAGGGTCAAAAATGTTGTTTTGGAACTTGGCTTCTCCTCCATTCGGCCCCAAGTGTATTTTAGTCCATTCAAGACCAGGATTTGATGGGGACTTTGATCAAAAGATGACATTTTTATCACCTTTAGTTACTTTTTTATCCCTTTGATCAAAATATGACATTTTTATCACCTTTGGTTACATTTTTATCACCTATGGTTACTTTTTTTATCACTTTGATCAAAATATTACACTTCAATCAAACTTTATTTTGGAGGATGTTTCCTGTTTTCTGTTTTCTTATTTAATAATCTTAGGATAAGGTGACAAAATTCATTCTTTGATCAAATTTTGACCGTGAAGTAGACTATCGACGTCCATTTGAATCCAAGTGAAGGGCCTTCAAATCAATCTTCCGAAAAAAATCTTAACATGAATAGTATCGGATCGTCAAACTCATTTTGATTTATCATTCTTGTATACAGGCATATGTGGACAAGTTTCAAAAATCCAAATAAGGCAAAAGGAACTTGAGATTGAAGGTAGGAAATGAAGGCCTGTTATTGCAGACTAACTCTCTCTGGTGATTCCATTCCATTCGGTTCGGTTCGGTTTCATTTTCATGCCATCATTGTACTTACAAGCATCATGATTCTTAACCTTAGCCATTAGTCATTCTCTAGATTTCATCCCTCCTCATATGGCTGGCTGCATGTATTTTCATTTTTTTTTATCCTTTTGTTGTATTATAAGAAAGAAACTTGATTTTGATTCCTCAGTTACAGATAAAGCACAATGCCTTAGATTTTCTAGTCACAATAACTTGGATCTGTGTTTCTTGATTGTTTATTTATTTTCTTCTCCATAAAGTACAGATTTTTATTTGCTTCTGATTTGCCTCCTCTCCTCCATAACTTGGTTTGATGAGTAGAACAGATCCCTAAGCTATTCTGCTCTGTTCTGTTCTGCTAACAGTTTCTGAAATCTTGTACTGTGTCTTGGACATGACATTGTGTCTGTTTTGTTCTGTTGTCTGTTGATTGATTATTCTACAAATGGTATCAGTTCTTTGTCCAAACACACCACGTAGAGAAGATATGCAGATTTCTGTGTCCTGTTAGTGAAGGAAGGAAGCAATATTAATGGCGGTGGATGGATGTATTTTTCTTTTTTAATTATTGTTCTAATTTGTCTTGATGGGAACTGGCATATTGATTGACTCAGAGCTCAATTATAGTGAAAGTTTGAGGATCAAAGAGTCCTTAATTAAGATAGTTGGACCTTGATTTCATTCAAAATAAATTAATTTGTTTAATTCATAATTACTACCTAGACTTAAGACCACCTACCAAGTACCCACCTGCTCAAACTAATCAACCATAAAGTAAATGTTTTTTTACTACCTTTTTTTTTTAATAAAAAAAAACATATTTTCTTTTTCCAAATATATGTTGACAATTACTAGAGTTAATAACCAAATCGCTACTAGTTTTTTTTTTTTTTAAATCTAATTACAAATCACTATCTAAACTTTAATAATTATTTTTTAAATTAACTACGTAAACTTTCAATTTTTCGAGCAAATTGCTACATTTGTTAAATTTTCCGTCAAATTAAATAGAAAATTAGTATGTTCCGTTGAGATGTTTTGATGTATACCCAATATGTTTTTGATGTATACCCAATTGATTTTTGAACTTTTAATTCCTAAGTAAATTGTTGTCTCTATTATAATTTTCGTTAAGTTAGATAAAATGAGTATGTGCAGGTGGGTCAAGTCTTTTTGATATAAACTCAAGATGAATTCATAATAAATTAAAATAATTGTAGCAAAATATTTTAAATTGGAAGCTCAACCCATCCAATTTCATTTGATGTCTCCAATTGTATGCAGTAAATTCGTTGCCATCCTTTTAATATAATTATTACCAAATCTATCAATGTGACAACCTTGTGTGAGTTTTTTTTAATGTATACCCAAATGCTACGTACATGCTCTTTTTTTGAGAAAATTATAATAAATATAGCAATATACAATTAAAAGTTGAAGTAACTAAGTTTGGTTCTTAAATTCTCACTTTTTAAGCAAAATGTTTTCTTTATTACAATTTTAATAAAAAAAAACGGACAAAATGAGTATGTGACAGTTGTGTAAGGTCTTTTGATATACATTCTAGATATTCAGTAATAAATTAAAACGATTGTAGAAAAATATTTTAAATTAAAAGCTCAACTGAACATCCATCCAATTCATTAATATCTTCAATTGACCGTATAACTGAAGTAATTTCATTGCAATCATTTCAGCATAATTATTACCAAATTCAACAATACGACACCCATGTAAGGTCTTTTAATATATATCCAACTTGCTATGTACATGTTTTTTTTCTGTTCAGTTTGACGAAAATTATAATAAATATAACAATATTATAAATTAAAAAGTTAAAGTATGTAATTTTAAAAAAAAAATAAATAAAGGTATTGATGAAATGCATTATATTCATTCCCAATGCAAAATTGGATAGCCATCCATAGTTGAAAGGAGCTTTCTAAAGGGCTAAATAAGGATCCGACAGGAGAGAAACTCACTTTTCACCATCTTTTCCCTTTAATGGAAACCTCTACCACTGTAATCACTTCCCTGACTTCCATGGCTGCTTAATAGAGGAGAGAGATAGATTATATAGACACAGTTGAATTCCATGGCCAAACTTTTCACTTTCTCTTTGCCCCCATCATCGTTAAGAAAATAAAGAATTCATTGTTTGTCAGGTCTGAATCAATCCTCCTCGTGATCATAACTCTCTCAAACTAGCTAGCTTGAGTTGCCCATCTTTTATATTAACTATATATACATATATATTGTATATCATGCAATACGATGCAGTTGATTAATATTTCATCCCTTAATTAATAACGAAGTTTCGGGTAATACCACATAAGTATTCCTGATAATATAAAAATATTTATGATCAATGCTTTACCATTTACGCGCTGACCTGATACTAGTGCAGTTTATTTTTGGGTTTGACACCCGTGAGAAGAAAAAACTAGGGTTAAGCTTAAGAACCTATAAACTGTCTGAAATTTGACCGATGTGAAATTTTGGTGTCTGAAGTTTAAAATGTTAATATGTAATATCTAAAGTTTCACTTTTGTTGAAATTTGATATCTCCGTCTAAATTTGCACTTAAAACTGACAGAACTTGGGTCATGTGCTTGTCACATTACCTGATAAAAGAATAAATCCCAAAATTGGCTCTAGTTGGGTGGTGGTCGGTCGGATTAGGGTCGTGGCCGGCCGAAGTTGGGTGGTGGTCGGCCGAAGTTGGTGAGCGGTCAGAGTAAACATAATAGTATAATGGGCAATTTTGACATTTCACATCATTCTGTCAATTTTATCCGTAAATTTAAATGAAAAACTAAATTTCAACGGAAGTTAAACTTTAGACTTCATATCTACATTTTAAAATTCAGACACCAAAACCTCGTATGGGCAAACTTCTGGATTCTTAACCTAAAAAACTATGGTACGTACGTGTAGATAATATAATCATTCTCTACATATTGAGCTCAAGTGGTCGGTTTAGTCGAGGTACCTATGTTTAAGCAAATATAGGGTTTGAAAGTTTGAACATTTTGTAACGAGGGTTCTGACTTGTGAGTCAAGATTTCTTTTGTTTCGAAATAAAAAAACATTGTGTTTTTTCTTGGTTAATATCTTAGTTACTACACTAATTACCATTTTAAGTTACTATGACTATCCATTTTGTGTGTCATAATATACTATGGTGAAGATATACTACTAAATAGTCTCGTTTGTTAAAATTTGGTGTCTGGAGTTTGAAATGTTAAAATTGATAGTCTCATCTTTCATTTTTGTTGAAATTGGTGTATGAGCGCGTCTTTTACTCTCACTTCAATCATTTTCATCAACACACTCACTCACTCATAATCAACCACTCTTTACTTTTCACAAAATCGTCAAAATCCCCACTGGCGCGGACGTGGCTAGTTTTTCATGTGACGGTCCCAGCAAGGTGACGGGAAAATAACGTGTATGAAAACTTGAATTTGACATTCAGTTTCGTTGGAATTAATTACTTCTATAAAGTCAGTTACTATACCGTATACTTATACGGGTATAGTAAATGAGAAGGTATAGTAATTTTATGTATATATCATTGTTAGAATAGTAAAAAGAGAGGTATAACACAACAGTAACAATCCTCATTTTACAAGTTTAATAATTTCATGATTGAATTATATATATATATATATATATATATATATATATATATATAATTCCAAAGTCTATTTCCGAACAATCATGACAATATTGTTGGAAATTTCACCTGCGGAGAAAAGTCCTGTAAGGTATATATGTGTTGTGTGGGATAAATGCCGATCGATGTAGAGAAAACCCTAAAGAAACAATGATTACATTTGGGCATGCGTATATATATATGTCCAATAATTCCAATGTAATAACCTCTCTAAAGTCCAAACCCTTGAGAGCACTTATAAACAAAAGAGGTGACCTAAGAAAGGGCACATATCATATAGCCTAACCCTCTTTATAAACTCTTTGATTCATATATCAGAAGCTCATGATGGTTATATATCTCATTTTGTTTCAAGAGAAAGATGTGTCACATATATATATATATGATCGATTGTTGATCATTTGAGTCTAAAATTCGATCGATATAATGTATACGATGATCATTTGATTCGAACTGATATAGTTATAAAAAATTTTAGGGACTGAATCCCATTTCTTACCGCTAGCAGTGGTGGTTTAGTGGTTAAGAGCGCTTGCTCCCGAGTGGTTTGGCTCCGAGGTTTCAGGTTCGAAACTCTTCAGAAGCGTCACCTCGCGGTGACCTGATATGAAAATATTAGCTCCCGTTTGGCCCACATACCGCGTCAGTCATATGAGAAGGCGAGTAGAACCGGGCTTAACGGGCCGGGCCTCTTGACTATACTAAGCTGCTGGTGGGGTTCCGTTGACGGGGCCAGTGCATGCGCTGGTTCTTCGCTAAGTCTAGTCGGGAAAAACCCTGATCGTGAGCAGAAAATGCCGAACATTACGTGACGGGATAGGCATAGGGTCGCCATTACTAGCCCATTCAAATGAGATTATTTTTTTTTCGATAAAAGGAATTCATTTAATTGACAAAAAAAAAAATCCCATTTCTTAAAGAATATTATAGAGGTTTTTTTTTTTAATGCCAAGTGTGTGAAAGAAGAGTTAGTTTAATTATTCATCATTTGTTAATAGTAAACCCTAACCCTAAGTTTGATTGAAGGGAAAAAACAAGGAGACAGTATAATACCTACATATGTTTAGATAAATACATATCTATCTATGTAATTATGTTCGTCACGCAAATATCAATATCAGTCGGCAAGAAAACAACTCTATATAGTGCAGAAAAAAGTGTTTTGATTAAATAGTGACGTATATAATCTTTTTCCTTAATAAGGGTTACGTATCAAATTACTAGCTAAGCATTATATGAAAGCAAATTAATAGTTTTTTTTTTTTTTTTTTTTTTTTTTTGCAAATTGCTAGCTGAATTTTCTCTATTGTGCAAAAAGTTAGCTCCGTCCATCTTTCCGTTAGCCTTGGATGGAAAATACTTTAAAAAAATTGCTAACACCATAAAGTTTTACTATAATAATATAACGATATGATGTTTCATATAAATCAAAATTTCAAATAATACAGTTAAGAAATACATTATAGCAGAAAAAATATAGCTGAAAATACAAAAAAAAAATTTATTAAAATATTTTTAAAAATTCTATAAGACATAACTTTTTAAAATTATTTAATTTTATTTTTTTAACTTGGATGGTTTTATATATTTAACTTATATATATATATATATATATATATATATATATTTTTGTATAATATGTATCATTCTAAAATTTTATTCGAGTTTCATAATTATTTTTATATAAAAGCTGATAGTATTTTAGAATCATAGTATAACTTTATGGCACTTTTAGTAATTTTAGAAAATATATTAAGTCCATAACTAACGAAAAATTGACAGAGGCTTGCAAATTGCACATTAGCAAAAGCTCAGCTAGCAATTTACCATAAAAAAAAATCTAACTAAAAAATTGCACTTTCACGTAGAGTTCAGCTAACAATTTACTAATTAACCCTAATAATAATAATATTACGATTAATTTTTTATTTACTTTTATTAACTCCACCTGATCTCCATTTAATTATTATTATTGTCTATACACATAGCAATATATTACTTTTAAAACATATAGTAATTAATCCTATAATTTGGCCACAAAAATAATAATCCTATAATTATATATGTATATCATCAATATGAAATGAAACCCTTGATTAATTAAAGCTGTGGAAAAGCTTCAAGAGGGTTTTCTTGCACTACCAAACAGACCCTTCATTTTATGAGCTTTTGTGGAAATATATCAACTCATAGAAGGAACCTCATTTCTCTCTCTCTCTAGATCATCTCTCCATTGAAGATCTAGCTCTCTCTTTGAAACCCTCTCTTCATCAAAATGGATTTCAACAATAAGTTCACAAACCACTCTTGGGAAAACCTTGTTCATCACTTCTCCTCCATGGATCACCAAAATCCAATCCTCAACAACACAAACCCAAATTTTCAATTCTTCACCCCAACAGCTAATTTCAACCAATTCTCACCACCACCACCACAAACCCTAATCCCGATCTCCGACGAAGATCCCGACGAAGAGCTCGGAGCCATGAAGGAGATGATGTACAAGATCGCGTCGATGCAGCCGGTCGATATCGACCCGGCCACGATCCGTAAACCGAAGAGGAAAAACGTGCGAATCAGCGAAGACCCTCAAAGCGTGGCGGCTCGACACAGGCGAGAGCGAATCAGCGAGAAGATCCGAATCTTGCAGAGGTTAGTGCCAGGTGGCACCAAATTGGACACCGCTTCGATGTTGGACGAGGCTGTCAGGTATGTCAAGTTCTTGAAGAGACAAATCCGGCTTCTTCAGTCGGGTAACGCGCTAACCGCGGTTGGGTCGGCCGACGTCGTCGAACCGCGGTTCGGAGCTCAGGGGAACCCTTTCTGCTTTAGTGAGTAGTAATTAAGGGTTAATTAAGGTGTTATTATTGGGTGCTAGCTACTTAATAATAATGATTAAGGTGAATAATGAATGATTAATAATGCATATATAAGTGTGGTCATATATATGATCTTTTTCTAGGGTTAGTATTTAGTTGTGGTTTTTTAGGGTTTGTAAAAGTATTATATTATGCATTAAGGTGTCCAGATTAAATTATCTGCGTTTGTATAATTGTTGACTATATATATATGTATGGATCTTGGAATCAGTTACAAATAAGTTTTTCTTTACGACCAAACGTACGTATATGTTTATTATTATATATTATATATGTCTATTTGTTTAAAGTTATACATGCATTTTATAATATGATATTATATATGGGTCTTCAAGTTTGTTTTTTGGCCGACTGCCTTCCGGGAATAAAACACAGTGACGTCGGAAAACATTGACTATTATTGTTTTCTCCCTCTCGAATGTATACATACAGTAATAATGTAAAATGATATGATGATCATAAGTACATATAACAAACTTGAGTATATATATAATAATAATACAACAATCCGAACTCAAAGTTGGAAGCAATGTGAGTAAAGGATATAACTCAGAATTTGTTTAGACTCGATCGGGGTCTTAATTTTTGTATTTGTTATTTTAATTATGTTATAATAACTATAAATATTGTATATTGTTTAGTTACATTTTGTTTTGTGATTATAGTTAGTTTTATTTATTGACGTGATAGTTTGTGTACATAATGTGATTAAATGATTCAAACTTGTTATATTTAGTCACTTATATATTTAACAAAATGTGATTAATTGGTTATAAAATGACGTTTTCACTCTTACATTCAATTAATTCAAGTGTTCTTCATTGCGTCCATCGCATTTTTCGACAATTTTAACATTTTTTCATAAATAAAAAGAAATTTAACACCGGGTTTGAATCTGAACCTAGCTGTTGCTGGTAGGTTCAAATTCGAACCCATCTAGGACTTAGATTCGAACCCAATGTTCAATTTTGAAAAAAATATATAAATATTTTTTTGTGTGTTTAAAACTTGATTAATTTGACGAAAAAAAACGATGGAGAACATGAAGAATGAATATATAAAAGGTATTTTGGATATTTCATCAAAATGTAATCAAATAATCATATTTACAAATATAGATAACTAAAAAGTACACATTTGAATCAAACAGTCACTTTGTCAAACATAAATAACCAAACTATATAGTAACCTATAACTAAATCACTTCATGAATTTATATACACCGTTTTTTGTGACGTAATTTTATGTAGTAATAATTCGATATGGAATTTGGAATAGTTGTTCACACCAAACTTACATTGTAATCGTGTTACTATTATCACGTTTATTCTAGGACCTTTTAGGCATGTGAAAATGTGGAAATACATAACGGGGTCGGTGATGAGTAGATTGTACTTTAACAAGGACGAAAGTTATTATTACTTATACATTTTACTGTGCTATTATAAAAGAATATCAGTAATTGTAATTGTTTTGTAATGTTTTTTTATAAAATGTTATATCAATAAATCACAAGTCAATGACTATATTCATCGATGCCCCATTATGATTCTGAAGCTAGCTATTGTTATAGTTGCAGCTACATTGTGCAAGATTAAAATGTACTCTGTAGAACTAGAATGTACTGTTTGGAAAAGTAACGGGATCCATTTGCTGAAAACAAAATTATAGGGACTGAAATGTAAAAGTTTGCTTGTGGAGCATAGTAAAATGACAATATTACCCTTATAACTGCCACCGATCCGTATAACTTACTTTCAGCCTTCTTCTTCAGAGTGACACTCCATCTGCATCTCTCTCTGCGATCTCTCCTTCTTCATTTCATCGCGACCTTCCAGTTCAAGAGGTTTACTCTACGTAATCGCTGAATTCTCTGCATTGCAGATAAATCCTTGACATTCTCTGACGGAGCTCGTCTGTGTAGTTTCTGTGCTTCAAGATTGATGCTGCACAGACTTAGGGTTCCCGGTTCTGTTTCTTCAGATGTTTGCGCGGCTTCTATCGTTTTCTGCGTATCTTTTTGGCACTGCACGGTTTCTGAGCTCTTAGATTGGGGTTATTCGACTGAGAATTGAGCTCCTAATTCAGTAGATTTAAGATTTGACCTAGATTGGATTGATTTGAAGTTAAAGAACAAGATCGGAACTCTCGGGACTGCACTTGATTTATTTCTGTCTCGCTGGAATTGAAAGATGCATTTTCCTTGGTCAAGTTCATTTCCTCGCTTTTGCTGCTATGGATTTCTGATATAATGTAAAATTCTCGGTAGAAGCCCCTCACCTACTTCCAGTAAAATCACATCATTCAATCGGAGGTCTTCTGTAGAAATCGAGAGCCCTAGCTGCGTACAATCGGGTTATTTCTCAGGATTTGGCATTCATTTACTGTTGGTGATAGGCTGCTAGCTATTGTTGTCATATCTGCTAAAGCCGTATCTGTTGGCTACTTTTTTCTTCCTACTCTGAAGAATCCCTTCCATTTGGATAATTACTCCAAAGGAAAATCTTCAATTGGTATTTGGATGATATCTGCAGTGAATGGATTGATTCTGATGTTCTCATATTCAAAACTGGGCAGTGGTGGGTGCCAGAAAAGCTCTTTCAGTTGTAAGTTCCTCTTATGTTTTCTTTCTATGTATCTTCTGCATTTAAAGCTACTATACTGAGATTTTTTATATTGGTTTCATTGTCTTGGAAGCCAAGTAAAGCACACCCTGCATTTTAGCTAGAAATTTTACTTCATCAAAAGTAGAATTTTTACTGCACTTTTACATATTAGCAGGTGCTGTAATTTCCAGGTTGTAGATTCATTGAAGCTTGAAATGCCAATTCCACAAGTCGAGTAAACTCTTATTATGTGGTTCGGCTCTCTATAGTCGACCACTACCATTTATCTACTCACTCTTTCCTCAGATAATATATTTTACATCTGTATATGGTGTCAATATCAAGTTCCCTTATATTACATATCTATATATAGAAGAACAGCAGATTCGGGTCCATCCCTTCTGGAAGCTGGCGTGGCGGAGGAAACTTGGGCAGGAGGCTCGCCACGTGGCGTGCACATTCCAGGTAAGCTTTGTAGTCACACTCTATGCTTGTGTTGTTGTCGTAATTTGCTGAGTGGTTGAAATTACATGCCTTGTTTTTCTTCCCCACAAGCTCAGCCAGAGCTTTCTTCTTGAATGTCCAAGTTCCTTTCTTTAGGTTGAAGTGATAGAGTGGAAGGAACCGTTGTCCGTAAGATGCAATGAACTCTATTGCTGCAAGAATGAACTCAAACTCCTCACAGGACATGTAGTATGGGAAGCTTACTCTTGTCCATCCAGGCTTCATTCCTAAGAAACCCTGCAAAATGCAATAAATGCTCCAATCAGGAAACTGGGGAGAAAGCCAAGACTCATTACATAAGTCTCAGTGCGGTTCTATACCAAAACTAATTCATAATAGTAGTAGTAGCCCACCCACTAACGTTATATACTGTTCCAACTCTTTCAATCTATCTGATGTGGTAATATTTGAATTTCAACATGTAGATTTACCTTTTGAATTGCAGATCGAATGCCTAGAGACTGAACCTCATTAACACCGAGCAGAGAATGTCCATACGGTCCGGCACAAGCACAACCACCTCTAGCCTGAATCCCGAACAGATCATTCAACAGAGCCGCCACAAACGGGCCATGGAGAGGCTTCCCTCTCCGATTCCCGATCTCTCTCCACATATAAAGGTCTAATTTCTCTTTCTCCTCAAACTTGTCTCCTTCTCCACCATTATTGATGTCTGTTGTTGAGTTTGTAGTTGTGTAGATAAGAAAAGACATGATTGATAATCTCTGGACAACCTTGTTGCCAAGTATATGGATGTTTTGGTTGGGAAGTAGCCTCTTGAGTGCTTCTCTAATGTAGCGTTGTTCTATTTTGTGGATTGTGTCATAACCCACGTAGTCTTTCACCCAGAAAGCAAGGGCTGCTCTTGTGGTTTGGATTATTTGGGGTGTCCCTCCATTTTCCCTCTCTTCTATGTCTTCTATGTATAGTGTGTCCTACAATAGAGTCATGGTTGAAATAAAGATTAAATTACGCATTCACCTAACATTTTAAGTTAAAAAATTTAGAACAGTTGGTTAAGTGGTTAGTCTGAACTTTCACATTCATATCATCAACTACATTTTAATTTTGCATTGTATCACAAATATTCTAATTTTTTCAGGCAGGGTGTCTTTAGGCCATCATCAGAAGAACAGTACCCATAATGTGCATGCACTATGTTTTGAATAAAATCATCATTCACACGTAGTCAACCTGTAAGTACTGAACATTAATATTTTTTTTTATTTTCAAAGTTTGTTGATGATATATATTATATATAGAGAAAAATTATTAGTTACTTTTTTAGATAAGTGAACTAACTAACTATATTAACCATTATTGTAACTATACTAAGGAGTTACCTTGTGGTTGAAGCCATTGACATAGTTGACAGTTCCGCCTCCACAAATAGAGGGTGGCGAAGACTTGAGCAAATAGAGGGCTTTACTCATCAGCAGTACACCTGGTGAGCCCGGTCCACCTAAGAACTTGTGTGGGCTAAGAAAGATCGCATCGTAGCCGTCTATTTCTCCCGATTTCATATCTATCTCCACGTAAGGCCCACTGTATAACATATTTATTTATATGAGAAGAGAAAATAAATAAAGAAGGGCAGTCCTTATTTTGAACAACTTTAAAAAGGCTAAAATGTGACATTGCCCCCTCAAATTTGGACCTTTTTGGGAATTCTACATTTCTATTTTATGTTTACTTGTTGAAATTTTGCCATTTTCTGTTTTTGCAATTTTGTAATATTACTTCGTTCCAAGATTGGAAGGAGGATTAAATGGTCTTTAGTATGGCCATTAGTGTTAATTTTTTTTTAATACTTTTGGTGTTATACGTTGTATTCATTAGTTGACCATTAAGTATATATGTGCAAATCACGTGACTTTCTTCTAAATTAATTTTTATTCAATTTATTCTCTAATATTTTGTTCGATCAGCAAAATCTTCTTTCGACCAACGACCAGAGTCTTATGGCCACATTAGAGTCATTCGGTCCCAATTGGTGGTTACCGATGGGCTTGGATGGTGGTCGGTGACCTTGTGCGGGTTTCCAGCGGCCTTGTTCGGTGGTCGGATAAAATATTAGGACTAAATTGAATAAAAATGAAACTTAGGAGAAAGTCACGTGTTTACGCATAGACAATTAACAATCAAAGTTGACGGTTGACTAGCGGATGGATTAAAAGTCTACAAAAATGCAAATATTTGACACCAAAAGTCTAAAAAAAAAATATATGATATTAAAAATAAACTTTAATCAAACATTTGGTAAATTTGAAAATGATTTCTTAAAAACTCCCAAACCTAATAGGCAAAGTACCCAAAAAAAACCTTAAGATGAAATCGTCAACATGATCCAAACTTTAGATATAAAATAACATTCCCCCCTAAACTTTACCTTGCGGCGAAATCGAAGCACGCGAAGGCGCCGAATCGGTGAAGTAGCTCCGATATCGCTCTCGTGTCGGACCGAATCCCGGTGACGTTACTACAAGCGGAGAAAGACCCCAACATCGGCCGCTTCATCCCTCGAAACAACCCGAGCTGCTCTCTCAAAGCTCCCATGTCCAGAAGCCCTTCTCCGTCAGTTTCGATCTCGACCACCTCCGCTAAACTCTGCCGCCACGAGAGGAGGTTCGAGTGGTGCTCGAAGGGCCCCACGAACACCACCCATCTTTCCTCGTCGGCCAGACATTCTAGGACTCTGTCTCTCAGGGTTGACGGAACGGAGATTCCGATAACCTCTTGGAGCCGCTTGATTGCTCCGGTTGAACCCGACCCGCATAAGAGGAGCGCGGTGTCGGGCCCACCGCCGAGGCATTGCTTGACGTACTTGGTCGCTTCTTCGACCATCTTGGTGGTTCGATAGCCGGTGTAGTTGTCTCTCGTGTGGGTGTTCCCTGCACATTTTAATACATCCATTACATATATAATAAATGTATTAGATTAATTTACATAATTAAGGAAATATTATATTTTGTTATTACTATATGTACTTATGTAGATATATAATTTGTTTTATTTTATATCATCATACTTTTTTAAAATTTTCATTAGTAATTAAGTAGTCAGACTTTGTTTACCGTTTACACTATAATGTGATTTATGAAATATTATTTGATGTCAAAATACATGTAAAGAATTTTGCAATGGCTTATCATATATATTTATTGTGTCATGCAAGAACTTAATATATAAGGGGGAAAAATGCATATATATGTTTAGTATATTAATGTAAAATTATAATACTGAATACCACTTTGATTGAAAATGAGAGATTTAGAGTCTTAATAATCAAGATATATACTACTGAGTTCAACATAAATTTCTCGAAATTCAAATAAGAATAACGGGCTTCAATTAAAATGAGTTGGGTTAGTGGGTGGAGACGCTAGGGTTAGGGATGTGAAAAGAAAATGATTAGGACAAAAGAGAATGGATAAATATTATTATATAAATTTTTATTTAATCAAATTTATTCCTAGTCTAAGTAAATATTTAATATATATCATACAAATATATATTAGACTAACTACTAGTTCTTTGGTCAACCGTGATTTTTGGTCACATAGTTCGCATTAGATCTGAATTTTCAATCTGCTTGAAATAAAACATATATATATATATATTATAGCTAGTGTTTCTAGAAGTCAACGACAGGATGAGAAGTGGTCAACTCACCGTAAAAAGGAAGAACATTATCGACGATGTAGTCCTCGATGTACCGGAGACACCTGCCGGACGCTGTATGATCGGCGTAGGTCAGCCGCCTCCGACCAAAAGGCGACTCAAACTCAGCTTCACCTCCGATGATCTGGGTCTGAAGCCACGTCAGCTTCTCCTCCACAGAAACCCCCACCGGGCCACCAAACGTCGATTTCTCCCCTTCCGCTGCCGTCGCCAGAATGCCTCCGGCGGATGTCGCCGGAGCTTCATTTGCCTTTTTTAACTTCAGTTGAGCTACTTCCATGGCAATATAGATGTATTCGAGTTTTCTATGTTTAGTTTCTATATATATGTCTACGTGTATGTATATATAGCCACAGAAAGATGGATCATTAAATAGGGTATCTGAAAGATCTTTTATTAATTTGTTTAAGTGGTTGTAAATAGTTTGAATATTAGTGGAAAAAAAATGTGTGAATGTTCAACTTATTATTATGTAGCCGACACTGACTTTGAGATGACTATATATATATGGTTCATTACATGTTTTGTCACGTTATTTGTTAAATAATTATAATTATTGATGTTGATTTGTTTTTTAAAAAAAAAGTGCATACCGTGTGTGGGATTGGGTCGTATTCTGGTGTAATGGTCTAAATATGGTCCAATACGAAAGTGTGCCAATTTAATTCGGCACGAACAGGGCCGTCTCAACAGAAATTGAGGCCTAAAGCGAGGTTTCAATTTGTGGCCTTTTTTAGCAAAAAAAAAAAAAAAAAAACAAAAAAAAAATGTACCTTTTTATATTATAATTTTTTTTAGATTTTTTTTTTGATTCTTTATAGATACTGGATACAAAATCATTAATCAAAGGTTTATACTCAAATTTTTTTCTAAATTTCATTTTGAAATGATAAAATAGCTAATACATTTAAGATTTATTGAGACATGGTTGATCTTAAATAAACTTTTTTAATTTTATTTATAAAAAAAAAAAAAAAAATTTCCCACTTGAAGCAAAATTCACTAGATTTGTTAATAATATTCTCTTACAACTTTCGATTATTCTATTTCTCTAAAGTTTTAAATAGTCAGATTCATATTTAATAGTGGAAATATTACAAGTTCTGGAAGAAAAACTATATATACATATTACATAATAAAAGAGCTGTGCAAATACGATAAAATAAAAAAAAAAAGTGAAAAAATAAAAAAATATTTATATTACATCGGTAAATGATTTTTTTTAATACATACAGATCGAGTCGGCTGATGCACTCTAGCAACCGTATGACTTTGTTGGAATGATTTAAGGTAGTGTTGAAAGAAAATTTTAATAGTGAATTGACCACTGATTTCAGGAAAAAAGATCAATTTATCATTGTCTCATTAAAATTGAACTATAAGTTTTTTTTTTTTTTTTTTTTGGCCAACAATTGAACTATAAGTTAAATAACATTAGAGCATAAGTAACTTAATGTTAGAATCTAGTTACTAAATAGAAAGTAAGTTAAGTTATAGTGGCAAAAAAAAATGAAGTAACAAAAGTAATTAAAATTTAAAATTATGTAGTTGATTAATTATAGGTAATTATGATTGTGAAGAATTAAATATGAAGCTTTATGTATAATTTAATGTTGATTATGATTTAATATGGAAAACTTAATTAACGAAAAAAAAGCATGAAATAAAGGAGTATGGGAGGCCTTGAATCTGTCACCTTGCACATATATACCTTAAAATAACTAAGGCACTATCCACTAGGCTACAAAAACTTCTCATTCAAAAAGGAGAGAAATATAAAAATATTTTCTTTAGACTATTTGATTATGTGAGGCCTACATATTTTTGAGGCCTAAAGCCCTAGCCTTGGTGGCTTGGGCCTTAGGCTGGGCTGGGCACGAATGACACAAAAAATCGGCACGATAAATTTATAATAAATTGAATAACAAATTTTAAACTAATTTAATGATTTGTCAATATAAAAAGTTCAATAAAAAATTCATCACAACTACAAAAAGATGGCATATTAGGTTTTTTTTTTGTCGAAGGTGTCATAGTAGGCTTAGATAGGTTTATTTTAATAAGAATTATTATATATAACTATTGTATCGGTTCATTTCACCGATATCAAATAAAAACTTATGATGAAATTTTTTGTTGCAATTTTAGCAGTATCAAATTTTGGTACGAAACGAAAATAAATGATTCAAATCCGTAACTATCTATGCCGTAACTATCTATGCCATATGTCCGTATCGGCTCATTGTGTTCAACATAAATTATCAACCCTAATTATTTGTTGAGTGGGTCAACCTTATCAGTTTGCCTAATTGCATATCACCAACCAAATTGAGTGAATTGATGTTGATGGACAAAACGATAAACACGACTAGCTAGAGCGAACCAAGTCCAACATGTAAAAATTATATGTATAAATAGAACTCCGTTCTATCTATATATATTATATAATTTGGGTACATGCTTAGCTATTAATTAGATTGCTTAAAAAGTTGTCACGTCAGCTATTAATTTTCTAATTGGCTCGTGGCTTTCACGCATTCATCTTCAACGCTTAACGGCGTTTCCTTATCTGTTACAATTTATTTATTTTTGGCAATAATCTTTTATAATTGAATCACGCATTTAATTGGATTTATAAAAACGGAAAACCCTACATATGCTCTTGAAATTACTAGGGAAGAATGGAACATCTCTATAACAGAAGAATTTTAAGCGCTCACCATGGACTGAGGGTGGTTTCGCTGCTCGGTACTGTCCATATTGATGGACTTTCTACAAAGCTGCACTTTCAAGCTATGAAGAATCCCTCAATTCTGTTCGATTTTGGTGTTAAAGGATTCAATAGGAATTAAATCGATGTTAAATTTTAAGAAAATGACAGATTATTTTTGGACTTTTTGTGTGCGGGTGGGGAAAGGGATGTCTTAGGATGCGAAGGCACATAAATTGGCATTTCAGCACTAGATTTGAGTTAATTTCATTCATCTGGAAATTAATGTCCTCAATTACATCATATACCACCATGCATTTGAGTTGTTGCTTTGAACTCGCATAATCCCTAACGTGGTCAAGTTTTTGCCAAAATACACAAATTTTGTCTTGAAAATTGTAATTAATGTGTGATTGATGAAGCAAATGATGGTGAATTCCATGTGAGATGATTTGATATTACAGGCAACTAAAGAATTGTTGAGGCAACAGAGACTCTTTCTCATATGCAAAGTCATTGGAGTGTTTGGATTCTTCGACTACAACTAATTGAAGGAACTCAAATATCTGTTCAAGAAATAGGCAAACCTCTTTGATGTAGTCCTCATGTTATACGTAGAATGCATAATTTTTCTTTATGTTGCTATTATACTTAGCTAGCTGCTGTAATATAAGTCATTAATTTTCAATCATTTGATTATGAATGTGAAAATACGCGTCTTTTAGGCTTAGAATGTTATCGATCATGTCGATAATTTTTATGCTGGGTCTTTCAAGGTGAGTTTGGAGTACTCTTGCTTTGCTATATAAGTTCAATAAGGAAGAGTTTAAGGGCAAGCAGGTGTCCGTGAATGTTATCCCCGAATTAAAGGTCAGTTTTATCCTACATTTTCTTCCAATTACAGATTCAGTATCTGCGTGCAAGGCTATCAATTTCATGGCGTTGTTGCAATTCCGATTACCAATTCTGATTGTTTTGATTTAATCAGTTGATGCATTGTTATATTGTATTCAATTAGTTTGATTTGGTCTTCATTTAGATATATACAAGCTCGAGGTCTAGACCCAATTTCTGATCTTTCCGCGTTTTGTTAATCTTCGACTACTTCAATTTTGTTGTGTCCGAGCAATACAGTTTGTTTGTGTGCTTACGGACAGGAATGGATGCTGCAGAAGTTGAAGACTATAGTAGTGAAGAAGCTAGAATTTGAAAACATTTTGTTTCATTCTAAATTTGTTTCTATTGATGGATTCTTTCTTAGAATGATAATAGATAAATAAAAATGTAACTGCACTGGTTGAACTTGCGTCGAAATGCCTTCCGTATGAGACCATGGATTTCTTCTATCCTCAGTAGCCCCATTTGGGAAATAAAAAGAGGTTAGACTATGCTAAATTTATAAAATAAAAACATATAATAAATGCAAAAAAAGAATCTACAAACCTATTGGTAAGATGAAGTGTTGTGCAGTGTTTTATTTCAAGAGTGGACATAACAAGACAAGACATGTTAAATTCAAAGGCATTTGGTGATATTGCATTTCGAGACAAGAATTTCAAGAACCCTATTGAGTAATTACTCAAAGGTAAGATTCTCCCATCAGATATATATATATATATATATATATATATATTGGATTATTATTTTTTTTATCCAATAATATATTAGATTAATTAAGTTTTTAATTTTCTTCAACTTAGGGAGTTAGGCTATTAGGTTTCTGTCCCGTGGAATATGCGCGCCCCATTTAATAGTTGTATGAGCGTTTGAGCATTTTATCTATTAATTACCACTTCAATTTCGATGAAACATGTGAATCTAATTCCGACGGTTCTTTTCTGCTCTGAGTACTAGCAATTTGCATTATCGTTAGTTCTATTCATGGATCTAACTTTTTTACAACTATTATCGGTGCCCTTTTTTTCATATATAATTTGAGTTGTCATTTAACTATCGATATCTTATAAAAAAAAATTAACTATCAATATAATGGAACATTTATTTAGATAGCATGTTATTATTTTGATAAATTCTCTAAAACTATTAACTATATAGTTTGTTTTCAAGTAATTGAATATTTAACATAATTTCAAAATAATTACTACAAAAAATATTGAACCCACCCAATGCGCGGGGCAAATACCTAGTAATCGATAATAAAAGGACATGGTTATGCCTAATTTTCCAATCCACGTGGAATTTACAACTCATTGGTGGAGGTTTTTACACGCGTCCGTTGTACACTAGCATCGTGAGAATTGGCAATTAAAATAATATTATTAGGATTAAAATAATTTCTTTTTTTGATTGAATTAAAATAATTTCTTAAGATCGTGTATTTTTTTCAAAAAAGGATTAAAAAAATGATAGGTAAGATTTGCAACATTAGAAATTAAATATAAGATGATTCAATTTAAGCACGCTAACCTTTTCAATGTCTTATTATATGATTTATTTTTTAAAAATAAAATAAAATAAAATGGTTTAAAGGCCTATCTATTGGTAAAGTTAACCGAATTTCAGTTTGGCAAGCTCATACAATAGCAAAATGTTGTTGTCTTTTGGATGTTCAGAGGTGCATGTTTTTAGAATGTTCCGAACTTTTTATTTAATGACTATCTCATAAACGAAAGTTTATTTCGTAGAAACACTAGTTAAATTAAGCGGATCAACTTTGAAAGATTGACTGATAGTGTCGAAAATTTGGATATACTAGATATTTTGTCCCGCGCATTGCGCGGGATTCGATATTTTATGTCGTAATTATTTATATTTATATTATTTAGATGATCTTTTGTAATATTACATATTATTTTGTTAATGTTGTCCTTAATTTATATATTTTTATTGATGTAGTACATATGTTATCATAATAATAATTATTATTTTCTTAATTATTAATAATAAATTTATTTTTCTCTAGGTGCCTTTGGTAACTACTATTAAAAAAATTATTTATATGCCTTTTGTAATTTATTTATAAAATTAGAACTAAGAAGTCAAACTATTAACTAACTTTAGGGATTTATTTATACTTTTAGTGAAGTCAACAGATAACCAACGATTTTTCTTAAGTTATATCATCTATTTTGACACAAATGCAGATAATAGGATCAACTGCATACAATATTAATATTGCATTCTAGTACACAAATTATTTTAGTCATACAGAATCTCTGTCATTTTGAGTTAAGTTGCAAGTCTTCAACTTCTCTGTACATGAATTTAACTATTAGCATGTGTTAACAACATAATCTAAGAAATTCATAGCAGGTGATTTAAGAAACTACTTCATTAATTTTAAAAATAAAAGAAACTATCTTACAAATTATGTGTTACAAAAATAACATAATCTTATTCTATACATTTAATGACATTTCGTTTTCATTTACAGAAAATGCAAATTTAAAGGAATCAACAAATGCATCATGCATGGACAAAATAAAAACAAATTCATTATGAGGATTGTAAGTATAACGAGTAGAGAATAAATTTCCAATAATTTATTTATTCTTTAGACTTTTTAAAGCAAAGCAATGTACATCGAGTCAATTTTCAGTAAATGTTCTTAAACTTTTGATTTTCGAAAAAAAAAAAAAACCGTCACGTGACCCTCACATGGTCATTTAACGGCCGGTTTTAACAGAATACTAACGGAATTATTAAAATAGTACAAATTGGAAACATTTGGTACCGAGTTGGTACAAGAAAAAACTAATGGTATGAACAATGTATTTTTTGTAAACATGTGGTACCAAAAGTACCTTTAACCCTTTATTATTTAAGGTGCATTACATTCTTCAATGATCATCATCAAAATTAGAGTATGCTAGTTGCTCATTGATGCTTGTATCTCTTCTAGGGTTCGTCCCTTCGTTTCGGGTACCATCTTGGCAATAAATATAATTCCGACGAAGCATATTCCCGAAAAAATGAAAAATACACCTGTAAAATATTTACCAAACCCCATTATTTTAGTTTTAGTGTAGAAGTATGTAAAAATGTAAGAAATAGTAAAACAGACCTGTAGAGCTCCACTCGAACAGATAGTTAAAAGTGTATGAAACAAGGCAGCCAAAACCCAAGCTCACAAATGTCACAATGCTCCCAGCCGTACCTTTCACATTTACCGGAAATATCTGAAAATGTATCATACATTTTTAAATTCACCATGGTTTTAAAAAAAAAAGGGTTAATAAATGGTCTTCCAAATCAGAAAGGTTTAAGTCATCACAATCACAATCGGACCCTAGGTTAAAATTGACATGTCAGGGTCCGACTCGTGCTGAGTCTGACCCTGTTTAGGGTCCATGGCGAGTACCCGAACTAGGGTATAACCCAGCTAGGGGTGAGCAAATTAACCAGTTGGAACCGGAAACGAACTGAAACGGGTCATTTGTGTAGGTTCTAACGGTTCTGGGATAAAAATTCAAGAACTTGTTCCGGTTCCGAGATAAGGGTTCGGGTACCCAAATACCCGGAACCAGAACCGTTTTAAACTAAACACTAAACATTTAACAGATAATAATAGAAATAAAAGTTGCGAACTAGGAGTTTTGATGATTATTTTAAGATTTGAAATCAAATTATTTGTGGAAAAAGTAGGAATTGTTTTTATAAATTCACTAGGAACAATAAATGTTTCAGTTTCAACTGGATACCTAGAACCTGGTCCCAACTGGGTATCCAAACCTGGTTCCAACTAGTACCCAGAATTAAATTATTTAATTTGAAAATTTTGTAACCGGTTCTTTAACGGGTACACAGAACCGATTAGTTCTTAACGGTTCTGGTCCGGTTCCGGTTCCTATATGTTCTGGCACGGTTCTGGGTAGTAAAATTAAGAACCGTTTAGTATTGGTCTGGTTCTGGGATACCTAAAAAGTACAGGGTACCCGGAACCGCTCACCCCTAAATCCAGCCATGGCCAGACCCTGGCTAGATCAATTAGATCTAGAGTCTGATTGAAATTGTCTAGGGACTAATTTGTACATTATAAATACAAATTTGGGGGACAAATTGAAGAAAAAAAAATCAAAATGTTGGTCACGTGTAAGACACGTACTACTTAACAGTCAACTTAATAATGCACTAAATCAAAGTTGTAGTACCTCTGACATTATGATCCACGGAATTCCACTTAAACCAATTGATGTAAATCCAAGAAATACCTGAAAATGTACGTGAAATAACGAGTATCATCATACAAAAAGAAAATAAGGATCCAACAAACTAAATTTAATTATGTTTATTAACAACTTAGTAACGGTATATATAGAGTTTCACAATTATTAGCTGAATTTTTTTGGATATAAATAGTTGGGTAAATAGTAGTCATGATCCATATTTAAAAATTGATATTTAGTGTCTTAATTATTTGATTTGTTACTTTCCTTTTTTTTTTTAACGTTAAAATTGTCGTTTTAAGCAATACAAATATATTGTTTTCCACATTTCTGAAGTATCAATTTTGTGTCCATGGTCTAGACTTATTTGATGTTTAAAAAACATGTTTTTGTATTGTCAATTTTAAGAGAAAAAAGTGAAAATCAAACTATTTAATAGTTAAGACACTGAATACCAACATTTTGAATACGAGATAAGCTAAATCCGTATAATTTTCCATTAAATAATAGCAGAAACTTGTTAGTTTGTTTGCTGAAATTAAATTTGTTAATTATTCTTTGGCCATTTTTTTTTTTTGTTAATTATTCTTTCTGCAAATTACTTACTGAATGCTGAATTTTTTTTACAATTTACTAGCTGAACTTTATGAAAATATGCATTCTCGTTAGATGAGTTTTGATTAAACACAGTTAGCGTATTTGCAACTTTACACAAATTTAACTAGCAATTTGTTAAAAAAAAAAAAAGTTCACAAATTGTTGGAAATCTAAAATTCAGCGAGCAAGAAGCTAATTTAACTTATGGGTGAAACCGGACCGGTCGGACCAAAATTTTGCTTGTTTCGGTCGGGTACCTAAATTTTCGGTCCGATTTTTTCCCTTAAAAAAATCCGACCAAAAAACCGTTTGAGGAAAAATAAACCGTCCACTGGTAGTTCGGTCTTTTCGGTTTAAACCGAAAATCCAATATTAACATTTACCATTTAAAATTCTCTTTTTTTTCATGGACAATATCATATCGAAATGATAAATAACTTTAATTAATATAATTAAATATATTATGAAATACAAATAGAAAAATTAATTAATATTCATAAGTGACTATTTTACAATTTATATTAACATAATTAATTAATTATATTAATTAATATCAACTAATATAATATATATTGTATATATTTAATTAGCATAATGGTCGGTTCGGTCTCCACGGTCCTCAAAGCTCAAAATCCGAACCGGACCGAAAAACCGAATTAGAGTAAAAAAAATCCGACCAAAAATCAAACCGCATATTGCGGATTCGGTTTTTTCGGTCCGGACTGATTCGGTTTTCACCGGTATTTCGGACCAACCGGATTTTGGTTTCGACAATTTCGAATGATGTCTTATTGGTTATTGAGTTACCATTGAACCGATGAAGTTTAACGTTGGGACTCCATTACTCCAAAATTCGTAGTCTTGAAATAAGAACGACAGTCCGGTAAGGCAGTTGCCAATGCACAATCCCGATGTAGAAATCTGCAGTAATTAAATGTGTTAGTGATCTTAGTTATAAAATATGATGTAAATATGTTGGGTTTATTAAGGTAACCGTCGCTACAAGAAAACTAGTTTCTTATAACGATAAAAATGATTTTTTGCGACATAAATTTTTTATCTTCATGAAAATAGTGACGGTTTATCAACGCAAGTACATATGTCATTTATAATTACAGTCTCGAAAAAACACTGGAATACCTGCAGCAAGTGTCGCTAAATTCTTGAAAGAGATGACGATTTTACTTGCGTCGCCAGTTTATGCAAGTGGCAACACAACTAAGCGTCATTATATAACTTTTTGCTTGAAAAGTGTGTTATATAAATTAAAACTTAACGACACCTAAATAATATAAGAATAAACGACGCTATTACGAAGTGTTGCCAAATATAAATAAATTTGATTAATGTGATTATGTTTACGGTGTTTGAGAAAGAGTCGGCAATGAAAAATCATTTAAAAATATTTTTGTAGTAGTGTGTTAAAAGTCCAGGAACCGGTTTATTAACTAAGGACGAGTTGTAACTAATTAAAAAAAAAACTATCTCTCACGCCTAGGCCCGCCAACCACTGCAATTCGGAACCAGACTCTTAGTTCAATCTAATGAGTCAACAAAGAGTAATTATTGACTGTACAAGTGGATCAGATTCCATTGTAAAACCAATTGGTGATAAAACGAAATAACTGGAAATTTATATAGTAATTATTTTCCTTAATAATCTGAGCGGTGTGGTATAATTTCAGAACTTACTCATGATAGAATTTGCCTATTTTTTGTATCAAAAGACTGCTTCCGTAATTTTAAACTGAGAGCGTTAAAGTTAAAGTCTTTGGACTTTTTCAGCAGGATTTGAATTTGTTTAGCTCCTGAAAATGTCACTTCAACAGTAACATTGTTTATTTATCTATGAGACTATGATACCAACCAATAGCAATGGCCGCCTTCCAAATATGTCCATTAAAAGTAAGGACAGAAAGCCTCCTGTAATCTGCAATAGTGCAACATCCACATAAAACATATTCATATTTGTTGTAGCAAAGTTGTATGTATGTGAAGTATCGATTAATTTTTAAATTATACTTGAACTTTGTCTAGTACTTTATAATATATATATATATATATATATATTCGAAAAAATAGAGTTAACCATGAGAATGCCAGCAACCACAGCTCCAGCACTTGCCGATGCACCTGTTTATTTAACAAAATGTTACTTCTGTAATTATTAAGGGAACCTACTCACAGTCTCAAGTTTGCCTCATGTTTCAGTTTGGCGTCTGACGTTTAAATTGAGTGTCTCAGGTTTCATTTTGTTTGAAATTTGGTGTCTCAGTGTGATTACTTTAGAGAAGCCAATCCCGACGAAACAGACTGTCATATCCGAGCTCCCAAGCATGCTCCCTTCTCGTCACTTTGTTGGGACCATCACCTAAGAAATTGGCCACATTGGCCCAAGTAAATCATGCTTTGTTGTCGTTCGAAATCGCTCTGGTGGAAACTTTTTTTTTTTTTTTTTATGTTCAACTTTTGGGTGAAATTTGACGATTTTGTGAAAAGTAAAAAGTGATGGATTATAAGTGGGTGAGTCGGTTGATGGAAATGGTTGAAAGAAGAGGAAAAGACAGGCGGAGACACCAAATTTTAACAAAAATGAAACTTGGGACAGTCCATATCAACACTTTAATCCTGAGATACCAAACTGAAACAACTGAAACATGAGGTAAACCTGAGACACTAAATATGTTCTTTTCCCTTAAGTTAATTCAGAATTAAGGTTGTTTCTGCTGAAATTTATTTGATAATAAAAAACATAAAATTTAGTTATTACCGGCTTTTTCAAGAATGGAACTCAAATACATAGTATACCCACTTTGCCCAGATAACTGATGTAGCACCATTGTTCCAACTCCAATCTATGACAAATTTTAATGAAAAAAAATGTATCAGAACGTGCATATTTAAATTTCTGTAAAATTTGAAAATACTCTAGTAGACAAGCTGAAGTCCACAATATGGAACTCAAGTGAGGTTAAGACTGTAGAAATATAAAGACTAAATCATGTACTCATCTATCATCTTAAGATTTTAGGATAGTTTGTCAAATGATTAGTCTTAACTTTCATATGGTATCAGAGTCAGAGCCCTGTTCCGATGGCGGTGTTGGGTTTGTATCCTTGACTCCGCGTACCATATTGTCTGATTCTGGCTTGAGCGTGAGAGTGAGGTTTGTTAAAATTAGTCACAGCCCGTTCAAATTTGAAAAGTCGGTGTCTTAGTTAAGAACTCCTCACGGTGCGGGGGATTATTGAAGTTTTCATTGTGAGGTAAATACCACACCGGTGGTGTGTATAATATTTGAGCACCAGATAAGTAAATGGGATACATTCTTCTTTCACCAACTAGTTTTAATTAGGATGAAACCCACTTATATAAATTATTGTTCTATCTTGTTCCATTGAGTTTGAATCGGTTGAATGTGAAATTATCATGATATCAGAGCACACATGTTCGAATCTCATCAGGGTCGAGTTTAGACCTCTATTTAATCAAAATTTCACGTGTTGTGCCTTCAAAATGTTTGAGCCCACACTTGAGGGGAATGTTGAAGTATAACGACTAAATCACACATTCACCTATCAGCTTAAAATTTTGCGATAGTTACTCAAGTGTTTAGTCTTAACTTTTATAAATACCAAGATGACCGGACTGGATCTCTTGGTATAATGTTATGGGCCCAAGTGAGGTCAAGGTCAGGCTGAAGCCCGTGGCAAATGGAGAATGTTGAAGTATGTATACCAACGCCAGATACCTTTACTCACAAGTTCGAATTTGCAAAATAGTTAGTTTCTTATTTTTAACAAAATAGCAAAATCCATAAGAACATATATCGTAGAATGTTGGCAATTTGCTACGAGACTTACAATGAGCGGACGTGCGTATTTATGGTGAAGTAGGCCGATAATGTTTTCGTGTTGCATCTGTTGAAGCCTTTCTGTGTAAACCTGGAAAATAAATTCAAATTTATCATAAATTATATTGGTTATTTACCTCTTAAAAGAAAGAAAAAAATATATATACGTAGTTACTTTTATTTGTTGTTATTATAGGTTTGGTTACCTCGATTAGGGTCGATTTTGACCATAGGGTCCAATTGGGTATTGTAGGTATTAAATTGTAAAAATTAAAAGTTAGGATTATAAACTGGAAAATTAAATCGTGTAAAAATGAAACTTAGGGGGAAGTCACGTGACTTGTACATGGTAATTAATAGTCAATCAATGGATGCACAAAAGTCTACGTAATATGTAAGCGTATTACACCAAAGATCTACAAAAAAAAAAAAAAAAAACACTAAAAGCTAATTTAGATCAAACATCTGGCACCAAAAAACATTCTAATTAACACGTACTAGGTTATGATTCCACTACTGGTATTATGTAAATATTACGTAAACGTGGGTTCTACATGTTTATTTAAGTAAAGCAAAAAAAACTCTGATTGTGGTTTTACATAGCATTCCTTAAAGATGGGACCCACACGTAAATTTATGTTTTTTACATAAATCATTACTTAAATATAAGGAATGCACTATGTATTCCGTAACCAATTTTTAATTATAAATTAATTCATTTTATAATTAATGATAATATCTTATTGGTGGTTGTTGGAAAATTTAATAATAAAATAAATTTAAGGAATATGTTTAAATAATACGATTGTAGAGAAAATATTTTTTATGTGTGTATTAACTGTACGTATTACTTAAAGTGTACAAAAATATCTACGTGGCAACTTTAAAGAATACAATTTATGCAAAACCATTGTGGATGCTCTAAGATACGAGTATAAAATTCAAATTGATAGTGAATAGTTATTTACTTGGATATTCCTTGCTTCATTATAGACATCGACATCTTTCCCACGAAGCCTGTGTAGAGTAGTTTCTACCTCATCTTTTCGACCCATCTTTGCCTGCAGTTGGAAATAAAGGCTTTAGGATTTAACTGCAACTTTATAACATATAGCGACGGTTTTTAGAGTTTTTACCGACAGTAATTTTTTGTTGGCAAAACGCAACTATCAGAATTTTACTCACCAGCCATCTAGGAGACTCAGTAACAAAGAAAAGCAGCAACAACTGTAGCAGACAAGGAATTACGCCTGAAAAATGTAAATTTTGGGTGTGGAAATTTCAGTCATTTTGAAATGAAAAATCACTAATGAGACGATTTCTATCCATTTTTCTTTTCTACGGTTGAATGGCCGGACATAAAAAATATGATTTTGCGTCACCTAAAATTTAAATCACCTGTCTCACTCTTTTTACTCTAGATTATGCATCACTGTTGTGATCTGAATATGTATACTTGATGTAATTAATTTTGTCGATTTTTTCTAAAATTCTTTTATGATTAATAAACTATAAAATAAAAGTATTAAATCTAAGAAAACGTTTAAAATTAAAACAGTGAGGCACAATCTGAAGTAAAAAGAGTGTTGCAGGTGATCTGCATCCCACACCTGAAAGATCATATAACAAAATTTGAAAAACCAGAGTTCGGTTAGCTTTTCGTAAAATAAATGAAATTCAAATAACATGAAAGTATTAACCGTGAATCGTTTGATAAAGTCGTAAAAGCCACCTAGTAAAGCCAATACACGCCAGTTAACTACAAGCCCGATGATATAAACGATCGATCCACCAAAAGCCGACGTCAACTGTATAACATATTAACATATGATAAGACATTAGATTACGACAGCGTTTTAACATGATGAGTTAACCCTCTAAAATTACAGAGGTAAAACTTTTTAGGGTTAATAACTAAAAAATTGACAATGTTTACTCTATTTAAAATTAAGTGTCTGAAGTTTAAAATGATAAAAAGGATTGTCCCAAATTTCATTTTTGTTGAAATTTGGTGTCTCTGCGCGTCTTTTCATTTCCATTCAATCATTTTTATCAACCACCCACCCACTCATGATCTATGAGTCTTTACTTTTCACAAAATCGTCAAATTTCACCTAAAAATTGAACATTAAAAAAAAGTTTCTAGAAGAGTGGTGTGGACCCATTTTCCAAGGACAACAGAGCGAGATTTACTTGTCCGGATGTGGCCAATTTCTTAGGTGACGGTCACGGCAAAATGACGAGAAGGGAGTGTGTATGGGAGCTCGAATTTGACAGATGGTTTCGTTGAAATTGACTTCTCTAAAGTAATCAAACCGAGACACCACATTTTAACAAAATTGAAACCTTGGACACTATAGTTTAACATTTGTAATTTCAAACACCCAATTTTAACATATGGTAAACTTTGGACAGGTTTTTAGTTATTATCCTAACTTTTTATGAGTGTTGTTTTTACCACATGAACTGAAACCAATGTTCCCCTCAAGTTCTTCGGCGTTATTTCGGCAATGTATACAGGTACCTATTTGAAGAGTAAGTTAATTTGTGTCATCATCATTTACTGAAGGGTTAATAATTTTTTATGAAGTAATTACCCTCTTTTAGAAACCAAATAAGAAAAGGCTACTTTTTTTTTGTTTTTTTAAAGAGTTTTTATTAGGGTTTAAGGTTGAGTAACTTAGTGTAGGAATTTTTACGTTTTTTTTTTTTTTTTCTAAAACTCTATTAGATTAAGTGAACAGTTTGACTGGATAAACCATGTAGAGGTAAAATTGTACGAAATGTTTAAGAGCCTTAGAGGGCTAAATAAAACTTAAAACTACCAAACCCTAGAATTACTCAATTCTAAAACTACATAAACCTAAACCATAAATCATAAACCCGACCACTAATTTTAGGCATTTTTAGGGTTCACATGGCAAAACTGTTCATCCAATTTTAGCCATTTAGAAATTCACCTAGTCACTTTCACCCAATTTAATAGATTTTTAGAAGAAAAAAAATATAAAGATACCTAAACCTTAAAATTTATCAAACCTTCTTAAACTCTAAAACTAACCAAATAAAATTCAAATATAAAATAAAATTCGAAAAATAAAATATGGGCCTGCAAAGTTATTGCTGAGTAGGGACAATTTAAAAAAAAAAAAGCAAAGTGGCCTTTTCCTATTTGGTTTCTGAAAGAGGGGGTAACTTCAAAAAAAAATTAATAATCAAATTGATATCTCAACTTTGATACAATTATAAAATTATTCGAACTTTAGTTAAAAAAAATGGCTAACCGAACTTTCAATTTTCGAGGAAATTGCTAATCTGTTACTATTTCCATTAAATCGGATAGAAATTGAGCATATTTCCGTCGCGATGATTCCTATAACGTGTAACCAAGATTTATTTGACAATAAATTAAAAGCATTGCAACAAACTACCTTCAATTGGACGCTCAATCGGCATCCATCAAATCCCAACAGGGTTTTTCAATTTGACATCCAATTGAAGGTATTTAACTGAAATCTTTTCAATTTATTGACTAATATTTCTTGACACTTCAAAAGAACTCATGTGATTGGAAAATTTATCATTTTATGTTTAATTTGACGGAAACTGTAACATGCTAACAATTTGTTCGGAATTTCAAATATTAAGTAGACAGTTTTTTAAAAAATAAAATCCAGATAACAATTTATAATTGCGTCAAAATTCAAATAGCGATTTGGTTATTAACCATTTACTAAAACAAGTTATGTAAAAAGTTTAACAAACTTACCACATATAAGTTTACTCCACTTGAGAAACCCAGAAACAACCTTCCAATATACAACATCCAGACACTCTTCCAAGACAATGTAAAACTCAAATCAGACAGTTTTGAACAAAACTATAAACACAATATCTACAAGAAAATTTGTAATTGATGACTTTTTTTTTTTTTTTAAGAGAAACAATCACTCACAAATTATAAGAAATTTCAAGAGTTTTATTAAGTTTTGAAAAAAAAATCTTATAAAACTTAAAAAAGTTGTAAAGGGTTTTCCTCACAAGTTTCTAGCCAAGTTTTTTTTATTAGAAGTCATTCACTTAAAAAAAAATTAAATGTTGTATTTGTAAATTTTTTTTAACATACCTAAAAAATAAATTTATATGCCCTGTACAAATAAATTTCTCACAGACAACACAAGATCTTTTATAGTGAATTTAAGTAAGCTAGAGATTTAACCCTATATAAATTACCTGAGAGAAAGCTATTGCAATCCAACCAACAATATTGAACACATCGGTGACCCACATGGCCTGAAATGAAACAATGGCTAAGAATATGGACAAATTTCGAAATTTAGAAAAAAATTCGGGCACTGAAAACTTACACCTCTTCGACCAATTAGATCAGCAATTTCCCCACAGCATAGTGCACCAAGCAGTCCTCCTACGTATACTAGGGACCCAAAAGCTGAATACTGAAAGTAAAAGGGTTAATAACCAAATTGGCAAATTGATTTATTAATCAACTTATTAAGTTTGGCCATTTGATAAATCGCTATTTCAATAGTGCCTTCTAAATTTCGTCACACTTTCGATTTAAAATATAAAATAAAAATCTACCTCTATTAATTGTCTGTAAAAAAAAATGACGGATAACGTTATTCGTCGTCCACATGACTCTTTTTCGTGTCAATTAATTTAAATTAACCCTAAATCTCATCAATCATGAACAATGTCAGAGTCATGATCTAGAGTTAGAGGTGCAAGAGTGATCATTTTTTTTTTATAGAACTTTGAATTATATATCAGATTTTAATATTCATTACTGTATGATTGACAAACTTTAAAATTAAACAACTAGTTAGAGTTTTAAAAGATATATTAGACAATTATTTTCAAAATGTTACTTAAGAGTCAACACAAGTATTATGTTATATTATGTATCACGAATTGTGATACCTAAACACGTTTGCTGCACGAAATTACCAGAGTATTATTATTTTATCGTATGTGTCATGTTGTAATATATTGGTTATCGTTATGTCATATATTTTCACGTACACAATTTTTAGACACAAAAATAAGAACTTTTTTCCAAATGGCCACTATTATATAAACTAATAACAAAGTTAACCTCTTAATTTTTTTTTTTTACAAATTCACCATTGGCTGCGGTTACCAACCGCAGCCATCACTTTGGCTGTGGTGGTGGACCACATCCATGGTAATGGCTACGGTCCACCACCGCATCCATCGTGATGGCTGCGATCCACCACCGCGATAATACCGACTGTTTATATAGGTGTTTATATTAAAAAATTGCTATCTATGGCTATGGTCGGTGACCGCACTTAATGGTGAATTTGTAAAAACCTTTTTCTGAAGGGTAAGTTTGTTATTAGTTTATGTAATAGTGGTGATTTGGAATTTTTTTCGAAAAATGACCATAATCCATTTCAAATTCAAGAGAATGATGGACATGAAGTAATTGATGAGGTAATGCAAAAATCAAATCCAGAAGAAATCACCTCCACAAAAGATATTCCTAAATCATTATTGATCCCAGATTCAGCTGGTGATGAATAGCCCGTCTGCAAATCAATCAATCACTTGACATAAGAAATGTACGTAATATTTAATTGTATTCATATATATATAGTTGGCAAATAAAATTGAATTCATATATTTTTAGTAGAATTATGCGTATTAAAATTAGATAATTAAAATATTTTGAATAGGATATTTGTTAATTGTTAAAGAAAACGTGATAAGATCACAACGATGAAGCGTGATCTAAGATAAAAAGAAGATGAGGTAACTAATCTCAATCCGTATGATAGTGGCATTAGTTACTTGACGAAAGGGTAGACGAGGCTAGAAATAGCAAATTGTTCTGAAGTGTGTGTTATCGTCTGTGATTGTATTTACTGAATAGGGTTAAAGGTACTTTTAGTGCAACATGTTTGACTAGTGTAGGCTTTTGGTGTCATATGTTTGAGGTGTTGTATGTTTTTTGTGCTTCCGTTAGTCAACAGTTAGTTTGACCGTTAAATACTTTTATTTTGTTCAATTTAGTCCTCAAATTTATATTTCTAAAATTTAATATTTACAATTTAGTCCTTATTTTTTGTTCAAGTCATCGCCCAAGGCAGTCGGCCACAACCCACCATCTCCAAAGCCGCCGACCACCACAAGAAGAGCCGGCCACCACCATTTAGGGGCCGGAAACCACCCCAATTGGTGGTGGCTACAGCTCTAATCGAGGTCGGCCACCAACAATTGGGGCGGTGGCCCCGATTGGGGGCCATAGAGGGCTCCAGTTCGGGGCCCTCTGGCTCCGATTGAGCCACAGAGGGCTCAGTCAGGGCTCTATGGCTCCGACCGGAGCCACAGAGGGCTCCGAATGAGCCCTTTGTAGCCCCAATTTAGGTCGGCGCCCCCAATTGGTGGTGGCCAGCCCCAATTGAGGTGGCCACCACGAAAAGGGCCGACCACCACTAATTGTGGTGGTTTTCGGCCCCAAGTGGTGGTGGCCGACCCTTTTCGTGGTGGTAGGCGACTTTGGAGGTGGTGGGTGGTGGCCGGCGGCCTTGGGCGGTGACTTGAGCAAACAATAGGGACTAAATTGTAAATATTAAATTTTAGAAATATAATGTTGAGGACTAAATTGAACAAAATAAAAGTATTTAACGGTCAAACTAATTGTTGCTTAAAGGAAGCACAAAAAACATACGACCTCTCAAACATACGGCACCAAAAGCCTACAAAATTAAACATATTGCACCAAAAGTGTACACTGGTCAAACATGTGTCACCAAAAGTACCTTTTAACCCTACTGAATATGACTACAAAAAAATTAATTGGTACGAATTTGTGACAAATATATTTTTAAGGAAAGTAATTGTTCACAGATTATAAGACTTTTCAAGAGGATTATTAAGTTTAGAAGAAAATTCCTACAAAACTATTAAAAATAAAAGTAATTAAGTAAGTTTTCTACCGAAACTTTTTGTTAAAGTCATCTCTTTATAAATTTGTTGAATGAAATTTTCAACATTCTTATATCAATAAGTTTATCTCTGCCCATTCACAAAAAAAACTAGATTGTTTATAATGAACATGCAGAATAAGTTATCGATTATATTTATAAACACGATTACGTGTAATTTTCGGTGTGTATTCTTTTTAATGTAATATTGTTGCGTTAATATAGTCTATATACGAGATTTTTAAATAAATATATTAAAAAGTGTCGAAAAAAATAGATAACATAAATTTTGAACACTTACTACATTTCCCATAACATAGGAACCGCATACGGCAGCTAAAATGGCAAGTGCAAGAACCACGGTGACTCCATTGTCGGCCGGAACAAGGTCTCCGATATGTTCTTCATCAACGTCGGTGGCTGTCGTTGTCGTCTCCTTTGCTAGCAGCGGATCGCTTCTTCTTCCTCCTTCCATTGCACTCTCTCTCTATCTCTCTCTCTAGGACGAATAAATAGCTATATATTGTTAATGTTACTTGCTCAACTATTTTATTTATATTTGTTACTTTATATATACATGTAGTTATAATTTTTTATTTATATATGCTAAATTATTACCCACGCACTTTGCACGTCAGTAGATACACATGCTACTTAAATATGGATGATCAAGTCATTCGGAGCTTTGATGATTTTATTATATCACTAACCAAAAAATATGTATTTGACTTATATAAAATTATATTTTAAGTTCAACAAATATATGTAAAAATAAGAACCCTGGCCCTGACTAGTTCTTCGTTATTTTTTTTATAGCAACTATCTCTTAGAAATATATATATAATATCTTCTTTTCGTAAGAAGAATCAAATATATTTGTTTATCAACCTTTTTTAAAGGCCCAAACATAATAAAATAGTAAAACATGTTCCACAAACTATATATAATGTTAAAACATGTTCCACGAACTATATATATAATGTTAAAACACGTTCCACGAACTATATAATGTTTCTAAATTATTTAGAAATATAATACATCAGAAAGATTCAATACATCATTTATTAACTTTTGGGTGTAATTAAACACTACTCGAACTTTAAAATATAAAATTATTCAAGGTTAAGTATTTTTTACGAAGATTTAATGTAACTGTATTTTATTTAGAAAGTTATATAAAACATACAACATGTTTGGAAAAAAAAATGACACTAATATATTTTAAAATGTACAACGTGTTTCAAAATGATAATAATGTTTATCTTCTTCAATCATATCTCCAAAGTTATCGTTAATATATTTAAAATGTACAAAGTTAACTGAATAATTTTTAAAGTATCACAAGTTTAATAACGTATACACATGCTACAATTAATTGATTCAAATCGGACAATAATCGAATGAGGATCATATGAGTCTTCATCGAGACAGAACACTATTGTAACATCATTATAAATTATTAAGTATTTATTTTGATATTTAGAAAAATATTCTATTGGTTTTTTAAATTTAAAATGTATTTGACAACCATTTTAGACTTATGAATGAAGTACGAGTTGCCATTTTTTTAAACTTGTACATTTTAAACTATGATTGTACTAAAATCCATATTTTTCAAACATATTATATAATTTACATCACTTCATATTAATTGGACCTCCGTAGGACATTAGATTAAACAAAATTCATAGTCTTTTAAGGAGTTAAATAATAAAATTTACAACTATATTATTTAATTCAAAAGATAATGGATTGAATTGGGTATTACGAAATAATAATTAAGTCTTATAAAATAATAATAGGGGATTGAGTTGCTACATCATCATTTAAGTACTTTATCAGCACATCAATTACAATCTTAATATTAATATTTACTCGACATGTTATAGAAGAAAAATGCATATTTTATGAAGTATATCTTATCTTGGTGTTTTGATATTATTTTTTGGGCTGACTAAAATGCAGTCGAGTATATTTAAACTTGATTTCTCAGTCGTTAGATTATGAGAGAGAATCAATCATAATTGGGGAGAGATAAAAAAGTATTTATTACACATGCATAATCTGATTGATTCTCTCCTCAAATATGCATGTGTAATAAATACTTTTTTATCTCTCCTCAAATATGATTGATTTCTCTCTCATAATCTAACGACTGAGAAATTAAGTTTAAATAAATTCGAGTTTATTTTAGCCGAACACTTATTTTTTTCTCCTACGGATAGAGATGAAGAGGCAAACGCGGTGTTAGAGAAGCAATCAACGGTTGACAAAGAAATAGATTGTCTTCAGATTCTTCTAGATTGATCTTCGATACATTCGGCGCTGGATTCCACGAAAATCCTTGAAGCATTCTTGCGAGGAGCATGATAGTCATTGTGGTACCTGTTGAAAAATATAAAAGGTTAAACATGTTTTTCATCTATTACCATAAGATTTTAAGATAATTACTAAAAAATGGTTCGTTTAAAATTTCAAATAATATTAGAGTGTTCAGTTTCAAATCTCCGTAAGCTAAGCTTAATTTCATTTTATAATTAGAAAGTTCCGCTCTCACAGAAACTAATGACTAAGAGAGAGTAAATATTTATGCTAATTAGATTTCATTCTAAAACCAATTGTTAATTAGATTTTATTCTAATTAAATTTCTAGAGGTCAATAACTGACTTTAACACTCCACCCTACCGTGACTGTGAGGACTCTTTGATTAAGATATTAGCTTATTACATCCGAACGGATTGTGACTAGATTTTTTTAAGAGTTAAAAGAGTTTTTTTGGTATTATATGACTAACCAAAATTGGCTTTTGGTGCCATATATATATATATATATATATATATTTTAGATTTTTTGTGTCATGCTTTTGCATTTTGTAGACATTTGGAGCATATGTTGGTCAACCGTCAAGTTTGACCGTTAAGTGTTCATGTGCAGGTCACGTGACTTCCCCTAAGTTTCATTTTTGTTCAATATAGTCCCCCAATTTATATCCCTAACTTTTAAATTTCGCAATTTAGTCCCTAAACAAACCCAACCGCACCCTAACCCAAAATTAACCCAGCTAGTCAGATCACACTCAACGTGTAAGGTTCCAACCATCTATGCAAGTGATGTTCCACACCCTACCACCAATTAGTACAGTACCGAGTGTGGTAGCGATACAACCGCGCCGCCCCATGCTGAACGATACGAATTGCAACTCCTGATCCGTGAGAGAAACGTTATAATCGCTATGATTAACCGCATCATTAAAATGCCTATTTGGGTTATACTCAAGAGGGTTGTCCCAAATCTTAGGGTTCCTGCCCAATCCCATCCGACTTATTAAGACATGACTGCCTTTCGGAACACGGTACCCCTCGACAACCGTGTCGCGCAAGGAAACATGGGGAACTAGAAATGGTGCTACTGGATGGAGCCTGAAGGATTCTCTGGCGCATGCTTTGATGTAATTAAGGTTAGGTATGTCTTGTTCTTCGACAAGCCTATCTTTTCCAACTACTCTGTCTAGTTCTTCCATGGCATTTTTCATTATGCGTGGGTTATTAATCATCTCCGCCATGCTCCACTCTGCTACACTCGATGGATTGTCCAGTGTTGCCATTCCTATTTCCTGCAATTATATATATAGATTAAAAATTCCTCACAAATATCATGATGTATGAGATTTATAAGGGAGATGTGAGATTTTTGTTTTCATTAAATTAACCTTTAAAAATTTAGGAAATCCCTAACAAAATACATGTCCTTTTAAAATTGTACTTCTCAAAACCCCTCAATAAACCTTAAAAAATTAATTCGGGATTTTTTTACTATGCTCCAAAAGCACCATAATTTTGGTTTTTTTATTACTAGGGTGAACTTAATTGTAACATATGTAAAACTTTAAAAGTATGAAAAAAAAAATATGAACCATTTTAACCACACCTAATATTTGCATCATACTATTAATAATATCAATTTATTCCCTCTAGGATTCACCTTTAGGGCAATAAAAAAAAATACAAAATAAAAATACCAAAAGCATGATGCTCTTGGAGCATGATAGAAAGATTCAATTATTCGTCACAAATTTCAAGTTTTCTTGTATAATTTATTGTGCATGCACGTAGCACGTATATATATAAACACAACCCTAAACCAATTAAAAGTGCGAGAATGTCGGGATTTACTAACTATTAACTGTCTTACATTGATTTGTGCAGTAATTTCTTGGCGACTAAGCAATGGGTTTCCATCATTGTCTTTAATCGAAATGAAGACATCGAGCAGATCCTGAATCTCGGATCCACGTGCCGCATCGGGTTTCCTCCATTTCTCTATCCTATCGTTGATTATAGGCTCGTGGTACTTCAAAATAGTGGTTTGAACTTGTTTAACCATTTTCTTGTGTCCATCCAAGTCAAACCCTAGCATGCTAGGTAAGTAATCAAATACAGAGAATGCAAATACACACTTCATTGCAGTGAAGATGGCATCAACATGTTCCTCTTCCATGAAACTTGGTCCTGCATCTTCTCTTATTTGAGATTGGAAGTACCTCTTGTTGAACAAGAATCGTCGTACTATGTTTCCCGCATAATGTCGGCTCGCCATTCGAATGTTCACAACCCCACCATTCTTGCTTTTATGGTAGAGATACCTTTCATGGGAAAATATAATTATTAGAATGTTGTATATATTAATTAGTAAGAGATTTTTAATTAAGTTATTTTCTTGAAAATGGATTCCATAGAAACAACTAATTAAATACACCCATAACTTTTATTTGTTTAATTTAGTCTTAAAGTTTCCAAATCGAATTACTTGGATAGGCCCACCGAGTCAAGTGGTTCGATTTAGAAACTCTTAAGACTAAATTAAAAAAAATAAAAAAAATTAGGAATGTATTAGGGAGACTAAATTGAACTGAAATACCCCATAAGTTTGTACCACATCAGTTAGAATAAGAAGATTTGAAGCCTTGATAAGCAAAAGTTGTACTACTCAAGTCCAACAGGAATTCCTCATTTTCTAGGCCCAGGTGAGGACAACGGAATTAGTTAGGCTGGGTTGGGTTAGTGGGAACAGTCGCTCGGACTTGGGGGCATGACATGAACAAAATCAAAAGTGTAGGACAAGTCATGTGCCACTAAACAGACCAAAATTAATGAAAAGTTAAGGGATGCATAAAAAATCTAAAAAAAAAACAAAATTTGTCACAAAAAGAAAATTTTGATCAAATATACGATACGAAAAGATTTTTAACTCTTATATATATAATATAGACTATATATATTGTGAATATTTGCATTATTAGATATATTTTTATTATACTTGACTAGGTTGTCGGCTTCTTCCGCCCTCTTGTCATGAAGCCACTGGTGTCGTGCCGGAGAAACAACCTCCGACGTCAGAACTCGCCGCATCTTTTTCCAGTTATCACCGTACGGCGTCAAAGCTGTCGCTTTGTAACCGCCGCTGAACGTGGCGGAAGCCATGGAAGTTGGCCTTGAAGCAAATATAGCATCTTGCTTCTTGAGGATCTCTTTAGCAAATCTAGGGCAAGTTACAGAGATGACGTGGACTCCCCCGAGTTTGAAACATGCCACGTCGACACCCTTCTCCTCCATGAAGTGATGGACCCACCGAAAAGCCGATACTCGTCTGAGCCACAGTTGGGGAAGACAGCCGACGATCGGCCACGCGGTCGGTCCACGTGGCAGAAGGTGAGTGGTGTTTGGCTTGACAATATGACATTTTCTAAAGTACTGTTTGGTTACAAAGAAGATCAGCAAGCATATCAAGAAGGTGGAAACCAGAGTGGTGCAATATGCCTCATCAGTTGGAAACATGCTTGAGCAAATATTATATGTGCTTGTTTTGTGCATATAGGGTTTGGACCAGGTGAAGTTATTTATAGTATTATTATAGTCCTTCTAGAGTTTAGCTTTATGAATGTCAACATTTTAGTTAGGAAACGATAACTGGAAAAATACTTTATCTAAATACCTAATATTTTGTAGAGCTTTAATTAAGTTAGGAAACAATATATATATATATATATATATATATATATATATATATATATATATATATATATATATATATATATATATATATATATATATATATATATATATATATAGTTGTAAAAAACTGAGCTAAAATAAGTGAGTTTAGCGTAAGTTTAAAAAAGTAAATCGATGAAACTGGATTTTTGATATAAAAAACATTTTGAAAATTTTCATAGATATGATATTGCAAAAACTTATTTATTTTAAACATTAACCTAAATAAATTAAATATATATATAATTTTTATATTATATTTATTTAGTTGGTTGTAGTAAATTTTTATGTTATATATATATATATATTATGTAGTTGGCATTAGTAAATTTTTTTATTATATACCTATATTTAATATTTAGGTAATTTTACTTTATTTTTAAATCACTAAAATATGTATATTATTTAAATTTAAATAGAAACTTTAATTTTTTTCGTTATTTTATTTATATATAGAGTTTTTTTTTTTCACATAGAGACTAAAATATAATGTACAAATGTTTTCTTAATTTGCATATACCCAATATTTTGTATCTAAATTTATAGAATTGTGATTAAATTAAGAAACTGTGACTTGAAAAAAAAAATAAACATATATATGTCACTTAGAGAATATCCGTCAGTTGAATTAATATATGATAATAGATAATAGATATATAAGATTAATGATTTTACTTAATTAGAAGATTCTAGTTAGTTATAGATAATTTCATTCAAACAAGTGCGGCTGACTGGGATACAGATCTCCTGTCTCACTCTTCATGTCTCATATCGTGTTTCACCGTTAAGATCTTAACACGTGTCCTAAGTGTAATTAATTTTGTGGTTTTTTCTAAAGCCTTATTAGGACTGGTGAACCTTATAATGAAAATATTAAATCTAAAGACATGTGTCACAATATTAACGGTAATGCACGATCTGAGGCACGAAAAGTGAGACAAGAGATCTGAATCCGGCAAGCTGGCCCAGCAGGTAGCTTCCAATCGAAACGATAAGATTAGTAGCTAACGTGAACTCGAAACGATAAGATTAGTAGCTAATGATGCGATTCTAGCACACACACTTCGGCCACTTCCGAAAGACAACAACTAATGTGTCTTAAAATAGTTATGTATGTACTTTCCTAATTGTTGTGTCTTAGGTGAATAGTTTGTCGTTTGAATTCTAAAGTACTAAAATTGAACTAAGATTACTAAAAAAAAACATTAAATCAACAACGATTCATCCAATTTTAGTCATTTAAGTTTTAAACGGCCAAACTGGTCACCGTTTTTAATAGATTTTTAGAATTTTTATCATCAAAGTAGTTAAATTTTAAACAAAACAAAAAATATAAATTCAACATGTGTCACTGATATTGCCATTAGTAGCTTGTGCTAATTTGAAGTAACATGACCAATTCAGATCAAACACTCTATTTCCTAATATAATAAAACCACCCTCTATGTTAGGTCATAACTATTGAAAAATTATTCAATACCTCAGCTGCAACACGTGGCAGCTGAGGTGTTACTCCTTAATGCATTCAACAGGTGACATATGACTATGTGTGAAGATATTTTGGCCACATATCACATGTTGAATGGACAAATGGTAACACTTCAGCTGCCACGTGTTGCAGCTATAGTATAATTTCTCATAACTATTACCCAGGCGACAGACCTCTTTAGAGGCAAGTCCGATCCATTGCCCAAACAATAGAGACCTTTTTCTCATATAGAGGTCAGCCACTATTAATCAGGTAAAGGCAGATCTGAATTTCCTATAAATACTTTCATTCTCCTCATTTCTGACATTTGGATGGATGCAACGTGTGATATAATCTCACATTACGTCCCACATTACATTTATATTGCGTTGTTTAGTTTGTTAAATGACGTAATGTGCATTGTAATGTAATGTGTATTGTAATGTGAGATTATGTTCAAACTCCATTCAACGTAATGTGAAATTACATCAAAAAACGGATGTAATATGATATTACGTCCAACATTACGGAGTGTTATTATTTTATTATTATTTATTAAATAGATAAAATATTTTGTATTATTTTTTGTAGTTTATTATTATAATAATATTATTATTATTAGCTTTTTATTTTTAATATATTTCATAACTCATTATTACAAATTTATAATAAATAATAATGCACTAGCCCACAACCAAACGCAACCTCCGAATATCGATAGCTCTCAAACGTAATGAAAAGTATATTGTCGACTTCTAAGAAAGGAATTCAATTACAAGGGCTGTGTGTGTGGCCTAGCTAGCGTCTCTCCACAATAATAGTATACAACAACAACACTTATCTTCGAGAAGAGAAGTTATTCAGTCCCTCGGTCCTAACTATGGGCGTAAACGAGTCAAGCTACTCGTGAGCTACTCGAGATCGGCTCGGTCAATATTCGGATTCGACTCGTTAAATTTCGAGCCGAGTCGAGCTCGAATCGAGTTTTTACTGAAGTCGAGTCGAGTACAAGTTCACTGGTACTCGACTCGAGAGGCTCGCGAGCCTAATCGAGCTTTTTTGTTTTGCCTATTCGAGTCGAGTTCGAACTCGAGTTTATTCGAGCTTTAGATATTATTATATATATGTATATTCAATTCAAGTCGAGTTGAGTTCGAGCTCGAGCCAAAAGATTAATCGAGTCGAGTTCGAGTTCGAGCTCAAACTAAGGTGCGCATTTTATGATCTAATTGAATTTTAAACATATCGAGCCGAGCTCGAACTCGTCGAGTATCGAATCGAGTCGAGTTCGAACTTGCTAAATTTAAGCTCGGCCGAGTTCGAGCTCGCGCTCGAGTAAAATGAGTCGAGTCGAGTCGAGCTTGCCAGATACTCGGCTCGACTCGGCTCGTTTACACCCCTAGTTCTAACACGTGACTGCTAAGTGGTGGATCTCATCCATGTTTCATTTTTATCTAAAAATTGCCATTTTCATTCTCTCTCACCATTTGTGATTTTGTTATTGAATGTATGTAAACACCTAATTTGGTACGCGCAACACGTATATAACACGTTCAAAAACGTTATGTGTAACGCGTTTAAAAAAAGGAAATATTTAAACATAGAAGGTCACAGGGTTGCTAAAAATAGGTTTAGCTTAAATTAGAATACAATATATGCATTAAATATCATGTAATATTCAGAAAAATATATATTATATATTTATGACAATTTTCATAAATATATATATGTAATTTTCGGAATAAATAATGTGTATATTTAGAAAAATGTGTTTTCCTAATATTGGGACCTAATTTAGATATAAAAGGACCCCTTGTCCATGTAAAAAAAAACACATCAATAATAATACATCGAAAACCGTGCAGTTTTGTCTCCTAGTGAATAAAAGTTTTTTTTTTTTCCTTTCTCTTTCTTCCTCCCGCTGCCGAAGGCTCCCCGCCTGCGCCGGAGTTTCGACCCACAGCACTCCGCCCCGCCTGTCGCCCTGCCTCGCTGTCCGCCGTCCCTACTCGACCTCCCATCGCTGCTGCTCCGATCCTGCCCGTCCCCTCCGTGCATCAGGTCTGCTTTTTTTCGTTTTTTTTATTGTTATTATTTAATAATTTGTTTTTTGTTTAAATTTTTTGTTTATTCTTTATTATTATTATTATATTATGTTGGCTAGGTAATTAAAATGTAAATATAATTAGATAACATGTTTTTGTGAGTATATGTGTATGATATGTAAATACTAAATTGTATCATGTTTGGAGCATGTTTAGTTTTGTTTAGATTTTAGTTCAATTAGGAGAATTAGATGCTTAATAGTTTTTTTTAGGTTTATATTTATTGTTAATAATAGTTTTTGCGTAAAAATTAGTTTAGTTCTTTTTCATAACGTTAGATTAGTTTTACGTAACGAATGTTTAAATTTTAAAAAGTGGCAATTAAGTGAATTGAGTATCGAATGAGCGAGGTTAAAAATTATATTTTTAATTCGTAATAGAACCCCCGAACTCGGCTTTCTGATCGTAGACCGATTTTATACCTAGGTGTTTAATTCGTTATTCGCTTAGGTAATTTAGGATTCTAGTTAGCCTTAATTAACTAGTGGCGACTCTTTTCAAAATTGCACGTTTTCAAAACGTAATTCGCCATAGGTCGGATTTTTAGGTCCGACAATTTGGCGACTCTGTTGGGGAAGTTTAGAGGGTTCGGGCTCATTGTATTCGCTTATTGCCATGTTTTTTGAGTTTTCATATTTTATTATCTTCACCATTCTAACTTTGTTTTTTTGTGTGACAGGTACATATTTTTAGAGTAATTAATTGACATTTTCTTTTTGTGGCATTATTTGAATTCGCACACCCACTTTAGTGTAATATCCAAAATGCCTAAATCCCAGGGCAACTAGGAACCCCGGAGAGTTAGTAAGGGTACGACCGCGCGGCCGAGCCGCCGGAACGACTCAGAACAACTCCACTCGCTTGTGAAGGTCTTATGATCCCTGTGATGGGGTGAGGAAACCACCTTGTCGGGAACCTATCAGTGGAACCTACCTTGTAGAGCAAAGCCACACATATTTTACCCCCTAACATGTTGTGTTTTATCCGTGTTTTTTTGTTGTTGTAAAAAAAAAAAGAGTTGTCAGGAAAACTGTAAGTTTTTTTAACCGTGTAATTTTTATTCTCATGCATTCATCTACTTGCATTTAAAAAAAAACAAAAATTCAGCTAAGTAGTCGACATTTAGAAATTTTCTTTCCGAACATGCATTTTGTATGCATTATTTTTTTAAAAAAAACCTCTTACCTGGATTTATTTTTTTTCAAACTTGCGTTTCATACGCATTATTTTTTTCTTAAAAAAACCTCTTCAGGTAAGTTTTAATTGTTTAGTGCATCATACATGTGTTGTTAAAAAAAAACATTTTCGAAAAAAATTGTGATTCCTCTTTAGCTATTAGAGCTTCTAATTTCGAACGTGCATTCCACATGCATCATTTCAAAAAAACTTTTTACCTGAATTGTTTTATTTTTAAATAATGCATCAAATATGCATTAATTTAAAAAAACTTTTTAGATAAATCGTAAGCTCTCTTAGTTTTAGAGCTCTTTGTTAAAAAACTTTTTACCTGATTTTTTTTTTAAATGTGCATCTCATATGCATTATTTTCGAAAAAACCTTTCAGGTAAATTGTAATTTTCTTAGTTGTGGAACTTTTATTTTTAAGTTTGCATCTTGTATTTATTGTTGTGCATTTATGCATTCTTTTAAAAAAAAACTTTTCACCTGATTTTTTTTTAATCTTGAGCAACCAAGATGCATTTTTTTTTTCCTCGTTAAAAAAATAAAAAAACAAAAAAATCTTTTCAGATAGTTTGTAAGTTTTCTTAACTGTACAACTTTCATCTCATGTACATCTCATAGGCATTGTTTTAGGAAAAACATTTTTTAGATAGATTGTAAATCTCTTCGTAGTTGTTGAGCTTTTAATTCCAAATATGCATTGCATTTGCATTTCTTTTTATAAAAAAACTTTACCTGGATTTTTCATTTTGTATATATGTATCATTCAGGTAAACTGGTTGTAAGTTGTAACTTTCTTAACAGTTGAACTTTAACTTTCGAGCATGCATGAGCATTAAAAAAAACTCAAAGTGTCATTCATTTTTTATCCGAGGTGTATTACACTTTTTCGACAAGATCTTCATTTCAACCTTCGCATGAGCTAGCGTTTTGAAAAAGAGATTTGATTCTGATTTTGATTTTTTGAAAAACAGTTTAAATGTTTAGTTGAGTGTGACTATTCGAGCTTAAACAAAGGACGAGAAAATCATTTTGAAAAAACTTCATTTTGAACATCTATCGTGCGTTCGAGCCAGATAGTGCACTCAGCAAACTCAGTAAACTCCATGATGGTGCAAAAACACCTTAGATCATAAATTTTGATTCCCTTTTTTTTAAAAGTAATCAAAATTATGAAATGAATGACATTAGAAGTTTTCCGAAAAATCATGCATGACTCATTTTATTCTTTATACTAACTTTCGTGTTTGGTCTTTCCAGGTACCCTTGGATAGGCATCTTGTACATACAAGTTGTGTCTGCTGAATTGGGCAACAAAAAAAAAAAAGAACATGTGGCCATCGAGTTGCACGCAGAAAAATTTCGCACTCAGTATATCCAACGCTCAGATCAGAAGACCACTTCGACGAGGTCGCAACCACGTGAAATGTGACTGCTCCAAAGAACTTACATGTCAAAATTCCACCCACCATATGCGGAATTCATACCCGAACCAGGCTGTACATCTGTTTTACGGTGAGGTCTAAAGCGGTCGGTGGTAACCAAGGGGGATCTCCTATTGAGATCGGTCATGTCCGGGGATGGGAAAATATCAAGAGATCATCGAGAGTCTCGTGAAGATTCAATGTGCTGATCAATGAACATTTGAGATGTCAAGCAAAGAAAACATTATTGTTGGTGCCTTCCATCAGAGGTCCAGGGGCATTTACTTTCCGGCGGGTGTTCATATACAAGTTGTGATTTCTAGATGGAGCAGGAAAATCAGGACATGCAGCAGGTCCAGTCGCATAGCGAGCACATTTCCCACTAGAAAAAAACTCCAACACCCAGGTAAGAGAAGTTGTGATCAATTCTCGAAGTTTAATTTTTTTTTCCCTTACCCATTTTGCTGTTCGGATAATCATGAAGAGCACATCTCGTGCACGGCCATTTGCTCGCCAACCATTCTTGTGTCGGCTACCGAATTTATCTCGCACAATATATGTGCCCCAATGCGGACTATTCCACGTCATCCATGTGTGTTCATTGGCCAGGCCATTCATCCTGCATGCGACGAGCCTAACCTGGTAGGTGCTACCTAATTTTGGTACGCGCAACACGTATATAACACGTTCAAAAACGTTATGTGTAACGCGTTTAAAAAAAGGAAATATTTAAACATAGAATGTCACAAGGTTGCTAAAAATAGGTTTAGCTTAAATTAGAATACAATATATGCATTAAATATCATGTAATATTCAGAAAAATATATATTATATATTTATGACAATTTTCATAAATATATATATGTAATTTTCGGAATAAATAATGTGTATATTTAGAAAAATGTGTTTTCCTAATATTGGGACCTAATTTAGATATAAAAGGACCCCTTGTCCATGTAAAAAAAAACACATCAATAATAATACATCGGTTCTTGAAAATCGTGCAGTTTTGTCTCCTAGTGAATAAAAGTTTTTTTTTTCCTTTCTCTTTCTTCCTCCTGCTGCTGAAGGCTCCCCGCCTGCGCCGGAGTTTCGACCCACAGCACTCCGCCCCGCCCGTCGCCCTGCCTCGCTGTCCGCCGTCCCTACTCGACCTCCCATCGCTGCTGCTCCGATCCTGCCCGTCCCCTCCGTGCATCAGGTCTGCTTTTTTTCGTTTTTTTTATTGTTATTATTTAATAATTTGTTTTTTGTTTAAATTTTTTGTTTATTCTTTATTATTATTATATTATGTTGGCTAGGTAATTAAAATGTAAATATAATTAGATAACATGTTTTTGTGAATATATGTGTATGATATGTAAATACTAAATTGTATCATGTTTGGAGCATGTTTAGTTTTGTTTAGATTTTATTTCAATTAGGAGAATTAGATGCTTAATAGTTTTTTTTAGGTTTATATTTATTGTTAATAATAGTTTTTGCGTAAAAATTAGTTTAGTTCTTTTTCATAACGTTAGATTAGTTTGACGTAACGAATGTTTAAATTTTAAAAAGTGGCAATTAATTGAATTGAGTACCGAATGGGCGAGGTTAAAAATTATATTTTTAATTCGTAATAGAACCCCCGAACTCGGCTTTCTGATCGAAGTCCGATTTTATACCTAGGTGTTTAATTTGTTATTCGCTTGGGTAATTTAGGATTCTAGTTAGCCTTAATTAACTAGTGGCGACTCTTTTCAAAATTGCACGTTTTCAAAACGTAATTCGCCATAGGTCGGATTTTTAGGTCCGACAATGTAGGTCCACCACCTATGAATCACTGTTAAAGCACTTACAATTGGCAGATTTACTAGGACATTTGCTTATGTGGATGAGAGAGTGAGAGACATCTAATGTCATTACCACTAATTGTCCATCTAATTTCTTATTCTCTTTCCTCTAAGTTGTCCATGAAACATTTTGTACTTTTCATATTTTGCTATACTTTTTATTCTCTTTCCATGTTATATCTAATGTTTATATTATATAATAATCAAATTTAAGACAAAAAATGTCTTTATCATTGTATGAGATTAAGCCATTTCAAACTAAATTAATATTTTTATAACAATTAATAATGTGGAGGTGAGGTGATTCAAAATAGGAATGTCTTGCACCATTGTAAATACTCTTAGAACCGAGTCACTAAATAATTTCTCATCAAATAGTCTCACTCCCCAAGATTTGGCCAAGGATAATAAAATAATAAGCTCTGGGTGGGTCCCTTTAAAAAATTGATAGCCTCCAAGAAGCAGGTACCTGTCTATAATGGCAAAAAGCTTCAAACTAGTGAAAGATAATATTTATTATTAATTAATAAAAATAATATTTATAATGTTACTCGAAAAGATATAGAAGGAAAATGCATTTTTTATGGAGTACGTATCTTTATGCGATTTTGGTATTTTGATAAAAATTTCTTTAGGACGCTCCTAAGGATAGAGATGGATAGGCAAACGCGGTGTTAGAGAAGCAATCAACGGTTGACAAAGAAAGAGATCGTCTTCAGATTCTTCAAGATTGATCTTCGATACATTCGGCGCTGGTTTCCACGTAAATCCTTGAAGCATTCTTGCGAGGAGCATGATAGTCATTGTGGTACCTGTCGAAGAAATATAAAGGTTAAACATATTTTTCATCTATTACCATATGATTTTAAGATAATTACTAAAAAATGGTTCGTTTAAAATTTCAAATAATATTAGAGTGTTTAGATTCAAATATCCGTAGGCTAATCTTAATTTTATTTTATAATTAGAAAGTTCCGCCCTAACAGAAACCAGCGACTAACAGAAAATAAAGTTTATGCAAATTAGATTTCATTCTAAAACCAATTGTGAATACGATAAATAACTATCTATGTAAGCGTGTTAATAGAAGGAGTAGCCACATTGCATATTAGTTCTCATTTTCTATATACATAATAGGTGTGAGACACTTATAGTGGAGGTCAATAACTGACTTCAACACTTTCCTGTACCGTGATTGTGAGGATTTTTAATTAAGACATTGGCTTAATTACATCTAGATGGGTATCTAGATGGGTTGTAACTAATTTTTTTTTAACAAATTCCTTGTCATACCCAAATTTAATAAGGCAAATTTTGTACATGGACTCAATAACGAGGACACAAATCCAAACACTACCTATATATTGGACCGTTCTTTGATGCCATGTTAAATTTCGTCGTGCCTAGTTTGGTCACGCCCAATAGGTAAAGTTCCAACCATTTATGAGTGATGTTCATCCGCTAAATCCAATTAGTATTTATATAGGGGTATCGATGACGGCCCCCGCCCCGCTGACCCGTGGGATATGAGAGATGTTTAGGTTTAGAATCGCGGGGCCCTGTCACATGCCACATGTGTATCGTATATATATTATATAAATAAATCTATATATGGATAATATAGCACATGGTCAAAACAATAAGGGTTTTAATGAGTTTAGTGATTTGTATGTGAAATTGGAGATAAATTTGTAATATGTGATTCGAACTTGAGTTGAGTTTGTATATGGTGAATATAGAGTTTAGTGATTAGGATTGGTGAAAATAGATTATATTCCTCGTGGGGCAATCCGCAGGACCCAGCCCCGTGAGATGCATGAGACGGGTACGAGTCGACCATATCACTCACGGGACGGTTCTGGAGCTTGCGATACCCCCCGCCCCATTGACACCCTCTAATATATATAGTGCTTCGGTCTAAAATTCTACATACCGAGTGTGGTAGCGATACAACCGCGTCGCCCCATGCTGAACGATACGAATCGCAACTCCTGATCCGTGAGGGAAACGTTATAATCGCTATGATTAACCACATCATTAAGATGCCTATCTGGGCTATACTCAAGAGGGTTGTCCCAAATCTTAGGGTTCCTGCCCAATCCCATCCGACTTATTAAGACATGACTGCCTTTCGGAACACGGTACCCCTCGACAACCGTGTCGTGCAAGGAAACATGGGGAACTAGAAATGGTGCTACTGGATGGAGCCTGAATGATTCTTTGGCGCATGCTTTGATGTAATTAAGGTTAGGTATGTCTTGTTCTTCGACAAGCCTATCTTTTCCAACTACTCTATCTAGTTCTTCCATGGCTTTGTTCATTATGTGTTGGTTATTAATCATCTCCGCCATGCTCCATTCTGCTGCACTTGATGGATTGTCCATTCCCGCCATTGCTATTTCCTGCATACATATATATATATATATATATATATGCAAATAATTAAATCACTTTCATTGCCGACGCTTACGCTAGTGTCGCAAACTTCTGCACAATAATCAAATTTATTCAAATTTGGCGACAATTCTTAGTATAGTAGTGTCACTTCTTCTTGTATTATTTCAACATTTTTCAAAGCGTCGTTAAGTTTTTATTTAGGTAACACACTTTTCAAGAAAAAAATATTGTAACGACACTTAATTGTGTTGCCATTTGCATGCACTGGCGATGCAAATAAAAACGTCACGTCTTTTAAGAGTTTCAGGACGCTTGCTGCAAGCGTCGCAGTGTTTTTCGCGATAGTGATCCAAAATGATATATGTACTTGTATCGAAAAAAATCGTCGATAGATTCAGAACGACATATTTTTACATCGTAATAAATCATTTCTACCATCATGAGAAGCTAATTTTCTTATAATACCATTTTCCTTTACAAAATTTCTATTAAACCTTTAAAATTTTAAGAAATCCATATCAAAATACCCGTCTCTTTAAAAATTTTACCTTCTCAAAGTCCTTAGGATTTTAGTTGGGGTAAAAAAAAATTCCCCTCACTAAACCCTATAAAAACTATTGCTTTTCACCTAATTAAGAGACTATTTCCTTAAAAAAATATTCGTCACAAATTTTAAATTTTCATATATAATAATGTTTTTATTATGCATGCACGTATATAAATAATATAAATATAAATATAAATATAAACCAAATAAATGAGCGAGAATATCGCGACTGTCTTACAGTGATTTGTGCAGTAATTTCTTGGCGACTAAGTAACGGCTTTCCACCCTTATCTTTAATCGAAATCAAGACATCGAGCAGATCCCGAATCTCAACATGTCCATCCATGTTCCTCCATTTTTCTATCCTATCGTTGATTATAGGCTCGTGGTACTTCAAAATAGTGTCTTGCGCTTGTTTAACTATTTTCTCGTGTCCATCCAAGTCAAACCCTAGCATGCTAGGTAAGTAATCAGACACACAGAATGCATATACGTACTTCACTGCTGTAAAGATGGCATCAACATGTTCCTCTTCCATGAAAGTGGGTCCCCCTGAATCTTGTCTTGTTTGAGATTGGAAGTACCTCTTGTTGAACAAGAATCGTCGTACTATGTTTCCAGCATAATGTCGGCTCGCCATTCGAATGTCCACAACCCCACCATTCTTGCTTTTATGGTATAGATACCTTCATGTAAAGGAAAATATATTAAATATTAAGAATGTTGTATTTGCAAAATATTTTTAAAAAATTTCTTAAAAATATATGATGGAAATATGCTCAATTGTATTATCAACCGACTAACTCGATGACAGAACAACGGACTTGACTAAGTCAATGTACGAACAAAGCTACGAATTTTGGCTAAATCCTCGAGGTGAATGTAAAACCGAAAAACGCACACATGTATATACAAATGGTCTGAGCGGATCTAACCCCTCAGATCAATCTCTTTGATCCGAGCTGAGCATTCTGCTCGGACCAATGGTTCGTACAAGGTGGTCAGCTCTAGACCAATGGTTCGGACGAGGTCACCTCGTCTGGAACCCTTAACGTCCAAATGACTCAAAACAATTCGGGGGTATCTAAGAGGATGATTTACACCACTTGACATCGGTATATACCAGAAGAACGACTCGAACCTCTACATCGACACTTACAACCCTCTGTAACCAAACAAGTTTATCATAGCTTATCCGCAATAGTAAGGCAACTATTCTGAAAGAACTCTATTCCGTACAAGATTAACTCCTATCCATCCAAGAATAAATGCTCAAAAATCTTTAAATACTCGACTCTACTTATTTAAGGTTAATCTCTCTCTACTTGAGCTCTCGCTTTATCTCTCTACATTCGGGAACTGACTTAAGTATCAGATATGGTACCCGATCTACCCCTTCTTGCAGGACTACACGACAGGAGTATCTACATACGAAGACCGGAGCTTAGCTTGAAACGCAAGATCCATCAATATATATAATAAGATTGTTTCCTTTGGAAATGAACTCCTAAGAAACATGGACGAAGTTATAAGTTTTTTTCAAGTGCAAAAATTGAATTAAAATTAAATAATTGGTATGGAAAAAAAAAAAATCAAATGGTAAATATAAGATTTTGAAGTATTAAATTGATTTTTTTTTCTTCAAATTTTAGGATAAAAGTTACATATCTTTAAAAATTAAGGACAATTCTTCTCTTATATATCCCATGTGGTTAAATCCTTGCTGAGAAACAACTAATTAAGTTAATTTATTTCTGTGAAAAACTCTCCATCATAGGCTTATAATTATATATATATATATAATATATATTGTAAATATTTGCATTATTATATATATATATTATACTTGACTAGGTTGTCGGCTTCTTCCGCCCTCTTGTCATGGAGCCACTGGTGTCGAGCCGGAGAAACAATCTCCGACGTCAGAACTCGCCGCATCTTTTTCCAGTCATCACCGTACGGCGTCAAAACCGTCGTTTTGTAACCGCCGCTGAATATGCCAGAAGCCATGGAAGCTGGCCTCGAAGCAAATATAGCATCTTGCTTCTTGAGGATCTCTTTAGCAAATCTAGGGCAAGTTACAGAGATGACGTGGACTCCCCCGAGTTTGAAACATGCCACGTCGACACCCTTCTCCTCCATGAAGTGATGGGCCCACCGAAAAGCGGATACTCGGCTGAGCCATAGTTGGGGAAGACAGCCGACGATCGGCCACGCGGTCAGTCCACTTGGCAGAAGGTGAGTGGTGTTTGGCTTGACATGGGTTTTTCTACAGTAGTGTTTAGTTACATAGAGGATGAAGAAGAAGATGAAAACTAGAGTGGTGCAATATGGCAAATCAGTTGGAAACATGATAGCTAGGGTTAGAGGTGGAAACAAATATAAATATATAAGTGCTTGTTTTGTGCATATAGGGTTTGGACTAGGTGAAGTTATTTATAGTATTAGTAGTAGTATATATGATAGATATACTATATACTTTTTTTTTTTCGTGAAAATACTATATACTTAGCTATATTCATTTAATTTATTTTATAATTAAGCATTTATAACCATTAATAAGCTATTAATATTAATTATGTAATTAATTAAATTAAAAATTATATATGTAATGATGTGACATGAGCATCCACAATGATATTACATAGTACTATACTTAAATGTGAGTCCAACGTGTTTTTTATGTAAAGTGCATAAAAACGTAACACAAGGTTTTACATAACATTCCTTACAAATTGTACCTTGTTTTAACATAACATGCTCATTAAATTCAAGGATCGGAGTGCACTATGTTGCCACATCATTACATAACTAATTTGTTAATCCCAAATTTATTCATTCATAATTAATGCTAATAGCTTATCGGTGGTTGTTGGTAAGTTTTAAAAAATATATTAAAGAAATATAGTTAAGTAATATCATTAGAGAGCAAATATTGTTTATATATGTCTTAACTTTACGTATTATTTAAAATGTATATAAATTTCATATGACAACTTTAAATAATAGATATTATGTAAAACTATTGCAGATGCTCTTAGTGCATTCTTTAAGTTTAAGAAATATACTATGCAAAAATAAACAAATATCGCCTTTAAAGAATGCTATATAAAACTATTGTAGCTACTTTTTTTTATACATTATATAAAAAATATGATATGCCTACACTCATATAATACTATGTAAAGACATTATGGATACTCTTAAAAACATTAATTACATTATTATAGTCTACTTTTTCATAATCTATCTTTTATTAAATAAACGTGTTTTTTTTGGAAAAAACAATAAACGTGTTTTTTTTTTAAAGTAAAACTAATAACCACAGCCATAATTAATTAGTTGGTTGAATGTTGGGTAGTAGTTCATATCTTTTCGAATTAAATGACGCTTGTCCTAGGTGGTCCAAACCATAAGTGCACGAAATTTTAGGAAATAATTAATGATTTATTTAATGAGAGAATTCTAATTAATGATGATACATAGTTTTTAGCCAAACAATTAATATATCACTAAAATGAATCACTAATTGGGCCTACAGCCACCAAGCGGGCCAGCCCAATAGGCAGCTTCCAATCGAAATGATACAACAAACAGATTAGCTATCTAACATGAACTCTTCGGTCACATCCTAAAGACAACATCTAGTGTTCGGGTATCTGCACCATGCTTGTGATATTTTTTAAATTTTAAATGTAAATCTTATAAGAAAATATATATTATTAATAGTATAATATAAATATTAGGTGCTTTCAAAGTTTTACTTAATTTTACAATTAAATTGACCGTAATAATAAAAAGAGCACAATCATAGTAATTCACAAGCATACTAAAAAATCCCGCTAATCACCCATGCATTAAAGAAGATTCGTGTCCCGAGAAAGATTCGATTTGAAAATTATGGGTGATATAATAATATAGGGTTAAAATCCTAATAACAGTTTCATGTGTGCACTATGTTGTTTCTAGGTCTCCCTAGTTTAAATTGTTACTAATAAGTGCCTCATGTTTCACTTTCGTTGTTTTTTTTATTCTCCGTCTGTTTTTTCTGTTATTGACGGGCATGAATTTTTTACATTTCTCTCATGAATCATGATTCACAAACACCATGTTGTAGTACCTTTCTTTATATATATATATATTTTATTGTCTTAAAGGTGAACCCTATATGAAATTGATATTAATAATAGTGTGATGCAGTTCCAGGTGCATCTAAAAAAATCGTACTTTTAAAGTTTTACTTATATTACAATTAAATCCTTCTTGAATCCTAATAATAAACAGAGCACAAGCAAGATGTTTCACAAGCAAGTTAGAAATTCTAATGAGATTTCTACAATTCTAGTATATTATATTAAATTTTTTTTGGCCAATAGTATATTATATTAATTAAAATAAAATAAACTTCAATTTTGCATACATTTTTCAATTTTACTATATATATACACTATGCATATTTTAAAAGGAAGTAGAAACGTCATTTTTTTTCTTATTTAAATGTTATTACTATTAAATTTAATAATTATTGGATCAAAATCTATCAAATTTAATACAAAAATAGAGAGAATAAAATATTACGAAAATAAAACCTAATATTAGCAACAATTTAAACATGAGACACCTAAAAGTAACATAGTGCAAACAGATTACAATCAACTTCTTAACACAATAATATAGGATTCAAGATGTGAGCATCCACAATTGAACCCTAAACCCACAACCAAACGCAACCTCCGACTGTCGATCTCAACCGCAACGATAGTATACAATACATCTTCAAGAGATTCTGTCTCAACACAAAACTCTTCCATCTTAGCCAAGGCTAATCTCTGGGTAGATCCCTAAAAAAATTGATAGCCTCTGAGAATCTGGTACCTGTAATGGCAAAAGGCTTCAAACTTGATGATGCTAGTGAAAAATGGCATCTTTGTAATCACATGACCAAAAAAAAAACCAACCAGAAGGAGGAAGATATGAATTTCTAGGGAGTGTTTCAAAGGAAATGACTGGCCATAAGAAATTGTGGCTTCGCCTTATCTTCTTCAGCCTCGATTGCAGTTTCGGTTCTGATTTGCTCAACTCCTTTATCCCAAATACCATCAATCAGCTTCCATGTCTCATCACTGATGGATTTAGTCTGCATTTTGATCATATATAGGGAAAAAAATTACAAACCTTCTGCAAAAATTTAATTTTTACTTATTTTTTTAAAAAAAATGGAGAGAGTTCATACATCCATTGGCCGAGGCGCGCCAAAAGTTGCAAAACCAGCATTTCCCGGGGCGAAAGTTACCCTGCCGGGTAGTGTAACTCCATGAATACCCCATCTTCCAGCATAAATAAGTGAACCATATTCATCAAGTGCAGTCACAGGTGGCTGGAAAAAGATGTGTATAGATTATCAAGATACTTATATAGTTTAAACTCAGGCAAATACGACTCGAGATAGAGGTAGCTAATGAGGAATCCGTAAAATGATGGAATTTTTCTTTCGAGTTACCTGTGGTATTCGAGGAGAGGTATTATATGCTTCCCAAATTTCCTCAGCAGTGATCTCTCCCTTTTCGAGTAAAGTATCTGCAAATTTAGAAGCAACGTCCTGCTTTGTAAATTCAAACTAGTTTCTGGCAGAAACTTCTCAGCTAAATTTAAGCAAGTAAAATTTTTGGGGTCAAATTTACATTGTGTTTTTTAAGAGTAACAAGGGTGTATATGTCTTTTTCCGAAAAATATTGTCAAATTTAACAGAAAAAAATGACGGGTTTTGCTTTTACCAGTTCGTCTAAAGTTTAAGAATGTTTCTTTGCAAAATGCTGATAGTTATGTATGTTGTTTGGTGAAAAATTCAGAAATGGGAATTAAAAGAACAATTTTGAGGAGAGACAGAACTGGATTTGGTCTTTGAAATGATTAGAAAATCTATGCTCATTGTGAGAGATCCGGGTTTTTAAAAAAATTGGATTTTGAACCTGTGATAGCCTCCACGGCAGAGTGGTATTCTCTGAGCACTGATGTGCATGTTTCGGTTGCAAACCGCATGTATTCCTCTCGAAGAGCTTCAAGCTTGGAGGCAAGCTGTTGAAAGAACATTATTATTGAATTAAGCATCACCAAACTGGCTTCATTATAAGGAGATTATTCGAATACTTACGTTTGGAACAAGATCACTACGGCGCCGGTAATACGCTTTTCCAAATGCAGTCATCCCCGTTCTGAGGATCAAATGTTCAGCTAATTTTGAAGCTTTTATTGTTGATTTCGCAGATATCCAACTCAAATTGTCGATTCCAAACATTTCTTCTTCAATTGCTCTTGCTGCAAAATGGAGTTCATTATCATCACAGTAAACATTTCTATTATATATATAGCCTTCATAGTACAGTGTATATATATAGACATATAAAAACCCCCCATTTTTAACGAATTATGGTTTTGAAGAAGCTTTCTACATCGAGAGAAAGGGGAAATTCAGCATATTATGAATTTTAGCATTTAGTTTTCCTTGGTTAATCTATAAAGTATATTCTATTAAAGTTCACTTTATATGATGTGGCTTGTTAAATTCTAGTGTATGGATGATTCTCTTCTTTTGTTTTAGGGTTAAGAACCCATTTACAGTCCCAGGTTTCACATATGTTGCGATTTGCTGTCTCATGATTAAAATGTTAATATAGACAATCCCAGGTTTCATTTTGGACACTGAAAGGCAACCAAAATGAAACCTGAGACTGTCCATATTAACATTTTAATATGAGACACCAAATCGCAACATGGATGAAACCTGATACTGTAAATAGGTTCTTAACCCTTTGTTTTAATACCGCACCCATATTTTAAAATGGCATCCGCCATTAGGATGAACCAATTACACTGGGACTACAGACTAAAAATTTAATACAATGAGCATTTCAATTTGCAAATTATGGGCGGTGCAAAACAAAGTAGGAACCAAATATTAAGGTTTTGTATAAGTAACTTACGAGCGCATGCTTTGACCACCGAGTCCACATAATCAGATTTCCTCGCATAGACTTTCCCTGACCTCTTTTTGTATCGCAAATTCGGCTGTGTACGGATGGAATTGATATCTGTCTGCGTGACATATAAGAAATTACATACTAAATTCAATAAAAAGGAAAAAAAATGAAATTTTTATAAAATAGATTGTTGCATGGGTAGAAAATTGGCACTAACACCAGTGATGGGACGGTAAGGATCTGGAAGGTAGCAGGAAAGAACAGCAGCAGCAGCCTCTCTATAAGCTAACCTCACTTTCAGATCCTCAGGTATTTCTGTACTATCCTCTTGCCCTGTTTCAAATGTGCCTTGTTGCTACAAAAATAAATGAATAAACAAATTTGGCCAAAAAAAATACAAATTCAACAAAAAAATTATAACTTGAGAGTTGAAGTCATGATCTATACAAGCAAAGATATCAACCGGGCTACATTAACTTCAATGTATTCATTATACACTATTTATGATTAGTTAAACATTAATATGTTGCAGAGCTAAATATGTACGCGCATAGCGCGTGTTGGCTCTCTAGTAAACAGTAAAAGTTCAAAAAATTGCAATCACTTACTCTCTTCAAAGCTTCTAGGAGTTCATTTCGTCCGATGAAATCTAAATCCTTCCTAGCAGTCAAAATTCCAGCCTCGTTCCTGAAATTCATGATAACAATCATTAACCTCATTTTCTCGTGAAAATGAGAAGAACGGAATGTGCAACACTTACAGTACGTTTTGCAGCTCTGCTCCAGTGAAATCATCTGTAAGTTCCGCAACTTCCTGCAGTAAGACTTCTTTCTCCTCTTCTGAACTAAACATCTTGTTTTTAGCATGCACCTGTAAGGGACAGATGAAGATCTAAGCACCTTGCTGATACGACGTGAATACAAAAATGCAAAACCCGTTAAAAAGATTTAATTTTTGCAAAAATTGAACTCAGGGTATCTCATTAAGAATGACCCAAAGAATCATGCCATGCATCATACCTTCAAAAAACGCCAAACCCCTTTTTTAAAAAAATTCAAAATTTAAAGTTGGATATTTTGTTAATACAGCCAAAAAGAATCATACCTTAAAAAAAGCAAGATTCCTTAAGTTTTTATGCAAAATTTAAAGATAATAACAGACCGAAAGTAATAATAATGGCAAGCAACATACCCTCAAGATGGACAGTCGGCCATCCTTGGAGGGCAAACCAACTCGAATGATCTTGTCAAATCGGCCCTTTCTTAGCAACGCAGGATCAAGGATATCCAATCTATTTGTAGCACCAATTACTAATACCTGTAACAGGAATAAAAATTAAAAAAATTATATATTTTACTTAAACCACCTCAAACTTTCGTCTATTCAAGACAGGTTTGGAGTACCTGCGCTGTTGAAACTTTAAAGCCATCCATTTCAGTCAGTATCTGAAGCAAACCTTGCTCCCTTTCTGCACCTCCCTATATATATAGAATAAAAACACTTTGAGAAGTCGAATAACAAACAATAAGATTGGGATATGAATAACCTATCGTGAAATAAGGAAAGAAGACGCTGGTTGTAGTCAAAACTGTAACGGGGGCTGAGCCAAAAATTTATGACAGTGTGGAAGAATAATTAGAGAAGGGGCAAACAAAAAATAAGGGCTTTTCTAACATGCTTCACAAGCACCATGCTTGTGCTCGTTTTACTACTATGGAGGACTTAATTGTGACATAGGTAAAACTTTAAAAATATAATTTTTTTAACTACACTTAGAATTTGCATCACACCATTATTAATATCAATTTTCATCTTTAGTGTAATAGAAAAATGCAAAAAAAAAAAAACTACCATAAGCATGGTGCTTGTGAAGCATCAGAAGGCAAATATAAGGGTTCAAAGGGCTAAATAAAAATTAAGTGTATTTACTATTTTTTAGGTTAAAAATAGCACAACACTGAAAGTTGAGAGGGCATTGCCCACCTTGTCCTCAGTTACCTCTGTCCCTGATTTAACTACCATCGGTGCTAGCAAAATCATCTACTGTCTATACATAAACTAATTGTTAAATTTTCACAAAAAAGAAAATGGTACACTCACAAGCAAAGATATCAACCACAAGGCTAAGTTAACTTGAATTTATATATGATACACTATTTATCATTACTTAAACATTATATCAAAAAAAGGGAATTACAATACTGCTGAAGCATCGTAACGTGCAGAAATTGAATATACTATCTTACCCCTCCAATATCAGGTCCACCACGCTTGCCACCAATAGCATCTATCTCATCAACGAAAATAATCGAAGGTGCATATGATCTGGCATTGTTAAAAAGGTCTTTAACACGAGATGCAGCTACACCTACAAACATCTGAAAGATTAAAACACCAATTAGGCAGCCCAATACTTCCCAAGATAGTAATTCCATTTTTTAACTTTTCAGGCCAACAAATATCACAATAGCAAACGAGGTCTTACCTCTACAAAGTCGGTACCATTGACAGCAAAGAACGGGAGCCCTGCTTCACCAGCAATAGCTTTAGCCAACAGTGTCTTACCTGTTCCAGGAGGCCCGTGAAGAAGAACGCCTTTCGGGCAATAGATGCCCCTGTCTTGAAATTCCTCATCATTTTTCAGTATTCTAACAACCTCTTGTAATTCTCTCTTTATATATTCCTGACCAGCAAAGTCATCAAAGGTAACACCAGTTTTCTCTTCAGCCGAGATAAACTTTGCCCTGCACAGATGGTATCAAAACAAGGCACCCTAAAACACTAATAACATAAATAGCGATAAATGATAATGCTATCTGTTATGGGTCTTGATAACCCGAAGAACTAATCTAACCTAAGAACTAGATAATTGAAATAACTTTTCTGCTTGTTCTTATTCAATAACTGTGTCCCTTATATAGAACTAGAACAATACAATCTAAATAGATAGGATATTCTAATAGATAATAATACGAAATTTAAAATCTAAGCTTATCACTAATAATAAATCTAATCTTATCACTAATAATAATATATCCTAATATATTATTGATAATTCTATCCATAACACTATCAATGTAAACCGGTAAAAAAAGAAAGTTTAACATACCGACTCTTGCCTATCGATCCTAGTGCTTCTTTAGTCTTGCTTAATGCCTTTGGTTTCTTCTTGTCAGGAACTCCCAAATCAGTAGGTATATACTTTGTATATATAGGTCTCATTACACTATCAATCCACGCATACAACCCAATAGCCAAAGCAAATCGCATGGACCATATAACTGTAGTTGCTACAGTGGTATAAACTTCAGTACGGGTTGTATCAACATTAATCACATCAACATTCACTACTTGATTATGCAGCTTTTGCCAAACCTCGGTCCAGCTATCAATTGGCATCCGATCAACCACATGCCGCCTAAAAACTATATCTTTCTTAGAATTCAGTTGTTTCTCTGACTTATTTCCTTCTTTGTAGTATGGTAAGATCACTGCAAAACAATCAATATTTTCTTCAGCTAAAGGAACATACTAATGCCTATTAATATCATTTATCTCTAATCGAACTTCAAAACATGCATAAGAGTGTGAAGCCATGACTAGCACCTGATACTGTCTGGCCATAGTTCGAGTACTCCATATACTGCACATTGTTCGAATCCAGAAGCCTAAGAAAATCACTGAAGTCAATCCGATGCGAATTCTCGGGATCCCACTCTGTTCCTCTTAACTTCCCTCGCATCGTTAACAAGGACCTACTCCAATCCGAAGCCATCACAAGCTGTCTTTCTAATTGGATATTGGCTTTTCGATCGAAATCCTCAAGCTTATCAAACCGTTGTTTCTCAGCATTCTTCAGCTTCTGCCAATTTTTTTCAAAATTTTGAATTTTTACCAAAAACGCAGAACCTATGAAGAAAGCAGTAACAGTAATTGAGAACAGACTAGAAACCTCGAATAATTGAGCTGACTCGGTGTCTTCAGCAGCACTCACGGCAACCAGAGCATTTCCGGAGCTCTCGAGCTTGTCGGTTCCTTGTTTCTCAGCATCATTCAGCTCCTGACATTTTTTTCAAAACTACGAATTTAACAAAAATTCCGAAGCAATGAAGAAGCAGTAATCGTCAAGGAGAAACAGAATGAAACCTCGAACAACTGAGCTGGCTCAGGGTCTTCACCGGCGGCCGTGGCAGCTTGGGCATTGCCGGAGCTCGGGCCTGCCGCCGACCCAATGCAAGCTGAAATGAATTGCTTCCTTCTACACCTGGAAAATAGAAAGTGCGTTCTAGACCGTGAATTAGGTGCGACAACACGCTTTCTGGGCTGAGGGATGGATAGAGAGGACGAGAGACAGAATTGGGAAGTTGAGGCTCTGTAATGAAAACTGGGTTCTGGAATTCGAGGCAGATTGAGGGGTTTTAAGGTGTGGGAAGCCATTTCTCAGACCGCCACCATGAAAGTAAAATTAGGAGCTCAGTACAGACCTCAGTAACTCGTCTGAGGAAGAAGACGATGGCCGGCTACGTTTATCCCCGATACTGGAGAGAGTTTTTGTGCGGGTTTAGGAGCATTTGTCTGTGCACCCGGTGTACATGATACCAACCTAAAAAATAAAGTACACTCTTTTTTTTTAACTTTTTATTTGGCATTTTTACAAATTTACCTTTATACTTTTTAAGAAGAAAAAAAAACCCATTTTGTTTCATTTTTTTGTAACTTAACATTTGTTTCTAGCCTTAGGTAGACTAGAACATGGAAAACAATGCTTATTTGGACATCAAGTTTATTCTTGTTCATCTTTAGCTCTCAACTTAATTATGAAAAATAAATAATCCTAGAAGGATTATAAGGAGCAATCTAGCAGCTTTGTTTATATAGAACTATTGTGGATGCTCTAAGATCTATATTTTACATATTTTATAAAGTTAAAGAAAGGACTTGATTGATATTTAAAATGTTTAGCATCAATTTATGTATGGCATAAATTAGAGGATCGGACAGCAAGTCTAAACTCTAAACTTCGCTTGTCGAAGAAGCTGTCTCACTTTTTTTTTTTTTTTTTTTTTGGAAAAGCTGTCTCAAATTGAGAGAAGAGCTAAGTCCACTGCATATAAGCCCCCTTCCACTCCAACTTCTCTCGCCCAGGTTCTTGTTCCATACATCATCGCATCCTCGAGGTACAAACCCTCTCTTTCTCTCTCTCTCTCTCTGCGATTCTATGTCGATTCCTGGTACCAAACTGGTTCTTGATACTTAATTGGTAAGATTCATGTTGACCCAATATTCCCTTGAATCTGTATTTATCTCCTTTTGGTAAATTTCACTCTTTTAGGGTTAATTGTAGAAGACGAATCCTCACAAATCGATCTTTCTGTTACTTTTAGAACAGTTTCACCTGTGATAGCTGTTGGGTTTGCTATGTCTTGTTTCTCTGATTACACTTTCTGGGGTAATCTTGTATGGCAGCTTTGAATCTCGTTTAGAATGCTAGAAGGGTTTTATTTGACAGACTGATTGCATTGCTTCGATCTTGAAACTGCTCGGTGAGACACGAAATTTAGGGTTTTTAATGTTTCTGTCCTGTGGATTGTTCTTTGTGCTAATTTTGGGGAATACCCAGTTTCTCTGTGCTTGGATTACACTTTGGCTGCTGTTAGGTCTCAAACTGTTTTTTGAATATGCCTTAGTTCGGTTCGATAACAAATATATGTCATTTTAGCCGATTATGTCAATAGTTTTGGTTTATCTTTTGCAAAAGTCAATTGAGCAATTTGGATGAAGCTAATCATAGGATATGAAATTGTGGAACATTAATAGACATTATTAATTTGACGATAGATTAATTTGAAAGTGTGGAACATTAATAGATATTGACATGAAATTTAGGGTTTTTAATGTTTCTGTCCTGTGGATTGTTCTTTGAGCTAATTTTAGGGAATACCCAGTTTCTCTGTGCTTGGATTATGCTTTGGCTGCTGTTAGGTCTCAAACTGTTCTTGAATATGCCTTAGTTCGTTCGATAACAAATATATGTCATTTTTAGCCGATTATGTCAATAGTTAGTCAATTGAGCAATTTGGATGAAGCTAATCATAGGATATAATCATAAGACGATGCGTTAATTTGAAATTGTGGAACATTAATAGATATTGACTGTTTCGTGTCCAAAAATCACAGGATATCTTTGTGCAACCAATGTCTTTGAGCCTCGGCAACATACCTTTTCAGTGGTGGGTTTTGGTTCTCATGATCTGGGGTCAGTGTGCTTTTCGGAAGATTTTGTTTCGCGAGTGGACCTGACACTACCTCTCAAGCTAACAAGTAGTATTTAGTGATTTTTTTTCCGTTCTGTAAAGCTCATTCAGCATTATTTACCGAGATTACATCATTGGATATATATAAGACCAAAGGAACGACAATTTTTATAGATGGCAAGTAATATGTTTCCTCCTGGGTTTCGTTTCCACCCGACTGATGTTGAACTGGTAATGTACTGGCTCAAGAGGAAGATTCTTGGCAAAAAATTGCAACTTGAAGCCATCTCTGAAGTTAATATTTGTGCATATGATCCTGATGAACTGCCTGGTATATAACTTTATGCTTCAAAATCTCATTTTGTTAGTTCTGTTAGTAAAGGCATATTCTAAATGTTTGATTTTCGATATTTTGTTCATCAGCCAAATCTTTTTTGAAAAGCGGGGACCGGGAATGGTTCTTCTTTTGGCCCCTAGAGAAGAAAGGGGACCGAGCAAAGCGTTCAACGCCACACGGGTTCTGGAAGACTTCTGGAAATGACAGACATGTCCTTTACAATGGCGAATCAACAGGGAAGATCCGAACCCTGATTTTTCATATCCGGAAAGATCCAAAAGCCGAAAGAACGAATTGGGTCATGCATGAGTACAGGCTCACAGATCCAAGTTTGGCTGAAAGAGGAATCCAACAGGTAACATTCATGTCATTTGTAAAGATGATCTTTGATCCAATTTGAATTGATATATGTTGGAGTTTACCAAACCAAATTGTCTTGATCCAAATTGTCAAAACTCAATTCTTTGATTCAGTTTGGGCTAAAAAAGAGGGTTTTTGATTCGATTCGAATTGTTTTCTTGGACTTTAAACCCTAAACTCAATTGAATACAACAGGTAACATTAATGTCATTTGTCAATTCTTTGATCCTATTTTGGCATAAAAAGAAAAGATGATCTTTGAACTTTGATCCAATTTGAATTTATATATGTTGGAGTTTACTGAACCGAATTGTCTTGATTCAGATTGTCAAAACTCAATTCTTTGATTCAGTTTTGGCTAAAAAAAGATGATCTTTGATCCGATTTGAATTGATTTCTTGGACTTTAAACCCTAAACTCAATTGAGTTCTTGATTTGGGAATCAAAATCTTTGCAGGATACATATGTGCTGTGTAAGATATTTCAAAAGGATGGCCTTGGACCTCGAAATGGTGCTCAATATGGAGCTCCATTTAGAGAAGACGATTGGGATGAGGAAGTCGATGCTGTTCTTCCAATCACTACGGAGCCCACGAACCAAAACCGTAGCACCATAGACGAAAACAACACTAACATGCCTCAAAGCACAACAACCGAATCCCTCTCTGAGGCATGTCCATCTAGCAGTTTGCAGCAGTTGCCGTATGAGCATCAAGAACTTGGTCAAGATGATCCTCTGATTTGTGGTTTCTATTTAGATGAATTCCTCAACTCCCCAGTCGAAAACGCAAGAAACGAGGTTTGAAGTTCAAACCCACCCACCCCCATTCTTTTTGTTCGATATTTTGACCAAAGTTTCCTTTTTTAGCAACCAATTGATGATATTTTCTCCATTGATGTACCTTCAGGAGCAAGGCAATGCTACTATGGTTCAAGAAAATGGGATATATGATGATCTGGGAGATCTTCAACAGCAACTTTGTTATACAACCAATGGGTTTGAATCGATGGATGGAATGTATATGGAGTTATCTGATCTGGACAATCCACTGTATTTTCTGGAGCATTTTTCCGACCCGATTGCTATAGATCCCGCTGCATTTGGACCGATTCAGGTCAGCTCTCTCTCAAATTCTAAAATTCAATTCGTAGATGGATGCTACCAAATAACTTTAGGATGAACTTCGTATAACCGCTTTAGTTTTGCATATTGATGCATTATTGGTATCTGAATAAATATTCTGCCTTGGCTCAACAGCAGGAGAATGCAGCTGAGAGCTCGGGATATGAAGCAGCCTCTTCGACTCGTATTGGCAGTGTAGCTTCTAAACCGAATAAGAGGCTCAGAGAAGAAGATAGCAGCACTGAAAGCATTGGAAGAGTGTTGAAGCCTAAGATGTAGAAGAAATCATATTCATTACAGAGAATTGCTCTGCAGAATTAATGCACTTCTATAGCCGCCATTGGCTATGTAAGAAGAACCGGGATCGATAAGAAGAAGAAAGAACCGGGATCGATAAAGAAGCATGGAACCGGGATCGATATGATTTGTGTGTAATATATGAAAGATTGTTTTTTTTTTTCAGTTGGAAGTTGAAATTTGAACTTCTGGAAGATTGTTAATTTCTTTTTGAGTTTGGTGATTGAAATTGGCACATTTGGACATGACAGGTCATTGTTTGAGCTTTCTGTGACATATATTGGTTGTGTTTGGTTTCATTGCTTGACAATGAAGAACATTCTGGTTTGATCCATTAATGGTGGAGTCTTGTCTTGTCTCTACTAGTGGATTGACAAACTGGTTTTCTTTTGCTCCAAGTTATTATCAACCGTGTCCCTGATACGGTCATTTGATTGGCTGTCGTTTTTTGTCGGTAAAATACCTAGTTAATAGTTTTTAGCAGTGTTAAGATAACTGTTGCCGAGAATTCCATTTTCGGAATGTTAGGTTAAGAATCTATAAATTGTCTGATGTTTGTCTATGTATGATTTTGGTGTCTGAAGTTTAAATTGTTGATATTGACGGTCTAAAGTTATAAATTTGTCGTAATTTAGTTTTCTTCTATTTTTCTGTTAAATTTGACATAATGGTGTGAAAAGTTAAAATTGTCCCTGATACTTTTATGTTTATTCCGGCCACCGTCCAACTCCGGCCGGCCACCACCCTGCTCCGGCCGGCCACCACCCAACTAGGGACAATTTTGTGAATTATTTTTTTATTGGGTCATGTGACAAACACATGACTAAATTTTGTCAATTTTAACAGCAAATTTGACGGAGAAGGCAAATTTCAACAAAGTCGAAACATCAAATAGTCAATTCAGCAATTTAAATTTGAGATACTAAAATCTTACGTATGGTAAAATTCAAACATTCTGTAGGTTCTTAATCCTAATTTTATTTTTGTATTAAGTTGTTTAAATAGTGTTATTTTAATAAAAACTACGTAAAGAAGTGTAAAAAAAGTACACTGTCCACGTGTCAAATTAGAAAGAGGAACAAAAATGGTTAGGTATGCTACTACTTCCTCGTTGTTGCCTATTCCGTGTCACAAATGAGATAGACTAAAATGGAAATTGTCAAAGGTTGAAGCATTTCTATTCCGTTCCACACGAAACGTGACGTTCCAAAAAAGTTCACTCTATTCAACGGAGAATATTAGTCTAGAAAAACTCTTAATTATATATATATATTATAAATGTTTTCTTGTCTTGAGATGATTATAATCATTATAATACTTTAGAGATGAGAACTATACTCGGAAAGTTAATTAATCGTCTAATTAGTGTATGGTTTAGTGGTTGAAATTATTCTCTCTACCTTTTCATTATTATATTAGGGTGTTAGTTAGTATTGCTACGTTAATAGAACAGAGGACAAATTGATTAAAAAGTACTACATACTCATAAATATCATAAATAAATAAATAAATAAATATGAGTTTGAACATTATGTAGCGGGATGAAATTATTGTATAATATCAATGTAATTTTCCAAGTGATGCACTGTGACACGATTTTTTATTCACTCAATCAACATGAATTATGATGAAGTTCAAATTTACAAATTATTAATACAATAGTGAATTAAATTCTTTTTTATTCTTTGATGACTCACTTAAATACAAACATTATATATGGAATGTTATCATAATTCATACATATATGTATATAGTTTGTATTGTTTATATTATATTACAAGTTTTCAACTAATTTATTATATTGTAATATAATTTTGTATAGGTATATGTAGTTGTTTTAAATCAATGTTTTTCTGGTGCAATTAATTTTAAGTAAGAATATATATTTAAATAAAAAAAATATTTGCTTATCATCATCTTATAAAAATATAAAGCTAATATATAATCATAAACCCTAAAATTAAATCTAAAACTGCAATTTTATTATCATGTGAGTTTTCAAATGTATGTATTTCTTTGATCTTCATCTCATATGTTTATGGTTTCATAATTTTAGTTATAATTTATAAAAAAAATTGTAAACTTAATTAGTTGGTTTTTTTTCATTTAAACTAGTATACTATATTTTGTTAATTTGTTCTTTTACAACTACTTACATACAACATTTTCTTTTAAAAAAATCTGACCACTCGCATGCCAGACCCTGATCCGTCACTGATAGTATACATATTATTTTATATATTTATATTATTATGTATGAATCAACTAATTATATTCTTATAATCTTAAATTCGGTCTTATTTCTTTTGTAACTCTTTATACTATTTCTAGCCCTCAATGTTGGAGCCCGGAATATGGAGGCCTGTTATTTCTGGCCATACTCCTCATTTCTTGAGTTTTCAGAGGTTCTGTCATGAACGATCTCTCAGTCGATTGATGATTGAAGTAGATCTGACAAACTTATTGATAAATTTGCATATGACGATTCGTTTTTCTGAAGTATTACGTTGAATCGCACTGAAACGTTTTGTTTTACTCAGTCTTTTGACTTATCTGTGTTTCTCACAAATCTGTTTCTTCTTCTTCTGGATCTTTCTTTTTTCATTAGATCTTGTTGAATAAAAGATACATCTGTTGGCAAATATCAGGGTCAAACTGCAAAACAAAAAAAATTGAGGAATAAATTTGCAAAATTTGAAACTTCAGGGACTAAATGTAAATAGTCAAATTTCGAGTTCTTACATATAACTATACCGAATTATCATGCAAGATATTAACTACTCCGAAATTACACGTAAAATCGGGAAAGACGAAAACGTGATTTTAATACCGAGGCCCGTGCTGATCACGGTCTCCTTAAGGCAATTTCGCCCCACTCCACCCTCGGGTTATGCAAAGGAGTTTAAACACGGGACGATCACCTCCCAGGATTCAACAGTGTCGTCAAATCGTGTTATGCACGAAACACGCTTGACCGAACCGAACTCAATACCCGAACACAACAGGATTTTAATAGAGATGCCGACGACGACGGCAGAATACACGAATAAAAATTAATCAAACAGATTAGAACAATAAACCAGTATGAACCACCTGATATTAAACTCGCAGAGAGCATGAAGTAAAGAAGATGTGAGAGTAGTAGATAGTTTAGAGAGAATTTTCAGGATGGTGTGTTCAAATGTGAAGGATTGATGCTGTATTTATAGGGCAGACAGGCTCCTTCTGCATTAATTTCGAGATTTAGCAGAATATTCTCGACATCAATTCTGTCCAAAATTGGACGCATTAATTACATCACATTAATCTTGAAATATATTATGTCCATCAAAAATAAATTTTCGGATTCAATGTATCTGGACAGACCACGGTTCGGTTTAGCAAAACCGGACTCGCGCAAGGCTAGCTTTTCGGACCGACATTTGTGTACGCACGTCGCGGGCGCGTACACAAGCCAAGCTTACCGGGGTGGGTATTCGATCCACTCGACTGCACCCCCCCCCCTGCGCGCGTGGAGAGAGCCTTTCTTCTAGTAAGTTATTACTACTATAAGATGAGTTGCACCATATAAACTACCCAAAAATTGGTAGTGTGGCCGGTGTGGTATTCCATTACCACATTTTGGCGAACAATTTCCATTCACCTCACATGGGCTAAGGCAAGCCCATTAAGGCCAAAAAGGCCTTACGGCCAACAATCCCCCACATGAATGGAAATTGGAAACCTAACGGTAACTCTAGACTCGAAAGTTGTGTTCAACGGTCAATACCTGCAAAGGATAGGTAGGGGTAACCCCTTTGAACCTTTCCCTTGTGAGATCATGCCTTCTCTACTGACTGGTCGGTAGACGCGATGTCCTTGAACCGACTGTCGTTGGTGTAAACGACGACATAACCCACACAGATACTTTCCTAGTATAGTTCGGTTCACGCCTTGTGATCCCTAGGCCCTGGATCACGCGCCTGGTTCTGCAAGCGTTTCTAAGAATTGTGCCCTCAACAATCCCTTTCGAAGCGGCCCCACTTCTCACTCGTATAGGTGATTCTATGTCTCAAGAACATCATCACGACTCTGAGTTCTCCTTACGAATCATTAAAAGCTTTGCTTGTGAGTATCAACAACGGCAAAAGCTTAACCTCGTCTTCATCACTGTTTGCATCATAGGAATGGGCTCGAGGTTTGACCCCCACAGTGACCACACTCACCCTTGTGAATAGGTTGTCCCATTGAACCAAGTTCTTGGGATCTCCAGTCATCATGGTTGAGTTTTCCTTCTCAAGGGTGTTTCCTCTACGGGCTTTAGCCCCATTCCTTTTAATGTTTGGCCAAACAACTCTCTGTTTAACCATTTGGTTAGCGGATCCGCAATATTATCAACCGATCTTGTAAAGTCGATCGTGATAATTCCGGTAGAGAGTAACTGTCTTATGGAACTATGTCTTCGACGTATATGTCTTGACTTTCCATTATACATAAAATTTTGTGCTCTGCCGCGGCTTTATAATCGCAGTGAATGCAGATTGCGGGCACAGGTTTTGGCCATCTCGGAACATCCTCGATGAAATGGCGTAGCCATTCTGCCTCTTCGGCACATTTATCTAGTGCAATAAACTCAGACTCCATCGTGGATCTGGCTATGACTGTTTGCTTTGAGGATTTCCACGACAATGTTGCACCTCCTAAGGTGAAAACGTAACCACTCGCACTCAAAGAGTCCGTGTCTCTGGAATCGGATATCCAGTTCGCATCACTATAGCCTTCTATCACAGAAGGATTTCTAGTATAATGTAGGCCATGATTACGAGTTTATCTCAGATACCTAAGTAACCTGATTACCCTGTTCCAGTGATCAACACTAGGGTTACTCGTATATCGACTCAATACACTTACAGCGTGAGCGATATCTGGTCTAGTGCATGACATTAAGTACATGACACTGCCAATAATCCGAGCGTACTCAATTTGGGAAATGGACTCCCCCTTATTCTTTGAAAAGTACTTACTCGTATCAATAGGGGTACTGACCTCATTCTTGTCATCTCTGTTAAATTTATCCAAAATCTTATCAATATAATGTCACTACGAGAATTAATGATTATTGCGATGATCAAAATCGTCGCAAAAACCCCTAAAATCGTCACTATAAGTACATTGCGACGACAAATCGTCACAATAGCCTCGTCACTATAGACCCCTAGTAATAGATCCCTATTGCGACAAAATGAGCTGTCATCGCAATATATTATACTCTATTGCGATGACTATTGTCAACACATTTGTGATATTAATTGTCGCAATTGATATATCTATTGTGATGATTTGATTACGCTACTGCCATGACAAATTTAATTTTTTTGTCGCAGTACGTACACTTTTTGCGATGATTTAGTAATTATGAAGTGCCGTAATTTAAGATATTTGTCGCAATTTGTCACCATATTGCGATGATTAGATAACCTTATTGTGATGACATAGATATTATCGTTATATATACTTATTACGTGAATATTATAATTTTATTATTATTTTTTATTGCGACGAATTTAAATTGTATTGTAACGATAAATTTTTGAAGTTTCGTCGCAATAGATTTGTCATATTTTAACATTTAAAACTTATAAATTATTGATTAATTTATTTTTTATTGCATAAAAAATAATATAAAAAATACCTACCAGATAAAATTGATCAATATTTAAAAAAAAAAATCACAATGAAATATTATAAAGTCTAGAATACAAATACAAACTAAATACTAAACATAATTAAAATCCATCAATATGCATTTCCATAATTCTACAAAACTATCTATTAGAACCGGATTTGAGGTTCATATCTGTTCCATACAACAGACAAGAACGGAACTGGATTTAGAGCTCTACAGCCAAACCGTTGTTGAACTCTCCAGCTAAACTTTCTCATCTCCGTGCCTCTTCTTCATTGCAGCCATTTTCTCATCCCGTTCTTTGATCAACTTCTCCCTCTCTTCCACGAATCACTCTATTTTCTTGTCCTGCAGCTTAATGACTTCCTCTGACCTAAACCAACAACTACAAAGGGATTCATTTAGTTCTACATATCAAATCACTTGTTTATTTGAGTTTTAATTCAAGTTGTAAATACCGAACTTTAATGGGTGTGATTCTTAATTTAAACATGCGGCTGATGTAATCACTAATTCACAACCATTCATCTATATTAGAAAATTCTCCAATACCTTAGTGTGCTTTCTTCAACGCTAGTCTCCATGATGTGTCTTGGCTGGACGGAAGCAAACATGACGAGTAGAGGGGACGGCGGAACGATAACGAAATGGAAAGTGTAGAAGAAAGTTCTCGAATATAAATCTTTTTCATGGAATAGAGAGAGTGGAGAAGAAGAATTTTAGGGAAATAAACCATAAAAAGTTAATTCATTTCCTAAATAGTATATTTTATTAAATAAGAAAGTAAATTTTGGCCAATTAATATAGAAAGTTATTAAATAATTTTATTACCAATTAAATTAAATACATATATTCTAAGTAATTAAATGTTCATTTATTCTTTTTGGTAACATTAAATACAGTGCAAGTAATTAGATATGATTTAATTTTTTTGGTAACAAATAAATTTATTTTTTTTTGCAACTCAATTAAATACATCTATTGCACGTACAATAAATTATTCTAAAGATAATTTAACTATGGAGATTTTAGCGTAATTTCTGAAATTATATTTAAATTAACATGTGTTGTATTTTTAAATTTTAAATATTTTTATTATATCTATTTAAATAAATTATTATATTATATATACAATATGCTGATGTACACTAACGAGACCTCGCGATTGAGGGAATTATGTTTTGATCACGTGACCATTTAATTAATAGAACAAATACACATAAAAATAATGACAAACTAAAAAACTAAATTTGCGAAATTGAATTACATTAATAACACCACGTTTGATACTGAATTTAACTTTCGTGCATAACCTTGCACACCACTCAAAGTTGAGATGTGATTTTTTTTTTTTTTGGCCAATAGAGATGTGCATATTTAACCCACCTTTTTTTTTTTTTTGCTTATTTGAAATAAATTTAAGTATTTAATAAACAAGTTTGAAAAATAAATAAAATTGTTTTTAAATTTTTTTACCTATTTTTTCCGATTTCTAGAAAATAGAAAATGTGTTATTATCAGACATATTAGTCATATTAAAAATAAGTTCAATACTAGTCTTAAGTTTTTAAGGTTTAGAGTTTAAGAATTAAGGTTTCCAGGTTTAGAGTTTAAGATTATAAGGTTTAGAGTGTAGGGTTTAGTGTTTGATATTTATGATATTATTGTTTAAAGTTTAAGATTTTGGGGTTTAGAATTTAAGAGTTAATGTTCATGGCGAAGAGTTTACAGTTTTGTGTTTAGAATATTATTAATGTTTTAAAGTTTAGAGTTTAAAGTTTTAGGTATTTATTTTCATTATATTATATTTTAGAATTTAAGGTTTCAAAGGGTTTTAGAGACTTATGTTTATGGTCTAGGGTTTAGATTTCAAAGTTTAAATTTATTTGAATTTTGATGCAAAATTAACAAATTTTACCGATTTTCAAACAAATTATAAAACTTTATAAATAGAAATATATGAAAATATCTTAAAATATAATTAATTTCGAAAAGAAGTCGTTGTGATTCGATATTACACATCATCGCAATAAATTCACTATATTGGGGGGATATGTGGTCATCACAATCGATTACATATTTTTGTAATTGGTTTCCCATAGAAGTTGGCGCCAATTTTTTTTGCAAAAATTGTTATTGCTAGAATCATTAGTCGCAATTGACATTACACATCATCACAATAAACACATTTTATTGCGAGAGTATGCGACCCTGATAATATATTTATAGTAGACGCATTCTTTTCCAATAAAAATTAGCTTCTACATTTTGGTGGGAAATCGCAACAGAATAGTACAAATCATCACAATAAACATAATCTATTGTGAGCAGAGCCGTCCCAACAGCTTTTGAGGCCTAAAGCGAAATTTAACTAGTGGCCTTTTTTAAATTTATTTAATGTGAATTATTTAAAATTTATATCCATGAAAAATTTAAGTGAAATTAATCGTTAGTTTTTTTTTAACTTTTTTTTTTTAAAATTTTAATTCATATTTATAGTTATATTGATATCATTAACTAATATATTTAATATTGAGGCTCTATACCCGATAAATTATTGCCACTACTAATTTCGAAAACATATTTCAATTAAAGAGCAACGAACAATAGTTTTGATACGCATTAAATAATTATTATAAATCCAATAAAAACATTATGATAAAAATGAAACATAAAAGATAAAAGATGTAAGGATACAATACTTAAATTTATTTTATTTTATTTTGAAAATTTTCATTACATTGGGTATAAAAATGTTTTAGTGTGTTTATTAATAGTGAAATTAAAAGCACTTGAATATATATATATATATTACTAAAAGAAAGGTTTGAAATCATTCAAATGTAAAAAAAAAATTCTATAATAACAAAAAAAAAACAACTTTTTTAGACATATATAAATAAGCTAAGAGTCATTGTAATTTTTTTTTTTAATGATATGACTTGCAAACTAATCAAATAGTGATGGAAACCAAATATCATGTTTGAATTAGTCGAGAAAACGAAGTAATAAATGAGGATATTTAAATAATTTTTTACCACAAAATGTTTAAAGATTGTTTGGCCTATAAATTCTTAAAAAATTGACTATTAAATGCTAAAACTAATTATAGCAAGTTTAAAGAGTTGATTAATAGCAAGTTTTGTTTTTTTCTTTGTTTTTTTATTTATTTTTTATTTACATAATATGATAGGGAGCATCTAGGGATTGGAGGCCTAAAGCAACGGCTTTTGATACCCCCTAAAGCAGGCCTGATTGTGAGGATATAGATATACATTCATCGTAATAGATTTCATGTTTTCGCAGTTGGTTTCCCAAAAAAGTTGGTGGAGTTTTTTTTTTTTTTTTTGCGAGTTTTGTTATTGCGAGAAACAGTTGTCACAACCGGATATTGCACTTTCTTGCAATAAACTAATTATATTGTGACAATATGCGGTCATATCCTTAGATTTGACGTCATCACAATTGTATATTACACATATCCTCGCAATAAATCTATTTTACTACGATGAAATCCTACTAATAGATTTGACGACGTCACAATTGTTTTCCTATAGATAATTGACGCCAAATATTTTGTGGGAAAATTGTTATTGCGAGAAAAAGTCGTCGCGATTGGATATTCCATATCCTAACAATAAATCTACTCTATTGCGACGACATGCGTTCATCACAATAGATTACATGTCGTCGTAATTGGTTCACACGAAAATATTGTGCTGAAATTGTGGTGAGAAATTTGTATTGCGAGAAGCATTCGTCGCAAAAGGATATTACACATTCTCGCAATAGACTCATTTTATTGCAAGGATACGCGGTCCTCACAATAGATTTGTTATTGTCGCAACATTTTTTTATTGTGATGACCCGTCGTCGCGATTGGATATTGTGATGATGTTCTAGTCATTTCTACATTGTATGCGACAAAAGTGTATATCGTCGCAATAGACACGATCTGTAGCGAGGATACGATGTCGTCACAATAGAAATCGTCGTAGTAGACCAAAATTCTTGTAGTGTGTGTTTGACTCATAACGAGACCTTTCGATGATCTTATGATTTTAATTCCAAGGATCACATCGGCAATGCCCATATATTTCATATCGAACCTCGAACTCAACATATGTTTGGTAGATCGGACCATCTCATCGTTACTTCCAACGATAAGCATGTCATCTACGTAAAGACACAGAATAACATAACCTCTATCTGTATCTTTCACGTAAATACATTTGTCACACTCATTTATTTTGAAACCTTTTTCCATCATAACGCTATCAAATTTATGATGCCATTGTTTAAGCGCCTGTTTTAGACCATACAGGGATTTGACAAGCTTACAGACTTTCTTTTCCTGCCCTCGCGCAGAGAAACCCTCAGGTTGTTCCATGTAGATTTCTTCGTCTAAATCTCCATTTAAGAAAGCCGTTTTCACATCCATTTGATGTACTTCTAGATTTCGCAGCGCGACAATCGCAAGTACCATCCTTATGGATGTGATTCTAGTTACTGGAGAATATGTATCAAAATAATCCAGTCCTTCCTTTTTCTGTATCCTTTGATGACAAGTCGGGTTTTATATTTATCAATCGAACCATCTGCTTTCATTTTACGTTTAAAGATCCACTTGTAGCCTAGCGGTTTGCTTCCGGGCAGAAGATCCACTAGCTCCCAAGTATGATTCTGCAAGATCGATTCGATTTCACTGTTTATTGCCTCTTTCCATAGAGGACCATCAGAGGAGTTTACGGCTTCTTGGTAAGTCTGAGGTTCAGCTTCAAGCATATAGGTCAGAAAATCTGGACCGTAGGACTTTTCAGTCCTTGCCCTTTTACTTCTTCTGGGCTCGACCTCGGTTTCAACCTCGGTCTCGACCTCAACATTCCCTTCATGTTCTCGGTCTTGACTATTTTCCTCTATAGTCTCATATGCTTGTCTTGAAGAACTTGCTTCTCCTCTGGACTTAGCCGGAAATACATTTTCAAAGAAATATGCATTTCTTGACTCCATAATCGTATTTTTGTGTATATCAGACACCTTTGATTCATACACAAGAAACCGATATGCATTACTATGCTGAGCATGCCCAATGAAAATGCAATCAACGGTTTTTGGGCCTATTCGCACCTTCTTCGGGGGAGGTATCATTACCTTGGCAAGACACCCCCACATTCGAAGGTGATTATAAGAAGGTTTCCTCCATTTCCACAATTCAAACGAAGTTTTCTCTTCCCTCTTTTGGGGTACCTTATTCAAAAGGTAATTGCTAGTCAAAATAGCTTCCCCCCACATGTTCTGGGGCAACCCCGAACTAATCAACAATGAATTCATCATTTCCTTCAATGTTCGATTTTTCCTTTCCGCAACCCCATTTGACTGAGGCGAAAACGGAGCAGTGACCTCATGGACAATTCCATGTTCAGCGCAAAATTCTGCAAACGGAGCTTCATACTCACCTCCTCTGTCACTGCGTAACTTTTTTATTTTCTTATTAAGTTGATTCTCAACTTCTTGTTTGTAGATCATGAATTTCTGAATTGCTTCATATTTTCCTTTCATCAAGCATACATAGCAAATTTCGTATTATCATCTACGAAAGTGATGAAGTATTTATTTCCACCACGCGTTTGTACATATTTCAATTCACAAACATCTCTATGTATTAGATCAAGATGTTCGGTAAATCTTTCGACTGAGTGAAACGAAGTCCGAGTAAGTTTCGCTTCAACGCAAACTTCACATTTATGTTCCTGATCTATTTTGAATTTAGGAATATGCTCCATGTTAATTAACTTTCGCAAAGAATAAAAATTAACATGTCCTAACCCACCATGCCATAAATTAGGAGACTCAAGCAAGTAAGCAGAAGATGAAGCATTCTTATTCATGTTCTTTTTGGGCACAATGGCCATTACAGAGAGATTAAACATTCCTCCATTCTCATATCCCTTACCAATGAAAACATTATTCTTAGTAAGTACAAACTTATCAGACTCAAACATAAGACGAAAACCATGCTTGTTCAAGAGGGCCCCAGACACCAAGTTCTTCCGGATGTCTGGAACATACAGCACATTGGTGAGGGTAACGTCATTGCCAGAAGTCATCTTCAACACCACCGTTCCTCTTCCTTTAATCGCCGATGAGGCAGAGTTTCCCATGAACAGGGATTCTCCGGTGTGCACCTCCTCCAAGCTTGAGAACACTGCCTTGTTCGAGCAGACATGCTTAGTGGCGCCAGTGTCCACCCACCACTCCTTGGGGTTGGAATCAGCCATATTGATCTCTGACACCACCGCGATCAAGTTCAGGTCCTCTATGTCCTCGGTGACCGTCGCCACGTGGGTTTCATGATTCTTAGGGAACCTGCACTCATTAGCTTTGTGGCCTATCTTGCCACAGTTGAAACAGCTACCTTGAAAACGTTGCGGAGCTTGAGAGCCTTGTCCTCCTCGAGGTCCCTTGCCTCCCTTAGATTGGCCGCCTTTGGATTTCTTGGAAACACCGCCTTTCGGACCTAGGTTGACCCCCTTGTCTTGCGGCTTCTTTCCTCTTCCACGAGAGCCCCGCTTGCTTGGACCCTGGTTGTGCTCCACCACATTAGCCTTGGCCGAGTTGATCGTCCTCATTGGGCCGACCGGATTTCCCTGGGCATTCTTCTGGAGACCCTCCTAGGTGGCGATTCTGCTGACCACCTCTGACACCGGCATCTCCTTTGTCTTATGCTTCAGATAGCCCTTGAATCAATCCCAGCTGAGGGGAAGCTTCTCCATAATCACAGCCGCCTTGAATGACTCGGTAAAAGCCATCTGTGCATCATGGATCTCCTGAAGCAGACTTAAGAGCGTGTTCACCTGCTGCATCACAGATTGTTATCAACCATTTTAAAATCAAACAGTTTACTAACAAGGAATTTCTTCCTTCCAGCATCCTCCGACTCGTATTTTGAATTAATGGACGTCCACAGCTACCTTGAAGACGTTGTCCTGCTGTAGACATGATACAACGGGTCGGTAAGACAGCTCATGATAGCGTTCCTGCACAGGTAGTCTGAATGCTTCCACGCCTCTAACGCCAGGAAGGATGTGGCATCATCTGGGACAATTGGCGGGGGCATTTCTGTCAGGAATCTCTCCATGCTATGGAAGGTGATATAGTACTTCATCTTCTCACTCCATATCTTGAAGTTCGTCCCGTCAAACTTTTCTGGTTTCTCCACCGGGGAAGTTAAAATACGGGGCATGGCCACTCCTCCGGCCAATGGTGCTCCAGCAAAGTTCCCGAATCCGAGATTAGGAACAGTTTGAGATGAACTAGCACCTGGAGCAGCAAAGTTGAAACCACCGCCTGGAAACAAATTCAGTCTGGTGCATACAGCAGCGGTGGTGGTGACAGCAGTCGTGTTGACAGCAGTTGTCGGTGGAGGTACACCTCCAGTTCCCTGATTTGGCACTTCTGTCTCGAGAATCATTTCGCTAGAGAAGGGAACTGATGTGTTGTTGTTTGGATCCATATCTGATATTAAAAACAACAACGTTAGTTTTCCCGCAGGAAATGAAGTTCAAAATTAAGATCCAACAACAACCCTGATAAACAACAATAAAATTGCCTTAAGACTGTTGGCAAATATCAGGGTCAAACTGCAAAACACAAAAAATTGAGGGATCAATTTGCAATATTTGAAACTTCAGGGACTAAATATAAATAGTCAAATTTCGAGTTCTTACATATAACTATATCGAATTATCATGCAAGATATTAACTACTCCGAAATTACACGTAAAATCGAGAAAGACGAAAACGTGATTTTAATACTGAGGCCCGTGCTGATCACGGTCTCCTTAAGGCAATTTCGCCCCACTTCACCCTCGGGTTATGCAAAAGAGTTTAACCACGGGACGATCACCTCCCAGGATTCAACAGTGTCGTCAAATCGTGTTATGCACGAAACACGCTTGACCGAACCGAACTCAATACCTGAACACAACAGGATTTTAATAGAGATGCCGACGACGACGGCAGTATACACGAATAAAAATTAATCAAACAGATCAGATTAGAACAATAAACCAGTATGAACCACCTGATATTAAACTCGCAGAGAGCAGGAAGTAAAGAAGATGTGAGAGCAGTAGATAGTTTAGAGAGAATTTTCGGGATGGTGTGTTCAAATGTGAAGGATTGATGCTGTATTTATAGGGCAGACAGGCTCCTTCTGCATTAATTTCGAGATTTAGCAGAATATTCTCGACATCAATTCTGTCCAAAATTGGACGCATTAATTACATCACATTAATCTTGAAATATATTATGTCCATCAAAAATAAATTTTCGGATTCAATATATCTGGACAGACCACGGTTCGGTTTAGCAAAACCGGACTCGCGCAAGGCTAGCTTTTCGGACCGACATTTGTGTACGCACGTCGCGGGCGCGCACACAAGTCAAGCTTACCGGGGTGGGTATTCGATCCACTCGACTGCACCCCCCCTGCGCGCGTGGAGAGAGCCTTTCATCTAGTAAGTTATTACTACTATAAGATGAGTTGCACCATATAAACTACCCAAAAATTGGTAGTGTGGCCGGTGTGGTATTCCATTACCACTTTTTGGCAAACAATTGCCATTCACCTCACATGGGCTAAGGCAAGCCCATTAAGGCCAAAAAGGCCATACGGCCAACAAGATCTGCGTATTTTTTCTTCAGAATCGTCGTAAAATTGTTGTGTTGTGTTCGACCTTTTACTTTCTTGCATGCAAAAAAAAACTGATCCGATGATGATTCTTTGAATAGGAGGCCTTGTTATATCTGATAATGATTTTCTGAATCAGATTCCCTGTTGAATGCATCTTTTTACTTGAGAATTTTTTTATCTTCTTAGATCCTGCTTGTTTTCTGTAGATCTGTCGTCCTTTTATCTTAGCGACATCGTTTCGCTAGTTCACGATGACATCTGAAACAAACAAGGATCAAGAGGAACTTTCCAAGGCAACAGAGATTCCTCCATTGACATATGTTGTTGAGTCTATGCCGAAGCTTGATCATAATCATCCTCTCTTTTTGCATTCTTCGGATTCCGCTGGTCTTTCTTTAGTCTCTGAGAAGCTGACATGTTCCGAGGACTACGGCTTCTGGAGTAAGGCCATGAGGATCTGTCTTATTTCCAAAAACAAACTAGGATTTGTGATTGGTGCATGCAAGAAGGAAACCTTTGAACCAAACCTGCATGATCAATGGGATCGTTGCAATGCTCTCGTTCTTGCTTGGATTATGAACTCTGTCTCTAGAGAACTAATGTCTGGCAACATTTACACTGAAAGCGCTTTTTCTGTCTGGAATGATTTGAAGGAACGTTTGCATAAGGTCAACGGCTCTAGAGTTTTTCAATTGCATCGTGATATTTGCTTGGCTCAACAAGGGGTTGACTCTGTCTCGACCTATTTTGCGAAGCTCGGGACTATGTGGGAAGAGTTTGATGCTATTTGCAATTTGCCCAACTGTGGATGTCCTGAATTTCAAAAGCATGTTATCCATGCAAGCAATCTTAAGCTTTTCCAGTTTTTAAACGGCTTAAATGACTCCTATTCTAATGTCCAAACAAATTTACTGATGAGAAAATCATTGCCTTCGGTATCTCAAGCTTACTCTGTTCTTATTCAAGAAGAAAATCAAAGGAGTCTGTCTGTTAACTCTGTTGACAGCAATGTTTCTGATATTAAGCCTTATGATATTTCTGGAAGCAAAGGTCGTGGTCAGAAAATGAATTTGAACTTAACTTGTGATTTTTGCAAACTCAAAGGCCACGACTATGAACGCTGCTTCAAAAGAAAGGGATATCCCCCGTGTTGGAAATTTCGTTCGAATCAAAACAGAACTCCTCAAGCTAACTCTGTTGTTAACAATGCTACTACAGGTTTAGAGGTTGGTGGTACCAATGCATCCACCCCTCTGGATCTTCCCAAAAACCAGCCAATGATGGTTACAGCAGAGCAATTGGAGCACTTTGCTCGATCAATAGTTAGGTATCAACAAGCTGGATCTGAGGCTGCTGAAGCACGTGCTAATGTTGCTTCCTCAGGTATATCATTTTCTGATTCACAATGGATTTTAGATACTGGTGCCACTCATCATATCACCAGTAGATCAGATTGGCTTTTTAACATAAAAACTGGTGATAGATATGTTCAGTTACCTAATGGTTTTCGATCTAAAGTCCATGGCATAGGCGATTTCAATATTGGAAAAAATAAAGTGTTAACTGATGTTCTGTAAGTCCCATATTTCAAATTCAATCTGATTTCCATTGATAAACTCACTAAGGATATATCTTGCTGTGCTATTTTTCATCCAAATTCTGTAATATTGCAGGATCCTTGCAATGGACTGGTGTTGGGGACCGGTCATGAAACTGCAGGACTATACTTTTTTAAACCAGATACTCTAAATCCTGTAGTTCTTCATTCTTTAGCTGATCATCCTCAAACCATCCTTTGGCATCAACGTTTGGGTCATGCACCGTTTAATACATTGAGCAAAATAGATTCCTTGCATTCTGTTTCTTTAAGAAATAAACGCATTTCTGATTGTAGCATTTGCCCTTTAGCTAAGCAGACTAGGTTGCCTTTCCCTGTTAGCTTGTCTGTTAGCCATGATCTTTTTGAGCTTTTACATGTTGATGTATGGGGACCCTATCAACAACCCACTTATGACAATAAAAGACACTTTCTTACAATTGTGGATGATTTTTCTAGAACAACTTGTGTTTACCTGCTCACTTTAAAGTCTGATGTTGTTGTCATTTTAAAGCATTTTTTTCTATGATTAATACTCAGTTCAACAGAAAAATTAAAAGGATTCGTTCTGATTATGGAGGAGAATTTTTTAATGAAAACTGTGCTTCCCTTTTCTTAAGCAATGATGTCATTCATGAAAGCACATGTTCTTATACTCCTCAAAAGAATGACATTGTTGAACGAAATCATAGACATCTTCTTGAAATAGTTAGGGCTTTGAAATTACAGAGTTTTTTACCTGACAAGTTCTGGGGAGAAGCTATTTTAACAGCCTGCTATCTAATTAATCTTATTCCAACAGATGTTTTAAAAGGAATATCCCCTTTTGAAAAATTGTATGGAAAAGCTCCTTCTTTGGAACACCTGAGGGTTTTTGGTTGCCTTTGTTATGCGACGGTTTTACCCACCGTTGATAAGCTTGCTCCCAGGGCGATTGCCTCCGTTATGATGGGATATTCTTTGACACAAAAGGGCTACAAACTCTACAATTTAACAACTAAGAGTTTCTTTGTCAGCCGTGATGTTAAGTTTCTTGAAAACTTTTTTCCTTTTAAATCTGATAATCGTTCCAATTTACCAATGTTTAGTCCTAACACTTTTCCAATTTCTGTTCCAGATATAGTTCAGGATGAACCTCTCATTGCTGATCACAGTGATGCAGACCAAAATCCTCTGGATATTGACAATCCTGCCTCAGATGATCAATTTGCAGGTTCTGATGGTGAGTCCAATAATACAGGTAATGATGATGACAGCTCTTTGCATGAAGTAATTCATGATGTTCCTGTCTCTGAACTTAGAACTAGGCCTATTAGATCAGCAAATCCACCAATTTGGACTCATGATTATGATATGTCCACCCATTTTTCAACATTGCATCCTATTTCGAACTGTCTTGGTTATGATATGATTACAAGTGACTATAAAGCTTTTTTAAGTCTTGTTGATAAGATTCCTGAGTCATACCATTTTTCTGATGCTTGTAAAGATCCCAATTGGATTAAGGCTATAAGGGATGAAGTAGATGCTTTGATTCTGAATAAAACCTGGTCACTTGAACCCCTACCTTTTGGTCGGAAATAAGGTTAAATATAATTCTGATGGTTCCTTAGAACGATATAAAGCTAGGCTTGTTGCAAAGGGTTTTAAGCAAAAAGAAGGCATTGATTATACTGAGACTTTTTCTCCCGTTGCTAAAATAGGAACTGTCAGGATTGTGTTGGCTCTTGCTGCTTTAAACAATTGGCATTTATATCAAATGGACGTTTATAATGCATTTTTGCAGGGTGATCTTAAAGAGGAGGTTTATATGGATTTGCCTCCTGGATTTGGCAATTAGGGGGAGTTGTGTTCTGTTTCATCTAATCTTGTTTGTCAATTGCACAAATCTCTTTATGAATTAAAACAGGCTTCCAGGAAATGGAACTTAAAACTGACTGAAGCGCTTGTTTCGAATGGTTTTAAACAAAGTCATTTGGATTATTCTTTGTTTACAAAGAAACGTGGTAAAGAAATTGTGGTGCTTCTTGTGTATGTTGATGATTTACTAATTACTGGAAACAGTTCCTTCTTGATTAATGAATTAAATGCTGTTTTACAAACCAACTTTAAAATGAAAGATTTTGGCGATTTAAAATTTTTCCTTAGCATTGAGGTAGCAAGGTCGTCTAATGGCATTGTGCTCTGTCAGAGAAAGTATGTGCTTGAACTGTTATCAGAAGTTGGTTCGCTTGGAGGAAAACCTAGTAGCACTCCTATGGAGCAAAATGCTAGGTTCACTTCAATTGGATATGATGAGAGCCTTAATCCTAATAAAGATGATGAATTGCTTTCTGATCCCACTGTTTATAGAAAGTTGATTGGAAAACTTCTTTATTTAGGAATTACTCGTCCTGATATTGCTTATTATGTTCAATATCTTAGTCAATATATGCAAAGCCCTAAAAGGTCCCATTATGATGCTGTAATTCGTATTTTGAAGTATCTAAAGTTGCAACCTGGTTTAGGCATTTTATTATCTTCAAGTGGTGGTTTAGATATTACTGCATATTGTGATTCTGATTATGCTCGTTGTGTTGAGTCAAGGAGGTCAGTCACTGGTTATTGTGTGTTTATTGGTAGTTCGTTGATTTCTTGGAAAGTAAAAAAAACAGCCTACTGTTTCTTGTTCATCAATCGTAGCTGAATATCGCAGTATGCGTGACACAGTAGGAGAACTTATTTGGCTAAAAGGATTATTATCTGAGTTAGGATTTCTTTCTGAAAAACCTGTTTCGCTTTATAGTGATAGTAAAGCTGCAATTCAGATAGCAAATAATCCTGTTTTTCACGAACGTACGAAACACATTGAGGTTGACTGCCATTTTGTTAGGGATCAGATTAATGCAGGATTTATCAAACTAGGATACTTGAAGACGACGGATCAGGTGGCCGATATCTTCACGAAGGCTTTTCCCAAGGGTCAGCATCGATATCTTTTGGAGAAGTTGAAGATGATCAACATTTATTCCCCAAATTCAGATTGAGGGGGAGTGTTGGAGCCCGGAATATGGAGGCCCGATGCATAAGGCCCGATTTTGGTTTTTTGTTCTAGGATTGTAAGATGGGCTTGGCCCATGGTTATTTAGTTTTGCCCGCCTGATGAATAAGGCTCGGTGCAATCTGAATCGGGTTATGTTGTTTTGGGGTGATTTACCTTCACTTTCAAACCGTATGGACCATGTTGTAATATTTTGATTGTTGTGGTCTATTTAAGGGTGAGGAATATGGCCGGTGAAGGTACTGTTCCCGTGACCCCTTCAGTGCGCCTCTTTCTCTCGTTTCCGCTAGGATTTTGCTGTTTCCTCTTCCACTGCGAAGTCTTACATACACTCAATACATATTTAAAAAAAAAAAAAAAAAAAACCAACCGAAGAATATCCCAAGTTACTAAACATCATAATTTGTAATGTTTCTAGATAATATAATTTTAGACACAAAAATGAAGACAACTTCCAAGTTCCAACCCCATTCAAAGTTGTAGGCCAATTAGGGGCTCAGTAATTGGGATCAGTTCACCTTTCACCTTTTTAATTATTTGCTTCCAATATAATAAGGTGCTCCATTATTTATTATTTATTTTTCATCTTATTATAAATAAGAAACCACCAAAAAAAATATGTACAAAAATATATATCTCCAAGTTGTTCAATCCAATGACAAAGTATTAGAGATACATCTAGAAAGTGTGTGTGTATGAGAGCCATGCATAATGAAACCCTAGCCACATTCAAAAAGGTGCAGTGACAATATCCCTGAATTCTAGTGGGATCAGAACTTGTCTTTGAATCTTATATTCTTCATCATCGCAATACTGATGATCCTCTGATAAGTTCATGTTGCTTCCAACACTCATTACTGGTTCCAAACCCTGCGACCAACATCAAATAACTTAATACATCTACAAATGTGAAAATTAGGGAAAAAAATCACCCAATCCCAAATATTAATTATTTTGAAACTTAAATACAAAAACAAGGGAGGACGGGTTCCGTTCAAAAAAATACCCGGTCACGGATTTTCCGTCACGGATTTTCCTAAGTGTGCAACGGGTATTGCGAATTTGACAGATACGCAACATTACCTTAATTAATATTCCACATATTAATTAACGGTTACGTATTGTGCATCCGAAAGATGCGCAGCGTATTAATTACTCTAAGTGAAGTAATTAATACGTTGCGCATCTGTCAGACGACAATACCCGAAACGCACTTGGAAAGTGCGCGATTGGCGCGATTGGGTATTTTCGTTATCTACTTGCCCTCCCTTATTTTTGTATTCGAGTATCAAATAATAAATATTTTGATGATTTTTCCGAAAATTTATAAATTAATTAAGTAACTACCTCTGTGAAGATGTTCATGGCTTCTTCTATGCTTCTAGTTTTAATTACTAACAACGCCGCCTCCTGCAATCCATACATATATACATATAAGCTTATAATATAATTAGGGTTTCTTTGAAGCCAACCAAACGTGGCCTTAACGAGTAGTATATGTATATGCATATATATATCAAAGGTTTTTAGCTTACCCTAGCGCATTCGATTTGACGGAAGCTGAGAGTCCTCGGCTCGGTATCGATCGACGATTTTCGGTCGATCCGCGACACTGATTTTTGCTCCATAATCGTTTCTAGAGAGAGAGGGGGAAGAGAGAGAAAGTGAGAGTGCATGAGAAAAATGAATCATCGACAATGAGCGAGAAAACCCTTTTAAATGTGCGTACGATGATTGCTGCGAAACGACACGTCGCACGTTAGGCGGATCTCCTACTGAGATCTTGCCACGTGGCAGGCGCCGTAACGTGGTTGTCGTTGTTCCATTGAATAGGAGGCCACGGCAGTGGTGACGTTTTACGAGGGAGGAAATAAAAAATTAGTTTTTTTAATTTTATTTTTTTTGTTCGGTGATTTTTTACGTGTTTGTTTTTGGCACGACAGGGCCAATCAGAAGAGGACACGGGTGTCGAATCCTGTTAGGGTATCTGGACGGTGGTGATTCGTTTGGGTCCACGTGTGCTGCATCTAGTGGGCCGTTTGTGAAGAAAGATACGGAGCCGCCGACCTTTGCAGGGAGAATTATTGGGGTGTCACGCACGTGAGAAATACGTGGCAGAGAATGTTATTGTTGTCTGTTGGGGACCTCGTGACTACGTGAGTATTCTTTTGGACGTGTTATATAACATATTTGCATTCCATACGTCATACGTGTAAATATTGGCTTTGCATCGGATTTAAAAAAAAACGACATTTCGGCAGCAAATTATTATTTACGAGACTCTCATTTTAACAAAACCAAGCAATGATTTGTTTGATAGGTTCAAATCATCTGTCTCACTTTTATTGTCTCATATTGTGTTTTATTGTTGTGATTTTAACACTTATTCTACTGTTTTTAGATCACGTTTAATAACACAACAGTAAATCACGATTTGAAACAACTATAGTGAGGCAGATGATCTGCATCAAAGCTATTTTTTTTTTTAAATAGTTAAATAATTTGTTAGCTGAACATTTGAACAATTGGAGTATACACTAATTCTTAGTTGATTTCATTTGGAGTATGAATAAATTGCGAACCGAACTTTAGATCTATTAGTTAAAAAATTTAAGAAGCTAATTAGTTCTCATGTGGAGGCATATATCTGTTTCGGTCTAGAATTAACTTAGAGTCGGTTGGAGTTACTAAATTCTTAAATTGATTTAGTTTAGCTAACAATCTATTAAAAAATCAGCTAAAAACTATCCATCCATATATATCTCAGATGTTTATCTAACAGACTGATAGTTAACCCTATGTTAAAATGTGGTGTTCGGGTCAAGTTTTGTTAGCATACCAATTATCCGGGTTTAGGGTACGGATATTGATCATAATAGCCTAACCCGCTTTTGAGCCAACTTTAACCCGACCCATTCATTTGACTGGATCACTTAAGAGAGGTGTTATTTGTATTGGGCGGGCCTTATCAATAATGTGTTTTAGGGCCTAAATTTTCATCACCTAAAAATGTTTTTTTTTTTTTCCAAACTAAAAAGTCTCTTTAATTTTTGGGTTCTTCTATTTAATTTTTTCCAATCATACTTAGTGAACAATCAAATTAACTGGCTTCGTTAAGTAGCTCCATTAACATTTTAATATAATTAAGAGGCCGCATTTGATATTTTTAAGGGTTAACAGGTCTTTTGATTCATGATGTTTGACCACTTTTGAGTTTTGGTCCATGATGTTTTTTTTTCCAGTTTTGGTACCATATGTTTGCAATTTTTTCGAGTTTTGGTCCGACCGTTACATTCTGTCCGTTTTTTCCGTTAAGTGACATGTGCAAGTCATGTGATCAACCCTAAACTTTCAATTTTGTTCAAATTTGAGGGAATTGACCCATTGAACTAGGTTCAGGGTGTCAATTTCCCCAAATTTAACCCATTAAACCTAGTTCAATTCGTCCAAATTGAACTAGGTTTAGGGTGTCAATTCCCCCAAATTTGTACAAAATTGAAAGCTTAGGGTGGATCACGTGACTTGCACATGTCACTTAACGGAAAAAAATGGACGGAATGTAACTGTCGGACCAAAACTAGAAAAATCTGCAAACATATGGTACCAAAAATGGGAAAAAAAACATCATAGATCAAAACCCAAAAGTGGTCAAACATCATGGATCAAAAGATCTGTTAACCCTATCTTTAACCATCGAATATTTATATTTGATGATAAAAAATTATTAGATGCCGCATCTTAATTATAGTAAAATGTTGATGGAGCTACTTTAACGATCGCTAAATGTAAAGATTATTAATAATCTTACGGTTAAATTGTTATGTGATGGGGTTGACGTGTGAATTTGCATAAGTTCGGGATCCAATATCTCTACTACTTAGGTAAGAATCCATTCAAGAATATATTGGTGAAGAAATGAAAATTATTATATTAATATGATTTATATATGGTTGGACAATGGCACGAATTATTTATTAAGGATGATAATTTGAATAATGGCAAAAAAAAAAAATAGTAAACTAAAAGACTCGCGATTATAGCCTATTATATATGGTACTGATGATTGCGTATTTGATTATTACGGCATGCAACTTTGTAATTACATATAAAACCCTAGCAAATTTTCTTATTTCTTCTTTTTCTTCTATATATATATATATATGTAATGGTATGCATGAAAAAAATGGTATAATTAACTAATTTTCTGCATCAATATATATATTCCATATAGTTTGTTTACTTGTAATGATGATCCTTTTATAATATATAATAATAATGATATTATATCTTATCTAATTATATGTATATATATAAGCCAACTTTACATCGCTATGTATAACCAATTGATATGATCGTTTTTATTATATTCTCACGCCACATGAATATTGTTTGTTATTTGGTGATTTACAATTATGAATCCTACATTATCTTATAGGCCCAACGGCCAACACCAAAAGTATATATAGCAGGTCATTGATCTAACTAAATACTCATATATAATTTAGGGTTCGAATTATTGGAAACGACCATGTGATTTGTATGCAATATATAATATAATTTAAATGCATTTTTGTTTTGTTTTGCTTATAGGACCGATCGATAAATTTAATTAATAATTTAGATCATGATCTAACCAACTAATATATTCCTGATTAACATTTAAATATCAGAAGGTATATGTTAACATATTCTTACGTGTATAAATAATTATAATTATTAAACTTTTTGTATACTTTTCATTGTGGACAACCCAACAACTGTTGAAGCTTATCCGTCATTTACAAAAAGTTAGATAGCTATATATATATATATATATAAATAATGTCAGCATCACTGCATTGTGGCGTGCTATGTACTTACTCATATATTTCATTAAAAAAAAAAACTTACTCATATATATATGGTGATTTATTTAACAAATAATAATCAAATATCCTAGACATTCATATTAAAAAATTCACAATAAAAAGTTTCTTAAAAAAATTGATGGTTGCTTATTTATTTTTGGAAATTACTTCATTTTTAGGATTTTCCCATAATCAGTCTTCCAATAAAATATTGATAATACAAATGTTGTTCGTATTTAGATAGAAAAAAAAATACGTTATTGCTCGTGGAAATTATTGTAATAATTAATTCATTTTTTTTTGGCCAAATTTAATACATTTTATTAAAAAAAATCATAAAGTTGATTTTTTTTTTGTCCAACGACGATTTCTAATTTTCTATGCGAAACATTTTACTTCTTCTACACGTAATATTTTTATTTTTTGTTTTTTAATTTATTTCCCATTTTTTAGATTTGACTTTTGGCGGTACCGTACCATACTGACACGGCGATGTCAGCAGAAGACAATAGTGTCTCTCCGTACAACAAGTAGGAAGGCGGGTGATGTAATTTTATAATTGTAAAAAAATCGATTTTAAATATACTTGATTACATTTTAAGCTGCGTATTTTGTTTACATAAATGATTTATTACATAATTTTTGGTCAGAAAAGTTAATGATAATTTTTTATTTTTAAGACGAGCTTTCATGAAATTCGAACTTAGTTCGTTTTCATGAATACTATTTGTTTTAATCAGTTCGTCAAACCGACCATAGAAGTACATTTGATTTCATGTAATGAGTAATTTCACTTTATAAGTTATATTGACAATTTTGGTACCGTATGCTTTTTTCGTCTATTTTTTTATACCATTTTTTTAAGAAAGTATGTGTTACGTCCGGGATGAGCAAGGTCGTGAGGACGCGTCTGTTCGCGTGGTTGTGCGGGTTTTTGGGCTGTAACCCTTCGTCGGGAAGAGATTGGGCCACTGGCGAGTGTTCGGTTTTACTCCCGTAAAGGTCTGTGTCTCGGTACGGCTGTGTCTCAGGAGGCGGTAGTCTGTGCACAAATGCGGGCGTCTGGGCGACGATTCCTGCACGAAGGACCAATGCTAGCACGGAGAGGGGGGGTGTTGCTAGCGGAGCCCTCTCCGAAGCTTAAGTCATTATAAGGGCAAAAATGTAATTTCTAGAGAGAGAGTATTTCTAGAGAGAAGTCAGAGCTCAAAATACCAAAGTTGGGCAAATGAGAGAATGAATCCAAGTGGGTAGCAAGGCCTCCTATTTATAGGCTTTCTTGGGACCGGACCCGGTTTTAAAGCGGTTTGATGACAGTTCAAGATCACGCGGTAACCGTCATCCATATTGGTAATGTGCGAACTTGACTTCTCTACGCGTAACGGTAATCGCGGATACGGTAATCGCGCGATACCCGTAAGGCAATCCGGACGTCCGGATTGCTTTGCGCAACCCGGAGGTCCGGTTCGGACGCGCGACAAATGCATTTCCGGACCGTTTTGATTCCTTGGGAGACGTTTTTAAACCGACATGTAATTTTTGACGTGTTTACGAGGCCCGAAATGTAAACACGAACCCGAATTGGACATTTATCCATCACTTGCCCCCGAGTCAAGTAACGGTTTAGAACCTTTCTTGACTCTATTTTAAGCTAGGATACTTGTCCAATTTGAGTTTGAAACCTTTCGGTTTTGATCGTTGGTCGGACGTTGGCATCTTGATTTCGTCCGTCGTTTGATTTTCCGACCGAATGACTTTGTTTCCTGTCATCACGGTTAGTGCGATAGGAAATGTATATGTGCAAGTATGGTTATCATTGGAGATATAAGCAATTGGAAATACACTATGCGATCATGCTCCTATCAACATGCATGCATAGGTAATGGTCATGGCAAGATCGTAATTACGCAATGGAGTAGAAACCGTATGCTTCTAAAATGACTTAGTGATTATCAAATCATGAATCATGCGATGATAACATACATGTAGAGTGATGGGTTTGATACGTGCAATGTCAAGATATGCATAGGAGTAGATATTTTTGGAAGAGAGGATGGAGTATACCGTAGGTGTTTAGGCTTGAGTGTAGATAAGTTAATCCTTTAATCCTTATCAACAAAGCATCTCTTGGGATAGGTACACACATCCCCAATTATCCTTCCAGCACCTTGGGAATTCATCATTCCATCCTCTTTGCAGGTAATTCATTCATCCTTTCCCGAAATTGCTTTTGTGTTCATAATTTCTTCGCCGTCGTAGAGCTTAGACACATTCCAACAGTTTCGAGTTTGATCCTTGACTTGTTTTCAGAAGTTGACACCACCATTCGACTCAGTTTGTCACGAGGATTCCAGCGCCGCCTTCGGAGCCACCAGGAGACGCCGGACGCGCCCTCACGCGCCGTCGCGTGAGAATCACCTCCGCCGGAGCGTGTGGCCCACGCGCCGCCTTCCCGGCCTCGGTTCGTCGCGGTCCTTACCTTTCCGGAATCGTCTCGGCGAGGGGAGTCCATTGGGATACTTTCCGTCACGTTTTGAGGTAATTTGGGATTTCGAATTTACAGGACAGCTTCGAGATTTCGAATGTCACCGTATTGTTGTTTGTTTGAGCTATTTTTCGTCGTTGACATGTGGAACTGTTTGTTGATGCTTGTATGTCGAGTAATTGCTGATTGGTTGCCGTTATTATCGTTGTTTGTCCATAACTTAGGCGATTTTTCACTTCCGTGGATAGTTGAGGTAGAATTCCCTGTTTGGATATAGTGCCCCCGTGTCTTTGTGTAGAAGCTTTTTTTTTTTTTTTTTTTTTTGTCGATATGCAGAATTTTCCTCTTGGCGGGTTTTTGGGTTGACGGGGATTGCCCAATAACTTTAGGCATAGTCACTTGTCGTCTTGACGCCTTAGAGAAATATTTCCCTTAAGCGTTGCCATGTTCGATCCTTGTGGTTTGTCGCATTAATTCCACCGTTTGCATGATAGCCCCTTAAGACGTTAGTCCCTTTTATGGTACGTACCAACTTTACTATGCGCGTGGATCTTGGCTACGTGCGTTGACTCTTTGATACGCGCGTTGACTTTTGATACGCGCGTTGACTTTGATGCGCGCGTTGACTTTGATACGCGCATTGACTTTGATACGCGCGTTGACTTTGATACGCGCGTTAACTTTGATACGCGCGTTGACTTTGATACGTGCGTTGACTTTGATACGCGTGTTGACTTTGATACGCGCGTTGACTTTTGATACGCGAGTTGACTTTTGATACGCGCGTTGACTTTGATACGCGCATTGACCTTCGCTTGCTTCTTGCAGATTGTGGGATCGTAGTAAATTCTTGCGGAGCTTCCTTCCCTTTGGTCGCGTTGATACAATGAGTAAGTCCACCACTCCTCTATCGCAGACTCCCTTTAATTCCGATATAGAGGATGACTTGGAGGTAGACCCGGCTTTGCCGGCAGATAGTGTTTTAGACATCGATGAGGGTGTAGCTGCTGGTCCTTTCGTAGGGGCATCTCCTGCTGGAGGGACTGAGGCGTTGGTTAGATATTATACTAACCGCTTGGATAGATCCCTATTCACCTTGTATGCGAGTGCTTCCGGACTCGACGCTTGTACCGAGGCTTTTTACCCCTTTGAGGTGCTCCCTGATAGCAGTTTAGGAGATACTACTCCTCCACCTGCAGATTTATCCGTCGTGTACACATCACACGTTAGAGAGGGTTTGCGGTTTCCCTATTGTTCTGACTTGGTTGAGCTCTGTAGCGGTTATGGGATTTCCCCTTTAGATCTTGCACCCAACGGGATTCGAGTATGGACTTGTTTCAGAGTGTTGCTTCACAAGCAGTCCTGGCGTTATTCCCGCACCCTCTTTCCCTGCTTCTATCAGCTTAAGAGTTCAGACTCAGCGGGATTGTGCGGTGTAAAAGTTCGTTGGCCGAACTTGCAGAGCGATGGTTTTGAGGAACTTGGTCTTGGGGAAGCCAAGTGGGATCCTAGTTATCGATTAGTTGCTACCGCGGATCGGTCTGCCGACCATTGGAGGCATCATTATTTTTTTGTTCATGATGCGGGGACGACTTGGGATGTCGAGTATGCTCGGAAGTTTGATCCCGCGCCTGCTTTTCGGGAACTCTCCTTGTCGGATAAGGAAGTGATTAAACAGATATATCACTGTCAACAATCGCGCGGCTTTACTTGCTCATTGCGTGCATCCGATCAGGAATTGATTGATGCTGGGATCCACGTGCTCCCTTCTGCAGCTTCGGTATGTTGATCATTTTTGTAACTTTTTACCGTGTTGCACTGTAGGTTGGTTTGACGGAAAAAGCTCGTCTTTGCAGACGGCGACCGCTCGCAAGATTGCTTCTAGCGGGAGGATCGTTCCCCCACTTGCTTCTGGGGCATCGGCGGCTTCTGGACGCGGAAAAGGTAGATGGTTTTAAAAGGACAATCTTCCTTATGTGTTTTCCAGGCTGGATTGTAACTTTGCATGTTACTTGCAGGTCGTACGACGCTTGTTACTGACCGCGTTGTTGCTGTTCCTGACTCTTCCAAACGGTCCACCACTGGGGCGCGTTCTTCGAGCAGTTCGAAGCGTCCGAAGACTACTGTGACCGTTCCTACTCCTTCCCATCATAAAGGGAAGGAAGTTGACGGTTGCGAGGATGCGTTGTCTGCCCCCCGCTCGAAGGAGCGGTCCGAGGTGGAACGTTCTCTTCTTTCTGGTATAAGCTGGACACTTGATTATGTGCCTTTGTACGCTTTGTTTTTGGCTTTTGCATAACGCTGTTTGGTTTGCATGTAGCGATCCCGCCACTTGGACGTGCGGATTTGCTTCGTCCTTTGGATGGTGATATTTCAGATGGTAAGTGGATGCCATACACGTGGCAGGAGATCTTACTTTTCCCAAGAACTCCCAGCTGAGCATGCCTGAAGTTGGCGTGCGTGTTCTTCATCGATCCATTCCTCCTGGTGATCGGGTTGTTCGACCCTCGAGTGACGAGGAGGCACGAACTTTTGTTGAGAGATCGTTGTCTGGATTCACTCCAGTGAGTATCTTTTTTCACTTTGCTATGTTCGTTTTTCCCGAACACGTATGCTTATTGTCTCCTTGTTTTCAGGTTGTTTCTGATATGGTGCACATGGCCTCCTTCATGTTGGAGCTTGTCCAGGAGAGGCGTGCCATTGCTGACAAGGCTGCTACTTTGTCCAAGGAGCTTGAGGAAGCTAAGGATGAAGTGCGCCGTCTTTCATTGAAGAAGACGGATTTTGATGCTCGTTATGATTCTGATCATGCCAGCCTTGTTCAGTTTGAGTCTGAGAACGCCGCCATTGAGAAGGCAATTTCTGATAACGCAAGCAAGCACAAGGTTGCCTGTCGGAAAGTGCGCGAGGTAGAAATGAAGGCTGGTATTGAAGAGGGACTTAGCAAGTTCCCCTCTACTCCTGGATTTGATAGTGAAGTTGCTGCTGCTGCTACAACGAAGGCCACTCCTATGCTCAGCGAGTTTGCCGAGGACTTTATTCGTAGGGTGAGCATTCTTGCTCCTGACTTTCCTTTTGACAAGTTAGGGCCATATGCGGAGTCTGCTGTTGGGCAAGTTGCCGAGCTTCGTCGCTTAGATACTGCCACATCTGAGTTTGCATTTTTGTTTGGAGAAGATGGTGGCGGCACTAATGTGCAACTTTTGCCTGTTCCGCCCAGCCCTGTCAGGGATGATTGACTCCTTTGATTTGCGTCATCTTTTCGATATGTTGAACTCGTTTATGAGCCTGTTTGCCCCCCGGCTTCTATGTTTAGAAACTTGTTGGAGTTGTTGTTTGATTGTTGCTTGTGACTTGTTCGCTTTGAACTACGTCGTATGAACCTGTTTTATACACAGAAGTTTGTAGTAATATTTCATACCGTTATCGTTTACTGTGTTTCCTGAACCCGGATGACTAGTAGTGTAAACGTAGTCCCCGCAATCGTGACCGATAGCCACTTTTGATTCGAAATTGTAAGTACGATGCGTTATGCATGTTGTACGTCTTCCTGCATAGCTTGTTACTATATTTGGCCAAACTTGTCAAGTGATTCGCGTATAGCGAGTTAACAAGTAGTATGTTTGCAATGTGTTATCTTGTCTTGAGCAAGATGTTAGTTTATACCGTCTCTTAGTTCCACTCTAAGGCGACGTTGTACAAGACTCTACTTGTAAATTTTATGAGTTTTAAACAGGGTGCGCACCTGCCAGCGTGTATCAACCCGCGCTGGGGAAGCATACGTAAAACCTTTTGGGTTTTGAAAGAGTGTTTTGTGAACCTTGAAATCCTTATTTGATAAAATGTTTGAAAAGGTGTTTGATACACAAAATATTTTATAAAGTATTTGACAAAATATTTGGTAAAAATATTTGTGATACATGATTCCTGCGTCCAGGGACCATGTAGCACTTTTGAGAGTATGAATTGTGATGCATGTTTTCTGCGTCCAGGAATCACGCATCACGGCTTTGAAAATCTGTAGTACGGAATTGTCGTCTAGTAAGAGGACTTCCGCTGTATAGAGTGAACCCTAACCAGGAATTCGTAATATGGAATTGTTGTCTAAACAGAGGACATCCATCATAAAGAGTGAACCCTTATCAGGAATTCGAAGTATGGGATTGTCGTCTAAACAGAGGACATCCGCTATGAAGTGTGAACCCTTACCGGGAATTCGTAACATGGGATTGTCGTCTAAACAGAGGACATCCGCTATGAAGAGTGAATCCTTACCAGGAATTCGTAACATGGGATTGTCGTCTAAACAGAGGACATCCGTCATGAAGAGTGAACCCTTACCAGGAATTCGTAACATGGGATTGTCGTCTAAACAGAGGACATCCGCTATGAAGAGTGAATCCTTACCAGGAATTCGTAACATGGGATTGTCGTCTAAACAGAGGACATTCGGAATTTATGGGGTGATCAGCTCCGTTATCGTATTTGCCCATCCTGTTTTGGATCCAGGGAATGGCTATGAACATGAGGATTTGCCTCTAATATGAGATGTCACAGCATGTCATTTTCTAGAAGTAAACATGCCCCCTTTGATAGCAGGTATTGGTGTTAATCCAAGATATTTGCTTGTAAGTGACGGCTCTTTGGATAGTCGTCCCTTTGAGTAGAGAATTGTTATAAGTTCCTTTTTTATAGATAATCCGCAAGTTGTCCTTGCGTCATATAAGCTGGCTGTGAACATAGCGCAATTGCTTTGTGTTGCTGACACCTTCTTGATGTAGATGTCGATTTGTGAATGGAGAAATAAACTCCATGTTGGTGTAGGTATGCAAATATCATCCATTATGTGTATTTGCAATATGCTGTTTTTGAAAGTGTCTTGGGCTTAACTCCAAGTGTTTGATTCTATGATGATGCCTTTTTATGTGGTCATCCATATGGGTAAATTGTTGTTGATGATAAACGTTGTCATAACGCATGATAGATTTTGCTTGCACGTGTCATAATTTCTTGGATTATTGATGTAGATAATAAGCGCGTAGTTTAGTTGCTTCGCGTTTAATCCAAAAAATAGCGTGCAAGAGATAGATGTGTACCTACAAATGTAGATTGACTTTATTAGATACTTGCGCGTATTTACATTGATTATACTAGAAATACTAGGAATGCGCAAAGTAATTTAAAAGATAGTTGTTTCTCCTGTTTCATTATGGCTGGTTTGATGACGATGTCGCGGAGTCGGTTACAACAAATCGCCTTAGTGCACCTAGCGTGATGCATTCTTCAATTTCCCACCTTAATGGTAGACACATGTTTGTGTTGTGCCCCCAAGTTTTGTGGTACTTGCACCATTCTCTGATGTTGTTGCCCAAGAAAGCTGTCTTCGGGACAAGTGGACTTGGGAGCTTGTTTTCCAGTAGGTTGACGTAAATGTCTTCAGCAACCGTGTTTAGCGGTGTGAAGATGTTGTCGGTATCAATGCTTGCGTCTTCCCGCTTGTTCATTTTTGCTCGAACTCCTTTGTCCCAACTGAGGGGTGTACCCCACCTCAGTTCTTGTTCGCATAAAACTGTTGTCTCAAGCTTATCCTTTAGATCTGCCATGGTTTTTGTTGTTTTCCATCCATGAGTTCGTCCAAAGAGAAGGAAAGATTTGGCGTTCATGTTTGCATAGAACACACTTATCACTTCTTCTCTTGTTGCTTTCGCTGTTGAGGCGTTGGAGGCGAATCTGATGAAGTATTCCATGATTGGCTCGTCTTTTCCCTGCTTAACGAGCCATATCTGGTGCCATGGCGAGAACTGGATGCTTTCTTGTGGGTTCCAAACTGTAACAGCTTGTTCCACCAGTTGCTTCTTTCTTTCATCAATAACTTTCTGCCTTTTGAAGGAATTTATCATGGCCACATGGAATTGGTGCTTTGTTCTCAAGGCATTGACGTAACAACGTCTTGCGGTTATCTGATCGCCTAGCACTTCCCCAATCCCATGTTCCGTAGGGAACTTCATCTTTTGGTGGACGGTGGAGGGCACGATCACATAGGGATTGATCGTTGTTCGTCCCAAGATTCCGTTGTAGGCTCCGAGAGATTCTACAACTACGAAAGTGACGTTGATATGTAATGCTCTCCACCCCTGACCAAGGATGACAGGAAGTGTGATTGTACCGAGGGGTTGTGTAGCTGCTCCAGCGAAGCTGACTAGTGAGAAGGTTCCTGGGGACAAGTCCTTGACAGATCTTCCCAGTTGCTCTAGGACTCTGACATGTAGAATGTCAGCGGAGCTTCCGCCATCGACAAGAATTCTTTTCACATCGTACCCGTCAATGTCCATGGTTATGACTAAAGCGTCATCGTGGGGATAAACGATATGCTTTAAGTCTTCTCTGGAGAATTGGATGACTGTGTCTTCTTGCTCAGGTTGCTTGCGCTTTCCGTACTTTGGCAGTGTTGCTGCTTGGGATGCATAAATGTCCCGAGCATTAGATACTTGTCCTCCGGCGGCAGGCCCTCCGTGTATGACGTTGATTACACCTCGCTTAGCTGGCGGAGGGTTGTCATTGACCTTCTCTTTTCCCTTGTTTCCTCTTTTTGATGACTCTAGTTGAGCCTTTCTCGGGGGGTTGTTGCCTTGATCGACAAACTGTTTCAATTCGCCTTTGAGGACGAATTGTTAATTCGGAAGCGCAGACTGACACAGCTATCGGTCTCGTGGCCGAAGACCTCGTGGTTTTCACACCACTTGTCCTTGTCTCTCCCTAGTGGGCCTTTCCTGAAGTTGTTTGGCTCCTTCCACATATTCGCGTCCTTCATTTCTCTCAAAATTACAGACAGCGGGGCATTCAAAGGAATGCAGTCGGCAAGATTTACTTCCTTTGGCTTCTGAAAATCTCCTTGAAAAGGTCTTTTCGGTTGAGGTTGCCAATGTCTTCCTTGTTGACCACTTGAGTGTGGTTTTGGTTGGTTCTGCTTTGGATTATCTTTTGCCTTTGCTGCAGCGATTTTTGCCTTGTTCTGGCTTCTGAACCTTTCGAGGTCTATGTATTCTTTGACTCTTGCGGCTAACTCCTCCATTGATTCCGCTGGGCGCTTTGCCATTTTTTCAGCTAGGGCATTGCCTCTTCGTCCGAGGTTTCGAATGAACGCTCGAACAATCTCTCCTTCTGTCAGGTTCCCCTGAATGTCAGAGATGTTTTGATTGAAGCGGACGTAGTAGTCGGCAAGAGATTCTTCATTTTGTTGTTGGACATCGTCCAGAGCGTTTGCCCCTTTTAACAATGTGTGCTCGCCCATGTACCGTTGAATGAATTTGGCCTTGAGGTCCGCCCATGAAGTGATGCTTCCGCATGGCAGTGAGAAGAACCAATGTGCTGCAGTCCCGGCAAGAGTTTGTGAAAACATCATTGCGAAATGGTGTGGGTTCTTCGTTCTGCCTAGCAGAGAGGCCTCGTGCTTTTGCACGTGTTCAACTGGATCTCCATTTCCATGGTAGAGGTCTCCTCCAATTCGATACAGTGCGTCTGGGACGCAACTGTTCACCAAGTGGTCAGCGAACGGATGTGACGCCCTTTCTTCAAGAGCGTGCATACCCTTCATTTTTGCTTCCTTCATCTTCTTCTCCACCATTTCTTCTAACATCTCGGCGGTAAACCCTTTTACCGGTTCAGCATAACCTGTTGAAGGATTTTGCCGACCATTGTTGTAGTAGTGTCAGATTGATCCTTGCTTGTGGCCTGAAAAGGATCATCTCTCGTTGGTTGCTGTGGGTGGTAGAATGGGGGCTGCCTTTCGTTCCTCCACTGATGGGCTCCTTGGAAAGGAGTGTATGACCGTGCAGGTTCATATCTTGCGTGTTGGTTCCTGCCCTGGAAAGGATTGCCGTAGCGAGTAGTGTCTTGCGACATCTCTCTTGCTGGCGCAGCATGCTGTTGGTTGGACGGAGGTGGCTGAGCCGTATATCCTTGGTTTTTTAGAGACTCGCGAAATGCGAGTAACTCTTCCAGCGCAGCCATCATTGCTGGAGTAACGGTGGGCATCGGGTTTGCCCTCGTTCCTTGTTCGCCTTGCGGCATTTCTGCTTAGGATTCATCTTCGTGCATTTCTGGTTCGAAACCAGGTGGATATGCGTGATGTTTGTCACTTGGCTCTCTGTGCTGTGCGTTGGGCGCATTGTCAGTCGGTATGGATGAAGCTATGGAAGTAGCTCTTGGGATGTGGGAGGGTCCCGACTGGCTCCCAGCTGGAGCTTGGCCTCCTATTCTTTTGTTTGTCGGGGATTTCCTGGGGCGCCCGGGCCTTTTCCTTGGGTTTTCCACCTCTTCGGGAGGGTTGTGATCACTCGTCATGATTTCTGCGGTACGGTAGCTTCTTGTTCGAATCACGTAGACGGCGCCAATGTTGAGTCTGGGATGAGCAAGGTCGTGAGGACGCGTCTGTTCGCGTGGTTGTGCGGGTTTTTGGGCTGTAACCCTTCGTCGGGAAGAGATTGGGCCACTGGCGAGTGTTCGGTTTTACTCCCGTAAAGGTCTGTGTCTCGGTACGGCTGTGTCTCAGGAGGCGGTAGTCTGTGCACAAATGCGGGCGTCTGGGCGACGATTCCTGCACGAAGGACCAATGCTAGCACGGAGAGGGGGGGTGGTGCTAGCGGAGCCCTCTCCGAAGCTTAAGTCATTATAAGGGCAAAACGGTAATTTCTAGAGAGAGAGTATTTCTAGAGAGAAGTCAGAGCTCAAAATACCAAAGTTGGGCAAATGAGAGAATGAATCTAAGTGGGTAGCCAAGGCCTCCTATTTATAGGCTTTCTTGGGACCGGACCCGGTTTTAAAGCGGTTTGATGACGGTTCAAGATCACGCGGTAACCGTCATCCATATTGGTAATGTGCGAACTTGACTTCTCTACGCGTAACGGTAATCGCGCGATACCCGTAAGGCAATCCGGACGTCCGGATTGCTTTGCGCAACCCGGAGGTCCGGTCCGGACGCGCGTAAATGCGTTTCCAGACCGTTTTGATTCCTTGGGAGACGTTTTTAAACCGAGATGTAATTTTTGACGTGTTTACGAGGCCCGAAATGTAAATACGAACCCGAATTGGACATTTATCCATCAGTATGTATTTAGTACATCCGTTAATTGATCGTAGTTTTGTCCGTTAAATGACATGTGCAAGTCACTTGATCCACCCTAAACTTTTAATTTTGTTCAGTTTAGTCTCTCGAATACATCGTTAACTTTTATTTTGTTTAATTTAGTCTTAAAATTGCAAATCGAACCCAATTAAACCCAACTGACTTAGCTGGACCTATTATAGGGTTATATCCGATCCTAGGTCGGGGTCATCGAACCCAACCGACCCGACCCAGAGTCGGACCCGTGTCTTGCACTCTTGCTCATGTGTCAACGTAAGCCTCAAGGGTCAATGGCTTGGGTTGACTATGCAACTCACAAACTACTTTAGGGGCACAATCGTTCTATAACAAAGTCACTGGTGGAAGTTGTTCCCAATGACATAGTTTGGGGTATGAGTGCAAATTTCCAGTACTTCTTTTGAGTGCACTATACGTGGGCCGATGTAATTATTGACGTATTTAGTGACGTCGAAAAAAAGAAAAGAAAAGAATGGGCATCCTCAACTACATGATTCTGTATTGGCCACACAAAAAAACTACATGAATATTCTACTATAAAAAAAAAAAAAGATTCGATGGCCAAAAAAATTAATGATTCACGTCCATTATATATAATATTTTACGAGAAAAGTATACGTGGATATCAGGATATGCGAGACCCTCTAAATATATATTTCACTAGTTATATTTTCGCACGTTACACCAAATTCTATTTCAATGGAAAATTATATTAATTAAATATTTATTGACTTGTTTTGTGTGAAAACAAAAAAAATATTTTTAAAATTAATATATTAAAATAATATATGTAATTATTATTAATTAAATTATTATAATAATGTATTTAAATTAGAAATATATGATATTATATGTCATTTCGAAAGGTCTTCATTTTCACATTTATGCTAAGAAGATTTTTTTTTTTCGTAAATCAGGGTATCACATAAAAGATTTATCGTTATTTAATTATGATATTCAAGACTCAACTTCAGTGAAAAATTATATTAGTTATGACGTTATTTACTTGCATTTTATGCACAAATCTATTTTCAAAATTAATATAATTAAAAAAAATATTTACAACTAATTAGTTATTACATTAATGAATATAAATTATAAATATATTATATCATATATCATTCGAAATGTCTTTAGTTTCATCTTTACACTCAACAAATGTTCGTAAATCATAGTACATCAGAAAAATAAAACCGTTATTTACAATATTCAAGATTAATAAATATATAATATATGTTAAATAAAAGAAAAAATATATATTTTTTCATGTTGCTCATTCCTCTTTCTTGGCAAAAAATATTGAAAAATGTCCCCATAATTTTTTTAAATGCCATATCCATATTTCGAGAATATTTTGACGCGAAAAAAAACTAACTCAATGGGCAATATTGCATTAATGGGTTGACCTACAATGGAGGTCAATAGGATGCCCAATATTAGTAATGATTGTAGCCCTCCTTCCCAACTTGCATTAATGGATTGGGCTCTCCATAGCCTCTCAATTGGGACCATTTGGGACACATGTCTCCACAAATATATCGTGAAGACATATGTCTTTTATATATTATTTAAATTTTTATTTGTATTTTTCTTTTATTTTAAAAATTATCTATATTATTATTACATTATAATGATTAATTATTCTATATATATTACTTAATATAATCTTTTTTTTTAAATATTTTTCATAACTTATTTTTTATGGCATGTATTATATATATAATATAATATTTGTATTGCTTATTATTATATATAGTTTTACTATATAATCTATATTTTAATTAATATATAGTTATTTATTAACTATAAAACGTAATATTTGATATATATATTTATTAATTATTATAATAATTATTTTATTATTATTATTACATATATATATATATATATATATATATATATATATATAATTTTTTATTATATTTACTATTTGCGAATATATTATGCTAGATGTTTTTATACTTTGTAAGTCGATAAATAATTATGGGGTAGTAATTTTTATTTTTTGGGGTAAAAAGATACTAATTCAGGAAACCCATGAATCTAATATTCTAATCTCTTGTATCAAAGCAAAACTTAATATAAATGATATTTTTCTTTTTCAAGAGTATCTTAGGAGTTTTCACGAGATAACATTCTCAGCATATTTTTTTTTTGTCTATTTACTCGTACATGTTTACTACACATTTATAATATTTTTCTACAATGCACGAAGGTAGCACTCATAATCTATTTATTAAATAACTAAAATAATTAATACTCGCACCAAAACAATTTAAAAGTGGCAAAATGCATGTCATAAATATTTTTTTTTATTTCCAAAACAACGATATAGTTTGAATAAAACATATTGTTATTGGATAAAGTGCTAAACCACTAAAAAATTAAGAGGTCAATGTCTATCCTACTCAACTAATAGTAAAAATTAATATAATCTATCCACATTTTGCCATAAAGTTTCAATTTTTATAATTTTTTTTAAAAAATTAATGAAAAAGTAATAATAATAATTTATGTTTATAGTTTTCCATTAAATTTAGGGAAAAATATTTTTCCTTAATTAGGTAAATAGATTACTTTTTTTTTAGCCAGATGAGAAAATGAGTTTTTTTTTTTTGTTTTGGAAAATTAACTCACGTTTCACGTACGGTACAGACTACAAAGCAGAGCTAAGTGCCACGTCAGACAGTGTCCCTTTATCCAACTACCTTCTGCCGTCCCACACACACCAAGTCGTCTTAGCTGTTCATCACTGTAGCATTTTTGGCGGCTTCCTCTTCTCTCTCTCTCTCTCTCTCTCTAGAAGAAAAGAAGCCATTTCCATCCATTTTCAAAGCTTCTTCAATTCATCGTCTTCCTCGAACCTTCGCGTATAAATCACTTCTCTGAGCTCCAGTCCCAATTTTTTCTCACTTTGACTTCGATCTTCTCTCTCTGGACGAGATGCCGGCTTGGTGGCCAAAGAAGTCCGGCAAGAGCAGAGAAGACGCTGCGCCCTCCCCTAAAACCACCCACCACCACCACAACAGCTTCCCCAAATCGCCCGTCGGAAACTTCAAGGATCCAAAGCCCCACAAGAGCTTCGACGATGCCTTCCTCAAGAGATCGCCCAGGAACAGCAGGGATTTGGGCTGCGGGTCGTCTGGAGGATTCTCCGGCGACGGCGCGGAGAAGAGGGACGTACCTCTGCCGCTTCCGACGGCCTTCGGCGTAGAGAACGGATCGGTGTCTGTGTCCAGCGTGAGCTCTTCTGGGTCATCGGAGGATCATCCAGCCGTCAATGGCCACGGTCAATTCGGGCCGTTCAGGTGGCTAATTACAGTCAACTCTAGTTGGAAAATTGAGATTCGTTGTTAGTAGATCGTATTGGGTTACTTCATTGAACTGTTAGCTTGATCTGCAATTCGCCTTTAGATCGCATTGTATATTGGTGTCGCTAGGCTCATCATAGTTTACGAACTTCCAGTTGGTGTTTAGCCTATTTTAGGGGTCAAGATAGAATTTTTAGTTTCGATTCGAGGAGGAATTGGAGGATTGAAGGTGATTAAGTTTCTTAGAAACTGGAGATGTTGGAAGATCGAAAACACCGAGAATCTAGAAATCTAAGCTCCTCTCCTTGATGGGTTCTTGATGTTTTTCAGTATATTGCTTAAATGATGGCTTTAGGTTAGTGTTAGTATAGATTTTTGAATATGAGATGGAAATCAAATCAACCCTAAAGATTTGATTAGTCCCTATAGTGGTTATTTATAGTAGACATTTTAAAATTTTCGTATCACCTAGTTAATCAATCCCTGATGTGTACTCAACAATTAACTGATAGGGGACTAAGTGATTCGAAGTTTACTGAGCTGCCAAGAAGCCCTGGTCCGAGTTCGAGGGGACCTACCAGCCCAACATCACCTCTTCACCCGAGATTAGAGTCTCCATCGAGTAGCCAATGTTACCGTCTTCCTCTTCCACCAAGTTCTCCAACGAACATGTCTTCAAGAACTTCTGAGAGCTCTACGGGTGCTTTCTCAAAGGCGAAGAAGGGAAGGCTTCTAGGAAGAGGAACTTTTGGACATGTTTACCTTGGATTTAGGTAACGCAGCGTGAAATTAAGGAATTGGATTGATTAGGGTTCCCAAGGTTGATAGTTTGTATCAACATATGATTTTTTTTTAATAATTATTTTGGATTTTCCGGTTTAATAGTGAAGGGAGAATGTGTGCTATAAAGGAAGTTATGGTTGCTTCAGATGATCGGACCTTGAGAGAGTGTTTGAGGCAACTTAACCAAGTGAGCATTTGACAATTGGAAAATTTACTGATTTTGCAAATAGAAATCGGTTTCTTATGCAGGTTTCTTCTTTCTTTTTTTTTTTGCAGGAAATAAATTTGCTCAGTCACCTTTCGCACAAAAATATAGTTCGGTACTATGGAAGTGAAATGGTATAGCTTGAACCATAATAGTGCCAAAATTTCATTGGAATGCTTTGGTTATGCATATATTGAAGATACAGACTTTGCATTATTTTATATTCATAGGGAGAAGAAGCTCTTTCAGTTTATCTTGAATACGTATCTGGTGGTTCGATCCACAAATTACTCGAAGAATATGGTCAGTTTGAGGAACCTGTTATCCGAAACTACACGAGGCAGATAACTTCTGGCCTCGCCTACCTTCATGGGAGAAATGTTGTACACAGGTAGGTATCTGCTTTATTATTGATGTCTTTTTTCTTACTAATTTCATTGATAATAATCTTTTGACTGTTTTAGTCATTTCATGGATTGGCAGGGACATAAAAGGGGCGAACATACTAGTCCATCCTAACGGTGAAGTCAAATTGTCCGACTTTGGCATGGCTAAGCATGTATGTTGTCTTAATGCATTTCACTGAGCTGGTAGTTTTTGTTTTTGATCATATTGAGTAAAACCCTAAAATATAATTTTAAAAAGGATTTAATTTGGAAACTACATAGGTTGAAATGGGCACTATCCAAACACTTGATAAGTCTGAACGTGCAATAGTTTTTTCAAGGAAGATGCCATTTTTGTTGTTCTTTACATGTTTTCATGTGTTTCCTATCTTAAAGTCCCGAAACATGCTTATGTGTTTCTCGATCTGTTCTTTTTCAGATGACTTCGGTTTCTTCAATGTTGTCTTTCAAGGGAAGTCCCTACTGGATGGCACCTGAGGTAACTCAATTGCTGGAAAAAAATCAAAACTTTAACATGTTTTTCATTGTTTTCATGTGTGTCTGTCTCACATTCATGTCTGCCAATTAGCTTTTTACTCGATTTCTGGTATTTTTGTCATCAGCTTGTGATGAACGGAACTGGGTGTAGTTTATCGGTTGATATATGGAGCCTCGGGTGTACAATTCTTGAAATGGCGACATCAAAGCCGCCTTGGAGCCAATACGAAGGGGTCCGTACAATTAACCTTCACTAACTTTGCCATCAAGTTTGAATATTTAAATAACCCAATTTTTCTTCCTTTGTTTTGGGTTTGGATTCAACAGGTGGCCGCCATTTTCAAAATTGGGAACAGCAAAGACGTGCCCGAAATTCCCGACAATCTCTCCAACGATGCAAGGGACTTCATAAGGTTGTGCTTGCAGCGGGACCCAGCAGCCCGACCTTCAGCATCGGACCTTCTAGACCACCGTTTTCTTCGGGACCAAGCTTCTACTAGTTCGTCTAGTACCAATGTTTCTAGGGATGCATTTCCTTCTAAGTTTGATGGGTCCCGCACACCCGATCCTTTCCCAACCAAGTTTGATGGGTCCCGCACACCCGATTCCTTCCCGACCAAGTTTGACGGGTCCCGCACACCCGATTCCTTCCCTCCCAAGTTTAATGGAACATTTACACCCGACGCATTTAGTTCCAAGTTTGATGGAACACGAACTCCACCTGTAAGTACACCTAAAGTTACTTGTAAGTTCTATGGGTTCCATCAAATGTCATAATTGGTGTTGATGATTATTTGATGAATTCGAATAGCCTGCTCTGGATCTGCATTCGTATCGTCCAAGCACAGTTGTTGAGATGGAGTACGTGGCGAGGCCCATTCGTAGGACCTCTAAAGCTTCGACAAGCCCAAGGTAACTAACTATGCAGTTTTAAATACGGGTTAAGAATCTATTTACAGTTTTAGGTTTCACCCATGTTGTGATTTGGCGTATCAAGATTAAAATGTTAATATAAAAAGTCCAGTTAGGTTGCTTTTCTTTATTTGGTGTGATTACTTTAGAAAAGCCAATCCCGACAAAACCGACTGTCAAATTTAACGGAAGGGCAACCAAAATGAAACCTGGACTGTTCATATTAACATTTTAATCCTGAGACACCAAATCGCAGCACGAGTGAAACCTGAGACTGTTTAAATACATGATGGGGTATTGACGCTACTACGATGTACTTAGATTCAGCCTTTGTCGTCTCGGGCTTTTATTGTAGTACAAATTTGCGAACTTTAAGGTTTTTTTGTTGTTGTTTCGACAGGGACAATACGAGGATGATAACATCGTTGCCTGTTTCTCCATGTTCGAGCCCGCTTCGGCAGCATGGGTCTGCTGCTTACAAGAGCTGTTTTCTTTCCCCACAGCACCCGAGTTTCTCCCCGGCAGGACAGAGCAGCAGCCATGCCTTGAATAATGACTTCGCCATCTACTCCATCAGACCAAACATGACGACAACATTCAGTCCCGACGGGTTTAAGGAACCGCCGCCGAGGATGAGAATTATCTAAGGAGTTGGTGAGAGAAGAGAGTCTTGAAGTAAAGTGATGAGAGGCTCTTTGCTGCTTTTGTGGGTAGAAGAAGAAGAAGAAAGACAATGTTGTAGCTAGCAACCCTGTTGATAGTGGTAAATCAAGTCAAGGTAAAAAAAAGAACAGCAAATATATAGCTTCTGTAAAAAAAAAATACAGTTTTTACGTAGTTACTGGAGTTAAAGGAATCGTTTTGATCCAGTTACGAAGTGGGTATTTCGGTTGTTTGTGTTGTGTAAGCAATTCTGTATTCGGTTTTTGTTTTTGTTTTTTTTTTACCGGGTATATTGTTGACTGAGTTGGTGGATTCGAGAATATATATAGTTGTAAAAATTAAAATATATAATTAGAAAAAAATGTTGAACTATGACGTCATATGACTATTATTACATAATTAAATGCTCAATCTATATTATTTTGGGTTAAAAAGTCTTTTGGTGCCATATGTTTTTTTTATAAGTTTTTTTATGATACATGTTCGTATTTTGTAGGATCTTTGTGCATTCTTTTGTCATATGTCAAATTTAACCGTTAAATACTTTTATTTTATTCAATTTAGTCCTCCAATTTATATAACTAGTTTTGATATTTCTAATTTAATCCTTAAAAAAATTCAATTGGAACCTAGTCTATCACCTTGATATTCACTATTTTAAATTTAAATTTTTTCCAGTCTCTTTCATTTTTAACAAAAAAATAAAAGTAATGCTATACTTGATAAAAATGCTAAATCGACCATTATTGATATTGCATTTTTACTTTAAAAAATATTATAATGGAATTTTATGTTCATTTTTTTTTCAATTCTAATAATGATTATAATTATGTAAAAAATATATTTAATTAAATTACTTAAATAAAATTTTGATTTCCAATAAAAATTATTTTAATGTATATTTATTATCAGTTAATAGAAATAAATTACAAGTAAATATATTTAGATAATTCTTGGTCCTGGCCCAGTTAAATTTTGACTTCCCCCCAAAACTGTCCTGTCAATCTTCCACTGCAAGCTTTGGGGAAGGGAAGATCGTCGGCTGTCGATCGCTACATGCTTATTTCTGGAGGTTCCGGTGGCCGCCCAGTGTCGATCGAAGATGCCGATCGAAATGCCCAGAGGCCTGCCGTTCTCGGTGGACACATGGACTTCGTCTTCACAGAGAAAGAGGCACCATTTCCTCACTCATGCGCACCGCGATCATTCCGTTGGAATCGCCACCGCGTCCTATCCAATCTACGCCACTCGCATGACCAAATCTCTCGTCCTTCAACACTTCCCCCAGGTCGAAGAAATTTTCTAAACATTTGATTTCTTTTCTAAGCATGGAAGTTGATTCTTGGAGCTGAATTTGGTATTAGGTTTATTGATTTGTTCCTTTTCTTTGGCAGCTGGACTGCTCATGTTTCATACTGATTGAGGTGGGACAGTCGATGGTTATCAACGATCCTGATGGACCTTTCACTGTCACTGCCTATGATGCGAATCATTGTCCTGGTAAGTGCTAGCTCACCGAATTGAAAGTTTCTTTTATAATCTGCAAATTTGAAATTGAAGTTGGTTGATAGAGGATACAGTCATACAGCCTAATGCTGGAATAATCAAGAAATGGATTAATATTGTTTCAATGTTTGAAGCACTGCTGAGTTTAGTTCTGTTGTTTATAGGAGCTGTAATGTTCTTATTTGAGGGTGAGTTTGGCAATGTTCTACACACCGGAGATTGCAGACTCACTCCTGAGTGTTTGAAGAGCTTACCGGAGAAGTATATTGGCAGAAAAGGGCAGGAGCCTAGCTGTAGGCTTGACTTTGTCTTCTTGGACTGTACATTTGGAAAATACTCCCAGAGGATGCCAAGCAAGCAGTCAGCAATTAGACAGGTAAAGACTTGCAGTCTCTCACTCGTAATTCATGTTCACTAGAATCTTAGGTCCTTAAAACAGCTTCAATGTAAGAAATTGCTTTAAACTTTTTTATTTGATCTTAGGGGGCTTGTGGTACTTTTTGTTGCCATGTTCATGTGATACTCGTATAGTTCCATGTTGACCTTTTGAATCCCATATATCAGGTGCTTGAAACACGAGCTTGTTATTTGTTCTGTTATTAGTTATGATATGTTTGTTAGATGATTTGACTCATCGTTTACTTAATCCGTTAAGACATGTCCAGAACCCCAATTTACCATACCACGAATGATGCATATGTGTGTAAAAGAGGTAAACCTGCAATTCTTAGGTGCTCTTCGAGCTTGTATTCAATTTCTTCGGTTTGTTTTTTCCATCCAAACTAGCAAAAGTCTTTGGCTCAACAAAAGAATAAAATAAATTCGCATGAGTGTGATAACATAATAGAATAACATGAACATTAGATATTTGGATGCAGCAATTTGATTTCCCTCCTGTATGTTCATTTCTCAGGATTTGAAACTTGAGCTTATGTGTTGTATCTTTGATGGTTCTGCTATAAATAATTTTCATACTATTCTTTTGACCAAATTAGAGGGAGTAAATTTTCTGGTTAGTCGAAGAAATTGAGGAATAGGTTCTACTTTTGTTCAAGAACAAAGTACTAAATGTAAAACCGAACGATCACGTAATAACTGTATTATATATTCTTGCTTCAGGTCATCAATTGTATATGGAAACACCCAGAAGCCCAAATCGTGTATCTGACATGTGACCTACTCGGTCAGGAAGATATCCTTGCAGAAGTTTCAAAGACTTTCGGATCCAAAATATACGTCGACAAAAAGCTACACCCAGGATTCTACAAGGCCATAACCCTCACATTCCCAGACATTCTCTCCAACGATTCATCCTCTCGCTTCCATTTATTCGACGCCTTCCCCAAACTTACCGAGAGGGCAAAAGCCAAGATCGAAGAGGCTCAAGCAAATTCCCTCCCTGAACCTCTCATAATCCGCCCTTCCACTCAATGGTACGCATGTGAGGAAGCGTACTCACAAGCAGAAATCAAACTGAGGCAGAAATTTTACGAAGCAGTTCAAGATCAGTTCGGGATTTGGCATGTTTGTTATTCAATTCACTCGTCGAGGGAAGAACTGGAATGGGCCTTGCAGCTGCTAGCACCCAAATGGGTGGTGTCGACTACACCAAATTGCTGGGCCATGGAGTTGAATTATGTGAAGAAAAATTGCTTGGCAAGTAAGATTCCTCCCTCTGATCCTCTGTGGAAGCTTTTAGATATCAGTATCGAAAATACAGATAGCAGTGAATCTTCTGAAGCTGCTGGTTTTAGTTTAACCCCAGTAGTGGCTACACAGACACATACTTACATAACAGGAGAAGTCCAATCCCAACCTAGAGAAATCTCTGTTAGTTGGAAAGAATTTGTGAATTTATCTCCTCCGAGCAAGAGACCGAATCTGACACTATTTGGCAGAGCCAGAGTGGCCAATCTTGATGAAGACCTTCAATCTACCCAAGAAGTAAAAATTACTTCTTTAAAAGAGGAGACTTTTCATGATGTTCCAAACAAACTGCAAGGTAAAATGGTTAGAGAAGTTGTTCCTGTTGAGGATAATCATTGCAAGCAAAGTTCTTATGGTCCTGTTGGGTTGTCAAAGAGCTTCAATGAAAACATGAGAAAGTGGTACAGAACAATGAATGTTCCAGTGCCTCAGCCTCTCCCATCATTGGTGGAACTTAATGCTAGTCGAAGACGCGTCAAGAGGAGTATACTGAGGTAGAAAAACATGGAAGAACAAGACAATTTCACCTTAAATTGGCATGTCCTGTTCTATTTACAGTTGAAGAACACTCAGGTAACTCTTTTCTACTTGAATCTGAAATCTGCAACATCGAGAGAAGGGTATGTGTATGTATGATTTGATTTGACTCGACGAGATTTCTCTGCAATAGTACATTGTAATTATTTGGATTTATTATTGTTGTAGATACATTATGATTATATCAGGGAAGCATTTTATCTGTTGTGTTTCTTGCAGAGAAAATACACTGTTAATGATGAAGTATTGAAGCAAATAATTTGTAGTCATATACAAGATAACAAAACTTGAAGCAAAATGTATACCAAAATCTAATATAGTGACTATCACAACACAAAGTTTCATAGGGACACTTTTAAATCAATCTTGCTTAAATTATTTCCTAATAATTTCTGGTTTTTTTTTTAAAAAAAATTATTTTTAAAACTTCTTTCCCAACTTAGTAGCATATATATATATATTTAAATGCGACGATGTGAACTCAAAAATGCAAAGTTGGCAACAATTTGGTATGTCAGTTGACTTAATGGTCAATCTTGGCTCTCTCTCAATCTCTATATAAATTGAAATTCCTTCCTTTCCGCCAACCAATCTCTTCCACTTTCTGCACCGTTACTGCGAAGAAGAAGAAGCAGCTTACGTCCAGCTTCAGTCTCCGATTGTCTCCGGCGACGTGTACTTCATCGCTGGTGAGTGATAGAAGCTGGAACTTCCGTCTGTAGTAATTTTATGCTCAATTAAATGTGTTATTCTTCGTGGATGATTTTTCTTCAGTTTAAGATTCGATTAAACGTTGAAATCGTAACACTGAAATGCTGATTCTGGCGACTACTTTGTGTAGCTCTGCCATGGCGAGTCAATCGAAGATTTAAATCCTTGATTTTGCTCTTCGTTAATGGGTTTTCTTTTGTGTTTTAGTCAAACCTCGGGAGGCGAGCTTGACCTGATCTTCAAATTTTAATTTAAAGGCAGCAACGGTTTGATCAATTAAGAGTTGCGGCAGTCGCTTCTATTGGTTCTCGTGTTTCTGCTTCCGCTACTTCGTCTTCTACCAAAGGCGGCTGCTGCCGCGGATTGTAGAGGTACCTATCTTCTCTCTGCGTAGATTCTGTCTGGTTCACTTTCTGAAACTTTGCTGAAATTTCTATGCAAGTCATTGAGATTAAATGTGTATTGGTTGTCAGTTTCCAGTTTCTCCCAGCTGATTCTTGAAATGATTGAGAACCAACAGAATTTTTAGCTTAATCAGAAACTACTTTTTTGTTGTTCCCTCTGAGTATGTAGGTATCCGGCAATGATGAAGTCTTTTGAGAACGGCGAGAATGATCTTGAAGATGGTAAATTATCGAAAGACAGAGAAAAACCATCAAAAGTAAACAAGATAGCAAGATTACCAAATCAAGCCTTAATATCAGGGCTTGCATATTGCCTTGCTTCCTGCAGCATGATCCTTGTCAACAAACTTGTGCTCTCTGGTTATGATTTTAATGCTGGGATATCATTGATGCTATACCAGGTACTTTAATCTGTAAGCTGTAGCAACTAAGCTGGGTAGCCTTAGTTGTCTTTGATCTTATTGACTAAAAGTGCCTTTCTGATGCAGAACCTCATTTCAGTTATTATTGTTTCCACTTTAAGTTTTCTCGGTGTGGTCTCAACGGAGCCACTGACGATGAAATTGATTAAAGTATGGTTGCCTGTGAACATTATTTTTGTTGGGATGCTCGTGACAAGCATGTTTAGGTACATAATTTCTCTTTTCATATCCAGTTTTATTTTCTTGTTATTTACTTCCAGCTGGTTCTTTCTTGTAAAAGAGGTCAATAGTAACCACATTATTCAATTGTTACCATTTTGGCTACTAATTTATTCAAGAAGTATGAAAAAAAAGAAAGGATAATGGGGTTTAAACAGTTTTGCCTCTTGCCCCCTTGCTATATTAGGTCCCTTTACCACCAACATAAAGTTACAGGATATATTCCAGACAATAAGTTGAGATATTACATAGTCCAATTACTGTTCTATTATTGACGAAAGTCAGCATTCTAGACTGTTCTAGTTTCTTTTCATTAAGAAAATGATGGAAGATCAAATTGGTGGCTCTTTATCGTAAAGGAGGTCAACAACTTTAGGAGTTTGCATTGTTTTAAGTTGCGGAAACAGATATCCTCTATCAAAAAGAAAGAGAAAAAATAAGATTTCTTTCTTATTCCCTACTTTGACAGTAGTCGAAAATCATAATACATCCATCAGAAGGTGCAAAACTTCTGCTCCATTGTTGCAGCATGGTGCAGTTTGAGGGCCGGATGTTACTACTTGATTTCCTTATTAGTAAATTTTCATTTGGGGATCTAAGATCCCCAATATTGCCCTTATTAGACGTTTGCTTGACTATCTTTTTCCTTGCAGCTTGAAGTACATCAATGTCGCCATGGTCACAGTCCTAAAGAATGTTACAAATGTGATTACTGCAGTTGGTGAAATGTATCTATTCAGTAAGCACCACAATGGTAGTGTTTGGGCTGCTCTATTCTTGATGGTAAGCCAATAAATATTTTAGGGTCAATAATCTGGGAGAGGTCTGAAGTTTGGCCCTTGTTAATTTGAGAGGTCTGAAGATTGAAATAGTGATAACAAAGGTCTGAAGTTTTGACTTGTAGATAATAGAGGTCTCCGTTAGTTTTTTCCGTTAAAACTGACGGAAGTTGGTCATGTGCATTGCATGTGACCAGAAATAAAATAAAATTCCAAAAATACCCTTCTTGCATCTCACATGTTTGAATGAAAAGACAAAAATGCCCTTAAGGCCACCACCCAACTCCGGCGACCACCACTCACAGCTCCGGCGACCGCCACCCAACTCCGGCGACCACAACCCGACTCCGACGACCATCGCCCAACTCCGGCGACCACAACCGCGGTCCCGATTGGACCTAATCGGGCCCGGTGGCTCCGATTGAACCCAAATCGGAGCCACAAAGCTCCGGTCGGAGCTCGGTGGCTCCGATTTGGAGCTTTGTGGCTCCGATTTGGGCCCAATTGGGGCCGTGGTGGGGGTCGTCGGAGTTGGGTGGCGGTCGTCGGAGTTGTGAGTGGTGGTCGCCGGAGTTGGGTGGTGGCCGGCCAGAGCCGTGGTGGTGGCCGGAGTTGGGTTAGGTTTAAATTATGGACAGGGGTATTTTTGTCATTTCATCTTTATATTAATTAAACTTTTTATTAATTCAAATATTACAAAAGGGTATTTTTGACATTTCACGCGGTTCTATTAAATTTGGACGGAAAACCTAAAAATTACAAAGTCCAAACTTCATACCTCAGTTATCACCATTTCAATCTTCAGACCTCTCAAATTAACAAGGGCCAAACTTCAGACCTCTCCCAGGATATTGACCCAATATTTTATTACTCTGTACGTTTCTTATGGGTCAGGTAGGAATCGGGATTTACGTAGTAAGTATTTATGAAGAATGAATTATGCCAAATAAGAACTGCATTAGCCATAAATTGGGTACTTTTTTTGTTGCTTGTTTCTTCCTCAAGCTAGTTTTATTGGATATACTTTTTCTACATCTCAAAATGCATTAGGAAAACACTGATGATGTTAGACTTCTTAGCACTCTGTGCCATTTTCAGAATAACTTAATGGGCCAATTGTTCTATCATCATTACAAATCGAGTCATGTTGCTCTGCCAATATGAGAAAGGCTTGCATGTTCAACAGTTATGCCCTGACATTCCACAGTACCGATTTTGCATTGGTAGCGGTCTCCTGCAATGAAGAAGCACGATGATCATCATCACAATTTATTCTATAAACCTTAACATTTAAATATTAACAATCTCCTGCAGATCATTTCAGCAATTTCTGGAGGAATCACGGATCTATCTTTTCATGCCGTTGGGTATGCGTGGCAGCTTGCTAACTGTTTCTTGACGGCATCATATTCTGTAAGTAGCATATAGTTCATAATCTTTGAGGATATATAACTCTCCATATCACCCAGGAACTAATATCCATTAAACTAATTCATGCGGTGCAGTTGACACTACGCAGGGTTATGGATACAGCCAAGCAAGTCACAAAATCCGGAAACTTGAACGAATTCTCAATGGTCTTGCTGAACAATACACTTTCGGTGCCTCTCGGCCTCATTCTGGTTTTTGTTTTCAACGAGGTGGATTATCTCATGACCACGTACGTATTTATCCTTAATTTTTGTTGCATCTACCAAGTGAAGCTTCGCACTGCCGCATTTTCTGATCATTGCTTTGGTTTTATTTCATCTACTCAACAGGCCACTCTTAAGATTACCGAGTTTCTGGCTGGTCATGACATTTAGTGGCTTTCTAGGCCTGGCAATTAGCTTCACTTCTATGTGGTTTCTTCATCAAACTGGGGCCACAACCTATAGGTACTTATGTATAGTACTCTTTTAATTAAGAACCTATAAACTGTGAGATTTTAGTGTCTGAAGTTTAAAATGTTGAAATAGACAGTCTTAGGTTTCATTTTTGTTGAAATTTGGTGTCTTAGCGCGTATTTTTCTCTCCATTCAAACATTTTCATCGACCATTTCACCCACTCATAATCCACCACTCTTTACTTTTTATAAAATCGCCAAATTTCTCCTAAAACTTGAACATCCGAAAAAAAATGTTTCCAGCAGAGTGGTGTGGAGTGAGAGATTTACTCGTGCGGATGTGGCCACCTTCTTAGGTGACGGTCCCGGCAATGTGACGATAAGGGAGCGTGCATGAGAGCTCCTATTTAACAGCCGGTTTGTCGGGATTAGCTTCTCTAAAGTAATCACGCCGAGACACCAAATTTCAACAAAAATGAAACCTGTGACTGTCAATTTTAACATTTTAAACTTCAGACACCAAAATCTCACATGGAGCAAACTTCAAACAGTTTATAGTTTCTTAACCCTTCTTGATGGGATGGGAAATATTCAATTGTTTACTGACGTAAAAATCTGCAGTCTCGTAGGTTCTCTGAACAAGATACCTCTGTCTGTCGCGGGCATTGTCCTATTCCATGTCCCGACTAGCTTGCAGAACTCTGCGAGTATCTTCTTCGGTAAATTCTTCTTTTCTACTGCATTTTGTCGATATAAATCCGCCCCTAAACTGAAGCAAATTATAATGGAGTGAAACCTTGTCAAAATGTATAGGTTTGTTGGCTGGAGTGTTCTTCGCGAGAGCAAAAATGCGTGAGCGATCATGATTCGATCGAACCTTGGTAACCAAGTTACCGAAGTTAGATGGAAATGTGGTTGAAAATGAAGAAAAACGGTAACTTATAGTTGAAGAATGAATGATTAAAGATGCCCAGATTCTTTTTGGCACCGTTTGTCCGCTTTTCCACAGAGGTTCGATCGTATTGTTGTTGTAATTTAATGTTACTATACATACATACATACAGTTTGCTGCTATGAATGGAAAAGAAAAACAGATACATATATGAATGGATTTTTGTTGTGCATACTCTGAAATTTAACCTTTTTTTTTGGGTTAGAGAGTATTTTGGTACCATATATATGTCCGATTTTGGTTTGATATAAGACGTTTGCACTTTGTAGACTTTTGGTACCGTATGTTTGCACTTTGTAGACTTTGGTATCGTACGTTTACACTTTGTAGACTTTTGGTATCGGATGTTTGCACTTTGTACACTTTTAGTACCGTACATTTGCACTTTGTAGACTTTTGGTCCATCAATAAGCTTTTTTGCCCCATCAGTTAGTTGGCTGTTAGTTTTTGCCGTTAAGTGTCGCGTGCGAGTCACGTGACTTGCCTAATTTGCCCCGAATTAGTTTAGGTCCATCGAGCCTAGTGGTTCGATTTGGATTCGAATAAAATCGATCATATAGGACAAGTTACATATCACTTAACAGCAAAAACTAACAACCAACTAACTGATGGACCAAAAGTCTATAAAGTGCAAACGTATGATATAAAAAATATACAAATAGAAACTACTTGTAACAAAAACCAAAATCTGTCAAACATATGTCAAAACAAACTCTTGAACCCCTTTTTTTTTTTTTTTTACACTAAACTAGAGATGAAAGGAAACCGAGATTATAATCAACAGCACAATCTGCTTTTATTATCGAACCAAACTCTCAAACCAAACATAACACCATAATCCAAACACAAAACAACCAAGAACATAAACAAAACTGCCATATCTAAAGCTTCGAGGCAGCATCGCGGTCCAAAAACCACGTGAGCTCACCTTCCGGCGAAACCAACTGAACTGGAAATTTCGGATCGCCCTGACCACTCCCCAGAGCAGTCCCCACGATCCCAGCCTTACCAGCTCCGGCCACCACGAGTGCGATATTTGCAGAAGAGTTGATCACTGGGAAAGTGAAGGTGATCCTGTCGGGTGGCGGTTTCGGAGAGTCTTTGATGAAAGTGACCCACTTTTCCTTCTCGTGTAGGAGCGGGTGCCCCGGGAAGAGCGACGCCACGTGCCCATCGGGCCCCATTCCTATCGCCATGAGATCGAATCTCGGAAATCCAGTTGACTCCGATAAGTCGAGAATGTTGGTCTTGATCAAGTGTTTGAGACACGTCTCGTAGTCTTCGGCTGCTCCTTCCGCGGAGAGCACGTCGTTTATGGCGTAGACATGGCCCGGCAGTATCGGTACCTAACAATTGACATGTTGATAAATTTATGACCATTGGTTTAGGTTAAGAACCTAATATCTCACGTTTCACCGTGTTGAAATTTGGTGTCAGGATTAAAATGTTAATATGAACAATCCAGATTCATTTTAGTTGAAATTTGGTGCATGAAAGCTTGCATTTGACAGTCGGTTTTGTCGGGATTGAATTATCTTAAGTAGTCACACCGAAAAACAACTAAAATGAAACCTGCGACTCTCTGTATTAACATTTTAATCATAAGATGCCAATTTCAACATGGGTGAAACCTGGGACAGTTTTAGGTTCTTAAGCCAGCAAAATATGCAGCAACTGCCGGCAAATCGGCTACAAGTTCAGCTAGCAATTCGGTAATTTGACCTATCTTAAACAGCTAAGGCAGAGTAACCAAACAGCACACAACCTACCATTGGCAATCAAATTCTTCATCTATAAAAGGAGCAATCAATGTTGGAAAGATTGGGTTTAGGGTTACCTTGGAGAGGAAGGCATCATAAGCGAGTTTGTAGTTACTATCGTCGTGATCCTTGGGAACGACTCTCTCGTCCACCCAGAAAACATGCCATTTCGACCAATCGACTGAATCGATGTACGGTTGCTCCACTAGTTTCCTGAATCAAGAAACACTCAAGATCATCAAATCCTGCTAAAAAAGATGAAGAACAAATCTCCATTGTCATTAACACTAATGATGAAATTAAACATCAATTTGGGCGTCATTCATAGAATATGAGATCTGTTCACTACACAAAAGGCATTGCAAATCTAATCCATCCTCTCGGAGCAATCTGTTAAGGCAATCTGTTCACTACACAGAAATTCTAAGCATTTCTGTGTTACAGTTCACATCAGATTTTACAGATCGACTAATTGCTTCTGATCTAACAAGTGATTATACGATTTCAGCTGCGATGCGATGATTAATCAGTTCAGCATGCAATTTCACTATAAGGAGAGGCGCAGATGAGCTCACCGGAGCGATTTGATGAGAGAGCCGCCGGAAACGACGACGGTGAAGGCTCCTCTCTCGGTGATAAACTTTGCTGACAGCTCAGCGGTGTACTTGGCCAGAGAAACGGCGAGATCGTCCTCCGAATCGAAGACCTCTACTCTGGCTTTACTCTTCTTCTCAGCTGCCATTCCGGATAGCGACGACCGTATCGCTCCGCAGCGCTTGGGAAGGGTTCGAATCGGGAAGATTGCTTGGAGACTGATCCGGGTCGAGAGGTGGGCCGGAGGTGCAACGAGATGACGGCGGAGCTGGTGCTGTGTGGATGAGAATGAGCGCAGAGGAGAGGAGAGTGCGGCCATGGAGGGGTTATTATATTGTGGGAAGGGGTGGTGGGGGTTGTTGGTGATATTGTTTCTGGTCGGTAAGGAACACGTTTTAACGGTCGCCGGAGCTCCGGCAAGGGCGTATTGGAGTTGTCAATGGACGGCTTTTTTAAGAACAACATAAGTCCCAATTTACCCTTCGTAAAACGCCGTCACTTTGCAATTTTGGCAGAAGAAAAAAGGGTTAAAATGGTCTTTTGAAGATATACGTTTGATTAATGTTGGCTTTTGGTGTCATATGTTATTTTGTAGGTTCTTGGTGTCATATATTTTTGCATTTTGCAGACTATTGGTGCATCCGTTAGTCAACTGGGATCTTTCTATCATGCTCCAAGAGCACCATGTTTTGGTATTTTTTTTTGTATTTTTCTATTACCCTAAAGGTGAACCCTAGAGGGAAAATGATATTATTAATAGTATGATACAAATATTATGTGTGGTTAAAAAATTTCATATTTTTTTCCATACTTTTAAATTTTTACATATGTTACAATTAAGTCCACCCTATTAATAAAAAAACCAAAAGCATGGTGCTTTTGGAGCATGGTAGAAACACCCGCAAGTTTGATCGTTAAATACTTTTATTTTATTCAATTTAGCCATCTAATGTATACACTTAACTTTTAATTTTTGCAATTTAATTCCTAAAAAAACCCAAAATTGATTTAGTCATGGTGAGACCCATGACTCGGTCGGACCAAGACTCGGATAGCTGGACCTAAGCGACCTCAGCCGTGGTCCGACCCAGTCATGAGTCGCACCATTGGGTCAATTAGACCAAATGGTTCAGTTGGGTCCTTAGGTTCAATTGAGTTTTTTTATGAACTAAATCGCAAAATTAAAAGGTAGATATATAAATTGGAGGATAAAATTGAACAAAGTAAAAGTATTTAACAATCAAACTTGACTACCAATATATACATAAAAAGTCTGTAAAATACAATTAGATAATATAAAAAAAAATCTACAAAATAAAACATATAACACCAATATGGATCAAATATATAATATCAAAAAGACCCTTTAACCCAAGAAATAATAATTTAAAATTCAGGTGGAATACTTGTTACCAGTGTTATCAGAACCGGACCGGACCGGCGGTTCGACCGGGTTCGAACCGGAACCGGTGCCTCTTACGGTCCGGTTCGAGCAAATCCGGAGGATGCAAGCGAACTCGGTTTAAAAGTCCGATTTTCGTCGAACCGGCCGGTTTTGAGCGAACCGGACGGTTCTCCGGTTCGCCGGTTCGAACTAAAAAAGTTAACCGAGATCAAGCCGATGGGTCCTCCATCTTTCTCACATCTCCATTCCTAATAATTAAACCCTAACCATTCAGGCATTTAGAAGGGGCTGGAGCTGGAGAGAGGCGGAGGGGCTCGTGGAGGCGTGGGGGCGGCCGGAGGGGCTCGTGGAGGCGTAGAGGGGTGGAGGTACATCAGAAAATTGGTTGTTTTTAGCAGAATCGAAGAACAGATGTATGTGGTCAGATCTGAAGCAGAGCAAGGCGGTCAGATCTGCTAGTTTTAGCTTCCAATCCGAAGCAGATCTGATGAAGGTAAGAACATAGCAAGGTTCAGTCAGATCTATAACGTTCGGAGCTTCAGATCAATGCTTGAAGAGGAGGGAATGGAAGGGTATTGTTACTTTATGGAAGAAGAAGAAGAAGAAGAACGAATGGAGGTGAGGGAAGCAATTTGGTGATGGAAGGGTATTGTTACTTTATTGCCTCATTGGTTGTAATGATGCAGTCTAGGTAAGCAATTTGGTGATGTATGATTGCTGGGTAAGTGGAAGAAGAAGAAGAACAGCGAATGGAGGTGAGGGATAAGATGAAGAAAGGGGGGAATGAATGGTAGAGGAATGGAAGACCTGTACTCAGGGTCTGGGCAATTTAAGTCCTATTATAAAATTACATCTTTTCATCTGCCCCGGATTCTGTTTCTTTCTCACACTTCGGCTTGATTTTAGGTGCATTTTGGGCTTTTTTATACTTAAATAAATGGGACAGCTAAATGTTTTATTTAAGGTTAGTTGGGCTTTGCTACAAAATATATTTTTGAGTGTATAACTGTAAATACGGTCCGACCGGGTTCGAACCGGGTCCGACCGGGTGAACCGGGAACCGGACCCCATCCGGTTCGGTGTCCGGTCCGGTTCTGATAACACTGCTCGTTACTTTTCAAACATAAGGGGAAAATCACAATTTTCCTATTAATTAATCAAAATATCAAATAAAAGGAAGCTATATAATGCCAGTCACCGAAAATTTGCCACCAAAAACTAAAGAGAAATGGTGGGAGCATGCAGAGCACCCATATCCCATCTTCTTCTTCCCTCAGCTCGCCGGAACCCTAATCACAAGCCCTCAATTTCCAGAACCCTAAGTCCTACTGCGTCCAGTTCACCACCAATTAATCGTCGCGTCCTCCTCTTCTCTCTCCCAATCCCAACTCTTCTTATCTTTAGCGGCGCCATCAAAACCTCGTCTTCCCAGGCCCTGGAGGGATTCGACCCTGTAACTGCAGCTGAGAGAGACGCCAGTGCCCTAATTTCTCGCAGAGTACAAGAGGCTGTTGATTTGTTGGATAAAGGTAGAGAATTGCAGGCTCAGGGCGATTTTGGGAAAGCTCTGTTGTACTTCACCAAGGTGCCGCCTTCTCATTCCTGTTATCATCTATTGTTGCCTTGCGAAATTAGATACTGGTTTCCAAATTTAAGTAGAAATTTCGTCAGCGGTTCAATCGATTGTTGATTTCGCTCATTTTTGCGTGTTTGATAATCTATGTTGTGTCTGATACCGAATTCTCAAGGATAATACGGCATTGAACGATAAATGTGTGCCAAATTTCTTTCTTCTGAGGTGGATGAGAAGCTAATTTGTGTTTAAATGATACCGAAATATGGCATTGAATGATAAATGTGAGCCAAATTTCTGATACTGTGAATTGATCTGTTGTAACCATTAGACATTCTTGATGTCATTTATCAACATTCTTGCTGTTCTGTTAGTTCTGATGATCAGTTTTGATTCTGCTACCTCTATTTACTTTGCAATTTTGCATAAAACCGATACTTTCTGCAGTTTTTTCGATTGAGGATCATGAATTGTGCTTCCACCTACTTATTTATGAAAAAATGTAGTTTTTGCTTCATTACTATGAACAGAATTGATCTGTTGTTACCATTAGACATTCTTGATGTCATTTATCAACATTCTTGCTGTTCTGTTAGTTCGTATGATCAGTTTTGATTCTGCTACCTCTATTTACCTTGCAAATTTCCAATAAACCGATACTTTCTGCAGTTTTTTTGTATGAGGATCATGAATTGTGCTTCCACCTACTTATTTATGAAAAAAAATGTAGTTTTTGCTTCATTACTATTTATTTCTCTGAATTTAGGTGGTTGAGAACTACAAAGAATTTGCTTTCTCTGAATATGCAAGGGTTGGAAGGGCATTGGCCTTATACGAAGTCGGTGATAGAGATGAAGCCATTGCAGAGATGGAAGATGTTTCCATATCCTTGAAAGGATACCCAGGTACTACTACTTACTGCATTTCAATCAGAAACATTTATCAAGAATTCGACTCTAGAATCCGCACTAATGCCATTTGGAAATTAGATTGCTCTAAGAACACAATAGGGGCCTGAATGTTTGCCCAGGTCTGAATTGAAAAAACGTATTATTAAGGGTCTGAATTTTAAGTTTTGTGTATAATTGAGGTCTCCGTCTATTTTTTCTGTTAAAAGTGACGGAAAGTGGTCACATGCCAAGCATGTGACAAAAAATAATTTAAAAATCCGAAAATGCCATTTGACCAAAGTGTGTCTCTCATATGTTTGACCTAAAATGACGAAAATACCCTTTAAGCCACCACAGCTCCGGCGACCACCACCGGCCTCCGGCGACCACCACCGACCACCACCGGCCTCCGGCGACGACCGAAAAGCTCCGATCGGAGCTTTGGAGCTCCAATCGGAGCTTTTTTGGCTCCGATCAGAGGCCCGTGGCGGTCGCCGGAGGCCGGTGGTGGTCGCCGGGTGGTGGTCGCCGGACGGTGGCCTTAAGGGCATAATTAGTGTGTAGGGGTATTTTAGACATTTCACATTTTATTAATTAAATTGATAAATTGTATAATAATTACAAAAGAGTATTTTTGTCTTTTCACGTGATTCTGTTAGATTTAACAGAAAATTTGGACGGAGACTTGAAAAAATACAAAACTCAAAATTCAGGCCCTTAATAATACGTTTTTTCAATTCAGACCCCTTTTGGCAACATGGGCAAACATTCAGGCCCCTACTGTGTTCTTAACCGTAGAATCAATTTAGATGTTTTATGGGTTCAAGATTTAATTTTGCATTTAATGTCCTTCCAAATATGATTATCTGAGCAATCCATTTAAAATCCCAAATCTTGCTCGAATTCTGCACAATTCAAATCGAAATTTCGAACAAATCCGTGGTAAGAAACAATATAATTTGCTGAAGAGGACACTGTTTTAGTAAAGTATGCTTTTGAATGATTAATGTTGGTTTTTGTTGAACAGAAGTGCATGCGGCTCTCGCAGCAGCGTTATATGTGGATAAACACGCGCCACTTCTTGCGGAAAACCAATTCACTATCGCGACGCTTCTCGACCCGCATTACACCGAGATTTCATATGTGAAAGACACAAAGCATTGGCCTCCAAGTTTGGTCAGTTCATTGCAGCATTTCATCACCCTTTCTTGATGAATGAATGTATACATTATTTGTTATATATATATATACATCATTACTGCCTTAATTAAGGTCACTCTTTACCACTTTTAGTGACAATGTATAAGATAGTAGTTGAAGAATCCATAATGCATGGATTAGATGGGGTGGTTAATTACAAAATACATCCTCAACTATGTTGTTTTGTAATGGAGGTATATATACTTCAATAAAAGGATGATATTTGACCCTTAATTATCTACACTGTTATCCCTAAGTATTTTCATGACCAAAAAAGAACCTAAAGAGATATTAGTGATGAAAAGAGTAAGAAAATTGGTATGCAACATATGAGACCAAAATTAGTCATTTTCTAAACACGTTGTTGCATCATGTCCATGTTTTCCGACTGATGGTCCGAAATGTTAGGGCTATCTGGCGTCGCAGACCCGTCTTCGTGGTGGATAAACCCACTGTATTGCTGTATCACGAGCACCGATACAGACGATCCAAAATCGGCCGAGGCTAGAAGGTCACCGATGGCTCCTAGCTCAGGGCACTCGCTCCAATCCGTAAGCCCTGCCGTAAGGGGCGATACCGTCCCTTCTCCTCTCCCGACGATGAAAAGTTCGTGTTCATTTTCGATAGACCGAATAGCTGTTACCGTCTCTTCACCGTCTTCAACGACTTTCTCGATATAAGCGATTGACTCATCGTTGCCGATACTTGCCCTAAACTCGTTAAGATATTCCTCATCGAGCAAATTCTTCCTATTGGATTCGGTCATCACCGTTATACTGTTCATATCGATCGAATCAGCTCGGGCCGCCTTTGGGCTAGTTGCTTCATCGCTCGGCACGAACCGCATTACTGTTATATAAACCCCTTGGTGTTCAGACATCCTCCAAGCATATGCTAGCGCCTCCCGGTCGTCGGGCCCACCGAAGAACAGTACAGCTATATGGTGAGATACTTGGTTCGATGCGGTTCGGGGCCCGTTCATCCCCCGGTCCACTAGGATCCCGACTGTGCACGGCGCATTTGTGAGGACATTTTGGTTGACGGCCCTTAACGCGGGGTTTGTTACCTCCATGCCGCCATCAACTGTTTGTTGCTTGTGGAAAGGGATGATTATGATCAAGGGTTGCTTTTCCGCCGCTAGGTTACATATATCGTCGTGCATGGTCGAGTAAGGAGATATGGCCGTCAGAGTATGGATCATCACGAACTCTGCGGTTTGCTCGTAGTTCTCAAACGCGTTGACGATGTGGTCGGATTGGGCCTGGACTCGGTTCATGGCGGGTCCACCGGTCTTGCGAGCATTATGGACTATCAACATTGCGGAGGCTCGTCCGGTGAGCTCGACCAAGTGTAGGACATAGGCAGAAATTGGGGATCTCTTGGTCGCGTTCGAGGATTCGATGAGGCTGAGGATGGTGGGTACATTGCGTGGGGTGTGAACACATACAACCATCCCGAACTGTCGATCGGGTCTCGACTGTTGGATCGTCCGCCTCTTGTAGGATGCGAGCCGCTTGGACGGCTGATGTAACATGGTCACGATCGGGGTGACGATTCCGGTCACAATCACTGCAACAACCACCATTGTTGAAAACGATGCGGAATCCAAAACCTGCATCGTCAAACATAATTCGTTCAGTAAGGGGGCGTATGGATGGACGTAATATAAAATTACTTGAAATGTGAGATTTCAAATAGTTCAGGCCAAAGCTTCAGTATCTATCTATGAATCATCAACTTACATTTTGTTCAATCCCAACATTGAGTATGATCATCTCGACAAGGCCCTTTGTGTTCATAAGCAAGCCGAGCATGACCGCCTCTCGGAACGGCATCTTGTAGAACATCCCGACGATAAGAGTCCCTACGATTTTTCCCATTACGGCGAGAAAAATGGTAACAAATAGCGCACCCCAACTTGCATCCGCCATGTGGTTGATGTTGGTTCGAAGGCCGCTGCTAGCGAAGTAGAGCGGCAGTAGAAGGCCCGAGACGAAATCCTCGAGCTTCTCTACCAGCGTGATCCCGAGCGGCCCGTTAGGTATAACGAGGCCGAAGACGAAGGCACCGAAAACCGAATGTGTCCCTAACATGTCGGTTACAAACCCCGATATCATCACCCCGGTGAGGATAAGACATATGTAGGACTCACTTATGGCCTCCCCCTCGGGAATCCTCCGCATCATCCACGATATCGACGGCCGAACGACGAAGAAACATATGAGCACGAACAAGACGCTCGACACGATCACTCCCACCGATGCAAGAGAGTTCTTATCGTTCTCGGCCAGGGCAATGGCCACGCAAAGTAGGATCCACGCGCACATATCGTTTAGAAGCGCGGCTGACATGGCGATCCTGCCAAGGTCGGTGTTGATGATCTTGAGCTCGGCTAGGATACGCGCAAGCACGGGAAACGCAGTGACGGAAAGGGCGACCCCGAGGAACAAGACATAGATATGGTTGTGCAAAGCTCTGTCATCCAAGATGAAGGAGAAACCGATGCCGACCATAAAGGGTAAGATCATTCCGGCAACGGCGATGGCTAGGGATTTCCGGCCGCTTCGCCGGACCACCGATATGTCCATCTCGACGCCGACGAGGAATAGGAAGTAAAGGAGGCCCACATTTGCCATCGTCTCTAACACCATCACACTACTTAGAGGAAATACTTTTGTGGCAAAACGATGGTTTCTTCCAAGAACCGAAGGACCTAGGATTATACCGCCCTGATACATCATCATAAAAAAAAAATTACAGTTGCGAAAAAAACTTTGACGCTTGCAGAAAGTGCATGCAGTGGTAACGCAACTAAACGATGACGCTTTTGTTTGTGTCGCCAGTACATGCATGTGCCAACGCAACAAAGTGTTGTCTTATAACATTTCTGCTTGAAATTATATGTTACAGGTGACGCTTTTACTTGTGTCGCCAGAGCATGCATGTGGCAACGCAACTAAGCGTCGTTATATAAATTTTTAATTTAAAAAGTGTTACATAAATTAAAACCTAACGACGTTTTGAAAAGCGTTGAAATAATACAAGAAGAAACGACGCTATTACGAAGCGTCGCCGAATTTGAATAAATTTGATTGATATAGAGATGTTTACGTCGCTTAAGCAAACATCAGCAATGGAAAGTCATCTAAAATTCTTTTTCTAGTCGTAATCACGTAGTTACCAAGATTTCGGAGATGACTCTGGGCTGTTTGAAGGGTTTGAGGATATAAAAGAGGAGGCGAGTGACGGTGACGACTAGGGTTAGCTGCAACACGAAAACGGGCAGAGAAAAATCTAACGGGTCGCTGCCTGTCCATATTCCGTTCGTCGTGACCATCGTCGGCGCATAGCACACTAATTCCCCGGGGAACTCGCCCGGTAATCTCTCAGTATTCGCCATCTCTCTATAGATACCAGCTTGCGCTACGCGCGCATGCAGATATATTTGAATTAAGCCTTTTGTACAGATTTAAATGAATTCTTAGAAGAAGCTTGGACTAAAAACAACGATGCTGTGTACCGCCAACACTATCATCAAAATCCTTCCTAGGAATAATAATTAATAAAAGTAAAAATGCAGAATTACATCAACACTAGCTTAATTGCTTCTAATTTGACTGGTTTTGGTTTGCAGAGAATTAGGAAGACAAATTGTGAGAGAGAGAGAGAGAGATGAAGAAGCTAAGTCATTAGAGTTTCACGGTTGTCCAGCGAAAATAAGACACTATTTTAAGGACATAAATAAATCTGTTGTCACCTGATTGATTCACTGTGTTTCTTATTTGTAAAATTAAGAAAAATATAAATAATATTTGCTACATAACTATATTTTTTTAAATATATTTTATTATTAATTTTTTCAACAACTACTAATAAGATATTAGCATTATTATAAATTGAATTAATTTATAATAAAAATTGATTATGTAATACATATTGTATTTTTTAAATTTAAGGAATAGATTATGTAAAAGTAGATGAGTCATACTTATAAGAAATATTACGTAAAATCATCGTAGCACGATTTTATTCTTTTTGCATAAAGAATATGTTAAAACTCATATTTAAGTAATACTATGCAATCCTATTGTGGATGCTCTAAGAAAAAATATTGACGTAGCGTTCCTTAGCTATAGAAACACTAATTACGATCAAGGTTGTCAGAATCTCGATCTTAGAGTTTTAAGATCCTAATAAAGTATAACAATACGGATCCATTTTAAATCTTATATATATATATATGCTTTTGGAAAAAAAAATGCTAGATATAATCTTGTCCTATTTTTTTTATGCAAAGGTGAAATTTATGGCAAAAAGAAAAATGGTCCAATTTTGGTCAAAACTTAAGTGATGAAGAACCATCCTTGCATCAGTACAAAATTAAGGGACTAACTTCAATCTCTTAAATTAGAGAACTTTCAATCACTTCATACTTGTTGAATATATAGTATAACTACAACAACTACCCTGGGCTGGGATGTATAAATTTAGAACCAAATTTTGCTACATTTTCAACCTGCAGATTATATCAAAATTGTTGCTAATCAATTACAAAAACTGCTCTTCCATTTCCATTTCAAACGACACCGATTCCGAATCGCTTAGCTCCTCGTATGCCGTTTGATCAATCAAATTCGGGGTATACCCGATCATCTTCATCTGATCAACCAGACACTTCAAAACAGAGTAGATCTCTATCTTCATTGGATGCCTCTTGTCCTTGACAATAAAAACATGAACTTGTCCGTGAATTTCGATCCAACTGCACCCGGGTTGCTTCACAACACCTTGCTGCCTCATCATCTTCCTCACCCCAGCAGCGTCGCTCCATCTTCCTCGTTCGGCATACATGTTCGATAGCAAAACGTACGGTCCAGAATCACAAGGGTTGAGTTCAAATAACTTGTCTGCCACGAACTTACCTAGTACGATGTTTCTGTGGACTTTGCAGGCAGCAAGAAGTGACCCCCACACAACAGCGTCAGCCTCGATCGGCATGTTCTCGATTAACTCCTTGGCTTCATTGAGCCGGCCTGTTCGACCCAACAAATCGACCATACATGTGTAGTGATCCTTCACTGGAACCAGATTGAATTTCTTGGTGATCGATCCGAAATGGAACCAACCTTGTTCGATTAGACCTGCATGGCTACATGCAGACAGAACACCGATCATCGTCACGTGGTCGGGATTCTCGCCGTGTTCTAACATCAAGTTGAAGACTCCAAGAGCTTCGTGTGCAAAGCCGTTCTGTGCAAACCCGACAATCAATGCGTTCCACGAGACTCTGTCTCGATCCAACATGTTTCTAAATACTTTGGAACCGTCTGCAACGGACCCACATTTCATGTACATGTCTATGAGAGAGTTCCCGACAAAGATGCTAGATTCGTCGCCTGTTTGGAACCGAAACCCGTGTTTTAGAACATGGGCATGGGATTGCTGCCCGAGTTGCAGATCGGAGAGATTAGCACAAGCGTTGAGGAGGTTACCGAATGTGTAGTGCGTGGGTCCGACTGATTCACGCTTCAAGAGGCGGAAGAGATTAAGAGCTTCTTCATTGTCGTCATTCTGAGTGCATCCTGCGATAAGAGCGTTCCATGACACTATATCTCTTTCGATCATCCCTGTGAACATTACTCGGGCGGCTTTTAAGCTTCCTGCCTTTGCATAGCCACTGACCATGGAGGTCTCAGACACGGAGTTCTTCAATGGCATCGTGTCAAAAACCCATCTTGCTGAATTTAAGCGGCTGCATTTCGAGTACATATCGACCAATGCATTTCCAGTGACAATGTCGTTCCTAAATTTGTCGCATTTGATGACCCGGGTGTGAATTTGTGATCCTTCTTTGATTGCAGACAGAGTTGCACAAGCACTGAGGACACTTGCAAGGGTGATCTCATCAGGATCGAATCCGCTCTCCATCATGGTTCTAAAAATCTCCAAAGATTGTTCCGGTGGACCGTTTTGCTCGTAGCATGTGATCAAGCTGTTCCAAGAAACCAAGTTTCGTGTTGACATTTCGTCAAATACCTTCTGGGCAAAGCTCACTTCCCTGCACTTGGAGTACATGTCAATGAGAGCAGATCCGATGAAAACATCTAATGAACAAGGAGATTTCAACACCAGAGCGTGGATTTGCTCACCTATACACATATCAAACATTCCAGCACATGAACTTAGAGCGCTCCCAAATGAATAAGCATCCAGGACGTAGTTCTCCCTATGCATATCAACAAAGCAAACCATGGCTTCATCAAACCTCTCATGCCGTGTGAAACCTGAAAGCATAGAGTTCCACGAGCACTGGTCGCGATCAGGCATCGACCTGAAGATCTCCTCTGCCTCTCCAAGACAACTAAACTTAATCAGGGTACTCAAGATCGCATTCCAGGTAAAAGTGTTCCGAAGGGGCATTTTGTCGAACACCTTCCGGGCGTCGCTGAGGCACCCACATTTCCCGTAAACATCTACGAGCCTGTTGTGGATGAAGAGTTCCGATGAGAACGGCGACTTGATAATCTGGGCGTGAACACGGCGGGTCTCGCATGCTGACTTGGCTTGACCGCACGCGTCCAGTAGCATCGCGAATGGAGATGAATCCGTCCATGGTGAGCTGCTGACGAGATTCTTGAGCCTTGCGTGTCTCGCCATTTGATCATGTTAGAGCAAGAGAGCTTCATTCAGTGGTCTTCTGAATCTGGAGTCGCCTCAGTGACGGCCGCACTTCCGCCGTACAATTCATTATTTCAGCCGCTCCTCCACCGTAGCTCCCGCCTGCACCGTTCTGTTCTGTTACAAAAAAATAGAACGTTGCCCGAAGAATAGGAAAGCCAAACTTAGTCCTCAATATATTTGAATTACATTTAATCCTGGACTCGTAATTATGTGTAATTTAGTCCTCAAACTCAAGAGAAAAAAAGTACTAAAGTCCTTACCATGATACCATCGAATTCAGTTTTCCATTTTTTTTTTTCTTTCGGGCCGGAAATGCTAATGTTAAAATCATCCCATAAATTTAGAGCTTTTTTAGCGGTATTCAGACTTGATTTATTTTTTTGAACCACAACTCGTTTTAACAGTTACTTCAATCAATTTTAAGTATATATTAGCTTTGTTAACATGAATATACCATAGATCAACAATAAAAATATAATTATTATCATTTTAAGTAATTCTTTCTTATTTTTATTGAGTCTTTCTACTATACTCCATAAACATTATGTTTGTGAGCTATTTTTTTTTTTTTCTATTTTCCTAAAGGTGAAACCCATAGGGAAAGTGATATTATTAATATTATGATACAAATATTATGTGTTAAAAATATTTATACTTTTCATAATTTTAAAGTTTTACATTTGTTACAATTAAATCTATTTTAATAGTAAAAAAAATGCTTTCACAAGCATAGTAGTATGTGAGTGATATATTAAAAACCTTTAATGGGAAAATTATATTAATCACTCTTAGAAATCTGAATGGTAAAAATAGTTACAACTCATTTATTACACTCGAGGTGTAGAGAAAATATGCATGGCAAGACAAAGAACGTGTAAAGAATTTAGGGAGTCAAGAAATAACTAATGACCAAGACTTCATTTTTCTCAAGTCGATTCACTGCTGAAAAATTCAAAAACTTATATATATAAATAAAAGCATTATTATATGAAGTTATTATTTTTTTGTTTGTGAAGATTCAATTATTGTGAGTTTTTTATTTAAAGACAAACTATATATAATCTATCAATATATATCATAATATAATTATACTAATTGAAACCTCTTAAAATTTGGCCAAAAAGAAACCTCATAAATTATCTAGTCAACAATGTTTTGTCTAGTAACAGTTTTATAGTTTAATCGAAACTTTTAGAAGAATAATTCTGTTTTAATGTCTATATAAAAAAAGTTTTTTTTTTTTTACATAAATAAAAAAAACAAACAACAATAATTTTTATTTAAATTAAAAATTTATATTATTCAATAGGAAAGCCTCTAATCACACCACATCCACATATCAACACGTCATCGTCTATATTTAAATCAAATTGGTACCTGCGTTAACAACCCAAAACGAATTGGTACCTCCACTAAATTTTGTGACAAATTGGTACCCGAGTTAACCTGGGTGCAACACCCAGGTTAACTCGGGTACCAATTTGTCACAAAATTTAGTGTAGGTACCAATTCGTTTTGGGCTGTTAACCCAAGTACCAATTTGATTTAAATCCCTCAAATATATAATCTTTAACATTTTCACGATTATATACCGTGTTGATGTATTTATATATATACACACATTTTTTTTATAGAGTTTATATTTATATTTTGTATACAAAGTGCGAATACCGAACAATATATATAAATAATTTTAGCTTTTAGGATTTTGATTATACATATATGACCAAATCATGTATAATTTCTATACATATATTAAAATCCTTATTATATTATATGTAGTATATGTAAATAACGATAATATACAAATCTATAAATATTTACATATAATAATAATAATATTGTTAACGTTACCATTTAATAATAATAATATTTACATATGCTAACGTTACCATTTATAATTCTCGTTATTTTATGGAATTTATCAAATTGAAATAATATTGCTAACGTTACCATTTAATTATATTAATGGACATTATTTTTTATTTCAATTTGATAAATTCCATAAAATAACGAGAATTATAAATGGTAATGTTAGCATATGGTCATGGGTCGTAATTGGTAGCCCATTAATATGTACAGTTACATAATGAACTTGGGTAAATGTCACATTACGGTAACTGGGCCAGACTCAAATGCCTAATGACATGGGAGGCCCAAAATTGGGCATCCCCAAGTATATAGGGCAGCCGAACTATAGTGAGGGTGAAGTGGACTTTTGTCCACTTCACTCCTATAAATACAAGGTGCTAGGAGATTATTTAGGGTTAATCACATAAGCCCTCCTTTTTGAGAGAAAACCCTCCTCCCCATAACATCTAGTTCGGCCGAACCACATCTAACACCAAGGGTGTGCCAATTTACTTTCTAGCAAACACTACGGAGATCTGTCCCTGCTTTCGTGTCGATCAGTGGATTTGCTGTGGAGACTATACTGCGTAGGTGTTCTTTAACAAGGACCTTACCGGTGCCGACCGGAGAGCCGCGAACTCCTTGCAGCAGCAAGTTCCTGGGGCTACGAATCTACTATGAGGTATGTGCAATTCTTCCGCTACGTAATTCCGTTTACGAGCATGTACCGTGTTTTAGTATTCGTAGTGATTATCCTCCATAATATAACAGTGGTATCAGAGCCAGGTTTCGATCCTGGGACCTGTGGGTCATGGGCCCACTAGAATCCCATGGATTCTTTACCTAGCACAACCGAGCTTTGACCGCGTGGTCGAACGTGGCACGCGTAGTATGAAGCACACGCTGATAGCATACCTGAACTTTTGAGTTGACAGGATAAGGATATGTCAATCATGCTATCGCAGATTCTCATCTGGCCCAGAATGTGGATTAATGACGAAAAATGTTCGTCACGACGATATACTAAACGAAAATCATGTCGAATTACTTCGGAACAAGATAATCGTATTCTGTAATCAGGTTTGATCCCCTGATTCTTAGCCAGCCTTGCATAGCAGAAGCCTCCTTCCACCGCAAGACGGCCGTACCTGTGTGACGAGGCATGGCCCACATTCGACATAATTTTGGCGGGTTAAGAACCTATGAAAGGTCTGAACTATCACCCATGTTAACGGGAGAGGTCTGAAATTTAAAAAGTTAATAACAGAGGTCTGAAATTTCAATTTTGTTGATTTGAGGTTTTCCGTCCATTTTTAGGGTTAAATTTAACATAATTGTGTGAAATGACATTGTTGCCCCTTTAATATGTTGTTTTATTTAATATCTTATTTAAGGAAATGTGAAATGACAATTTTACCCCTAAAGTCAAATTAAAACCACCCGACTCCGGCCACCACCACCCGACTCCGGCCACCACCACCCGACTCCGGCGACCACCACCTCGAATCTGACGACCACCACCACGGCTCCGGCAACCCGACTCCGGCCACCACCTCAGCAAAAAAAGCTCCGATCGGAGCCAAAAAGCTCCGATCGGGGCCAAAAAGCTCCGATCGGGGCCAAAAAAGCTTCGATCGGGGCCAAAAAAGCTCCGATCGGAGCCAAAAAGCACCTATCGGAGCTTTGTGGCTCTGGTCGGAGCCACAGAGCTTCAATCTGGAGCTCTGTGGCCCCGACCAAAGCCACAGGGCTCCAGATCGGAGCTTTTTTGGCTCCGATCGGAGTCCAATCGGGACCGGTGGCTCCGATCGGAGACCAATCGGGGCCGGTGGCTCCGATTTTGGCCCAATCGGAGCCTTTGTGGTGGTCGCCGAAGTACGGTGGTGGTCGCCGGAGTACGATTGGTGGTCGCCGGAGTACGATTGGTGGTCGCCGGAGTACCGTGGTGGCTTCAAGGGCATTTTGGTCTTTTCACTCCAAGCATGTGAGGGGCACACTTGATAGAAGGGCATTTTTAGAAATTTATTTTATTTCCGGTCACATGCCAAGCATGTGACCAACTTCTGTTAGTTTTAACGGAAAAAACTAACGGAGACCGCTGTTATCAACAAAACAGAAATTTCAGACCTCTGTTATTAACTTTTTAAATTTCAGACCTCTCCCGTTAACACGGGTGATAGTTCAGACATTTCATAGGTTCTTACGACTTAGTTTATAGACCGTAAATCTGATGTATTCAACATTATGACGTCGATAAATCATAATCTCGATTGCAATTCTCTCGTTTATTAAAATTTAACTTCCAATTATCAAAATGCTATCACAGATACTATTCCAGGCATCCGTACAAGTATTCACAACCTTCAACTAATATCCGGTTGGTGGCCACCTAGTGAATACAATAGTCGGTGAATTATTAATTGACCTAGGATACAGCGCGACACTTTATATGTGATATATAACAGGTTGATTGAAGAAATGGAATCAACGTTCCGCGGGCGCTACAATACTTCTAACAGATGAGTAGCACGATGCCCATCGTGTTCGCCGGTCGCACGGCGAACCTCGTATGAACTACTCGAGAGCAATGACGAGATCGAATGAGTGAAATGTTGATGCCGATTCGGGAAACGATATATTAACAGGCACCCTCCCATTCCGGCGAGTGGGAGCTGTTAGCATATGGTCATGGGTGCCGTAATTGGTAGCCCATTAATATGTATAGTTACCTACTGAACTTGGGTAAATGTCACATTAGGGTAATTGGGCCAGACCCAAATCCCTAATGACATGGGAGGCCCAAAATTGAGCCTCCCCAAGTACATAGGCCGGCCAAACTATAGTGAGGGTGAAGTGGACTTTTGTCCACTTCACTCCTATAAATACAAGGTGCTAGGAGATTATTTAGGGTTAATCACATAAGCCCTCCTTTTTGAGAGAAAACCCTCATCCCCATAACATCTAGTTCGACCGAACCACATCTATGCCAATTTGCTTTCTAGCAAACACTACGGAGATCTGTCCATGCTTTTGTGTCGATCAGAGACTTTGCTGTGGAGACTATACTGCGTAGGTGTTCTTTAACAAGGACCTTACCGGTGCCGACCAGAGAGCCGCGAACTCCCTGCAGCAGCAAGTTCCCGGGGCTACGAATCTACTGTGAGGTATGTGCAATTCTTCCGCTGCGTAATTCCGTTTACGAGCATGTACCATGTTTTAGTATTCGTAGTGATTATCCTCCATAATCTAACGTGTAATTGGTAATTTTGGATTTTTGGTTTAAACCCTAAACCGAAAAAATCGTACTACCAATGAACGGTTTATTTTTCCTCATACTGTTTTTTGGTCGGATTTTTTTAAGAAAAAAAACCAGACCGAAAATATGGATACCCGACTGAAACATGCAAAAACCGATCCGACCGATCCGGTTTCACCCCTAATGGCACTAGAACCATCAAGTGTGACCGGGACCGTCAAACAACATTAATTCAATAATTATGTTGGATTATTCAGGTTATTGAGCTGCGGGTAATAGTCTGATCCACCTTTAAATACTAAAATCTTAATACTTACGAAAGTATGGATTTTTTAATATCTATATATAATATAATTTCAAAATGTGGTCTAATAATATTTTGACAAATTAGAAAAAGTTACAATGACAATACATGTTATATTTCATGTTACAAAAAGTTAATCTTTAGAGTTTTATTTTTAAAAAAATAATAATTTCTCGTATTTTTAAATTGTATATCAATTTGCTTGTATCAAATTTATATTCCATTTTTTAAAATATTTTTATATCTATATATTTGTTATGTTTTAGAAAGAACAAATTATAATTATCAAATTTTAATGTTATTTTAGCAAACTTTACAATTTGTAAACTACATAAAGGTCTACCAATAGAACTTCTCTTAAAAAAATGTCGTAAACTGACATTTTACCCCTAATAAAAAGGTTAAATGCTATCAAAGTAAAATGTGATGATAAATAGTTAAAAGATTGTGAATTAGAGAACGTAATTATATTAAGTCTAAGAAAGAAAAATCAATTGAAAAAGAAAAGAAATGGCGTTCCTCTCCTGGGGTTTAATTTCATCTTCGCATGCGCTCTGATTTCTCTCCTCAAACCCAAATTTAAAATCCAAATCTTAAGCGGGAAACGACACTTCTCTCTCTCCCGTCTCCTCCTATTTAGAGGAAAGGTTCAGCAAAGCTCTTCACAGTTCAGCAATGGCGAGCCGTAAGAAACCTCAGAGCCTCAACGATAGCCATTACCGTCTCCTGCAAGACCTCTCCAATCCCCGCCCTCCTAAACCTTCCTCTTCGCCCGCCTTCAATCCATCCTTCAGTCTAGGTATTCTTCTGCTGCTGAGCTTCCTCGATCCGTCCCGATTTTCTTAGGTCTCATTAAACGACGCTCTATATGATTTTGCAGATGATTCGGAGGAGGAGTCAGCGCCTAACGTGAAGTCCGGGAGAAATGATGCTGACGATTCTATGCCTCGATTCTCTATGATTTCAGATTCGGATTCTCCAGCCGGTACTTGCTAACGTTTCCTCACTCGTTGCCTATATGTTATTTTTCATGCTGTTCATGTTTGATTTTTGATTAAGCATCGTGTTTTGGCTTCCCCGTGGTAAAGTATGCAAAAATAAATGACTAAATCACATTGATTGAGATTTAAGGGTCTGTGATCTTAGTTAGTGGCTACCATATGCTTTGTTTACAGGAGAAAGCCTAGGAAAATCCAAAGCAGAAGCTAAGAGCTTCCCTAGGGTTATTTTTCCATCAGATGATGAGAGTGATGAGCATAACCAAGCCCATCCAGAGTCCATTATTTCTGATACTATAAAGAAAGATGTACCTCTGAAGGTTAAAATGGAAGGCAGACGTCGTCTATGCAAAGTCTCAGTGAGTGATGATGAGAACACAGATGATCAGAAGTTGTCAGAGTTAACTGATTTTGATTCCCCAGTAGTGCCCAGGAAGCATAGTGAGGTTAATAGGAATGAGGACAGTAATGACATTAGGGATATTCTCAATGATCTAAGCTCAAGGCTTGATCTTCTATCAATTGAGAAAAAGCGAGTACCTAGAGGTTCTGGTGCTGGTGATTTTAAGCAAGTGAAGACTGAGATTAAGGATGAAAATGTAGTTGCTGCTCAGGAATATGAAACAGCTGCTTCATCATTTTCAGCTATCAGTGAACTCTCTTATGAGAATGAGAGCCAGATGCGCAGAAACAAAAACAAAGGAGGCGGACCACAAAGGGATGAAACCAAAAAAGTTGGGATGAAAACGAGACCTGGGGTTTCTAGATTCCTAGATGAAGATGAAGGAAGTGATGGTGATTGTGTACTTTTAAATGGTAAGGATTCAGTACTGAAGTCAGGTAACAGTAAAAGCAAAGGTAAGGAGGTAGATGATTTTATTGAAAAACCTGCAGAAGAGAAAGGTCCTTTTGTTTTGGCTGGTACAAGATTCACATATACATTACCGAGAAATATATCAACCATATTATATCCCCATCAGCTCGAGGGGTTGAAGTGGCTGTGGTTTCTTCATTGTAAAGGCAGTGGTGGGATATTAGGGGATGACATGGGTTTGGGGAAAACAATGCAGGTATGAAACACGACTGATCAATATTGACTAGTGCTTGTTCCAGGAGGTTCATGAATGACATTGAGTTGCTTTCTTTGACAGATATGTGGTTTCTTAGCGGGATTGTTACATTCACGTTTGATAAAAAGAGCATTAATTGTGGCTCCCAAGACTCTGCTTCCCCATTGGATCAAGGAATTATCAGTTGTGGGGCTCTCTGGGAAGACAAAAGAGTGAGGCTTTTTCTACCACAAGTTTGAGCTTGAATGTTTTGGCAACTCAAATGACCATTTTATTGGTTATTCCTTATCTCTCCCGTTATTAATATCTTATTCTTTCATCAAATGCAGATATTTTGGTACTTGTCCAAAGGCTCGGCAATATGAGTTACAATATGTACTTCAGGTCTGTATTCACTTAGCTTCCGGTTAAGAACATTTGAGTTGTATAATAATTAGTATTTATAATCTATTATAATATGAACAGAAGTTGTGGTTTTTGTAGGACTAAATTAAGAAACCATCCTTTGCTGTAAATTTTGTTGTTTGGTGCAGGATAAAGGAATTCTCTTAACAACATATGACATAGTCAGGAATAATGTGAAATCTTTGCGGGGGGTTTTTATTATAAGGGAGATGAAGATGAGGACAGCACGACATGGGACTATATGATTCTTGACGAGGTACTTATAAGTCTGTTGCTCTTGACACTGCTTATTTGTCTTTTAATTGCTTAAATGTTAAATCATACAACTGTTTAATTGATTCAGCAGTACATCCTTGGCCCCTAGTGGTGTGGTTTCACCTTCCAAGTCATTATTGAACATTTTTTTTTGTACTTCATTAAATCACATAATTATTGTAAGTATTTAACATGTCACCTGCCCATGCACAAATATGTTTAACATTGGCATGATTGGTTGAGACATAAGATAATGAGATGATAATACATCATCTCTACTGATAAAACTTGCTAATAACTAGCATCAGAATTTCTGATGAATACTAATCCTTTTTAATCATCTTTATGGTTCTAGTTTTTCTAATTTCTATGCATTTCCTTGGCGCCTTCTATTTTCACCACAAGTAGTAACTTCTCTGATGTTGATGACTTGATCTGAAGCTGTAAAATGCTGATCTCTGTTCTTGGCTGTCATTTCAGGGGCATCTCATAAAGAACCCAAGCACACAGAGGGCGAAAAGTTTGCTGGAGATTCCAAGTGCTCATCGTATTGTTATCAGTGGTACACCGATACAGAACAATCTCAGGGTAATTAAAATGTCTATTGTTATGTTGCACTGCCAATATTATTATCTCTTATCTGTTAACTATACTTATTTGTAATGATTCTTCAGGAACTGTGGGCTTTATTCAGTTTTTGCTGTCCTGACCTGCTTGGCGACAGGAAAGAGTGAGTTTCACATGACATCCTATTTTAAGTCCAATTTATCGTTACTGACAAATTAATGGGAAACCTTAGGTTCAAGGCGAAATATGAGGACCTTATTCTTCGTGGAAATGATAAAAAAGCTTCTGATAGAGAAAAGCGGATTGGATCAACTGTTGCAAAGGTACTAAACTTTATTAGTATGCGTTTTCACAATAATTGTGGTTGATGTGGTTCATATGTCATTGAAATTCAAGCCAAATGTGCCAGATGAACTTATGAATACTTTGAATTTAAACATCCCAGAAAGTCTACGGAGACTACAACTTAGTGAACTGCATCCCCCCCATAAAAGTGTCTCGTTGTGTTTTCTCTCGGGTTACTTGTTTCAATTGGAAAGCATATAATATTCTGCTCTTTCTAGTTTCTACATAAATTTGTGGATCATTCGGTCATAAGAAGATACATTTGCTAGTGTCTAAATTGTTATACTTCTGCAGGATCTTAGAGATCGTATTCAACCATATTTTTTGCGACGCATGAAGAGTGAGGTATTTCGTCAAGATGATGATGATAATGCAGTTGCCAAACTATCCAAGAAAAATGAACTTATTGTATGGTTGAGACTAACTAGTTGTCAGGTGGCAATTACTTTCCTTCACTTCATATTTGCATTTGAGGATCCTTAAGAACTGCATAACACTAACTATATGCATATTTCTCTTTCGTGTAGCGTCGGCTCTATGAAGCATATTTAAACAGTGAGATCGTTCTATCCGCTTGTGATAACTCTCCACTTGCAGCCCTTACGGTAATTGACCTTCTCCAATGCTATTAGTAGCGTTAAACAATGTCTGTTGGGTTTTCTTAGTGTTTGAAATATATTACTTCTCAAAACTTCAATGGAGATTTTAAACTGTCATGTCTTTCTGGTGCAGATTTTGAAGAAAATTTGTGATCACCCTCTTATTTTAACAAAACGAGCTGCTGAGGATGTTCTTGAAGTGATAGATTCAGTTGATAACCCAGAAGATGTTAAAATGGCGGAGAAACTTGCTATGTACATAGCAGCTGATGTTGGTGAAGATGCTTTCAAGGAAACTCATGATAGCATCTCATGCAAATTATCTTTCATAATGTCCTTATTGGTAAGTGTATCTCTATGCATTTTAGGTTGTGTTGTATGAAATATTCTTTTCTTACAGTTTGGTGCATACAATAGGAAAACTTGATTCCAGAGGGGCACAAGGTGCTCATATTTTCTCAGACTCGGAAGATGCTCAATCTTGTTCAGGTTAGTTTCTCAATTGGATAAGTGGATAGTTTCTCGGATTAGATAATTTCTACTAGTCTAAGAAAAGTTTGCCTATTTCATGTGTGCAGGATTCATTGGCCTCCAGTGGTTACAACTACTTACGGATTGATGGAACTACGAAGGCCTGCGACAGAGTAAAAGTTGTTAATGTAAGTTCAATTTATAAGTTAAGTGATCTCGTTGTGTGTGTTGGCAGATGCTTGAAAAGACTAATCATCAATTCTGTTTTTGTTAGGATTTTCAAGAAGGGTCTGGGCCTCCTATATTTCTCTTGACCTCCCAAGTTGGAGGCCTAGGTCTGACTCTCACGGAAGCAGACCGTGTTATAGTGGTTGATCCAGCATGGAATCCAAGGTTTGTATGTCTCTCTGTTGCAATATGAGATATGGGCGTACTTATGAGAAGATTGATAGATAGAAAAACAAATCATTTTGGATGTATTTTGCATGAGCAACTTTTACTTACTGATGATTACAATGGAACTTTGCATATTCTGTCTTGGCCATCTTTTTGAACTTTGAAGACTGGAAGAAGGTAAATACTTTACTGAAACTTTGTTTGAACCTGTTTTTTTCATCTTTAAATTTCAGCACGGATAGTCAGAGTGTTGATCGTGCATATCGAATTGGGCAAAAGAAAGATGTGGTCGTGTATAGGCTAATGACCAGCGGAACAGTTGAAGAGAAAATTTACAGAAAGCAGGTATACAAAGAAAAGCTTTTATTGGTATATATAGTGAGATAAAAGAAAAGCTTTCAACAATAACCTATTTGCCTTTTGATCGCCTTAGGTATTCAAAGGAGGGCTGTTCAAGACAGCAACTGAGCATAAAGAGCAAATGCGCTACTTTAGCCAACGGGTATATATATATATCTCTGTGTGTGTGTGCAGACTAAAATCTTTGTTAATCCTTTTGTTACTTCTCTAGGACTTGAAGGACCTGTTTCGTCTTCCTAGTGAAGGGTTTGATGTTTCTCCAACTCAGCAGCAGCTGTACGAGGAGCACGATAAGCATCACCAAATGTATGGACTAGTAACTTATTCGTTTCCTTCTATTACATGCTGGTTTTCAGAAAATGACCACATTCACTTGTATTTCAAGAAAATGACCATTAGAGTTTGATAGCCTCCCTCAAGAATATATTTTGCAATAGAATACATAAAACTGATCATTGTGGTTGTTCTTTTGCTTACATTTTAATCTTTACGCAGGGATGAATCTTTAAAATCGCACATAGAGTTTCTTGAAACTCTGGGTATAGCTGGTGTCAGCCACCATAGCTTGCTCTACTCCAAGACTGCACCTGTGCAAATTACAGAGGAGGATGTAGAGTTAGTTAGGTACCAAACTTCAAGCTCTAAACTCATTCCCATTTCAAACTTGTATATGTAGTCTCACTTTTAATGAAAATTCAGGGCAAGCGCAATACCGTATGCAGCAACCACCTCATCATGGTCGGCCCCTACTTCGGAGCGAGATGTTGATGGGTGAGTTTTGAGTGGCATTGGACACTGAATAATCGACCAAATAAAATTTTATAGTTTCTAAATTAGTTATCTGTTAAATGGACAGGGCTGCATATGCTTTTAAGCCAAAGGATGTAAACCTTATTACCAAGAAGAACCAATCCCCTGGCAGTAGCGGTAAGTCGCCTGAAAGTGACATCAAAGAAAAAATAGCACGACTATCCCACATGTTGAGAAACAAGGTACAAACTGTTTGTGTCTTTAAACATATATATTGTGTATCTAATCAAATAGACAGTTTTACCAACCAGACATTCACTATTCTGCAGGCTGTGATTGATAGGCTACCAGATAAGGGGGAGAAGATCCAGAAGCAGATACTTGAGTTGAATCTAGAGCTTGATATCCTCACCAAGCCCAGAAAAGCAGAAACAGAAGTGATTGATTTGGATGAAATTACCGGTGATTTCGATAGGCGGTTGAACTTCTAGTTCAACCGAAAGCAGCAAGGGTTCCACATTTTGCTATGCATTTAAAAGGTTGGAAATTTATCAAACTCGAAACTATGAATCTTGCATTGTCTAGATAATTTGCCAGAGCTTGATTGTTTTTTGGTAAAGATTGTTGTATGAACAATTCAGGTTCTAATGGATGTACATTTGGAACTGGAAACTATATGTAACTGGTATTTTTGGTTAGTAAGGAACCGATTGATATTGGTTAAGTTCTGTGAACCCTAAATTTATACTGTTCACGGAACTACTCACCCCTAAGAAATTAGAGGGTTTTTCTACCGTATTTGTGGAGCACCATGCTTTTGCTTTTTTTAATACTAGGTCTACTTAATTATATATATGAAAAACTATAAAATTATGAAAAAGTATGTAATTTTTTAATTACACCAAATATTTATATCATACTATTCATAATATTAATTTTTCTGTAGAATTTACATTTAGGACAATAAAAAAATATAAAAAAAAAAACTACCACAAATATGGTGCTTATGCTTGTTGATCATAGTAGAAAGACTTAGAAATTAGAATGGTTAAACTTACAACACTCTTCATTTTATGCAGTAATGAAAATATTGAGGGTTAAAGTTGCTCAGAATAAATGTAGAGGGTCAAAGATACTGTAAAAGGCGTGCATAAGCGCAATTTTTAAATTTCCCTCGGCTAAACCTCACTACTGTGCGTATTTAGGGTTGTCAACGGGTCGGGGCGGGTATCGCTGCCCGTACCCGCCCCGCGGGTCGAGATGGTCGACCCGTACCTGCCCCACACAGTTCGCGGGGCGGGTCGACCTGCGGATCATTTATTAGTGGTACATAATATATTATTAGCAATTTAAACCCTAAATTCTATATTTACCATATACAAATTCAGTTTAAAATTTAAATCACAAATAATAATAACTTCAAATCCAAATACAACCTCAAAAATTCTAATTATTTTAACTATGTATTATATTACATATATAGTTTTATATAAGGAAAATTATAAAACCTCCGACATCTATGTTCCGTCAAGTTCCGATGTCTGTCTATGATGAAAATAGACTTAAAGTTGATGTTATTTACATGGTTTGCCATTCTCTCTTGTTTCGGAATATGGCGGACTCCTTTGTCGGAACATACATCACTGCTCTTTATATAAATATATGTGTAATATATATATATAAATTATTTACATACGGGGCGGATCAACGGGGCGGGGCGACCCCAAAACCGTATCCGCCCGCGGATCAGCGGGCCAAAATCGGGGCGGGCCCCGCGGGTCACGGATTACCGTGATCCGTTGCCACCCCTGCCATCCCTAGTGTATTTGGTGAATGAAAATGGCGGTCAAGCTTCTTACCATGTTCCGCCGTATCTCCGCCGCTTCCGTCCCTCTCCGCCGCCTCTGCACCTTCGCTGAAGTGATCTCCTCCGGCGAATGCCCCGTCCTTGAACTTCCGAAGCTCGAGTCTTCAAGCGATGCAGAGTCCATATCCCAAATCTTACTCCACCACCACAACCCCTTCCACGCCGTGGAATCCTCTTGCCAGCTCCACGGCGTATCCCTAACCACTCATCTCCTCCACCAGATCCTTCTGCGCCTCCGTCACAACTCCAAAATCGCCTTCTCTCTCTTCAACTACGCCAAGTCCCTGCCGGTGCCGCCGCTGACGTCATCCTCGTACGATCTCCTCATCGATATTCTCGCTAAGGTCAAACAGTTCGACGTGGCGTGGCAGCTCATAGTCGAGATGGACCAGAACCGGTGCTCTCCTACTCCGACCACCTTCTTCGTCCTCGTCCGCCGCCTGATCGCCGCAGGCCTCACGCGCCAGGCCGTCCGCGCGTTCGATGATATGGGGAGTTTCATCGGACACTTTCCAGGTAATAGAGAGTACTCCTTCCTCCTCGATACTCTCTGCAAATACGGTTACATCAAGGTCGCTGTAGAAATCTTCAACAGGAGAAAATCTAATGGAGAGTTCGATCCGGACGTTAAGATCTACACGATCTTGATCTACGGTTGGTGTAAAATCGGCCGAATCGACATGGCAGAGCGATTTTTGACTGAGATTATAGAGCGCGGAATTGAACCGCATTTGATCACATACAATGTATTGCTTAATGGGATCTGCAGAAGGGCCAGCCTCCATCCGGATGAACGGTTTGAACGGACACTCAGAGCTGCAGACAAGGTGTTTGATGAAATGCGCGACAGAGGAATCGAACCCGATGTGACTAGTTACTCGATCGTTCTTCATGTGTATAGCAGGGCGCATAAACCCGAGCTCTCTCTCGATAAACTGCAGATGATGAATGAGAAGGGTATATCTCCGAGCATAGCTACCTACACTTCAGTGATCAAATGCCTATGTTCATGTGCAAGAATCGATGATGCAGAGAAGCTTCTGGTAGACATGGTCAGCAATGGAGTCAGCCCCTCTGCCGCCACATACAACTGCTTCTTCAAGGAGTACCGAGGCAGAAAAGACATCGAAACCGCTATAAATCTGTACAGGAAGATGAAGACACCTCCAGATTTGCATACTTACAACATACTCATCGGTATGTTTCTGAAACTGGATCGAATGGGGCTCGTGGAGGAGATCTGGGAAGACATGAAGAACGCAGGTGCGGGACCCGACTTGGATTCGTATACGTTGCTGATTCACGAGCTTTGCGAGAAGCAAAGGTGGAAGAAAGCTTGTTCTTACTTTGTTGAGATGATTGAGAAGGGGTTTCTTCCTCAAAAGGTTACATTTGAGAAGCTCTACAAGGGTTTGATTCAGTCTGATAAGTTGAGGACTTGGAGAAGGTTGAAGAAGAAGCTCGAGAAGGAGTCGGTAACGTTTGAATCCGAGTTTCGGGATTATCCAGTTAAGCCTTACAAGAGATGAGATAGGTTTGTGAAAGATCATCATCATCATCATCATCACCATCATCATCATCATCATCATCATCATCATCATCATCATCATCATCATCCTTTACTTCTAGCGACGCTATTAATTGCGACGCTATAGAGATGTTCTATTGTGTAGGAACTTTGAGTTTAAATTTTTGAAACTCTATATAAACTTGATATAATCTAGCTTGACTCAATTCGTATAGCTGAAGTATTTTTTGACAGTGTAAAAATGTTTTTTTAGCTCTACTTTACTCGTTTAGAGACGAAAGGAATGATTTGTGTGAATTAGATTATTAGAGCAAACATATATATATTTTAAAGAGATTAAATTATGATAATGGATATGGGAAGTAAACAAATAAAGTGAATTTGATGAACATTATTTATAAAATATTATATATTGATAAAAGTTTTTTAGGCTTGCGAATGGGTTTGAGTTGAGTATTATTAAGTTTGAACTCGATTGTAGATCAAAAAGTGTTACTCAATTTGAAATTTTCCGAATTGAAATTAAATTTTAACAGAGTCGATTTTAAGTAGTTCGGCTCATTTACATCTCTAGTTGTATACTTATATCGCATTGCAGAAATTTTGTTTAGCAGAAAATCTCATCCAGGAAGTGCTCTCCGAATTAAGCTAGATAGTGTCTTATCACAAGGCTTACCTACCAATTTGAGATTCAGATCACATGTCCCACTAATTCTACGCTAAGATCATGCTTCATCGTTAACAATTATATACGTTTTTTTAGATTTAATATTTTCTTTTTAAGGTGGTTCATCATTGCTAATAGGTTTTTAGAAAAAAAAAATTAATTACACCAAATACATATATTATGATCACAAAAAGATGCGATTTGAAATATAAATAGTGAGACAGATAATTTGGATTCCGTCGACATGGAGTTTTATTGTTATTATTCCAAACTTTATTATTATATTATAAGTAAGCAAATGACTAGTATCTTTTTTAACCTCATTTAATGCACCAAGTAATAATATGTTATTTATTGCACCTCGTTAATATTCTGTTTCTTTCCATCGCTAATGTGTACATGAATTGATTAATTGCTTTGTCACATAAATAATGTCAAAATAATACGATAATGAATATTTTAAAAATAAAAATAACTGAAAGTATAAATGTATATAATTTTTTTTTTTTTAAAATATCTGATTTTCAAATTATAAAATCAAAATGCAAGAAAAAAAAAAAAAAACTGGAACAAAATTTGAGAAAATAGTTAGCACAATTATTGGATATCTATCCAACTTGAGTTGATCAATCAATCAAGAAAAATATATCCGACAGAAAACGTTAAGATTGTAGGAAGTTGAATTGAAATAGATAATCTATAATAAGAAATGCCAGTTGCAACGCAGCATATGGTAGCATGTTCACGTGCAATTTAGTTGCTTTCTCTGGATTGACTATGACTACCAGTGGACTATATTATTTAGGGGTGTCCATTCATTCATGCATATATTTTTCATGTATATATAAAGTTTTAATGGAGTTTAAACCTCTGGTCCCTTAAATAAGGGGCGACAGTGTTAAATTATTACACTATATTACTTGATTCAAATGCAAACTTAGTTAAATTCCAGTTTTGCTCATTTATACAATCTTTTCACATATTATTATTATATATATATATGTTTATTTATTTTTCAATTTATTCCATATAGTATACTATATTTATATACATGCCAACGTGCCAATGATCCAAACACTATAGATGTGTCATGATGTGTGTGACGATTATTTATGGGTTAAGAAATTATAAACTTTTGAAATTTCACCAATGTTGAAATTTGGTGTCTGAAGTTTGAATTGTTAAAATGGACAGTCCCAAGTTTCTTTTTTATTAAAATTTGGCGTCTCCACAGTCCACGCGTATCTTCCTCTCTCTTCAATCATTTTCATCAACCCACTGATAATCCACAATTATTTAATTTTCATAAAGTCGCCAAATTTCCCTAAAAACCTGTACATTCAAAAGAAAATGTTTCCAACAGAGTGGTGTGGAGCAATTTACAACGATAACATAGCGGGATTTACTTGCACGGATGTGGCCAACTTCTTAAGTGACGGTCCCGGCAAGGAGACGTCACGTGATGTCGAATTTAACAGTCGGTTTCGTCGGAATTGACTTCTCTAAAGTAATCACACCAATACACTAAATTTCAACAAAAATGAAACCTGAGATACCTCATTTTAACGTTAGATACCAAATTTCAACAATGGTAAAATTTCAGACAGTTTATAGGTTCTTAACACTTATTTCTGCATGCGGTTTGTTGTTTGGTTTTCTTTTGGTTGAGTTGTACTAGGATGGATGCTTACGTAGTTTTGCCATGCACAAGAAACAGAAAACATCATCACCTGCATGCCCACGTGAATTTCTCTATTATTGTATCCCCTTTCTAGCTATTTCATTTCATTAGACAAATCCTTCTTTATAAGGGAACCAAGCTGGAAGAGTAGTTCAGTTGTATCTAGTGTGTGAGCTAGCTATCTAGCTAGCTTTATGAGAAATTATAAAGTACCTCGGTCCCAACAGGTGACACTCCTCCAATAATAACATGACACCTGTGACAAATAATAAAAGTAAAAAGTAACTAATACCACATGTCATTATGTGACTGGAGGAAGTGCCACCAGATGGAGGTCACCTGTCGGAACCGAGGTACTGAATAGTTCATCCTAGCTTTATATCTCACTCATGCATCTTTTCTGTGGGACTCTATTTTGGACACTCTTTCCGGGACCCATCTTGACTAAATGATTGGGTCGGGTTCGACTCCACCCTTTGCTTTGAGTGGTTCGTAAGATACTGTTGACATTTGTCGTGTGTACGGGCGGGTCGGGTTGTTGAAAAAAAAAAATCCCGATCATCAAACATTGGTTTTTTTAACTTCGGTTTTGGGCTTGGTCGGAAAAATATATGCATATCTACTGGCTATTTCTATTACAAATTGGTTTTATGATATGAAATCTTTATTGCATAAATGATAGCTCTATATTGACCGGGATTGATGGTAATGTAAAATTTAAGTATTTAAAAACTAACAAGTGCATAAAACGAGACTTAGTAACAAGGATGACACGATTCTTGTGATGAGTTTTCAATAGGTTTATTTTGGTCTTGAATATATCAGTTATATAAACAACTTGATTTGTTGTGTGTAAATGCATAAGTAAATTCAAAGCGCACGATCCCATTCAGTTTTGGTAGTCTCTACTCTCTAGACAGTAATAATAGGAGTTACAGCTACTCTATGAAACCCTAGCTAGCTATAGAGCTAACATGGAATATGAACATTAATTAAGCACATTGTCATTGTCCGAAAACTTACCATCAAATAAAGTAAAACCAGATAATATGGGATGGGGTACATCGTACATGTGCATAGTAAAATGTCCATTTTTCCTTTAGTTGAAATCTTTCAGTGTTAAGATAAGATCTCTTGTCATTCAACTTATCATTCTTATATATATTTGTCGTTTACGATTATTCTTTTTTGGCTACTTATCAAAATCACACCAAACATTAAGTAATTACCATCGTTAATTCGTTGATTTCATGATCATGTGTAAACGACATATATATATAACTCATCACCACATGTCCATTATTTGTGAATATGACATGAGCTCACCCAATTAATTAGTCGACTCCATCAAGGGAGGTCCACAAGACTTCCAAGTCTACGAACCCGAAAGGTGACGGCCCGTTGTGGTCACGAATAGGGTGTCAGCCGACGAGCAACAACATCAACTAAAAGAAGACTACAAGTCAAGTGGCACATCAACTATAGTTTGTGATGGATATACGCTCAGTTATTAAATTAAGAGAGTGACTTGACTATTTGTTAAGCTGGGCGAAAATTCAACTAATTACTCAAGGTAAATTTAAATTAAGGAATACCCACCCATGCACACAGCCCAAGTGAAATCACCCACTCGAACCGTACCACGCGGAAATATATATTTTTCACACAGCGCTGTCTTGCACAAGCCAAGTGGGGGCGGTTCAGGCTTAGCTCCCCCCACCCCACCCCACTTGCCTTGTGCAACACAAGTGGTTGTGACACCATGCGGTGCCTGGTCTAGACTAGACCAGACGCGTTTAAAAATGCATTCGGCCTAGCTCGGATCATGCATAGACCCCCTACCCGCTTCATATGTGTGACCCTTACTCGGGCACCCTCCTACATCTTTACTTAGAAGCATTCCACATCTTTACTTAGGAAGCACCTTCATGTGCCTTACGTGCCTCCTCCTTTGGAACATACCCTCACGTGCCTCCTCCTTCAAATCACCGTAAGCATATCTCTGAATGGTAAGTTTACAATCTTGTATAAGATAACTGACGGATATCCACCCGATTCGAGTTCGTTTTACATTCGGGCATTGTTAACACGCCAAAACCCACTAACGGCTTACAAACGCCTAACCACGAGTTAGAACGGTCCGAAAGCGTGATACGCACGTATTCGAACCGTGACCCGTCCGGATTGTCCATACAATCCGGGCCGGATTGTCTCCGCAATCCGGTGTGTGGTCCGGATCGTTGTCTCAGGACGCGCGTATCCCCGCCTACTTACATTACACGCGAGGCTTCCCTTTTCCAATTTTGCTAAAGTCCACGCCCGGTTCACGTTTTCCTACTAAACCGGGGGTCAGACCACCTAAAACCTGGTTTGAGTCCAAGGTTCCCTATATATAGGAATCTTGGTCACCCATTTCATAACTTATCTTGGCTTGGTAGCTCTGCCTTCTCACTAACTTTATCTCTCTAGATTTCTCATTTTAGCATCGCACACCACCCCCCTCGTGGTGTTGATACCGCCCCTTGTGCAGGTATCAGGAGGAGCGCACGCGCGCGACATACGCACTGCACGCGACAACCCGACGTACACACTTAGCAATATTTTCAGGACCCGACTCCCCCAGTCGAGTCAGGACCCAACAATAACCTTATCATATAGTAGGACTTAAATCCCTATAAATAATCCATTATCTCATTCATATCGAGGTTAATCGTTCTCTCTCTACTCCTGCTCTCCTACTTTGTCTCTCTATAATAAGAACTGACTTGAGTGTCAGAGTGGCTTTACCAGGCAATGGATCAGTTCACCCCTTCTTGCATGATAACGAAAGGATGCACATGTCGACTCGACATACAAGGTGAACGAACGTTACGAGGTGAACAGATGTAACTAACGGAAATAAGAAAATCGACTAACGGATATCAAGCCAACAAAAGCAAAGTTATTGTCTAAACTTCATTTTCAGTTATATGCTTAGTTACATTTTTGTAAATTAATCTCACGTCCTCCAATTTCATAAGTTGGTTCCATGTGAGGTAAAGTGTTGAAACTCTATGAAAGAGAGCTCTGTCGAGAGCTTCAACAAATCTACCGCGCATCAGTATAAACAAAAAATTAATAGCTGGAATTATTATTCTATCACTAATTAGTTTCAAGATAACACATACAAAACGGGTATAAGTATAGCTTCAAAAGAGGAGAAAAGTATATACATTATATTATAATATAATAATAATAATAATAAAAAGTAGGGTAAAGCCAAAAGTTGAGCAACAGACAACAGCAACAACATCACGACAACAATCTCGAGCAAAATTACAGCAGCATGCAGCTGATTTTGAGGATTTCAGTTTTTTTTTTTTCGTATGCATGAAACTTTTTGTTCTTAGTTGTGAACTAGGTAGAGGTAGACAATGCACAATATATACTACACTTGCGCAAGAGATCTGTTGTCGGGAGTAAAACAAAACGGTTAGATTTTCACATCTAACAGGTTAGCAGATAATAATTATTTATAGTGTTAAAAGTACTTTACATACCACATATTTGATCGAATGTGGCTTTTAGTATTGGATGTTTAGTTTTGTATACTTTTGGTACCAAACGTTTGAAAAAATGTGGCTTTTGGTACATCCGTTAGTTGACCGTTAGTTTTGTCCGTTAAATGACATGCACAAGTCACGTGATCACTACAAGAAAATCTGCAATTTGTGACAGATCTTTTGTGAGGGAATTAGTCCCTCAAAATTTAGGGTGTTTTTTAAGGGATTTATTAGAGTTTGATGAGGGAAACTGTTTTAAGGGATAATCCCTTACAATTTTAATTTTCCTAAGTAAAATACTAAGGAAATTATAAGGGTAAAATTTCAAAGGGATAATTAAGGGTTTTTGCTAAGGTTTTTGTAAATATTTTTTTAACGAGCAATCCCTTACCAATAACCCTAGCTAATATGGAATTTAGTGAGGAATTTAAAGTTCCTTACAAAAGTTACTTCATTTGTGAGAGATTTTCCCTAAAAAATAATATTTAATAAAAATAAAAATATATATATATATAATCTCATCAAAATTGTAACCAGTAACCACCATAATTTATTTTCCAGAAGAGCACTTATCACTTATGAAAGAAATAAAGCTAGGGGTAATTTGGTTCTTCACTCTCAGACTCCTCTCTCATCGGTTTTTATCTCGCAGGCGCATCTTTTTCTCTCTGTAATTCAGCATCGTAATTGGAGTTGCTATGAAGAAGAACTAGGGCACGATCTCCGATCCACGCTCCATACTCTCCTAAACTCACGCTTCATCCTGTCTCAGGTGGTGCATTCATCCAATTCCAGCGACACCATGGTCTTCAAGGCGCGGGATCAGTCGTTTGAGGCCAGATCTGATAGCTGAGGAGCCGTCGAAGCCCATGTCGTTCTACAGGCGCGAGCTCCTTCGGCCATCGAGTCCACGGTTCTGTCGAGTCGGTGGTGATCACCTGCAAAAGGGCAATTACCAACAGAATGCTCATCGCCATGGATGGAAACCGGCGGTTCCATGGAAGGCATCTCACTAGAGGTTCGCTCTCACTCTTTCTAACCAGAGTTTATCTCATTCTCTCTAACCAGAGGTTTTCTCTTAGCTGAGGTTGCAGATCCTGCGGTTGCAAATCCGGCGGTTGCATGATTAATTCATTGTATGGAGGTGACGACCGACCGACCAGAAGCCCGCTTCTCCGATCATGAATCTCTGCTCAACCTCTAATGCCTTCGTCATCGTACTGCCACGACTCAAATTCTCCGAGTTCATATGCTCCTGATATGTCAACTCCTCTTCAAATTTTCCGGTAAGAAAAGATTTCTATTACCGTTATAAAAAAAATCTTAAAACATATTTTAATTTCCTTTATCTTATTAATTCATTCAATTGAACGACTTTGAATGAGAAGAAACTTCCACCACCAGTCATGTACTCATCAAGGTCGATGGTGGCACAGGTTAATGCTAGGTGGCAGAGGTGGAGACAGGTTCTAGACATGACAGATCCCCAAGGGAGAGCAGTTGCAACCGAACAGCACGCCGGCCATCCAGTTTCTGGTATCAATTTATTTCTCAAAATTGTTGCTCTAAAGATGTTATATATTCTGCAAAAGGTAATGGAAGTCTTGAAGGTTGAAAGAAAAATATATAATAATGTGATCTAATTCAGGTTAGTGATGTATTTTTTAGTTTCAACATTGCTTCATCCAGATACTCTGAATTTAGAAACGGTGACAACTTCTGTAAAAACACTTATAATCCATGTAATTCACATGTAATTCCAGAATAGTTCAATTGTGAATTAGATTCTTAATGTTCATTTTATGAAACAGAAACCAACATGCATTAGTGTGAGCATTAGTGACCACGAGGTCACAATCGGTGCCCTGACCAAGTGCTTGAATTCAGTGTGGTGCTTTGTGGCGTTGTCTATTAATACTAGCCTATTTGATTGTAGGATACATAATGCTTCAAATCAGTTGTGATTGTTATGAATATATAATGTTAATTAAAAGATATTGTGGCAGGTCTAAATTATTATATTTTTTATTAATTGAAAGCCTAGAATTTATGAACCAAACGGCAAATTCAACTTGTACTTAGATGTCTTGAAAAGTTGAACTTGATCCCCTCACTATTCTGGCTGCTATTCTGAATGACTTGCAACTGATATGCGCTATGTTCTATATATAATTCTTTCTAAACAAAAATCTACTACAATGAAGAAATTCGGTGAAATAGATGCCTGAGATAAAATGTTCATTTGAATATGTTGATGCTTGCTGATTTTGTTTATTTTTGTTCAATTAATCTTGTTTACTTCTCTAATCATCAGTCTCAGTGTTTGATAAATATTTGCTGTGTAGAATTAGATATCATGTATATATAGACGTCTCATAAACATTAACTGATTGCATATTTTCATCTTTTCATGTTTGGTGATGGTCCGCAGTTCTTCCAGAAGATAAAAGTAAACACTCTTTCTATCTACCCTCCTCTCGAACAAGCACACAGGTACTTATGAATCTATATGTATTTTCACTTTTTCGGTGTTTGATAAATATTTACGGAGGTATTTTGTTGCTAAATATATCCATATAAGCTATTCTTAATTTATACGAATCTGTAAGGTACTTTTTCTTATCACTGACAGTTACATCGTGTGTGTTTTGGGGTTTTCATTTCATTCACTGTCAATGAGTTGATAAATATTTACAGAGTATGGATGTGTGAAGACTTGGGTTGGGGAGAGCACGGTCAGCTCGGGCTCGGGGATACTAGTGTTCAAGTTTTACCACACCTGGTAAGTGGTGTAGAATGGAACTACAATGGACCAATATTGTAAAGTATATTGCGGAAGTGACTTTATTAAGGTTATGTAAGTTGTGTTTTCTTAATCCACATACTCCATAAGCTGGATTTTTTATTTGATGTTGATCTAGTGCATTATATTTTTCCAGGAGGCCTTTAGGTAGCTAGCTCATTGCTCATTCAAAATGAATAGGTACATCTGTGATCTCTCTTTGCAATTTCAGCCTTTTCTCACTGTCTTTGGTTGGTTAGATGTGATTTATTTGCTATAACCATTGTCATTATTGAGTTAACACCATGTGGCTTGAAGGGTGTTAAATATTATTAGTCGCAGTTTTATATTTTTCAGAACACATATAATCTCTAAAATCCATTCTCATGTTTTAGAATATGCCTTCCTTAGTTTCACATAGCTTTGAGTATACATCGATTTGTGGATTTATTCATGGAGGAGTCACTAAAATTGAAATTGATCTATATATTTGTGTTAACTGCACTATTGAGAGTGTAAACATGAAGTTCTGAATGAATTGATTTTGCACTGATTTTCTTTGTGCAGTATGATTCTGGAATGGTGGTATGACGAATGGGATTTTGAGCAAGTTGGAAGTTTTGAGCAATGATTATGTTATCGTTAATAGTGTTAGTTGCAAATACTTGAATAATGTTAGTTAGAGATTTTGGTATTTAATATTATGGTTGTATGTTATTATTTCACTTGACTATGTAATTTTTTTTTTTGCCAATTGACTATGTAATCTTTGAAGATTGATATTATATCAATTAGTTGTATTATATTTTTGTGTTATTAATATTAATATTAATTATATATATATATATATTAATATATATTATAATAATTTCTTATAAATTCCCTCACAAATTCCTCAGAATATAATTCCTCACAAAACCCTTAATAAGCAAACCCTTAAAATTCTCTAAAAAAACCCTTAAATATGTTTCCTTAGAAAATCCCTTGGTAATTTTGTTACCAAAAACGCTAAAAAAATCCCTAACTATTTTTTGAGGGATTTGATTTTTTTAATGTTTGATAAGGTTTTTCCAAGGGAAATCCGTCACAAACATTTGCAAGGGATTTCCCTATAAAACAGCATTTTTTCTGGCGGGGCTATTTGCTAGAAGCATGTCTCTTACAAAATCCCTCACAAGACGATTTTTTTGAGGGATTTTCAAAAATCCCTCAAAAAATTGACCCTCACAAATTGAAGAATTTCTTGTAGTGGATGATCGACTCTAAAATTTTAATTTTGTTCAATTTATTCACTCAAATATATTCCTAACTTTTATTTTGTTTAACTTAGTCATAACACTTCAAAATCGGACCAATTAAACCAATCGAATTCAATTGACATAGCTCCATTTGGGTCAAATTTACCCAATTGGGGATAGGTCCCAATTGAGATCGATTTTGAAGCTTTAGGACTAAATTAAACAAAATAAAATTTATGAATATATTTGAGGGACTAAATTGAACAAAATTAAAAGTTTAGAGTCGATCACGTGACTTGCACATGTCATTTAACTGCCAAAACTAACGGCCAACTAACGGATGTACCAAAAGCCACATTTTTTCAAACGGTTGGTACCAAAAGTATACAAAACTAAACATCCAGTACTAAAAGCCACATTCGGTCAAACATGTGGTATGAAAAGTACCTTTAACCCTTATTTATATAAATGAGTTTCATCTTAAAATCAACTATAATAGAAAGATGTAGCAACTTATTTCTATGATGCTCAACTATTTCAGAATCCACAAACATGAGACTCACGTTGAAGTTCATTTTAACACTCCCACGCAACATGATGATTCTATAATTAAGCCATCAGATGATTAAATCAGGACGTGTTGTGACTTAATTCAAGTTTTTCAAAGGAAAAATCTTTCAAGTTTTATCTTTCGATTACTTTAATTAATTTCTAGTCACTGGCTTTTCTGTTCATGTTTGAGTTCATGTATTTGTTTTGTTCGGTTGAACGAATTTGTGCTGGATTCGATTTAATGACACTGTTGCATCATGAGAGGTGATCACCCTGTTATAAACCCGAATGCACAACCTAAGAAAGAGGTGGGGCAAAATTGTCTTAAGGAGAGCAGTGTGCACAACCTCAGGTCTTAAAATCTCTCTTATTTCTATCAATTTTTCCATATGGTTTCGGTACATTGTATGTTATACACATTATAATTGTTATTATTACATGTAAGTTATCAAGACTTGACTAATTGTAAATTAATCATTGTATTTCTATAATATTGCAATTTGATCCCGTGGTTTGAGAGCCATTTAGGAGATCTTGCCATATCTATATATATGTCTCGAATCATCAACTCATTTTTAATATATTATAATTTCCTCAACAAAACCCTAGATCTAGTCTCCATTCATTTCAAATAAAAGTGTTAGAGATAATAGATATATAAAACAAATAAGAATCTCTATCTTTAAGATTCCAAAATCATATTACTTATAAGACTATATATACAAAGTATTAATTAACTCACATCAACAAGTAAAACCCTTACTTATGATATATAAAGCATGCATATATTATCTAGGTATATATTTAGGATGCATATGTATATTATGTAGGTACAATTCTACGTAAATATAACAAATTATGGTTTATATTAGGTTTGTACCCCCAATTTTTTTAAAGAAAGAAAAATCACAACATTTTATTATTAATAATTTAGTTTTTATCTATCTCACTTTTTAAAAGTGATCCCTCCTTTGAACTATTCTCTGAATGTGTGAGTGGGCAGCCCAAAAATATAACTATTCTTACAAAAGAATACTTAAAGGAGATGATCAGAGGAGGCACTAACTACTAACAATCAATTTGAAAGAATCTAATTAATCATATTATTCAAACGATGATCATAGCACGCACTAGTAAGCTACTATATATAGATATTTTCTCTTTAACGAGACACATGTATCATCTGATGATGATCACCAAGTAAACCCTGATGAGTATGCTATCCAAAAGCATAGCTTTTCTAACAAGAATACTTGAAATTTTGGTATGTCTGAGTTTGCTACTTGGAATTGACTCGGATAAAATTCGATTTTCGATTCGTAAAATTTCCAGTCGACCTGAGTTCGAGTTGAACTTTTTGATATGTCGAGCTTGATAATACTCGGTTTGAAGTACTCGCTCTCTATCGAGCTTTATATATATTATACATAACTCACTTGAGTATGAGTCGAGTCGAGTTCAAAGATACTCGAGTTTGATTATTGTACATATAGAAATGCTAACTTATTTTAATGAACTCTCATACCCCAAAATCTGTGCGAATGCCCTTAATTACTAGCCTAACACGACCTAACTAAGCCCGTTATCCTAACTTGAACCTAGAAAATGAGGAATTCCTGTTATATGTGCTTGAGTAGTAGTACCTTTTTTTGTTATTAATAAGATTTCAAATCTCTTACTTCCACAAACGTGGTACACAAACATATGGGGTATTACAATCTACCACCATTAATACGCGACGTCCTCTTCGCGGCCCAAACCAGAATCGTTTGCCCCCAGCAGGTGATCAGAACTTCATGGGTCAATAGATATTGCACTGCAAGCCCGAGATCACGGTCACAAATTTGCTCTGATACTATTTTGTTACGCCCTAAAACTCAAGCGACTGTCCTCACTAACCCAAACCATCATAACTAAGTTGTGTCCTCACTTGGGCTTAGAATACTATGAGTTCTTGTTATGCTTCTTTCTTATTAAAACTCCAAATCTTATACTTTCGACCAATGTAGTACAAAAAAAAATGGGTATTACATAAACGTACGGGCCGAGTAGGTGATGAGAGTTCTAAATTAATGTTACGTATAATGGACTTACAAGTCAAACTTAAAAGCGGACCAAATTCGAGTTTTAAAAATTTGAACTTGATTCAACGATAGATTGAATTAAAGGGGAGATTATAAGATGGAGCCAATAACTTTAAATGGGGTGAAAAGGATTGGATATCACATGCATACATCATTTGTCTTGGACTTCAAACAGACAAGGAAGATAGATCTTGGAATTTGGAAACCGATTCTTTTTAAAACAGATTTTTGCAATTCCTAGCTTCAATATCCACCTTATAACCGAGGAAACCCTAGCTACTACTTAATTTGTCACTTCTATCTTCTTGTCCTTTTCTCCACCACCACTATTTTACTAATTATCTTTTCTTTATTATTAGGATTAAAGAATCTTTAGGTGTCATATGTTTGGATAATCTTGATTTTTGGTGTCATGTGTTTTTTTAGGTTTTTGGTGCCATATGTTTGCATTTTGTAGGCTTTTAGTGCATCAGTTAGTCAATAGTTAAGTTTGACTGTTAATACTTTTATTTTATTCAATTTAGTCCTCCAATTTATATTTCTAACTTTTAATTTTTACAATTTAGCCTCTAAAGTTTAGAAATCAGACCTAGGTCGAAATTGTCCGAGCCATGGTCCGAACCACGGTTGGATCGGACCCTAGCTAGGTTACCCAGACCTGGGCGACCCTAGTCAGGTCAGACCCAACCGTGGGTCGGACCCTAGCTGGATCAATTTGACCCAAGGGTCCAATTTGACACAATCAGACCCTTGGGTCAAATTGACCCAGCCAAGGTCCGACCCACGGCTGGGTCCGACCTTGGCTAGGGTCGCTTGACCAGGGCGACCCTAGCCAGGGTCCGACCCACGACTGGGTCTGACCCTGGCTAGGGTCACCTAGGTCTGGGTAACCTAGCCAGGGTCCGACCCAGCCGTGGGTCGGACTTTGGCTCTTGGTGAATTTCGACCTATGTTCGATTTCTAATTTTTGAGGGATAAATTGTAAAAATTAAAAGTTAGGATTATAAATTGGAGAACTAAATTGAACAAAATAAAAAGTATTTAACGTTCAAACTTAACTGTTGACTAACAGATGTACCAAAAGCCTACAAAATACAAACATATGACACAAAAAGCTTAAAAAAAAAATATGACACCAAAAACTAACATTGGCCAAACATATGCCACGAAAAGACACTTTAACGCTTATTATTAATTAATTGTTAATCTACCAAGAATCTGTTCCCATTAGCTTTAAATATTTACATTAAAATTATATAATACAGTCAATTCAATTACGAATATATATTCGTTGCCATCATGGAGAAAATGACACGTCAGTACGGACACGTGGAGTATTCGATATGCTAAATAACAGTAAGATAAGATAATGTATATATAATAGAATGGTGTGTGCGATTGGATTCGATATCGTACTAATTTGTCCATCATTGGTTAATGATTTGCATAAAGTATGCATATTTAAATACACGACTTAAGCCGTTGAACATGCAGAAGAGCCAAAAAAGCATACTATATATTTATCTACGCTAAATCGTGCAATTTGTGCTATGAATCTGCTATATATTGGGGATTATAATTTGACCGTCAAGCTTTAAAACAAAGGAGACGATTCGGGCTAAATTAAAAGATCATTTATTAAACACCTCAAATTTTACGTATGTTCAAATTTCTAACTCAATCTAATTTGGACGGAATAGACATGATGAATAAAAATATGTTAAAATGCGAGCTAAATGTTTGAGGAGATGAACAAAATGCTGGCTAGAATATTCTTTTAACGTTTTGCTAGCTCAAATTTCACATGTGTATAAATTTTCGTTTCCTTGAGATTTCCGTCTAATTTGGACAAAATGGGTCACTTGTCCAACACGTGATGATTAAAAACGCGACAAATATCTAGCTGATGTCTGGGCAATCTTAAGAATTGCTAGTTATTTTCTTTATCACGTACTCCAAACACATGGGTGATTCTGTTCAAGAAAGATAGAAATTCCAACGGAGTTTGAAAACAGTAAGCATCCGGTAGATGATGGACAACTGACCCATTACGTCCAAATTGGACGGAAATCTCAAGGAAACCAACAATTTGGGGTTTAGTAACAAAAACTAGTTACTTGATTGCAACAACAAAAGACAATATAGATGCTAAATTGCAACCATAAACAAAAATAAGATACCTAAAATTTACAAAAAAAAAAAAAAAATCTCAAGTATAAATTTGTCCGATCATATTTTCTCAAATGCATGAAACTCAAAAAATATTTCTCAAATACCAATTTATCAAACCATATATTCTCAAGTATAGGAAATATTTTATTTTCATTCCCCAAATCTGGTTTTGAAATATATTTAAATGAACTTGGTTCACATTACTTTGAAAATATCATTCATTTTATTATACATACTAATTTGGTATGTATATATCTTAAACCTTTAGTATTTTGCCTCTCCATGTAAAAAAAAAATTGGGTTCATATCTACTTTTGTAGGTTAGTATTGTTTTATAGCTAGAAAAACTTTTCATAAGATGAGTGAGTAGAAATTAGATATATAATATATTCTATAATATGTAGCTTAATTTAACAAACAGGCATGACAGTGATATAACATTGATATATATATATAGTGCTATATATAGTGCTATTTATAATTTTTATATTTATAAGTTTGGATTTCCATGTGATGCTTGACGCTATGCAATTAGTAATTGTACCAAAAAAAATCTTCTAGTAAATACAATGGAACACATTTAATAGAATTTGTCTATTTCAAGTTCCAACTCCTTCCCATACTCAAACACAGACAAAGGTTTTTATAAGAGATAATAATGAAGGTTTTGTCTCTTTGCTTCTCTTAGAAAAGTACAAAGAATTGTCAGCTGCGTTCTCAGATATTGAAGTGATACATATATGGTCAGTTATTCAGTGTTTATATATTTGAGAAAAATATCAATAACTTCAGTGCAAATGTGATTTATTTTAAATGTAAAATAATTAAGCACGATACAAATGTAAATGTGATGATGACCGTATAAAAACCCTAAAAATAAAGTGTTACACATTCTACCCAAGAGAAAAACAAAGTGATACATATATTGTCGGATTGAAAAACATATTTATGTGTTAATATAATAAATAGAATAAGGTCTGTTCAACCCCCTAGGACGACAAAAACACTAAGAGCATCAACAGTGGTATTACGTAAAGATTTCGTAAATGTGAGCCCTATATGTTTATTTAAATAAAGTAAAAAAAAAAAAAAACTCTCTACAATGGTTTTACATAGCATTTCTTAAAGATTAGACCCACACGTAAATTTATGTTTTTACGTAGAGCATTCCTTAAATATAAGGAATGCACTATGTATTACGTAATTGATTTTTAATTATAAATTAATTCATTTTATAATAAATGCTAATATTTTATTGGTGGTTGTTGGAAAATTTATTAATAAAATATATTTAAGGAATATGTTTAAGTAATACGATTGCAGAGTAAATATTTTTTACGTGTGTAACTTTACGTATTACTTAAAGTGTACATAAATGTCTACGTGGCAACTTTAAAGAATACATTTTATGTAAAACTATTGTGGATACTCTAACAGACGGGATAATTGATCCCTTTAAGTTTTGTAATATGTAATTTTCTCATAATTATTATTAATTTATCATTTATCATAAATTTTATAATTATTATTAATTTATCATTTTAAACTCTTACATTTACATTGATTTTTTAGTAGTTATTTTCCCTAACTAAATTCTTGATCTGAATAGAATTTCTTATTTCAATTTCGACCAACTCAAATCTAAATAAATGAAAAAGTGCTGAAAAATCCAGTTAAATAGAATATAAATTCGAGTAAATATAATAAATTTTAGTAGAATGGTATAACAATTGTTTATGTTCCAGAGTGAAGAATTGATATAGTATATACAAGAAAAAAAGTTACAACTCACAACTAAGACTTTCGGGAAAAATATAATTTATTATATATATAATATATATATTGAGTTCATAAAATAAAACTAAATAATGTAAGAATATATATTTAATGTTACAATATATATTCTAATTATGTGGCCAGATAATATTAATGAATATAGATATATTGAATAATGTATTATATTATATTATATCAATATATGTCTTTATGGAATGTATTTAATCTAGACCGTTCAATTGGTTACTTGATGGACGTACCAGATTAAAGAGTATAATATTATAAACGGTCTTCTCTCCCTGCCAGTTATTGACGCAGAGATAAAGAGCAGTTCTCCATCAACTGGTCTCTGACAGAAGGATGGACAAGGGAGAGAAGTAGAACCGTTCTACATAGAAGCGAATTGACAGTCTAGGAAGATCGGAGGAATTGAGATCAAGACCAGGTAAGTCATTCATCACTATACTTTAATCCACATAAAGCATGATCAAGATCCTAGCAATTAGGGTTTATAAAACTTACATGTGGTATCAGAGCCTGAGTTGTTGATCATGATTTATGTTGGAATTACTGTGTTTAAGTAATTGATAACTACGGTGATATATTTAATTAGTAAGGAACCGACCGTCGTAAATTTGTTCCTGGCCTGGGCTTTGAATTCGATCGTCGTTTTAGTATCAATTTCCTAAACGAATTGGTGATGCCGACTTCCACGGTTTAGGTTGATTTTGTCGCGTACGTATGGATTTTGAATTGTTTAATAATTGTGGATTGAATTGTGTTGATTGGTGACTAGTTTTCTCATGGATATCAGATTATATCCCACTAGCAACTTGATGCCATTCTCACGCATGCTAATTGCCACCTGTATCATGATTTGTTTTAATTCCTTCGCTATGTTCTGATATGAGGATAATTGAATACATGCAATTCCTTCGCTATAGATTACGAATTGTTTCACTGTATATATATATATATATATATATATATATATATATATATATATATATATATATAATGATATGATGATTGCATACTGATGACATGATTGTTAGCGAATGGAATTGTTATTCATGAAATTTGATTAGCAATTGAAGGAATTTGATTTATCACCTAATGAAATTGATTTATTGATTTGGAACTGTTTAATCAAATTTCTGATAATGGAATTATTGTCTTCATTTCATTATGCTTCTCGATGAAATCAAATCGGTGACATGAGGCATTGGGGAGAGCGAGGAGTTGTATCTCGATTTGTCGCCCGAGTGGTTCGATCTGGGAGCAGAGACAGATTGCTACGGTTATGAATCCACCATGTAATATGTGATAAATCCTCCACATTATGACTGACTTTACAAGGACATTACGTGGATGAAAATGATCACGTATCTGCGAATCCGCTAAGTGGAGGGCTTTCAGAATTTCACGTATGTATACTCTCCCTCTTTTATACAACTCATGATGATAGTATGCTAGATCAGTTTAAGAACAACACGTACTAGCATATATAGTATCTTGATAGTGGTTCCTAAAGTGATCAAATTAGAGTTTACCTATTTCATTCATTACGTGCCTTAAGGGTGATTAGAATCGCATGCTTATAATAATATGGATATACACCTAAATGATGAATTTGAAGTGTGATAATGGTAGTCAATTGAGACTCCTATGCATGTGTTTATGGATTCTAAATCATGATGATGTTATTATTTATGCATGAGTTGAATGAATGACATATTGGATCATGTGATTCTAATTAGAAATTAAGGGTATGTTTCAATAATGAAGGATTTAGCAAGTTTGAATTAAGCATGAAAATGGTTATTGCATGAAAGATTACTTGCTTTAGTTTCATTGTTAATTGCTTCCGCTACTCATTAAGGAAAATTATAGTTTTATGGTGTAAAACCATTAACTTTAAGGGTTAACAATATTTTATTTTAGCCAAACCTAATGTTTTCTAGTGATGTTTCAATACTATGATGATAACCATTATGATATCATGTTATATTTAGTTTTTGAAATATTACTTTAAAGCCAATATGCATGACTTTGTAGTTAATTTCTAATCACCTAAGTGATTGAACTAGAATGATAAGGTTATGGCTTAATGAGACATTACTATCAGCATGACTTTATAGTTAGTTTCTAGTCACCAAAGTGACAGAACTAGAATGTGTTGTCATGCCTAAAGAAAATCAATTATTATATGCATGAACATATGTTTTAAGTAGATTATTGCCACCAAAGTGGCTAATCTAGAATGTGTATTTGCTTCATGCGTATAATACAATAGTAATGTCTAAAGAAAGATCAATAACTATATGCATGAACTTATATTTTAAGTAGATTATTGTCACCAAAGTGGCTAATCTAGAATGTTTATTTGTTTCATGCATATAATACAATTGTCATTTATCCATGATAATAATGAAATGCCTATTACTGTATACATGATTGGATAAATTGACGTTTGCTTGTTACTAGAATTTTAGGATTTACCCAAAGGTGAATCGCTTTCTATAACTTGTAAACATGATGGGATAATTAAGATCTTTTGGTTCTATATATTTGTATATCCAAAGATAACTTGTATATTTAGCCGAAGATTTTTTTTAATTGTCCAATAATGCTATGGAATTTAATTAAGATTTGTGTGCTATAGTCGTTGCCCAAAGGTCGGTTATGGTATACTTTGATGATTTCCAAATAATGTTATGGCATTTAATTAAGATTAGTGTATTGTAGTCGTTGCCCAAAGGTCGACTATGATATACTCTTATTGATTATCTGAATCTATAATAGTTCATTTACTAATTGGCATTTACTTAATGATAGTATATTATAGTTGTTGCCCAAAGGTCGATTATGATATACTCTGAATGATTAGTTGATTCTATATTAGTTTATTTTATAGATTGACAAGTATGTAATTTGCAGCTATTATAGTTAATTCGCATGTATGTTCTGTTACTGTGTTTAATAGATTTGACTTTCAAAACTGTGTAAGTCAGGTTCCTCTAAAGTTACTAGGTCCTGACTTAACACAATTAAATAGTATCCTTACGGGTACACAACTTAAGTAGAAAGTCAAATCATAAAGTATAAACACGATACAACATAGTAAATATTAAGTTTATGCGAATAATATTGTCTTATTCCACAAACAGTAAAGAAAGAAAATTATGAAGTTTTGTGGATGAAAGTACAATTTATGTAATAAGTCACTCGTATGTACAAACCTACAATCATTAAGATTTGAGTTGTAGAGTTTGTAGAAGTTTGAGTTGGCTAATTTATGGAGCAAGATTAAAGACCTTAAGGATGACTAGAGATAACTCAATATTTATGAGAGCACTTTAAAATGTTCATTAAGTGATATTGAGTTAGCTCGTATGTTTATGAAGAATAAGGAAGTCACATGTCAACCATGCATAAAGGAGTGCTGCTAAAAGGTTAGTGCAGTTGTTTTTCATACATGAATAAAATGTAATATTTTGTCTATCTCGCTAATTGCATGATTATTATGCGGAAAATTAATAAGTGTCAAGAATAGGGGGATAATTTTTATATCTTCTTGAACTTATGAATTTATGTTTATTTTCCGTATTATGTTTTAATGAAGTTAATCACGTTTATTAATGTTATGACTATATCTATTTGCTTAAGAAATTAGATAGAAACGTGAAACTCATAATGTCTAATATGTGTGGTGACTTTTATGAGAAATGTATAGAAGTATGATATGACTTTTAGTTCATTTATAAGCCTTCTTAAGAGAACATATCATACATTTATGAAAATAGTATTGTGTGAAATATAATCGGACTTTGAAAGTTACAGTTAAGAGTTAGACAAGTAAATCTTCTTTACCCATTAATGACATTAAGTTGTGGACGCATGAGTTAAGTCTGAGATCCCATAAAGGCAGTTCCAACCTCTTAATGATCTGTGTTTTGGAAGGGAGCTTGGTTAAGACACCGTTATGTTTGAGGTTGTCTAATAAAAGTAAAGTAAATGTTTATGATCCACATTAAAGAATGGATTCTTGAATGAAATGTTTACTTCAAAGTAACATTAAAAGATCCAATGGGTATAAAGACTTACTTTCTTAACTGAAGTCCGAAAATTGTAGAAACCAGTTATGTTAATCTTAAGAATAATGAAATTAGTGGGAGTGTCTGAATAATAAGATGTGGATATTATGGTAAATGATAGACATTGTCTATCTGTATGAATACATTATTCACATGGATTAGAATATAGTTCCATCAGTTGAATGAAAATTTCAACATAAGGGATAATGTTCGAAAGTCATGATACTCCATAAAGAAAGAAAAATATAATCATCTGATAAAGTTAAATCATTTAGAATAACATTACGAAAATTTGTTATTCTGGAAGTTGGTTACTTGTAGGATTCAGATATTAATAAATATTTTTCGGTTTCATTCTCACAATATATTGTGTTATGAAATTTATATTTCTCAATTATTGAATGGTCATTTTAGAAATCAATTTATAGGATAAAATAAATGTTCTCATGAATGGTTTAATAAGCGACTTTACAGCCGTATGAACCGTAATATTAGTGGGAGTATGTAGTTATTTTACCTGTATAATTGATTATTTGTTGCTCACATTTAAATGAATATGTATTATGATTCTCTCTAAAGTTAAGATGAAAGTTAATGTGACAGACAATTTATGTGGCAAAGTTTAAATTAAAATTTTAATCTAGTCACAATTACAGTTGGATTGTCTCAGAAAGCTCACATTGAAATGATCTTAAAGAGGGAGTATAATTCGCAAATGCTGCAAATAAAGTCCTAATGCACCTACAAGAACATGTGAATGCATTTATGTTCGTGTAGATTCAGATTTAAGGGATATTGTGACAGTTGAAAGCCCACTTTTAATTAATTGTTCAATTTTATGTATTGGAGCAATATTACAGGAAAGTGGTAATTATCTATCGTTATCAATAATGTAAAGTAAGGTTTTAGCATGTTTTATCATGCAATAAGGACTGTGGGACTTATTTCAGGGCTTGAGGTTGTCGACACTGTTACCAAGTCGCTGGAAAATTTATCGTAATAACGCCACAGTTATTTCTTCGTCAAAACGACAAGCATTAAAAGGTGCAAACTTATGGAATGAAAGTTTATTGTCGTTAAGAAGAAAGTTCAGAAACAAGAGTGTCTGTCAGTATAATGGCCAAGTTGACAATGATGTATTTAAATGAATGTTTACAACTAATGACATTAAAGAAGCATGCAAATAATTGGTCTTAGTTGTAAAGTTGATGATGATGGTGATGATGATGTTTGACACTCTGAGCTCAATGATATGTTTCTGACTCCAATGTTTTCCTGTTAATTATGATTGTGTACACATAAAGTTTATGATAACGGAAAACCTTATGCAAAGCCTTACTCGGACCCTAATGTGTTTATATATATTACTTACAGGCTTACATTTGATAAGATGTAATTGTCGTGGTATATGGAAGGGAGTATGCTGCTTAAATAAGTGTATGGCCGCCATAACCCGTATTTACAAATTATTGAATGTAAGTGATTATGATGAACGGAAAGATTAGATTTTACGCGCGACTTATGTTATTCCATAAAAATGTAAGACTTATGTGATTATCTGGCCAAGTGGGAGAATGTAAGAATATATATTTAATGTTACAATATATATTCTAATTATGTGGCCAGATAATATTAATGAATATAGATATATTGAATAATGTATTATATTATATTATATTATATCAATATATGTCTTTATGGAATGTATTTAATCTAGACCGTTCAATTGGTTACTTGATGGACGTACCAGATTAAAGAGTATAATATTATAAACGGTCCTCTCTCCCTGCCAGTTATTGACGCAGAGATAAAGAGCGGTTCTCCATCAACTGGTCTCTGACAGAAGGATGGACAAGGGAGAGAAGTAGAACCGTTCTACATAGAAGCGAATTGACAGTCTAGGAAGATCGGAGGAATTGAGATCAAGACCAGGTAAGTCACTCATCACTATACTTTAATCCACATAAAGCATGATCAAGATCCTGGCAATTAGGGTTTATAAAACTTACAAATAATTCTAGGAAAAACTATATATATATATATATATATATATATATATATATATATATATATATATATATTATAGAAATATATTCAAAATTATTAATATTAAATATAGATTTTTCGTATGCATATCTTCGCTTATATGGACTTGGAAGTTCCTACACTTTTGAATTTTTATATATATATATATATACTAGACTTGTAGATCATTATCCATTCTTATATATAATATATTTTTTGGTAATATATATAGAGTATATATTATTATATGTTTATGACATTTTGTGTGATGTAATTAGCTAGCTAGCCAGGCGGCCAATTTGGCCTTTGTCTCCTCAAGACCCTCTGTCTTTTATCGATCATTTGAAAAAATAAAAAATTCACTTCCATTATATTATATATATACATACATATGTATAAGTATATTACTGGTGGACGTACGGAGTAAAACGGGGACATATATACTGTCCCCATTATATTTATTTTATTTTTAATTTTCTCTTTAAAAAATAGGTTCTAAATTTAATAAATAGGTTCATTAGAGATTAAATAAAAAAAAAATTACACAAAAAAAGTATATCACATTAAATAAAAAAAAGTATATTGGGCATAAAGCTAACCTTGACTATTTTAGTAGTAACAACAAGGATTGAGAGATCATTTTCAGCTATGAAATATTTGAAGAATAAACTGCCGAACAATATGAATGACCAACTTCTAAAACGATTATTATAGAGACCCAGTTGGTACTAATAATGATTTAAAAAAAAATCTATTTAAATGATGAAATCTCGTAAAAAAAATTAATTATAAATAATAGTATTTAGCTTTTTTTATTGACAATATACATAATATATATTTTATTACAATTTAATATATAATATGACTACTTAAAAAATCATTTGTTTTGTGCAAAAAAAATTGCCGCGACGTTTTTTTTTCTTTTCAAAACTATCCCATTATTGTTTTCTTGGATGCCGCCAGTAAAGTATATGTATATTTACATAAATAATGTTGTAAATGTAGAGTTCTGGGCCGCTGCTTCATTCAATCTGGGCCTTCTTCAGGCGTGTGGGCCGCTGCATTTGGGCTACTCCGTTTTATTAGCTATGGACTTATTGTTGTTCCTGTGTTTGTTTGAGGACTTATTTTGTTAGTTTTATTTTGTTGTGGCTAAAGTTCCTTCCATGTAAGAATTGTGGGGTAAAGTCCTAATTAATTTTGGGATTTCCCTTAGTGTTAATAGGTGAGGCGTGTCCAATTGAAGGAACACATGCCGATGACCCGCAAGTCTCTGTGTCGTTTCCTCTATTTTCTTCTTCTCTTCTCAGAATTAAGATTCCGGTGAGATTAGGGTTCTAGATTTCCACATGGTATCAGAGCGGCAAGCCACCTTGCCGGTCGATTCTGGGAGTGATTCTTCTTCCGCCACCGTCATCCTTCTCCTCGCAACTGCTACCCTTTCAGATTAAGCTTTTTCGCTGTTTCGTTTTCTGCGTCTCTCAGGAAAACGAAGCGATTCTTCATCTTCGCGCCGTGTTTTTCCAGTTCACGCTTCTTAGGTTTTGCGTCTTTCAAACGACGTAAGGCGATTCGCATTCGCTCTGCTCCTCGGTAAACATCGATTGCTGAAGGTTCTTTCGCTTTACTTCACGCAATCAATTCGCCATGAGAGAAAATGATAAAGGATTGGACGGCAGTGGTGTCTCTGCAACCATCCATGACGACGTCAATCTTGATTTTTCAAAGGAGGTTCACTCTTTTCACCCTCTTTTTCTACACGCTTCTGATAACCCTGGACAAAGTCTCATTCCTCTGAGGCTGTCTGGTCCGGGAAACTACAAGAAGTGGAGTAGAGGAATGCAAATTATTTTGCTAGGAAAGAACAAGCTAGGGTTCATAACTGGTTCTTGTAGGAAGGATTCTTATGATCCTAAGCTGATTTTGTTGTGGGAACGTTGCGATGCTGTAGTCCGGGGCTAGATCATCAATTCAGTCTCGGAATATATTGCTGATGGGATTATGTACCTTGAAACTGCGTTTTTGGTCTGGAAATAGCTTCAGGAGAGATTCAACAAGATTAATGGATCTAGCATCTATCAGCTTCATCGAGAGATAGCTCTTGTTCGTCAGGGAGTGGATTCAATCTCCACTTTCTATACCAGAATCAAGAACCTTTGGTCAGAATATGATGGTGCTTGTGCTTTACCTCATGTTGATGGGGAACATTTCAAGAAGCACTTGGAACATAAGGAGAATGAGCGATTGTTTCAGTTTCTCATGGGGCTAAATGATAATTTCTCATCTGTTAGGAGCAATTTGCTCCTCTGGACACCTCTTCCTTCACTCAATCAGGCTTATAGCATGTTATTACAGGAAGAGAGCCAGAGGGATGTCTCTGCATCTTTTCATGTCCATGATGGCTCCCTTTTGTTGCAAAGACTTCTGCTCCAAATGATGGAAAACTCAAAAGGTTGCCTAACCAGAACTTGGAGTGCAGTTTTTGCAAGAAGAAAGGTCATACTGCTGATCGTTGTTTTTCCAAAGGTTGTGATTACTGTCAAAAGAAGGGGCACACTCGGGACATTTTCTTCAAGTATAAAGAGTTCTTGAATTCAAAGGGAACCATTGGGAAGGCTAATGCTGTGTCTCCTATGGGAATCGAGATTGGTGAACCAGATGGACAACTGACAGAGTTTCAGTGCAAAGCCACTACTCAAGGGAGCATAACACTTTCAAGCGAGCAATTTGACAAACTCTTACAGAGGACATGAGGTGGTGGGAGCACTGCCAATGTTGCCACTGCAATCTCCTCAGGTGACGGAACTTCTCAAGCTGTTGGTATGATCTCTTTGCTCTCTAATAGTGGTAGCCTAAACTCTTGGATTTTGGACACTGGTGCTAGTAGTCACTTGACAAATAATTCTTCTTGGTTGATCAATTATAAAACCTTGTTTGATACAAAAGTTCAACTTCCTGGTGGTCATTTTTCTCATGCTGCTGGGGATGGTGATTTTAACATTGCTGATGGAAAAACACTGAGAAATGTTCTTTTTATACCTGATTTTAAATACAATCTTATTTCAGTTTCTCAGTTGACTCAAGACCTGAATTGTACTGCCATTTTTTCTTCCAAAAATGCTATTATGCAGGACCTCTCAAACGGGAGGGCCTGGGCAAGTGGTGAGCTGCAATCAGGACTCTATCTCCTCAGCCCCAGTAGTAAAAATGTATATGTTGTTGCCCTTAATAGTAAAAATAAAGGTGATTTTGATTTGTGGCACAAAAGGCTAGGACATGCTTCTCAGAATGTTCTTAGAAAGTTTCAAGTTACTCACAATTTGCCAAATAATAATTCTGGAGTTCATGATTGTAGAATTTGCCCTTTAGCCAAATTCAGTAGGTTACCTTTCCCTATTTCTGATTCTAGAGCAACTGATACCTTTGATCTTGTGCATTGTGATGTATGGGGTCCTTATAGGACTGCAACCTATGATAATAAAATATCTTTTTTAACTCTTGTTGATGATTGCTCTAGACTCACCTGGGTGTTCTTACTGGAATTTAAGCATGATGTCTCTGAGATTTTAAAGAATTTTGTTGAGATGGTGATGACACAATTTGGAAAAACTATCAAAAACTTTAGAACAGACAATGGTGGGGAATTCTTTAATGATCACTTGACAAACTTTTTCAAACAAAAGGGTATTCTCCACCAAAGTTCTTGCTCCTACATCCCTCAACAAAATGGTAGAGTTGAACGAAAACATCGACACTTGCTTGAAATTGCTAGGGCTTTGAAACTCCAAAGTTTTGTTCCAAATCATTTCTGGGGAAATTGTATTCTCACTGCCTGTTATCTGATTAATCATATGCCTAGCCATGTTTTGAAGCACAAATTACCTTTAGAAATTTTTCTTGGAAGAAAGCCTGATGTTGGACATTTAAGGATGTTTGACATTTGCCAAGAATCTAATGGTCTCTGATAAATTTGATGCTAGGTCTATCCCTAATGTTTTTTTGGGGTATTCTGAATTTCAAAAGGGTTACATTTTATATGGTTTGGAAAACAAATTTTTTTTGTTAGCAGGGATGTTAAATTTGTTGAGAATGTTTTCCCATTTCAAAGCAGCAATACAAACCCATTACCTTTCTTTGGTGAAGAGTCAATGCCAACCCCTGTCAATGATAGAGAGGTCTTGAATGATGACCATATTGAGACACCTTCTGTTGCTATTGATACTGATATTGAGTCCCATATAAATGATCAAATAGATGATGAATACCAATCTGTCTTGGGTTCTGATATTGAGTCAGTTTCTGTTGGAGCAAATGATGATGAGGATAACTTGTCTGATGCTGATTAGCCTCCTGTCAGGCGATCTAGTAGAGCAAAGAGACCCCCAATTCATTTGGAAGATTATGTGGTCTCTTCTGCTTCTACACCTTATCCTATATCTGATTATCTCACTTATGATAATATCTCAGTTGATTATAAGTGCTACATTTCTTCCATTTCAAAACTTGTGGAGCCTTCATCTTTTAATGAGGCTGTAGAGGATGAGGGTTGGGTGCAAGCAATGCAAGATGAGATTTGTGCCTTGGAATCAAATGGTACTTGGGAGTTAGTGCAGCTCCCCTGGTAAAAAATCTATTGGTTCAAAATGGGTGTATAAATTGAAATATCACTCTGATAGGTCCCTTAAGAGATACAAAGCTAGGCTAGTGACTAAGGGTTATAAACAGAAACAAGGGATTGATTATTTAGAAACTTTCTCACCTGTTGTTAAAATGAAAACAGTGAGAACCATTTTTTCACTTGCTTCTATTATTAGTTGGCCTCTTTTTCAAATGGATGTCTTTAACGCTTTTTTGCAAGGTGATCTGTCTGAGGAGGTTTACATGTCCTTACCACAAGGATTTCGTAATCAGGGGGAGAATAATGGAAATTTTGTCTGTCGATTACGTAAGTCCCTGTATGGACTTAAACAGGCCTCAAGACAGTGAAACTTGAAACTGACAGAGGCTTTACAAGATTCTGGTTATTCACAATTCTTTTATGATTACTCACTGTTTTCTAAAAGGGAAGGTGATGAAATTGTGGTTTTGCTCATTTATGTTGATGATTTGTTGGTAACTAGTAATAGCTCTAGACTCATAGATGAGTTGAAGTCAGTTTTGATGTCCAATTTTAAAATGAAATATTTGGGAGAACTTCAATACTTTCTTGGCATAGAAGTTGCTAGGTCTGAAAAAGGCATAGTGCTCTGTCAACGTAAGTATGCTTTGGAACTTGTATCTGAGGTTGGTTTGGCAGGTTCTAGACCAGCTGACACCCCTATGGAAACAAATTTGAAACTTACCACAAAGAAGTATGATGATCTGGTCAAAGGAAATCAATCTGATGCTTTGTTGAGTGATGAGTCATCTTTCAGGAGATTGGTAGGGAAACTTTTATATCTAACTTTGACTAGACCTGACATTGCTTTTGCTGTGCAGCATTTGAGTCAGTACTTAAATCAGCCAAAATAATCACATTGGAATGCTGCATTGAGATTGGTCAGGTACATCAAAGGCACCCCTGGTAAGGGTATTTTACTATATTCTTCTAGTAGTATTCAGTTGGTAGGTTATGGGGATGCTGACTGGGGAAATTTCCTAGATTCTAGACGTTCTTTGACTGGTTATTGTATCATGATGGGAGAATCTTTAATTTCTTGGAAGGTTAAGAAACATGATATTGTGTCCACTTCTTCTACTGAAGCAGTGTACAGGGCTATTAGACACACAGTTTCTGAAATTGTGTGGTTGAGGGGTTTACTGTTTGAGCTTGGTTTCTCTTAGATTTTTCCTTCTGATCTTTTTTGTGATAATAAAGCAGCTATTCAAATAGCTAACAATCCTATTTTTCACGAGAGAACCAAGCATATTGAGATCGACTGCCATTATTCCAGGCAGAAGCTTTTAGATGGTACTGTTAGGTTTCTGCATATTAGAACTCATGGGCAAGTAGCTGACTTGTTCACCAAGGCGTTGCCCAAGAGACAACATATGTATTTAGAAGGTAAGCTGGGACTAAATGATATTTTTGAGGGTCCTATTTTGCAGGTTACAAGTAAAGATGATGCACTTGCAGGAACTTGAAGTGCTTGTGGCTGGAGGAGGTTTTTTTTAGGAGACTGAAGAAGTCCGAGATTGAGGGGGAGTGTAGAGTTCTGGACCGCTGCTTCATTCAATCTGGGCCTTCTTCAGGCGTGTGGGCCGCTGCTTCATTCAATCCGGGCCTTCTTCAGGCGTGTGGGCCAATGCATTTGCTATGGACTTATTGTTGTTCCTGTGTTTGTTTGAGGACTTGTTTTGTTAGTTTTATTTTGCTGTGGTTAAAGTTCATTCCATGTAAGAATTGTGGAGTCCTAATTAATTTTGGGATTTCCCTTAGTGTTAATAGGTGAGGCGTGTCTAATTGAAGGAACACATGCCGATGACCCGCAAGTCTCTTTATCGTTTCCTCTCTTTTCTTCTTCTCTTCTCCAAATTAGGGTTCAGGTGAGATTAGGTTCTAAATTTCCACAGTAAATGTAGCTAATATATATAACAGCATAATAATAATAAATATAAATATACATACACATTAAATGTTAGTGTCTATAAATACCATTTGGCACCACACCCTGAAGTTCACACTCAAAACAAACGGCAACACACACACTAATAGAGAGAAGTGCTCTAAAGTAAAGATATCATGTCTTTAATGGCGGATCCAGCTCAGCTAGTCTTCGACTCGGCTCAAATCCAGAAACACAGCCGCTTTCCGACCGAATTCGTGTGGCCAAACAAGGACCTTCCTCACCATGTCCACGTGGACGACCTCAACGAGCCCATCATCGACCTAGGCGGCTTCGTCCGTGGAGATGCAGCTGCCACTGCTCGAGCCGCCGAGCTGATCGAGGCGGCTTGCCTGAGCCACGGCTTCTTCCAGGTGACCAACCATGGAGTCGACCCTGAGCTGATCCAAGCCGCGTATGACGCCATTGACGCTATATTCAAGCTTCCTTTGAAGAAGAAGCTCACCGTGATGAGGAAACAGGGTCGGGTTTCCGGATATTCCGGCGCACATACGGATCGGTTCTCCTCAAACCTGCCGTGGAAGGAGACCTTCTCGTTTGAGTTCTGCGGGTCGGTCGATGACCCGAACCGCTCCGATGTGGTTAACTACTTTGAGTCTGTGTTGGGTGAAGAATTCCATCGTTGTGGGTAAGTATGAATATTTTGTATTTAGGTTATAGTTTTATTTTAAAAAAAATACTATTAATTGTCATTATTTAAAAAAAAAATCATTCAATTCATTGTTCATAAACTTAACCATTAATTTTGTTTTGACATAGACGAAAATAACTCTTCCTGAAAAGAAAATAAAATTGTATAATCAATCCCTATTATAAATAAATAAATATTATAATATGTGAACTCAATTTATCAAGTGTCAGATTGTGGTGGGTAATTCTCAAACATGTAGACACGTGTCGAGATGTAAGGGGGGGGTGTAAAATCTTTAAAAGTGAGGGGAATCGTAGAATATCTATGGTGGGTCTATTCATATTGCAATGGTTTGAATTATGAAAGTGGTATTACTTTAGACGTATCACACAAATGCTATTAATTAGCCCCTAAAAAAAATGGTTAATTAATGACTAATATGTTTGTTTTACAGTTAAAATAATATTCACTTGTATTAAATTATTAGAACATAAGAAGTAAAATGCTAATTATTTTATTTTTATCATTTTAACCACCACAACATTCAAAGTACTCGAGCTTAAAACATGTGATTACAATGATTAAATGATTAATGCAATGAGTTTCGCGTTAGCCACGTAATTAAGTAGTAGAAAATCATACAATATCAATGGTGGGCCTATTAATTGGCTTATGGTGAAAAAACAAGGTTAAAATAGCATCATTATCATTGGATTCAATGGGTGTGATATTTTATGAGAGTTGTCGCACTCGTACACATTTATTTAATCACATCAACTACTTATGAACCGCAATTTAAATTCCAAACTAATTAATCACTTCTTTATTTACAATTAGTTTCAATTTTGCTCCATGGATCTTTATCAACTCTATATTGTAAATATATTTGCCCATTCACTATTAAGGATTGCTTTCTAGAGCTCAAAGACCAAAAATTATGAATCATGAGACACAATAACAATTAATATACATATACATACGTAATTCGATTCGACTTCATATGTCGATACGTAGATTAGTCTCGTTTGAAATATAGAGACTAATCTACGTATCGACATATCTCCTTACAGTTGGTTAAGTGTTTAATCTAAGTCTCGTTTATTTATCATTTGTCTCAAAATTTACATTTTGATACACATTTTTATAATAAAATTGAGTGATTTGAGAATAATAATATATACATTATTGTTGATGTGATGTTAATAAGTTTTGTTGATTGTATATATATATAGATGGATCTACCAAAAGTATTGTGAAGCAATGAAGGAAGTTTCCCTAGTAATAATGGAGCTATTAGGGATTAGCTTGGGAGTTGAAAAGATGCATTATAGAGATTTCTTCCAAGACGCTAACTCTATCATGAGATGCAATCTCTATCCACCTTGCAAAAACCCTGCGTTGACCATGGGAACGGGCCCACACTGTGACCCCACATCGTTGACCATCCTCCACCAGGACCAGGTCGGCGGCCTTCAGGTCTTCGCCGGCGACAGGTGGCAGTCTGTCAGGCCATGTCCCAACGCCCTTGTCGTCAACATTGGTGATACTTTCATGGTGATCACACTCTCATCTCTCTTAATTTCTCTCACTCTAAATATCTAAGCAAATTAATTAGGGTTTCGGTTAAAATAAACTCGAATTTATTTCAACTCAATTTCTCAGCAATTAAATTATGAATGTGTAAAAAACATTTTTTTTTTTTTTTATCTTTATTGAATTTTTGATTCTCTCGTGATCTAACGGCTGAGAAATCGAGTTGAAATAAACCCGACTACATTTTAGCTAACCTCAATTAATCAGAATATCCAATAATGACACATGACAAAAAAATATGTAAATTTTGAAATTTAAAATTAGTTTTAGAAATTTTAGATCTAAATTTTCAACATTTCCCATGTGCATCTGAAAACTTATATTATAACATTGATTTGCTTCAAAATTAATTAATATATTAAAAATTATATACACAATTATTGTTGATTAGTTATTAGAACAATTTATGTAAAATATATAGTATTTTATATTTTTCAAAATGTATTTACCTATATTTTCTTATGAAAAACGTTTGTAAATAATAATAAAGTGAAAGCGGTATGACTATTTGATAACGCTATTTTGGAGTATATGATATTATAAAACCTAAAAAGCAAACAAATATATATTTAAACATTAATATTACTAAATTATCTTAATTAGTATAATCTGGTGCATTACAAAGTTCAGAATTGTTGATTGTGCCACGTGACATAATAATAAGAATCTGATGCCAAAAGATGTAAAATTGATTTTAATTTTAGAATTGACAATTTCACTACGATCTAATTTAATTTAATAAAATTATATTTATTTATATTATAAAATTACATAACATTATTTTAATATTCATAATAATATTAATTTTTCCTTTTATTTTATTAAAATATTATGTTATTTAAAGGCTGATATTAATATTATACATAATCTATATAATATTTTTAATTCTAAATATAATAATGAAATAGTTTGTCTATAATATTTTCAATTTAATAAGTTCACGGAAGAAAGTTGTGTAAATGGAAAGTAGAATTTAAAGTTAGAGTAACCTTGGGTTTTTTTTTTGGAGCCGTGATGTTCCTTAATTTTATCACGATTATTTAGGTTTATTTCGGATAATGAAAGTACAGGAAGGTTGTCTTAATAAGACAAGGCAAGGACAACTTGTGCACAATGTTCTTATAGACAAGGCCATGGGTAGCTGCCTTTCATGAATCATGATCATCTCCTATAATATTCTTTATTATAAAAAAATATAGAAGATAAAATAAGCTAATCAGCCTATAGTAATTTGTCTTTTTATAATATTTTTAATAATATATATATTTGATTAATATTTTTCTTTGGCAACTATTAATATTATTCAACGAGTTGATTATGGTTATATTTAGGCGGTATGGAATTTATTTATTTATAATAATGAAGGTTTGTAATTTGATTAATATAGGCACTATCGAACGGAAGATATAAAAGCTGTTTGCACAGAGCGGTTGTGAACGGGGAAAAAGAGAGAAGGTCATTAGTATTCTTCGTGTGCCCACGTGACGACAAAGTGGTGAGGCCACCCGAAGAGTTAGTGGGGAGGGAGGGGCAAAGAAAGTACCCCGACTTTACTTGGTCGGACCTATTGGAGTTCACTCAATCACATTACAGGGCCGATATAGCAACATTGCAAAGTTTCTTCACGTGGCTTCATCATCTTCCTTCTAATTAACTTCAAACAATATATATATATATATATATAATAATTTTGATCATGTCCTACCTTATATCTATCTATCTAGCTTAATTAATTATTGTGTTTTTATTGCACCCGTCTTTTCCAAATTGGCTGGCTTAAATGTTAACCTTTTCTTTTGTATCTATTTGTACGGTCATTTGTAATAAAAATATATATATTATTTACTCTTCCATTTCTAAACAATATGTAAACTAAGTTATGTTCATAAATTATATTTAAGGTTCTTCAAATTTTAGTTATCATAACCAAATAAACCACTCATATTCAACTACATTAGAGAGAGAGAATTACCACCTCTCAACTTTCTAATTTTAACTCTAAGAATATAATTATTATTAACTTTACTTTTTGAAATATTATATTTGACCCTTCTAAATTTTTTCTACTTTAATTATTTACTTATAGTTTAATTTTTGTTCACTTTCAAAAAAAAAAATTCAGACTCCGTGCCTGCATTCAACGAGTCTTTCTATTTCTATCATACTCCACAAACACCATACTTTTGGTTTTTTTTTTTTTTTTTCTATTGTGCTAAAGGTGAACCCTAGAGAGAAATTGATATTATTAATAGTATGATGCAAATATTCGGTGTAGTTAAAAAAATTCATACTTATAAAGTTTTACATATGTTACAATTAAGTCCACCCTAGTAATAAAAAAAAGCAAAAGCATGATGCTCCACAAGAATAGTAGAAAAACCCGCATTCAGCCATGGCCTGCTCATCATGTTGAACTCATCTCTTTTACATTGCATTTGCTTACACTATCGTCATTTTTTGTTGTTGTTATAGTACCAAGATATATATATATATTCTTAAATTACACATTGGGTCGAGTCAAATTTAACAGGCCAACATAGAACAACTATTTTTACAAATGAGATTCTCTCATAAAACCAATTATTGATAAGAAGAGGTAACTCATATAGTTGCTCTAATATGTTAAACCCACCGATGTGGGACAAATTCATGGTGGAGTTAAACAAATATATATATATATATGTAGAAGAGAACATTTCTTTCTTCTATCTAAGAGGCACAATATAATGCAAAGCACTTTAGCGGCCAAATTATTAAAAAGCTTTCTACTATAAATATATATCAACTTACTTCTAAACCATAAATAGATAAAAACTTCCATTTATTAAAAAGACATTTCAGTAGTGAAAATGGAGGTCAGTTTTGACTATATAAACGCTTGGAGTTTATAATGTTTGTAGCAACTTTTTGTGACGTGCAATTTTTATTTTAAAATTTATAATTATTGTCAATTCGACACTAAAAAAAACCTTACATTTGCCTCCCTTGATTTTTTTAATACTACTTAGTTACCTCTAACTCAATCGCATTATAATCGGGTCGATATAGCGCTACACTCCAAAGTTTCTTCAAGTGATCATGTTCCTTCTAATTAAATAAGTCAAAACACATCTATATATATAATTGATGTGCTAGCTTACATCTAGCTTGTGTTTTTAGTGCTAGCTAGCTTACATCTAGCTTGTGTTTTTATTTCTTCCTTGCTTTCCCCTTCTTCAATTTCGTCCGGCCCTATATATCTTTCTTGATTGGATTCTTGTGATTATTGCTTTAGCTAATCCAGATAAATATGATTATGTTGTAAGTGCATATTGCATTTTTCCAAGAACGTATGTAAATAACAAAAGAACTCAAATGAATGAATAAAAACACTCTAAATATGCTCAAGAACGTATTACTCGGTTGCTTGTCTCCTTACTCACTTGATGGATGGATACAACAATGGTTTCAACTACTATTTATAAGGAGCTATAGAAGTCTCTAGCTAATATTAAGAGAAATTTAGATGAAGAATTCTCTAGAGAGTCTCTAGAAAACACACCAAGGACCTAGAACTATCTTTTTCTAGTTACATCTTAAATTAAGCCTAATTTTAACTAAGCCTAAATCAGTGGGCAAACAAATTACTTTAACTTAACATCCCCTTAGAGTAACTTTTACCAATTAGTCCTAACTTAGATCTTAAGAATTCAAACATGAGTGACAACCTTACTACCGCCATATAAGAAAATCTATCATAGCTTAGTAAGCAAACATGAGGTGGTGACCATCTTACTGCCACCATAGAAGAAAACCTTTCATAGTAAGAAAATATGAGATGACGACTAGCTTACTACCGACATAGAAGAAAACCCATCATAGTAAGAAAAGTGGTGACCAGCTTACTACCTCCATAGAAGAAAACCCCTCATAGTAAGCAAACATGAGGCGACGACCAGTTGACTACCGTCATATGAAAAAAAAAAAAAATCTTATAATAAGCAAACATGAGTTAGCGACCAAGCTTACTACCACCATAGAAGAAAACCCTCATAATAAGTAAATATGAGGTGACGCCTAGCTTCGACCAACACCTCATCATTAAGAAGTCATGCCGCCACCAGCATATGGTAAACCCTCTAGAGCAGTGTTATCAGAACCGGACCGGACCGGCGGTCCGACCGGGTTCGAACTGGAACCAGTACCTCCAGCGGTTCGGTTAGGGTAAATCCGGAGGATGTAAGCGACCCCGGTTCGATAGCCAGTTTTTAGCGGACCGGACGGTTCTCCGGCTCGGTGCCCATAACAAAAAACAAAAACAAAAAACTTAAGTCGGTTCAGTTCAACTTCAAGAGAGAAACCCTAGAGCCTCCAAGAACAGAGCCTCAAGTCTTGCCGCCGTTACGACACTGCTCCGGGACGATTCCGCCAACACGTAAGATTCGATCCGGACTCAACCGTCTTCTCTCTCGGCAACATGGCGATGACGTCAATTTTGAAGGCGTAGGGGACTGCGTGGTAGTGAGGGTTTGGATCAGGAGCTCGCCGGTACGGAACTTGGGGTGGTAGACCTTCATAACCACCATGCCGAGACGAGGATACCTTCTCTTAAGCCTCCTTACGGTCATTGACAGGGATCCAGGTCTTTCCTATCTGGTGTGTTTCAGCCGGAATTGGAGACAACGATCTTGTATTGGGTGAGGACAGGGACAGTGGCAACCTGAAAAATCAATCAGCAAACCCTAAATTAATACCAAGTTACCAACGATTGGAACACATATTCTGTTAGCCATATGAAGATGAAGAGATTGCTACATGAGAGCAGCATGGCCATCGAAAATGAAAGGGAGAAGCTTCTGGAGGGGATGCAAGCTTGAGCAGAGCCATTGAAGAATAATATTTTTTATGTGGTATACTCTCTGTGAATACTGCTCTCTTAGAAGAATTGGTGCTTGAAAAAGGGAAAGAGAAGAATTTTGATTTGGATTGTGAAGCTTAGTGGGGAAGAGTAGTGGAGACAGTGATGGAGGAACCTGGAATCGATGAGAGGGCAATGGTGGAGTGAGCATTGGCGAGGAAACTGTAAGGCTCTAGTGTAGATCCTTCTATTACATTTAGTAGTGCAGCAGAGTCCCCTCGCCAGACCAAGAAGATCTTGCCGTTGTTTGCTTAAAAATGGTCGGACCGGGTTCGAACCGGGTCTGACCGGACGAACCGGAAACCGGTTCCCCAGCCGGTCCGATGCCCGATCCGGTTCTGATAACACTGCTTTAGAGTAAGGTAAAACTGTTATAAGGTCGGTTTAGAATCCTTATAAATAGTTAGCTCTCTACATTCATTATGTAAAATTTTCAATATTCTACAATATTACTAACTTAAGTTTTGGATAATAATTATGAGGCACAACCCCACATTTTCCCTCTTGCAAATCCCGATCTAAAAAAATAACAAGGAAGATCAAGAAGTCCCCCAGAATAACTAGTGCCAACATAGGCGGAACTCGAAGAGCCGACTCCAAAGCAGCTAGGCTTTGAGATCCAACAATGCCAAATGTCTTATAGCTATAATGGGTTTGAACCGCTTCATCACTTAACAGATGTCAGAGGTTTAATCACCGCTAGTGATTATAGGAATGTAAAGATATTCATGGCCAGTACTTTGCCCCTTAAAGGCTGATCCAGTGATAATAAAAATTAGTCTAGGTGTGGAGTAATCATGTTACATGTGCTACCCTCCAGATGAGGGCCCTTCCTATGAACACCCCGCGGGAAAAAAATGATTATATTTATTTATTGTAATATTTTCATTTTTGAGTACGTCATCAAAGAGACATAATTTTCAACGTGAAAATAGATATAAGAGTTGTTTACAAATATCAGTTTAAATGACGGTGTTAGAATACAGTTGAAAAGTATATATATCAAGAATCATAATTCTTTAGATATATATATATATATATATATATATATTTCTAATATTTAAATTATCAAAAACCAATATTATATATATAGTTTTTAACTTATAATATATTAATTTTTTCACCCAACGGTTAAATAATTAATTAGTTTTTAATATAATTATCCGTGAGATTGTGCGTGAGATTGGAAATATATTATTTATTTAAATTGAGAATACATACCATGCATGGTCCATGGATACTACTTATAATCTACTCCACTCGATATGCTTTTGTACTTTAAATATTATTGTCATTTAATATTATAAGGTCGACGAATGGAGTTGAACCTTTTCTTACATCATCAAATGTATGTTAGCTATGTTTTTGGTACTATATAATCAAATTACTTCTAACCCTAATAGATAAAAATATAAATTTTATTATTAAAAAAAAACATTTCACTAGTGAAAATGGAGGTCGGTTTATGGCTATATATACGTATCAAATTCATAATGTTTGTAGTGTGTGATTATTAGGCACTATACAAGAGTTGATTGCACATAGCTGTGTATGTTGAATCGTCAACAGGGCCGTCTCAAAAGAAATTGAGGCCTAAAGCGAGAGTTTAATATGAGGTCTTTTTGTTTAGTGCAATTTTTGTTTAAAATTTAGGGTTTCGATTTTTTTTAACCCGAGATTAGTTGGACGAACTGGTAAAGAGAATTGTGTTTTCAGGGCGAACTAAGTTCGAATCTCGTTGGAGACGTCGCCTTGGGAAGGGTTTTAACCTTAGAGCTTCCAACACGAAATTGCGAAACCATTCTTGTAAATAAATAAATAAAAAAAGATATTTTTTCTTTCTAAATTTCATTTTCAATTAATAATATAGTTAGTTCATTTAACATTTATTGAGACATGGTTAATCTTAATTAAGATTTTATTAATTTTAATTTGAGAATTTTATTTCGCTTAAAGAAACATTAGCATATTATGTTTATTTTGAATTTGTAGATAATTTGTTCAATTCGAAAAGATCGAGTTGGACGATGCACTCCACCAGTCGTATGACTTTGTTGGAACCGATTCAAAGTCGTCTTGAAAGAAGAATTTTAATCGTGAATTTATCACTGATTTTAGAAGAATAATTCAAAGTGAGGCTTGTATAGTGTTTCAATTAATTAAAATGAACTAGTAATTTATAAGAATTAAAAAAAATAACGTTAAAACATAAATAAGTTGACATTAGAAATGTAGTTATAGTAGATAGAATATAGTAGAATATATTAATTACGTTAGATTTAATTAAGTTGTTGATTGATTGTAGGGTAATTATGTTTGTGTCAAATGTTTGTATAATTTAATGATGTTTATCATTTAATTATTTTGGAAAATAAAGTAAAATCAATCACTCTGTCCGCTAAACTACAAGGGCTTATTAGACTAAAAACAAATATTTATTATTATATATAAATTTTGGCTTGACATATAAAATAAGAGGCATTCATAATTTGAGGCCTAAAGCCCTAGCCTTGGTGACTTGGGCCTTAAGCCGGGCCTGATCGCCAAAATGAGAGAAGGGTTAGAGCATTTACATGGTTTCACATGACACGTAGACATTTATGTACACTTTAAGTATTACGTAAAGTTACGTTACATATAAATATTATTTGCTCTACAATGTATTACTTAACTATATTCCTTAAATATATTTTATTATTAAATTTCCCAACAATCACCAATAAGATATTAGCATTAATTACAAAATGAATTAATTTATAATTAAAAATTGGTTGCCTAATACATAGTGCATTCCTTAAATTTAATGAATATATTATGTAAAAGTAGGTGCGTCCCACTTTTAAGAAATGCTATGTAAAACCATTGTAGAGCGTTTTCTTAGACTATACAAAATAAAATATGTGTTGGGACGTGGATATCGGGGTGCCTGAATATCAATCTGAATATCAATCTCACGTGTGTAATTTATCCTTTCCGACGATCCGTTCTCCTTTACTCTTCTCGTAATCCATTCCTTCGCGAACCTGCACGGAGGGTAACCCGGGGTGGAACCGGCGAACCCTCTCTGATGCTTAAATGAGGACGGTATTTCTAGAGAGAGAAACTAGAGAGAATGCAGAGCTCAAGTGTGCAAAAGTTCATAATGTGTAGAATGAGGAGTCTTGGACTCTATATATAGGCCTCAAGGGGGATTAAGCCGGCTAATGACGTTTTTAATCCCTAAACGTGTTTTATTAGTAGATAACGGAAGGTTTAAAACCTTGTAAGCATGAGAGAGTTTGTAGTGTTGTGTGAGGGTCGCATGCGCGGAGAGTCGACGAGCCCTTTGAAGGCGTAATCCGGACGACGATCGGTCGGATGTTGCGAACACCCTTCGGTTGGACAACTTAGTCCGTCCACAAGGGATGTCGGGATATGACTAATTATCCTATGCTAGGATCGGACTAGTGCAATCCTAGTTTGCTAGGATTGGACTAGTTACGGTCTGGGCGTGTGATTTTTCCCATCCGGGCCGTTTTCGCTCGGGGGAGGCGCATTCGGGTCAATGTTTCGATTTGTAATCGTGCGTAGAATTGAGTCTGCCAAAACGGGTTCAAATCGGGCGTATATATTTAAGTTATACCATTGTGATGCTCTTATTAGTGTTGTTTGTGTACCCGCGTGAAGAAAGAAAGTGTGGTACCCCGACTTTGCATGCATGGTCGGACATATTAATTATATTGGAGTTCACTCAATCACATTACGTAGCGCTACACTCCAAAGTTTCTTCAAGTGGCTTCATCGTGTTCCTTCTGAATAGGTCAAAACAGACCCATAAATATATATTCTATAATTGATTTGCTAGGTTAGATCTAGCTTATTGTGTTTTATTGTATCTCTCTTAATTGGATTCTTGTGATTATTTGCTCTAGCTAATCTTAACCTTTTGTATGTATTGTATTCTTCCTTTTCTAGATCCATATCTAGAGAATTATGATTCTCTTCTATCATTGTGTCATGAATTACAAGTGTTAATATCAATCGCTTTTTGGAGGTATAAAATTAAGTTTCGTTAAAATGTAGTCGACTTAAATTCAAGTTGATTTCTCAATACTCAAATCATAAGAGAAAAAAGTATTAAATTACAAGAGAAAAAGAAATATATATTATTGATTATACATATTTCGATATGTCTAATTTTTTTTAAATTCAAGTTGACTTCATTTTAGCTCATTTCTAAATTAATTCTAGAATGTCTAGACAAACCTAGTGTTTAAATCCAAATTATTTAGCTACGACATACAATAGACATATATATATATATAACTTGATATTACTTTAATATATATATGATTATATTTATTTACTATAACATAATTTTCAGTTTAGTGCCGTAATTAAATAAATAATTTTTTATGGTATTTTGATAAGAAAATATAATATAAAAGTTGTTTAATGAAATTATATATTTTTAATATTTACATTATAAATAAATCAAAACTAGAATTTATATAGTATTTTAACTTTTAATATATTAATTAATATTTTCACCCAATGCTTAAATCAATAATTATTTTTTTAGTATAGTTTTCTGTGGGATTGTGCATGAAATGGGAAACATATATTTACACGTTTATTTTTAAAAGTGAGTATATACATAGTTACATACCCATGGTTAGGGCTGGCGATGGTGATGGTATGGTGCGAATAGTACTAATACCATAACCATACCATATTTTTTTCACTTATACCATAACCATAACCATAACCACTGCGGTTATGATTCTTCATACCATAACCATAACCATAACCATAACCATAACCATAACCATAACCATAACCATAACCATGGTTTTTAAACACGATTAAACCATTTAACCACAATCATTCAAACTAATACAACATCATTTTTTCATACAAAAAAAGTAAATACACATTCATTGTTTCATACACGAAATCCAAATTAAACATAACTTCATTTTTTTACTCAATTAAAAAAACGATCTTCAATTGGCTATCACTTGCGATCATCGATCCTCATTCGCCATCACTTACAATCGTGGTTACCTAATAATAAGAAATATAGACAAAAAAATGGCGGGTGGGAAATGGAACGGAATAAGAATTATAATATTGAATAATAATTAAAGTATAATAATAATGTATGTATATAACAATATAGGTATTAGTAATATATATATATATATATATATATATAGGTGATGGTTATAACCGCGGTTATAGACTGAATACCACAACCATAACCATTGCGGTTACAAGATTCATCACCATAACCGCCCCTCACCATAATGGTGCGGTTAACCATTGCGGTAAATGGTGTGAATAACCATGGTTATTTGATTTTCACCGCACCATTGCCAGCCCTACCCCTACCCATGGTCCATGAATACTGATTATAATCTACTCCACTCAATTTGCTTTTGTACTTAATAAAAATATCTTCATCAATAATGTATGTTGGTTATGTTTTTGGCAAAGTAGAAGCGTATGATCATATATACTAATTAATTACTATTAATTAATTAATTAATGCCATGTTTATTTCTGTGTAGAAGGTTTGAGGTGCCTCCATTTTTATCGACCAACGCAAGTGGTGTGTCTACTAGACACTGATCATTTTGCTATTGATATGTCTCCAAAGTTACTTTTTTAAAAAATAAAATCATATCTATCTATCTATATTGATCTAATGATGTTTGTTTTAATATACAACAAAGGTTGTCTGGCCTTTATTGGTTACTTGTCAAGTTATGAAGGGGTTCAATTTTGGTGCGAATATCACTAGTTAGTATTGCGTTGTCATAATATCATTAGTTAGTAGTGTGTTCTCATAACATTGACATTTTTTTAACCATGTAACATGTAATATGGTGTGACGGTTCAACGCCTTATCTATTAATAAAAAATTAGGGGTTCAATCCAACTAGTAATTATGAGAATAAAAAAATAGGGTTAAATGTACTTTTGGTGCCACATGTTTGACATGTGTAGGTTTTTGGTGCCATATGTTTCATTTTGTAGGCTTTTGGTGCCATATGTTTGAGAGGTTGTATGTTTTTGGTATTTCCGTTAGTTAACAGTTAGTTTGACCGTTAAATACTTTTATTTTGTTCAATTTAGTCCTCAAATTTATATTTCCAAAATTTAATATTTATAATTTAGTCCCTATTATTTGCTCAAGTCACCGTCCAAGGCCGCTGACCACCACCCACCACCTCCAAAGCCGCCGACCGCCACAAAACGAGCCGGCCACCACCCCACGGCCGGCCACCACCGCTTGGGGCCGAAAACCACCCCAATTGGTGGTGGCCGACCCCAATTGGTGGTGGCCACCTCAATTGGGGCCGGCCACCACCAATTGGTGGTAGCTACAGCCCCAATCGGGGCCGGCCACCACCAATTGGGGCCGCCGGCCCCGATTGGAGTCCTCTGTGGCCCCAATCGGGACCGGCGGCCCCAATTGGTGGTGGCCGGCCCCGATTGGGGCTGTAGCCACCACCACTGGTGGTGGCCGGCCCCGATTGGGGCTGTACCCACCACCAATTGGTGGTGGCCGGCCCCAATTGGTGGTGGCCGGCCCCAATTGAGGTGGCCACCACCAATTGGGGCCGGCCACCACCAATTGGGGCCGGCCACCCCCAATTGGGGTGGTTTTCGGCCCCAATTGGTGGTGGCCAGTGCCGTGGGGTTGTGGCCGGCTCGTTTCGTGGCGGTCGGCGGCCTTGGAGGTGGTGGGTGGTGGTCGGTGGCCTTGGACAGTGACTTGAGCAAACAATAGGGACTAAATTGTAAATATTAAATTTTAAAAATATAAATTTGAGGACTAAATTAAACAAAATAAAAGTATTTAACGGTCAAACCAACAGTTGACTAACGGAAATACCAAAAACATACAACATCTCAAACATATAACACCAAAAGCCTACAAAATAAAACATATGACACAAAAAACCTACACATGTCAAACATATGGCACCAAAAGTACATTAACCCTAAAAAAATATTCATAACCAGCACTTTACTCTTTACGGGCTGACCTCGGTACGAGTGTAGATAATCTAATATTGGAGCAAACATGCTACAAATGTTGTCCTCTTAATGGGGTCCATCTAAAACCACCCCACAGGAAAAAAATATATAAAAAATTGGCATTTTAATAAAAAAAATTGGTGAAAGCATTTTAATAATTTAAATTGATATTAAATTATATATATATATATATTACTATGAGACAACAAAACATTAATAATAGAGTACATGGGGGAAGGTTTATAAAAGATGTGATGGCTGAACCACTAGAAATCAGAATGGGGTTTGAACTAGGGGTGAGCAAATATCCCGAGAGTCTCAAAATCCCGCCCGTCCCGCCCTAGCCCGTCCCAAAAAGCCCGTCCCAAAAATGTACCCAAGCCCTAATGGGCGGGACTTTTCTTCTCAACTAGGGATAGGGCTAGGGATTTTTTACGAAGTCCCAAAATACCCGTCCCGTCCCTTTTTGCTAACTAATCAACTATAAACTATAGTTAGTTAAGTTAACTTTAGTGATGGCTCGGGTTGAAGTTCCATTTGATTTGGGATTTGTATTTATAACTTGTTATGTCAGAATTGTTGGTGACTTTGTGTTAAAGTCTTGGTAAAACTTAGTTTTGGAGTCATTGGTGAACTATTTTGGAGAACCAAGTTATGTGTTGAACTTGGTGTTCTTACAAGTGACAAAATGTTTGAGTGATTTTGGTGTTTTATGGTGAACTTTGTGGTATGTGCTAAACTTTGTTGTTGTTCTATGTTTGGTTATGGTTTAATTAATTTGAGTATGATTTTTTTTTTTGAACTTGGATAGGAATTTGGGTTTGTCCCATTTGTCCGTAGTCCCTGTAGGCCCGTGACGGGCGGGCCTTTTCCTACTAGCTAGGGCTCGGGATAGGGCTCGGGACAGCCATTAAGTGGCCCTAGTTTTAGGGCTTGGGCCATTTTTTAGAAAAAGCCCGCCCATCTGTCCCATGCTCAGCCCTAGTTTGAACTGAATAAGGTAACACTTTAATTCCCCATAAACAGATGCCATTTTGGGACTGTGAGGTGAGGTACTACCACCACAAGTGGGTAGGTCTGACTGTATGTATGTGGATATGAATACCCAATGCTTTAATAATTTTTGGATTAAAGTTTGTTATATATTTGATCAAAGTTGGTTTATATATATATATTTTTTAACTTTTAATATCATACATTTTTTTTAGTGCATTCATTAACTTTCTGTTAATTTTGTATGTTAAGTAGCACATGCAAGATACATAAGTTGTCTTATAATTTTGATTTTGTTAAATTTAATCCCTTTAACACATCCCTAGCTTTTTTTCTTCTATTTAATCTTAAAGTTTTCAATTCGTACAATTTGACTTGGTGGACGTAGCCCTGGGCTAGAGTTAGGTCGGGCCTAGGTCAAATTGAGACATTTTCACCCAATTGGACCATGGTCAGACGTAGCCATGGGCTAAGTCCGGGCTAGGTCCAACGAGTCAAGTTGTTCGATTTGAAAACTTAAGGACTAAACTGAACAAAAAAAGTTATGAATGTATTAGAGGACTAAATTGAACAAAACCAAAAGTATAGGGAAAGTCATGTGACTTGCAGGTGCTACTTAGCGAACTAAATTAACGGATGCACTAAAAGCGAACAAAATACAAACGTATTACACCAAAAGTCTAAATAAAAAAGATATGGTACCAAAAGCCAACTCTAGTCACTTAGTATAGGAGGACGACCATGTCAAGTCAAGAACGAATTATAACCAAATTCCACTGGATCAGAAAACTAAGTCATGACAATTCTAGAGTTTTTTCACACTCATGCTTGACATTATCTCATAGACCATGCGAGTAGGCTGACATGAGCCCGGGTCGACGCGAGCTCATAATAGATGAAATTGAGTTAAGGAGTTCTTAAAATTAAAACTTTTGATAATTGAGGTGTTCAATAGTAATTATAAAATTGAAAGATACTATATAGACAAATCCCTTATAATTAAGTGGGGTATCAACTTAAAATTCTAAACCAATGCATCTAAAGTTGCTAACCGAGCTTCAATGCAATTGAGATTAGTCTTAGCAGTAGTCAAGGGCTCCACCAACTAACCAAAGATACTTGGTTGGGAATTGGGATTAGGCTGAACCCATGAAGTTAGGGGCCTAGTAGAACCATTATAGTTTAATTGGGCCCAACTAACAAACTTGGTACTAGTTTTTAAATTTTTATATTGGTTTAAATGTGAACTCTAGATGGAAATAATATTATTAATGTTATGATGCAAATACTAAGTGTAGTTAAAAAATTTAGACCTTTTAAAGTTTTTAAAAAGTTATAATTAAATTCACCATAATAATAATACTAATACAAGCATGATGCTTGTTACACCCCCAGATTTTTTTAACTCCCCTTTTCTTTAGCATAATTTTAATAAGCCAACCCATAAATTATTGACATTCGCACGGAATCAATCTCCTCCACTCAACAAAACTACAAAAGTAAGATTAATCTTAGCCTAATGCATGTGAAGGTGATGTTTCAAGATGACTTATGACATTTCAATTAAGACTATGTTGTTCAGATGATGGCCCTTACAAAGTTTGTATTAGAAACAAATATTTCAACACTCACTCAATGTAATACCCAATGTGATACCCAGTATATTTGTGTACCACGTCAAATTTCAGACGCGTCAAGCCACAAAGTCTCCAAAAATGCTCAAGGGCACATTAGGGAAATTATTATAAAATATATTTTAAATTATTTCAAATTTATTTAATATTTTCGGGATATTTAAAATATATATATATATATTTATATAATAATTAGTTTTTTTTTTATTTTAGAAAATTATCTGTAATATATTTATCTCAAGATATTATTTTTTATTAAAAAAAAAATTATCTATAAAGATAAATATCCTTAGGAATATTCTCTAGAATAATTATCTATTAGCATTTTTTATTTAAATTTTATCTGTAATCTATACTAGGTTTTTAATATAAATAGGGGTCTAGGTTTACATTGTAAAAGAGACAGAAAAAACACAATAAAAAGCAATAATACATTATTTTCTCGAGGTCTGTGCAATTTTGTCTTCTAGTGCTAAAAAAAAAACTTTGTTTTTCCCGCTGCTCTGCAGGAACCTCACCGTAGTGACCACCAGACCACCGCCCGCGCCGTCCGCCTGTAGCCACGTCCGCACTCGTCGTCGGGCCGACTCTTGTCCCCGCTGCGCCTCACGTCGTCGTCGGGCCGACCCTCGTCCCTCGACGCCCACGTCCGCGCCGTCAGAACTCCCGCCCTTTTGAAGCAGCCAGCTCCGGTGACTGGCTCCCCGCCCTCCAAGCCGCAGCCACGGCCTCGCGCCGCCCCTGCCGCTCCCATCTGTGCAGCCCGCTGTCCAGTTCGCCTACTCATCTACCGGAGTTCACTCGCCGGACCACCAGAAGCAGACCTGCGCAGGTTTCTTCATCTTCTCCTTTTTTTTATTTATTAATAATCTGTTATTATATTATTATCTTTAACAAAATAATTTAAGTGTAGTTGTTTAATTTAATTAGTAGTTTAAATATAGTTTCACTAAGTCCAGTTTAGGAAGCATATTTAATTGCTCAAATTATGTGTATGTTAAATATATTGGTTGTGTATGGATTTAAACATGCTTGATAAATTTTGATGTTTTTACTTTTCGTCTTAACTAAGAGTTATAGATTATAATTAGTTTTTAGACTTATGTTAATTTGTTAATAATAATTTGTCTTAGGATGTAAATTTGATTGGATCTTGACATAGTTAGATTAATTTGATATAACATATATAGAAGAATAAAAAATTGGTAAATTAAGTGAATTGAGTACCGAAAGGGCGCAATTAAAAATTGTTAATTTTTAATTCGTAATAGAACCCCCGAACTCGAATTTCTAATCGTAGACCAATTTTACGCCTAGGTGTTTAATTCGTTATTCGCTTAGGTGATTTAGGATTCTAGTTAGTCTTTTAATTAACTAGTGGCGACTCTATTCAAATCCACGTTTTTCAACGTGATCTTCGTTAGGTTAGATTTAGGTCTGACACGGACCAAGGGCTATTGACCCTCCAGAGTTCTGATCACCTACCGGGGGCAAACGATTCTGGCGTGAGACGCGACGAGGACGTCGCGCGCTTTAATAGGTGTAGATTGTAATACCTCATATGCTTGTGTACCACATCGGTTGGAAATAAGAAATTTGGTGTCTTAATAAGCAAGAGAGGTACTACTCAAGTCCAACATGAATTCCTCATTTTCTAGACTCAAGTGATGACAACGAACTTAATTAGGCTGGGTTGGGCTAGTGGGGACAGTCGCTCGGATTTGGGGCATGACACTCACAAATGATTGTTTTTTTTTTTTGGCCAACACACTCACTCACAAATGATTAAAAAATGAAAAGAATAGAGACTAAACGATTTTACATAATTCCGGTCAATTTAAGACACATCTACGGGAAATGACAGCTATTGATTTCATCAGGTCACAACTTTTACAGAGAATACATTGCTATTATATCAAAAAAAAAAAAAATTAAACAACGATAATCAGGAATAATAACTTTAACAGTTTGAATACGAAATCTTTATTTAACGGTCCACACACAATCCATAATTTCATGTCCCAAATGCATCACAAACATTATTATTATTATTATTACCACATACATAAATAGAGTATGATCACTTACTTAGAAGGAAGAGTGACGATTAGGCCACCATTGGAGAAAGGTGTCTAGGGTTGCATCATCCACACGGTGATGATACTGAGTGTACTCCAACAGGTCCGCCCAAGTAAACTCAGGGTACTTCCTTTCACCTTCCCTCTTCACCAACTCTGCCGGAGGTGTCAACACCTTGTCGGCACGCGGGTTCACGAAGAACACCAATGACCTTCTCTCCTTTTCCGAATTCACAACTGCTCTATGCAGACAACTCTTGTACATTCCGTTCGTTAATGCCTGCATTAATAATTTTGTATTCAGAAATTACAACAATTATTTAATTAACTGTTCTATAAATTCGAATATATATTTGATCATTTTGTATTCAGTATTTGAGAAATTACACTTATTCTTCAACTAACTGTTCTATAAATTCGAATTTTTAACAATTTTATATTCTGATATAAATATAATTGAGAAATTACACCAATTATTCAACTAACTAATCCATAAATTTGAATTTTTAATAATTTTGTATTCATATATAAATATAATTGAGAAATTACACTCTTTATTCAACTAACTGCTTCATAAATTCGAATTTATGGTTAAATATATAGTACTAACTAATATTATAGACTCGTCAACAATATATATAATTAGTTATAAATCCGTGGTTTGCATAAGATTATTTTTTTAAATAATGTACTAGCTAGAAAAATAAAAGAGTTAATTTGCTACCCTAATATATGAATATAACAAATTAGATCTAGCAATCAATTTTCACACAAAATTAGACAATATTTTAATATCTATCTAAACTTTGAAAACTATATGTTAATAAGAATATAAATAATATAAGATTATACTAAACAAATCAAAGGAAATAAATCTAAATAATATCATTAAACTAGTAGTATATAACACCATTTGATGATATTGCGCATTTTAAAATCGCAGAATTTATGTCACATGACAGAATAATAAGAATTTAACTTAAAGATTAATTTTAAACAATCAAATGCGCTAACTATAATACGATCGTACCGTTAAAGTATCTCCAATGTTAATGACAAAGGCGTCGGGACATGGCCGGACCGACTGCCACCTGCCGTCAGCAAACACCTGGAGACCGCCGACTTGGTCCTGGTGGAGGATGGTCAATGAGGTCGGGTCGTAGTGCGGGCCCGTGCCCATGGTTAGGGCTGCATCCTTGCAGTAAGGGTAGAGGTTGCACCTCATGATAGCCTTGCCATCTTCAAAGAAGTCTTTGTAATATGTTCTTTCCACCCCCAAACTTACTGCTAGAAGCTCCATTAACACCATGTTCAAATCCTTCATTTCCTCACAAAACTTTTGGTAAACCCACCTTTCATTATCATAACATAAACCATCAATAAGTAACTTCATGAATGGCCTTTTGAAAGACTATCATGAATGAAGGAATGCTATCTAGTTTAGAAATAAGTGGGTGATAGTGGTAAAAGTTTAGTCTTAAGAATCTAAAAAGAGTCTCAATTATAAGTGATCTTTAACTACCGTTTCAAATTTAAAATGTTGATTTTTGGTACCAACTATTAAATTAGTTAATTTCTAATTTTTTTGACTTATTTTAGCGTTTTAAACAATAAAAACATGTTATTATCTACTTTTCTGAAATTGTGGAAAAAAAAATCTATTTTCCTGAAGTAGCATAGTTATTGCTCATGGGTCAACGGCTTAGGCTTATTTGATGTTTAAAAAACATGTTTTTGTTCTGTCAATTTTAAGAAGAAAAAAAGTGGTAAAAAATTAATGTTAAGAATCTAAAAAAGATCTCAGCTATATGTGTGATGATTCTAACACCGTTTCAAATTTGAAATGTTGATATTTGATACCAAACTATTAGATTGGTTAATTTCCACTTTTCTTGACCGATTTATGTACTTTAAAAAGAAAAAAGAAACATGTTATTATCCATTTTTCTGAAGTAACATAGTTGTTGCTCATGATTTAGGCTTATTTGATGCTTAAACTCATGGTTAAAACTTATTTAATGCTTAAAAAACATGTTTTCTGTCAATTTTAATAGAAAAAATGTAGAAATCAACCAAGCTGATAGTTTGGACACCCAATTTTAGCGTTTTAAACAACAAAAACATGTTATTATCTATTTTTCCGAGGTAACATAGTTGTTGCTCATGGTTTAGGCATATTTGATGCTTAAAAAACATGATTTTAGGCTTATTTGATACTTAAAAATATGGTTTAAGCTTATCTATGCTTAAAAAACATTTTTTTTCCGTCAATATTAAGAGGGGAAAAGTGAAAATCAACAAATCTGATAGTTAAAATATCGGATATACATTTTAAATCTGGAACAACGATTAGCAACATAACTTATAATTGACGGGGCAAGCTTACCCCGAGTGTTCGAACCCTTCGCCGAACGTGGATTTGAAGTACTCAACGACGGGGCTCTTCGCCGGATCCGCCACCTTGTCGCCATGCAGATCGTACCAATACGAGTACGTCTCCTTCCATGGCAGCTTCGACGAGTACCGATCGGCATGAGCGCCGGAGTAGCCGTCAACCTCGTGCGGCTTCCTCCTAATACTCGCCTTCTTCTCCGTCGACAGCTTGAAAATCTGGTCGCCGCCGTCGTACGTGGCTTGGATCAGCTCAGGGTCAACTCCATGGTGGATAACTTGGAAGAAGCCGTGGCTTGAGCAAGCCGCCCTTACCAGCTCGGCTGCACGAGCCGTTGCCACTGGATCGCCGCTCACAAACCCCCTGAGGTCTATGATTGGTGCATCGAGGTCCTCGATGTCTTTGCGGTGACCAATTAGGTCCTTTTCCGGCCAGACGAATTCGGCCGGTAAGTGGCGCTCTTTTTGAAGCTGAGCCGAGTCGAATTCCACCTGAGTTGAGTTGGCTACAACGAAAGGCATCTTCTCTTTTGATTTTTTGTTGATTTTGTGTTGTGTGAAATATAGAGTGGGAAATAGGCTACTTATATAATTAATTGTTCTTTTGTGGTGTATTTATTACCATTTGTAGTTACGTTGACCCAAAAAAAGGTCATGTATTAGTTGACTAATTAGTGGATGGGCTTAAAAATAATCTATTATTTTCTTTTGGCTATGAAATGTAATCTATTTGATTAAGTTCCATAAAGGGATTTACAAAAAAAGGCCATGTAGTAACTTGTCTTTGTGGTGGTCTAAAATCAATATTAATTAGATGGCATATCAAGATTTTTGTGTATTATACTTAGCTACATGGTATATTATTTTAGAGTTATATTCAATATTCAGAATTTGCATGATCAAATTAGTATTACTCTTTTGGCCAAAAAAATAATAATTTAGTATCACTTTAGAGAGGTGAAGTGTTTATTCTCCTAATATAACTTAGTCAGATATAATAAAATATATTTTTCTAATATATGTATTTTTTTAAATAATATTAGGAAAATATATTTTATTATATGTTTATTAAGTTATATTAAAAATATATATATTTTTCTAATTAATTTATTACCTAATATATATATACATTAGTATTTTAATATAATTAGATATATTTATTTATTTATTTTAATTATTATAATATTTTTTATTTGGATATTATTATGGATCATGTATTTTTTAAGTGAAACTTATTAATCAGTCATGACTCAGTTCACTTAGTTATAGCTCAATTTGATTCGAGCTCATACCAAACATATTTAACTGGTTTAGGAGACCATTGTATTGAACGATGACAAACTTGGGGTGAAGCCCATGGCTCATGCGAGTCAATCAAAAATCTAAATTGCTCATTCATCAGTTGGTCGAGCTAAAGGATTCACTCTAATTTACTCATTTTAGATATGATCTCTCATACCAAATAAACATATTTAGCACGAGTTTAAGTCAAGATGAATCTCTTAACTAACTGAATCGAATTATATTTAACTGGTAAATTACACTTCGAATAGTTGATGATAAAAACATAAAGTTGAAACTTCTCAAACTCACATATATATATATATATAATTGATACTCCTAAAAAGTTATATTCTCTGGAGTTATACTCAGTCAATATCACTATAACAAAGACGAAATAGATGAATCAAAATAGACAAAAACTCCATAAGTACAGAAGTGGTCACATGTTGACTAATTTGTAGCTAGTAGCAAGTGTAACTCATGCACTTTTAAAAGGGCATGCAACCAACAAAAGGGAGTAGCAAGTAGAAAGTAGGTTCACTAGAAACACACTCCACTGAAGAAAAACTATAAATATGTGTAACACTCAAAGTCAAAGTGATGTGTTGTGCATGCATAGGGTTTTAGACACTTGGATCTTCAATGGTTGCTATATATAACATAAAATAAATAATAAAAAAATGAAATAGAATCAATTAAGATAAGATTTTACAGTCAACGCTTACATATTTAATTGTAAATATTATTTATGCGTCAGATGACTACATAAAATAGTGATATTTATAAGCATATAAATAATATAAATTTTTGTTGATTATATATGTAAAATAAAATTTACTAATTATTTATTATTATTTAGTGTTATATATAAAATAAAGGTCTTGAAATAACTATACTAATTTATTTAATTCAAGGGAGATTCTATTTTTTTATTTAACATGGTATATTACCATGTATGTTTGATGTATCAGCTGACCAAAATAAAATTTAACATATATGGACTACTGTAATATATTTAGTGATCATTATCCTTAACTGAAATGCATGCATAATATTTTAGTTATTGTATGAGCAGATACATTTAATGGAGAAACTCTAAGGCCATATATTATATGTATAAATAATAATCTAATGTATTCCCTTGCCATATTATATTATATTTATATAGATAAATATAATCTATATGTATGAACATGCCTTTTGTACACCTTAGAGTCTTAAGGACATGACCTATAAATACACACACGACCATATATAATCCGACCAAACAAAAAACATAGAAAATGGCAGCTCAAGTGGTCATGGCTGATTCGGCTCCAATGGTGTTCGACGCGGCTCAGCTCCAGAAAGACGGTCGGGTCCCACCGCAGTTCATGTGGCCGGAAAAAGACCTAGCCAACGGCCACATTGATGACCTGGATGCACCCATCGTTGACCTTGATGGGTTCATGAAGGGTGACATTGAAGCCATGGCTCGAGCCGCTGAGCTGGTCAGGTCGGCTTGCTTGAGCCACGGCTTCTTCCAGATAATCAATCATGGAGTCGATCCCGAGCTGATTCAAGCCACATATGATGGAGGTGACCTAGTGTTTAATCAGCCCCCGAGCAAGAAGGTGAATATTCGGCGCGAACCGGGTCAGGTTAACGGGTATTCCGGGGCCCACGCTGACAAGTATGCTGCCAAGCTGCCGTGGAAGGAGACTTTCACGTTCGGGTATGAGTTCGACCGGGTCGGGTCGGAGGATTCGAAACCCAACCCGTTGGGGGATTACTTGAAGTCTGCCTTGGATGAAGATTTTGAATACACTGGGTAAGTGTTTACAAAAAGTTGATGCTATGCTTAATGATTAAATGAATATAATTATGGATGGTTGATTTGAAGGGAGGTTTATGAGAAGTACTGCAAGACCATAAAGGAGGTTGGTTTGGTGGTTTTGGAGCTTCTAGGGCTTAGCTTGGGTGTGGATAGGAAGCATTACAGGGAGGTGTTTGAAGATGGGTATGCCATTATGAGGTGGAACATGTACCCCTCTTGCGTGGACGCCACGCGCACCATGGGTACCGGACCCCACTACGACCCGACCTCCCTCACCGTCCTCCACCAGGACCAAGTCGGCGGTCTCCAGGTCTTCACCGGCGGCAAGTGGCACTTCGTCCGCCCCTGCCCTAACGCTTTCGTCATCAACATCGGCGATACGTTGATGGTAATTAAATAAATAACACTTTGTTTCTTTAACACGTGTCATTAGATTTAATATTGTGTATTTGCAGGCGTTAACGAACGGGAGTTACAAGAGTTGTCTGCACAGAGTTGTGGTGAATCCAGAGAAGGATCGTAGATCACTAGCCTACTTCGTGTGCCCTCGAAAGGACAAGATGCTGAGTGCACCGGAGGAACTGGTGAGCCGAGAAGGGGTTCGGAGATACCCGAATTTCCGGTGGTTGGATTTACTCAATTTCACTCAGCTCCACCACCGTGCCGATGACAACACCTTTCAGAGCTTTCTTCAATGGTGCCGTTCTTCTTAATTCTAAGTGAGATCATCATAATATATATATTGTGATGATCAACATTGGATTTGCCTAGATGTGTCATGTGTGTGCTTTTTCATTATGTTGTGATGAGAATAAAGAGACTGGTTTCAGTGACAGTTTAGAGTGTAATCAACATTTTAATAGATATGGCAACTGCCAATCAATATGATATGATGTTAAAATATAGATAAGAACGTTTTGAATGTCTTTACTTAAAATTGTGAGCTTATAGAATAGTTTACAATTGGTTAAAATACGTGTTTTATTCATAACATGATTTATTCTCTCTAGAAGACGCACGTTTTCTGCCTTCGGATTTTCGGTTTCCTAATCTCAAATGGCCAGCACCCAGGAATTGATGATGATTCTCCATTGTCCTTCCTGAATGAACTCATGTGTATAGACAGACATAAATTAATAACATGTTCTAAACCATATATCAACGAAATTAACAAAAGTTCGTCTTTACAAAAATTTGATGGAATTAATGATGTTCGAAATTAATACCGTACCTGCTTAAGCTGCGGATATTACTCATGCTTCTGCTTCTGCAGTTGTTGTTGTTGTTCCAGGATTCTTCAACAACCTTGGACTGAATCTTTGTGGGTTTTGCCGATGATGTATTCTTTGATGTTAGAAAAGCTGGAAACAATTTGATGAGGAAAACTCCACTGTCCATGCTGCTGCATCTTGACACTTGAGAAACCCTAGGTTTGCAATTAGTATTTGTTTTCTTTCTCCTCTTCTTCTTCTCCGTTTGATCATTAAGATCGGAATCCTTTTCTTCAATGGCTGATTCCTCCGCCTTTTGGTCATCTTCCTGCAAATTCAATCGAGAGACATAAGGGTTAAGAACCTATAAACTGTCTGAAATTTGTCATATGTGAGATTTTGGTGTTTGAAGTTTAAATCGTTGAAATTGACTGTCTGAAGTTTCTAACTTCATTGAAATTTGTTGTCTCCGTCCAAATTGACAGAATTGATCATGCACATGACCTTATAAAACAGTAAATTTCAAAATTGCCTATAATTGGGTGATGACCTGCTGCGTAGGTTGTGACTGACCGGAGTTGGGTGGTGGCCAGCCGGAGTAAGGTCCAACTCCCTACATCCCCTTATGAAATGAGGAAGGTTGGGATAGAACCAACATCCGGTTACACCAGCTGCGGCCGCAAGAGTAAATATAAAAATATCAGGATAATTTTGAATTTTCACATCATTCTGTCAAATTGAACAGCAAAAATGGATGGAAAACCAATTTTCAACGAAATTGAAACTTCAAACAGTCAATATTTACAATTTAAACTTCAGACACCAAAATTTCAAAACCATGCAAATTTATTCTCCGATGGCTTTCACTTATACATTTTAGGGTTTCTACTACTTACATCCAAATTATTGCGTTGCTCAACGACTATGTCTTTCAAAGATAGCTCGAAGCTCGATTCCGGCAAGTCGCGAATCATCTCCATGAGCTCGTTCCTGCCATGCTCGATTGCTCGGGTCCTCGAGCCAGGCGAGAGCCCAGATGGGCTGCTGCAGTTTCTTCTGCGAGGAAGAAGTGGTGACGACACAGTATAATAAGGATCATGATCCGACAAACTCCGAGGTGGTCTGTATGGGCTCAACCGACCGTTTTTTAGGTGGTTTCGGAATTTGTCTCCGATGGTGAAGTGAAACTCCATCTTTTCCAAAGCAATGTGATGAAGAAGATTCATGGCTGAATGAGAATGTGGAATATTCCAAGGCAGAGACTCACGTCAATATATATATATATATATAGAGTTGATGGGTGTGGAAAAGAAAAAGCTATAAAGAGCTTCTAGTTCCGGTTGCTCTAGTATTTTAAATTTAAATTGAATTTTTTTTTAAAAAAAAATTCAAATTATATTACATAATTTAGATGTATCTGTTTTACTTTAACAAAAATTAGTTTCATTCTTTTCAGTTTGGCCTTATTCCTGTATCATATTAGGGATTAAGTCGATCACGTTCTTGTATTATCATTTAAGTATTGTTAATCATGTAAAGTATCATTGTAATAATTTAATTACAAAAATTTACGCGCTCGTAACGTGGACTGGTCTAGCATATATATGTAGATTATATGGTGTGCATATGTGGAATTCTTGAAAGTCTTTGCCGTCTCCTAAGGGCCGCAAATTTCTCCACCACTACCACCGTGGAAAAGATTTGGAAAATGCAAGTTTGATTTGACTGAGCAGTCAAGAAAAATGATCAACTTGAGCACTCAGTTTCATTTATTCAAACTTACTTGAAGTGATGATTAATGTTTAATCTCTTCTCTTATTTAATACAAGCTTGTTTGATCAATGTCATGAATCAATTATAACACGCAAGTAAGGGAAAGGATTTTGATCATTAATTATCAATAACATCAACCGAATTAGTTGTCTTATTTAGTGTTGGAGTGGTGCACCAACTGAAAATTGAATAAGTTAATATCGATCGGATTTTGCTCATCTCTAGTAGGGCTGTAAACGAGCCGAGTATCTGGCAAGCTCGACTCGACTCGACTCAGTTTACTCGAGCTCGAGCTCGAGCTTGAACTCGGCCGAGCCTTAACTTTTCAAGCTCGAGCTCGACTCGATTCAATACTCGGCGAGTTCGAGCTCGGCTCGATAAAATTAAAAAAATCAATTAAATTATAAATGTTGCACCTTAGCTTGAGCTCGAACTCGACTCGATTAGGCCTTTGACTCGAACTCGACTTGAACTCATTATATACATATATAATATTATTATAAAAATATCGAAAAACTCGAAATCGAACTCGACTCGAATAGGCAAAACAAAAAAGCTCGATTAGGCTCGCGAGCCTCTCTAGTTGAGTACCAGTGAACTCGAACTCAACTCGGTATCAGAAAAAGATCGACTCGAGCTCGACTCGCCTCGAAATTTAGCGAGTCGAATTTGAGTACCGTCTGAACCGAGCCGATCTCGAGTAGCTCACGAGTAGCTTGACTCGTTTACACCCCTACTCCTATCTATCTTTCCATACAACTTTTCTAGCAATAATTCAAATTCCCCATTGGCAGAAGATTCATATCCACATTGCCCAATCCTTCTTTCCATTTGTCATGCTGCATGCGCATGTTATAATTATGTGTGCTATCATTCACATCTAGTATATTACTCCCGCTTTTTATCCCGAATCTTATATGCACAGTCGTTGTACCATTAATACCCATAATTATATATATATATATATATATATATATATATATATATATATATACTCGTGTTAATTAATAATTTGTTATTTTCAACATAAGATCAACCTTTAATGTGATAACTAATTATGGTTTCTGAACAAAACTAGAGCTGAATTGAAGAATTGAACTTCATTGATTTAGGCGGGAGTACAATATAGCTATTTATAGCTAACAACCTCAACAGAAAATGTTTAGCATATTAACAAAGAGGTCCCAAACTTTATTACTGAATAAAAGAACCCATAATACTTCTTTATTCATCCAATTTTCTTCCTTCTTCCTCCTTCTTTATCTTCAGCTCTTTCTCCTCATTCTTATACAGATCTCTTACTCCAAAGCCTACTAACAGTAGCTGCAAATGCTTTTTACTATGTACCTTGGTCAACAGATCAGCAATTTGCTCCTTTGAAGCTATATAATCAGTTTGAATCACCTTTTTTAGATATTTATCACGCACAAAGTGACAATCGATTTCTATGTGCTTCGTTCGTTCGTGGAACATCGGATTGGTAGCTATCTTCATTGCTGCTTCATTATCACACCATAACTCAGTAGGTGTTTGCTGCTCAATTCCCAGCTTTTTTAGTAGCCCTCTGACCCAAACGATCTCAGAAACCACCATGCCCATGCTCCTATATTCCGCCTCTGCACTTGATCTTGATACAGTGGTCTGTTTCTTCAATTTCCAAGCAATGGCAGACTCCCCAAGCTTCACACAGAATCCTGTAACAGATTTCCTTGTTAGCAAACAAGAACCCCAATCACTGTCACAGTATGCAGATGTGTGCTGCAGGTCATTCTTAGCTGGAAAAAACAATCTCAATCCTGGTAACCCTTTCAAGTATCTGATCACTCTTAATGCTGCAAGCATATGAGAATGCTTTGGTCCATGCACAAATTGACTCAGATGTTGCACTGCAAACGAAATACCTGGTCATGTTACTGCTAAATAAAGCAATCTGCCAATTATTCTTCTGTATCTCTCTGTATCCTCCAGCTTCGTATCTTCCCCATTGACCCCAAACATCTTGTCATACTCAATTGTGGTGAGTTTTTGGTTTAATTCAATAGGTGATCCTGCTGGCTCCCCTTCTAGCAAACCAATATCTGCAATCAACTCCAGACAATACTTTCTCTGGTTTAGCACAATTCCCTCCTTAGAACGTGTCACTTCCAGCCCTAGAAAATACCTGAGTTCACCCAGATCCTTCAACTTGAAAGCACCTTTCAGAATGCTCTTGAGTTCTCCAATTAGGTCCAAATCAGAACCTGTCAATACTAAATCATCCACATACACCAGTAAATGAACTTGCTTTCCATTTTTGAACTTGCTGAATATGGAGTAGTCAAATAAGCTTTGCCTGTGTCCATGACTTAGCAAACACTCTGTCAATTTTATATTCCATTGACGGGATGCCTTCTTTAGCCCATACAGAGACTTTAAGAGGCGACAAACTCTCCCTTTCTGCACATGATTCTTGTTGGAAAAGCCTTGTGGAATCTTCATATATACCTCTTCTTCC